>OY365776.1:46279247-47645752 GCA_959347405.1 Napeogenes sylphis | reverse complement strand
AGCATAAATTGACACTACTGACGGAGTATTACAAATTTCTTTTTAATCTGTGACTACACATTTATTTTTAATGTGTCTATTTTAGATAGTTAGTTAGACATTTTATTACATAAAATAATAAAGTTTCAAAAGAATGGAGTTACAAAGCAATTACAACAAAAAGTGTTGTTAATCAGATATTTAATTCTAACAAGTACAAAAATTATTTAGTAAGACTATGATTATAATTAATTAATAGTAAATGGTGAAACGAAAGAAATAAAATATCTTTAAACCTAATAAGAACGAAAATGAAAAAAGAATCATCTATTTACCTTAAATTAAATTTACTGCATAGATACTGCGCATTTATGCAGTAAATATGTTTATGTTATGCAATTGATATGTTTTAGTTTAGGTTATTTATACCGTACAAAAATGTATGTCTTTTATGTATTAAAAACAATAAAAGGTTTACTTATTTTCAACTTAACAATTATAACAGCGACAACAAGCTGGTACCCCAGTCTACAAATCAAACAAATATTGTAGATAATTCTCTAAAATACATAAGATGCAGTATTTTCTTTATTACACACATATAAGAAACAGGAAACTTCTCTTGATTGGATAATCCATCTAGTCCTGTCCAAACATTATATACTGTTTACATTGCGTAGAAGATTAAGACGAGCTCAATCTACCATTTTTAACACCAGATGTGTCTTATTACCTACTACATTATTGTAAATTATTTTATTAATTTATAACAATTCTGTGAAATGTTAAAGAGTATCATACAACTGGGATATAAACCTATCCAATCTGAATCTCTAGACATTATTTGTTATTCTTAAAGAAGCCTTCCACTTTAACTAAATGGAGATTATTGTAGTGTTATGGCATTTTGTTTTAGATGTAAAAAGTATCAAAGAAAGAAATCTAAACATCAAAGCTACGCATAATGGTGTGGATTTTTTTTTATAGGAACAACGACAAAAATATATACCAAAGTAAAATTACCTTACAACTTTAGAATATAACATAGCACGCATTTTTTACTGCCTTTTTAAGTGTTTTATGAAATATGAAAAAAGCTTTTAAATCATCGTTAGTGATCCCTTCCAGCGTAAGATAGCTATAAGATAAGTTTTAGTACTGCGGGTAACGTTATCTGTCCAAAGAGCGGTTCTGTAGGGATAAAGAGGTATCTGATGGGATAAAGAGTTGAAGGACTGAATATTGAAAAAGTCTGCAATATTTTTTTTCATAAAGAAAAACATCTAATTTCAAGTATTAATATCGGTTGTTGGCATGTTGAAGACATGTTGTTTATACACAAGGTTAAGATTATGGAAAGAGGTCTAATAGATCGCCTCCGTCCCTATAAAATAGATGACTTCTTAAAAATATGAAACATCATTATCTGTACTTTCCAGCACTGTAACCGTGCTATTTTGAAAACAAACAAAATAGCACAGAAGTAAAACAAAGAAATAAGAAAGCCATTTTATAAGCGCCCGATTATCACTTTTGTTTAATACCCGTGTTTTCTGTAAGTTTTAATGTTTTAATGGAGAATCCATTGTAACTTTAGTTACAAACAACACAACATTAACATTAGAGACAACAAACAACAGACAGACGAGTTGATAGCAGTCTTATAGTTGTTTGCATCATTTACATTGTTGTTTAAGATAAATAAAATAAATAACAGCTTATTAACATTACCTACATTTAAGAAGTGTCTTTCTTTTTCGGTCTGCATATTCATAATTTTGATTTAAAATGTATGACCAGATTAATATATTATGGTTTTCTGTTGCAACGCTTAAAAAAGTATAATATATTTTACGTAAAGATACATATTATGACTAAAAAGAAACTAGGAAATTGCCGATAAGATATTTTCGATATTCTTAGACATAAAAAGTACAACAAATTAACATGTCGATAAAAACTGAAAACATAAATAAATGAAAATACGGTCTACGCGAATGTAGTTGTATTTCCCATCCAGCAAATTACATATTTTAATTGATGGCGTCTCTTGATTGATGGAATATATCTTGTGGATATACTCGTACACGACTATTTCAGCGGCTACATGAAAATAATTTTCAGGTAAAATTCTAAAAAAACACCAGCAACAGAAATTCAAACATTTCCAATTACAATCAAGTAATTTTAAAAACCTAATTCTTCGAAAGTATTCGGATAACTTTTCATCAAACTCTGCTCCTTAAATTACACTATTTACTTGTATTATTATTATTTTTTGATGTAAATATTAGGTACATTTCATAATTTGAGTAAAAAATAATATGTTGTGAAATATGAATATATCGAGATTAGCACATTCAAGACACAGAGCAAGGTCATAATGAAAGAGTTGCGAATAATTCACATCATGGTCACGTAACACAACACATAACTCGCCGCAACGTGTGTGTGATATCTTCAGGTTCACTTTACGTTTGCATTGCTTTGAGTTCTGACGTTCATATCTTTGATAAAATAAATGAACTGCCTGTTTCTTTTATTATCTGACGTCTTACTGACTGACATTATAAAAATAAGATGTTTTTGTTTCAGACTGATTTTTTTTCTTATTTTGTGTGTTTGTCTGTATGTTTATGCACGCTAATCTCAGATACGGATTAATCGGTTTGGATGAAGTTTTCGAAAATATAATGTTGTTATTAAAATTGGTTAACAAATAAAGAATTTAATAATCTCTGTTTTTCGTAGCATTGCGGTAAGACATTTTTTTTATTGAAAAAGCAAAACCTCCTTGCCGGAGTTTGATGAAACTTGAGTTTTATTTTGTTCGAAATCTATGCGTACGAAGTCGCAGGCACAGCTAGTGTATAATAAATATGTCGTTAAGGACGAAATCTTTACGAGTAAATAAAATTTTATGTATTAAGCAGTCCGCTATTCTCTCGTTTCGCATTTGTTATTGACAAATCATAAAATATTAAAGGCCACATCGAAATCGAAAATATCAGATTTTCGATTTCGATGTCTTTGATTGTCTTTGTTTTTTTCTTCTTTCCCTATAAATGAATAGACTGAGCAAGCGAAACGAGGGAAGCTTTCGTAATTTATATACGGATATATATATACTAGCGTAAATATCGAATTTCTCTAACAAATTTCAATATAACTTTAGTTTCGTATTCTTTAATTGCCGACAATTCTATGGTTACATAAGAGCATAGGGCTGTTCGCCTGGAGATAAAAACACATATAAATGGTAACCTATTGTAATTGGTCATACCTATTGTAAAAAACTTAACATTCTTTTGTAATGTTTTTAATGTTAAGCAATCAACATTGAATTCAATCAAATTCAATCAACATTTGGCTAAGAAATTTATTGATTCGAAGGACATCGAAGGTCGCGCCCCAATTATATGCTCCAAAGCTGTTCCCTTAATCTCCGGTACACAGCACGACTAGTGATTAAGTTATTGAAACAATAATGTTCTCAGTAACTTCATTATTTATTATATCTTGCCGGAGATAATATGAATATCTATTACTAACCCTAAGAACATTATGTTTTTAACAAACAAAATAATTGGGGCAAGATATTACTCAAATTTATAATACCGTAATAAAGTCGCAATGAGATTTGATGATATGGTATTTTACCAACAACTGCTTTTATTAATTTAATTAAAACGTTTAAAGGTCTACGCTTGATCAGGATATTTATATTTTTGATACTCGTGTATTCATGTATGCATTCATAACCTAACACTTCCTCTAGTATACATTTAAATGTAATTTATGTGGATAAAATGTAAACGCGTATTCTTTCCATTAAAAGTAACAGTATAAATCAAATCAAATCAAATCAAACAACTTTATTTGGACAACATACTTTAAAAAAAAATGCAAAAAAGAGAATACAAAGAGAAAATAAACAAAACTAAGAGGTGTCAAGGGACACCCGGATGGAACGAAGTTCCTTTCGATTAATTATGAAGGAATAGGGAATATGCATAAAATTTAAAATGGTCTCAAATACTTTTTTTTTCGTACTTATTATCATCTTATTATAACAAAAACATTTTTTTTATTTACTAATCATTTAAGGCCATAAAATAATTTGTGAAAAGTGTAAATTAAGGGAGCGAATTTCAAACTTCCAAAACGCGCCACCATTGGTCGAAAGAAAATGTGACGTGACACGCCATTCAAATTATCGGCGTCGAAGTTCATAGTGTGGTATCAGTGTTACTGAGAAAAATAAATAATTTAAACTTATATTTTCGTGCTTAAAGGTTTTATTAAATGATAAGATTGTTTAGGTAATCATTTTCCACTTCACTTGACTCAGATAAATAACTTTGTGGATAATCAGCAGATATAGAAGATATAAGATGCTATAGAAGCTGTGTTTTCAGTAAACAATTTTCTTTTTAAAATTAAAAAAAAATTTAAAAATTCAAAATATCTTTATTCAAGTAGGCATTTACACGCACTTTTGAATCGTCAATTACATTAAATTGGTCAGTATAGTCAGTCTGTGAGTAAGCTACCACCAGCTCGGAATGCTGTTCTGCTGAGAAGAGCTGGCCAGAAACTCAACAGTTGCTCTTTTTAAATAAAATTCAACAATGTTTGACTTATAAATTATAACATCAACCCTGCAAATGAGTCAATGACCCAAGTTCCACACATTTCGATCAACCAAAAACTCTTGAATGTTATAGTAAGATTTATTTAATAATATACCTTTAAATTTATATAAATAAAGAATGAAAAATAAACCGATACGGGCAGGGATTCGAACCCGCGACTACTGGGAAACCGTCCCGTCGCTCTACCAACTGAGCTACCGTATCGCTGTCCGTCTCGGTGAATTAAGCATTCTATATGTAATCGTCTTTATCGGGACGGTGGTGACATCTATTAGGTTTCTTTCGAAAATCCTAACCAATGTTTCTAACTTTGCAGTATAGATAAACATTGAAAAGATGCCACTACCGCAATTAATGTTTGAAAATATCTTTAAACATGTATAGCCATGTTAAGCTTATTTAAATTTATATAAATAAAGAATGAAAAATAAACCGATACGAGCAGGGATTCGAACCCGCGACTACTGGGAAACCGTCCCGTCGCTCTACCAACTGAGCTACCGTATCGCTGTCCGTCTCGGTGAATTAAGCATTCTATATGTAATCGTCTTTATCGGGACGGTGGTGACATCTATTAGGTTTCTTTCGAAAATCCTAACCAATGTTTCTAACTTTGCAGTATAGATAAACATTGAAAAGATGCCACTACCGAAATTAATGTTTGAAAATATCTTTAAACATGTATAGCCATGTTAAGCTTATTTAAATTTATATAAATAAAGAATGAAAAATAAACCGATACGGGCAGGGATTCGAACCCGCGACTACTGGGAAACCGTCCCGTCGCTCTACCAACTGAGCTACCGTATCGCTGTCCGTCTCGGTGAATTAAGCATTCTATATGTAATCGTCTTTATCGGGACGGTGGTGACATCTATTAGGTTTCTTTCGAAAATCCTAACCAATGTTTCTAACTTTGCAGTATAGATAAACATTGAAAAGATGCCACTACCGAAATTAATGTTTGAAAATATCTTTAAACATGTATAGCCATGTTAAGCTTATTTAAATTTATATAAATAAAGAATGAAAAATAAACCAATTCAATGTTTATCTATACTGCAAAGTTAGAAACATTGGTTAGGATTTTCGAAAGAAACCTAATAGATGTCACCACCGTCCCGATAAAGACGATCACATACGGAATGCTTAATTCACCGAGACGGACAGCGATACGGTAGCTCAGTTGGTAGAGCGACGGGACGGTTTCCCAGTAGTCGCGGGTTCGAATCCCTGCCCGTATCGGTTTATTTTTCATTCTATATTTATATAAATTTAAATAAGCTTAACGTGGCTATACATGTTTAAAGATATTTTCAAAAATTAATTTCGGCAGTGGCATCTTTTCAATGTTTATCTATACTGCAAAGTTAGAAACATTGGTTAGGATTTTCGAAAGAAACCTAATAGATGTCACCACCGTCCCGACAAAGACGATCACATATGGAATGCTTAATTCACCGAGACGGACAGCGATACGGTAGCTCAGTTGGTAGAGCGACGGGACGGTTTCCCAGTAGTCGCGGGTTCGAATCCCTGCCCGTATCGGTTTATTTTTCATTCTTTATTTATATAAATTTAAATAAGCTTAACATGGCTATACATGTTTAAAGATATTTTCAAACATTAATTTGGGTAGTGGCATCTTTTCAATGTTTATCTATACTGCAAAGTTAGAAACATTGGTTAGGATTTTCGAAAGAAACCTAATAGATGTCACCACCGTCCCGATAAAGACGATTACATATAGAATGCTTAATTCACCGAGACGGACAGCGATACGGTAGCTCAGTTGGTAGAGCGACGGGACGGTTTCCCAGTAGTCGCGGGTTCGAATCCCTGCCCGTATCGGTTTATTTTTCATTCTTTATTTATATAAATTTAAATAAGCTTAACATGGCTATACATGTTTAAAGATATTTTCAAACATTAATTTCGGTAGTGGCATCTTTTCAATGTTTATCTATACTGCAAAGTTAGAAACATTGGTTAGGATTTTCGAAAGAAACCTAATAGATGTCACCACCGTCCCGATAAAGACGATTACATATAGAATGCTTAATTCACCGAGACGGACAGCGATACGGTAGCTCAGTTGGTAGAGCGACGGGACGGTTTCCCAGTAGTCGCGGGTTCGAATCCCTGCCCGTATCGGTTTATTTTTCATTCTTTATTTATATAAATTTAAATAAGCTTAACATGGCTATACATGTTTAAAGATATTTTCAAACATTAATTTCGGTAGTGGCATCTTTTCAATGTTTATCTATACTGCAAAGTTAGAAACATTGGTTAGGATTTTCGAAAGAAACCTAATAGATGTCACCACCGTCCCGATAAAGACGATTACATATAGAATGCTTAATTCACCGAGACGGACAGCGATACGGTAGCTCAGTTGGTAGAGCGACGGGACGGTTTCCCAGTAGTCGCGGGTTCGAATCCCTGCCCGTATCGGTTTATTTTTCATTCTTTATTTATATAAATTTAAATAAGCTTAACATGGCTATACATGTTTAAAGATATTTTCAAACATTAATTTCGGTAGTGGCATCTTTTCAATGTTTATCTATACTGCAAAGTTAGAAACATTGGTTAGGATTTTCGAAAGAAACCTAATAGATGTCACCACCGTCCCGATAAAGACGATTACATATAGAATGCTTAATTCACCGAGACGGACAGCGATACGGTAGCTCAGTTGTTAGAGCGACGGGACGGTTTCCCAGTAGTCGCGGGTTCGAATCCCTGCCCGTATCGGTTTATTTTTCATTCTTTATTTATATAAATTTAAATAAGCTTAACATGGCTATACATGTTTAAAGATATTTTCAAACATTAATTTCGGTAGTGGCATCTTTTCAATGTTTATCTATACTGCAAAGTTAGAAACATTGGTTAGGATTTTCGAAAGAAACCTAATAGATGTCACCACCGTCCCGATAAAGACGATTACATATAGAATGCTTAATTCACCGAGACGGACAGCGATACGGTAGCTCAGTTGGTAGAGCGACGGGACGGTTTCCCAGTAGTCACGGGTTCGAATCCTTGCCCGTATCGGTTTATGTTTCATTCTTTATTTATATAAATTTAAATAAGCTTAACATGGCTATACATGTTTAAAGATATTTTCAAACATTAATTTCGGTAGTGGCATCTTTTCAATGTTTCTCTATACTGCAAAGTTAGAAACATTGGTTAGGATTTTCGAAAGAAACCTAATAGATGTCACCACCGTCCCGATAAAGACGATTACATATAGAATGCTTAATTCACCGAGACGGACAGCGATACGGTAGCTCAGTTGGTAGAGCGACGGGACGGTTTAACTTAAATAATAATAACAAAAGAAATATATATATAAATCTTCGGCCTGCCACACAACCAGTCACCGCAAGCAGCACCCGTTCACGAGCATAACACACGAGCCAGCCATCACCCCCTTCGCACATATTTGAGGGAGGGAGGCAACCCGACTCCCGATGCTACCGCAAGTAGTGACTTCTAAGGAATCGGTGTGATGCAGAAGGTCGATAAAGCAAAATTAATTTACAACAAAAAACAAATTGCGGAGATTACTAGCTATTCGCAATACAATACAGATTCATTCCCAGGCCATACCGTCGTCGATGTAATCCTTTACACTATAGTAGGATTTTTTTATTAAATTATTTTTAACATATAATTTAAATTTATTTAATGAGAGGCTTAAGGCTTCATTTGGGAGCTTATTATAAAAACGTATACAATTACCCTTAAAGGATTTATCTATTTTATGGAGCCCAGTGCCGGGCATAGCGAGTTTATTTTTATTTCTTGTATTAATTTTATGTAAATCACAATTTTTCTTGAACTTTGAAATATTTTTATGAACGTAAATTAAGTTTTCATAAATATATTGATTATAAACAGTCATAATTTTAAATTCTTTATTTTTGTTTCTTAAAGAGTCTCTTGGTCTCATATTATATATTGCGCGAACAGCTCTCTTCTGCAATGTAAATATGGTATCAATGTCAGCCGCATTGCCCCATAAGAGTATACCGTATGACATTAAGCTATGAAAGTAACTAAAGTAAACTAATCGAGCAGTTTACATATTTGTTAATAGACGTATTTTTTTAACCGCGTATGCAGCAGAACTTAGTCTGCTTGACAAATCAAATATATGAGGACCCCATTGCAATTTTTCATCTAAAGTGATGCCCAAGAAAGTAGTAGATTTGACCAAGTCCAAATCCTCATTATTTAATTGTACATTGGTTCTAACATTTTTAACATTTGGTAAACTGAATTTGACACATTTCGTCTTTTTTTTATTGAGCAACAAATTATTGGCGTTAAACCATTGTACCTACAACATCTGAGAGAGCATTGTTTACATCGTCAATAACAGATTGCCGTCTATTAACTTTAAAAGTAAGAGAAGTATCATCAGCAAACAACACTATCCCATGTTTTTCCCTCACTAGGTGAGGTAAGTCATTTATGTAAATGAGGAACAAGAAAGGCCCTAAGATAGAGCCCTGTGGCACACCTATTTTTACCAAAGAACCAGGGGAACGTTTTCCATTTACATCAACTTTTTAAATTCTATCATTAAGATATGAACTAATCAAATCTAGGGACTTATTTTTAACTCCATAATGTTCTAACTTTTTTATAAGGATTTCATGTTGAACGCAGTCAAACGCCTTAGATAGATCACAGAAAATGCCAAGTGCATCCTGTGATCCTTCCCAGGCTTCAAATATGTTTAGTAATAGCTCAACACCAGCATCTGTTGTAGAGCGACCGGCAGTGAAACCAAACTGGTTTTTGTGTAAGAGATTGTTTTTACTGAAATATGCCACAAGTTGATTAGGAATTATTTTCTCAAAAATCTTACTAAAAGTGGATAATACTGAAATAGGTCTATAGTTACTAGGATCTAATGAACAGCCGGATTTGAATAATGGAGTTATTTTACTTTGTTTCATTAGATCAGGAAATATACCATATTCTAAACAATTATTAAATATTAATGCTAAGTCTGGCGCTACAATGTCAATTATAGACTTAAGTATGTCAACAGAAAACCCCCAAAGATCACTAGTCTTTTTAACGCTAATTGATCTAAATACTTTGATTACTTCTTGAGCATTAACTTTTTCAAACTTAAAACTGCTAACACATTGATCTACATTCTCTCTAAGTAAACCCATAGCTGCAGCGGTAGAAGAATTTAAAGATAACGTTGTAGTCACTGGAATATTAGTAAAAAAGGTTTCAAAAGCAGTAGCAACCTCGAGGTCAGACGTAACATATTTATTATCTATATTTAAATTAAAGTCGATCCTCTGGGATTTAGCTCTTCCAGTTTCCTCATTAATTATTTTCCAAGTTGTTTTTATTTTATTATTGCTATTTCCTATTTTATTTTTAATATGTTGATTTTTAGCTATTTTACATTGTTTTTTAAAAGATTTGGAAAATAATTTTACCTCATCCCTAAACTCATTACTAGTATTAAACATCAATTCCGCATACATATTATATAATTTTTCTCTATTTTTGTGTAACTCAGCAGATGCCCAATCACTAAACACTAATTTATCTTTAACAACCACTGTTTTTGGAGTAAATATAAAGTTAAATAATTTAGTGAAAGTACTAAAAAAGTCATTATACATAATGTTGGGGTTTGAATTTTTCATCAAGGGCAAATAGCGTACTAAGCCATTTTTAATTTGTTCGATACGTTCTACAGTCAATGGTATAAAATTTATTTATTTATTTATTTCGCCTCGCCGGGAGGTATCCCGTGGCTGTCTGATGGGGGGTGTGTGGGGTAGAGTGGGCCGAACTTCTTGCTCCAGGTGTGGTGCTGGGGCGCACTTGGTTGCGGGGGTTCGGGAACAGTGATAGATTCCTCCTCAGGTATACAGCATCGCCGGGAGGAATTCCGTGGCTGTCGTGGGAGGAGCACGTGTGGTGTTCGGGGGGTTTGGGCCTCTTTCTATCATGTGATCACATTGAAAAGTAGGCCTGGGCGTTGGGGGTGGGAGGGCGCAGGCCCTCTTTACCGGGGTCGGCCGCGGGATCGCTTCTGGTACTTCTCTGATAGCAGAGTTGACTGTGGAGTGGTCCCGTCGCTGTATGGGGGGGTGCATATACAGCGCGAGAGGTTGGGAAGGAGAAGGGCGACCTCTCTCGTCATTGCACAGGTCTATGACGTAGGGGTACTCCGGATGCCCGGGGTACCCTTATCAGGGGGGTTTCGCTGAGGCGTCGCAGTGAATGCTTACGCTATCCCGTGGCGTCTCATTGTAGCGATGAGGGCAACCTTTGAGAGTGGGGTGCCTTAAAAATGGCAGTTGCCGGGTGCCCCACATACCACCCGGCCATCGTCTTCCTGGCTGGTGTGACGATCAAAACGCTCCTTTAGTCGTTCCACATAACGACCAAGATCGTTGTGGTCGCGGCGAAAACGTCACTTATAACGTCATGACTTACGCTCACGCGAAGCTCACGACGACCCTTCTAAAAAGGTGGGTCGAAGTGATCGTTGAGAAAATTAGCGGCGTTTTCAAAAGTCAAAACATCAAAACTGGCGACCTTTAAGCTTACGTTATTTCATGTCGAAAAAGATATTTTAGTAGAAGTGAATGTTAATGTTGATAATAATTCATTACCTGAAGTGACTTTTGAATTCATCATCTGAGTAACGATGAATTACATTATTATAATCAATAATACGTGATCGAAGTTTTCTTTTTTCACAATCATATTTTTGTAAAATTGTATTCCATTCTTCATCTGAACTGGATGAACTAGTACTTTCTGGAGCATTATTGCGACCTCTTACCAAATATTCAAGTACCGCCGCAAAAGATATTTTAGTTACATTTGAACGTAAATTACTTAAATACACCACTAATATTAAATTATTAATTTTTTTTTAATATAAATCGTTTTAAACAATAATTAGGTAATTAAGTTTATTTTCAAGCCTTACAAATAATAATCTAACCTTTTAAATCTTCTGCTTTTTTTTAATTAACTCGCCATTTGTATTATTTACCTCTACGCTCAAAACGCTATATAATCCATTCCACTTGAGTTTACGGCAGTAACGCTTACAAGCAAGTGGAACGGGAAAAACTGCGGTCGTGAGCGTGATCGTTGTGAACGCTTAGTGGAACGCACCCTTAGTGTAAGTAAATATGACAGGGGTTGTTTTTACTTTTGTTAGAGTTAGAATTAAGTTTAAAATAAAATGTTTATTACCTACATAATGTTTCTTGACGTTTGCTAACTATGAAATATAATTTCGGCCAAGAAAGACACTAGATAGAAAGATATATATAAATAAAATATATATATATATATATAAATAAAATATATATATATATATATAATCTTAGTATTATATACCTATATATTTATTTATTTTAGTTGTAAGTGATCACATGGTATCTTGCAATGTCAGAAGATGTACAAGTGTGTGACTGGCCTTTTACAAGGAAGTACGCGATTTTTAAAGGTTCACATGTCGTATTGACCTGGAAAAACTATCGACAGAGATTAATTTCATACATTGGTATGGTGTAGTATCGCATCCAGTTCGTGTGGGTGGTATCGTAGCCGGCGTCGTCAGTGACTTAATTAAAGTCGGCGTAAAAAAAGTAACAATTAAAACAGCGTCATAAAACAGGTAGCAATCGTAAAATAGAAATTTTTAAATTTTCTCTTCGGAATAATCGAATCTTCTAAATCAATCCTTCGTTTATAGTTGGCCTTCATTGACATAGGAATATATACTAACTTTCTTTCCTAAACTTTGTAAGTATAATTGTCAATACTATTTCTATTCATAAACATACTAGTACACTTACAAGATTTGTGTTCTAATAATTTATATACTTACTGTTTTCTCTCTATGGCAAGCTAAACCAATGAAAAACTCGGTGCAATGGAGTAAAACAGGTTCTCACAAAAATACCTTAATTTTTCTCTAACAATGATTGTGTTTGGTATCTCTTATTAAATTTTGTGATGTTTAAAAAATAAAAATACCTTCCTGCTTTAATGAGAATTCTGATGTGATATAGAGTTCATCAAAATTGTATTAAAGTTGATAAATATCAAATCTCCTATTTGCCTAATAAATACAATTGACAACCCGATATCAATATCTAAGGTTTAATTAAAACTTTGAAATAAGAAACCTTGAAATATAATATTGCGTTCAAGTTCAAAATGTAAGTATCTACTTAAAACTTCATTTTGAAACCCATCGAACTTCAACCATTTATTTCTTAATCCCTTGTTTATATTACTGGTTTGCCTAGCTATATATGAATGGTTCATTAATAAATGTATAGATAGAATATATTGATATGGATATTTATTTGCACTAGAATTTTTCTCAATTTGGATATAATATATATATACATATATATATATATATATATATATATATATATATATATATATTGAATATATATACTATATAAAGATATCTTTACAAGAACTATGGATATGTACTCCTTAAATAATAATTTAATATTAATTGTTTAAATATTTTTATTGAAGATTATAATAAGCTTCACAATTTTTTATCCTGCATGAACCTCACTCAATTTGTAAGTAAATCAACGCATTTTACTAATTACAGTGAATCCTTGATTGACTTAGTCTGTGCAGATATCAATGTAAGCAATCTAGATGTCAACTATATACCGTCTCTTAGCAGCCATGCCTTTCTATCTTTTGAAGTCAAAGTTTGCAAAATTAAACCTAAGGCGTCTCGTAAATACTACAGACAGATTGAAGATATAAATCCTGAGATACTATACAATAGTCTAGGTAACTTTAACTGGAATAATCTCAGTCTATCTACAGATGTAAATGAGATGGTATCTATTTTTTCAGCATGGTTTATGACTGTTTTTGATATCCTGGCTCCGCTTAAATGCGGTATGTTTAAAGATTTCAAATTCCCTTGGATTACATATAGTGTTAACAGCCCTTCGTGTAGAAAAAAGCGTTTATTTTTCAACCTACATAAATAACAATTTAGGTAACCCGAAGCGTATGTGGAAGCATCTGCACTACAACATATCTTTAAAACCAAAAAGGAATATTCATCTTCCTGAACATTTAAATGATCCTAATTTACTTAATTCTCACTTGTTAAATATACCTTGCATTTCAATTAACACTAATCCACTCTTAAAATATTATACAACCCTTCACGGCGTTAAAAATAATTTTAAATTTTGTACGGTCGATAGTCAATACGTTGCGAAAATCATACGCTCCATCAAATCAAATGCTGTTGGCTCTGACGGTATATCTATAAAGATGATTCTGTTATCAATCACTAACGTTCTTGATTCTATAACTAATATTATAAATACATCTCTGCTTTCTTCACGATTTCCTAAGTACTGGCAAACCGCCCTTGTTAGACCTATTCCAAAACATGAAAATCCGATTTCTTTGAGTGATATTCGTCCTATTAATATTTTGCCTAGCCTTTCTAAAGTTTTAGAAAAAGTCGTTTACAAACAACTATCGGACTTCATTGAGGACAATAATATTCTTCCTCACGTCCAATAGTGATTTAGGAAAGGTAGGAGTACGACTACTGCCCTAGAAAATGTAGTCGATGATATATTAACTGCTCAAGATTCAGGACAGGGAACTATCTTGGTTTTACTAGATTTCTCTCGCGCTTTTGAATCAATCGATATTCCTTTGCTTTTAGCTAAATTAAACTATTATGGTTTTAGTCCTGAATCCATTCAATGGTTCGAAAGTTATCTTACGTGTCGAAGTCAAACTGTGGAAATAAATAATGAGAATGGGTCGAAGTCTTATTAGAGATGTGAAATGGTCACTAAAGGCGCCCCCCAAGGATCTATCTTGGGTCCAGTTCTGTTCTCCTTATATTGCGCTGATATAATAAAAAATATTTTACATTGTAATTACCATATTTACGCTGACGATATACAACTTTACATATCGTTTAAGCTCGGTGAAATGCTTTCTGCTGTAAATAAGCTTAACGAGGATCTTAACAGTATAGCGAATTGGTCTAACTCAAATTACTTATTACTGAATCCTTTAAAGACTAAATTCTTGATTTTAGGCACTAATACGTTAGTTAAAAAAATTTCACTGCAACAGCCTAGGATTCTGATTAAAGATAAGCAAATAGAACGAGTCTCAGAAGCACGGAATTTAGGATTCCTAATGAATGAAAATTTACGGTTTGAAAAGCACATCATTAACTCTGCCCGCAACTGTTTTTTTAGACTTAAGTTATTGTATCGGATACGCCAATACCTTACTACAAAAATACGCATTCAACTTTGTGAAACCGTAGTTTTATCAATCAAAATTAAACTATGCAGATACAGTAATCGGTCCCAGACTACTATCGAGTAGACAGCAACACATTCAACGAGTACAAAACGCCTGCACACGATACTGTTTCAATGTCCCGCCACAAACTCATATTACTCCTTATCTCAACTCTGCGAATTCGTTAAACATTAATTACAGACGTCAACTCCATCTAGCGTGTATGCTTTTTGGAATTATTAAATATAGAATACCCGTATATTTATATAATAAACTTAAATGGCTCGGTGATCATAATACATCTTACAATACAAGGGCGTCATCAAAATTGTTATGTATTCCATCTCATAAAACAGCAGCTTTCCGAGGAAGTTTTAAATATGCTGCTTCCAGCTGCTGGAATAATGTGCCTCCACCCGTGCGTGACCTGAAAAGTATTTTATCATTTAAAAGAAAGTGTAAATCACATTTCCTAATTATGCAAAAGCAGTAAAAATCATAGGGAGTATTTAGGTATGCAAGCGTTTATATATGTATGTATATTTGAAATAAAGTATACAGATCTCTATTTATTGACTTTTTTTGTTTTTTAATTTTTTTTTTTATTTAATATTTATTTTAAAGTACTAATAACTTATAACGTATTGCTGGATATGATAATGTGTGTGTGTATTGTTTTATGTAAATGTGTGTATATGTCTATATATCGTTATACACGGATGTATGTATATTTATAAATCCATTTTGTTTTGTAATCTAAATAATTTAAATTTAATATTTATTTATTACGATTCATATAACTGATATGTTACTGCAATCACAATATTGTTGCAATTGTACTTTGGTTAGTAAAATTACTAAATAGTTACCTGTTGTTCTTGTATTATCGTTATTCTGTATGTCTTAAGTACTTTTTATGTCATACAGCCTTTACGGAATGGACTTTTTTTTCTGTGTTTTATTCTGAAAAATATTACTAAGACAATTAGGTTACTACGCACTTAAATGTGGTTAAATGTCATGTGTCATTTAACCACATATTTATATATATATATATTTGTTTAATTTATTACCATACCTTTGTAAGTATTAATTTTTATTTCTATAACATACCTATATTGTTTCTTATATCTAATCATCAGTCGTCACCATAAAAACTAATATTCACTAAATTTATATTATTATTCACAAAAGTTATAGTATTACTCAACTGTTTTTGTAAGAGTCTGAGTACTGACTAACTCGGCGTTGTGTGTCTTGTTTATGATTTGTAATTAGTAACATAATCATAAAATATCGTAAACAAAGTGAGGTGGATTGTACCTTTCATTCTTGCATTAAGACCGGTTTGTTTGTTTACTACTAATGCGATCACTATTCTATTTGTTTATTAGTTGCTGGTTTTTTATATATATATATATATAGTATAGTATAGTAAATAATGTATAGTATAGTATAGTATAGTAAATAATAGTTATTATTTAAATTTATATAAATATAGAATGAAAAATAAACCGATACGGGCAGGGATTCGAACCCGCGACTACTGGGAAACCGTCCCGTCGCTCTACCAACTGAGCTACCGTATCGCTGTCCGTCTCGGTGAATTAAGCATTCCATATGTGATCGTCTTTGTCGGGACGGTGGTGACATCTATTAGGTTTCTTTCGAAAATCCTAACCAATGTTTCTAACTTTGCAGTATAGATAAACATTGAAAAGATGCCACTGCCGAAATTAATTTTTGAAAATATCTTTAAACATGTATAGCCACGTTAAGCTTATTTAAATTTATATAAATATAGAATGAAAAATAAACCGATACGGGCAGGGATTCGAACCCGCGACTACTGGGAAACCGTCCCGTCGCTCTACCAACTGAGCTACCGTATCGCTGTCCGTCTCGGTGAATTAAGCATTCCGTATGTGATCGTCTTTATCGGGACGGTGGTGACATCTATTAGGTTTCTTTCGAAAATCCTAACCAATGTTTCTAACTTTGCAGTATAGATAAACATTGAAAAGATGCCACTGCCGAAATTAATTTTTGAAAATATCTTTAAACATGTATAGCCACGTTAAGCTTATTTAAATTTATATAAATATAGAATGAAAAATAAACCGATACGGGCAGGGATTCGAACCCG
The DNA here is from genome assembly GCA_959347405.1 of Napeogenes sylphis. NCBI lineage: Eukaryota > Metazoa > Arthropoda > Insecta > Lepidoptera > Nymphalidae > Napeogenes > Napeogenes sylphis. Next base: position 47,628,616 of record OY365776.1, on the reverse strand, counting down.
CGACTACTGGGAAACCGTCCCGTCGCTCTACCAACTGAGCTACCGTATCGCTGTCCGTCTCGGTGAATTAAGCATTCCATATGTGATCGTCTTTATCGGGACGGTAAAAAACAAACAAAAACATGTTTTCATATTAAATTACATTATTTAATTACATTGGGCTAACAGTCCGTAATTTAATTTGATTACAAATAGCAAATCTTTCAAACACGATTACGATTTCAAGATTCAAACATTAGCTGGCATTGGATGTTTTGGATATCGAAAAAATTTTATTTAATTACCTCTAACCTTTTGTTAAAGAATATAACTGTACAGTCGCTACGACTGAATTAAATATTTTTAATTATTTTTAACCAAAAATATTCTAACAGAATAGATAGAGTACCAGAATATATCAGCACCAGAGACTTGAGTTGCATCTAGTAATATTAATCACAAATCTATGTTTACATAAGCGGTAATTCAGTTCTGTTGCTCTAATGTTTAGTTAATTCTATCTGTATACAATAATTTCTAATTTTCATAATTCCAACTTATAAATTCTCACTGTGTCGGGTTGTGTTCCAATTCGAGACTATATTTGAAGGGATAACAAAATCCATTTTATTCGAGAAGTTTACGAGTGTAGGCGGTAGCAGTACTCAGGCCCCAAGACATATTTGCGACGAAGACATTTATTTATTTATATGAAATGCGTATTACGACTGTATTATCTGTGGAACTGTGTTCGTTGGTTAAAATGAGATAACTTTTATAATGAGAAACTATTACATTGTAATAATCTAAGTTTGTTGCAAAATTACATAAAATAGAAATACTATCAACTTTAAAGAATGGATGAATAAATTAGATTGTTATATTCACTGTAATGTAAATACATTAAAATAATGGTGGCACCAGAAACTTATGTTTTAATATATTCTACATTTCTTTAGAAGATTTACAATTAATGCTTTGCTTATTAATTTCTATTAAACCTTTCGTAAAATGATAACGTATGTCCACATTCTTTAATCGTTTCATGATATCAGTTTTAGCAGTAATTATTTCTAAAAACAATAAAAAAAAATAATGCGCTATGCCTTAAGATATAAAAAGCTTTCAGAAAGAGCTGCAAGTAACCAAAGGTCTCATTTTTAACTTAGATTGGCAACTCCGAAAAATCTTTTTGAAAGTGGCAATTTATTATATATGTTTTTATTGTATTTTATAAGGCAATGCTATAATAGACTTTTAAGTATACACATATTTAAATTCTATTGGAATAAAAATTATATAAGACTAGTTACTTTAATCAACGATTGTTTTCCTGAGGGCGAGTTGCGTGGCAAAGAGTTACAGAGTTCATTAATTGTTGTCCGTCCGTCTTTTAGTGATAGATATTAGTTTCACGTGACGTCTTAGTTCTACTCAATAATATTAAGTAAACTGCTTTTATTGAAATGTTATTTGTAAAACTTTTCAAATTCCAAAAGTCTAATAGAATTGTACAAACCTTATTGGTAAATTTTAAACTTAAGAGAAATATTTATTGTGAAATAGCATGTATCGGAAAATAGGAAATAACTGTATCGTTAGATACAGTTATTAAAAATAATTGAAGGTAAAAGAGTTACGGTTTCCCGGCGGATGCTGCTTCTAATCCCAGCCGATATCTATTTATTTTTCATTTTATATTTATTTGAAAATTAAATAAGCATAACATGGATATAAATGTTATCACATTTTCAACTTTAAATTGACGCTGGAGCAAGACTGCCCACTTCGTACAATGGAAACGTATTTTTTTTTAAGTACCACGTGTACACTATTACAGGTTAACAATTCAAATCACAAATATTATTATTATTATAGAATGTACATTGTCAGAAACTCAGAATAATCATAATAATAATTTATAGATGACCAATAAACTATTTTATATTGATAAGCTTAATTATTTTAATAATTCAAGTTGTCTAACGATATTTATATAAAACTAGGGGTCGCCCGCGACTCCGTCCGCGCGGTTTTTAGTGTCTCTTCAGCGCACGCGAGGAAAGCTCTCAAAAAAGAAATCTTTTTCCGTTTTTGCAGCATTTTTCATTGCTGCTCGACTTTTATAAGTCACACCGAGATGACATATACCCTATAGCCTTCCTCAATAAACGGACTATTCAACACAAAAATATTTTTTCAATTCGGGCCAGTAGTTCCAGAGATTAGTGCGTTCAAACAATATTATTATTAAAAAAAAAAAGCTTTTATATAAAAATCACTACTGATTCGTGATACATTATGTGTAGGTTTATTTACTTTGTAGGTGTACCTACGTACATTAAACATGATTTCAAACATATAGTAAGACATTTTATCCTGTAACATGTCTTCACTAACTAGATATTTTTTTCATTTAATTTTTATAATATGTATTTGGTATTTACTGTTTATATGACAATAAGGTTGTTTATTGTGTACCCAAGATGTCGATAACCAGGTAATTTATTGAAAAACGGGTTATGAGGACGATGATTGTATTGCAACTGTTTTTAAAAATATATAAGCAAAAAATATCTATGTAGTAGTTATAATACTTGTGGCGCTCAACCCTGACTGCTGCACCAAGGTTGTGAGTTCGATTCTAACGACAATTGTTTGACTCACAGATTGTTATTCCAAGTTGGGTAAACTTTGTATCCTTTATATATGTTTGTGAAATCATTCGTAGCACCTAGATTAAATTATCTCTCATTATCTCTCATGTGGACAAAGAAAATAAAAATATTTTAACCTTTGTTTTAGAGAAAATGTTTTTCCTTATAAAAGTCGCTGTACACCAAATGATGCTGTCTTCTCATAAAACCGAAGTAATTGTGTTTATTTATATCGTTTAAGATTCCGAGCCTGAATCTGAATTTAAAATAACTAATACATTATTTTACTAATAACAAAAAAGCTTATTTCCAATTTCCCATTATAAAAGCTTTAACCCAACAAGCTTGACCTTTGATTCAAATCACAAAAGGAGAAAATGGTCTATAAACAAACGGTGTATTCTTCATTACATATGTAAGTAAAAGATAATATATCTCTAGTGAATAATCAGTTTATCACTTTTCAAAGCCTCTATACTATTTGTATTAGTTATATACGTCTAAACTACAGAATTTGCCAGCACTATAGTCAGATATCTTGTAGGCTAGATATCGTAATTGAGTAGAAGAAAAACAGGGTTACAATATTGCAATTTCTGTTTCTGTTTGTAATAAATGTGATTATATAATCACATTTGTTACGAACCTATCTGTACGACTTCCAAAAGATAAAGACTTCTGTCGTCTCAGCCCCGCTCCATGATCGAGACTGTCTTAGCACGAAGTTAGAGCTACCCGCTTTAGGAAAGCGTGTTTCTGAGATTTTTATTAGTCAATTTAAGAATCAGAATCATAATAATTTAACTCTTGGTTTAAAGCGCTATCGCTTGACGGTGCTCATTAACCTGCTTGTTCGGCCTTAACTTTCTTGACTGTTATATGAACTGCCGTATTCTATTGGAAAATTTGCTAGGCTCAAAAAATAGATGAAATGTAAGTGCGTACTGCTATAATGTTATTACAGAAATGGATTTTGTTATATGATGAGAATGACCAAACTAAAAAATGTGAATATAATAGTTTGAAAGTATCGTAGACAGGAAAGATGGGAAATAATCTTTTGCCGTCGCATTGTCACATACTGTGTAATGGGCAATGATATAAAGACTAACAAGAAGAATCTTATGTTTAAAAAGGAATAATTATAAGAGATTAGAGCTGGAGTGCGTAAAAATTACATAGAAAAGAAGCAAGGCTGTGCTGTGATGAATTAAAATAGAAAACGGAGGAAGAAATTGAAATCCAGCGCCAATTCCAAATATTTAAGTTAAGAGCTGTATAAGATGGTAATGGTATTTTTATTATTTTATTTTATTTATATCTTTTCCACTTAGAATCATAATCAGTGATCACTTGTGTACGTCAACATGGAAGTGTCAGGAGGACCTATTACGATACTAGATTTATCGTAATAAGCCCTTCTGAAAAAGCACTTTCCATCTTAATGTTAAAGCTATGAGGGTTCCAAACGCGTCCTGGTCTGAGAAGAACCACACAACAAACTCAGCCGGATATATTTTTTGTTATTGTGATCACTGTTTCACAAACGTCAAACTTAAATGCAAATTTGGAACAACTAGAACCGTCGCAATCAATCGGAAAAGAAGCCTAATGATTTTGTATCACCTGTAAGTTATTATTTTGCATTCTAACTAATTTAGAAAACATATTTTTTTCCGCAATTTTCACTATAAAGGTTTTAAGTTTAAAAATGTTTTTCCAAACTTTGATAACAAATAAAATGTTGAGAACACGGTACTTCTCGTTTCGCATTTGAAATTCCATAACAATTTAATAATATTTGTAACGTATTCAGTAAATTCTAATGTAGTCCATTGACACTGTTGCTGATCTTTACATATACTCAGAGTTATGTCATGAAGTTAATAGTTTCCCCGTTCAAAGAATACCTTGTTACAGTAAGCTCCCGAGAACTTCTTTGATAAAATACCAGTGATTATACATTGAAGTGACTTTCAAGATAACTTAATATTTATTATATAATAATATTTGTTTATATATTTATTATATATTCAGTTATTATAAACCTAAGCAAAAAACGTATAAATATACCTAAATTAATTTATTTTCTTAAGGAACGAAATGATTTGTTTGCTGAAAATTAAGGACTCGAATACGAAATTGCCAAATAAATTAGATATACTTTTTCTCCTCTGATTTTTGTAACGGAAAAGATATCATCGGTGCGATGATGATGGAATACTACTCTTTATTACTTTTTATTTATTCCTTTAGTTGAAGGATGCTATACTAGGTTACCTCTTTTCAAAACTTAAAACAATTGAATAATGTATCTGACATAGGACTGAGTGCACTATTCTGCAAAAAAAATACTATTCTCTTAAACGTCGACCTTCTCTTGTGATGCGAGAATATCATATCTGGGTTACTTCTGTAATGAATAATTAGTTAGCTAAAATTATTATGATTATTATAACATACACTATAAAAAAATCTATAACGAAATATGACGCCGCATTATTGGATACATTCTAGCATGATGACGCGTCACTCCAGACAAGTTGCCATGACTTATTAAAAAAGAGTACATCGCGGCGGTGATGTCGACACTAACTTTCTCGGTGGTAGATCATAACATCGGGTCGCCGGCAAGGTTACCACCCATCGGGCAAAGTCATACCGCAAAGCGACTTAGTCCTGTTCCGGCATGTTGCTTGATGAAGCCGTATAAGGGAAATGAGTCTGAACAGCTGCGTTGCGTTGGCGAACCGGTTTGGCGTCATGTTGGTGTTTGTTCTGTCGGGTGTCTAGTCGAGGAGGGTAGCGTGATCCAAAACGACGGCTTTCCGCTGGCCGCCCGCTGATACTTGGGGGCCCAACTAGTGGGTCAGCCACCCACGAAAGGCTGCCCTGCCAGCTGTGTAAAATCCCAGGGTGGTTCCATCGTGCTGGTTGGCCACCAGATGAGGAGGCTCGATGGCGGTCCTTGGGGGGGTTCGGCCGTCCCCGAAGTCTTCAGACTAGGCTCCCAGTGGCATAACAACACCAATTTGGACGTCGGGTTCGATACGTACCGCCTCGTTCAACTGGCATTTCCCATCCTATTCACTTTTATATTTATTTTATTTACGAAAAAGTACAAGAAAAAACAAGCTTACACAGCGGTTGCACTCCTCATACAAAGTGCAATCCACTAATATCATGCTATATCATGGCTATATCATGGCTTGCACTCAAATCTTTTACCTGTCCACCACCTCTGTATCCAGCGTCTTCGTCACCTTAAAGACCCCACTTTTTCTTCTCAATGGGTTTTAGTAGACACAGGAAACAAAAAAATCCTGTATTCCTGTGTCTCTTTCAGCTGGTGAGGCAAGCGACGAGGGTACTAGATGTAGTAGGCCATATAGACAATTGCCTGGACCTTCTGCTGATAACGGATCAGGACAGGTATCGTGTAGAGGTCACCTCCCCCTTGGGAACATCTGATCACTGTCTGGTGAGATCTGTGTTTACATATTCCCCACCAGCTCTCGAACCACATGGTGTTAGGCGAGTATGGAAATACAAGTCAGCAGATTGGGATGATATGCGGCAATTTTTTGCGTCATATCCTTGGCGGCAGGTCTGCTTCTCTTCTTTGGATTCGTCGAGTTGCGCGGATGCTATTACCGATGTGGTGCTTCAGGCAATGGAGTATTTTATTCCTTTTGCTGACATACCCATCGGTGGCAAAACTCGTCTATGGTTTAATGCTGAAGACCGAAAACATTCGACTTACCTCATTTGAGCTGATGCTTGAAGCCGCCAAACTCCGAATGCAAGTTTCAAGAAACGAGCCTTTAACCAAGCTGCCAAGTCCTACAAAAAGGCATTGCGGAAGGATCGTCTCCAACGAATCGCTAAGAATGGCAAAAAGCTCTTTGTCAGACCAATTGAGCTATCTGGTGTCTTGCCAAAGCGATCGAGGCGAATTTCTGCCAATCCTCACTACCTGCTCTGCTGAAGCCGGATGGATCTCTGGCTCACACAGCAACAGAGAAAGCGAATGCACTTGCTTCTCTGTTTGCTGAAAATTCGGTTCTAGACACTGGCAATGCTTCTCCAGCACATCTTCCTCACTGCGGAATTCCCATGTCTGAAATCTGCATCATGAACAAAGAGGTAAAGAGAGCATTGTGTCGTTTGGATGTGAATTAAGCCAGTGGTCCTGATGGTATACCAGCCATTCTGCTCACGACTATTGCAAGTTTGCCAACGTGCTCCTTGTGCCTGCGTATTTCAATCAACACCATACTCTTCAAGATTATGGAGCGTGTATTAAACTCGCAGCTTCTAGCGTACCTACAAGATAATGATCTTCTCAGTGACCGACAGTACGGTTTTCGCAAAAATAGGTCCACTGGGGACCTTATAGCGTACGCTACACACATTTTAGTCGAGGCCATTGAGAGGAACGGAGAAGCGGTCGCCGTCTCTCTGGACGTCTCGAGGGCATTTGACAGAGTCTGGCATGCGAGCCTTTTAAGCAAGCTTTTATCGTTCGGTATATTTCCTGGTCTGATTGGCTGGGTAACGGACTTTCTGAGCCAGAGATCCCTTCGAGTAGTCGTCGACGGGTGTTCCTCGGAAACTTTGACAATTTAAATTCCGGAGTGCCTCAGAGGTCCGTTCTTTCTGAAGCTCTTTTTCTGCTGCACATTAACGTTCTGCTGGTATCTATGGGTATACAGACGACAGCACAGTTATAGAAAGATATCTGCCGAGCACTCTGGCTAGTAGAGATCAAGTACAGTCTGAAAGATAAGCCATGGTGCAACGTTTGAATGACAAACTTTAGGCAGTTTCCGCATGGGGCAATGCCAATGTTAGGCTTAATAATTCTTAGGCTTAGAGGTTTTCTCGAACCTCATTTATTTATTTTTATTTATTTATATCTTTTCCACTTAGAATCATAATCAGTGATCACTTGTGTACGTCAACATGGAAATGTCAGGAGGGCCTATTACGATACTAGATTTATCGTAATAAGCCCTTCTGAAAAAGCACTTTCCATCTTAATGTTAAAGCTATGAGGGTTCCAAACGCGTCCTGGTCTGAGAAGAACCACACAACAAACTCAGCCGGATATGTTTTTTGTTATTGTGATCACTGTTTCACAAACGTCAAACTTAAGTGCAATTTTGGAACAACTAGAACCTTCGCAATCAATCTGAAAATAAGCCTAATGATTTCAGGCAACGAAAATTAAATAATAATAACAGAAAAAATATATAATATATAAGTCTTCGGCCTGCCACACAACCAGTCACCGCAAGCAACTTTGGTCGGTACATTGAGTCCACAGCAAGAGCAGCTGTAGGAAAGCTTGCCGTTCTTGCGAAGGTCCGACAGTGCTTTACACCGGGACAGCTACTTGTATTATACAGAGCACAGATCCGGTCGTGTGTGGAATACTGTGGTAACGTTTTTGCTGATCTCTTCTTGCGGTTCTGGACTCAATTGACACCCTGAGTTGGTTGAAGACTATCTACACAGCCTTGAGCACAAGCGTGGAATATCTAGCCTCTTAGTATTCTATAGGATACATTTTGGATACATTTTCGTGAATTACAGTAAAGTGCAGCGAAGGACTGGAACTATTTTTTTTATGTAAGAGGAGGGCAAACGAGCTGGCGGGTCACAGATGACTTGTTATCACCGCCGCCCATGAACTCTTGCAACATCCGAGGATTTACAGGAGTGTTGCCGGCCATGTAGGTAGGAGAAACTACTTGCCTCGATATTTCCGGCCAAATACAATGTGGGTGTTTTCAAAAGAAAAGTGAATAGGTTGCTAGGTTAATGCGCCTTACCACCTATGACTACATCTCCACTCTACATCAGGTGGAATGTAGTCAAGCATTAACCTAGTTTTGTATAAAAAAAATAAACTTTACAATCACTGTTTATAAAGATATCGACTTCTAGCATATACTTTCAACACAGACGTCTAATGACGGATGTACTCCATGAAATCCTAGTAATTTAAAACCTATTTTAGGTTTTAAATTCTCTGAAATGTAAGGATAATATTACTTAAAGATAAATAGGATGGATGTTTATAATAAGAAAATAAGTGCAAACTCATAAGTTACAATTTTGAATCATAATTTAATCTATCATGCTGCAAGTATTTTAATAAATAGACTATAGATAAAAAATCATTGCAAATATATCAATAATGAACATAGAAAATAATAAAGAATTAGGCACTAAATGTCTAGACATAGGATAGTCGTCATGTCTGCAGACGTTTATAATTTGTTATCGAACAATATTTGCTTATCTAAACATACAATATGAAGAAAGTATGTAGGCATTTAGCCAAATCCTTGACTCAGCGTTTACGACATAAATAAGGTTACACTGTTAATAGGCACTAAATACATATTTTCAGAATCACAGATTGTCCTAATTCATAAATAGTCCTGATATATTTACATAAATATATGTAAAATATTTACATATATGGATCAATATCGCTACGAGTGCTAACAGTGTGAGCATCTTTCGTCCCTGTCGTCTTTGAGGAAAGGATATCCCTGGCCCCTTCACACACTTGCCATCTAGATTAGCATTACAAAACTTTTTGCGTAACTCCGGAAAAAATAGTTCAAAAGATTTACAAAACTCTGATATTAAATCGTCAGATATTATTAAAATACAGTATTGTTAGGAGTCGAGGGTATTTCTAAATAATTAGTAGGCATCAACTCCTATAAATTAGTACACAAGTGTTAGGTTTATGAATTATCGTGTCATAGTCGTTTGAGAGCGGAAGCTCTGCAGATGGGAATAGTGATTGTCGATGTGATCTTTGAGTACCTACTTTGAGTAGCGTATCTAGCTTTTTATTACTGTGGTAGATTTGTCGTTTTATGTCATAGTTTTATTACTAAATTAGTTATAACGTCGTAATCTGGCTTTCGTGGTATTAAATAGCGTGAAATACGTGAATTTGACTATTACTTTGAATTCTTATTTTTTTTTTAATTAAATTTCTACATGAATCCTAAAAGTATTATTATTATTTTACGTAACATGCATATGTAGATTTAAAAAATGAGTTAGTCAAATGCAATAAAATTATGAATAATAAAAACATATATTTACACAATAAATATTTGTTTTCCACTACTATTAATGCAGGGTAAATATAAAACCATAGCTAGGTAATGGAAGTTTATTTTATTACTAATATAGTTGATTAATTTGATTAGCTCTTGGTATTATTATACTGTTATTATTACAACATTTGTCAATACGAAACACATATTAGATTGTGTTTACAAATTGCTGTAATGAAATAAGGACTCCGGTGCTTTAATATATAAATTAAGACAACGTAATTAATGTAAGCAATTTGAAACTGCTTTCCAACTCCCAACTGATGTGAACATTTGGTTCAGAACGAAAGTTTAATTGTGTAATTTACATGACAAGTTCATTATAATTCTTCATTTGAATATCCATACCACACTCTACAATTAACATCCTTTAAGTGAAAAAAAATGATCATCAAGTGGTGCCGTCAGCCAAAAACTTTTGCGTCTATAAATAATTGTGAATGTATTACCACTCCGAGGAAATGGACCATGACAAAAATGGATAGCACAAAAGGAACAATGTTAAGGCTTCCGACTTTTTCACTTACGCATATACAGGGTTATTTTTAATTAGTTGACCACCTCTTGAAGGCAGCGTCTCTACATCAATCCTAACAACATTTGTTTTTCCGCCATTCCGCCATTTTGCACGCACCCTGCGTGACGTCAAATGAGACGTCCAGTCAATGTTTACTACGAACATATACGAGTATACTTTATTTATAATAAGTTTAATTTTATAGTTTAAATTTATAGTAAGTTGCATTAGCTATTAAACATTAGAAAATTTTAGTTTAAAATTAACCTAACCTAGTTTACAACAGTTCAGTATAACTTTCTATAAAAACCGTATTCTTTTTCTGGTTTTACGAAATTTTTATAGTTGTCGCTTTATTTCAGGTAAAGGAAGATACAGCTAATAATATTGAATATAATATGTATAATGTAACAACAAGGAGAAAAATGTAATCTAAGTTTGAAGAAAGGAGTTGTTCCTCATATATTTTTGTGGCAAAAATAAGAGCTGATAGAATGAGAATGTGCATAGTCAAAAGGCAAAGGTTGACATCGGTTAATGAAGCCTTTTCAGAGTTAGCTATCAAAAGTAGTGTTTAAAAAATTGGTGACCTTTACAAAGAAGTGATATACTAAGTAAGTCCTAGTACTGCCCATACAAATGTCTGTGATATTAATCAGCCAAGACAATATTAAATGTGATCACAAGGCAGAGCCTTGCTTTTCGCATATTAAAGATAAATTACCAAGTGACTTCATAGTACTCGTGCAAGTGACTAAGCTGTGCAAGTTAATATTAAACCGAAGTACAGAAGTAAAGGTGTCAATTTGAATGTACCTGCTGAAAAACAAAATGTAGATTGTTACCATTTCCTCATTCAACACACAATACTTTTACTTTACCAGTAAAACTAACTATTTTACATACTTTCACTTTACCAGTAAAACTATGTTTTAAAAAGAAAATTGCTTACTGAAAACACAGCTGATAATACTTCTATAGCATCTTATATCTTCTATATCTGCTGATTATCAACAAAGTTATTTATCTGAGTCAAGTGAAGTGGAAAATGATTACCTAAACAATCTTATCATTTAATAAAACCTTTAAGCACGAAAATATACGTTTAAATTATTTATTTTTCTCAGTAACACTGATACCACACTATGAACTTCGACGCCGATAATTTGAATGGCGTGTCAAATGACATCACATTTTCTTTCGACCAATGGTGGCGCGTTTTGGAAGTTTGAAATTCGCTCCCTTAATTGACACTTTTCACAAATTATTTTATGGCCTTAAATGATTAGTAAATAAAAAAAATGTTTTTGTTATAATAAGATGATAAATAAGTATCCGAAAAAAAAGTATTTGAGACCAAATTTCAAATATTATATTCCTTCAATAATTAATCGAAAGGAACTTCGTTCCATCCGGGTCTCCCTTGACACCTCTTAGTTTTTTTATTATTTTGAGGAAAGCCAAAATATCTCAAAAAACAACATTTCTTTGTCTCAAGGATTATTGTATACAAAAATATCATTAAATATTGAACACTTTTTAATAGAAAATCTTTCACTCAGACAATAGAAAAACAGATAGTATACTATTTATTTTTACCTCAGTTCAACTCAAATGCGCAGAGCAAGTTTTATTTAGTAATTTATAAGCTTCTTTATTCCTAAACTGCAGAACTTACAGTCCTTGAAATATTTCAAACGCTTCCTTTGCTACGGAAATTATTTTGTAGGAAGTTCAGATTTACTCTATATTTTCCTGTTTTTTGTAGAACTGCTCACTTGAATCAGAAATATTATTACTTACTGTTAGACTTTAAGTTATTGTTAATGACCGTGTAAATTATTAAATGTTTTATATTCCAATGTTTAGTAGTACGTTTACATTCGTCTAATATAATTATCAAATGTGCTATCTTTACGTATTATATTTTTGATGAGAAAAAAAGATCAATGGCAATCGCAAAATACAATTTATTATTGAATTATGTGTGTTGTAAGTTACAATCTGCAGTGTAACGTTATCACGTTATTGTATACGATGTTAATTAATTATCTCAACAAGTACAGTTCGAGTTGTTATTATAATGATTTCCCAAATTGTGTTCTTAATTATTAATTGTTTCAAGTAGTTGACTTTTTTATTCTACAATTATTCAATAATATGAAGATAAAAATATTTTTAGATATAAATTATTAATTAATAAATACTATATTAAGTTGTCATAGATAGTCATAGATAGGATACACATCTCCATCAAGGGGATGATGTGGAGGTGGTTATGTGAGACTCCTACTCACTAAACCTAACGGTTGCCGCCACCGTCATAATGGGACACCACGGGATCGCTTTCGCACTCACCACGATGCCCCGACGTGATCCACGGAGAGGGCACCCCGCAACGAGGAGCACCCATCCCTTTTTCGCAGGCTTGATAGATTGTGGAGGGATCCCCTTCCCCCCACCCAAGCCTGCTGCCTCTGAAGGGGGCCGAGACCTCCTTCTAGCTGGACTCAGTCTCAGAATCGAACCGGTTGGACAGACCAACTCGACCATTGACCGTGTCCAGCTCCGCCGCCGGTTAGCTCCCCGAGAGGAGACCACCGGTCAGACCCCCTGAAATAGCACACTCCCATAAGACCCAGTGATGCGCAGACAGCCTCACTGCAACACACTGGAGTCAAACGTGAGTCCGCTCACGTAGGGGGCCCAACGTCGAACCCGACAGGCCTTTACCGCCGGCCACGGTGATCAGCCGAGACCTACAGCTTGCTATTGTCGGGCCCACAGACTACCAATAGGCTGCCCCTCCTGGGCAATGTTGTCATCAACTGGATCATGCAAAATAACTGTTGAGTTTCTGGCCAGCTCTTCTCAGCAGAACAGCATTCCGGGCTAGTGGTAGCTTACTCACAGACTGACTATACTGACTGAATTTAATGTAATTGACGATTCAAATGTGCGTGTAAATGCCTACTTGAATAAAGTAATTTGGAATTTGAATTTGAAAAAAAAAACTACTCCAAAACGGACTGACTGGCAAAAGAGTCCCTGTACCTTAGGTACAGCCAGCCAGTACAGGTAAGCCACAAACGAAAAAAATATCACAGTCATTATCAACAGAAAATGTAAAAACCCAGAACTGCTTCAAAGACTTAACTGTGGACGAAACCAAGGATTCTAGTACACCAGAAAGAAAAATAGCCGAGCAAACCTCCTCCTATAATTCTATATGGCATTGAAGACGTAAACAAACTCGTAGTACTGTTCGAATCAGCAAATCATCGAGAACTCTTTACATTTAAAATCATAACTAAAAAGCATATAAGGGTTTCTTACAAAGATATTACAATATACAAAAAAAAATATTTCTTTACCCCGCAAACTATAAAGACTGCATGGTTTACAGAGAGATCCTTGCCAGAGTAATGCCGCAGAGGACAACTTACAGAAACACTACAAAACCGACAGAGTTGAAAAACACTATGAAAGAGAAAGCCGAAAACCTCAGTGGAAGTAAACACACACATTTGCCAAAAAAAAAATAAGGTGAGTATATATAGGAATAAGTAAATATAGGTGAGCCGCAACCTAAAACAAGAATATGTAATAAACTAGAAGAACTTATATTAAAACAATCTGAAAATTCGATCTAATCTTATAATACATGAGTACTCTTCTGAGCCTCATAAGAATACTCCTAGATAGAATTCCAAAATGGCAGGATAGCAACGTGGAACATTAATGGTCTAACACCAAACAAGTCTATTTTGCCAACAAAAAAAAATATGTTGTGCTTGTATCTGAAGCACACTGCACTAAAAAAAGTAACATAAAAATGAAAGGTTGCTGCACTTATTTTACTTGTCACCCTGATGGCCTGTCTCTGGCCACGCTGGAACTGCCATAGCCGTAATAATATTCATTAAGCACCACGTCTTGCCCGAGTACAAGAACGTGGAAGTAAGAAGAACGAAGAAGAGTACGAGAACAAGAACATCGATCCCTCAACATATCTGCGATATATTGCCCACCGTGGCATACAATAGATAGTGTAAAGTTTTCTATTTTATTCCTCACACTGGGAAATAGATTTATTGCGTATGGCGACTGGAACGCCAAGCACACCTACTGAGGATCTAGGTTAACAACAACAAGAGGCAGGCAGCTTAAGGAGTGCATCGACGGAAATATTTCACACTCTATGTGAATGTGAAATATAATTAGTATAAATGAAGAAGACTGTTAAATAAATTATATTTTGCTGGGCCCTAATAATCGTTATAGGGGTACGCAATTGATCTAGAAGTATGGTTTATCTTGTGTCCTAAGAATCTATTCTTGGTAAAGCGATGATTGAAGAGAGAGATGGTTTTCCAGAGACCGTCGAATCCGGCTCTTATTGGTTAATTTTTCATTTAATATTTATTTAAAATGTATACAAGCTTAATATGGCTTAATGATGGTTTATAGAGCATTTCATTTTATTTGAGTCATGAGGTGGGTAACAGAGTCCCTGGAAACAGCTGGTCAGAAATATATTTTTCAACATAGCACATAACAACAACAAAATGTAATGTAACATTTGGTTTAAAATATTAAAACAAGAATATTAGTTACTTACAACTTAAAACACTATATTAATAAAACATTATTAACAAATACAATATTCGTGGCACTATTGAATTCAGGAACAATTTTTTATGAAGTCGTATTCTATAATATGTCGACTTTGTCCTAGACTACTGAGTAAAAGCGTAACTCACTCGTAGTGGTGCTGGGTTGCAGAAAATAGCAATACCCCAGTTTCAGTATAAATATGTCTAAAATCTATTTCAAATTAAGCTTTTGAAAAAAAAAGATTCATATTATTTACTGATAAAATAAAATAATTACTTAAATTATCAATTATTAAAAACTTTGCATATTACCAAAAAGCTAGATTTTGTTTAATACTAAACCTAGGAAAATGAATGCTACTTAAGCGATTCACAATTGTATATCATTGTTAATTAATTAGATCAAAAATAAAAATGTTGTCTCACCAGCTACATACCCATGAAAGGTAATCTTTCCGACAGTTAACTTTTATTTCTAGACTGTTCACTTTTTGCTCTAAACTTAACACAGATTTTTCTTTTTTTGAGCCATTTTCTATTATTTTGAACTATCAATTTGCAGAGACAGTAATAGCGTGCGTGCGTGCGTGCAAAAGAAGAACATACATATGACTTATATATTTATTTATTAAGTTGTGTGTATATTTTTTACATTGAATATTTTATTGTTTTACAAAGTTTTCTTTTCACGTATAAAATTAAATTACGAACATACTAATTTCACTTGTTAAGGTTTTTACCATCAATATTGTATTAGAACCTTTCACCAGCATCAATAAGAGCTACATATCTTGGAAATGACTGCTTCTATTTCGAACAAATATAGCTAAGAACCATCTCGAAGAACCAGACTTTCGATTAAAAAAACTTCATTTATATCCGTCCACGCATTTGGCACATACAGATACACAAATACACCTATACACCGATCCACAAGTCAAACTTATAATACCCCTCTTTTTGGGTGGGGGGTTAAAAAACGACAACTACTTGAAATAAAACAATTGTAAACATCACATCACTACAAAAGTTATTAAAATAAAGGTTAATTATGAAGCCTTATCGATTCTCATGATTGTAGTAAAATGACCAATGCACTGACCTAGTATATAACATCCCGTTCCTCACATAAATAATAACCTTATTCCAATATACCACTTTATCACAAAACAAGTTATTAAAACGATAGTTAAAATAATTATACCTTATTGGTTCTTATTATTTAAGTCAACGATTCATAAATTTGTATTAATTAACATCATGACCATATAAAATCAAAATAATATATATATAAAAATAAATTAAGATTATAATATTTTAATAATAATCTAACCTTACATGATTCAATTGATTGTTATTTAACACTAAAATAATTTGCCAATATGTATGGAAATAAAGTAAAAATCGTAGAAAGATTTATTAGTACTTATTTGAATTAAATTAGGCCGACATATTGGAAGTGTTCTCGAGTTCGCGTCTAACAAACAGATATTAAAGGTACAATAAGAAACAACGAAATTCATAGCATATTGTACCTATATAATTATTTAGTCATTATAACGTCTAAATCTATTGACACTATATCAACAAAGATGCGCTGCCTTCGGTTTTTATATAGTATAACTATGTAACGGTGTATGTGTTAATATTTACATTAGACACAGTTTACAATAATTTAAAAAATAATAATAAATTTAAAAAACATTATACGTAATAACACTGATGCGAAATAGTACTTAACCCAACTTCTAAACAACAGTTTACGAGCAATAACTTCAACAAAGGACGAGAACTATACTGTAAATAAATAATTTCATTGAAGTTGTTCACTCCAAACAAAACTCTTTACAAACACATATTTTTAAAGAGACTGAGTGGGGTCTCGTACATGTGAATTTTTCACCTGAAAAAAATATATCTTCTACAAAAGATTACGTGTAGAGATTGTTTTTCTGTAAGAACTTTTGTTGAATATCGTCGACGTGTAAGCCTTTAGTCTCTGGTAGGTAAATATAGCCAAAGATCGCGGTGAAGAAACTGAAACCGGCGAAAAAGTAGAAGAGTGGGCCGAGACCTGGAATTTATAAAATTAGTAGTTTCTTGGTAGTCCTCACCAACTAAATACTATCTATTTCAATTATTTGGGCTAAAGATATCAATTTTGAGATATTGCAATCGACTTTTTAGAGCCATCAACCCTCCTGACGTCAACCCTCCTTGGGATTGCGTGATAATGGTATTCCATCACCTTTCATATAAGTGGTGTAAGGAGGACGACATGGGACAGTCCCATTGTAAGACGCATTTATCAATTTATATAAAACTATTTAAAGTAAATACCCATATATTTAATAAGATAAGTTAATTTTTTAATAAGCCTGAAGTTTCAAATACACTAACAAGGATAGTGGTCATAGGAGGGCAAGATGGTGTATATGTGTGTATGTCTATCAACAATATACTAATACGAGTGTTTTACATTCTTAATATATAAAAAAATATAATTAAATATTTTACCATAAGCATTGAAGAGCGGGTTGAAGATAAATGTTATGATAAATATACTTATAAACCCCCATTCAATACATATCATGGTCGCGAAACTCTTGATCTGAAAAAAAAATATTTACTGAAAATGCATTTATGATAATTGGTTTTATTTTCAAAGTTTGAGAAACACTCTCTGATTATACGTTTTTCTTTCTCTGAATGTCTTACCTCTGGTAGGAAAACCTCCCCCAATAAAACTGTGGGTACAATCCCAGGTCCCACTTTATACGTGATCGAATAAAAGTATAATAAAATGACACTCAACCAGCTCGGACCCCAGCTGAATTGTAAATGGGTGCCCAGGACAACACAAAAGAGACCAGTGGCGATAGAAGAAACAATAATTAATTTCTGAAAGTAATAACATGTTTATAATCTATGTTAAAACTGTATCTAGGAGAATAGATCATTAGTTTACTTACTCGTCGCCCGGCCGTATCCATCAAATAAGCTCCAAGAAAACCTGCTCCAACGGTTATTATTCCAAACATAACGCTTGATAATGTTGCTGACATACTAGGAACTGCCTCTTCAAATAACGGTTTAGCATACACTTCAACTACCGTTAGCCCTTGGAATAGAGATGAGGTGAATAAGACTAGTACAACGACTAGTGCTCGACGAGTAGAGAGGGATTTGGCTAAAAAATATAAGGTAGTAGGTAGTACTAGGACAGTATTACTCATATTATGAATGTTTTGTTTTAAAAGTGCAATGTAATCCTATTTAAATAAAAAAATTATCGCTTTTCCGATAATATTAATTCTATCGTTATTACCGCGGTATTGCAACATAGTATTATGTCCAGTGTATTATAAAATCAGTAACACTTCTTGTAATCTTTTGAAGTAACTATGATAATATAAACTGGATGGCAAGGACTTAGTAATAATAGACATATATAGAAATACAATCGTGCTTTCAGATTCAGAGAAAGCAATGAAGAAGCAGAAGCAGAACCTCCTTATTCTATAGAAGTCTTTATCTCCTCGGATTCTCGTCAGAAAACCAAACCTTTTGACTTTAAAAGGTTTCAAAGGTAAATATATATTAAAAAAGTACCCAAATATTTCCATATCCGTACATTTTCTTTGGGTTTGTATTCGTTTGGATTCAACATTTTCTCTTGTAAATTATTATCTGCAAAAATATATTATAATTTATATAAAAATAGAAACAACATGCAATCAACTTAAAAATTAAAGAAAAGTAATTATGAAAGGAATTTACAAATTACAATACAGGAAATTACAGAGAGTACACTTGCTCTGATACAAACATTCAAATAATATCACTATAGTTGCTGGTTGCCTAAGCGATTACATCACCGAGATACGTGTATATATGCATATCTATGTTGTATATGAGAATATAGATAATATTAATCCATATATTATAGAAGTAATTCGTCTAGTTTCGAATCAATAAGTTGAAGAGGGACCGAACTCCCAGAAATCTTGTACTATAGTTTTATTAAAAGTCTACAATATTATACCCATTTCTATGTCAGCGCTAAGAAGCTTCCTGATGTTTGCCATTTCCTTTATAACTTCAATGGAACTGCATTCTATTCCTTTATAAAATGCAATTGACTTTGCCGCTTCCTGCAATATTTTTTACAACTACAAGTACGTGGTAAGTACAGTACATTAAGTAAATGAAGCCGAGTGGTTCGAAGTCTGGTCCTCATTTTTTTTACTGTAAGATCTATTACTATTGTTAAATTTTTTTATCTTTTTATATTTTCAAAAGTGTGTTTCAGTTAATTTAACGACACCAACTGGACTTCATTCATACTTCAAACATTCGAAGTTCTGTGTTAATTTATGGTAGAACTTCTCTCTAATAGTACATTCTTGTTATTTTTGTATTGCGTTAGTTATTAATACTTAACTTCAATTATTGTAAGGATAATATATGTACATTCTACAGACATACACAACAGAACTACACATTCATTTAATTTTAGATTTCAAAAATAATTAGTATTGTAGTGTAATACACACAATACAGCATAGTGAAAAGCCAAAAGAGAAATTATTTATTGCATAAATAAAAAATATTGAATTTAAACTTTCGTAATCCAGAATTCTCTTTGATATACCCAGCAGTACTCACGTCAATTAAATCAGCATCTGGCGTACGAAGGTCGAAGTGAAAGTTTTTAGAACTGGCCACTGGTAACAAATTTAATAAAAAAATTAGTTAACTAATTGAAAATTGTCTGTGTCACGTCAGTATGTATTTACAGGATAAAAATTTTGTTCAATGATTTTTTAGAAATTTAAATGACGTCGCATTTAAATCAACAAAAAAGTGTTGATAGACCTCAACTGGCCTTCCACGAACAGTGTTGTACGGCATATGATACACACTAACAAAAGATCTATCGGGCGATTCGGAAACTTAGTTATCGATATGAATCACACACCAACGGGCGAACAATAGATTACTGAGCAAAGCCAGATGTGGAATTACTGGTTCACCCGCCGTATAGCAGTGACCTTGCGAGTTTTGTTTTTTCCCGAAAATAAAAGAAAAACTTCGAGTAAAACCTTTTATAGATACAGAGGAAGCAGTGGGTGCGTTTCGAATTGCTGTCAAAGAAACTCCTAAGGACGAGTGCGTTAAGTGCTTTCATTAGTAATTCCATCGGATCCAGCAATGTATTGATACGAATAGACGCTATTTTGATAAACTATATAATATATTTTGATGAACTAAACCGGTGGACATATTTAGCGGAACGCAAAAAACAGACTGCAAGATCATATGAAAACACATTTTTGTTGTACAATACATTTGATTATTATTCTGAATTAATTAAATTAACATTTTTGAACATAAAAAATTAAAGCGAAAGAAACGAAATTAAAGACAATAAGGTCAGTGACTTAATTCTGAAGAGTTTTGACCTAACACAATGAAAACTAAAGAAAAGTTAATATTGTCCAAATGACTGGTTTTTTCGCGATGGGTGAAACAATTAGTATTTAGTGTTGCCACCTCTTGCTGTTAAAACTGCTTGCATGCGTCTGGGTATGCTCTGTATTAAATTGTCAATAAAACTTTGCGGCATTGAGTTCCATTCTTCAACCAATGCGGTTTTGAGGTCTCTTACGTTGACAGGTGATGGATTTCTTTGTTTAATTTGTCTTCCCAGTATGTCCCAAACGTGTTCTATTGGATTTAGGTCTGGCGAGCGTGCCGGCCACCCCAAAACCTGGATTCCGACCTCATTAAGATATTCCGAAACTAATGCCGCAATGTGAGGTCGAGCGTTGTCATGCATTAGAAGAAAATTGTCTCCAATGAAAGGGGCAAAAGGCATCACAATCTGCTCTAAAATGTCAGTTACGTATCTTGCCGCAGTCAGGGAGCCGTTTTCTACGATGTGTAGCTCCGTGCGTGCTCCTAAGCAAATACCGCCCCATACCATTACTGACCCTCCACCATACGGCTCTCTCCCAATAATGTTACACTGAGCGTATCTTTCTCCGGGTCGTCGCCATACTTTGGTCCTTCCATCATCTGGTTTGAGACAAAATCTGGACTCATCACTAAAAAGAACTTTTCCCCAAGCGTCATTATTCCAATTTAGGTGGAAACGAGCAAAGCTGGCCCGAGCCACTCGATGACCTGCGGTGAGCTGTGGACCTCTGGCAGGCAAGTACGCCCCTATACCAGCTGCCTTCAGTCTTCTTCTGACGGTTTTGGTACTAATTATCACTTGTCGAACTTCCTGCAGCTGGTTTCGTACCTCAGAAGAAGTCAAGGTACGGTTTCTGAGAACACTGCTGACAATAAATCTATCGTCTCTCTCTCCTGTTACTCTTTTGCGACCTTGTCCTTTACGCCTGGTATACTCTCCAGTCTGCCGGTATCGTTTAACATTGCGGAAAATCACAGACTTGGAAACATGTAATGTTTGAGCCACTTCATTGTAAGTGTAACAATTTTCAATTAAAGTTACAGCTTTAGAAACCAGAGCAACGCTGAGATCCGGCATTTATCGCCTAAATTTATCGAATTAAGTTCACTTCACTCAATAATGACAATTTTTCGTCAAAAAAACAACAGAAATAAAGTTTTTGTTAAAAACAACAAGCCGACGAAAATTCCATACACTACGTGTCTCAGAAATTAGCAGATAAACAGAAAAACAAATAAAATTTAAAATAAAATTATTTTTAAAATCATCTTTTATTTTAATACATAATATTGGTATAGTGGCCAGTACGAAAATATGAAAATATTTTCCGTTATTCGACCTTTTTTTTGCGTTCCCCTAAATATGTCCATGAGTGTATATAATAAAACTAATAATTTTCTAATTTGCTCAGTCTTTGATTTTCTAAGAACTTTCAGTGTGACCCTCGAACTAGTTTGCGGGATGAACTTCGTACAACAGCTCTCTAAGTACGCCGCGAGATTGACGCTGGCGGGAGAAATGAAGAAGGCTCACCTTTAAGGGTCTTTAACTTATGTAAGACAAAAAGATATTAGAAAGTAACAAATACAATTGGTATTACTTACTATTACTTACCTGCATTAGGGGCAGGCCTTTTACCTATTAACTTACAAAACATCAAAGAAGCCACTGATAGGATAGGGGACTTATTACATCGTAATTATAATATCAAGACTATCTTCCATGTGTACTATAAGTTAAGGTCACCTAAAGACATAAGCTACATAAGACATAAGATACATAAAGAACGATGGACTTAGAAAACGGTCTTTGTTCTCTAAATATGACACTGCAAGTCCGCCATTTTCGAGCCCATGAATAAAAAATCCGACTGGGTCCGAAACCACCCGGCAAATTCCGACGCAATCTACGTGAATACAGCCGGCTATACATATATATGATAGACATTATGGTTTACGAAAGTTAATATACGAAAGAAAGGTATAAGGTTTTAAATCTTGACAATTACAAAAATTACAAAAGGAATACATTTCCATTTATTATTATTTTTTTTAGCTACGGCGTCCATTTTTGCGTTGCATTTTATATACTTCGAATTAGGAACTATTATCTTGTAAAAAAAAATTAACATCAAAATAAGGTACCTAGGCCGTTTTTCAAATATTACCTAATCAAGATCCAAGAGTCCAAATTTCAAGTATATATCTGATACAAATAGGAAAAACCTCAGAAAGCTATACTCAAAGTTATTTTTTTCGTTCCCTACTTTTATACAACTTAGAAAAAGGTTTATATATTGATAAACTTATATATTATATATTTATTAAACTTTAGACTTATAATTTCCACTATTATCAAATTTAAATTGAACATCAACTTACTTCCTCTAATCCCCTTTTCATTAAATATAAAGGTGATTCTTTTATGAAGCAGAGCAAAACTAAACCAATCATCGTTATTATTAAGCCGGTATAGTTCATTGTGTTGTAATCCAAAAGCCCTCCTAGGAGATAGGATATCATAATTCCTACTCCGTGGAAGGTTAAACCACTGGAGGCCATAGCACCTCTGATGCACGGGTCACAACACTCGCTGACGAAGACAGGTCCAATAAGGAAAATACTCCCACTTAGTCCACAAAGAAACATTGAAAATATAAATACTTCTACTCGTAACACAGTGACTATTAACCCCCAGCCGAGCTAAAAAATGTTTTAGATTATAGGTATAGTTATTTTGATACATAAATAAAACTTTGTTTGTTATTTAAAAAAATTAAGTGCTAGCTATTGTTTTGCCGCAAAAGTACAGTTACCCGCCACCTACGAAGTTTGAACTGAGTTCAACTCGGGCGTAAAGTAGGATTTTGGGGATCTTATATTATTATTATGAATATTATTTATTGATAATAATACTTAATAAATAAATATAATTATAATACGCTCCAAGATTAGTGCTTCAAAACAAATATGGGTGGATTTTATTATATTAGCACAAATATATAAAACTAATTGCGTGAAATAAACATGAAATGTAACTTACCAATAATGGCAGATAGAATAATATCAGTGTTCGTTTTCTTCCTAAGGTATCTAGTAAGTAACCACAAAATGGAGTCGCTATAAGTGCACTTATAGCCGATATACTGCCCATGAAAGATAGCTCAGTGTCGGTCATTATTCGATTTAGCGTAGTATTCTCTGACTTAAAGAGGTTATAAGTGGAAGACGGGAGAATGTATAATAAGCCTATTATAGTGAACACATAACATACTGTAACAAAGATTTATTGAATATTAAATATTTTTGAGAATATTAAATATTTATAACATATAGTAATTTATAATAAAACCAAACTATAGTCTGTTAGGTGTAAACAAAAAAAATGTTATGGTTCAAGAAAGCTCAGTTACATTTTTTAATTAGAATAATATGAGTTTCAAATGATTGACCTTTAAGATTGTGCTCATAAAGGCATTTTAAAGAATTATTAATTATATAATAAATAAAAAAACAATTTGCTCCAGCTCTTACAAAAAAAACGAGTGTTCGAAAGACATCCTTTATAACTCTGTCGATATACTTATTTATAATATTTTGACTATCCAGACGCACCTCATAAAATCTCTCATGTCATTTATTTCTGAGTTAAAAAAACAAGATCAAAAAACATTTTTTCCTTTCTGCTAGAAAATCTATTCTTGTGACATATTTCTAATTTAGGATATATTTCATTTGATATACTAAAGTTAAAAATCTATGATTTTACTTGCTACTTGATCCTGTAGCAGCCTTTCATCTTACATACTGTTTAAAACATAGCCATGAGAGTTAGAATTCAGGTCTATTGGAACGCTTGTTGATTAAAACACATTTTAGGTTTGCAGGGCCACTAATCCTTAGTATATAATGACTTAAGATCTGTAACTTAGACACAAGTAAAAAGCCTGAACATAACGTTCGAGGTATACAAATGTGTTACCATTCGAATGTGTACTTCACGGAAACTAACTTAAGACATTTTGTGACCTAGACCTATTATTTAATCAATTAAAAACTCCGAATAAGTAAAAGCATTTTAGCAAGTATACGTAAGGAATTCCATATTGATAAAAGTTACGTACTTTACTTAAGTGCAAGTTATTTCTGTGCAGGGTCAAGAAAGTGTTATCGGTCACAAAAAATGTTATCGGTCACGATCGTCGAGGAACGTTAGTTTCCTTGTTATTAAATAACAATGCATAAAACAAATAGTATTTTAAATCTTCAAGCTATAATCATATCTCATCTCCCGGGTAAAACAGAAATTCAAATTCAAATTAAAAAAATATCTTTATTCAAGTAGGTTTTTACACGCACTTTTGAATCTTTAATTACATTAAATTTGTCAATATAGTTTCCGTGAGTAAGCTCCCACCAGCGAATGCTGTTCTGTTAAGAAGAGCTGGCCAAGAACTCAACAGTTGCTCTTTCAAAATGAAATTTAAAAATTTAACAATACATTATAACATCAACCCTGCAATGACCCAAGTTCATCACATTTCGATCAACTAAAAACTCTTGAATAATATATATTGTAAGTTATTAAAAATGTTTTGAGAAGCGACCGTAAGAATACCGATTACTTTAAAAACATCTCTAGCTTTTAAGTTACTAATAGCTCATATAGTAAAAGTTATCACCTCTCCTTTACATCGTGTTTTTTTTCTATTTTCCATTATTATTGATTTACAGCGATTGAGATATGGCTACTAGGTTATAGTGCGTTAATATTAATTATGCAATTTATTTATTTTTAAATAAATAAAGCTATAAATAAGTGATCCGTTAAACTTAACTTCATACAGAAAATTCCTCCTCTTGAAGTTCATAGGTTTTATCTCTTTAACTCATCAATGAGACCCGAGATGTTTAATGACAACTTTCCCAAATAATATTTAGAAGGTATAAATTGAAATAGTTCCTTTAGAATTTTGGCCATTAATTGCCATGGCTTATTATGTAAATTATGAGCCTCCTTAGAAGGTGACTACGGCGTCTAATTCACAGCACAAAAACTCATAAAGTAACTAATAAACTTTAGCATATAAAGTAACTATAGTAATTTAATAATAATTTCTGTATTAATTAAATTAATACATATAAATTCTAATTCCGAGAATCATGATTTAAGTTTGTTTTATGTGGCGTTAGTTATGTTTTCCACATTATAGGCACTGTCAAAAGTCGATCTACACAGCGGACCACTGTAGTTTATCCATTAGCTAATTAATTTATAATATCAATAAAAACTGGACGAAACTACTAAATATTCTATTGTTATAATAATTAAAAATATACGAAAAAAAAAACATTGCTACGGACGTGCTTCATGAAGGCTCAATTTGCAAATGAAATGTAAATAAAATATATAAGACATATCAACTCTAGGATACTTAATACGGGATATTAAAATATATTTATCCACATATATTTTTGTTTCTACACCTACTACTTCTAGTCCGACAATATCTATATTTGGAAAAACATCAAATTGTTAAAAAAAACTATGATAATAACATTTGTCGACACTTAATAATTCTGTCAATAACAATTTCGCTATCGGTCTCTCCGACTTTTTATGGATTTTATAAATACTAACAAAAAGACATACTTCCTCCGCTTTGAAGTGATGATTTCATACATGAGGCGTTTGATTTGTATTAAAAGATTACTTTATTAATTTTTGATAAATTTTAAACCATAACTCTTTGTTCAGAGCTGAATAAATTAATGTAAACATTAAATTTTCCCCTATTCGAATTGAATTATTTAAGGAAGTCATACATTTTAACTGGATTTAATTAACAACGAGTGTTATCTTAAAATAATAAAGTTTTATTTTTATTTTTAATGAAATTACGATCTACATTAAGAATGTTATATTGTTCAGAATAACATAATGACTTTTAAATACCTTGTATTTCAAAATTATTAAAAATAATACTTACTGATAGCTGTGATTAGGATTTGATTAGAAAATGACATTTTGCTACTTTTTAAACTACACCTATTACAACTACCTTCATATCACTATGAAGCACGCTGCCTCTCGATGCTATTTAAACCGTTTCGATATGAAACGCTAGCAAAAAGCAAGCATTCCAATCTGTACATATAACAAAACTGTAACTAGAGCAATACTGTTTACATCAAGTAGATTTTGAAAATTCTTATCAAAATAGCTAATTACAAGGCTACTAAAGTATTTATTTTCTAATTTTATATATAGAATGAAAAAAACTAATAAATAATATAGAATGAAATAAACTGATACGGGCAGGGATTCGAACCCGGGACCTCTTTAAAACGGTACAGTCGCTCTACCAATTGAGCTACTGTACCGCTATCTGTCTCAGTTAGTTAAGCATTCTATATGTGATCGTCAATGTCGGGATGGTGGTGACATCTATTAAGCTTCTTTCGAAAATTCTAACCAATGTTTCTAACTTTGCAGTAGTTATTTAGATAAACATTGTAACGATTCTTAAGTTAAAAGAAAAAATATATAAAACCATCAATCGGCTAGTTGTTATCTATGGATCTGAATGCTGAGCGTTGAAAATGATGGATGAGAAGCGTATACATACATCGAAGGTGGGAATGATGTGATAGATGTGTGGGGAAACAAGAAAGGTTAAGATAAAGCATGATGATAAAAGGGGAAGCATCGGAATAGCTCTAGTCACTAGAGCTATTCCGATGTTTCCCCTTTAAAAAAATAGAGGAAGTCGTCTTTTATGGTATGGGCATATTATGAGGAGGTTTAAAGTAATTACATTAGATATGGACGTTTGCATCCCCAAAGGAAGAAAACGACCAAAAAAAGATGAATGGATTGACAGGCGATATGGAGCAGAAGAGAGAGTGTTCAGAAATGACGCACTTGTACAAGGAATAATGGACTGAAAAAACATATGTCTACCCCAAAATTGGGATAAGGGTGGGCAGATAATTATGATTCATTTCATGTACGTGACTGTCAGAGGTATTAGACAAATTCCATCACGACTTGACTTATTCACGTCGTACGTAAATATCAAAAGTATTAGAAAAATAATCCGTCACGAACCAACCCAGTAACATCGGACGATAATCACGTTTAGGTTTTATTCAGTGTAGCAGAAAATATCTACAATTAAAAATTAATTTTGCATACATATATGTATATATCTGTCTGTTGGACTGTCATGGGACTTCACTGAGTAAAACGTGATAATGTTCCCAATGAGTATGTTTTTATATAGGTACAGAGCCTTCAACTCCATCTCACATCTCATCTCATCCACAACGCCGCGCTGGTTCCTACACTGAAGTATGATAGCGAAAGTTGGGTGTCTCAGAAGAAGCATGAATGTTGAATTAATGCAGTTGAGATGAGATCTTCGAGATCACTATTATATAGGACAAATTTTGGTGAGTGTGCGCTTGAATACACGACCTAATTCCCCCGCCGTGTGTTGGAACGTCCGGTGATGGAAGGGCAACACACGGCAGGTATCCATCCTTTTGTAGTGGACACCCCACCTGTCCGAACGAAGCGCTTTGCTTCGTCTTTTTTAACTTCGTACAGCGAAGGATTGGAGCAGCTTGCCTGCGTAGGTATTTCCGGTCGAATACAATGTGGCTGTCTTCAAGAGAAGATTGTAGTCAAGTGGATTGTAGTCAAGTATCGACCTAGATAATATAAAAAAAACATGTGTGAGGTAAAACTGAGCGACAGAGTGCGAAATACGGTGATTCGTGAAAAATGTGGTGTGAAAGTGGATGTAAAGACCAACATATGGAAAGGAATTTTGGGCTGGTTTGGGCATAAAGAGCGAGTGTACAAAAGCCTTAAAAGGACGTCCCGGCTGGACATACACTTACCAAATTAGCGATGTCCTCAAAAAAGCTGTGGTTCGAAATAGCAAGAATAAAATGAGTTGTTTCAAAATAATTGTAGATGTGAAAGAGACGAAAGAGTTGTGTCAAGACAAAGCGAAATGGTGTTCGAAAGTCTCTGCCTACTTCTCTGGCCGGCATCTAGATAATGGCGTGAGCTCTATGTCTGTATGTGTAAAGCCTAGTTCTAACTATCTTTTTCATATTATCATTCCTTTTTAAAAGCTACTATGCACCTGCAACTCATGTTTTAGATATGCATGTGTGAATGATGGTAACCACTAACGATCAGGTAGACCGGCCATTTGTTAACTCCCTGGTTATAAATTTAAAAAACTTTAATAATAAATGTATACTAAGTGCGCCTACATTGTTCATCCGAAAATTAGAGGAATGAAATTGTGAACCACAATATTCTTTAGCCAAAACTAGCTAATAAATTAAAAATAATAAAAATTAAACACTTTTCACAACATTTATCGCTAATATACCAAATATTATATATCAATATTTTGTTTAAAAATATAATAGATATTAATAAATATTCAATTTACCAAACAAAAATGATCTTATACAAAATCCAAAATAATATAATTTAGTGATTTGTAACTTCTAAACTGCACAATTAGTGCTTGATCAACACTTCCATTGCTACAAAAATAATTTGAAGGCACTATCATATTTATTTTAGTTCAAGTTAGTAAACCAGAGAAATCGGAGAGCGTATCAATGAGATATGTAAGAAAAAATACTCACTATTTAATCACTATTTAAACAAAACTGTATCAGTTTTATTACAGATGGTTTCAAAATGTTTTGAGATATCTTGTTTATTATATTTATAGCATCTTCTAATATGAGGTTAGTAAACACAGACACTATATTAAAACTCAACATGATTTCGGTAGTCGCTAAAATAAAAGTCGGTAAAATACTTCACTCAGTTAAACTTACGTATATTTTAAATTTAAATGTTACCTCTATTCAAACGCCACTGAATCAATTAGCATCTACGCTTAGCTAAGCAGTCGCTTATATCAGCTTGTTCTCAATTACAATTTATATTTCCCAGCGATATGTATTTGTTTCACGCAGCATTCTTTGAATACATAATATGTTTTAGCGTACAATTCGAAAAATAAGATAATAATATATTTTTAATTTAAAATATATTTCAAGACACTACGTGGTTATATTTTAATATTTGTCAGAATGACAAGTCGTGACAAAAATATATTTTCTAATAATTAATGATCATGGTAAGATTGTCGTAGATTCCAAAGTTGTCGTTTATTTGCACCAGGGACGAGACGACCCGCGGTACTAAACAACTTTAAACTTTAAATAAAGTTTATATAGCATGATCAAATTTAACACAAGGAAAAAAATATATGGAAACAAAAAAAACGTGTCTCTAAATATAGGTATTGCCTAAAAGTAGGTAAGTAACGATTAGGGTTACCATCTTCATGTTTGTTTCATCGTTATGTCTGGCTTTTTGAACTCGTGTCCGGCTAAATTATTGCATGTCCGGTCTGTACGGAAACCATTATTAAGATGATGTACACATTATCTAATTTAAAAATGCGTCATTAATTTTGTAACAAGATTTCCAAAGAAATAGATAACGTAAAACGTTTTTTGGATAAAGTAGGTGCAAAAGCCTAATACAGAAAATACTCGATTTTGTATTTTTTTAATAGTTTAAAAAAAATCGAGAGCTCATTTTAATTTAATTTTGTTCGTTTTTGTTTACAACGATACCTACATTTCAGTGTATATTGTAATGTAGTGTAAGGTTTTAAAAGAAAAAAAAACTATGGTTTGTTTGTTTGTTTTATAAGTTTCTCATGTTATGTTTAGGTACAGAGTACAGACAGAATAATCAATATTTTTTATTTTTTATTGATATATTATATATAGATTCGTAATAAATAGATAAATAGAATACGCACTAAAGAAAAATATATTTTGTTATACAAGTAGGCATTTTGTTCAATTACTAATAAGGGCATGCGCTCTTTTGGTTTTTTAAACAATTTCATTTTTATTAATTTTTATTTCTTCAATCACTGTTGCATTACCTTTATCAGCTGATAACATTATAATTGTCTTATTGTTTAGTTATTTAAAGACAACCAAAACTCTTTTATTGTATTTAGTTTTTATTATACTTAGGTTGTTTGACCTATACCTGATTGCAGTGTCCACAATTACGCAATGACCAAAATGTCAACTGGAACACTGTCATAGAATGCTATTAAGATTACTGGTCTGACTAGTAGAAAAAAATAATGAGATCTAGATTATTATATACATAGTAGTTTACGATACTGTTGCATAATAAGGGTTCTTATAACACGTGTGTGTTTTAAATAAACGGGCCGCAGGCGAGTTTTTTTTATAGTATTACACGAGTGTTATAAGACCAAGTTATGTACAGTGTCATAGACTACTTTATCTACTCTCATACTATAATACGTAAAACAATATTGCAAATAAAACGCTGAATATAACAACAGATTTTTTAAATGTCAAATGTTGGTGCCAAGGCGCAAACGTGGAGTGCGCTAGCGTGTTGCGTCGCGTTGCGATTCGTTCATTGATACCTTTTTTTTTAAAGTAAAGGTTCAACCTCCTTGGTCCAGGTGGAGATTGTATAGGTGTATCGTTATGATTAAAAAGTTATATTATGATAAGGTGTCCATACAAGCCCTGTATCGTATTTTTTTTTTTATTTTTCGCCTGTACGTACTGTTTGTCATAAGAATTTTGTTTTCAGTTTTATAATCTTTGTATTATAGTATCAGAGTAGATGAAATTAGTAATTAAATCTGTTACTCCAAAATAAGCATAGCTCTATATCTTTTTTGACTGATGCAAGAAAATTTGGCATTATTGTGTTTTATAGATAATTAATTATTATATGAGGTACATAAGTACAATACATTTACCGTGGTACCGGGTGCAACACTTTTATATGAGGGCTAAAAAGAGTCGGCTACTTGTGAGTTGTGGACCCAGGTTTCAGTTTCAAAGTGGCATTTCGTCATGCACACCTTTACTATATACGTATACTATATACATACATTTCTTTTTCTACCTAAACCAAATTTGATTACAAACCTATTAAGCCCTTGAGCCTTTGAAATACGTCACAGAAATGAGCTGATAACAGTTCTAGAAAGGAAAATCTTTATATATATATATATATATAATATTATTATTTTTTCTTTTTATTATTTATTATGAATACATTTCACCGCTATCAAACAAATGGTAATTTGGGTCTCTTTTTTCTTTTTTTTTTTTTTTTTATATAATCTACGGTAATGCTTAACTACATTCCAACTGATGGTAGGTGGAATGTAGTCTTAGATGGTAAGGCACGTTACCCTAGCAACCTATTCACTCTTCACTTGAATGTATCCACATTGTATTCGGTCGGAAATACCGACGCAGGCAAGCTGTTCCAATCATTTGCTGTACGCAGTAAAAAAGACGAAGCAAAGCGCTTCGTTCGGACAGGTGGAATGTCCCCAACAAAAGGATGGATTCCTGCCGTGCGTCGAAACGTCCGATGATGGAAGGTGGCCTGGGTAATTAAATCGTGTAATTCCTGCGCATACTCATCAAAATGTATTCTATAGAATAGTGAGAGGGTAGCAATTCTACACCTGTGTTCAAGGCTTTGGAGGTCGGCTTTGACCAATTCGGGATCGCCTATAAGCCTCTTTGCTCGCCTCTCAATTGAGTCCAGAACTGCAAGATGAGACTTTGCGGCACCAGCAAATATGTGACCACAGTACTCTACACACGACCGGCTCTGTGCTTTGTATAAAACAAGAAGCTGTCCCGGTGTAAAATACTGCCGAACCTTCGCAAGAACGGCAAGCTTTACTGCTGCTGCTCTTGCTCTGGACTCAATGAACCGACCAAAGTTGAGGTTCGAGGAAATCTCTAAGCCTAACAACTGAAGCCGGTCACTGTATTCCAAGGATACATTTCAGAAAGTAGGAGCCAAGGTGAAAGAACTCCTCTTGGCGGTGAACAGACACGTCTGCGTTTTGGTGGCGTTGAATTTGACAAGATTGGCATTGCTCCATGCGGAGACTGCGTGAAATTTGTCATTCAAACGTTGCACCAACCAACGGCTTCTCTTTCAGACTGTACTTGATCTCTACTAGCCCGAGTACTCGGCAGATATCAACTGTGCTGTCGTCTACAACTGTGCTGTCGTCTGCATACCCATAGATATCGGGCTTCAACAGATCGTTAATGTGCAGCAGAAAAATATTTGCAGAAAGAACGGACCCCTGAGGCATTTATTTTCAAGGATTCCGAGGAACACACATCGACAACTACTCGGAGAGATCTCTGGCTCAGAAAGTCCGTTATCCAGCCGATCAGACCAGGAGATATACCGTACGCTGAAAGCTTCCTTATAAGGCTCGCATGCCAGACCCCGTCAAATGCCCTCGAGACGTCCAGAGAGACGGCGACCGCTTCTCCGTTCTTCTCGGTGGCTTCGCCTAGAATGTTCTCCATACCTCTTTGTTAGTGATGCGGATTTCAGGCATTGAAATACCGCAGTGAGGAAGATGTGCTGGAGAAGCATTGCCAGTGTCTAGATGCGAATTATCAGCAAACAAAGAAGCAGATACATTCGCTTTCTCTGTTGGTGTGTTGAAATTCGACTCGATCGCTTTCGCAAGAGACCAGAAAGCTCGACTGCCAATTGGTCTGACAGAGAGATTTTCGCCACTCTTAGCGATTCGATCGAGACGAGCCTTCCGCAATGCCCTCTTGTAGGACTTGGCAGCTAGGTTAAAGGCTCTCTTCTTTGTACTTACATCCGGAGTTTTGCAGCTTCGAGCATCAGCCCAAATGAGGTATGCCAAATGTTTTGTCTTGAACAAGACCACATTCGGCATTAAACCATGGGCGAGCTTTGCCACCGACCGGAAATTCAGCAAAAGGAATAAAATACTCCATTGCCTGATGCACCACATCGGTTATAGCATCCGCGCAACTCGATGGATCCAAAGAAGAGAAGCAGACCTGCTGCCAAGGATAAGACGCAAAAAAGTGCCGCATCTCATCCCAATCTGCTGACATGTATTTCCATACTCGCCTAACACCATGTGGTTCGAGAGCTGGTGGGGAATATGTAAACACAGATTTCACCAGACAGTGATCGGAGGTTCCCAAGGGGAAGGTGACCTCAACACGATACCTGTCCGGATCAGTTGTCAGCAGAAGGTCCAGGCAATTGGCTGTATGTCCTACCACATCTGGTACCCTTGTCTCTTGCCTCACCAGCTGAAAGAGGTCCAAGGACAACGCAAAGTTTCGCGCTTCTCTTCCAGCATGGTCGGTTTTCTGGTACGGGAACAGCCAGTCCTGATGACAAGCATTAAAGTCCCCCAGAAAGACGAGCTGCGCTGAAGGGTACTCATGCAAAGCCATATCAGCAGCCTTACCGAGATACTCAAATAATCTAGTTGTCTCCTGGTCACCGCTGTGCGAACGGTAGACACAGGAATACAGAATTTTTTCGTTTCCTGTGTCTTCTAAGACCTACATAGAAGAAAAAGTGGGGTCAAAAGTCAAAGATTCAGAGGTCGTTCCGCGCGTACACGCAGACAGACAAAGTTGTGCTCTAACGTGTGTCCGCGATAATTTAGGTGCGCAGCGCCCAAAGGACATTGAATCTGCGTCTCCGTTAAAAAGAAGAGGTGCGGCTGCTCTGTCTCCAGGTGGTGATGGACAGCTAGGATATTAGAGTGCAAACCTCTGATATTAGTGAGGTGTACTTTAAATGAGTAAATGAGGAGGAGTGCAACCGCTGTAAAAACATTTTCTTCTTTTTAACTTTCTTCATAAAAAAAAATAAAAAAAAGTGAATAGGGATGGGAAATGGCAGTTGAACGAGGCGGTACGTATCGAACCCTACGTCGAAATTGGTGATGTCTTGCCACTAGGAGGCTAGTCTGGAGACTGCGATGACGCCCGGATCCCCCCTGGGATCGGCATCGGGCCTCCTCGTCTGGTCGCCGACCAGCACGATGGAGCCACCCTGGGATTTTTCGCAGCTGGCGGGGCAGCCTTACGTGGGTGGCTAACCCACTAATTGGGCCCCCAAGTATCTGCGGGTGGCCAGCGAAAAGCCGTCGCTTCAGATCCCGCTACTAGCTCCTCGACTAGACACGCGACAAAACAAACACCAACTCGACGTCAAACCGGTTCGCCAACGCACCGCAGCTGTTCAGACCCATTTCCCATAAACGGCTTCATCGAGTAACGTGCCGGAACACGACTAGGACGACGGCTAAAAGGCACGCGGATCAACCATTGGTCAAGGATGGGAGAGCTCTGTCACTAAAGGAATCCGCTCAACTCCTGGTGGGTACCTTTTTTCCTGACGACCTTGAGGTGGAGGACTCAGCAGAACACCAAGCTACCAGAATCAGAGCCGATGAAGACCCTCAGCCTGGAACAATAGACCCAATCTTCACCCTAACGGAGCTAGAAAGCGCTGCAAATTCCTTCAATCCCAAGAAAGCTCCAGGTGTAGATGGACTTACAGCCGACATATGCAGGGATTTGCCATTTGCACAAATCCCACAACCTTCCTAATAATCCTCAATAAATGCTTACAGTTCTCTCATTTCCCTAAACAATGGAAGATAGCGTCAGTGATGGTGCTGCCGAAGCATGGCAAGGATGATTACACAAACCCGAAGTCCTACAGACCTATAGGCCTCCTTCCCATCTTTGGGAAGATTTTAGAAAAATTGCTGGTGCAACGCTTAAGGTATATTCTTCCACGTCTAAATGCTAGACAGTACGGTTTCATACCGCAGAGGAGTACGGAAGTCGCCCTCTATGATCTTGTCAATCATATAAGGGATAGAAGAAGAACTAAAGAAATCACCTTAGTAGTATCTTTAGACATAGAGGGCGCCTTCGACAGCGTCTGGTGGCCTGCGATCAAGTGCCAACTGAGCGAAAGAAGATGTCCCTAGAACCTCCGGAAGCTCGTAGACTCGTATCTGCAGAACCGATTCGTGCAGCTGTCTTACGGTGGTGAAACAGCAAGCAAGGTGACCAACAAAGGATGCGTCCAAGGGTCGATCGGCGGACCTCTGTTCTGGAACGTTATTCTGGACCCGCTTCTCAACAAGCTGGACGACCTCGGCATCTACTCACAAGCTTTTGCCGACGACGTGGTCCTCGTGTTTTCCGGCCACAAGTCACTCAAGATCCAAGCTGAGGCGAACAAAGTGCTCCGGGAAGTCAAAAAATGGGGTGAGGATAATAAGCTGCGGTTCGCCCCCCACAAAACTAAGGCGATGGTGATCACCAAGAAATTGAAGTACGACGATCCACTAATACACATGGGAGGGGACCAAATCCAGCTGGTTACAGAAATAAAAATCTTGGGGGTTACCATCGACTCGAAGCTTTCGTTAAAGAAGAACGTCTCGCAGGTCTCGAAGAAGGCTATCAATATCTATAAACTCCTCGCGCGGGCGGCAAAGGCACAATGGGGACTCAACCCGGATATAGTGAGGACTATATACGACTTGAACCCAGGATTGTATACGGGGCGGGAGTTTGGGCCAGCGAAATCGAAAAGGTCGGAGTGGCAAAACAGCTGAGAGCAATCCAAAGGGGCTTCGCCCAAAAGGTCTGCAAGGCACACCGAACAGTATCCCTGCACGCATCAGTAACCCTAGCAGGCCTTCTTCCATTGGAACTCAGGGTCAGGGAGCAGGCGTCCCTGTACGAGATAAAGAGAGGAAGACCACTGGAACAAGCAACGGATGACTACAGCCTTGAAAAACGCGTAAGCTTCTTGAAGTTAGATCACCCTGCCCATAGAATAAAAGTGGAATACACCTGCCTCGACACAATCAACACGGACATTGAAGAACAGTTCGATATGACGGGGAAAAACATCTATGCGGACGGAAGCAAGATCGGTGGAAAGGTGGGAGCAGCACTCTCAATCTGGGCGAAGGGAGAAGAGATCAGCTTCAGGAAGTTACGTTTGGCGGACCATTGCTCGGTCTTTCAGGCGGAACTCCTGGCACTGGCGGTGGCCTCCGAAGTCGTGAAGAACAGGAAGTGGATGAAGACGGCGATTTTAAGTGACTCCAGATCGTCACTGGAGGCTTTGAACAGCGAGCCTCTCACTCATCCATTAGCCTACGAAGTAATTAAAAATATAAAAGAGATCCGACAAGAAGGGAAGTAGCTAAAATTTTTTTGGGTCAAGGCACACGTGGGCGTGGTGGGTAATGAAAGAGCGGACCATCTATCCAAGGAGGCGGCGCTAAAAAGTAAACAGAGAGCGTATTACGACAGATTCCCAATTTCATACGCCAAGAGGGCGTTGAGAGATGGGACTGTGGAAAAGTGGCAGCAGCAGTATACAAACGGTGAAACAGCTGGAGTAGCTTTTCATGCCGGACGTGAGAGCAGCGTACAAGATAGCCAGAAACCTCAAACTCAACACTCTCACCACCCAAATCTTGACGGGCCACGGAGGGTTCTCGAGCTATCTCCACAGGTTTAAACTTAAAGATAGCCCAGCATGCAAGTGTGACCCTCATAAAAAGGAAGACATAATCCACCTTCTAACAGAATGCCATAGGTTTGCCGCAAAAAGATACAACGTGGAGATGGAACTCGGACACAAAATAGAGCAGGTAACTCTACACCACCTATTGGAAAATCCAGCAACAAGACAAAAATTCATCACCTACTGCGAAGAGATTGGGAAAATAATAACAAATGAAAACATGACAAAATAGAATAACATAGAAAAAATATAAATATGTATGATAATAATAACAAAATATAATTGTGATAATAATAGTAATTACAAAAAAAAACAAAAAAAAATTATAATAAACATAAAAAAACAGAAATAACATATATACCCGAACACAGACTTCGAGACAAGTCGAAGGCAAAAAAGTGAAAAGATAAAATAAAAAAAAAAAACTTCGCCGGCGACCCGATGTTATGGTCTACCACCGTCTCGATTGTTCTGGTACGTTTAGATCGTTCCGATAACAATATGTTATACTTTCGGCATCCTGAAATGCCGGGACGAACCCTTTCAGGTGATTTAGTCTGATTTATAGTGAAAAAATATGGTAGTCCATTTTAATTGTATGTTATTATTAATTGTAATGAATTGCATACTCTAACAAAAAATGGTATTACTAATTCAGTACAATATTTGTAAGAAAATAATGGCTAGTTTAAATTATGACTAGTATAAATTAAAATATGCAGTAAAAACAGAGATGTACTATCTTATTTTGTAGAACTACCTACTCATGCTGTGATCACGTGTACCTACCTACAAATTCCAAATATAATAAGATAGTATTTTTCTAAATCAACTTATTAAATATTTATCACTAGCAACACATTTAATGAATTTACAATTGCGAAGAAATTTAAAGTGTCACATGGTATAAGTACAGCAACTATGATAAAGGTAAAGGAAATATTTTACTCTAGAATAACAAACTAAATGCAAGAATTGCGGCCATAGGTCATCACCATCACCACGGTCCAATAATGGAATGATAAAATAGTTATATTCTATTCAATATACACACAACATACACATCAAAATCAATTAGGTACCAACTTTTTGTATTTAGATTACCCGTAAGAAAAAATAACAAGCAACTTAGTCTTCTGTAGTTTTAGATATCTACATTATAGTTGAGCTTTACAAGCTTACAACTGGTTTGTAACTATTAGTCCAGTCATTTGGGCGAAAAAAAGGGGGTTACCTGGAAAGTATTCCGGGAGTTTTGGAAATTGGTTATTTTATAGATTTCAGTATGCTCTTTTCGAATTTCAATTTTGCCACCTCGTGTCTCCGCCGCTCGCGCCGCCATTTTGGAAAAATGGCGGCCAAAACCAGTTTTTTCGAAATATCTCCTTTCCAATGCATTTTTTGAAAAAAATACTTATATACAAAATTAAAGTAGAATAAATTTCCTACAATTTATGTCTTATATATTTTTTCATAATATCAATAGTTTTTGGCGTACGAGCGTCACAAAGTATCTTCATCTACACCACCACGTGTTTTTGGTATATTTTTTCTAAAATATTCTACTATTGCCGCTGGTATTGAAGAAGCAGTGTGGGTCTTTATGTTGGGTCCTTTTCTTTCGACTATGGAGACTATAGACATTGTATAGCCTCCATACTCTCGACTTTCAACGAAACATCTGTCGGTAGAAGTTACGAGAAGTATTTAGTTTAGGCGGAGTCATCAGTATACGTTTATATGTATGTACGTCGTACAGTGTTGTTTGTGTTCTTAGAGCCATGTTGTTTGTGTTCTTAGAGCCTTTCTAATACAGAAAATTGTTTTATTTAAGACAACTTAGCCTTATTGGCAGTGACGGTAATTAAAATATCATCAACGTATTTTTTGAGCAGTTGCGTTTTTTTTTACTGCGTTTTTTTTTGGGGACGGTGATCACCTTTATTTTTGTCCATTAATTCGTCCAAGGAAAACTGACACTCATCGAAATTCTGTTTAAGGTTAGAATAAATGCATTGCACTATCTATCTCATTGATATAAATTTGTTCATGCAGGAATTGTCATACTGTGCATCAGCTGTGGCCAAATCATTCACATGTTTAAGACGCTCAATAATTGCTCGACCCCAATCGTCATTACGAGTTCTAGCAAGATTTGAAATACTGTCATTCATTGACAATTTCCACACACTATACTATATACTATACTATATTACGCTTGCACAGCCGGGTCTGTTTTTGTTTAGCTATAAATTCCGCTGCTATCTCATCAGCACATAAAAATAGAATATTTAAAAGAGAATGCTGGGTGCGAGGATCGCAGTAGTGGCTGAGGTTTCGTGGCATCACTTACTCTACGCAATGATGTAGCAATTAACTTCTCAGTATTATTTCGTTTTCCACACAGATCATGAACCATTATCGATTTTACGCCCGCCAAAAGTTTTACTTTATTATCCTTTTTTTTGACACTCAATTAAAAAGTCTCCAATCCTTTTTCTTTTACTTCAACTGTTTCATTTTCTCATAATGAAGTAAAACAATTTTCTGTATTAGAAGCCTTGGCTCTAAGAACACAAACAACACTGTACGACGTACATACATATAAACGTATACTGATGACTACGCCTAAACTAAATACTTCTCGTAACTTCTACCGACAGATGTTTCGTTGAAAGTCGAGAGTATGGAGGCTATACAATGTCTATAGTCTCCATAGTCGAAAGAAAAGGACCCAACACAAAGACCCACACTGCTTCTTCAATACCAGTGGCAATAGTAGAATATTTTAGAAAAAATATACCAAAAACACGTGGTGGTGTAGATAAAGATACTTTGTGACGCTCGTACGCCAAAAACTATTGATATTATGAAAAAATATATAATACATAAATTGTAGGAAATTTATTCTACTTTAATTTTGTACAAAAGTATTTTTTTCAAAAAATGCATTGGAAAGGAGATATTTCGAAAAAACTGGTTTTGGCCGCCATTTTTTCAAAATGGCGGCGCGAGCGGCGGAGATACGAGGTGGCAAAATTGAAATTCGAAAAGAGCATACCGAAATCTATAAAATAACCAATTTTCAAAACTCCCGGAAAACTTTCCAGGTAAAACTACCAAATGACTGGACTACTATATAACATTTGTTAGTTTACAAATAGCTTATTTGACTTTGTACATTTAATGGAATAGTGGGAAGAATAAATAATTATTTTAATGGAAATTAGCCTTTTAATCAACTTAAATTAATTATATTATTGGTATAACTTTGGTTATCATATTATTATTGCGATTGAACCTATAATAAGCATTGTCCATTGGCCATTAACAAATATAACAGTTATACCTCGAGACGCTGGATCGATGGATTTGTCTTTAAAGTACTAAACTTTCTTTAACAGATAAGTTCTAACTGCAATTATTTAAAATACTTTGCAAGTATAATGCCGTTGTCTCACCATAATATTAATGTTTAAAGCAACACGGGACAGCAGTCATTAATTTAAAAGTTCCGAGACTCGACGCTGAATCAAAACTTTTCTACTTCGTCTTATTCCCATACTTCGGTATAAAAAAGCAACTTAAGACCGGTAAAGATTATTAAAATTTTAAATACATATACCTAGTAAGAAAATTCAGTGAGAGTGTAAGTACCTACTCAGAATTTCGGCCTGTAACATGTGAGAAACTGTCCCGCCGCTCTATTCAACTAATTACATACTTCCAATTTAACGATTTACTTCGATGCGTTTGCTTGACTAACTTATTTTCAACTTTCAAAAATTTATTCCAAAAAATCATAGTTTCTAAGATCCACCGCTGGACTGACGTCAACACTACTTAGGAGGGCGTGTTAGGGGAGTAAATAATTAATCCGCTATCTCTAGCTCTCTATACACTGTTTGAGCATAGTTTTACTTTTAGATTCTATTTTATGTTTGTTGACTATGCTAATTAGTGTTATTACTTTATTCACACTTAAAATATATATCTAATTGTTATTATCTTTACAACTTCTGGTACACTTACTTTACGATATCTTATAAAATGTTTTTGTGCCGAGATTCTAAAAATAATAAATATTGGTTAAATTGTAAATAGTAATTACATTTAGCTACATAATGTTATATGTCGCAGATCAAGATAATTTAACAATAAATAGTAACTCAATTGATATTATTGAACAGTGGGGTGTGAACGTCGTGACGTATCGACGATCGGAATCGTTAGGAGGAGCTGAGGCACCTGAGACATTTTAAATATTGGAGAACATCGAGGGGCAATTCATTAGAGAGCGATACAGTCCGGACCCTCCAAACGGGACCGGTGCTTTAGAATTACCATACTGTGTCTGTGTGGTTTAATTGCCTGAGACCTACACCTATGTAGGTAAACACGGTTTGATTACGTATTTTCCAATGTACTGTTCTTTTTACCTTAAACTGTCTTGTTTTCACTGTCTTGTAGCAGTTCGTTTTTGAAATACCTATCTATTTTAAAATCGATAAATAACTTACGTCGGCAGAAGTTTTTAAAATAAAGTATTTATTTTTCTAATTGAGAAAGGTTGTGTTTTGACGATTTTA
Organism: Napeogenes sylphis; assembly: GCA_959347405.1. Classification (NCBI taxonomy): domain Eukaryota; kingdom Metazoa; phylum Arthropoda; class Insecta; order Lepidoptera; family Nymphalidae; genus Napeogenes; species Napeogenes sylphis. The sequence continues at coordinate 47,587,113 of OY365776.1, read as the reverse complement.
TTTAAAAAATGTTTTCCGTTAATTACATAAGCATATATATTTTTTGTATGATTAGGTACTCTTTATAATGCTATCAATCCGTTCCTCTTAATTCAAAATATTTTGTTACATTATTACTGCTCTCCTTTTTCATTTTTATAGTTTCAGTATTTAGATTCAATTGAAATTATTACATTATTTATAGGTTATTTTATTTAGTTAGTAATGTGGTGGTTGTTTTTCCATAAATTAATATTTAAAAATTAAGGTTTTTTTACAAATAAATATAATATTGTTTTTTTGTTGTGGCTTCATTCACATATGTGTATGGAATATTCTGCCAATTTCAAAAAAGCTTTTTTTTTCCAATACTTGTGGTACAGAGTGGAGAAACATGAAGGAGATTGAAAAAAAAATTGAATTTTATGTAAATTCTAATTCCTTAGTTATATTGTTGACCAGCATCTAAAACAACACAAAAAGATAATATATATTTATTTATATATGTTATAAGTTTATGGTTTAATTAATATAATATTTTATAGGTTTATAACATTTATTAAATTTACAAATAAACCAGACAAAAGGAGTATTAACAAGGTTTAAAAAACATTCTACATTTAAGGGACGAGGGATATTAGCTGGGAGAACGCCATAAAGTTGATAAGTGAGTCTGGGACAGGAGAAAAGTAAGTGAGGAATCGTACCTTCGTCTAACCAACATTCACACAATAAATGATTTCTGACCCTTATTTTAACTAAGTGGACCGGGGTGCTAGCATGACCTATTCGCATTCTGCAAATGGTTGAGGTTACTTGTCGGTTACTTTTTCTAAATAATAATAATATCACAGGACAAATTACACACATCTAACATCTAAGTAAGAAAATTATTGGCTGTGTAATAGGTGTTAGACAACGACACAAATACATAGAAACATTATAAATACTGAGAATATATTTAATAAACGACCAAACCCAGAAATAATTAAGACATCTATCTACATCTAATAATAATAAGACATCTATCTACATCTAATAATAATAAGACATCTATGCTCATCACATACATACCTGCCCCTGTCCAATCCAAAGATTGGAACGTGAAAATGAATCTCATCAGGAGAGGGAAAGTCTTTTCACAAATTACAGATGTTCATGTCATGGTCGAATGAGAGTAGTTCTGGAATGAATGATGACAGTTAGATAGAACGCATCATTCATTGTTACGGACGCAAGAGTCTTTGGAATCTAGAGATCACCGTATAGAAAACGATCGCATTCAACACACTATCTTGCAAAGCTTAGAATCATTCGATTCTAGAGAGCAGCGACTTGATTAAATCAGTCTTTCGCAAAGTGGGCGATAAAGCCTCCTTGTAGCTAGAAGCCTAGAGAAGGCGGTAAGGAACCGAGAAAGATTTGGTTGGCACTGGTGTCATTTAGAAGGCGATAGGTGATTTGTAACTTTATCTTATTCATATTTTAAAATATCATTAATAATATTATCCTTTTGCTTCACAATATCTACTTTTTTTAAATAAATAAAAAATATAAAATACATCGTTAGCCATCCCTTCTAGGAACGGTTTCTCAGAAGTCGTAAATTCGAATATTTGCTTGTATCGCTTTATTTTTCATATATAATTAATTAAAATTTGAATAATCTTTACATAGTTATACAAGTGAATAAGTATTTACATTCTATTTTATTGTATTGTATAAATAAAACCTGACAATACTTAAATATTAAACAAAACTTTTATATATAAATAAACGCAAATGATCGCAAAATGTCTTTGCGTCAGAGATTCTTAGGGCACGCTGCTTTGTAGTTATGCCTCTATAGAGGAGAGATGGAAAAGCTACTTCCACGAGCTGCTGAACACTCAGCATCCACCACCATACCTCGGACTTATTGCCCCAGTAACCGTTGACGAATCTCGTGGTTCCGATCGAAGTGTGGAAGTCGTGTGGTTCCCTTGGTGTGCTCGTGCTTACTGATCTTTTTAACGAAATTTAAACGTTGGAATATATAATCTACCTAACCAGTGGCGCCATCATTTTATTACCCCTATTTATAAGGCAAAGAACAGTGTTCCGGATTGTGGTTTAAGTTTTAGGGGGCATTAGGTCATACCATGAAAAGAGTGTACTGTCTCTGAGTCTTAGCCAGGATTGAGCACTATTGACGCCATTTTCGCCCTCAGAACTTTGATGGAGGTATACAGGGATAAAAAGGAGACCTTTGCATATTAAGACTATCAGAGTCATGTACGACTCCACTTTTATGGTTAGGACTGCCGTTGGCGACACCATACCCTTCCAGATTACAGTAGCAGTTCCCCAGGGTTTAGCCCTTGGTCTGTTATTATTCAATGTTGTTATCGATACTGTCTCGGCTCACATCCAAGACCAGCGTCCATGGCTGAGGATGTATGCCGATGACATAGAATTAATTGATGAGCATCGACTGATTCTGGAGCGTAAAGTAAATCTCTGGAAGGATACGCCTGGGAACGGCGGTCTTAAACTAAATATGTTGAAGACCGAATATATGGCTTGTGGGAGCCCGGATTAGAATACTATCCATATAGATCCTGAGCCATCCGTTGAGTCGGAAAAGTTCAGGTATCTTGGATCCGTTATGCTCGAGTCTGAATTCGTCACCCGGAACTGGGTTCTGCTTTTGGTAGGTGTATAAGTCAGTCAGTGATAAAAATTACGACTTTTGGACGTCAATATCGAATTAATTGTTTGAGTTCAGTTTCTGAAATTTAAAGCACGAGTCATATTTTTATTCATTAGAGATTTTAGACAAATTAGTTTAAAACTTTCAGTACTTTAGAGAATTCGATATATAAATAAATAAACAAACAAATAAATAAAAAAAACAGTAGCAGTCGTGGGACTGCCGATAGAAGTGAAAACGGAACTATTAAGTTGAGAGTCATTAAAACTATATGCAAAAATTATATGAAATTTTTTATGTTTTATTTATTAGTTACATATGATGGGTTAAACAAATCATGAATAAAATATAAATACAAAGTGGTTGAAAAAATAATTAATATACAATTATCTTAATTATACATAGTATTTATATTTACACGAATTTCAATGAATTCAAGTTTGAACATTATTTTCATTATTTACATCATTGTCATCGACAATACAATTTTAATAATTTTTAATTTTTAATTAATTAAAAATATTTATTTTGTTCCTCCTCTTCTAACGATATTGTTTGATGCTTAGAATTTTTTAAATCAACGTTAAACGTCAAGTTAGTGTATACGTGTACTCAGGCTACTACGCTTCGCTAGTCTGGCTCTCCGCGCTATTATCATTAGCATGTCGGTGACGCGAACCGAGGATTTTACCCTCTACCAAAACGCTCAACGCGCCTAAAGAAGTTTTCACTTCAATAAATATTTGTTTTGATCGAAATGTGTGGAACTTGGATCATTGATTCATCTGCATATAAGTCTGTTTGTATATCTGTTATAATATATTAGTCAAGCATAGTTAAATTTCATTTAATAAGAGCAACTGTTGAGTTTTTGGCCAGCTCTTCTCAGCATAACAACATTCCGAGCTGGTGGTAGCTTTCTCACAGACTGACTATACTGACCAATTTAATATAATCATCAACGATTCAAAAGTGTCTTTAAATGGCTATTTGAATAAAGATATTTTATTTTATTTTTTTTAACGTTTGACGACAAAGCTTATCTTCCAAGAGACGCAATCTATGTCTATATAATATCTTCTTTTTTTTTTTAATGTTGTTGAGTTTATGGAACTTTTCTTGAATTATTTAAAATTACTTAAAATCCCCGAAACCCATCCTGTATCCGTCTTTTTTATAATTAAAATTTATAATTGAAATTCCAAGCTAAACAAATGTCCTAAATAAAAGTAAGGTTTCAAGTATAATCTTTTTTATTAGTTATTACACTCTCCAGTTATTCACACATAACTAGCCTCCTACTGTCTGTTTGTCTGTCTTTGTTCTCTGTAGCAACTATTTTAGTTTATACTGTAATAAAAATAACTATAATAATTAAACTTACGATATTACCTTCGTTCCACGCTAATCAACTACCCTTCTAAAGAACTTAAATCATGTATTTCATGGCGAAGCTATTATATTATTATTAAAATATAATTAAATCAGTACATAATATTCACTATATTACTTAATATTTATATATTTTATTATCAAATCCCATATTTTAAAAATACGCCATAGTTTGTTCCGTATCATACATTTTGACTTCGTCTTTCTTCAATGATAAATCAGGTCTGAAAAAGATATAGATATGTTGATATAAAATCAATAGTTAAATATTATTAAGTAAAACAAACAATATAGCAAATATATGAAACACTTGTAGTTATTTTTTAGGAGTCATTTTCAATGATCAAATTCTTCAATTACGCTTCCTAAAGTATCAAAATTAATACTTTTTTATAAAATAAAATAGATAACCTTAGATAGATTAGAGATAGTTTGTATGAGATAACTATCTATCTCAATCTATAGTAAAGTTATAAAAACGACTGTTAATAATATCAACGTAAAAGTTAGTCTTAGGGACTAAGTGTAACAATCATTAATATACTTACAAAGTAAGTTGGACTGTTTGTGGCTGGCCTAAAACAAAAAAAGAAGTCATTTCAAACAAACCGGGTAAGAAGATACAGAAGTTTTTTCATTACAGTTGGAGGTTTCCAAGTTCATGCCCGGAAGATACTTAAGATAATGTACTCATTTCACTGAACGTTTTCAAAAAGTACGAAAGTTTTTTCTTTCTAAATTAATAAACTTTGCGAGAGACATTTGTAAAAACATAGAGTTTATTTTCGCACAAGTTAATAATAGTATCGATGTGATGCCGTAAACAAAATCTATCATTTCATATCATACCGGTCACATCATTTCAAAAATAAACAATGTCTCGTTAACAAGTTGCACCTCTGACAAGTATCTATAAAGTGCTCACCGAGGGGCGCCGGCTGTATGATGGTCCCGACCTCAGACACGTACATGGAGTGCTGTACGAACTCCTTGGGGTCCTGCACGTTAATGAACGTGGGCTCGGACGTGATCTGCTGCTGTCTCCACTTCTCCATCGCTTCATCTTCCTGTATCTTCTGCAGTCTCTCCACCTGCTTGTACGTGGGTTCTCCGCCAATGTAGTCGCGTTTCATGCGATTGTGGTTACGAATTTCATGTTTACGAAGATCCGACCTGTCGATGATTATTTCATGTTAACTACCTCACAATTATGAGTGACGTTTTAATTTATAAGACGACCGGTTTTTTTATTCTTTTAATGTAATGAACATTTATAATTATTTCATTCGTGTCAAGAGCATTTGTAGTTTTTAAGTTCGTGTGAAATTTCAAAAGATCGCCTTAATCTGTAAAACTCCACGAAAACGTTCAGTTGTACTCCTCCCTATACCTTTACGTACGACACGAACCTACATATACACGCCCATTAACACGCACACGCATACGTACAGTCCCGCCCACACACACACACACACACGCGGCCACTACTAGCGCCCTACTTGTAGCAGAAGTCTCGGCCGCAGTAGGTGCAGGAGTGCTTGATGTTCATGTGCTTGGCGTCGTGGTGCTCCCACAGCGCCGTGCCCGTGCGGAACGCCTTCTCGCACAGCATGCACTGGAACCCAGAGATAAACTATAGCATCTACTTGCACTGTAATTCCGGTCGAATTAGACCAAAAAATAACAATCGGTTTACGAAAATTCGCACCCAGCTGATAATTGGTAAGATCGGTCAAAACACCATCATTAAAGGAATGTGAAAGTCCTTATCGATTCTTTCGTAGATTTTTAAGGTCATATCTATAAAAATCGACAACTATTAGACGTCATGACAAATTAAAGAAGGACCGTTGAAAAGTCATCTCACCTTAAACTGTTTCTCCTGGTGCGTCAACTTGTGTTTGTTGAGGTTGGATGGGTTGACGAAGGTGGCCGGACACTCCGCACACTTGTAGGGCTTCTCCCCGGTGTGCGTGCGCATGTGCATCACCAGGTAGTACTTGTGCTTGCACTTGTAGGGACAGAGGTCGCAAAAGAAGTTGAATGTGTTCGTGTGTACCAGCCTAGGTGAGAGATTTTAAATATATCTATATATTAAGGTATATTGCACATATTTATTGAAAATAATAATATATTTATAATTGTTGTTCACGTCCGTGGGAATTACCTACTCACCGCCCCACGTGTCCCCTGGGTGGTGACAAACGCCGAGTATCGGGCGTCGGTCAATTACCCGGATCCGATGGGCCTAACAAGCTGGTCTTTTTAATGGGTCTACAACACCCGTTACCTTGCGACCAGTCTCGTGAGGCCTTAACTGCACCAACCAGTTCAAGAGGTAGAAAGTCTATTTTTTTTGTTTTTTTTTATACAAAACTAGGTTAATGCTCGACTACATTCCACCTTATGGAGAGTGGAGATGTAGTCATAGGTCATAAAGCGCATTAACCTAGCCACCTATTCACTCTTACCTTCAAGAAATGGCCGGAAATACCGACGCAGGCAAATTGTTCCAGTCCTTCACTGTACGCACTAAAAAAGACGAAGCATAGCGCTTCCTTCGGACAGGTGGAGTGTCCACAACGTAAGGATGGATACCTGCCGTGCGTCGAGACGTCCGATGATGGAACGGGGACGGGGTAATTAAATCGTTTAATTCCTGCGCACACTCACCAAAACGTACCTTTAGAATACTGAGAGGCTAGCAATTCTACGCCTGTGTTCAAGGCTGTGGAAGTTGGCGTCAACCAATTCAGGGTCGCCAATAAGCCTCTTTGCTCGCCTCTCAATTGACTCCAGAACCGCAAGATGAGTCTTTGCGGCACCAGCAAATATGTGACCACAGTACATCACACAAGACCGGTTTTGTATTTTGTATAATACAAGTAGCTATCCCGGTGTAAAGTATTGACGGTCCTTCGCAAAAACGGCAAGCCTTGCTGCTGCTGCTGCTTTTTCTCTGGACCCAATGTACCGACCAAAGTTGAGGTTCGAGGAAATCTCTAAGCCTAACAACTGAAGCCAGTCACTGTATTCCAAGGATACATTCTGAAAATAGGAGCCAAGAAAGGGCTCCTTTTGGCGGTGGACAAACACGTCTGCGTTTTGGTGCCATTGAATTTGACAAGATTGGCATTGCCCCATTCGAAGACTACCTGAAGTTTGTCATTCAAACGTTGCACCTTTTTTTTTATTTATTTTGTTTTTGCGTTGGAAAAATCCGTTACGGATACCCACCGGCCAAGAAGGTGATGACCGGGGGGTTATGTGGGACTACCCAGCAGCATAGAAGATGCTGCCATTTTTAAGGTTATCTACTAAAATACCAATGGTTCCCCTTATCGCTCGGGACCGCTTGCGCATTCACCGTGACGCCCCGGCGGTACCCCTCAAATGAGCATGCATGTGCTTAGTGCTTGCGTGTAAACTGACGGGTTACCGGTTTTGATGTTGGATTCGTAGTGGTAATGTGGTTAGCTGCAGAGATTTGGCGCTGTTCGTCTGGGTCCCAACAGTTGTCGGGGCTCGTCGGAGCTAGAGCTGTGCGCAGCTAGAGGTTATTGACCAGCCTAAGGCGAAGGGCTGCTGCGGTCTTTCACTTCGGGACTTGGAACGGCCCTTGAACAGAGATCCCTTCAGGGGTCACTGCAGTTCGGGTAACCCCCTGCTTAGAGGTTAGATGGATGTGCTAGCATTTATTCGATCACCCGACTGTATCTACATTATACGGTGTACCGCAGGGTAGTACACTTGGACCTACCCTATTTTTAATATATATTAACGAACTTTGTAGTGTAAAACTCATGAATGCTGATTTACAGATGTTCGCAGATGACACGGTCATATTGGTCCACGGTAAAGACTGGAATGAGGTTCGGAATCACGCTGAAAGTGGATTGAGCACTATTACAGCATGGCTAGAAGACAGTTTGCTCTCCCTAAATACTAGTAAAACAAAATTGTTATGTTTTAGTAAAACAAATGCAAGTAGCCCTAAACACCTTCCAGTCCGCATTCACATGCATCCTTGCAATCGTAACGGTATGTCAGTACATAACAAATGTAATTGTGTGGAACTTCAAAGAGTTACTAACATAAAATACTTAGGAATTATAATTAACGAGAAACTAAACTGGGCGGAGCACACATTATTACTTACTAAACGTATTAGAAAATTAATATACATCTTCAAAAATCTTAGGATCATTTCTAACACTAAACTTATAATGCAAATCTATAAGGCCCTAGGAGAAAGCATTTTAAGATATTGTATATGTTGTTGGGGGGGAGCCGTAAAATCAAATTTAATAACTTTAGAACGCGCTCAGCGTTCACTTTTAAAAGTTTCGCTCTCTCTTACATTTAGACATCCCACCAATGAATTATTTCAAAACGCAAAAGTTCTCTCAGTTAGAAAATTATTTGTTTTTAAATGCATTGATAGATTTCACAAAACTACTAAATTACAGAAAAATATTAAAAGACGCGAACACATCCACGCATGTGCGACGAGAAGTGTTTATGCCCAAAGGCACTATGATTTTATTGCACCTCGGCTGTACAATATGTTAAATAACACACATAGCATACGCAGACTCACAAGTTTTCAGTTAAAACCTATAGTAATAGCATGGTTGGAAACCCTAACTTACAAAGACACCGAAAATCTATTCATTCTAAAAAAATTAAAAAAATAAAATAAAATAAAATGTGATTGAATGGACATCCTAACACAAACACCCACACGAACACCCACACGATACTTTGAGTGATAGAGTTAATGAAAATAGCAAATAGTAAAGGAGATAGCACGCCACCCTGAGGCACCCCAGCCGAGACATTACACCAGGATGATAACACTTTATCTGTCCGAATGCGTTGTCGACGGCCTGACAGGTAACTTCGAAACCATTCCGTCACCGATGGAGATATGTTAATAGAGCGTAACAGGCTCAACAAAACATCATGGTCAATGGAGTTAAAAGCATTACTGAAATCTAGAAGTGCCAGAATTGTGAGCTGTTTGTTGTCCATTGCCAATCGAATGTCATCCGTCACTTTGACAAGTACTGTAACCGTACTATGACCAGGACGAAAACCGGACTGGAAGGGACTTAGGAGGAGATGTCTATTAAGGAACATGCTTAGCTGTTTGTGAATTAACTTCTCGAGAGTTTTAGAAAGGAACGGTAAAATGGATATAGGACGGAAATCATTTATATTTAAGGGTTTCCCCTTTTTAGGTAAAGGAATGATTTGGGCTTGTTTCCATGAGTCGGGAAATGTACTGGTTCTAATGGAATAGTTTAGAATATGAGTGAGAGAGACTATCTGCGGGCGGCCAGCGGAAAGCCGTCACTTCGGATCCCGCTACCCTCCTCGTCTAGACACCCGACAGAACAAACACCAACTCGACGCCAAACCGTTTTGCCAACGCAACGCAGCTGTTCAAACCCCATTTCACATATACGGCTTCATCAATCAACATGCCGGAACACGACTAGGTCGCTTTGCAGCACGACTTTGCCCGATGGGTGGTAACCTTGCCAACAACCCGATGTTATGGTGAATGGTCTATCACCACGAAATAGAAGTCAATAAAAATTACCCCCCATCCTAAGGTGTGGACCGAGCCGACAGGATGAATGGGTGAGGGGTTTCCAGTCATTAGGGCCAACCATGATGGACATGGCAAACATCGTGAGTATCGCCTTTAGGTTTGAATGGGTGTCACCCTGCTTGCGACCTGTATACGTCGACAAGAATACCGATGATTTGGAACAGAAAACTTTCTACCTCGCCACCCACTGAAACAACCTCAACTTCCAATCGAGCTAAAAGATTACAGTACAACCAGTGAAACCACCACCAATTATTTTTTATGGTATTGAAGATTTAAATAAACTTACAGAAGTTCTGGTGACGTCGGTAGAAAGTCGTGAATTTTCATATAAAATTATAAATATAAATATAATGAGAATAATCGCTACAGACACAGACGCACATAAACATATCATTACCCTAATTAGTAATAATGGCCTTATTGGACACACCTTCAACCGGAAGGACACCAAGGATTAGAGAATCGTCATCAAGAACCTACATCCATTCACACCACTTGATGTAATAAAAGAGGAACAAGAAGCAACAGGGAACAAAGTGACGGCTGAAATAATAAATGCTCTTTATGGTCCCGAAATAATACCTACATTCTTTGTCAATCTCGCAGCGGGGCAAAACAACAGAGTCATAAAAGATCTTAAAAATATATATATGATCAGTCTATCATCATAGAAGAACAAAAAAAAGGACAACTTCAGTCTAATGCCAAAGATGTAATCAATATGGCCATACAAAAAATTACTGCATGCGCCTTTTCAGATGTGTGAAATGTGGACAATCACACAAGACATCAGAATGTGAAAAGAGAGACCGAAATACACCTGCCCACTGTGCTTTATGTGATGGACCACACCCAGCCAACGGGGGTGCGAAGTATACAAGGAAATACTTGCTAGAAAATCTACAAAAAATACAACAAAACTAGACTATAGTAGAAACAAGTATACTCCATGTGTAGGTGAAACTAAACCAATAGAAAAGAGAAACTAATAACTTATAAGCAAGTGGGGGTGAAAGCCTTATATACTGATAAACTGAAGAACTGACACAAAGACCTTGATCCAAATCAAACACTAACTACAGAAAAACCAAACTCAATGATTGAACAACTATTAATAATACAATCTAAAAAAAATGATGAAATTATTCAACAGATAAGCACTCTTATGATTCTCATAGTTAAACTTTTCGAAAAGCTAACTAGATAATTGCTTAAAGAACAGTAGATCCCACTCAAACATTCAAGAGTTTGCTCGACCACCGACACTCAATAATAGATGCCGCACTGATTGAAATTCATTCATACAACATATTGGTGAAAATTTCAAAATGAAAGTGGCTCTGAAAACAACACAAGACCTAAATAACGCTACCATATATGATATAACAAACTTGTTGGCTAAGCACTCCGCAAATAAGGCGTACATTTAGAGAAACAAACTACCCGCTGGAAATAAAAACTGCAGTATATGAGAAACGTCGAATGCGAAGATTGTGGCATCAAGGTAAACTATCACAGGATAGAACTAACTTCAACAAGGCAGCAGCAGAGTTGAAAAACATGCTTCAAAAATGGCACGTTGACACTGTGCAAACCAAACTGGAATCTCTTAGTGCAACCAAAACAACAAACTATGCACTATGGAACCAACAACTACAATAGACCAAAAATTTCTAAACCCCTATTACGAACAGCGTAAGGCTGGATAAGATCCGCACAGGAGAAAGCAGATTTATTTGCGGAGCACCTAGCTATAGTATTCTGCCCAAATGACTCCGAAGATAAGATGTTTGAAGCTCATGTTGATAGCATACTTAGCCGTTAACTACAGATAGATAAACCACCTAAACCGCTATAGAAGTGTGGAAAATAAGAACAGAGTTGAAAGAAAAGAAAGCTCCAGGTTTTGACCTCAAGTGATCAAACAACTGCCAGAAAAGCTGTAACCTTCTTAACAACTGTTTATAATGGCATATTGAGAGTCCAATACTACCCGCAGATGTGGAAAGTATCTCAAATCATTCTTATACACAAAGAAAATAAACCTCCGACTGATGTTAGCTCTTATAAGCCAATAAACCTGCTCCCCACTCTATCTAAGATTTTTGAAAAACTTCTTTTTCACCAAATACTTCCTATACTTAAAAGTAACGATGTAACACCTCATCACCTCATCAATTTGGATTTTTGACAACAACACTCAACCGTAGAACAAGTCCATAGAGTCTATGAGAAAATCAAAAAAACTTGGAGGAAAAAGAATACTGTTCTGAAGTTTGATATTCAACAGGCTTTTGACAAAGTTTGGCACAAGGGGCTATTGTACAAAATAAAATAAATCTTCCACATATCTACTTTTTGCTCTTCAAGTCATACCTTGCTGAACGTGTGTTCTAGGTCAAAGAATGACAAACAATGTCAAGATTATATGACATTCACGCCAGTGTCCCAAAAGACTCAATTTCTGACAAACAGTAAAGATCAAAAAGGTCTAGACATTACAACAACATGTTTGCAAAATTGGCTCATAAAACCCAGTGCATCAAAATCGGCTCACGTTACATTCTCATTACAAAAAACCACACTTTTTTTTTATTTTTTTTTATTGTTGGAAAAATGTGTTACGCATTGTCCCGTCGACCAGGAAGGAAAGTTAGAACCCGGCAGCATAGAAGACGCTGCCATTTTTAAGGCTACCTACTAAGAAAACCAACGATTGACGTCATCGCCTTATTGGGGCGAAAATATATATTTCAAAACAGTTTTAAAAGCACAAAAACTTTGAACTTAAAATTAGCAACCAATTTAAACTCCACAACGCACGTACAAAGATCGAGGACTTTTAAATATATTATATATATTATAAACATTTAGAACGAAATATATATCAACACGAGCGGGACACCAACCTGCGACCTCTGAGAGTATGTTTCCGTCGTTCGAGTGACTGAACTATTATATTGATATTCGCTTTGATATATAATAATTATATATATTATAATATTCCAATTGCTGGTATTTCACAGGTCGTACATGTGGTTCTTAAGCCTGGCGATGATGGGGAACTCCTTCCCGCAGGTGGGGCACTTGTGCAGCAAGCTCTGCTCGTGATTGTGCCTCATGTGCTGCGCGATGGAGCGCACGAGCTGGCCGCAGATGTCGCAGGCGCGCCGCGTACACTGCCGCTCGCGACGGTGCAGCACCAGCTTATCCTGGGTCATAGCCGGGCCGCAGATTAGTACTGTTATAATTCCGTTTCCGAGAAGTGTGGATGAACCGTCAGACTATAGAATCGTTTTATATAAGATAATATTGCTTTACAGCTGAGATAATAAGTAGTTAACTTAAATTTAAAATAACTTTCTATTCAGTAAACGAAGTCATGTTTTGGTTTATATTAATGGTTTAAAATATTTTACTGTAATATATATTTTTTATTATTTACCTAAATATTTAAGTTTTGTAAATAACTTATTACATTATTTTCAGCTTTGGAACCAAATAGTTAATGATGTTGTTTTAAATACTAACTTCAAAGTATTTATAATACATATATGAAAGAAATATCCTAACTTATAATATATCAATAAATAATTTTAATGAAATGTACCTTAGTAGGGAAGGTCATATCACAGGGTGAACACTTAAATTCTTTGCTTTTAGGATCCTTCTTTTGTAAAAGTCTTTCTCGTTTTCTTCTTTCTTTATCTGCCTTTTGTTCTGCTTCCATTCTTTTTAATTTCATTTGATGTAAGATTAGTTGAAAATCGTGCTTGGAATATGGATATGAGTGTAGCAATGGGTCACCTGCAAATGATAACAAATACAATATCTTAAACACTGTTTATATGTACATATACTGCAATAACTAAAACCATTACCCATAGGATTAAGTATTTTCCTAAATTTCTTATCCGATAATTCACAATTCTTCTTAAATCTCATGGAAATTTTTAGGGATTCTAGACATTCCAAACAAATGTATTTAGGTAATGAATCATCAGCATTTATCTGAGAAAATATAATAGTGATGCAAATAAAAGATTATGCACACAATATAAGAGAAGATGTATATTAGGCCCACTTACATTAATGGAACTATAATTGATATACAATAGTACTTATACCAATTCTTATTTACAGATTTAAAATGTAAATACCATACTAAATTAATTAAAACTTACATTTATATTAGTAAGGCTTCGTATGGCTCCCATTATATCACAATCATTGATTTTACTACTTAATGGTAAACATCCATTTCTTGCACAAACCCTACATATCATTTCTTTCGAGAGTCGTAATCCTACTTTGCTGCAAAAATTGTGTATCATTATCAAGACCAGAAATATATAAGTTCACTCACAGTAAAATATTTATCTAAATAACATAATCCGTCATCCAATTAAGTGTTTGCTAGCCAAAAAATATAATGTAAAATACTCAGCATTTTACCTGTCCATAGTAAGTTTATCCCAATGGTCACTATTATTGTCATCATTTAACGAGCTTGTACTAGGGTAGGAGACTTTATTTAGTTTGGACATCATCGCTTTAGTTAAATAAACAGTCATTTCAGATGTTCAGTAGCAACTCAAAAGATAGAACTATGTTTGTTGTAACAAGTAACTAAGTTTTTAATACTAATATCATTAATTTTTAAATTTATTAATGTTCACATTTATACCTATATATGTTAGTTCAATATTTTTAAACATACAAAAGAATATGCTTCTTTCTGTAAGATATAATTTGAATAGAAATTATAATATTAATCCAAATTACAATATTCAACCACTCGTGATCCAAAAATCAGTCAATAAAAACTAAATAGTAAATAATAAATGTTTATGAAGAAACCAAGTGACATGAGACTAAAGTTGCCACTTGCCAGATAACTGTTTCAGTATTTCACTATAAAATCTAAAATTAAAAAGTACAATATAATTTAAAGAAAAGCTCGTTATCTAAGTTTCTCAATGAAATTGCAACTTCTTATTTCTATTATTACCTGGCAAATTTATATTTTTTTAAATACTTCCTTTAAGGACGCGTTAACGAAAGATAAGTAGAATTTTTTTTTGCTAATTCGATTGTTCGTTGTATGTTCTTGATTGTTCGATTAAATTTAGCGTTTGTTCGATAAGGACTTTTTTAAAATAATTATTCAAAATTTTATTTGAACCTGGGTCTTATTATTTAATTGTCTGTACTTTTTTTTATTTTTTTAATCACTTTTGATGAGTTCTTGTTTGTTCGATCGTATTTTTTTTATAATCATTTTTTAATGTCATTACACCCACGCTTCTGCACATATTAAAATAAATATTTGCCAAGAAAATATATTTGCTATTCAAACGCTAAAGTATTAGTACATGGACGGTATTTATCCAGACGGATTAATATATGTTTAATTTTTGCTTCCATCAAAACCTCACGTTCTTGCTGATGAATGGATGTTTGATAAAAAAAAATAATCTGAAAAATATATAACAAAATAAGTTAAATAGAAATAAATTTCTAAGTTACTAACAGTACCTTATTGATTATTTCGATAATTATGTAATGATAATCATGTTAAATTATTATATATATAAATTATTATTATTAAATCATGTTAAATTATTATGTATTCTTATTCCCTCTAATTTAACAAATTTTATCTCGCAGATATACATCAGATATATATATATAATAAATAATAAAATTTATATACTTCAGAGTATCACGAAAACATTCAGTAAATTAGAACCTGAGTTTGTTTACGTAGTTGTGGTAAGGTTTTTGATAATATATCGAAATAGTCAATCAACAAAAATAAAAAATATTCATTTTAAGGATGTTAAAATAATTAGTTATTTATAAATAAATCCGTATTAATAGATTTATAAGAATGATAAATAACAATAATAAATATATTTGCTATTCAAATACCGTCCATGTACTGGAAATCCTTTAGCGTTTGAATAGCAAATATATTTTTTTGGCCAATATTTAATTGAATATGTGCAGGAGCGTGGGTGTAATGATATTAAAAAAATGATTATAAAAAAAATACGATCGAACAAACGTTTTTTTAATCGAACAAACAAAAACTCATCAAAATTGATTGAAAAAAATAATAAAAAGTACAGACAATTAAATATTAAGAGCCAGGTTCAAATAAAATATTGAATAATTAATAAAAAAAAATTTTTGAATAATTTAAAAAAGTCCTTAATGAACAAACGCTAAATTTAATCGAACAATCAAGAACAAACGACGAACAATCGAATTAGCAATAAAAAATTGCTAAAAAATCACTTTTCCACGCTAACTTAAGAGGGCTAATATTGACTACGCTAATGTAGGCCAGTATAGTGCGAGAATAACATGTGAATAAAACAATTTTGATAGTTACAATATATTTCTTCTTTCTCTTGTATATAACTATTAACTATTATTTCTTTAAATTATGTTAATATTATAAATGTTTATGTATGTACGTATTATACATGTAACAAAACTAGGTATTATTATTACATATATGATATGCATATTAATAATACTGTGACCTAAAAATAGCTGAATACTTCGGTCGCTGTCACTTAAAACTTCTACACAAAAAATCAAGGCCAGTCAAGCTTTGGCCCGTTGAGTTTATTGTAATGAAATACTTCCTCCAAATTTGGTGAAATGACAAGATGATTTACTAATGGATGGATCCTACTGAATCTCCTAGACGATTAGATCTGGGTGCACCGAGTATGATCATGTTTCGTTGTTTTTGACGAGATCTTACCATCAGAGTTGATGGAGTTATGTAAAATTTACTGTTTGACAGATCGGTAGTATAACTTTTAATCTTTGCCTACCTTTTGGGACATTTCAGAAATTTGTGATCAGTTGACAGTTGACATTGTTGACTTGACAATTTGACAGAGACTGGTCACTGAATACTGATATAACAATAACATTATATCATTGTTTTCATGGGTCGATTGTTGGTTTTTATATAAACAAAATATTATTAAATTACAATTATTATCGGAGGTTGTCAATGACATTAATATTCTATAATATTAGCAACTATGACATCACTAGTATTACTTAAATCAATTTTACTGGCGAGTGTCCTACAGAAAACAACCAAGAAAAAGAAAAAACTTAAATCTAAAAAATCGTAAGTAATTTTTAACGTATAAAATTTATATTACCATAATGATCAATTACACGAAATATTCATTATAGGGTTCCACCAATTAAAATCGATTTAAAAAAATGTCGTGTGTGTAATGAGGAAAAGGGAGAAATATCGATATTCAATAACTGCATTCAGTCTAACATACCAGATGAAATTAAAAACTTTTCAGGAGTATGTGTATGTATAAAGTGTATTCTTTTTAAATTATTTTAAGACTAATCATATGAACAACCAAATAAATTAAAATGGCAAACTTAAAGGTGAATAGTAAAGATTTATGTTCACTGTATTACATAATTATCACTGAAAATAAAAAGTTACATAATAATACTTGCAGATAAATAAAACGGATAACTTACCCAAGCAAATATGTCAGAATTGTTTGGATTTATTGAATGGTTGTATCATGTTTAGAGAGATGTGCCAAAAGACTAATGAACACATGAAAGAAGTTATTTCTCCTCCTGTTATAGAAGCTACCATTAAAAAAGGTATTACAAATATATTAAAAACCTTCAAACTTACTGATTGTTACAAAATTTTCAGTTCTTATTTGAATTTTACAAGATAAATATATATATATATATATTTTATTTACAGAAGTGGATGTAAATAAGGATTTTATGAATAATCTGAATTGTAGTAATGATTCATATAATATTCCTTCACCAACATTTTCAGATGATAATTCAGAAATATGGGGCTGTACTACTTGTAAAAAAGAATACCATGATATGGTAAAACTTAGAGCTTACATCTTTATTTTAGGATTTTATTAATTTAGACACTATTCTACAACAACTTAAATTGTAACAAAATCCAGTATACTGTCTAAAAAAATCAATTATATTCATTGTGTTTAAAAATCAACCATAATAACATAATATTTTATTTGTGGACTGAAATTTAACTTTTAAAAACTTATAAAGTACTTAAATTATTATTAACATTATTTTCAGGAAACATACAACAAACATTTAGAGGAATGTAACATACATTACAATGACTCCAAACCAGATAGAAAAAGGACAAAAGAGACATTCCTTTGCGACATCTGTGGAAAAGTAGCTCGGTCCAATGCAAATCTTCTTATACACATGTAGGTAAATTGTGGTTAAACATGTTAAAATAGTAATTTTCTAGATGGATTTAAATTTTAGAACATAATGTTAAACATCACATTTCTATGCATGTAAATTATTAAGCCTCCAAGAACTAGATTGTTTAAATTATATCTTATTATGATATAGATTATTATGATTCTGATTTTAATTCAAGTTTAACAAAATAGGGGCCTTTAATATATATTTATTTTAACATATATAGTTGTAGACTTGATATTTCAATTATACTAGTAATAATATTAGTTACATTTATTTACGTTACAAATTATTTTCTGACAACATTGTTATTTCATTCCCAGGGCCATTCATGAAAATATATTCCCATTCAAATGTGATCAGTGTCCCTACCAGGGTCGTACTATGGATCTGTTGAGAGTGCACAGACGGACACATATGGCTGATAAACCATTTAAATGTGCACAATGTCCAAAATCTACAACCACATCTAGTAACCTGTTGAAACATATAAGACATGTACATAGCACTACTAGACCATATAAGGTGATTAAACATTTAGAATATATATATTTGTAGTTCTTGATGGTGAAGCAAACTTAACTTTAAATAGATTCCCTATTTCATTATGCAGTCGCTATTTTAGTAACTATTGTTTAAGTGACTGAGTTTGTAAGAATAATGAAATAAAATTATAATTATTTCAGTGCACATACTGCGAAAAAGCTTTTTCTTACCAACATGATATGAAAAGACATATAAAAGACATCCATTTAAGACAGGGTACAGTTGAATGTGACATATGTTTAAAAAAATTTAACACAAAGTAAGTTAGAATTAAATAAATATGTCATATATATTTATAACATTTTATTATCCTAAAGGTTATATACAGCTATGAGTCCTGCCCTACTTGAAAAATTAATCACTTTCATTTTTTTTTAATTTAATTAATTTTAGCATAGATAATGTGTATACGCAATTTCAAGCAAATATACCTACCCTTTTATACAGGCTAAATATTATTCCAAAAATAATTTTCACCTTAATTTGTAGGGTTTAAAGTGTTTTGATTTCGAACATTTTGAAATTGATCATCTATAAAATAAGTTTGTTTACAGAAAAATACTACAAGGACATCGATTCAAAATTCACAAAATAAAAGGCGAAAGACATGGACGTTTACCTTCATACTTGCAATGTCAAATGGGACATCCTAATGATAACAAACATAATGAATGCGAATCACTTCCATGTCAATAGACTTACAACTTTTTAGAATTAAACTTCTTTGATAACCATGAAAAAAGCAACGTATTAAAAAAATGAGAATATTGGGTCCAATTCATTATACATTATGGAGCGCCCTATTTGAGCCCAAAAAATTAAAGAGAAAAAAAATTCGACCGATCATTTGGAAGCATTAGGTCACTAACCGCAACAAACTTTTCATAATGCTAAAAAGGTACGCTAGATACCTAACATTTAGTAAATAGTAAAATAAAATGGCTGCTTTAAATGTATTGACTTTAAAGACTGAATGCATTGATGACACATAGTATATACTATACTTAATACTATACTACTGTAATTTAAAGTAACGGTTTTAATGTATGGTAGAATACTGTATTATTTATTTCATTTTTCTATTTTTTTTTTATTTTACTATTTTTTTAATAGCTTTTTAAATAAATTAAACTCTACAAATTGTCATAAAATTGCAAGTTACGTCTGCTCCTATTAATTTCAAATACTGTCTGTATGATTCATAGAAGTTTCACTTCTTTAACGGCCTCGTACATAAGAATTTAAACACGCACTTGTGCAATATTGATTTTTTTAAGACTAGGTTTTTTATACAATTTAATACCGATTTAAATTATAATATAATATTTATAAGTAGGTACATATACATTTATTGCTATTTATGACAAAGAAATAAAAGACTTCTTATGGTTTATAATATGTTTATTATAAATTAATTTAATCGTGAGCAATATCTTAACAGAAGGCAATTAAACGAAGTTACTGAACTTACATTATCTCTAAAGAGAATTTATTAGAACATTAACACTATTTTAATTCCTTGATTTTAATAAAAACATTAATTAGAGGACTTGTTTCTTATTAATCATTCCTTATTACACCACCAATAGTAGTGGTTTACTTTAAAGATGAGACTTGAGAGTTTTTATATTTTTTTAGTTTTTACAAATCTGAGTAACTTTCGATTTACCTCGAAACTTTTGTAAATCAAACAAAAAAAAATATAAAGATCACTACAATGTCATTGAGACTAATGATGTGGGCAGCGCCTTCCCAAGCGACGCTCATTATGACATTTTCGGAAATATTTTTTTTTATAATCAGGCCGTAATTTGGAAGGTTATTATTTTAATATATAAGTTATCAAATCATATCATATATAAGTTATCAAACACCACAACAGCACAAAAAATATTTGGTGAGTAATATGTATGATCACTTTAAATGAAGTACCTACCTACTGTTTGAATATTTATTTTATAATATTTTAATCATTTCTCTAAGCACAAAGTGATAGCTACTCAATTGCTGTAGACAAAGGAGATCAAAAGGATGATGAAGTTAGGCTGGTCTCTAATCCTGAATTACGACTAAACATGCTTTTTGTAGACAAAGATGGAAATAAGTATATTACGAATAGCCCAGACGGAGTCGAGGAATTGTACTTATTAGGCGGCGATAAAAAGATTCGTTTTAGAACTTTTGAAGTTCTAAAAGAAATGGCGATAGATGAAAAAAACAACGTCTATTACATCCAAAATGATAAGCTTTTCGTTTTAAAGTCAAATTTATCGCAACCGTTATTTATTGGTGATGTATCCTATGAAGGCTTCGCACAAATATATTTTCACATGAACATTCATGGAAACAACACCGGACTCAAGTAGTTCAAAAATATTATAGGAAAAATCACAGCTATTGCTTTTGACAAATATAAAACATTATTGTTTAAAATAGGTTTTTAGTTAATGAACTAATGTAATGTTAATGTAGAATCTTAATATTCTAAACAATATCATGTAATTCAGAGACAAGCTTCAATAAAATAATTTACAAATATTGTTACATAAAAAAATCACAAGAATGTCTTAATTAATAATAATTTTAGAGAGTGAAATGTTATTCTTTGTAGTCTTAATAGTGCATAATATTGTGTTGTAATTATGACTTGGAAAATCATACTGTTTTGATATCATTAACAATTATGACATGAATAAAAAATAAATATTGAGTGCACATATACTATATTCCTAAATGAATTTTATAACACACAGCCTTATATGACAATATGCTACAGATAAGCTATAACAATGCAATACTTAAGGATAACATTATATACTTAAAGTTGTTACACTAATGGGGCAGTATGCTCTGAGAAATTATAGGAAATGTTAGTGACTGAGCTTGTGAATTTGGTAAAGCCATTGGCTGACTAGTGCTTGAGATTGTAATCTGTTGAGTTGATGTTTGATGTACCAATTGTTGGGCAGAAGGAACCAGTTGCTGCTGTGCTGACTGCTGCTGAGCAACCATTGCTGCTTGTTGAGCAGACTGTTGTGCAGCTAATTGCTGAGCTGACTGTTGGGCTACAGCAAGGTGCTGAGCTGATTGAGCCAAATGTTGTGCAGATTGTTGAGCAGCCAGATGCTGGGCAGATTGCTGTGCCGCCAAGTGCTGAACAGACTGCTGGGCTAGGTGTTGCACAGACTGCTGGGCTGCATACTGTGATGCCTGGTGTTGTGGTCCCAATTGGGACTGCAGGGCGGAAGTTTGAACTAACTGCTGCACTGCTGTCTGTGGTGCATTGCTCATTAATTGCTGAGTTGGTGGAGCCAGAGTCAACTGTGCTGGAGTTACAGCAACTACAGTTTGCCCACCACCCATTAGCGTACCAGAATCACTCACTTGCATAAGCTGTTGGGCACCAGCACTTGTAACTATTAAGGCTCCAGAATTTCCTACCAATTGCTGTGTAGTACTAACAGTTAATATTTGTGGAGCAGGAGTCAGGAGCTGAGCTTGAGATGCAGCAGGTGCTAATGTCAAATTAGATGTAGGCGCTGTAGGCATGAGAGCTGGAATGGCACCAGCTAAACTTACAACTGGAGTCACACTAACAGTTGCCAAGGAAACTGGTGCAGATGTTCCATGTCTTGAAGTAATAACACAGGGCTGATCACTTCTGACAGATGCAGTCTGCCCTAGTAAGAATTCATTCATTGATGTTAACTGAACATTTTTCTCAGTTAAATCTGCAACTTTCTTAAGCAATACACTTATGTTATCATGAAGTAACTTTATTCTGTGATCTAAAACATCACAGTTCTGACATAACGTAGGTGGTTGCATAGCCTGGTCTAAACCCGGTTCTTCAATGGCATATCTTCTAAACTTAGGTTCTGGAGGAGAATCATTGTCCCTGACGTGGAGTGGGAAACTATGATTAAACATTGTTTGATGTGCACTACGTTTTGTTCCTGGCTCATTGAGAGGTGTTTCTCTTACATGCACAAACTTACAGTCTTGATTAGTGCAAGCTTCTTGAATGGCAGCTTGACAAATAACTGTTACATTACGAAAATCACGAGGGAACACTCCGGTAGCATAGAATTGTTCTTCATTTTCTAAAGAAATATGTAAAAATTTACAATTGGATCTATAACAACCTTTATTTTGGTAATCATGGCAGAAACGAAATAACTCTTTCAAACGAGGCTTGGGTGGAATTTCGTGAATGAATCGACAGTTTTCACGAGTGCAACATCTTCTAATATAATCTCTGCAAAAACTGCTTGCTGCGGGTATCAAAGAATCTTTATCCTCAGAACTCATAATACCGTTGCTATTTTTTATGCCGTTTCCAATCATGACTATAGATTAATTCACTCTTAACCACCAGCATACATAACTATTATCTACACAATAAATCAGAGATCGAAATTGAATAAGTTTAGCTGTAATCTGTTTAACATTTATATAATAAGTTATATTTTTAAACTTCCTTTTACAAAATGAATCAAAGTAGGCTAATAAATAATGTCTAATAGCTTATGCCTTATAGCTATTTTAATTTATACTTTATAGTGAAAACTGGAAACAGTGTTGCCAACACCTGATTTTTTTTCCCCTAACAGTAATCTCAAAAACACCTAAAAACCCCTAAACTACAATTTTAACAAACGAAATATGTAGATTCTTTACTATCATTTAAATTTTATATATTAAACTTCACTTATAACATTCTTCTCGAAATTATGTCCATAATTAGATCCATTATGTTTTAGAAAATTTGTAAATAAACAAAATACAAAATATTTTTTGAAAATAATACCGATAGTATTTTTTTTTAAATATTTAACGAAATTTAAAAACTTTTAAACAAAACCCTTTAAACATTTTGTCCCCCTAAAAAAACCCCGTAGCGCTTATTTTCCCTAAGTTGGCTACACTGACTGAAAGCTATCTGACATCTGCTAAATATTTGACAAAACAAGTAACAACAGGCAATCTATTTATTCAATTATTTTTGACGTTAGACAATAGATTTTTGATAAATTTTATATAGTATTTTCTGTCTACGTTTTTAATATATTTTTAAGAAGTACCTAGGTACTTCTTAAAAATATATTAAAAATTGTTATACAACTCTATGATATTACTAGTAATATCATAGAGTTGTGTAACAATTCTATGCGTAATATACCCTGTCTACCTATAGTAGGCAATAGGCATAGTATGTACTTTGAAATACATAGATTTCGTAATCTAATTTCATCAATCTCAATTTTAAAAAGAAGCACTAGCTCACTAACAAGTATTTTTTTTTTAGTCTGTCTATGCTGTTAGCCCTGTTGGCTATTACAGGTAGTTTTCCAATTACAGGCACTACAGCGCATTATGCGGCATAATGCTTAACGTTGAATGTTTCAACGACAGCAACGCTTCGCACAATCGAGCACTCTTGAGTTGGCATCGATTGCACGTATCACGCGAAAACATTACTTTTAAGAGTGCTCGATTGTGCGAAGCGTTGCTGTCGTTGAAACATTCAACGTTAAGCATTATGCCGCATAATGCGCTCTAGTGCTGTAATTGGAAAACTACCACAGTGTCACCGGGGGAGCAGGTGGGTCAGGAGACCCGCCCTTAAAAGGGGGGGGCCAGATGGGCCCCCATGGGGAACAACGTCCCGAGGGCGTCTCAGATTGAGACACGGACCTCGGCTTTGGGCGTCGTTAGTCAGGAGGGAAGCTAAAGAAATTTGGACACTAGCGTCCTCCGACGGCAGAACGCCGGAGCAAAGGAGCACTTACTCAGTTGGGACCTCGTCTATGCCGGTATAGACGGTGTGTGTCTGTATGTTGTGTGGTGTCACTTATGCCTACGCGTACGTTATTACCTACTATGAACGCGTCGTCGGGGTCAACAAGTACCGACTTGGGTCTTCTTTTTCTGACTAAAGTAGTCTTACGTGATCTATACTCTGCGGCGTCAGCCACCAGTGGGTTCGGGTGTCGCTCAGCACGTTCAAAGTACTTTTGGGAAAGCTCCTTGAAGTACTGAGCGATGGTCGGAAGGTCTAAGTCTCTATGGAGATCGATGTTGCGTACGAACCACGGCGCCCCGGTTGCAATCCGTGTAAACCTGTTCTGAATCACCTGAAGGGGTTTCAGATTAGCGTGCGCAAAAGCGGGACTCGCATAGGACATGACGGAACGTATGCAAGCTTTGTAAAGTGTCACCTTATTGCGAAGGGACATTTTACACCGCTTGCTTAACAGCGGATATAAACGACCTAATATGTAGGCCGCTCTGCTACGAACGGTCCTAATATGCGCAGTGAAAACTAACTTTCTATCTAACGTTACTCCTAGGTATATTGCCTCGTCTTTCCAAGGTATCGGTTTATCAAAGAGTTTGATTAGCGGGAGGATCCTTGGGGGGCCCCGTTCGAAGAGCACCGAAACGCTCTTCTCAGGGTTTACCTCGATCCGCCATTTCCGCAGCCAACTCTCGAGGGAGTCGACAGCGGATTGGAGACGTTGGTATATCTCCCAGTGATCCTTAGAGGACTTGTAAAGCGCGGTATCGTCCGCGTACATGACAAGGTGCACTTTAGATCGCGGCCTAGGAATATCGCTAGCGTAGATGGAATAGAGGATGGGCGAGAGAACTGAACCCTGGGGACATCCGCCCTCATGGGGCGGGGGGTTGACAAAACGCCTTCCACTCTGTAGCGAAAGGAGCGATTCGACAGGTAGTCCCGTATGATGAGTACGAGTCTGTCCGACACCTTGAACTGGTATAACTTGTACACCAGTCCATTGTGCCAGACCCTGTCGAACGCCTTAGCTACATCGAGGAAGAGCGCTCCTGTCCTATGCTTCTTGGCCCTCACAGTGGCCCCTGTCAGTATGTGCTCCGTGAGGCGTTGTACTTGATGGGAACATGAATGGTTGGCTCTAAGTTTATTGTGCATTACAGAGCACTGGTTATCAAAGAATAACAATATTATAAATGTAGAAAATTATAAATTGTCAAGTTCGTTCTGTAGAGAGAAAGCTATTCGCGGTGGCTCACTTATCTTAGCTCGTAACGATGTAGTGTTAAAGTCTCGATCAGATATAGTGGCGCTCTCTGTCGAGCGAATTATTGAACTATCCTGCATTGAGCTCAATGAACATATTATTTTGTGCGTGTACCGACCCCCCTCTAGTGACTTTGATGAATTTGAAAACAAAATGGAGGATATTTTAACTAAGCTTTGTCATAAAAACAAGTCCGTGATTGTTTGCGGTGATTTCAATGTAGATATATTACAAGAAAATTCGTCTAGTGTACGTTTATTAAATTTGTTTAAATCTTTTAACTTACTGAACGTCTTTTTTGAACCTACTCGTATTACTAGTATTTCCGCGACTTGTATTGATAATGTGTTCTGTCGCTGTAACATTTATGAAGAAACAGTAATGACAAATTTAAGTTCAGACCACTGTGGTCTAAAATTTTCTCTATTAATTAAACACGAAAGTGAAAAGCCCCAAAAGTTTACTTGTAGACCAATTACAAAAAACCGGGTCCTAACATTTAAGAATAATGTACAGCAAAAAGTGGGTAAAGTAAACATGAGCGATGATAATCCAAATAATTTATATAATAACATTTTCGGTTTTTTGTTACAAGAATTTAATAATGTTTTTAAGCCAAAAACTATGACTAAATACCTAAAACTTAAATTTAGTGATTGGGCTACCGTGGGAATATATAAAAGTAGAGATAAGTTATATGATTTATATAGTGAGAGGCAATGGAATCAAGATCCGGTATTCTTGAATAAAGTAAGAATTTTTTCTAAAATATTTAAGACCGTTTGCATACAAGCTAAGTCGATTTACATAAGAAATAAAATCTTAAACTCAGAAAATAAAATAAAGGCAACTTGGGATGTTTTATCTAGTGTTTCTGGGAAAAATAGGGCTGCTAATGGACCTATTAAGTTAAAAATTGATAATATTGAAATAAATTCAAATTCAACTGTGGCGGCTATTTTTGAGACTTTTTTTAACGAAATTCCTTCAACAGTCACGCGTAATTTAAATTCCTCACCATGTGATGCAATCGTCGAATTGACGAATAACGTAAGAGTCAGTAATAAATGTTTTGTTTTTAAACCTGTTACATCATATGAAATTGTTAAAACTTTTAGAAATCTAAATATGAAAAAAACCGGTGATCTTTGGGGTATATCAGTAAAATTACTAATAAGTATTATAAATGATATTGCTCCACAATTATCCTTAATTTTTAACAAATGTATTGAAACCGGTACTTTCCCAGATTTAATGAAAAATAGTAAAGTAGTTCCTTTGTTCAAAAGTGGCGATAGACTAATACCCGAAAATTATAGACCTATCTCTATTTTACCCACTTTAAGTAAAATTTTCGAAAAAATTATACTAAACCAAATGTCAGAATTTGTTTATAGCAATGAAATCATGCATAGTGAACAATATGGTTTCACCAAAGGCAAATCAACAACTGATGCGGGTGCCGCGCTTCTTAAGCACATTTACGACGCATGGGAAAAGTCACAGAATGCAATCGGAGTGTTTTGTGATTTATCTAAAGCCTTTGACTGCGTGGACCATCAAACATTACTTTGCAAACTTAATCACTATGGCGTGCGTAATGCTGCGCTTGATCTTATTGCCTCTTACTTGAATCAAAGAGTTCAGACGGTTGATGTAAATAATTGTAAATCGGTTGGATCTCACCTAAAAATGGGTGTTCCACAAGGATCTATTCTAGGCCCTTTCTTATTTTTACTCTATATTAATGATTTGCCCTTTTACGTAAAAGGACTATGTGACATTGTACTTTTTGCTGATGATACCTCACTTATTTTTAAAGTTGATCGTAATAAACCTAATTTTGACAAAGTTAACTGTGCTCTGTCACGTGTTCTTCATTGGTTTGAAATTAATAATTTGGTATTAAATACTAAGAAAACTAAATGCATGGAATTTACACTTCCTAATGTAAAAAGTCGGGATTGTAGTTTATTCCTTAACAATGAAGTGTTAGAACTGACTGACTTGACAACTTTCTTAGGTATAACTTTAGATAAAAAGCTCCAGTGGAACCCCCATCTCTCGACACTCGCAAGCAAACTTAGCTCAGCCGTCTTTGCAATTAAAAAAGTAAGACAATTAACAGACGCTAATACGGCTCGACTCGTTTATTTTAGTTATTTTCACAGTATATTGTCTTACGGTATCTTACTATGGGGCAGCGCTGCCGAAATTAATTCTATATTCATTTTACAAAAACGAGCTATACGGGCTATTTGTAACTTAAAAGCTAGAGACTCCCTAAGAGAAGTTTTTAAAGAAATCGGTATTCTTACGGTCGCTTCTCAATACATTTTTAATAACTTACTATATATACGCCAAAATTTAAATGACTATAAAAAAAACAGCGACAGACATACTATCAATACAAGAAATAAAAATAGGCTTGTAACGCCTAAATTTAGACTTCAAAAAGTTAAGAAATCCTTCATGGGCTTGAGTATACGCATATATAATAAGGTTCCACAAGATATCTTAGATCTTCCTTTTCTTGATTTCAAATCTAAAATTAAAGGTATATTATTAAATAAATCTTACTATAACATTCAAGAGTTTTTGGTTGATCGAAATGTGTGGAACTTGGGTCATTGTATCATAAATCTTGGGTCATAAATCTGTATTGCGAATAGCTAGTAATCTCCGCAATTTGTTTTTTGTTGTAAATTAATTTTGCTTTATCGACCTTCTGCATCACACCGATTCCTTAGAAGTCACTACTTGCGGTGGCATCGGGAGTCGGGTTGCCTCCCTCCCTCAAATATGTGCGAAGGGGGTGATGGCTGGCTCTTGTGTTATGCTCGTGAACGGGTGCTGCTTGCGGTGACTGGTTGTGTGGCAGGCCGAAGATTTATATATATTTACTGTTATTATTATTTAATTTTCGTTGCCTGAAATCATTGGGCTTCTTTTCCGATTGATTGCGACGGTTCTAGTTGTTCCAAAATTGCATTTAAGTTTATAAAATAAATAAAATTGACTCATTTGCAGGGTTGATGTTATAATTTATAAGTCAAACATTGTTAAATTTTATTTAAAAAGAGCAACTGTTGAGTTTCTGGCCAGCTCTTCTCAGCAGAACAGCATTCCGAGCTGGTGGTAGCTTACTCACAGACTGACTATACTGACCAATTTAATGTAATTGACGATTCAAAAGTGCGTGTAAATGCCTACTTGAATAAAGATATTTTGAATTTTGGATTATGAATTTTTTGAACTGCTCATTTGGGATGATTTTGAGTCTCTCGACTTCCGATCTAAGTTTACAGAGGATGATTCTCTCATATACTTTCCCTAAGGAACTAAGAAGACTAATGGGACGGTAACTACTAGGCAGATGCCGGGGTTTGCCCGGCTTATGGAACCCTATCACTATGGCCTCTTTCCACTGGGCCGGAAACGAGCAACCGGCCAGTAGAGCGTTAAAAATGGTAACCAATAGGTAAATTAAAGGAGGCGGAAGGAACTTTATCACTTTGTTAGTGATCCTATCAGGACCTGGCTATTTCTTGGCGTGAAGCGCCCTAACTATGGACGTCACCTCGTCTAGGTTCGTTTCCTTGATTGGCGGACCGACCGGTGGCTGAGAACACATTATATTGACCGAATTCTCGACTATTTCGACATGATCGCGATCAACCGATTGAGCAGACAGACGGCACTGGCTCTCTAGACTGTCGACTAAGCACTCAGCTTTGTCAAGGTCGTCAAACGCGATGGCGGAGTTAGGTCCAACCAAGGGAGGCATATCTGAGACAGTGTCCGCCTTCAACGCTCTCTGCAACCGCCAGGATGCCTGGTGCGTTTTAGAGAGCGCCGCAAGCGTCCTATCCCAGCCGCTATCTCTGAAGTCGTCGAGAGCTTGTCTCGACTCCCTCTGGAGACGGCGCAGCCTCCGTCGGTTGTCATCTGTCGGGTATCGGTCGTGGGCTCTAATCGCGGCGTTTTTACGGGTGATGAGAAGTCTAATGTCCGGAGGGAGTGCTCGGTAACCCTCGAAGTTCACTCGGACCTCCCTCGAGGACTTTCCTATGCTGTCTACCAAATGTCTTGTGAAGTTAGTCGCGGCTGAAACAGCGTCCTCGACCGATGTAAGCTTGTCAGGAATTTTGTCGAGGTGCGCTGATACGGGGGAATGGAGTTGCTCTCGAAGCTTCGTCCAGTTAATAATTGTTTTTGTCGCGGGTTCTCTAAGGGGGGGAAGTCCTAGCTGAAATAGGACCGGTCGATGGTCAGAGTCTAGCTCGGATAGAGTCTCGATAGAACGTAACTGGAGTGTCACGCCCTTCAAGAGTACTATGTCGAGCACGTCGGGTCTGTCATGTCGGAAGTCTGTGTCGCAGTATCGCGTGGGACTCAAAGGCGCGGTGATCTCGAAGTCGAGACCA
This sequence comes from Napeogenes sylphis, assembly GCA_959347405.1. Classification (NCBI taxonomy): domain Eukaryota; kingdom Metazoa; phylum Arthropoda; class Insecta; order Lepidoptera; family Nymphalidae; genus Napeogenes; species Napeogenes sylphis. The sequence continues at coordinate 47,557,104 of OY365776.1, read as the reverse complement.
GCCTTGTAACTTAGCCTATCAAGGAGATTTCCTCTGCTGTTTGCGACAGTAGAGTTCCAGCGGGGATGTTTACAATTTAGGTCGCCGGCCAGAATAGTTGCGTTACCTAATTGGAGTAAGGACTTAAGGTCCGTCTCAACTAAGGCTTTATTGGGAGAAAGATAGACGGATGCTAGTACGATCGACTGATACGTTAACTAGTTTGGGCGGATCGAGCGGAGTGCAATGAAGAGACCTTCTGTAGTAGATGATGGTTCCCCCCTTCGCGGTTGCCCTATCGTTCCTAACGAGACGGTAATTCGCGATGCGCGGATCACTATTACACGGTTTCAGAAAGGTCTCTTGTAGCGCACTAGATCTATCTGCTTAAGTAGCCCGTTCACGTTGAATGTAGCGACAGTATGAGAGCGAGGTTTTACCCTTCCACGCGATGTCATCATGTTGACATCGTGTGTTCGTATATCGATTTGATTAGGACAGCGTGCTTGAGGAGCACTTCCATCCTCGCGGGAGGGTTCCGCGCGGAATCCCTCATTTCGTTCGAAAAGACTAGGAGCTCTTCGATGTCTATTACACCGAAGAGGCTCGTGACGCACGCGAGCGAACTCGCAACTCCCTCGGTGGAGTTACGAACCGGCGGCGACGGTATCGACTGGGGGACGGGCTGTGGGATAATCCTCGGAGGCTTCATCCAAGCGTTCGCGACCGTGTTCGCGGGTGCCTGAGGGGCCGCGGGCCTCCTAGGGGCTAGAGGAGCCCATGGAGGCTGGACGAACCGAGGAGGATGCCTTGCCGGCTGTGTCCTGCGCGGTGCTTTGGGGCACCCGCGATAATTCGCGGGGTGGCCCTTTTGTCCGCACAGGACGCAGCTGGGAGGATCCTCAGGGACCGTTCCCTTACGCGGACAGTCGGCTGTCGCGTGGTCGTCCAGGCACTTGACGCACCTTGGACGCGCGTGACAAAAACGTTGGGAATGCCCATAGAGCTGGCAGCGATGACACTGACCAGGAAAACCGCGACCGCGTGGAGGTTCGACCCTAAGGCCGGAGAGTTGGCAGACTGCCTTAACGTTAAAAATTTGCTTTCCTTCCGGAGAAAGCTCGAGATGAACGAGTACGAGATCGAACGGGACCCTAGTGGTCACTCGGTACATGCGGTGCACTGAGATGACGGGGAAGGATTGGGACTTAAGGTCCTCGAAAATCCGTTCAATAGTGAGCTCCACGGGGAGCTCTCGGATGACCACCGTTAAGCGGCGTTCATCCTCTAACGCGTAGAAACTCGGTGCCTAACAAGACAGAGTAGCGCAGGCATAATTCAGGCGCAATTTCGTGGACCCAACCAAAAAACTGCGACTTGGACAGATCTTCGGGTTCTGCCGCGGTTCGCCGCCCTGCGTGAGCAGGGAGGCGAGTGCCTAACGTGAACCCTATCGAATCTCTGTCAGTAGGTGACAGAGGTGTGCCTAATACCCTAACGACTGTGTACTTACACGACGCAGGCTATTACGACGAAGTATTTGAATTGCGTAACTAACAAGTTACAGAATTTTCACAATGCGCCATTATGAACCCATTTCATTTTCCAATCCTTAAAGCACTATTTGAAAAAATAGCGAGGAAAAAGTGACCATCAAATAGGAGCATTAGCTCACTAAGAATTTTTTCACAATGGAATATAAATAGTTACTACTTACTAGTTACCTAGCGCTCGGTAGAATAAATAAAGAAATGACTTCTTCGAACCCAAGAGACAATGATGATAAATAATTTTCTTATAGAATATACATAAATGAAAGGTGTAGATGTAGTAAGAAGTTATTTTGAGGACAAATTAAAAAAACAAAGCTACAGTGTATAATGAGTAGAATAATGAAAGTTGATAAAATTTTAAATCTAAACATATTTATTAATAAAAATATCGTATTTTTAGATCGCGTTTATAATTCATAAATTCAGAATATAAATAATTCAGAAATAAGTGCTGTACAAAGTTTCTTAGAGAATTAACATTTATTTTTATATTTATACTGTACTGTGTACTTTATACTTTTTGAGTCGGTACGGAGTACTTCAATAATGGGGTGCGAACGCCGGGAACCTCCTCGTGGTGCTCCCTGGGCAACAACGGTTACTGAGAACCTTCGGGTTCTCCCGTTGGCTAATACCCGGTGCGGTGGGGGTTGGTCATGGGGGTTTGTGCCCGGTCCATGGCTGACCAGGGCGGGTAACCTTTCGGGGTGGCCTGCCCGCGGGGGGGGGGGGGGGGGCTCGGGCCTCTTTCCATCGTTTGATCGCGTTGGAAAGTTGGCCTGGGCGTTGAGAGTGGGAGGGCGCAGGCCCTCTTTGCCGGGGTCGGCTGCGGAATTGCTCCTGGGAGAGGCTGTCTGCGGCGGTTAGGGTCTGGACCTCTTTCCACCAAGCACTTTAGAGAGGGTGCTTGGTGGGGAGACGGTCCGAGACGTTGCTTGGATTAATCGTTGCCAAGTGCGACGCCACGGTTGCGCTTGGTGATGGTTAGTCTGGGCGTGGTGGGTTCCCAACTTATGCCTTTTTCTTGCTGGTCTCGGCTGATCACCGTGGCCGGCGGTAAAGGCCTGTCGGGTTCGACGTTGGGCCCCCTACGTGAGCGGACTCATGTTCGACTCCAGTGTGTTGCAGTGAGGCTGTCTGCGCATCACTGGGTCTTATGGGAGTGTGCTCTTCCAGGGGGTCTGACCGGTGGTCTCCTCTCGGGGAGGTAACCGGCGGCGGAGCTGGACACGGACAATGGTCGAGTCGGTCTGTCCAACCGGTTCGATTCTGAGACTGAGTCCAGCTAGAAGGGGGTCTCTGCCCCCTTCAGAGGCAGCAGGCTTGGGTGGGGGGAAGGGGATCCTTCCACAATCTATCAAGCCTGCGAAAAAGGGTTGGGTTGGGTTGCTCTTCGTTGCGGGGTGCCCTCTCTGTGGGTCACGTCGGGGCATCGCGGTGAGTGCGAAAGCGATCCCGTGGTGTCCCATTATGACGGCGGCGGCAACCGTCAGGTTTAGTGAGTAGGAGTCTCACATAACCACCTCCATCATCCCCTTGATGCAGGTGTGTATCCATGAGGATTCCTGACGTTAAAAAAAAAAAAAAAAAAAAAAAAAAAGAGGGTACTTCAATAATAGAATTAATATACATATCTCTATTTATTTAATATTGCACTGATAAGGAACGTAGTGGTTACATTGTTTTTCATACCCCTATAGAGTATAGTTTGACAAAATGCAAATGATGCAAATTGACAACTGAAATTTTAACAAAGATGGCGCTTGCATTGTATTGATATTTGATTTGAAAATGATTATTGCTCAAGTTATTGATTAAATATATAAAGAAAATATATAAATAGAGCTACTGTTAAGAAAGGTAGCATTTTGAGCAATGATCTGTAATTTTATATTAATTGTGGCTAGTTTAAGGTTGTTTTGATTTATAATAATGTAAGGTAAGATGTCCCACATGTTTTATTTATTTTTTTCTTGATTTGTTTATTTTATTCTTAATATTAATTCTAGGCAGTGATATACAATGTTAAAACAACAAATACCGCCTCGGACCGTTCACCCTTACCAAACAACTGTAGTTCCTCGAAGTGAGCAACAATTCGCGTCGGCTGCTCAACAAAGAGCAAAATATCCGTGGGCGGAAGATATCAATCCTCCTGTGTATCAGGTTGCAGGAACTGATAGTTCCACATCCGAAAATGCCTACCATGTAATATCATATGTCATTGAAATTCCATTATTAATGGAAGTGAACCGCTTATTTAATATTAAAAATTTCAGATGCCTCATTATCACCAAGATTTTGCCCACACACACAACAGAGAGTTTGGCCCACCATCACCAGTATACCAAATGCCATATGCAACGGGCACATGGCACAACTACAAAAAGAGCGACAAAATTACTTCAAAACCTATGCCATCCACTACATATGCATTCCCTCCATGTACATCATCATTTCAACTGCCAATAGGTGATGAACGCTCTAGAACATTGTCCCGATCGCCTGTCCCTACAGTCCCATCTGTGAGTCCTGAAGTTCCTATAATAGGTGCCTGCGGAGGCCATTGTCCAGGATTTGAATATGTGTGCTATTATATATTACAGGTAGGTAATAAATTTAGTCAAAATATTGGTTACACACTGTTTCTACAAATGAAATGTTTATTATATTTACAGGTAATTTTTGTAGTTGGTGTATTAACAGGAATCTCATTGTGCATTGCTGGAATTGTATTGAGGCGAACAAACCGCAATGGTGATCTAGGTGTTCTTGTTTATATTGGTAAGAAGCATTTAGAAATTAATTAAATAAAAACTTATTATTGTAGGATCATTTTAAAATAATATATATTTATTATAATTGTATTGAAAGGGGTCTATTTGCAAAGAACTAAATTGCTAAAATGAAAGATAAATAATAAATTTTCAGTACTATATTTTTACCATTGGAACTCTGAAGTTAAATAATATCCATTATGTACCTTAAACAAAAGGTATTGCAAATAAACTAGATTAAAATTAAAACAACATCAAGAAGACAATAGTTTAGTACCTTATGCCTTTGTTTTTGTCCAATGTCCTTAACTTAACTTTTTTTTTTAGTTGGTTGCTGTGCTCAATCTTTAATTTTACAATAAAAATTTAAATAATATTTATTATTTAACAATACTATTTGTGCTTACAAAAAATTCGAAATGAAATTAATTAAAATTTTTGTACAAATGTAAATTTGTAAATGTTTTGGTTTCTAAAAAAATTGTTTTATTTCAATAAATGAGAGATTTAAAATTGTGAATCACTGATATTTTATATCGTGTTTATATTTCATTATATAATTACTATTCTGTTAAACCTTTACCGAACCGAATATTCGGCCGAACTATTCGATTTACCATTCAGTTGTTTGTTTTTCATAAACAGGTTCTAACATGTATATTACTTGTGGCTACTGGCTAGATGAATAAATATGTTGATTTCTAATAATTATAATGGTTTTATACTATTTCGTCTTGTAAGTTCCTAAAAGTGTATGGGTTCTCGAATTATCAATTATGATTATAAAAAAAAATACTAAACACAATAAATTGTAATGTTCTTGTGTATAATTTAAGGAAGCCTTTCTTCATGTGTGTGTGGAGTGCTCCTTGGGGTGCAATGCTGTGTTCGTCGGGAGATAAGGCAGAGAAAGTTGCGAGCCAATTTGCACTTTCCTATGCAGACTCTCCAAGTACTAAAAATGTTTACTTTGAGCTAAATACCTTTTTTATATTATTGACTTTAAAACATTATCTAATTTTATCTAACATTTAATTACTAAACTTTTTTTAATGCTCTTTGAAAATTGCAGGAAATACCAGCTCCGGTCTGTCCATTACTGCCATCGGGTTTACCTCATCAAGTTTATAGGTATGTTTGTGTTTGATAAAAATAAACAACTATATCAAACTCTACTTGTATTGTGATTGAAATAACATAAAATAATATGTTTACCATAAATTTGTTTAGTTAAAACAATGAATTGTTATCAAAATGTTTTTGAATACTCTATTGCTCCTATTTTAAGTCAACCTCATCATCAGGGTATGATTTTATTTTTAATTCCCAGACCCACAACTGCCAACATAATATGTGAAGAGATGAGTGGTGTCCCCTGGTGGCGCCGCCACAGAGACTGATTAGCTATAAGATTATTAACAATACAGTTGTAATGCGATTTTTGTAATAAATGTTGCTTTATAAATGTGTTTCTATTATCATATTCACATTATCATTAAAAAGAGTTTTTGAACAATAAAACACAAATATATGTTATATATTTATTAAACAGAGATTGAAGATTATATAAGATATATTAAGTACATGTAAATAATACATAGTAATGTACTTTAAGTACTAAAAATACAACTTAAAATTCATACGACACACCAGAAAAATCACATTTGCACCACAAACAGAAAAACTATGTTGTATAAATACATAAACAGGTTGCTATTTTCTTAAATATTAAAAATATATAGCTTAATGCTAAATTGTGTTTTGATTAGCTAAATACTGCTTTATATACACTTTTGTTACATATTTTATTGTAAAATTTGATTTTTCAAGTAAAATCTTGTGATCTGTTTTAACTTAAAACGCTTTAAGTAAAGAGAGCTTAAAATACTTTAAATATCATGAACCTACTGTATATTAAATGCTAAACATTCATCACCAATGCCATACAAATAAAATGCCAGGGCTGAGTAGTTTTATCTTGATGTTGTTGCAATATTATTGAGCTTATCAATGTTATCCATTATAAATCATAATATTATCAGTATTTATTAGCAATTTTAATAATTATACAATTTTGTATTGCAACATCATGATTGTAACGGTACTTACTACAACTTACAACTAAGAAGGACGGTCTCAACATAACATGAACATAAAGGTTGCCTTAACTCTACATCCAATTAAAAGAGCGACACATTTTAAACAAATTACAAAATATATTCATAATATTTAAACCTTCACTTTTTAAGTCAGTGGGATACAATTTGATAAAACATTGAATAGCTGTCCAACTTTTATATATGTATTATTATTATTACCTACAAATTTAAATGTTTAAAACTGTTACTTTTAGTACATATTCTTAACACTGACGTTTATTAAACACATTAAATAATATATTTTCCTAACAGTTTTATTGAAGTCGTAAAATTAAAAGTATGTAGTAAAGCATTTTTTAAAATGAAATATATCATAATACACATAAGTCTAATCGACAATGTTCACGCACACATGGACATTACACCTAATATTTAACTTGGACGACAATTTGGCCACATGTCTTGTAAATAACGTTTAAACGACTATCAACTCTATCAAGTTATTAATAAAGACCACGTGAACGACATCAAGGAAACATTTCTATTGTTATTTTTAATTTAAAATCGTTAATGAATTTGAAGACATCAAATGAACAGATAGATAATGAGATAAATAAATATCACATGAAGTCGTAAATACTTTGTACAACAAAATGCAATACGAGCATAGATAAAAAATAAATCCATTACAATAATGGTCCGTTTTCTTTGCCGCGTGCGGTAACTTACATTACCGGTTCCCAAAAAGGCGACTGTATTAAAATAAGTTCTTTACTTACAGATATTAAGTAATGTACCATTCAAAGAATAAATTTAGGTGGACTTGTCGCTTCGCTTCGTGTTTACGCTATCGAAGGTCGACCGTCTAACATCTTATCACTTTCCTCTGCACTGCTCAAGCTGAAAACAAGGAGATACTTTTTATTACTTTTAACATTCATATAATATTTTTAAATCACTAAAAAGTTTTTAGTATAAAATAAATAATGACTTAAAAATTCCGTGACAAATAAATTTGACGTATAGTCATAAATAAGAAATCACGATACTAAACACTTAACATCCTTATTACGCAGAGAGATTTAAGAGGTAGCTGAAAGGTGTGATGTGAGAACGTGACTAATATTCATAGCGTTTTATGAAAAGTTATGTAAACTCCATAGACAATGAACGTGGAAACTTTACACCTGAACTCGCACTACAATAGATTCTCGAGTAAGTAAACAAATGTCGTGTTGACGAACACTGCGCTGTGATTTATATTATAAAGACGGTAAGGCACTTTGAAAGATTTGACTGACATTTTGTTATTGAAGAACTGTTTTACAAGTGTCACATTGTTACTTATATTTTAAATTTACATGTTACAAAAAAACTAAAAACAAAGAAGTCAAGACCTGATATTAGCTTCTGTTACAGAAAATTTTGTAAATATAGTCAGTAATACATACTTAAAATATGTTGTTTTGTAATATTGTATATTAATCGTTCTTGAATTATTTTTTGCATAAATTGACGTATATGGCTCAAAATCACCAAGGTTGCGAATTCCAAGATTGATTTTATGATAAAAAAAAATGCAAGCTATAATGATGACTCTAATTTTAATGTGTTGTAAAATTTGTATATTATTAGTCTTGGATCGGGCAGCGCACAGAATTTTTTACATTTTTTGTAATATGGTTTTTAGTACATGTATTGACTAAAAACCATCAATTCGGGAACGTTTCTGTAAGTGTGATAGAATGAAAAATAGAAAACAAAGAAAATAGTTTAAGCTTTGTTTAATAAGCTGAGTACATTATGTATCTATATTATACAAATAATAATGAAAACAATACATACAAAAATTCTACAAACAAAAAACGTAAAAAAAATAAAGAAGTTGTTATTTTCGTTCGGAAAATTTAAGAAATTTCAATATATTCCAAACTCTTATAGTCGAATTAACATTACATGATCAGAATGAACGTTCTGCGATGTAATGAATTATTTTTTTTCTAATGAATTGCTCAATTAATACGTATTTTAATGAAATATTGTAGTGTTCCCGAAATGATCAACCGTTCCCGGAATGACAAAAATGTTACCGAAATGATAATTTAATATCATAAAGTACTTATAAAAATGATAAATAACAGTTTAAATATAAAAAATAAAGTTATTTATTTCGATTGTCACAGTTTGCTCTTAATAAAAAACATAATATTAATAAATTCTTATAATAATTAAGTTTTAACATTTTCATAAATCAGTCTAATGAAACTTCTATAATTATAGTTAGTTTTTCTAAAGTTTTAATCACAGTCTACTTAGCTAAACTTCTACAAATAATATAAACAAATTATAAGTAACGTACGAAAATCAACAATAAATTCTGTCATAAACGACATGTTAACCAAAATAGCCTTAAATACAAAACAAAACCTATTATTTTTACAAAACATCAATATCGGTATCAAAATAATAATATTCTTCATTTTTTCCTTTGGCCTTTACGGTTGGAATAATACTAATAAATTGCTGAAAATTAATATATCACACATCCTTTGGTTCAAGTTTGAATTTAAAAAGGTCACTAAGATTTCCCCATCATCGACATCGACACATTTGGCAGGTAGCAACATATCTGAACTAAATATTTGGCTTCTTAGAAGGAACTCTAACAAGCAAGAATGTCTCAGGAGATACGAGATTTGAATGTATATTTTCTTTGCCATAAGATGTACTTGCTTTGACATCGATTTTTTTATCGTTAACCTTCTAATGAAGAGCTATTGCCATTAAATCCGAGGAAGGTGAAGATTTCCCAATTTTTTCTCTGCTTTCGCTTCTCAGGTTCGCTCATGATAATAATTTTATTGATTTTATTTTCTACCTATTTCATTATTATAATATTCCCTGTCCTTGGCCATTTTAATTTCTTTCTGTTCTTCACTCATTTTATCCAAAAACTTTCTTTTCCTAGAATTTGCCCTTTCTCTTTGGCGCATAAAGCTGCACTATCCTTTTTAAGATTTTATTGTGTTTTTTCAAATATTTTTTTCTTATAAGGGGTCTCCATTACGCTGTAATTAAAAAGCAACAAAAATGTTTACTTTATTAAAAAAAAATAAGTGAATTGCAGTTTTAATCAATATTTATCATTCCGAGTATGCAGCAGTCATTTCGGGAACGTGCCATCATGTCCGGGAACGTTCCTGAAATGACAGTTCTCGAAATGACGTTTTCAAATAAGCGCGAGCTTTGATTATATCGCGGCTATTTTAAATGCAACCCGACTTTGTCAATAGTAAACTATCAAAGGTTACTTTTTATTTCGTATCATCAAAAACAATTTCGTCAATAATTAAATGGAATAAACACGTTCACGGAATGACGGACTATTGATGTACGCTCTACAAAAAATGAATTAAAAGTTACTTACCTCTTAAACATAATTTTTTTAACGAAAAAAATACTGACAGCCGGCTTTGTTATTGTTTTCTTCATCTACCCGCGTTTGGCATCGAAGGGTTGAGTTCACTTAAAATCATTTTTTTTTAGATTATCGATGCGTTCACTGAAATGACGTGTGGACTATTGGACAAACTATTTTTTTAGTTTTTATAATTTTAAATAAATAATATTTTAGCATCCTTTTCAAAACTAGATTTTGAATAAAAAATACGGTATATAAATTATTACCAGGTGATACATACCTTAAATTATTCATGATTATTTAAGACTTGTTGTTGAAGATCGTACATTAGGACGCGTTCCCGAAATGACTTTCTTTAAATGTATATTGGAATAATAAAAAAAATACTTCATTAATAATTTATATGATAAGATGTACATATAAAGCAGGTTTGTTGTAGTATCTCTTTATTATATTTTCTTAATAAAGTAAAAATTTGAGACATTAAATTGCTCACAAAGCCAATTCTGCACCTTGGTGATTTTGAGCCATATACTTATTCCGAAACAGAATTATTAACTTAGCTCACTTTAACATTATAATAATAATAATAATAATATAAGTTTGCACTTTTAATATGTTGCAATGTAAGTAGGTATTGTTTTATTTACGTAACAGGTAACTTTGCTCTCGATATATACCTTGAATAACTTGGTAATGTGAGCTACAGACATAGTTTAATGCTGAAATTAATACTGTACTTGATCCTGATCCAATTTTTGCAAGGATGAAATTACAGTCCGTTTCTTAAGCGACGCTTTAGAATTATTTTTATCGTCAAGTAAATCCTAATTAGTGACGTCATCAAGGCGCACTGACCATTCCTTGTTGTCCATGAGGGTGCGCGTCTCGTCGTCGGGCGCGGGGGGCGCGTCCCTGACGGGAGCGTACTGCGCCGCCACCAGCGGGTCCGTGGAGGGGTTGAGTGCGGTGAGGGCGGCCGCGTTGGTGGTGGCCTCCTTGCCTCCGCCCCAACGAGCCGACCATGCCCAGCCGCCTATACCTACGTTGTGGGTATTATAGTTTCACTTTAGCGCTCTAACCGTTTTAAAATTGCATTTTTTAAATATTTCTTATTGACTATATTTATTTATTTGCATTATATCTTTGATTTGATTGGCTGCGGTGAGTAAACGCTCTCGATACCTAATAATGACATAAGGTACACGTACAAAATATAAAAGTTATAGGAATCTTACATTTAAAACAAATTAAAGTTTAAATCATTTGCAATTTGCGAATTTAATGAAATAATAACTTTTTTCAAAATAAAGTCGTAATACATACTTGCGTGTCACGGTTCATGAAAATTTATTTTAAACAGAAATCTTAGTTAGCTCAGGCCTCAGGGTGAAGAATACGCTTCCATATTATGAACTTGATATTTATAACGGATAGAGGTGAACGCTCACTGAATATTACTAATCAATTTTTATCGTTTAATGGTATTATTACTTAGTTAACTTGACAAAATCTAATAAAGATTTAAGACCTTATCGGTCTGTAAGATTGTATGTCGATCGGTCCATTAGTCCGTTCTCGATAATTCTTACAGGCAAGGCCATTTACCGGAAGGGTCTGTCCGTGATAAAGCAATAGTAGCATGCGAAGCGAATATACTTAGTAGCGCCTATTACGCTTCACATATTTTAGTTGCTTTTAAATTTAAATACTTGTATTATTTAAAAAGGACAAATTGTGTTAACCTGCAAACAGCAGCCCGAGGCACAGGATCACTCCGCCGGCGATGAGGGCTCCGAAGCCGTTATCTTCTTGAGGCGAGGGCGCGGCCGACTTGGAGTACTGGACCCCGCCAGCTATGAGCAGCGCCAGACCTGCAATGAATAAGTGGGATATATCAAAAGCTAGCAATATATCTGAATAATCCTTTTTTTTTTTTTTTAGGTAATTATTATATCGTATATTTATTCGTATCGGACATTTTTGTACAAGTAAACATCGAAGATTTCATAACAAATTCAAAAATATTATAGTTCTATTAATATTATAATATAAACTAAAATTCTATCTTAGCAACAGCATACCTACATCTAACATCTCCGCAGACAACTGACGGTATGACGAGTGAGTTGGCGCTGTTCTTTGTTTTCTACAAAAAATAGTGAGGTCGTTGAGCCAATTCAGTTGTCTTTTTTGTCTCCACTCCACAATTACGTATAAAATACAATTACCGGGTTTTTATAGTACACTACCCATACCTGATTTAAATCCAGTTTCTTTAATGTACTTATATCTATACTATATGAAACGTAGCACTAAAACATATTTAATAAGTTTTTCTAGCACCGAGTTCTACACAACCGCAAGACAAATATAGAAACTAGAACAAGTATTGCAAGTTGACATTAAATGGTCGATACTATTACATTAAGTAATCTTGAATCGTGAGAAACTAAAACATTTTATAAGAACGAGCAGAAATAATAATTATTTTGCCTTCAGAGGGGTGAATGAAAAATATTACTCCTTTTATTATATTAAGTTAGTAACATCGTTTAGAAATTTTAAAAGAAAACTAAGAGATGTCGACTCCGACCCAGTAAATGCGATTATAATAATTATATATAATGTTAAATTAATCAAAGCAGGTAAAGGCATAGTAGATCAGTCAGTAGAGCGACGGGATTGGTAGTCCAGAGGTCGCAGATTGAAGTCCTGTCTATGTCCTGTACCAACATTTAATATAATGTTAATATTATAATCAATGTTGAAATAGAAATCTATGTTATTTTTATTAATTGTCGGCTTAATCTCCTATTTTACACACTCCACATTTTAAATAATGTTTGAACTACATACGAAAATATCTTTATGAAACATGAATAATTTTGTAACTATAATTAAATAGCAGAAAATGTTTTTCTATATTCTTTGTTATTAAGAAAATTAATTCTAACATTAAGCAGTTTTACACCAGAAAAGAAAGTGTCGTAACAAAATATGATAAAAAAAAATATTTATAGTACCTACATAGTTTGAACAACTAATGCTCGAAAGTTACATTCTCTAAGATCTATCACTTTTGGTATATTAATAATTAGATATAAATAATTCGCTAGCCATAGTAAATCTTTCGGAGCTAGCTGTAATACTTCTCGGTAGAGTCGATCAGTAAGATGAAGTCTGAAGATGTTACTCAGCAGCCAGCTTCCAACGTGCGAGTCACAATCACCATGCCCTCGATTCTCTGCTATTCCTGGCTACAGTGGTCAATGGCTGTGTACGAGTATTGATAACATCTAACAAATTGAACAAACAATAACAATAAGTGGGACGAAGCATATAAACGAATCGATGCGTCAGTTCTTATTTTAGTCTCTGATTGGAAATCCGAAATATTTTAGTTGCAATGTTTTGAGGAATGTTTTTGATTTTGGTTCTGAAAATAAATATCAATAATACCGCTATGTCGCTGTCTCTAACTTAATATATTGTATTTGTTTTTAAATTGCATGCTCTACACATAATGTTTCTACAGAGTAATATATATGTTGCAACCTCGTGTTGGTTGCCCTGTGGTCACTGTCACCATGTACTGGTATCAAATAACTTCTAGTATGCAATATGTATGTAACCTACAATAATATAATTAATTGTAAACATTAAGATGAACAACTTAATACACACCATATTATATATAATATTTCATTCTTATAAATGTTGTACTTGGTAAGTATAGACATAATATTTTAGTAAGTAGTATTAAGTATTACTATTTACTAGGTAACTAATTACTATATTAAGACCTTGGTAAGCAGTAATTTATAACTTATTGCTTGGTTCAAATTCAAAGGCAAGTAAATAAGTGTAATGTTTAAATAAGAATACCTACTATTTGGGGTCAGGCAAATTAATCATTAAATATATTTAAGAAAATAAAAAGTACTCAAGCACCATTTAAATTACGATTACATTCTGTGTCATTAGATTAATCTACTTAGTTAAACATTAAAAAAATATTATATATCTGTCCTTTACTACACACGAGTCACAATGTAAGTTATGTTTAGGCCGTAATAAAAATAAAGTAACTTTTCCATTTATACTCTCTCCCTCTAATAAATACTAAATACTTTCTCTTGAAATAGCATTTATATTCGCGAATTATAATTGTATTTAAAATATATTAATTCAAGAAAAACAATATTTGCCTAAAATATAACACATATTATATATGTATATTATTACACAGTGATGCAAATATTTCATTCTCAAAAGCTTTCGTACTATATCATCAGGGAGTAGGTATCGAAACGTATTAAGAAAAACATTTGTAAAGAAAAAACCAGTTAGACAGCCCTCGTGCATTCTTAATGAATATTGATTTTCAGCTAGGGTTAGTTAACTGTTCCGTATACCAAGGCCTCATTATAAAATACAATGTTGTTAATATTAACTCAAAATTCGATCAATGTTATGTAATAATACATTTCTTTTTTTTTAAACCTTTGTTATCGTAAAACGTATACGTATTATTTTTCTTTCATATACATATAGTTGTAATTAAGTGCCTCCCAAAAACTTTCGGTAAAGACGAAGGACAATATAGGTATACGACACGAATAAATATATTTGTTCTTTGGCACATTTTTTGTATATTAAAGAGGCTTCACCGAAATTTGACTGGAATATATAATTAACAAATATAAAAATTGTCAAAAATATGGTTGACAATATATAAATGAGACTTACCACAAAATAATTAAATATTCAAGGTTAAAAGCTATGCCACTGTGACGACACAGTGATGCAATGTTGTTTGTATATAAATATACCTATATACGTATAACATTGTACAGCGAGTATTTCTGTGTAGTAGCCGATAGGTCATTAGAGCGGAATGTACAACACTAGGCACCATGCATGCTGATTAATTTGACTAACTACTTATGCCCCTACTATGTTTATACTTCTATAGAGGATATTTAATAAATCACTTTAATGTAGATGTTTGTTGTATTTTTCATTAATATGAAAACAATTTATAGAATATAACATGAATTCAAAAGCAGCAGAAAGTTTATCTATCATCCGAATTGACGGCCACATGTCTCATGGTGTCCATAGGATTACTTAGGATCAAGAACCGCTATGATGTCTATAAAAGCACAGTTATTATGATACGTCCGCAGCGCAGTAGCAAACAGATAAGCCTGTGCGTAATATATTTACGTGTTAGACTTAGCCGTCTCGTTTAAGGTACGGTGTGTCCGGCGCTTGCGCATGTGACTCATTTGGCTCGGCTGCAGTAGTTAGATCATGACATAGTATAGTCGAGTAGATAGTAAATCAATGACATATTCTATTATATTTACCTTAGCGAGACATTGTAAATCATTATACCGTACGTTATAGTTGTGTATTATTAATATATTATTAGTCGGACATTATAACATTTGATTATTGTTTTGAAGGTCCAAGTAGGTGCGTTTATAAAAGAAATACCTAAATTTAGCTGAACACATGAATTATTGGTTTTTATTTTATATTCACAACTGTAAGTGTAGATAAATACATAATTAATGTTTTCATGGCGCGGGTAGTGTCCATGCCAAAGCCCCCGCTGACCACCGCTCTGACCAAACATAGATATACAGCTTACTACATAGTATTATATAGTACATACTATCACTTTTATACTACGGTTTCCTTACGTTTTCCTCAATCCGTTTCCTTGTTCTAGTTTTAGGAGGAAAGACTATTTATTAGGATTCTATAAAACTCTAAAATAATAATAATTAATTTAATTAATAATAATAATAAACAAATGTATTTAGTATCCCAATAGGCATGTCTGACGTGGATGGCTGGTAAGTGGTAAGGATGGCACTCGTAGTGAGTCAGTATGGCCTTCAAAGCTTTTGTAGTGTAGCCAGCTCACGAAGGTCAACAAACTCGTTTCCGTAATGTAAGTACCCTTTACTTCCTCGCGACTCCTTGCATACTATGTCGATATATTATATCGAAATATTATCTTGTAGTGTAAAACTATATGTATTTATATCGACATTCATGTCTTCTGTAGTAGTGTTTTATTATTAAACTAGGTTTTTCAAGTAGCTTCGTCGGTGGTGTGTTGGTAAGTAAACTGATATATTTGTAAAATAAAATGCATGATTATTTCATATTTATATGTGCCGTTGTAGTTTAAGTATGCAATTTTTGGATAAATTTAGAAGTTTTTGAAATGTTTTTAGGATATGAAACCTATATGTAGAAAACATACCAACAAACCTTGTATCCTACAAACTTTATCTTCCAACGACAGTGCCATTAAAATCGGTTAAGTCGTTTCTAAGATTAGACGAACTCATAGGTACATAACAACCTAACAGACATACCCTGTCAGACGATAATATAAAAAGGTTATTTATGTCTTGGTATCATGTAAATAACTATAAGCTTCTGAGAAAATAATTTTTAATATTTTTAAATAACAGACACACACTCTAAACTATTTTCCATGTGTATATGTAATATATAAGTCGTTGTATATGTAATATAAGTCTTTGTATATGTAATATAAGTCGTTGTATATTGGAGAACAGACATTCAATACAAATCTTATAAATACTAATCTTTTTCAACATAACTCATGAATCATGATGCTTAATTTAGCAATGTCTTGTATTTACGTAAGACTGCTATTATCATTTATAGTAAATTAATTCCACTAATGGTCGAAAAACAAAGTAGTTTTGATAAACGTTGCTAAAGTCATTAAAATTCACCGCACTGGAGTTGAAAAATGTCAAGAGGTTCAAAGTCACTCTTTGTTAAGTTGAAACTGTGAGACAAAATATGCACTCGTATACTTCCGTTTCCTTTTCAAAGCTGCTTTTAAATACATATCATTGCGTTCACGGCCTACACAAATGTAGCATTTCTTTTATAGGTCGCGAAAACTTTCTAATTTTGTGCTTAAAGCATAAAAACGAATATAAAAGGAAATAATATTATACCATCTACCTATTTATTTGTTTGACGGACCTACTTATCGCCAACAGGTTTTTTGTTATTCCAAGCCTCATTGAAACGTGTTTAAGTTTAAGACGAGCCTGACGTCGTTTTAAGAAGTGATTCAGAATTGTTGTTCTGCTTCCTGATACCAACTTTAAACTAAAAGGATCATTTAATCTCTACATTTATTATCTGTTTCATTTATTTCTACTGGAAAGTGCACATTTGAATGGATCACTGTTTGTAGGTGGAGAGAGAGAGAGAGAGAGAGAGGAAGGGTAGAGCCTGCGTCTCATTTCATTTAGGTGGATAGTAAAAAAATAAATAAGGATAGTGTGTTGTTATCCAAATACAACACCTGCATATTAACATGATTAGCATTTCGCAAAACAATACAAGAAAACAAATAATATCATTATGTTCAGGTTAACCCTCAGGACCAGGTGTAGCGCGTTAGTTAGTGTTTGGTTAACAGTATAGTCAGTACATACAACAAATACAACTCGAATGAAGAGAAAGGAAAAAAGTTCTGAAGACAAGAAAATAAATTAAGAACCTATAATTTTCACATCAGAAATAGAAACGATATTATTATAAAAGCTCGACATTTCTTTCCTAAATGTTACATAATGTTAATTACTATAACATGACTGGCTCAAGTGAAAGCAGTCTTTCGGCGCTTATTTCGCTGCCCACTACCTACTACCACAGTCTTCAACCTACGGCTTCCGCCGGTTTGACCCATTTACGAAATAACATTTGTTTACAATACAATATCTTAAAGTAGGTACTTAATTCTCTTTGTATTTGAAAATCTACTATATTTACTATTTCGCATATCCAGTATCAGTTGATTTAGTATGAAGAAGTCTGCGTCGCTTGATCCTACACACCTATATAAACCATTGGAATTATTAAAATAGTAAAATGCCCAATTTAATAATAAATAACTAGCAGGGAATTAATAAGGCTGCAGCGCCCAGCTGTGGATTATGAAAAATGCAATAAAGATCTTTGGATGATTCGATTCAGCCACGCGGCACCGCTCACAACTGTGATATCAACGATTTTTAAACAATAATGAATCTCTAATCCCTTACGTTCAATAGTTGATGCTAATTATGTTCATTGTCGTGAATCGACGTGACATGGTTATAATATTCAAGGATGTGAGGGCGCCATTCCACATTTAATAACGAACGGTAAACGGAAGTGACAAGTTATTTCTATTCATGATAAAAGGAAATGAAAACTTTTTAATTGTCGTGATTGTAAACTGATCATAAACTTTATTAATTAAGATGCGATAATTGAGATGTATTTTTAAGTTTTAAATAAATATAAAATAAAGAATCAATCATCTCATCAGAACCTTCTAGACTCTAGAGGTTGAGGATTAAACTTGTTTAATATTTAAGATTAGTGTATCAGAATGTCTATAAACAATTTTAAATGTGTATTTACAATATATAAAAAAAAACACAATATAATATCACTTTTACAAATTAAAGGGAATACTTTAATTGATACATAACACTCAATACTGTTTTAAAATGGATTAGGTAGAAACATTTAGATTAGGAAAAAACATGTTATGATTTTCATATGTTCTTTTAACCTCCTTTAAATTTAAGTTTTTTAGCTTTTAATTTTTAATAAGTAATAATAATAATAGACATTAAGCATTCTATATGCGATCGTCTTTATCGGGACAGTGGTGACATCTATTAGGTTTCTTTTCGAAAATCCAAACCAATGTCTCTAACTTTGTAGTATAGATAAACATTGAAAAGATGCCACTACCAAAATTAATATTTGAAAATATCTTTAAACATGTATAGCCATGTTAAGCTTATTTAAATTTATATAAATATAAAATGAAAAATTAACCGATACGGGATCCCTGCCCGTATTGGTTAATTTTTCATTCTATATAAATTTATATAAATTTAAATAATAGACATTTTTATTTTTTTTTAAGTCAAGTTTGATTTTGTCTTTTATACCTATTTACACACTGTAAAACTTATAAAAATAAATATATAATTTTGACATTTTATTTACACATTATTCAGTATAATTGTTAATAATTAAAACAATTTGTTATAAAAACAAGGTGAGATTAATATCTCCAGGGTATTTGACCTGGACAGAGTTGTGGTTTTTGGGGTGTAAAAATTAAGATGTAGTTAAATTGACAGTCTCACTACATTACAAACTTAAAATGATTTATTGCAGGCACTAAAGTAATTTAATAGCATTTATCCACTGTAAGAATAAAATTTATAACTTTCTTTCTGTGGCTGAACATGAATTGAAACTTTGACTTCAAGTCACTCATGAGTCTAAGATGCCATCACAATAATAATATTTAACTCAATTAATTGAATTTATTATAGTGTGATAAAATAAGTTTAAAAAGTTATATTAAGATTTTGTATCTATTACATTTGGATAGACATATTCAAGAAACTCAATATATCAGTCCCATAAAAGGAAACTAATATGAATAGCATTAATTTTAATTTTGCACAAGTATACAAATATTTAATTTGCATAGTTGGTTGATTTTCAGTGGGTTCTACTAAGATTCTAATATGCACCTGTCAAATTTCATAATATATGCAACTGGACACATAATACACGAATTGATTCAAAATAAAAGAATTACTTACCGATTATAAACAAAGTGCTGCCCAAAAGGCATAATGCCACCCTTATGCACAATGCCCGGTTCAAGCTACTTGTCACTCGTCGCGAAAAATAGCTGATCGGGCAATTCCATCGCTGGTCGTTTGGCTGCTGTTCGTAGGTCACTGTCGTCGGCTGATAAACAGCACTGGTCGGCATTTTGTTATTTATGGTTAAAGATTATTGTAAAATAACTATTTCTCCGTCTTATGCGCACTCACTTCATTGACAATGAACCATAACAAATAACTAAGAAACAAATTTACTTGTTGTAATTAAGTGTATTCCAAATTGTAAGTAATAGCTAATAATACCACTATTCTTCACTATACATCAAAGAAAATACACATTTCTGAGATGGACAATAAATAGAAATGACCGCGTCGGTTATTGCGTAGACTTCGTTCACAAGTCGACGTTCACGATCGAAAACTACCAAATGAAGGGAACTGACAAGGGAACAACTGACAGCAAATTGACTTTGACAACCAACTGACACATGGCAAAACATTTTTTTTTTGTCAGGCGGAACGGAGTTTTCTTAACTTAGATCCAAAGAATAGTTTAATTTATTTTTATGGAGTTTTTAACAGTGCAGAAATCGATTCTTAAGGAAATTAATGCCAACTGTCAGATAGAAAACACTAATTTAAGTATTGTTTATTTTAATGTGTATATATGTTTTATATACATATTAAAATATATACTTTAATTTGGCCCTCCATATAAGTAATACTCTTTACCTATACCCTACTGTAGTTCATGGGAATACTATAATATTTATATAGATGATATCTTCCAATATGGATATTTCCAATGGGATCTTCTATTTTAACTATTAAAATATATGCAAAATGTTTTACTACATAGAAATTAAAATTATCTAGTATATTTCTATCAGGACTCGTAGCTATGACATAAATACTGCGGGTCTAGCCAAGTTGCCTTTCTACAATAGTTATCGCTTTAGAAAAATTTGAAAATGTATGGGCAGTAGATATCGCTATCGTTTTGACAATAAAATAATAGAAATTAGAAGTCTCATTTTTGACAGACGCTAACGAAACGATCTCTATTTTATTGTTTATTTTTGTATGGCTAGACGCAAAGCGCTTTCTTAAATTGATATCGCTAAGTCGATACCAATTATAGAAATCGCTTCGATTGTCAATGTATGTAATATGGCTAGGCCGGCTGGTCCTGTTGTATCGTTTTGGTATAAAAATTTCGTTTTCATATTGTTGTAGTATTTGTTTATCCATTTTTGCCAGCGAGACATACGACACCATGTTTAACCTTTTAAAAGGAAAAAAATATATATTTAGATATAAAGTATAAAAACCCACACCTGTTACTCACAAAATTGAAAATAAATTTAAACAAAAATATTGTGCAAAAATATCGTATATTTCAATGCAAGTATGATTAACTATACACGTGTTTATATAAAAAGGCAGCATATGAGCAATTACCTCATGATTTCAATAATTCTAATCACTGTATATTTTTAACAGAACACATTCCTTGTGCTTTGTACTGAAATCAGATATATACAATATATTAGGTACAGTAAATACGTCCTCAGTTTTAACAGAAACGACTCAATGATTGTTATTTTGATAGCATTTGCATTTTGTCTTCCAATATTGACTTCAACTATAACAAAATAGTACTATAATTGTATCATATTTCTAATAGTCATACATTTCTAATCTATATTTAATATGTTATTAAACTGTAAAAGGCACTCATCCTTGTTATAAATATTCATTGTTCTCACCACCTCTAATAATTATAATACAATAGTACAGTAAAATAATTCTTATTTATAACTTGAATAATATAGGTAAGCAAATTAAATAATTATCTATACTCAACAATTCAGTTGTTGTAACATATTTATATACACAAATAAAAAACATGTGTTTATAGTTTGTATAAAAAGGCCACCGAAGCTGCCTCATGCTTTCAATATTTAAAGTTTATGAAATATTATAACTGTATTTTTAAACAGAACACATTCTTTGTTTTTTGTACTGAAATCAGATACAATATATTAGTTAAAGCAAATATGTCCTTGTCATTAAAATTATTTAGAAATAATGTTTGTAAGTCATTTATATAGAATACAAAATTTATGTTAATATATTCACTGTAACAAAATAGTATTTTAGCTTAGGCCAATAAAAATCAGTTATAAGATAACTAGAAAAGCTTAAACTGTTGCGATGAACCGGCTAAATTAATGGTGATTTCGTATTTTTTTTTATAATACATAATTGAATCACTAAAAACGAGCAATAGTTCAACATAATATCATTAATTCATAAGCAACTGTATCTTAATTTGAATATGAAATATGTAATTATTTTTGAGCATGGTATATAATATGCAAACTTATGTGTAGGCTTAAAAATGCAACAATATTTTTGTGGTATAATCAGATAAACGTAACTACCATTTCCTGAATACCGACAGAACCAAACATAGCCAAAAGATAAAAGTAATGGAAGTACTTGAGAAAGATGTATATATTTATTGTATACTATACAGGTACATCAACCAATACGGCACATAAGATTCGAATTGAGCTTCCTTCGAATTTAATTTTTGTAAAACATCATTTCTAATCTAATAGCCGATGCTGTTATTTTATTTAATTTTGTCATGTCAATACCATCCTGTTTAATCAGTCTCATTAATTACGTTTCATTTACATATTTTGCCTAATAAATTATAGCGCCGTAGAAGAATACGACTTTTATCTATATACATCATAGACTGGAAACTTTTCAACCACATTTATAATTCAACCACATTTATAAATAGCCCATTATCTCATTCGACGGCAAATCCGGCCGTTTCTAAAACGGCTTGCGTCAGCTTGTCGTGTAATTTTTCCTTACATGGATATGGCGGCAGATCGAGCCTATTGAAACAAGTGTGCGCCTTGGGCAGCGAGTCGGGCGAGGCGTCGGCCACTAAATGTAAAGTAAACAGTCTCGGAGCCGCCGCCCCCGTGGATCCCTGCAACGCCCTGAACCCTGCCAGAGGCACGCGTCTCGAACCGGTAACGAATTGCAATAATCTAGCTCGCATTTCCGCATCAAACTCCTCCACTATCTCCCAGAACCAACCCACGATCGGAGCGTCGGGATTCACGTGTTTAAGGCGAGTGTGTCTCTTCCAGTCCGCGGGGTCGAGGTCAGCCCTTCCGGCCAGTAAGGGTTGAAGGTCTCTCGGCGATAAGGGCTGTAAGAGTTGGGGAGGAATAATGTCGGCGAGACCCCGCTGTAGAGCTAGCCATTGTCGCTCTGCACCTCTCGTAAATCTGTGCGCGACGTAGAGACGTACGTATTCGCGTTTATTAGTATCCGTGACCGGCTCGTTGGTTCCGCCCGGCCTCAACTCCACACTTCGCACGGCTCCGAACGATGAGCTCTCCACTGAGAACGTCGTGTCGATGACGCCGGCAATGCTGTTTTCACTGCGGATTAAAAACAAATTACATACGTAGGACGTTACGGTGTCTTCTAAATATTTTCTTCAATTCGACGACTGCGGTCACTTACAGCATCCAAGAGAGTGACCTGTGCAATTCGGGATCGACATCCCGGATGTCCCTGAGAGTGATGGGTCGTCCCAGCAGCTGCTTGTAGAAGGGCGCGGTGAAGGCCGCATCCAGCTGGTGGCCGTGGAACAGCGCCACGCCCAGGATGCGACCCGCGAAATGGAAATAAGAGAGGTGCTCGGGGTTTACCTGGACGAGATGAACGGGATTATTTTTTATGAATTTATTTATTAAACGTAATAATTTAATCCAGAAAATCGTTTACTCGAATGCGAGTCGCGGACTCTAACCGCGAGCGGTCGGGGACCCGGCGATGATATATAAATTTTTCGAACTCACCCCCGAATCGGCATTAATCTGTAGTGCGTATCTATCATCGCCGGCGTTCGCATACTGAAATAATCCATAATGAGGATTGAACAGCTCCCTCCCCAGCAGATGGAGCCATTCCCGCGCCACTCCGCCGTAGTCCAGTCCCTCCTCGCCTCGGAACTTGACGAGCAACCGCTTGCGTAGTTCCTTGCCTCGCAATTTCATCACGAGCCGGTAAGACTCTTCCAGTACTTCGTTACGCGATACCTGGAGACGGTCGACGGTCACGTTATCTTAAACATGTATATCGTCTCGTACACCGAAATCGTATATGAAAATGTACGGAAGTCATCCGTATGTCAAGAGTATGTCAATTATTACTCGATTCAGTGTTGCATTCCAGTTTAAAGTAAAGAATTTTCAACCATATTTTTTAATATGTCACCGTAAATCGTAAATATAAAACCAAAAGTAAAAGAAGTGATCTCCAGCAACCGACTTCTATCCGGCAGTGTCCGGTCTGCGGCTGCAGCGCCTGCAGTTCGGCTCGCAGTACCCTGGCCTTGGCGGCGAGGTCCCTCTTGTACCGCGGCAGCGCGTCCCTGTCGGCGTCTCTGCTGGCGGCGGTGGGGGCCGCGCTGCCGGCGGCCGGCGCCGGCGCAGCGGGACTCGACGACGGACAACCCTCGGACGCGGGGATCTGACGGAGACAGACACTTTAACGTCTTATCGATTTAGTCTATTAAATACGGAGAGGGCTAGTCTTTCGGGTTATATGTTCGCCGATGGTGCCGCGGATATTTAATAAGTATGGATTTTTTTGTAAAGGTTTCGAAAAAATCCATATGTATCGAGAGATACATATTGAAATTTGCCAATCATTCCATAAAAAAGGGTTGGAGAAAGAGGTTTTTTGTTCTGATTTGACTGGTTTTAAATTTCCATTTCCAAAATTCAGGTTGATTTAGGCTGTAGCATTATGATTTGCATTTAAAAATACTTTTCATATATTGATAAATTTCAATCACAAGGTAACTTCCCTCACTTCACTCGGATATCCGAATTAGAGGCCAGCCTTTCTGCTTTTCAGTGCTCCGCTCGAGGCTGTACTTTGGTGGAATTCGATTTCAGTCAAGGCGGATCACATGATTCTATGACACCTAAGAGTCAAATGATACTATGTCGACCTTATGAGTCAGGGGGAGGGGGGGGTCGGTCACTCACCAGCCTGGCGGACAGAGCGAGGCGCGGGTCGGTGAACTGCGTGGTGCGGTTGTTGTGGTCCACGAAGTAGGGCCGCTGCGAGGGCGTGTGCCGCATCTCCCAACCGGGCGGCAGCGGGCCGGGCGCAGCACCGCAGTGTCTGAGGTGCTGCGGAACGCGCGGGTCGTGCCACGTGGACGCGCCCGTGCCGCCGTTGTAGAAGTACACCTGGCCCTGCGCGGTCGTGCGCATTTCTGAAATGACAATGTGACGTATGTATCCATCGAGCGAGTCTAGAACTGCGTTTTAGCAATTTCGTAGTCAGTTGGAAAGTAGTAGAGAACGAGGTGGACCGGCCTCTTTTAAACTGTCAAGTAGTAGAGGACAAGGTGGACCGGCCTCTTTTAAACTGTCAAGTAGTAGAGAACGAGGTGGATCGGCCTCTTTTAAACTGTCAAGTAGTAGAGGACAAGGTGGACCGGCCTCTTTTAAACTGTGTTAATTAGTAGAGAACGAGGTGGACCGGCCTCTTTTAAACTGTCAAGTAGTAGAGAACGAGGTGGACCGGCCTCTTTTAAACTGTCAAGTAGTAGAGGACAAGGTAGACCGGCCTCTTTTAAACTGTGTTAAGTAGTAGAGAACGAGGTGGACCGGCCTCTTTTAAACTGTCAAGTAGTAGAGAACGAGGTGGACCGGCCTCTTTTAAACTGTCAAGTAGTAGAGGACAAGGTGGACCGGCCTCTTTTAAACTGTGTTAAGTAGTAGAGAACGAGGTGGACCGGCCTCTTTTAAACTGTCAAGTAGTAGAGAACGAGGTGGACCGGCCTCTTTTAAACTGTCAAGTAATAGAGAACGAGGTGGACCGGCCTCTTTTAAACTGTCAAGTAGTAGAGAACGAGGTGGACCGGTCTCTTTAAACTGTCAAGTAGTAGAGAACGAGGTGGACCGGCCTCTTTTAAACTGTCAAGTAGTAGAGAACGAGGTGGACTGGCCTCTTTTAAACTGTCAAGTAGTAGAGAACGAGGTGGACCGGCCTCTTTTAAACTGTCAAGTAATAGAGAACGAGGTGGACCGGCCTCTTTTAAACTGTCAAGTAGTAGAGAACGAGGTGGACCGGTCTCTTTAAACTGTCAAGTAGTAGAGAACGAGGTGGACCGGCCTCTTTTAAACTGTCAAGTAGTAGAGAACGAGGTGGACTGGCCTCTTTTAAACTGTCAAGTAGTAGAGAACGAGGTGGACCGGCCGCATTCAAACTGTCGTCGTTTATTGGAAGTCGAGATGGATTGAAAATAATTGTTACGATCTCGTTTTTACGTAACGTTTATGATATTACCGTAGCCGGGCGGCAGGTCGGTGGCGGCGACGGGGGACCCGGGAGGCGATGTCGGCGCGGCCGGCTGACGACTGCGGAGCGCCGTCTGCGGCTGGGGTTCCGGTCTAGAAGGGATGTTCATTTATTCGTTGCCAGAAATATATCTTCGATGATATATGTAACAAACGACGGGAAGTATTTTATGTACGTAAAAGGATGAGAATAGATTGGCCGACGTGGCATCTCCATTTTGAGCCGAACGTTTAATATTCTAGTTGTCGTTGATATTTCATGACAACATTCTCTACGTGCTACTTATATAATACCTCAATGATATAGAGGCGGCGTGGCTGTCGTCCGATACGGGGGAGGAGGGCGACGCGGGGGACGCGGGCGACCCGGGGGACGCTCCAGGGGGAGCCGGGGGCGCCACGGGGGAGGCGGGGGATGCGGGGGACGCGGGCGGAGAGCTGTCCGTCGGACGAGCCCATTGTGTGCGACGGAGCTGGTGGTTTATGTAGTAGGCTCTGGAATGAGAGAGTTAATTAATGAGTTTAGTCAATGCAATAACCATCCATTATGTAGATTATATCTTACTATTCTACTATTCGCAACCGACGTTACCTCCCACTGGACGTGAAGCCCTGTTCCCAATGAGGCGGTAGAGGTAAATCCGTAGAGTTAACCGGAGGATCTCTAGGAGCCCTCACGTCTCCCGCCGGACCCACAACCGCTAGAGGTGACCCCTCCCCCACGGTGGACGCCGGCTCCCCTCTCGTTCCGTCCCGAGACAGCAAGGACACGATGACTTGACCTCGGACACCACACGTCTCACCGGAGCTGTCTTCACATAACTCCAGACATTGATCTATTAAAATATTTAATTTGCTTTGAAGAACTAAAGTTAATACGTATTTATAAAAATGAGAAAAGTTTCTTAACAAATTAAGGTAAGACAGGTTAAATAAAATAAAAAACTTAAGCAAACCATTCAAAACAATATAACTTACACCCTGTGTCTTTTAACTTATGAACAGTAGAGGGTTGAATCCTAACACAACCAAGAAAACCAGAACCTTGTCGCTTATGTATTTTACGTTGATTCCACACACTGAAAATAACACAAACATTTAATATACTTTAAAAATATATATCCCAACCTAAAATAAAAATCCTAATTAAAAATTCATACCTGATAGTGATTCCTTCCCCTTTTGTCAAATATAAATCATAGTGGGTATTCCATTTGGGTTCTAGTGTAGCTTTAACGGCGGTTGTTGAATAAACTTGACCGCTGCCATCCACTGATATCTTCGCAAATGGATCTGGTAAGCCTAATTGACATAACAAGTTATTACACATAATCTACCCGTACCAGTAACCAGTGAAGCTAATTGATAAACCTTTATATTGTTTACCGCCCTGTTGGTAGAGTGGTTAGCGCAGACTCCTAACGTGTCACGGCGCAATGTGGTTCGGGTCCGATTCCCGGCGGAGACAGGCATTTATGTGATGAGCATATATGTCTGTGTTTCTGGGTTTGGTCGTTTATTAAATATATTCTCAGTATTTATATGTGTATGTCTATGTATTTGTATCATTGTCTAACACCCTTAACACAAGCAAATAATTTGCTTACTTAGGGGTTAGATCAATGTGTGTAATTTGTCCTGATATTATTATTATTATGTTAATATCTAAACGATGATTTATCCAACTAGTTAGGGCTTTTATTGATTAAGATATTAAAAAAAAATGTAACATTTAAAAATATCTAGTTAACATGCATAGCCATGTTAGACTTATTTCGAAAAAATAGGTTCCATAAATATGGGCAGGGATTCATGAAAGGATAAAAACGGTCATACATGGTATTTTAAATTAGTTGAAGCAGGTAGTGATATGGTACCTCAATTGGTAAAGTGAAAGTCGGTTTCTGGGAGACTGCGGAACACGTTCAAGTTTATTTTTCATTTTATATATATTTAAAATTCGAATTGGTTGGAGTGAGAAGTACTTTATGATAATTATTTCTTAAAGCCAAGATATCCAAGACACAAATAAATGACATTCGCAAATTGCCGAGTGTTAATATTTACAAAACCACACAATGAATACAGTAGAACTGGGATAGTTTGAACCTTGATAATTTTGAAAAATAATTTCTAAGTTTCTTTTCTCATAGCCTAAAGGCTAATACTTAAAATACACAACCTCTATAACTGAATTTATTAATTTCAGTATTTGCCCTTAGTTACTGAAAAAATATATTTGACAATTGGAAGTATCATTTTAAAGGTTGTTGTAGGAGTTGTTGGGGTTGTTGGTATTTATTGCTTGCACATGTAAATTAATTAATCATTTAATGTAAACACAACATTATATATTGTCTCTTTGAAATCCTGCAACCCTCTAGTTTAATTTTGTAAGGTACAATGTCTTACTCGGATCATCAGTTTTTCCATTGTGATATTTCCTCACTGGAGTGTTATAACAAAAGTTACTTAAGCAAGCCAAGTCCAAATTATAGTGATAGTAATAATTGCACTTTTCATTAGATGTACTAATAGCCTCGCATGTAGTTTTAGTAAAGAGTGTGAATAGTTCTTTCTATCATAGTATTTTCATATACATGATGTGTATTATAATTTCTCATAAGCTCAAAGGGAAGCATTTTAATTAATCACCATATGTAAAAATATGATCTATTGATTTATTCTCAACTTAAAAAACTTTCTGTATGCCATAAACTTTAACTTCTCAAGTTGCATATGTACTATTTTTGTTTACATAACAAAATATTTATCAGGAATCACAGTTAAGAAATATAGGACATGTCATTTATATATTTTTTTATCATAATAGAAATAAGACACTTTAGTGACATAGTATTGCTGTTATCAATATTGGTTATCAGATTAACTGTATTGAAAATAAGTATGCAATATTAAAGATATTTATATCCTTAAAATGTAATCCCAACCTCACATGTTATAAACTAAATGTTAAAACAAAATTTAGTAACAAGCAATATTATATTTTAGTGGTGGTCAAATTAGAACTTACACAAAATTCAAAAATTTTTATATGAATATATTTGTGCAAATGTACTCATAACAAGTAGGTATTCCATTATTAAATCCTTATAATCTTTATCACTCTTGTTATAATTTCTTAGAATTGTTATGCACGAGGTTGAGGTTGAAGAGAAACAAGGAATGGTTTTAAGGCCAACAATAACTGTTGGATAAAAGACATTTATAACAAAAATCTAATATTTTTAAAAGTGTTCATTACTTAGTACTGTACATTGGTAATAAAGGTTATAAAACTGATGCACTTCTTTACTTCAGAAACAAAACTAATATTTTTTATTGAATCTTGCAATAAATCATATAATCACAAGCCTGTCTATTTGTTTAAGTTATTTTCTTAAAAATTACTATACAGCAAATTTTCTGTTAAAAATTAGATATTATCTGAATTGGTGTTGTGATGTTTATCATTTTTTATTTACACACACTGCTACACCCTCAATGATATACATATTTATAACAAATTTAAATTCACATCACATACAATGAATGAACTGACCTTCACATGATTATAACAAAACCATTTATGTTTCCAATTATACAATAGTATTAGGCACAAAGGACATTATAGATGTAGAAATATTATAAATACACCATTATATAAGTTAAAAAATGGTTTAAAAGTTTAGAACTTTTAGTTATATATTGACTAGGTTACCAAAATAATGTAAGGTAAAAGTTAATGTTTTAATTAAATTAAAATTATATAATATACGATAGTCATTAAAATGTTAGGTTTAGTATTATGTGTTTGAACCATATGATTGCATTACATCCTTTAAAATGACCAAATACTTAACTAAATGGCTATGTCAGGAATATACTTAACACTTACGAAATAAGTCTCTGCGGACCAAATTTCTTGCGCATAATACTGAAAAGAAAAATAAACCAATTAATTTGAGAATGACTTTCAAAGCTCATATTAAAATTAAATTCTACCAGTTTAAAAGAACAAACAAGTGAAAGGCCTAAAACACTTACTGGTAAGTCGAATTTTTTGTGCACCATATTTACGATTTGACACTGGAGTCGACATTTTTAATTATTCTACTACACATCACCGTGTTTTGTTTCTTCGGCTTAGAATTACATTCGTTTTAATTTTATAAACTTACAATCTCCATCTTTATTTTATTCTGTTCACTGACTGTTTTTTTTTTTTTACCGGTCTGGATTCTATATAAATTGACTTATTACAAAAATGTACACAGAGTAATATTGTGATAACAGACAACATTATTTTAATTATTTATAAGTGCTATAATATCTTGAATATTAAGATTTGTAATAAAAAATTCAAAATATGAAATAACGTAATAAATGTCATAAGTAAATAAAAAAAATGGGGTTTTCTAAAATAACCTCAGAATAATTTTAAAGCGTACATTGCCGAAGACAACAGATTTTTCTAGTGATGTGACATTGTGTACACTCATCCGCGATATCGATAGTGACCTTTAAGGCTATGGTCGTACCTACCGTTTTTAAAAGGCTGATTAGGTGCTTTCCATCACTTGCTAGAACGAAATACTTTTAAAAGTGCTATCACTTTGAGAATTTTGCCGCGTGCGAAAACGTTTACGTTGCATTTCGTTCTAGAAATTGACTTATGTAGTATATAAAATAATAAATGCGACAAATAAAATAAAAATACAAAATCGAAAATCATTTATTGAAAGTAAATTAAAAAAATATATAAACAGGTTAACACATATTTTTTATTTTTTTATTCGCCTATATATGAATTTGTAAATAAAACTAAACAAGAACACACCACTGACAGCCGATATCAAACACAACCAAAATGTGTAAACGTCGTCCATACCCAATAGTCAAACATGAATTATACTTTCCAATTTACCATCACAATGGTGATATAAAGGACATAATGGTGACCATTTGGGTCACCTATATGTCATTTATAAGTGTACATTTTGCTGTTCTGACAACTATATATTGTTTTCACAATTTAAAAAATGAGGATAATTGTTACGTACAATTAAGGCTTCAAATTTAGGCTACTTATATGCTTCGTCGTCGTCGTCTCGTGCGTAATTCGTAGCAATTGAGTGACCAATTGTCATTTTTACTAACATGCTGAAAGCTAAGCTAATATTTCAACGTGTGAGATCAAATTTGAGAAAAACTTATACAAAATTATATACTATAATTATAATTTAAAGTTTTCTCATTGAGTCTTTAAAATGACAAATACATTATGTGAAGAAAAAAAACTTTTTCTTTCGACTGTAGTGGCAGTTTTCACAAATTAGAAATTGACAGTTTTTATATTTGTCATACACATATTAAGAGATATAGTAGTACCACCACTTTGATACTGGTCCATAACTTATATCAAAATGCTGATGAATATACAACTTTAAGAAGATTACTATAAAATGTTGTACCTCTCGTGATATCAAGTAAAGAACTATCACAAGATAGTACCAATAAATTTACCGAGACTCGCTAGTTTATGCATATTTAACTGTATCTGAATACATATTTCTGAACTTCTTAGCTACTTCCACAGAGTACTATAAAGTTACTTCATATTTTGATATATATATAAAACATATGTCCTAAATCGTGTTTGTTTGTTTGTTGTGAAGATCAATTTTATTTAACGTGATTATACTTCGTATTATCGGTATAATT
Organism: Napeogenes sylphis; assembly: GCA_959347405.1. Lineage (NCBI taxonomy): Eukaryota > Metazoa > Arthropoda > Insecta > Lepidoptera > Nymphalidae > Napeogenes > Napeogenes sylphis. The sequence continues at coordinate 47,525,410 of OY365776.1, read as the reverse complement.
TTCAAACAAGGTTGTAACTGCTGACCCGTATTTTGTTTATTGACATTTGACTAGTAACATTAAATTAAATTAATTTTTCAAAAACATCATGTTAATTTCAAGAAGAATGTTATAAGTTAAGGTTAATATGTAAAATTTAAATGATAGTAAAGAATCCATGTATTTTATTGGTAAATTTGTGGTTTAGGGGTTTTTTTAGGGGTTTTCGAGATTACATCTAGGGGGAAAAAAAATTCAGGTGTTGGCAACACTGACCTGTATCCTGTTTTTACTTTTATAAAATTAATAATAAACAATGTTTTTTAAGAAACACAAATACAGTTACTTAGACTAATAAATTATTACTTTGTAATTTGTATGTTGTAATTTAAATAACTACATGTTTAGTACATTTTAAACGGATTACGGAAGATATACAAACATCAAATGAGCAATACTATGATAATTTATCATTTAGAATATAATTCGAACGAATAAATATTAACAAGTGATACCTGTGATAGTAATACAGTTATAAGCTGTACAGATAATGTCTATCTTGAGTAAAGCAAACATTTGTTACTAATATCAGATATTGTTTTAAGATAATTTCGTTATCAAGTTTTTATTCTCTGTTGGATTGTTTCAAAATTGTTTAAAAGGGAGAATATTTTAACAATGGGTCCAATAATCCTTGTTCATGGAGGTGCTGGGGATATTCCGCAAAGTAGAGTCGAAGGAAAGCTGAATGGTGTTAAAGTTGCTGCAACTGTTGGACAGAAAATATTATTACAGGGTGGTAGTGCTTTAGATGCTGTTGAGGCAGCGGTGGTCTCTATGGAAAAGGATGTTTTTTTTAATGCAGGTGAATTCAAGTGCGCTCTATACTTAGTGCGTTGTTATTAGTTGTTATCCATAAAAAAATATATTGTAAATTGATTTGGGTCTGTTTTAAATTTACGTGGGGAAGTTGAAATGGAGGCCAGTATTATGTGTGGAAAGGATCTTAATGTTGGTGCTGTGACTTTAGTCAAAGATTTTCTGCATCCCATAAGCATAGCTCATAAAGTCTTAACAGATTCCCCACATTCACTATTAGGTGGCGAGGGTGCCTCAATATTTGCGTTAGACAAGGTAACATTTGCTATTGATGTACTTCAAATGTTTACTGTTTTATTTAATGTTATTTTATAGGGATTTTCAAAAGTTCCTCCAGAGTCTTTGATTAGTGAACATGCTAAAGCTGCTTTAAATGACTTCATAGAACATGGAGAATTTGGCAGAACTGAAATTGGAGAAACTACAGTAAGTTATTAATTCATTAAAAAATTAGAGGCTCTGTTTTCAGAGTAACTCAATTTTATGAATATCATTATAAAATCAATCAATCTTTATAGAGTGATGTAGGCACAGTAGGTGCAGTCGCTCTTGATAAAAATGGTCATATTGCTGTGGCAACTAGTACCGGAGGCATGAGTGGCAAAGCAGTGGGACGTATCGGAGATACACCACAAATAGGCAGTGGTACATATGCGGATGATAATATTGGTGGAGTTTCTACTACAGGTATCTTGAAAGTGTCCTAGTAATCATTACATTGATATAAAATTATGTAACTTATATTGATATTTTAGTAAAATAATTTTTAATTGTTAAGGGCATGGTGAAACTATACTGAAGTATTGTTTGGCTCATAGCATTATAAAACTAATGGAAAATGGAAGAAGTGCAAGTGCTGCTACTAAAATAGCAATTGAGGGTAAATATATTACATATTATCTCAAACTAAATGAAACTGATGTTTAAAAAGTCTATTGACTTAAATAACAATTATAATTCAATTGTAATATTTTTAAACAGGAATGACAAAACGCCTTAACAATACTGCGGGGGCAATAACATTATCCAAAGATGGGGATGTTGGTGTTCATTTCAGTTCCAAGAGACTGGCATGGGCCTACATAAAATCTAACAAAATATTTTCTGGCATTGAACATGATGAAGTTCTTGTAGATGATTATGTAGCTGTTTAATTATTATTATTATTTAGTGAAAGTATTACTTTAAACCTTGCAAGTTAATAATTTTATCAAAATATGTATATTGTTTATTATATAAAGATATTAACATCTCATGTTAATTGCTTTGTCCATTGTGGATAACATATTTTTAAATAAATAATGTTGCACTATAATTGCAACATCTTTTAATAAAGGATTTAGAACGACTGGTCTTCTTTTACAAGTTTTCTTCTCTACCTTCATTATCCTGTATGTTTAATAACCTTAAAAATAGTAATTATTTTATCTAATGTCAACACATACTATAAAGAATATTGTACATATACATAGTATATGCAAAGGGGTATTATCCTTAGTGGTTAGAAATAATTCTGATTGGTTTTTAAAAAAGTTCGAATTCTTTTACCCATCAATTCAAACCCAAAATTATATAAATATTATAAATACACTTTTTTGTATTTAAATACTATAAATACATTTTTTTTACAAAACTTTCCCACGATATTATTGTAGTCCTATATACAGCGCTTAATACTCGAATCTCAATACATAAATATTTTTAATTAGGTACTAGGTATGTGCCCCAAACTTTAAATACAAATTAGGTTTAACATTATCCAAGATTTTTAATTTTTGATTACTAACTTTGTTACAAAATATAGTAACTAAATAGTAACTTTTTATTTTATAATTTAACTTATAGAATTGTTACTTAAAGTTAATTGATCGTCAGTTTCAAGCTTTCTCATTTAAGTTTGTACTCCTTATACTATTTATTTACCAAGATTAAAACGACTAGAGCTTAAAGTACCTTTTCTAATAACACAGATACACTAAATTAAGTAGGGGGGAGGGTGTAGCAATAGGCAAGCCTGCGAGTGCGACTGTCTAAAAAATATTTAAATAGAATTAAAATAGAAGATAAGAAATTCTAAGTATGGGTCTTTGTGTAATCACACAAAAAAAATTAAAGACGGCAAAAGAGAAAGCCTCATTTGTTTTCTCTTTTCTTTCTATGAACATATTTTAGGCTGACTCTCCTGCATGTATTATAAGTCTATGAATAACTATCGGCTTGAAACACCACCCATGGACTAGAATGCGCAGAAGTCTAAATTAAGGTTTCTGAGGGGACTACGAGTAGCGAGGGATGAAGGACGGCCGTACGAAGCGCTGAGTGGCTCTCTCTGGCAGTGTAGGCAATTTACCGGTTTTCCTCCTAAAATTAGGGGGAAAATAAGTCCTCCGGGGTTTTTTTACGGAGACAATGTTTAGGGGTTTCGTTTAGAGGTTTTTAAATTTCGCTAAATATTTGAAAAATTCCGTAAGTATTATCGGTATAATTTTCAAACAAGGTTGTAACTGCGCACCCGTATTTTGTTTCTTGATATTTGACTGGTAACATTAAATTAAAACTAAAATTTCAAAAACATCATGATTATTTCGAGAGAAATGTTATAAATTAAGGTTAATATGCAAAATTTAAATGATAGTAAAGAATCCGCATATTATGTTTGTTAAATTTGTAGTTAAGGGGTTTATTGTTAATTTAAGCATTTATTTTATCAACAATCCAGTTTTAGCGTACTTAATTACTACGGCAATAACAATAAAATATTTTCTTATCAAAGAGAATATTTTATTAATTTTTTCTGTAAATGCTTGTTTATTATCTATTTTTCTTTAAGATTTGACTAACATTACAATAAAAGAAAAACCTAGTTTCTAATTGATTATTATAAATATTTTATTTTGTGTTTCATTTAATTGCCTCTTCATTTTTTTAAAGAATGAACTTAGATCATAATAAAAATATAAAGTAATTATGATACATTTTTCATTACATTATACGTGTCTAATTAAAAAAAAAAATCTTTTCGAAGTTAGGATTGATATTTGGATCTTATTAGGGCAATTAAAAAATACTTTAATAAGCCTATTGTGTTTAAAAGTTTATTAGGTTGATTACAATTTAAAGGAAGAAGTTATTTTTTTTACCCAAAAGTTTTGAGTTTTTCAAAGTTTTCTCGAAACTTGAGGGTGTAGGGGTCAAACTGACCTGAATTCGGATTCAGCGGACCAAAATACGTACCCGTCGGTAGGTCCGGTCAAATGCACATTCTACTTATTTTTTTTTGTGTGCCGGTGTAATTATTAAGTGTATATTTAAATTGCGAAGGGAAACATAGAAATCGCTACATCAGAAAGTGTTAATAGTTAGTACATGAAAATATTTTTGTTTTTTTTAATGAAATATAATTAGAACCTGTTCGAGAACTCAGTTTTTCCATAAGTCTAACCGATAGAGGTATTATAAAAATTCTTTGCCAAAATAGCAACAATTAACCCCTTACCGCATACGAAACCATATTTGGACGCAGAAGTTTATGATTTTTTATAGGCCAATGATATATCTCATTTTAAAAAACTAACTTGCATTCGAACCGGAATTTTGTCGTTTAACGAAACGATAGTAGTTTGAGCATTGCAGATGTCACCTGTAAATTTTTTTCGACGGTTATGTGCAGCGCATACGACGCGTCGGATAGGAAGAAAAAAGTGCTATTTTTTAATTAGAAATAAATACTAAAAAGGTTAGTAAAAGCATATAAAATATATGTTTAGCTTCTTTTGACTTTCTAGAGTATAGGAAAAGTTTGATGTTTGCTTGATTTTGCTTCTTTTACCTTTTTTTTTCACTTTTAATAATCAGCCATATATGGCTTGGTATGCATTTAAGAACTGTTATTGCATATACCAGAAATGCGCCCAGCACTCGTCTACGGCACTGCTAAGCATATTAATATTATATTTGGTGATGGTAACGTGAGCGATTTTGATATTGATTCAGATCGTGATGATAATTATGACATGAGCTCAATTCGTTTAACTCGAAAATGACACATTATTATACCCGAGTCTGAATCTGATTATTCTGAAGCAGATGACGTGCCTTTGAAAATTTTCAAAGTTCAAATCCAAAGGAAAGACTACTAAAAAAAACAGGTTATTAGGAAAAAAGGGAAAATGCCAGCTTTTGATGCCAACAATTTTGAATTTAAGGAAAACACAGATTTACCGGATACTATGAAACAACTAGATTCTCCGGCAGAAGTTTTCAAGTTCTTGTTCATAGCTGACATGATTGATTTTATTACTGAGCAGTCTAACCTCAAGTCTATTTAAGACAATATCAATTAATCACCAATGATCACGAAAAACGAAATTGAAAAATTTATAGGGATCGTCCTATTTATGACCTGTGTGAAAATACCGGCAACAAGAAAGTATTGGTCTAAAGGAGTAGGGCAGTCACAGGTTTACGAAACTATGACTTGTAACAGATTCTATCAAAAGATTTTTACATTTAAATAATAATGAGAAGTGGAAAAGACGGGTACGACAAATTATTTAAAATTTGGCCTATATTGGATATGATTCGTGAGCGTTTAATGTTAGTCCCTAAAGAAGAGTTTTTAGCTGTAGACCAACAAATAATCCCTACCAAATGTCGTCACGAATTAAAGCAGTATAACCCAGCTAAACGTTATAAATGGGTTTACAAAAATGAAGCTCTAAGCGGCGTTAGTGGCTTTAATTAGCTACGATTTCGACATCTTTGCTGATGACCAAAGCAATTTGTACCCTTCAGATGCACCAGATCTAGGTGTAAGCTCAAATGTGGTCACTCGATTGACACCCACAGTTCCACGACATCAAAACTTTTAAATTTGTTTTGATAACTGCTTCAATAGCCCAAATATTCAAGAGTATCTTTACAAAAAAGGTTTACTTCCTTTAGGAACTGTGAACTAAATCCTGTTCCAAATTCAAATATGCCGTCTGAAAAGGATCTGAAGTAGGGAGGACGCGGAAGCATGGAAGAATAAGTAGCAATCATAGATGGCGTAAAGCTAGCTGGGTGTATACGAAGCCATATATGGCGTTTAATAACTTCTAAAATTTAAGTCAATATATTTTTTTTCAATTTGATCTCATCATTTGAGGTTCAATAAACACACATTTTCGTTAAAAAAAATATTTTATTTCATCTCTTTAATAATTCAAGCAGTAATGAGTAAGGGGTTAAACTAAAAAGTGTTGTTACAATAACACCGTTTATCATCATAGAGCTATTACCACCAGAAATGTATCAATAGTAAAAAGACATAAGTCAAAACTGACAGTTGACAAATGAGCGTCACGTTGGAGAGGACTTAGGGGTTTTATTGATTGATAATGGATTATAATATTTATTACAAAAGTACGATTAAAATTCCTATACTATAAAATAAAATAATACTTGTTATATTTATAGCTACCGGTTAATCACTTGTTTAAAATAATGTCCTTCCGATTCAAAGCTACGGAATTACAATATTTTAATTGGATGTTTAAATTAGCACCTTGTTTTCCTGTTAGTGCCTCAAAAATTAATATTATAACAGAACCAAATAAATTTTACGAAACACTATGCCTTAGATTTAATAATGCTAAACATAGGATATCTATTGCCAGTTTATACATAGGGACTGGTGCTTTAGAAAAAAAGTTATTGGAGGTTACAGTTCAAAATGTAAAAAATATAAGTGATTTAAATATTAAAGTATTACTTGATTACCAACGAGGAACCCGAGGGGATATTAATTCACGCACTTTATTTTATGACTTTATGAGTGATATCTCAGATAGATGTCACTTAGCTTTGTTTCAAACACCAAAACTCCAAGGTTCCTGGTCAAAAGCACTTCCTTCTCGCTATAATGAAATCGTCGGACTCCAACACATGAAGTTATACATTGCTGATGACTCTGTTATTATTAGTGGTGCAAACTGTTCCAATGACTATTTTCAACAGAGACAGGATCGTTATATAGAAATAAAAGATGCAGATTTAGCAAATTTTTACTCTGAGCTAATAGGTACGAAAACAGTAAGTTTATTTTAGCAAAACTTATATTATTATATGGGGCATATTGTAAAGTTTAAAAAATAATATTTTTTTTCTTTTAGATGAAGTAGTAAAATATAGTAAGAAGGATAGCTTGCAAAATAGTGATGTAAAGACCAAAATGATCTCAAAAGATGTAATAATTAAGGAAGTCAGTCAAAATATTAAAAATCATATTGAAAAGTGGCAAACAAGGCAGCATGACAGATTAACTAACATGCAAGATGGTTATTTTTTATATAAATTAAGATGATAAATATTTATTTTGGTTTAACATACTATTTTAAAATATATTTTTTTTTTTACTACAAGAAGCACATGAGAAAGACACATGGATATTCCCCTTAATACAAATGGGTGAATTCAACATGACCCAAGATGAGCAAGCTACGTGTGGTATACTGTCATCTGGACCGAAGGGATCGTTTTTTAGACTTGCTACTGGTTATTTTAATTTGACAGACAAGTATGCTAACATTTTATTAAAAGATTGTAAAGCCTACATAAGTTTATTAATGGCACATCCTAACGTAAGTGTTATTACTTATATTATCAGGAACATGTCAACAATATTACTAGAACACATTATTTACAGGCAAATGGCTTTATGGGAGCTGCCGGCCCAGCCGGGGGAATACCTCATGCCTACTCACTAATAGCTCGACAGTAAGACTTTGTCATCACATTAGTTTATATTTTAATGTTATGTATCCTCATTAGGTATTCTTATTATTTTTTAGATTTTGGCAACTAGTTATTGATAAAAATCAGAGAAGTAGAGTGCAAATGATGGAATATGAAAGAACAGGGTGGACTTTCCATGCAAAAGGTTTATGGTGAGTTCTATTTGTGTTACTATTACTGTTAATAAATACTTATTTATTTTATTGAACTCAAAGTATATCATACTTAAGAGTCTTCATTGCTTTGGTGCACCTTAATTTTAGGTATTCAAAACCACCTACACAGTTTTGTGTATGATGTTTTCTAGAAGTATTGCGGTATCTCTTTGCAATGGGCTACAATACTAACTATGAGCACCTTCATACTTCGGAAATCTTACTAATCTATACATAAAATAACATCATATTTAAATTGTATATTTTTAAACATTGCCTCTATATATGTTTTTAGTACTAAATGATTAATATTTATTTCTAATGTTTTAATATTTTACATGTTTTTGCATTTTATAAGAAATACAAATGTACTATGATTAAAAATATAGTTTTTCCTTTTAGATTATGAAGTTATTTAACAAAACAATAACATATATTTATTATTTAATTGATAAATTTATTTAAAAGAATTATTAGTAATTTATTATAAATGCAAATAAATTAGTGCATTAATACAAGTATGTAGGTGATAACTAATAGGTCCTATTTGTAGCTTAGCCAGTAGCCGTAGTCATTAGAATTTAAACTGTTATTTGTATTACTAATATACCTACATACAACTATCTTCCTTTTCATCGAATGAACAAATGTGTCCCTACTTGTCTGTTTCTCTCATATGTCATCTAACTTTTCCAAGTCCAATTCCTCAAACATGTCAGAGTATTTACATATGTACTTCCATATTTTCAGGTATTCGTGAACGATGGCATCACTTACCACCAGGTGGACCGTTGTTCATTTGACACCCAATAAAATGATATAATACGAATGTATATTTAATTTCCCAGGTACTACCCCCCCGCCAGCGGCCTGCCGTGGGCTACGGTGGTGGGGTCGGCCAACCTCGGGGAGCGCTCGGTGCGACGCGACCTTGAGGCGCAGGCCGCCATATTTACTGTGTCACCCGACTTACAGGTCATTATAATTTATAAAGTTTTATACATTTATATATTTCAATTAGGTACCTATTAGTGGATCATTCGGGCGTTACGTAATGATTGGTGTTTGATTTTAAAAAGATATTAGTGTTTTGTTTTAGAATTCAACGTTAAATTATTCGTTTGCATTTAATTTTTAGGAAAGATTACACGAGGAATGTTGTAGCCTTCATAATTATGCAACTGAATGCAGCAGTGACTTACAAGAGAGGCAGACGCCGTTGTGGGTCCGGGCCACAGTGGGACTGTTTAGAAGTTATTTTTAAAAAGAAGATCGTTTCTAACAGTATCGAATAGTATGGACTCTATTGTACCTGATGGTTCTTTCTTTCTTTAAATTACCAATTGGTAAAGAATGTACTTAATTGTACCTCAGTTGCAAGCAAATTTTTATGCTTCAAAATATGGGTGTGTTAGTTTTATTACTGCTATATGCTTATTTGTTTAAAAATAGATAATTTATTAGTACTGTGGAAATTATAACATTCTTATGTTGTTTTTATTGTTTTGTTATGATTGAAATATACGAAAGTTTCAGATAATAATATTCTTTTAATTAAATAAAAAAACATAAAGTTTATCAATCACTTTTAATCATATTCAATCTTATTTTTTCATATAATCACATAATTATAATTATTTTGATTCACGCTTAAAATAAATTAAATGAAAACACTCTGCAATAATTTATACAAAAAAATCAGTCGGTTTGTGACATTATTTGATTAATATTAAAAGTATACAATCAAATTACAATAATAGGAATCAGGCACATTATATATTATAACTATTTACTAGTGAGTAGTAACATGTTAAAACATTCCGAGAAGTACCCACGAGGTACGAGTGAGATGACTCGCCGCAGACAATAAACATAACAATTGATCCCATAAAATAAAAACTCAGTTTTGAGCATAATCTTTTGAGATTAGTAATTTGCGATTGAGCAATCAAATAACGTGTGAGGTTTTTTATAGGAATGAGCAATCAATTGAAGCATATCTATTTTTTTTTGTATTTAATTTGTGGAAAGTAAGAAATTTCTGCCATCGAAGCATGGACGCCATTTTATTCTAATCTTTGGTGTGCCGGGCATGACGACGCTGAAGCTCAACGAAATGCCTTTTCGACGGTATTATTATAAAAATCAATAACCATCTACGTATAAAAACTTATAATTAAAAAGACACGGCATTTGGTCGAGTTGTCAGTCCACACAAAATAATATACAGTGTTGCGGTAACGCCTTCGACCTATACACTACGGACGCAGATAGTTGGTACAAAAATATTTCACCTATCCAATACAATTAATACTACTTAACAATTAAGTATAGGAGGAGGCCCTGTTGGAAATAACAGCGCAAAACATTTCAACGGGATTAACTCTCGTGACGCACAAGAGTTAGAAAATACATAATAAAGATTCATAAATCTTCACTGGGGGCGGGCTAACGGTAGAAGACCTCCTCAAATAATGCTACTTATCGCGTATCACACTAAGGTAAATTGACTAGGCGTGTTGTGAGTCGGTCACGCTGACGTGACTGTATCATTTAGGCTTCGACTTACAAATGTCTATTAAAACAATTAGTTTGCCGACTTCACTATCTACAGATATTTGCTTAGTAAAATATTCGCGCACGATCGGAATCAAAGTTTATCTATAATTCAATGTAAATGTAATAATTAACATCAACATCGGTTCAGATGTTTGTAGATAGGCAAGTCGGTGTAGAGAACTGCAAAAAAAAATGGCGCGGAACGTCAATTCGACAAAACAACCGGCCGAAGTTGGTAGCACCGACGCTTGACAGTTGAAGGTTCGAAATTCAAAATCAGAACCCGACGTCCGGCGGCGGGTCGGGCGGCATGTAGTGCAGCTCGTCGACGGGCGCGCTGAACACGTTGTAGAGCACCGCGAACAGCGTGCAGGCGGCGTACGCGCCCAGCGCCGCCCACCACAGCAGGCGCTCCCACAGCCGCTGCTGGGCGTGCTTAAGCACCAGCAGGCCGATGGTGAGACCGGCCAGCGCGCCCGCCACGTGCGCCGCGTACGACACCGGCGGCGCCTCCTGCTTCACAACACACACAATGTTTATTAGTACGCGATTTAAACATTATAAAAAAATAAATTTAAATCAACAAATCAAACTTACCTTAGTATACCTAGCGTGGACGGCGAAGCCGACGTCGCACGAGGCGACCGCGAGGGCGGCCACCAGACGCACGGCACCGTACCTCATGGCGTGGAAGTTGAGCAAGGCGTTCGCTAAATGTGCGGCCAGTAGCGCGTACACGCCACCGGAGGCGCCGGCGAGACACACGTCGGGGTCCAGCACCGACGCGGCCAGAGACCCGCCCAGCACTCCCGCTAGGTACACGGCCCCGCATCTCGCTGCTCCGTGCACCATTTCTAGCGGTAAGCCTACCTGCAGAAACAAATGAAAAAATTAATAAGGGTGGACGTAAATAGACGATCTATTCGGTGATGATAGAATGAACAAAACGAGTAAAGAAGGAAATAAACAAGAAATAATATAAACTCACCGCTAACTGCACCAGCAAGTTGAACGCGAGGTGCAGCCATCCGGCGTGCACCACGCTGTAGGTGAGGAAGCGCCACAGCTCGCGGCGCCGGTCGGGTCGGTACACCAGCGGCGAGTCCACGGGCACCGGGCCCGCCGCCGCCACGCCGCCCCACGCGTACCACGCGAACACACCCAGCTGCACACACACACACTTACTACTTAGCAGCGAATGAGGTATGCAAAGTCTCAAACTATTACTAACAATTAACATATCCAGGAAAATTTGCAACTATAAGTATTAACCGTTTAAGGGTAATTAAAACTTTTATCTTTTTGTAGATAAATATTGGATGGAATATCACGTTTATTACGGCTATGTTTTTTTTTTGCGACGTTTCGTATACTTTACGATAGTTTTTGTTTACGGGAAAACGATGATTATTTTCTAACTGGATGTACAATTTACTTATAGGTTACTTATAGGTACTTATCTAATTAATAATAATAAATGAGTTAATTGTAGGTTTTATTTCTTACCTGAGACTTCTTATAAAGACAAGTTAAGTTAAAAAGATTTAGAGTTATGTCAGGAACCGTCCTATTACACCAGCACGAATGCCCAGATTTCTAATTCTTTAGCAATAGGAATGTTATTAACGTCATGAGAAATAAACGTTCAACGCAAAAAGCGTCAGAGAAGTTTTATTACAATCATATCGGATGAAAGTTTCTGAACTGTTTCCGCTTCCGGAAAATGGAATTAATCTGATTACATTGCGGTAAACAGTTCACTATTCATTAGGGAAAAGCCGTTAGTTGCGACATATCGTTAACCTTACAGGAACGGTGCTCGTGCGTGAATCAAACTGTGACGGACGGACGCGTGCTCGTTGTGATTCACGTAAAGCGCTTGTTTGCACGGATGTGAAATCCGCAATTACAATTTTTAATTAACCGAAGTAACTAGAGCGGGGATACAGCGCTGCTTTAACCGTAGAAAGTGATGTGCCGATTTTCGTAACGGGGAATAATCGAGTGCGTGTAATTGAATGCGTTATCTTGTAGCTCACCTCCAGTAGAGTGACACAGATGATGAAAAATGGCGGAGGACAGCACGTGTACCGCTCCTGATAATATTTGCGGTCTCGCTCCTCCGGGAGCACCTCCATGGCTACGAGGTGAACCATCCTGAAATATAACGTATTGTTTAAGTATTAAGAATTTATTTCCATTTGCTAAACAATTTAAACTCTCTTTGTTTTAACGACATCTCCTTACCGATGACTTGTCAATGTTATTTATATTGAAGACAAGCGCGATAGGTGATTGTAATATCCGTGAATGTTATGTTTTCTAATATATAATAGCTGTAGATATAAGTGTTAGTAAGTGGTTGGCTTTACCGGCTCCAGCTGAGCACTACTCCCGTCTACCTCGGATAGCTGATTTCGAAAACATCTAAGCGACTTGCTAAATGCAATAAATAACTTACTTGAATGTAATTTATGAGATTTATTAACGGTGGAGCAATTTAATAACACTTTTATTACAAGAAATCACACAACATGTCACCGTGACACGACAAACCGACATAAAACAATGTTATAACTATTGCAACTTAATATCAAGGTTTATTAAAACATAATGAATAACACGAATAATTTTGTTTAATTTAACGGCTATTATTTGTCTTGTTACATTGCACTGAAAATTTTATAAATTCAACATTGTAGTTAAAGGGTTTTACGATGACGTCACTGAAGTCACCGCTACTTATTGATATATATACTCTTTGGAACCTACGCGACCATAACTTATTAATTTTATTCATATCGATATATTAAAATACATTATCATGGATATGTTCAATTCACCTGGCAAAGAGTGTAGGATCTTCTAAGAGGAGATGGAAATCGTTTTCAGAGCTGATCTCCCTGTCTCTCTGGTGTACCGCACATCTATAACTGCGCGTGCGCTTGCCGCTCATCTGAAATAACAAAATATATATTATCTGCATGTTGGGAATATCATTATCATATTATTATACCGAAGAGAGAAGAGTCATTTAAAAGATATACCTAAGACTAGATTTAACTTAAAATCGAAATTTCATAAGAATGAAACTAATAAAATTTAAAGATCTGATGTGTGTGTAATAAACCGCAAGACGTCCTGTTATTGAGTATATTGGTTATTATATAGATGAGTAATGTTGGTTTGGTTTGGTTTGCTGAGACATGATTAAGAGAAAATAATACTCATGAAAAAACAATGGACTTAAATAAATCAATGATGTTACTGCGTATTTCTCGAAGTAAGAAATATGTAGATTTATCGACGTTTGATCCATCGATTTTTGTCCTTTTTTTATTTTCAGATAAATGCATTTGTCTATAGGATATTTTATGTTTTGACACATATTCTATAAAAAACTGTCAAAACATTCAATTTATTCCTTAAAGTATATCTGAGTGACTGAATATTTAAATAGAAAATATGTACAAAGGCAAAGTATTGACAATTATTATAAAGTTAAAATTTCCTTTGCAAAAGAAGTTAGATATCAAGTAGTTTATGAGACAACGGCGTAATATGTTTAAAACAATACTATCATAAATAAGATGAGAACAATTTTACATAACTTGTATCTATTATTATCTCGATAGGTTTAACATTTCAGTACTTAAAGAACTCCATGCGTATTAATATACTCGCAAACTATTTCTAGTGTTCCGTATCTAAATTAAAATACATAATAATTAGTTACCCCAATGCTGCTCCACTGTCCATTGATTGTAAAATCTAAACAATAAATATTTGTTCGTATTATTTATTTTAAGACAGAGGAGTTAAGAAACTTTTCTGTTTAACCCTTGTGTATGTTTTGAAAAAGAGAAGAACTAACATCGTAATAATGCAATTAGATCTCTCATATAGAAATTATATTTATAGTATTATAAAAAAGAACAATGATGTAACTAGCCAACTAAGAATACGGGATCTCCAAGTGTAGTTGTTTAAATAAATAATGAAAAATAAATAGGTACTAGATATCGTAAAACTTAGATACATATGAGGTTTTCTGTTTCTGTAATCAATTTGTAAACTAATAGAACTAGAAAATCCGCAAATCGTACATATCGTAACGAAACTTGCACAAAAATGATAATGTTTTTAGTTACCAATTGAATACGACAATGAAATGAAAATGACATAAAATTCAAATTTTGCGTAATACTGGATTCTGTGACTAGGTGTCCGTTCCGTTTAAATGACCCTATCACGGTTTACAAGTTGGACCAGTCTAATTATTAATTAACTCCTAATTGTACTGCAGCCCTTCAGTCGAGGGTAGGTTGATGTGTCGCTAGTCGGCGGCCGTCTGGCGCGGTTCCAGTGTTTTCTATCGACCGACCGCAAACACCTATGACCTAGCTATTGAGTTTTTTAAAGGTCAAAAAAGTATTTAATGATCGATAAAATTGTAGTTATAGCGCCATCGTAAGTGTTCATATGTTGTAATTTGATATTAGTGTTATTAATTTTTTATACTTATGTACAAAATAGAAATGTTTCTTTTTTTTAAGCTTCTGGTTGCTTAAATTAAAAGCTTGACCGCTTATTATTTATTAAAACATGGCGACTATTTTCTGTTAACATCGTCATATTGTTCGAAATCAAACATTGTTCCTCCGAGACCCTGACGTGTATAAAAATAAACCAAACTAGAAATGTTCTTAGATTACAAAATCATAGATCCAAAATATATTCATATGTTAAATGGTTATAACATCAAGACTAGGTATTAATTAGCTTTTTATAAGTTTTGAGAGAGGAGGGTGTATGTTCTATGGGGCTATGGGGCAGTGGTATGGAGCAGGTCACCACAGCACTGGTGGGAGGCGCTGGTCAGTGAACGACTCGTCGCAATCCGCACTTCGGCCACCGTATTGTCTTGACGAGTCGTTCAACTCCGTTTCCCACGACATCGCAGAGAAATGGCCAATGCCAAAACCTAAATAACCTAGACGCGGCGCAGACGTTGGCTATATCTGTCCCGGCAACGGCACTTCTGTTTGCAAGTGCGAGATATTATTATATAAAGTCTTATAAAACAAAAGCTCAAACAAAAAGACGGTCATTAAACTAACGGTTGCTTTATGCGCCAATAAGTCATTTATAATACAACTATTACTATACAAATATCTTTTACTGTATTATTATTATTACTCATAAGTAAGGATTATATTGTTATTTTTTGTTTGTATAATAGTATATATAATATATATAAATTTATTTGTATTCTTTGCATTAAATAGAACACGGATTATATAATTAAGAGAAATATATTTATAAAATACCTATGTCTAATTAATATGTTTTTGATTAATTTAATATTTAAGTTGGTGAAACATTAATAGACGTATCCTCGGCGGCGGCAGTGGGCTAGGTGGTTCTGGCGTAGGCGCCGCGTGACTCACGCCGACATCCGACACGTCCGATTCGTATCCGGAACCACTAAGTAGACAGTACCGCCGCCTCGTCACAGAGCCCGCGGGCCTACGCGACGCAGCGCCCATTACAATTCACACATTATGATTCGTTATTTGACTTCACAGCTATAAAATATAACGCAATGAGCCCAATGGTATTTAAATCAACTCTGCTCCTAACTCGCGTCAGGTTTGAATGATATTTTAAATAATGAAGCAGAATTACGTCAAAATAATGATAGATTTTCCTTGCTTGAAAAATATTGAGTATTTGTTTTTTAAACCCTCACCACTTATTTATGCATTATAAGATATTTAGTAAATGCTAGACACGGTGAAAGTGTTATTATCGATTTAAACACCGATAGCTTATCACATTACGTGTACGTTCTTTATGTGTTCAGTACATTGGTTTATTTTATTAAAAACTGTAGGAATAAAGATCTGAATGTGTGCTGATCTCTGAACAGTTAGGTATATACCTATATATAAATAATCGTACAATAATATAGAAACGTCGGATTGAAGTGCCACCGTTACTCGCTACGCTAAAGTTAATGACTTCTTTAACCGTATTTCTGACAGAGGTTTATCTAAATCTAGCATATTAATGGTAGATGTTGTGTGGCGAGCTGATGAGGAGGCCACGTGACCGCTGGGAGTGTTCCCACGCGCCGCCTCCGCACTATTATGTTCTAATCTCTTCAAGTCTCTTAGCATTATTACGATATCGTGAAAGTATATTTTGCTAGCGGGAAGTAGGTATATACAGGAATTTCGGAAAAGATAAAACATTTGATATTCTCCTACGATATATGTATTGCTTTCAAAACATTCATTCCTAATAAATATATTTAAACTTTCATCATAAAATGTGTTGAGGTTTGTCCGATTGTAAATTCAATATTATTTTAAAATATTTTATAGATTTTACCTTTAAGATATATAGTATATCTTAAAGGTCTATCTATCTATTAATATATATACAATATGTGATTGATATAAACTTAATCTTGTCATAACTTGATGTTTCTTGTTCCTCCATGGTATACAAATTGTCAAAAACATTGCGTCACTAATGTCGGCATTTCATATTTTATATCCATACAATTATTATAATACATACAGTATTGATATACCTAGTAGTTAATTTCATTTTGCTCATTCATGATAATAATATGACAATTCTTAAATATAATTGTTAGATTCGTTTTATTCGCCCGCCCTTCATTTCGCTGTTCATTTTGTTCGAAAACGATGTTCAAACTAGGTATTTTATACAAAACATTAAATATTATTAATAAGTTATTTTACTAGGAATAAGTTTAAACAAATATATTAATAACTTAATAATTTTAATAATTGGTAGCTAGTAACTAATAAGTGCCTTAATTTTTTTATATTATTATTATTCGTGATATAAGATACCGATACAATACTTAATATATTTTATTTTTATGATATTCTTTCTTAATTTAATCGAATAGACCTTAGAGTACTGAGTTAAATGATAACTTAATAAATGTGGTATGGTCTTATATATTATAAATCTTTACTAAATACCTAGAACACAGAATGAGTATAATTACTTATAATTTAAAAGTTACCTTCAATTGCTTTTAAAAATATTTTTTATTTAATGTCAAGAGAAAACATACCTAATGTATTCTAATTAAGTTTCACAGATAAGCATAACGTTTTAATTAAAAACGATGTAATAACTATTATTGTAAATAAAAATTAACTTATGTAGTTGTACTCAGAGAAAAAGTTTTTCCTCATCGTTTCTACTTAGAACACCAATCTTATAAGAATCACTCTTCTAATCTAAAATTTAACTTTATTCTTTAAAGGAATAATACATTCATTGTTCTCGATCAATATATGTATAAGGTTTTTTCAATACAATAAATGCAAAATTAAATATAGTTGTATTTAGAAAAAAGCTTAAAATAATAAAATGAAGTTATGATAACATTCCGAAAAACAATAAGTCATGTCAAAAATAAGTTTTCAACTTACCCATCTCGTATCTTTCGATTTTATTTGTTGTCACACAACTGTGGGCTTTTTATAGTAATATATATATTAAAATCACAACACCTTACAAGTCACCGTATTGTTGAGGTAGACAATTGTTTGTTTTTATAGTTAATTTAACATGTTTCGACGTGAATATCGCGAGCGTAATTCGTAGTGCAAAGCGAACAAGATACACCCTCTCCACACAAGCGCTCGACGCAGACTGATTTTGCCGACGATAGTCTGGCTCCGGCTGTGGGTTTCGTTTCAAACGGTCCGTACGTAGTTTTTTTGTAGGTCCGGAGTGGTGGTAGTATGGTGGTGGTAGTACGCTATTTGAGAGGGTGGTTCCGGTTCCGAGGGTGGTAGAGTTTCATTTGTCGTTTTCATAGTTTTTATTTGAATTGGTACTTAATTTCATTCTGCTATGTGAGTTTAAATATTTTACAAATAGAATAAAAAAAAACTGTACCTTATTTTAAAATTAGTAGTTATAGTAATTACATAATATTTCATACTGTATATAAGTTATAGCATATATATCGTGTATGTATGTACACACTGATGAAATAAATAATGAATCTACTTAAAGTACGATGAATAGTAGGTAGACAATTGTTTTGTAAAGATATGCATAAAATATGTATAACTAATTATTATAATTTGTAATAATTTACAAAATTAAAACAATATACGTATTTAACGGTTAAGTTACAGGTAAGTTTATATTAATGCAGAGCACTAATGGGTCAGTACCAGATGTTACTTGGCAATATTTCTCATGATATTTTTGTAATTGCAATGTGTTTGTTATTTACCTTTTGTTTTCACGAACATCTGTTAGGATATAATGTTATTAATTTCATATTTCTATCGAAAATCCGTTCCAGATGTCAGATCTACAAATGAGTTAATTACTTTAAAGGTTTTGCTAAAAGTGATGCTTTAATATTTAAATACCTGAGATAACAATAAGAACATTTATAAATTTTTATTTTAGTATAAGATTTCTTTAGTTTGTTTCTTCCCGCAAGTGAATCCATCAGAACAGTACTCCGTAGACCGTACCGTACATAACACATAACTACTCTTATGGTACATATATAAGTAGAATTTTCTAGTTATATTGTTACATTATAAATAAATACAAACTACAATGTCAATGCACGCTGAAGTAATGCAAATAAATACGATCGACACCAGATGTTTCGGCGAAAATGTTTGATCCAATAATGACATTTCATGGTTAGTTAGCAAGTCCCGCTTATCAGTCACCACATGGGCGTCCAAACCGTGGCAGGTGGGCGCCATGAGCCAAGGGGTCCGTTAATTTGGCCAATATTTATTCGCAAGATGGCGTCATCACAAATCGTAAGTCATTATGTCCATCGCCCGGCGAGGCGGCTTTTCTAATGACTTTTATATTTGAATGTGAGAAGAACTTTTTTCGGGGTAGTTTTTATTTATTATTAAGGAAGGTGCAATAACTAAAATGGGTAACGTTTTTTGTTTTTGTTTAGAATTTTACCACATGTTGATTTATCGATACTTTATTCATAAATTTTGTTCTGTCTTTTATATAGGTATTTATAGAAGAATGTAAATAATCTATAATTTACATCCTAAATAATATATATACTATTTGATAAACTGTGTGTAGCAATAATTACATACTCCAGGATAAAGGATGCTGGAGGTGTATCGTAATGGTTATATTTAGCTTAATTGTAAACTAATTCAAGGAGAGTTTAGTTCGTTTTGTAAGTTTGCTTTGTAACGGGAAGTAGAAGTAGTTGGTATATAGTTAACGACCCCGACATATGTTGCCATATTACTATCAAAATGTATTTAATCTACTCCAAACACACAGTCATTCCCCTTCCTCCCGTGGTACTTTTGAATGTTCATTAATAAATACATATGTCGTAAGTATGAGGTAACGCACTGACCGTGTTTAACAGCCGCTCGCTACATAGTTATAACAAATATAGTTTAAGTTAATGTTGAGAACTAATCTGTTTTGTCCTAAATATACTTAAAAAGTCATACGAAACAATAGCCATTTTTCAAAGTCCGTTTAGCAAAAGTTGTAAGACATTTAATAAGCGGGGCCTGCCATGAGCCAGTCTCATAATTTGAACAAACCGATTTAGACCGGGCGGTGCTTTTGTCCAATGATTTAGTAGCGCCGACAAATTGGGGCTCCCTGATCGACTTTGGATCGATACATGGCTCGCGCACACATAATCTGCTTCAAACTATTACAATTATAGAGACTTGGTTCTAAATGGCAGCAGTGTTTTAGATCAATGAATAGTAAATGCGTTATTAAATCATTTTTAGTTAGATGATGTTATACTATGAAGCAATTTAATAATATATGATTTCAAGGATTACTATCTTATGTATTGTATGAATAAATAATACCATGTCAGATTAGTTCTTGAAGATAAAAATACCTTGTGATATTTTAATTCCATCTACTTACGAATTCTGTAATTTATCATTTTAATTTGTAGCCGCACCCAATAATATTAATATTAAATTATGTTATGACGTCATCTATTTCAGAAAACTTAAGTCGTTAAAGTCGAACCTAAACATTTTTCTACTACAGATTGATATTTAATCCGTTGAGCTAACAGCCGAAATAACCGGACTTCAGATACAAACTCATTGTAAGCCATCTTAGTTTGATTTCGATCTTGGATTGTAGGTCGATTATTAAATACTTTATTCTTCATCTACTTGTAGAAGTTATAAGAACAACAGACACAAGATCGTACGCTATGTCTAGTACAATAATATAAATATAGGTAAATCGGTAGCGGGTCGATGTGTGAAAGTGAATCAGTACAGGTGACTCACACATTACAACACGTTACGCGAGTCTAATATTGCTGATGTGAGTGACCGGCCTTGCTGGGCGCTGGGCGCTGGCTCCTGGCCGCGTCAACAACTGACCACCAGACACCAGTGACGTGGGAGTTGTAGTGTTTCTCGGTTTTTATGACTAGTAAGAGTATGGGTTTGGAGTATGATATCATAGATATTAATAAGCTAATATAAACTGCTAGTATGATTTTGCTGTTTTACTTATATATACATTAAAGTTTGTTTCAAAATATTTTGCAATATTATAATGGCAACACATTCTTTCGTCAACAACTATGGATGGAATAAAACCAGTTACTTGACAATATATTGGTTCAAATAAAAACCTATTTCCTCTAAATGGATCCGCAAAAGGGGAAGTTCGGTAAATAATAACCGGAGGGCATGAATGCCTGGTGCAATGTTCTGGACACGCGAACGGTCAAAATACTTGATCTGTAAGGTCGCGGCCGCATCACAGAACACTCTCATCGTCATTAACATTGGAACTATCAGTTATAATATAATAACAAGTACTACTATAGGAGTTGCTATACGTAAATAAACCTGTTAATATAGGTTTTGGTTGGTTTTATAGGACTCTTCGTTATTACATAAAACTATAAAACTCTTATTAAATTAGCCTTTTATTTTTTGTTAACAATAAAACTATTTCTTTAATATGAATCAGAAGGAAATTTGAGTTTCAGTTATAATGATAGCAGCGCTGTTGTTTGGAAGTCATTTACATTATAAATTAGAGCGCGAAAGGCACGAGCGCCGGCGGCCGAGCTACTGACGGCAGCATGATGCGCACGCGCAGGCCGAGCTACTGACGGCAGCATGATGCGCACGCGCATTGTTCTATAAACAACGAAACTTTATATTAACTAGAACACGCGACCTGATCTTAATGGACACTGAAGACTATCCTAAATCTATTAGGGGTTAAGGTATATTTTAAATTATATTTATCTTTTGCAGACCCAACTAATAATAATCGACGTAAACGAAAGAGAGATCTAATCAGATGTCTTGTAGATGAACAAGTAACAACGTTAACGCTTAGTCAGCCCCGGAGCATCCCAAACACAGGATTGTTTCCGCACACAATGGACAGATGAACTCGTATTTACATACCATATTACCTTAATAATTATTATTGTTAGGATTTAGACAGTTTAGAAACTAGAGTTGTTTGCAGGTACGGAGCATAATTAAAATAGTAAGTCTAAATCGAAATAAAATAAATATATTTTTAATGTTATTTGACCTAACAAAAATAAATAAATAAATAAATGAAAGACATCTCTTTTAATGGTTACACTTATTAAATTTACATTACAAATCGTGCTTGTGATCTCTCCACCGTAGGGTCCCCATATCGTAGGTGAATAATGTTAAATACTTAGAGAATGGTTTCTATGCAAATGTATCTCGTGGCCACAACAGGTGACGTGCGGCAGCCTTAATTGTTTTTTGTAAAATATTCAAATATTATGACGTTTTTTCTTAAAGTTTTTGTATGATGGCGCGGGTGCGTACCAGGTGGTCTCGAAAAAAGTTTCTTTTTGCTGTAACAGCTTGCTTTATATACAACAAATATGACGGCTTTTACCTATTTAGTCAATTATCAGTTTATTATCGAAATTTAAACAAGGAATGCAAAAAAAATATATCCTAAAATAATAATTAGGTACACTGACTTTTTAAGTAGAGTTTTATGTCTGTCTTAAAAAATGCATAGTAAAATAAGCATGAAGGAGGTAATTTTAAGACGAGTCCTTCACTACAATAGAATATCTTAATTTTATTGTTACTTATTATAATATGATTGTTGTGTGAAACAATATCAAATAGTTACCGGCCATCTGTGGATGCCACCCTTATGTAAAGTGGATAAGCAAATATTATTGGCCTAAAGTTTATATATTTTAGTTTTCAAAACCTTTCTATCAATGTATATGTTTTTATATTGATGTTTAGATGTAGTTGCGGGTATACGTACACACAAGTTAAATCATTTTTCTCGTTTTTTATAAGCAAGGATAATGATAATATATTTAACATCTACTATCTACAGATCTACAATAACCTTCTTGGACACAAAACAACTTCTCAATTCTCTGTTTTTATAAAGCAAATGGTAACAAACAAATGGTATGAAAATATATAATTTTATTTTTGTTATTAATAATTATTATAACAAGAATGGAAGTAACCGTACACAACATAACACTCTGTAGTTTAGTTTGACTTTTTTCTCTGACTTGTATTGATACGTTTGTTTCGATCTAAATATTGTTTTTAAGTAGCCATAATTTGGCTTACAAAAAATACTTTTTTTTTTCACCTGATATAAAGCTCATTTGAATTACTGATCGAAATATATAATAATTATAAAAAAAAGTTAAAAAAATATAATTTTCTCTTTTGAACCGACAGGATAAATAACAACAAAATTAAGTTTGGAAGGCATTACGCATATAATTTAAGAACGATTTCATCTGAATGTCCGATACCTGGCGTGTGCGACTAGCGTGCGTCTGCGCAGGCGCACCCTACAATTATATCATAGTCATTAGACGGCACGGAACCGCGAATACACAACATTTTAAAACACATCCTTAACCGTACTCCGCGAACTCGATTATTGTACAACTGTAGCAGAGGAGAAAGAGTTAAGAGATAAGAGGCTTAAGTTTTGTGACCACACAGGGTCCGATTTTTATCTCATAATTGCGGGTCTCACGTTGAATCCTTCATTAGGGGCGTTCGGGTTGTGCGGAGCGGGGGAGGTATTGGGAGGGTTAAGTGTGAGGCTGCGACACACAATGGGCGCCCCCCCGCGGCATTGTGCGCTAATGTATGCGCGCGCGGCGTCGCCGACAGCGCTCGCGACGCCACAACACAAACACTTCAACGCATATCTAATTTATCGTCGTGTCGCAGAGAGACGCGCAAAAAACATGCCCTTAAGGTGCAGCTCTATCACGTGCCAGACGACATCCTTGAGATCATTGATAACACGCCTGATGGCAATAACCTTACCAAAGTGGAAAATGTAACTTTGTAAACAATCATATAAGTTTACATTTGATACTTAATAATAAAAATGTACGAAAACTTTAAACATCTGCTGAAAATATGATGGAGATCAACGCAGTTCCATATCTTAATTAATAAGTATTATTAAATTTTGTAACAAGTTGAAACTTAAAAGTGCGAGACCTTAAATAAAATTGAACAAAGTCCTGGCTGAGGATGACTCAGTTGTTGAAAGCAATTTTTGAATATAATAATATGTAAACTAGTTGTTGTATGTATAGATACAATTAGTGACATTTATTAGAATAGCGATTGTGTTAGGATGAATGACTGTTGATATTTAAGATGTTGATGCGCTCAACACAATAGAAATAAACATTAGTCATTATAAAAATGTCTTTAGAGATTTATCTTTAAACTATATATAATATATAATGCACGGCGGTCATTACAATGTCATACTTTTAGTTTTGTTACTGTAAAAATACCCGCTAGGTACATAATATGTATTTAAATGCTTATATATTTTACCCTTGATTGTTTCTGTTGTATCTTAAAGTTGTAAGAAGTAATCAGTAATAGGAAACTTACAATGAAAATACAAGCAATGGAAGGTTCATAAGTTCGGCCACCCAGTTGTTAGATTGTTTAGTTCTGCTCTTCAATTGGTAGCTGCAAAAACTACATTTGCATAGTCCGATGTGTGTCGTGATAGCGCGCGGCTCTCTTTGACCTACGAATATTCGGATGAGATATATTTATAAAATAATGTGCTTACTGTATTATAAGTTGAAAAAATAAATATAGCAGGTACAGATTTTTAGAAAACTTTTTGTTAAGATCCTAGTCTACATAATATAACCAATAAGCAATTAATTATATATAGTTATTGTCACGAATTTGTTTTTATTGTATTTATGATTGACTTGGTCAACATGATATAATTTATTATTACATTCCTTCCAACCAAGTTTATGGCTTTATAATATTAATGTATACGTTTATATTACAAGATTCATGCTGTAATATAAACACTTTATTGCTATTAATCTAGTTAAAATGAATACTGTAGAGGTATGTTGTGAGCAGCGTGCTCCGGGGCCGCGGTGACAAATGCAGATGCCACCCACAGCTCTGCACTCGCCGCAAGACCAACAAATAAGATATTTATGTGCCACCGTTTTATTTATTTAATTCAGTTCTACAGCGCTGCTATCCTCGCTGACGACTTCATTTAACATATTTACTACGCGGTCTCTGTACGGTCTTTGTTTTTTCCAATTATAATTGACATTGTTCCGAACAATCAAACCGATTCCGTTCTTTTAGTTTCATTTGGAAGCTTAGAATTTACATTATTTTATGTTATTAGACTTGGAATGTACATTACCATCTTAAACGTATTGAAAATCATAGGCATATTTGTATAAGAATTACGAAAATTCTACTTATTACATTGTTTGTTTATTCTGAATAAGTATGGCAAATAAAATGTGTTTTATAGTATAGAACATACGTAGTACGTAATGTATTTAAATTATGTATACGTAGTGTATTTAAATTGTATATCAAAAGATCAATATATATTTTATATCCCCGTGTTGTTTTTCAAAACTGGTTTTTGAATATAGATAAACCAATTAAAATTCCTCAGTACGCAAATCTAAAGCAAATTCCAATGTAGAGCTTATTTTAATAGTTAATTGGCCGGCGTGCTAATCAGAGGACAATATAAAAATGTATCGAAGCGGGCTCCGAGGACTGATCTCGGTTTTAATCACTTCCAGATTAAACTGCTTCGTGTGAGAAGTGACCACGAGAAATACTTGTTGCATTTGTATACGAACAAGATGAGCGTATGAAAAAAAAAATGAATAGTGTGAATTTACAATTGAAGGAAAAGGTTACAGGAACATTAAGATTTAACTAAGTATAAATAAAAAATCCAAGGAAACCTATTAGTTAGTTATGGTCCACTTATTGACCTTAGGATTTTTTAGTTTGTTAGAGATTCCTTAATTAAATACCAAATACCGAATATGAGGGGTCCATTATGGCTGCATTCCGGAGAGAAATTATTTATTTTGTGCGGGCGTGAGTTACCACCGGGGGACCCGCCCCTTCGTTACTATGTTAATCGAGATACCACACGAAATACCTGTTCTAATGCCTCTTCTTGCTACTTATAAACAAACAACTAACCTTCCTTCAATGACGGGACAAGGAACCATTCTAAATTCATGTCCTTCATATCTGTTCTTGATATTTTACGATTCATAAATACAAAAAAATATGTAGGAATCCAATTAATAATTAAGAGTGTAGTCAGACCTTAAGAATGTTATTTGTGCACAACTTTTAAATCCCCGAATATACTGACATTGTTGAAAATGTTAAACTAAAAAAAAAATATAACATATATATTAGAAATGAAGGGTGAGTTGGATAACGTAGTCGGTTATTAAAAAGTGCATATATCACTAGGCGCGGAGAGGCGCGTGGGCTCCGCGACCACGCCCCTTCATTAACATGCTAATGCTGGCTAGAGATGCGCCTGCGCAACTGTCCCTCCTTGCATCACTACATCGATAGAATTGACACTACAGCGTTTAGATTAGTGTACGTCATGAGAAACTTTGTTTTGATTAGCAGCACAGATAACAGCAAGTATGTTAAATCCAATTAACCAGATGTAAAATATACATGACCCCTTAAAATAATCAATAACTTATAAAAGTGAAACAAGGAACATAAAATTGTTTGAATGTTTCATAGAGGTTAATATAATATGAAAGCGAGAATAATTAGAGCCATTTCCAATTGGCCGTGGTAGAGGGCATGCGTGTGGCCGTGAGGCGGGTGCGGCGACACTGCGTGCTGTAATGTATGCGCGCCGGGGAGGTCCTTGCCGTGGGAAGATCACCTACATACACCTTTCTCTCTTACCCAATAATGGACAATCAAAACAACAGGTGCCATATTTGGTACTCTATTTTGGTACCCTATAAACTTCATAACTTTGGTACCCTATAAACTTCATAATTCTCAAAATGGAACCCATATCGACATTGAAGTTGAAAACTTACCAATCACTTTCAAGTTTCACCTCAAAATGCAAGGAAGTATAAAACACTTAACCTGTGTAAGACTGTAAGCCGTTTCTATTAGATCTGTCTCGTCCCTAGCGCTACGTACGTAGCGTCGTAGCATGTAATGCGGCGTTCGCGTTTCATCTTATTTGCGTGACGTTTTGTTAAGAAACACTTTTTAATTAGGGGTTATTAAGTCGTAATTAATTGGGCGCGGTTTTCAAACGAGGTTGGGTCGTAATTGCGCCGGCGGCGGGTTCTGTAATTTGGCGATGCCCGGGGGCTGGATGCAAAATTGCGTTCCTTCAGTACTTTTAAACAGATAACCGTGGACCAAGTGCAGTTGTAGTAAAAATTAAATATGGTTTATTCGACGAATAATAATTTCAAACGTATTATATTATAATACTCTACGTACTTTACCGGAATTCCATTATTTCTAAATTCATAATGAATAGCTTAAAAGCGTTATAAATGGCTGTTGATAAATTAATTTGTTATAAACTTGGGCCATACATTAGGCGCATCGCGTGCGCCCGGCGAGCGCTTAGCCGACCGCAAGCCGCGGCCTCTTGAAACGCACTCTTCAATTACCAATCGTAAATTTCAATGCCCTCTCCATCGAAGATATAACCACTACGGTTAACTTATTGTCTACCTGTCTTTTATTTAACATAACTTGCTTATTCTCCGCAAAAAGAAAGTGATAGAAAACTTAGCTTTTGGTTTGAATTGTGATCGATTGAATAGAATTCTTTTGAACGGACACAACTTGAAAACTATTGCTATTATGGATAATAACGTACCATAACACGTCACCAATTGATTATAGTACTTTACTGGATTATCTCTAAGCAGCTAATTGTCTGTGGTATATTTTTTTCGGCACGTAATCCGGCCGTCGAAAACTAATTTATATTGGAATGTGATATACGTAGGGCCGGAGCCCCGGGGGCACGCGCGCTCCGCCCGGGCGGTTTTAATCACCTCAACCCTGACTTAACTGCTGTAAAACACTACCGATGCGCCACTAAACATCATTTAAGATGTTTATCTTAGATATCCTTCACCATTAGTAATAATCGTCTTATTACTTTCTCTTATTATTTTAACGAATATAAAAATTAATTTAAAGTTCATTATATGCTGAATTATAGTAACAAAAGTTTGTTACGTTTTAGATTGTTGCAAATCACTCCCGGTGAGAAAATTTTTACGCGATTATTTTTGATTATAAGTTAAATGAAGTCCGTTCGATTTCGCGGATTTCACAATGTCATAAAACTATTTTTTGTAACTTTAATAGCGACAGTCGCACGGCTCGGCCGCGAATCGATTCGTTCGATTCCCGTGTCATATTTGAATGTAACTCGACGGTTTCAGCAGTCACAGTGGTCACAGTAGTCACGCTCTAAGTACTACCGGGTACAGTTCTCACGGCGACGGCGCCGGTAGCGACCTCGGTAGCCTGACTGCTTGCGGTTTTAAAAATCACTGTTACACTGATTATACAACAACTATACTATGAATTCTTGATCTTAGATATAAAGTTTATGCAATAGATATTCCTTACATAAAAAAATATCATTTGATATACTGGTTGTAGTATACAGTCGAAAATTATTATAGTATGGGGATAAAAATAAAATTAAAAAATACCCTTATTATTATAAATTAAATAGTATTACTAGTTTCATATTACAATCAATTATAGTGTATCGTGTATGTACCTCCTCCCTCCTCGCCCCACTCTAACGGATCTCTCATATTCTATACCCCGTGTTTGTTTTCCTCCTCGTGGTGATAATTAAGTCAACATGTACTTTATCGTCGAAGATAATCCTAATAATCGAGCTTGTTCTATCCATATTTGCATACTTAATATGAATTCGTGCGTGAAAATTTCGCGTGAAATGAACAGACAGTACGGTGACGATTTTTTTTATTACATTTTTTTATTTTTATTTTGACCGTCTGTAAATTTTTGTAATTCTAAGGCTTCTTTGTTTCGTGATAAAGTTTTTTACTATCTGAATTTCACATCCGATTTTTTCAAACAATTTTAACACTTTCTATTTAAAAATACATCACGTTTTTATAGACCAGCTGTATATAAATGTACTTGTATATAAATGTTATTTCTTTACCTTTTAGGTAATTATATAATTATAAAAGCTTTTTAAAAAAAATTATACATTAACTAATTATATTTATATATTACTACTATGATTTTAAATGAAATCAGATTAACTTCATGGTTTATTGTAATTGTTATAACTTGTAAACAATATTGTTTTTACAATAGACAGTATCTACTATGTATACTGTCCAAATCGTGGTCACGGGCAGGTGGCAGGTGCGCGCGCACCTGTGTACAGACGATTGTTGCATTCCGACCACCTCGTACACGTCAGGATTCCTCCCAATAAAAACAGATACGAGTATTACGAGGTGCGGGTCTTTATATCACTCGTACAGAACAAAAAGAGACTACTGATAACAAATTCAATATTTTTTCTTTACTGACATTTGACAACATCAATTCTTATGAATTAGTCGATATCATAAAACTTTGCTCTTCAGTGTATTCAGCGGTTTAGTTTCCTGACAGCGAGTGTTCTAGTTCCAGTGGTCGGTACAGCAACAATATTCTCATTAGGAATCACAAACCAGTTCAAACATCATCTATTAAAGAGGTATCGGCGGCTATTAGCAGGCTGTGTATTTAGAGATATTATCACCTCGCCTTAACTTTATTTTGATTGTAGATTGACCATTTATGGATTCTTATTCGATCTTCAGATATGTGTTATCGTTACCATTGTATCGAGCCGGTTACTGCACAGATTTATCTACGACGAACTACTATATATATAGGTTTTCCAGTGGTCGCGGGTTCGAGTCCCTGCCCGTATCGGTTTATTTTTCATTCTATATTTATATAAATTTAAATTAATAAATATTAATGAAACGACACTTTCTTTGATTGTGTCGATAATGAAGTGTGTCATCTAAAGCTGAGGAATGCACCGGATACATCAGCACAGCCCGCTGCATACCAAGCGATGCTTTTCCGAAGCTCGTGACAATAAAGTTGCTAATGCACTGCTGTAGTGGATCGATTTGTGCGAATATCGCCTCAATTTTTAAAGTATTAACGACTACTAGCAATGAAACACTTGAGATCGTGTTTCCTTCACTGTTACGACTCATTTAGCACATGCTTAAGCTATACTTAGAC
Organism: Napeogenes sylphis; assembly: GCA_959347405.1. Classification (NCBI taxonomy): domain Eukaryota; kingdom Metazoa; phylum Arthropoda; class Insecta; order Lepidoptera; family Nymphalidae; genus Napeogenes; species Napeogenes sylphis. Next base: position 47,495,325 of record OY365776.1, on the reverse strand, counting down.
TTAAGACAACAGTTTGACTTTTGTTAAGTGTATGAATGATAAGTGATCACTCTCATGCTAAAATAGCTAAAACCTTTAGAGTATTTTAACATGTAGATGGAGGAACAAATGATAGTAATATACGAATACATATATATATATATATATATGTAATCCTACATAATGGCTACTCAGATTTATCTCTTAACAAGGGCTGGCTTTTATAAAGTAATCTATGAGCAATGTTTTTATCCGAGCGGTTCTTATCTGAGGTATTTCCCCGCGAGTGGGGCCAGTGGTAGCGGCACGAGGGCCGACCCGCCTGTTTGAGGTTCCCAGGCGATATCCACTATCTCCCGCAAACACCTCCTTGTTTGAACCAACCGACGCAACCACTTGCGTCACTCACCAACGTGAACTAAACCTTAAAAACCCTCAATAGAGTTCTAATATATATTTTCGCCAAAATCCGTGTTATTTCTTAGATAAAGTAAAGAACTATGATATCGTTTGCTTGACACGCGTCGACTTATCTATAGAATTTGAAGTAATGTGAACTGTTTGCTTTACAGATCGGCAAGTGTATCTGTTATGAAAGCCGCGTGTGTCATCGACACGTGATCGAATACCTAAGGGTCATAGACAGCTGGAATAAAGTAAACAGTGGTACTTCTAGATTATATTATTAAAATATAGAATATAATCGATAATGTAAGATGTTTAATTAAAGCACCTGAATGCGGCACATCTGCAAGGCCACGCTATAGGTCACAAGGCCGGCCGGCACGCGCCGCACTGCAACTACTCAAGGACTACTCTCAGGTGCAAAACTATTTATATACGATAAAGAGCAGAAGTGTATGGCACTGCAATAGTTAAAGAGTTATGCAACAGCTGTAGGCCATGTAAGTAGTAAGTGACGATTATTTACTATATTTAAACACGCAACAATTATTTATTTATAAAATTATATAAAAAACCACAACAGAATACCTAAGGATTATAAAAAGGAACACATTAGATATTTAGTTCCGACTCCCTCGTCACGAGTCCTTCGTCTATATCCGCGTCGCTGACACTCATCTCATCTCATCTCATCTCATCTCTTTTAGCTCGTACACTTCACTCCTCTTATTATTGCAATTCAATCTCCGGATACATCAATCTGGTTTGAATGTTGTATTATATGACTCCTTCTATTGTCTTGGATCTGAATATATTTTATATTAATGATATTTGAAAACAAAAGCAAAATTAAGATCAATAAAATAGACAAATGAAAATGTCCTAATTTGTTCTAATGTTTTCAAAGCATTTCAAAATTAAGTTTTAAAAAATTGAGGAATTTGAAACATCATTGTATTAATAAATACGCTAATAATATAAACAACGATCCTTCATTATTTATTACTGAAACATTGTATCGGGTCTTTGAAGACGGATTCTTAAATAATATTCGTTGGCTTGCTTGTTGCGATTTTATAAATATGGCGCGGAGCTGTCACTTGCAAACGAAAAGAGACATGCGATTTACTTTTTCGTTTTTGTGCTGAAAATGCACTGAGTAAATATATACGTGATACTTTACAGTCGTTCAACAGCACCAGTACAAAACATGTAGCGTCTTATGTATCTATATATTGATTGAGATCACTCTAAAAATAACAAATGTTACGCTTGGCTAAATTAAGAGTCATATTTGATATATTTTGACTTATAGAGGTCTTTTAGCACATAATAATCTTTATTTATTAATTCGGTGTTATCAGTAGAGGTCATGTTAAAGCTAACCCTCCAGTAGAACAGTGTAAAGATCGCGTGTGTCACGCATGACCGGACACGGTGACCAAAATGAGGTAGGTCATTAGACGAACCTAATGTAGTTTATTGTTTATTTATTATTATCAATTGAGTTCAGTACTTGTTGTCTGTACCGTACTGTATTGTACTGTACTGTACTGTACTGTACGGTACTGTACTGTACTGTACTGTACTATACCAGGCTGACGTTGAAACTTTAATTAGTAAACTTTACTACCAGTTCTTAGTCTTGTTATAACTTCTATAGTTTCTATTTCTGTTTGTGTTTTGTTGTTAATATACTATACAGTTTTTATTATACCTCTACTATCTAACGATATTATTATTGTAACGTTCAGAATATATAAACTTTTAATTGTAGGTATAAATAAAAAATGTATCGACACTGGCAGTACTAGAACCTACTTCCTCTGAAATATCACCTCCGTCGCTCTACAAACTAAGCTACCGTGCTACTTTGACAAAAATTTAAACACTTGAAGTATTTTTTGTGGTCAGAAAAACTAAGTTCTTTATATTTCTGATATCTCCGGCCAAATAGTAAAGTATCGAGTAGTTAATACTATAATTTATTGCATGTTTGTGGGCGTTTCATTAATAGCGGGGACAATGAAGGTGTATCTCGTGACATCTATATTATACGAGTCTTAGGAGATATAAGAGATGAGATGTATTTGTATCGCAGTGGTTATTTTTGAGATAAGATAATGTTTTGTGTTAAATGGCGTCATATGTTTGCTATTCAGTATGAAGTCATCTGGAGGGAGCGCCTTAACGTCATGAGATATGATGCTATTTGCTTAGAGTATTCATTATTGCGGTCAAATTATACCGATATACAACTATTAGAAACCTCAAATCTACACATTACTACATATTTTATCTCTAAACTAATTAAACTGAGGTAAAGATTACAGCTTACGCTAGTAGAATCATTAATATATATGAAATTAAACATTCCATATCATTACCAGGACTGGAACCTGCGACTTCTAGGAGAATGTCCTCGTCGCTTTTACAAATTTAATATTGTATTATCGTCACTCTGCCATTAACATACAAAAGCCTAAATTTCATAAAAATACTAATATTAGGAAAATTATAGATATAGGTACATATAATCAAAATATGTATGTGATCTTTAATTTGATTTTATTTTAAATCAGTATAAATATATACAGCAAAGTTAGTCAGAATATAAGAAATGTATCAGTTTATAAGGTAATATATTTTATAAGCCAATAACGCCAATAACTGTAATAAATGAAACAAAATGAATAATGTTGTTGATGCAAGGCAAAAGAAATAAAATTACATTTGAATTCATTCTTTGTAACGAAGCACAAATACTTAGGCAACTAATTAATGTTATACAATTATATAAGTTAATAGTTCCACTAGCGGCTATTGAAGATAAACATTTATAAAAGGAAAATACGAGTTCCCAAGCCTCCTACGCATCAAGTGCGTAATTATATTATGATTGCAGCAATCCATGCGGCATTGTTCGACGTAATGTCTCCTCTAAATCAGGGCTGTTCAGTGCATCATGTGTGTACCGGGTCTATTGTAAGGCGTGGTTCACACGCACTCTCTAAACTGCTCCCACGACTTAGTCTGTAACTGTTACGTTTCAACTACATGTCCATGCAAATAAACTTCCTATTAATGCTCATGGTATGAATAAGTGCTTTAAGTATCTTTGAGGAAACCTCTTTAGATAAAATTCTATTCAATTAACACATTTTATGACTATTAAGACGATATAAGAAAAACATTAAAAGGTTTAATTATCAAAATGTAACAAACTAGAAAGCGTAACGAACAAAAGTTAATTGTTCATGTTGGTACATAAAGGTTCATTTTATGGTAGTATTATTACAATAGGTGAATATCATCATTATAATGTTTAAGTTATAATGGTAAAAATTTTTTAAAACTACGCAACAACTGGTTAAGCTGATGTTATATAAAAATGTAATCTTTAATGGAAGAGAAGCTGACAAGTGATTTTTTTAACATTACATTACACTCAGACACAGTTGCGAGACATGAAGCCATGCTGTCTGAATAAAATCACTCCGTGTGTTCGGACGACGATCACACTTTTTGTGTGATATGAAGGAAAAATATAACTCTTACATACATACAAGCAATGACAGGTTTATAAGTGAGCACAGAGGGGTTAAAGCACAGCTTAAAAAAATATACATATAATCAAAATATCCATCTCTATAATAAATGAGAAAATATTTTATTGCATGGTAGATATCTATATACTTATTATTACAAAACAAAATATATAAAATAAATCAATAAGCAAAGTGATGAGCCAAGGCTAGTCGTCAGTCAGTAGTCAAACCGGTGTGGTTGTTCTTACATCGTTTTCCGCGCACGCGTCTTTCATTCAGTGGCAAGTGCAGTTGCGCGGGCGCAGGTGGTCACTATCCATTCATATTCAATACATCGTCCGCTTATTACGGCTTTTTTCCTCGTTTCCTGTTGCAGGATCGACATATTTGAGATTTATTTTAGTACAACTGATATCTTAGCAATGCGGAATCAACAATGTTGATTGCTAGCACTTTAATAGTCATGAAAGTACAAAAAATATATATTTTATTCTGAAGGAGAGAATTGTAAATAACACCTTGATTTTTTGTTTTAATTTAATTATCGTTATCCTCTTTATTATATATATATATAAAAATAAATTAAACTAGAATTAACAAATATAAGAAACAGAAAAATGTACAAGTATTAAAATCGTAAAACAAAATGTTTAATTCTTTTTAATATCAAAATTATGGCGATGTATTATTCGGTAACCATCAGTTAGGTCTCCTATCTCACTGCGTCGCTACTACACATCGATTATACTCGACGGGCCACGAGTAGACCCGCCGCTACTCTCTACAAATAAACGATTGTTCTGTTATTTATACAAATGATGCCAAAAAACGGTGACTTACTAGAAACCCGATAATTATAATCGTGGTATTGTAATATTGACGTTTCGTATTTACTCTCTTTGGTAAGCAAACTCCCACGATTTTCTTTATCGTAAGCTTTCACCGCTCCATAAGTAAGAATTGACAAGGTGTAGGTGAACCATGTACCAGCGTCGGTAACTGTTCATTGGCGATTTGATATAACCATATCTTTCATTGTCTTAGACACCGCATCAATTCATAATTCTTTAATTCCAACTTTATTATATTTATTTGTAATGTTCTTAATCTGTATGAAAAATGCCCAATGATATGTTATTAAATATATTCACATATGTACATATAATGGTTTGTTTTTATGGCACGTCTTAAACTATAAAATAATGTTTATGGTAATACAGGCTTAAAACAAATAGGTTACCTGTGTAACCCAAGACATTTCTAATGCAGTATTACTATAAATATATACATACATATAAACAGATAACAACTTTTAATTAGGAATCTGTGCCATGTTTATAAAAAGTTGAAATAAATGTATGAATTGTATGAATGAGGTAAATATTTTCTTAATTGACAAGAACGATACGACGATTAAACATCTATCTATCTCTTTTAAAGTGTCAACTAGTTCGAGATATCCGCACCTTCCTATCTTATATCTACAAAGGAACAGTACTAAAATGTATGTATCTAATGACATATTTATTACCTAAAAACACAACGCTATTATGTTCTGCATCTTAAGACCCGCATAAGTCACGGGACAGGTTCAGTCGTTGCTTATCCGAGATATTTATGTGACCGCCATTGTAATTATGGAAAGCATCTACCTACAGCTTAAACTATTTATTGAATTAAATAAAAGTAAAATAAATATACTAGATCGATTACGACACTATAGTACATAAATATATTCAAACACCAGCGCCCTAGTTGTTACTATAAGTAATATTAAATTAGACGAGTTTATTTTCTCAGTTTTCTTTTATTCCACACATTTCAACGTAACTATGATCGGTCGGACCGAAAGTAAAAATGATTAACCGCCTCTTATCGAGGCGAGTCGAGGCGAGTCGAGGCGGGCCGAGGCATTGACCGCCCGCCCTCACACGCACTACAATACTTCCAACGTTGTATATTCTTTGAAAATATTGCGGCAATAAGCATTTTAGGAACATGCAAGCCGTTATTTAAGACTGTGAATATAATATGTTCATTATTTTCAACTGAACCTCGTAATGGAATCACGAAACCTATGCTACGTTCATAGTAGGTACTATGTACTAGTTCGGTTCTTTACTGAAATAAATTTGGGTCTTTTTTTTCAATTTCTTTATAACCTCCGTAAAGAAATAGCCAATTTATTTGTTTGTTAATGTTTGAACTAAATGTAAATATTCTTAACAATTGGCCAACGTAAGTGCGAGTAAAAATTATTTAAATCCTTTCCAAGTGTTGTAAAATCACAGTATATCATTTTCCCCTAGTAAAGCTATTGGTATCGGATTGCCATAAATTCGGAGGGAGGCCAGGAGGGGACGTCGCGACTAATATATCTGATATTGACGGGCTTCACTCAATCGCTTTACACAGACAGTATGTACTACTCTTTTTGGAAACAAAACAGTTATTATATTAAATAACAAAATACCTATATATTTTTCAGAAGTAGGTACGGAGCCTTAATTTTTATGAAGGCATATATTTCATCACAGTCTGCCATCAAATTAGCATGTGGCTTTTGTTGTCATAAATCTCTATTTGCCATGAATATAACAAATCTGATAGTTACCATGGCAATACAGTACAGTACTATCAAAATTCCTCATACCGTGCAGAAATAAATGATAATACTACAAATAAACATTATTAATAAAATACAAAAATCTCTTGATACTATCCAAAAATTGGTTGCACTTGGACTTTCTAATGATATTCCAAACAAAACAATTACACAATAATCCAATTAATTTTATTTATCCCATGTCAATCACATCGTGTATTGATCTGTCAAGTCTGTGTGTAGGTACATAAACTGCGTATTCGTACGAAAATACAAACAACCAATAAGTAAGTAGCTGGTAGCAGTTCAGTTACTATTATAGTTTCAGAGTGTGTTCTCGTCTTTCTGTCACATAATATTTAATTCGAATAGGTCTCTTAAAAGAATATTTTTGCGGCATAGTAATAAAAACCGTAGCACAAATACAACAACAAAAATCAACCAAAAAAGAAATGGTAACTACGAAATTGTACTGTCTTGTATTATATTATAAATGGCTTTGTAGTCATAACGTACCTACAGAACTAATATTAGAAAACTTTTAATAACTTCATCATTCGAGATATGAATTATGTAAAAAATATTATTATTGCTATATCTCAAAAATATTACATTTAAGAAACACGCCACAAATATATAAAAAAGTCACGAATACAACATAATCTTGTTACGCGGTTCACCCTCACTGTGATACAGCTTCAGTGACATGAGATTACTACCTACCTATATTATTGTTTTCATTTCAAAATGTGCCATTTATATTATTTTGTGTAGAAATATAAATTATTTCTTATGTAAAGTAAATATTACTCTTGATGTTTTTCTCTGTCTGTAAGTTATTGGTTCTGCAATTTGAAGAAAAAACTTGACAAAACAGACAGAGAAACTACTTTAAGAAGCACATTTTAGATCTTCGCAAAGTACTAGCACAAAGTATTAGCAGTTGAAGAAATAAAAAATATATATATTAGAAAGTGTCTATTAGAACGATAAACATTACATATATCTATGTTGTTGAATATAATAGGGAACATTCATGTAATTTTTTTTTACCTCTTTATATCGTAGAAAATAATATAAATAGGCTTGAAAAGATTCTAGTTTTTTTGAACAAAAAAATATTTGAGACATTTAAAATTTTTTGCATGTTCCCTATTTATACAAGTTAATACGCGAAGTACTATGTCAGGATTGAATGTTCATTTTAGTTCGTTGGAGTATTTTCCGGAAAGAAAAAGGTTCAGGCTTCATTAGAATAACAAATGAGTCTGAATAGTAACATAGGCAAGCCTAGTTTCTTATCGCATGAGAATAAATTTCTTAAACGTGCTTTATGTCTAGACAAAACTTAGAAAAGAAAAGTCTTCCAAAATAATAAATACATATATTTCTCAAGACATTTGGCGCCGTCTGCAGCGGCCCGCTCGTTCATTGTCATTGACCTAGAAAAACATTATAGAAAATATAATTTACGGTGTCAGTGACTTCTCAAGTTTTTCCTATTATTATAATGGTTACGTATACTTTAAAATAGGTAATAAATGAAAAGCCATTATTTATTTAGATATTGTTATTGAATAAAGATCCGTTTCCTTATCGTCTAGTGAGGTCTCGTCTACAATTAATGAACTTAACCTATTTTTGTGAGGTCAACAGTTTTCACACGAAACGTTTAGCGTCTGACCTTTACATTATTAAAAATATTAATTAAATGGGTCACAATGATACAGTGCTGTGTGATAGTTTGTTGATATCTGGCAGTCGTCAAAATATTACGAACTGACGATTTCATTAAGCTCGTAGAGTCCAAGGGGATGGAGACGATCGGTGCAGACTGCATTTATACACGAAGACAAAATATAAACCTAGCAATAAGAGCCCGAATATTTAATATTTATATTTAATGATATACTTGTCGACTGAAGACCTATTTAAAATACCCGTCTTTACCTAAGTCACGAACCAGCCAGTCTTTATCAGAGGAAACACGCACGTCATTTGAAATATATAAAGCTTCTACTTTACTTATATTTTATTTAAGAGTTTTATTCATTCACAAAGATTTCCATACATTGTGCATTAAACATTCAACAGGATTATCGTTGGGCCTATTCAGTTTAATTTCCCAAACAATGTCTATAATGTACGTATAATAATGTTTAATTGTTCGTGTCCCATTTAAAGACATTTTATTTAATGTCTCCGTCCACTAGACCCGGGCGGCCCTTCACTTGGACTGCCCTGCAATTATAATAATGTAGTTTAAACATCTAGGCTTTGACAATAGAGTCAACAAGCGTGGCTTCAGAAGAACTGAGTGCATAATAACAACATACAATAGTAATCCTTTTATGTCATCTCTTTTTGGGAGAATTATAATATTATTATGTTTTACATTGTATGTAATAATATCAAGTTGTTTAGTTTTGCTTTCTTAAGTAGTTCCGGTCTCTTATAATGCTGGGCCTAAATGAAATAGTACGGAGTTCATGTCTTTTACAGAAACCTTTATTTGATAAAAACAAATACGAATAATGCACCTACACAGGCTTTACAACTAAATTATCTGCGAAGCTATTAAATATAAACACATAAGATATACATAAATAAATATATTAACTTTGAATTATACCTTTTAAGACAGTTATTAAAACACGAGTAAAACCTGACGTAATTGATAGTGACAAAATTAAAAAAAAATGTTATTATCTCCTTATATATTGTACAGTTTTAATTAATTTTGTCAAATTATCTTAGAAACAAGATAGTTTAAACAACTCTGATTTCAATAAGTTATTTAACATCAAAAACAGCTTTAAAGTTATGAACGTATATGACCGGAGCTTTATTAAGTGAAGGTATCTATTTTTTTGGAGGCGGCCTGGCATCAAATCAGGACAGAGGCGCCGGCGGACGAGAACACCTTGTCAGTAAATTGGCAGTAGCACATGCTCTTAGAAAAAACGCATTAACACCCGGCTAATGGTCCAGATTGATCCCTACCGAGGACGTGACATACTTTACATCTATTCAATATATTTAATCTTTATTGCTAATTAGTTAAATAACAATAAAAAACAACAATCCTCATGTTATTTTATTATAATTTATTTTGTCCATGTTTTATAAAACTTAATATTATAATTATTAACCTAGTATTTATAAAACTTTAATTAGTATGTCATATCAAGGCAGTATAATATACAATCAACTATAGTTCAGAAGGTCGAGGCAGCATTGCACCTCATCGTCCTTGCACCAGATGTTATCAAAATGGAGCTCACCTCTGGCTACACATTCACAATTATTCTCTGGCGGCGGTAATGGATGTATTAACAGACGGTGTATTGTCGTGTGCTATCCCACTCTATTTACTCTCAAAAGAGTATTATGTTATTCAAACATTGATATATATAGAGGTATAGTTTATAAAAACATTTCATATATTTTTTGTCATTCATACCAGTTCCCTTATTATAAAATAACGCAAGGATAATGCAAGTAATAATCAATTGTATGTGGGTGGAGGTTGATACACATCATGAAGTGTTCAATAGATACTATTATCGTAATACATCATCTACTTCTCTCGTTTGTGATGAGACAACTTTGGAACAAAAAGTATTGTATTTTGTTTATATTAATGTTATAAATAGTATTTTAAAATGGTAAGTGCATAAAGATTCGCAATAACAAGTTTGTCCAACAAAGATGACTGAACATTTTATAAATGCTATGTAACTCTTGATATATACATAGATGTACTTTACTGATATATCGTTAATATAGTTTAACAGTAGAAATATAAATTACAAAAAGTAAGTTACTGTACACTAGTTCTGTTCAACAGATAACAAATAACTAAAGAGATATCGTTTTGCCTGATTGTGTGACGTCAGGGACAACAGGATTACACGAAGCATACAATAGATCACAGCTAAGGAGCTAACAAACTAATCTCATTTTACATAAACTGTAACAATGTGTGCTGTAACAAGATTAAACACTGTCTATCGCTTCTTGCTACTGGACTGATAAGGATCTTGAAATCGGAGACGATATTTGATAAATAACATTTTTGTGGATAGTGGGTTTTAAATATGGTATCCCGCCGTCGTTTTCGTTGGTTTTATAACAAAATCTCAGATCTAACTAAACTAATCTAATCCGCAAGAAACATTTCCTGCTCGTGTCAAGACGTCATTAATTCCGTTCCCGGAGTTTTATTTAATTTCCTCATTTAAGAGCAGAGCAATTAATAAATTTAGATGTAGAATGAAAAGCATGTCTGTCATCGAAGGAAGCCATACGAGGCTATTTTTATTTGAAGCCATTTTGACGAGCGGTACCTACGATAATTTGCGTTTCTTTGTTCAATTTTATCGAAGCTTTTGATTATCGTTAAGCTCGAAACTACAAGAAAATATTAATAAATAGCACTAGTAGCACTTATATTCCTTATATAACCGTTGTACGTACGTTGACGATGGTATTTATTTTACAACATTTTCGGAGCTTGTCAATGAGGAGTTACACTATACAATTTGCAATTGGAATTTCATTATTTGCCTTGGCAACAACTTACTTGCATTTGGAATTCTTCTTTTATTTAGCGATCTCCTGACGCAACGACTTCAATAAGTACATAATAATATTATTTTTATTCTTTTTAGACGTTTTTTTTTATCGGATGTTTTTTAAAATTTTATATTAAATGTTTTTTTTTCTGCTTTTTAAAATGATTTTCTATATTGTACTAAATGAACCTACGAACATACTCATTTTTTTTGTTTAGGTTTTTATCAATATTGTATAAGAACCTTTTACCAGCACCAAAAAAAGCTGCATACCTTGAAGACGACTGCTTTCTTTTGCTTTCTAGCTATTACCAAACATAGCTAAGAACCATCTCGACGAACCAAGCTTTTGATTAAAAAAAAACCACATTCAAATCCGTCCACGCGTTTAGCTGCTACATTGCCACATACAGACACATAGATACACAGTTTAAAGTTATAAAACCTCTCTTTTTGGGGTTTAAAAAAAAACAGTATCACTAAAAATTTTAGAAGGATTTTCTTTTTAAAAGCTGTTACTTGATAGACCAAAATAAATAATTATTAATAATACAATTTACTAGAATTAAAATTACCATTAAAATAAGTTTCTTAAATGATCTGAGCTGGTGATTGAGTTTGTAGGAAACTATTTAAGATTAATTTTAATCTGAGATTGTAGATCGACTATGTATAATCACGTCAGTCATTTGAATTTACGCCCTCAAACGAATAAACATTTTTTACAAAATTTTATAAACATAAAAATACTTCGTATAACCAAAATAGAAGTGCTTATTTTTCGTTTTTATGCAGAAATTAAAACATCCCCCACGCGTTTATATAAATATCTTGCCTTCTTTACTATTTTAATTTGGTCTAAATATACTCCTTGACAGATGCAACGATAAAGGATAAAAAATATAACTCATGTTATTAATTCTGTGCACTCCAAGAAGACACATGGGACACTGAAATATGGTTCGGTAAATGAATTATGAATTGTCATTTAAGCAAGAAGAAGGAAGACATTTAGCATTATGGAAACGTGTTAGTTAATGGTTCCTCAGAAATAAATTATTACGTTTTCACAGTTAATATAATAATAATAGCTTATTTACTGATCTATTATGAATGTGTTTATTTATTTCAAATAAAATATATTGATGCGATAAAACTCATCGTAATAGTCACAACATAACTAACTCATCGTAAAAAGTGTAAAAGTATGAGATGTAGCAGTCCGTCAGTCTGTCAGTGGGCAGAACCCAAAGCCTTCTAAGTACAATGCCTCTAAAGCCATCCAAACGGCAAGGTATGCAAAACGGAAATGACCTATTAGATGGCGCAGCAGCTGACGCGGCGCACGCGCAGCTGCCGGCCGAATTTCATCGAGAGATCGCGAAACGCGCCTTCCGCTTCCGTCCGATTGTACAGTTTACTCAGACCCACTTAAGGGTGTATTGACGTCGCAAATGGTTAGGGGAGCATTCATATTAGTTTCTTATATGTCGGCGATGTGAGACGTCTATGCTTTTCCTTTGTACGGAACAGTAGAAGACATTTGTAGATGTGTAGAAGTCGATTGTATTGAGAGCTCTTTGAATTTAATTACAAACATTTAAAAAATAGCGTTACATTTGTTGTTTTATAAAACGTAATTAAAACCACACAGTAAAGTTCACGATCTAATTATACAATTACGCTAACAGATGTTTAAGACCGGTATTCCCAGTCGCGGGTGTCGCCTACATTGTGACAACTTGCTACTTGAACCGACTCCACACTAGCTGCTTACCATTGCCACCCACTATTGTTTAGCAACCAGTCGCATATCTATGACTGGATCCGAGGCAGTCACAGCCTACTGAATAACGAAACGAATGCATTACATAACAGTGTGTAGACATGTGTGATATATCATTCCTGTACAGCATTATAAGATATTGAAACTGTTCTAAATATAAATAACGTACACATCAAAATATATATTACGATAACACATTAATTTCAACTGTAATAAGGTCATAAGCTTGTATTTATTATTTGTTATTGTCTGTTAAGTGATCGAACGTCCGAGATGTTTAAGAGAGGCACGCGACCAGTTGAATAACAGTGGAGTATCAGAGAAGGAGTTGGATACAATGAGTTGGTTATAATTACAGCGACGGGGCGTTAATCAATTTAACTTCGAAAGCAGGTGGAACACAAAGTTAACAAAATTACGTAATTAATATATAAAATGTGTTTTTATAGTACCTGCTACAGTCTCATTATTTATTAATTTATTATTTTAGGTTTATCGGATGATTGATATTCATAAAAGTTGTGACTACTAAATATGTCAATCATAGTTTAATTTGAATAAAGTTAAATTTAATACACATGTTATATTCCAAGCTGGTATCTATTTCGGGGGATTTACCTTAAAGTAAACGAATATTTGGTTGATCCACACATTGGACACACGTGCGTCCGCGCACCTGCCGCCCCTCCCCCGAGACAAAATATGTGGGGTGAATTACTTCCACACATATTATCCTTTTTTTATTATAGACATTTAGCAATACCGACACATTAAATACTAAAATATATTTAGATAGAAACAAGTTAACAAACTTTTACAAACTACATATCAAATATAAATTGAATATCTATTGTATTATACCGAACCCATGTATAATATTTTAGCAAGTGGCTATTTATTATAAAATAAACAAGATGACCTTACGTTATCTACCTGTTTATTTAATTTGGACAGATATATTTTTCTTAATCGGAGCCGTCGTCAGTTAAGTTGTTTTTAGGATCGTTTAAAAAGCTGTTAAACATCAATTAGCATTTATCGAACTTCCCTTTTCATGTTCAAAAGAATCGTTAAATTGCCGTAAGAAGTATTGTTTGCTTTTAATTTATCGATTATTTCTTAGGCACGTTAATTAAAAATATGTATAAATGGTATGACGACAAGGTTTTAAATATAATATACTATACTATAATAAATATAATATACAACACTATTGACCCAGCAAAAAATATAGATCAAATGTAGAGTGCGTTGTTATTATTCTCATTACAATTCCCTCCATATCTACGGAGGACTCATTGCGGTAAAATTGTTAATGAGGGAGAGGACAATAGCTGCGGAAGCTCCCATGTCCGCTCGCCGCCGGAAGTCGGACCACCGACGAATTAAACCGCGATTTATTACAATATATACATATAATATACGATACATGTGTTTATTGCAGTCAAGTATATAGTCATTATTATTATATCCATATCCTATTTTGTCTACTTTATGATGTTGTTGTTGTAAATACCTAGTTATTAATTATTTTTGTTTTCCATTTGTTGTCATTTGTGAATAAATACTTTACTCAGTAAAATCTGCGAGATGAGATTCTGAACGGACGCCTATTTTAATCCACGAATTATATTAAGATCCGTATCCTTCATTTATAAACGCTTTTGTCTCGCAAAGGAAGTGCAGTGTCTTTAGACAGATTCGCATACAATATTAAAGTGAATTGTGGTTGACACTCTCCTATTGTCCATTTAAGATTCCTTTAAACCTTTCCTTTAAATAGTTTAAGTTAAACAGGAAGTAAAATAAAAGCACAATAAATCCCACAGACCATTCCCACGATCCAAACAATTAACTAATTGCGTTTGTCTATCTGTGACGTGATTCCTCCAAGGTTGGGTGGCTTAGGGCGTCCGTCGGAGCCATTGAGCGGTACATATTGTTTATGATACCTTTAGTTTCCATCGCCTACACAATAAACGCAAGTTCGTGTGTCGTGTGCCGGCTTTGTACCGAGCACGTAGCACGTAGGACGCACCTTCGGGATAAAGTTAGTCTAAAACAACATTCTCACGTTCCGTATCTTTTGTAAACACTAAACGCCGGGACGCCTGTTACGATTCGTTTACTGCCGCCATTGTTCTACTTTACGTTTCTATTTCACAACAACAAAAACAACGGCTCGGTCATGTTCCTGAATGAAACTATTTTGTGAATTCTTATCATTGGAGCACTTAGCACTGGAGTTGTGAATGAAGTAGTCATTACATACACCTGACACGTACCTTCATAGACGGCTGGTGACTTTGAATCGTTTCAATACCGATTACATCAAATAAAACATTGCTCTCTGTACTCAAAGCCCACTGTGTATCTATACTGTGGTCGGTGTCCCAAACTAAAACTAGTAAAATAGGATATGCACCTCATTTTATATATGTTTAAGGTGTTTATGTAATTTCCTAAAAAAGTTTATTGTTATAAAAAATGTTCTTAATATGTAATATCAATAATCTACTATCTATCAAATAATGTAATATATATCTAATATATAATTTATTTCATAAACAGATTGGTTTTGTTCAAACACTATTTGCTTGATAAAATGTTAGTAGCTAACTTATACGGTACACCAGTCATTAACGACCTCTGTAAAAATAATTTATAACCATGGTTTAAATAATACTGCTTCTATTGTCAATATTGGGGCAATTACAATATTAGTATAAAGAACATTAACAAAACAGGGCTCACGATATACGTTAATCAAATATTTATCAAATGTGGTCACTAGAGAAATTATATAGGTACATAACTACTAGTAATATTAGCGTTGACGATGATAAGACGAGGCGCCTCGTCTACCTTAAAACAGTTAATACAACGACGCGGTTCGCTTCAGATGAGCGTCTATTGTCACCATTTCTACCTGCTCTTATCCCAATTATTAGTATTCAGTCTTCAGTCTGTGCAATATGACAATCTCCTTCCACGCTGTTCTATCATGGCTACGTCATTTTACGTGCAACTGACGAAGAATATAATTTCATCCAAGTCTACTTCTCTTAACTATATCCAATTCTCTTAACCATTCACGTTCATATTCCAATCGACTTCCTCATTCCGGTGACCGACCGGTTACACTATCAAGTACAATACACATAGCACACGTCATTCATGTCCGGTTCGCTCTCCGCTGCCTTCCGACGGATATACCGCTTTAACAATGCCACCCTTGT
This sequence comes from Napeogenes sylphis, assembly GCA_959347405.1. NCBI lineage: Eukaryota > Metazoa > Arthropoda > Insecta > Lepidoptera > Nymphalidae > Napeogenes > Napeogenes sylphis. The sequence goes on along the minus strand of OY365776.1, from coordinate 47,479,186 downwards.
CACCACTATATTGCATAAAATAGCCTAAATACCAACGCTTTTATATTTATCCTTTGACAACGATTTATAATATATACATAATATATTTACGGAATAGCTATTTTTTCGACAGGACGGTTTCCACGAGGTCTCGAATTCTATAATCCTGCTTGAATGTTTTTTATTATATATTTATTAAAATTTAAATAAACTTATCATAGTTAAACATTTTAATAGACAATTCAGACGTTGCATGAGTAATTTGGGAAAATATTCAGTAACTTTTCCTTTACTCTTTGAGGTTCTGAGTCACAACGATTTCGCCGAACATTTTGGTGATTCGTTTAAAATATGCAGAGCCATAAATAAAACGCAGAATGTATGTATGTAATGTACATGCATATGTCTCCTCAGTAATAACTATATCTCGAATAAAAAACTGTTCATCAATCAAAATTGCCGATAAGTGTTAGGTATCTCAGAATAAACGAAAAGACAATAAACAATAACAAAACACCTAAACAAACCGTTCATAAACAGACTGAACGAAATCCTTTTCAATATAATTAAATCAACATTTATTGCTCTTTGACGCTCATTGAATTGAAAATATCTTTTGTTTCGGCGCAACACAAAGGCTCGACCGTTATTTCTTAATGCGATTGTGTTTATAATTAAGCAGATCTTATTTCTGATGTTAATAAAGATCGTTAGAAACTATTGATGTAGTTATGAACGCTGGGCACGCAGGCTCGTTTGGTTTTCGTCTCGCGTCTGTATGGAAGTGCATCCACCAATGGATGCAAGGGATATCCGCTGAGGAAGTCTGTGGCTCCGCGATGATCGACAAAGCTTATTAAGGCGACTCGTTCCATTCATGTTCACACTACAATATTTATACATAGGTTCCATAATGTTTTCTTAAGCTTTAGTTTATTTTGATTAAAATGATATGTATTTAAAGAAAAACAATAACTACACTGCTGAAGTCCGCTATAAGATATTGATGTGGCGTTAAAAATAGGTTTCGAAACTGAAACTTGTTAACAAAGGAGGTGTGGTACCTGGAGCTCGACGGAACACTTTTTGCAAAGTTACATAAATGTTTTACTGTACGTAACGCTATTACCTACTACACATTGTATACTTTGTTAGTTTCATTATTTATGCATTTTGACTGTTTATTGAATGTTGCTTAAGTTCTAGAAACAATTATTAAATAATATACAATTTACGAAATAATTAAGTATATAACTGTTTCTGCCACAACTACTACGACAGCACATCTGACACTCGTCTGTTATAAATTACTAACCTTCATCGTATTGACAACAAGCTTGCCTGCGACTTCGTCCGCATAGATTTCGATTTCGATAAATCGTAGTCGTTCAAAGTTTCATCAAACTCCGGCAAGTAGTTTTTGCGTGTTTCTACTTTATTTTATATTTATTAATATTTTTAATTACAGTTATTTTTTTTTTATAGGACATTATTATTGACTGTTGGGAGGACCACTATTGCAATTTTGAAAAAATGTCTTACAGCAATGGTACGAAAATAAAAGATTATTAACTTCTTTATTTGTTAAACGATTTAAATAAAAAATAAAACACTAAAGTAAAGTGAAGCCCATTAAAATATATTCCCGAAAACTTCATCCACACCGGTTAACTCGTTTCTGAGATTAGCGTCGGCAAATATACAAACATATACATACATATAAACATACAACATATAAATGTACAGACAAACAGAAAAATGAAAAAACATTGTTTTGGGTTCTCTTGCTTATATAAAGGTCCCACATTATAAATTTGTGAAAATATTTTCCATGTACAGAAAGCGATCATTACAGATTACAGTTTTATTACAGATTACAGTTTTACATTACAGATTACAGTTTTATTATATGTATAAAGAGACATTTCTGGAACTCTTTAAATCCATACATCTTTTGATAGAGTGAAGAGTGCAATGAAAGTTAAATACTAAATGTTACTCAGAGAGACGCTCAATTTCCATGTACAAAAGTTAGTTACATTGGCTTTATATTTTTTCGTGTTGCTTGCTCTGTGCAACTAAAAGAAAAACAGATAAACATATAAAAAATTAATAAAAAGCGAGAAATGGATTTGTTGAATTTGCTCTTATAAATTTAAATATAAATATATTTTGCTAAAGTGAATTGCAAGTATTTTGGAATAAACTGTGGCAGAAAGGGGTGTAGATAATATTGTCGGAACATCTAACAAACACGTACCTTTCATAGGGTATCAATCTTTTTTCAGTTAAATAAGCTTTTTTATTCTGTTTAGACAATCGTACTTAAGGAGTAAACTCCAGTCGTGCGTCGGATTTGACACACAATTTTATTATATGTATAGATTTATTATAATTAATCAGTCTTGTTATGGAATATACTTGTATAATATTTTATAACGTATTTTACATCCTAAACGTAAAAAGTTTTTAAAAAGGAAAACAGGATTTCAAAGAAGTTCCATTTTCTTATTTTTAACAAGTATTTTTTCAGTACCTTCAGGGTAATACTTCCTTTACTAACATTAGGCAAAGGAATTAAAAAAAAATCTACTCATATCTCTGACAAAAGAATATTATCTGTTACAGAAAACGCAGTCGTTTTCAACTGAGTTCGACCTCAAAGACAGTTAGCATTTGAGAAAATCTATATATTTTAATTATCGGCCATAACAGTGTGTGGAAACCTCATAGCAATTCCGAATGAACGGGGGCATTGTCAGGTTGGCGTGGGAACAGCGCCGACCAGATTAGTAGGTGTTTGCAATTTACACCTCGCGACCCCGGCCGCCTGCTACTTCTCAACAAATATCTATATTATAGCTTTTTTGTTACTTTGTTCTATTTATTATTTCATGAAGTGTGATTTTTTTATACCTAACTATTTACTTTCCCGTCGATTTTCTTACTTTCGTCAACACTCTGTACATTTATTTATACATGTACCTATAAAGTTGTTTTCTCAAAATAAATGATATGCTTTTAATAGTACTTTTTATTGTAAAACATACAAAGTTGAATTACTCATTGAAAATTTGCTATTTGTCCCCGTTGGAGAAATATCGTAAACATTCTCCTAGAAGGCCAACATCAGTACCTAAATGTGTCGTGTCGACATCGAGTACCGACTTTTATAATTGTTTTGATCTCGATAATAATATTTATCTTCACTTGCATCTGTTAATTTTCGCAATACGTTAGTATGATGTTGCATTGTTATTGCCTACGTTATTCGGCTTTAATTATCTTTTGTTTCAGCTCTCTATTGTGAAAGATTGCATTCAACCACTTCTTATAATTTTAATTATATATTTTTAATTAATAATTCTCATGTTGGTGGTTAAGACGATTTATAAAACTTATACTCAATTCTGTATTGATATTATTTTTTGAAGATAATATATTTTAGTTAATTATTTTATGTATAAATAGACAATACTCCAAGGGGCATCTACATTTAAAACAAAACACTGATACTCTTTAAAACCAACATGGAAAAGTAAATACACCTCAGTGAAAGCGTTTTCTCTTTTAAGTCAGAAGGGCTTTAATACAATAGCGACAAAGTATACAATACATTATTTAAAGAAGATGGAGTGCTCTCTAAACATCATGGCTGGTGGAGGCTGGGGGTGTGATCTGTAACCAAGCCTTCTCCATTACGGATCGTGGGAATAAACGCACACCAAATTATTAACAAAAATATTGACCCGCTGCCTACTTAAAAGATTTGACCACAAGTTGTTTACGCTGACAGTTTGCCGCTCCCAACAAATATCTCGAACTATATAGGAAACGAGAGACAACAGCAGGGTGTGCAGCTTGTTGGTTGTCATGGGAATAGAGGTCGATGATTGACTGTTCAGTTTGTTTGTTGTATTCACTAGTATGGGACGCTCCCATGAACATACTAGTGTTTCATGAGAAGAGCAAATCTTCAAACACATCTAGTAGACGTGGAGCATGCAGGTCACCTGTTGGCGATTGAGCTCTGTATAAAGTTGAAACACACAGGAATGTTAGTATTTTCGCCACTGGAAGCTATAAATCCAACTTTAAAGCTGCTATTTAATACATCTTGGTACAGTACAGTAATAATTCAGCAAGTATTAATTCAAACCCACTATTCTAATTGCTCGGAGTAGGTACACTCGGTCAGTGTTCATTTACCTTTATCCACGGCGTTCTAATAATAGTATCATTTATAATAATCAGCCCGGGTCTTGATTGAAACTGTAATCTGTTAATTAGTAGCCATTAATGAGGCAGGTTCACGTGCTATGAGACCGTAACGGGGACCAATAGATTGTTATGTATCAAAGAAGGCTAATCTTATTATATTATAATTTGCCTGTAGTTTGCTTTCTGGGAACGATTCAATGATAAATGCAATATGATAATCATAAAGGGAAGGAGGATTATTTACATAACGTAGTTTATTTTATATTTGAGATTGTTATTTTATTATATCCTCTTTTCGACATTATTACAAACAATAATAATGTTGTTCCAATGATTATCAACATAGTAATACTACTAGTAGGGTACGATGACTATCTGTAGAACTGGAACTAGTACTTACTTTAAGGTCAATCAAATGTCAAACCTCAACCATAGGTCAGACGAAGTATTGAATTTCAAAATTAGTCAAAAGTTTTATTTAAAAAATCTGAAACTAATTAATAAAGACAACTTAGAAGGTTTATGAATGTAAAATACTGTAATCTGTTTTTATTTTGACTTTATCTAATGTATGACGGAGTTAGTAAATGTTAGAACCACTTCAATGGTGGAACGGCACTCCTATCATGTTTTTGTTCATATAACCTCCAATAACGAGTTATTTAGTTCTCGGTAGCTAATATGGTATTTATTAGAAGGAAGCTTCTATTATGTCGGCGCACGTAGCTATGACTACGGGCAATCATTCAATCATTCAATCACTCAGTTGATTGAGTCACCGCGGGATTGCCTCATTATCCAATAAACACTGGCGCCGAAGAATACTAATGTATGTCTTAATATTAATATTAGAGAGAAACAAATTATGTTATAGACCTTTTATTTCATTTATACAGAAATATTTTTCATTATAATTTTGAACCTTTACATTCAATACAATCATAAGCGTATTCTTAAGACATGTTATTTTGTATACCACGTGTCAACAATTAACTTTTTCAGATGGAGTGAATATACATTTTTAAATAGGTACCTACTATTATAAGGAAGGAAATATATAAAATACATAGCAAATAATTATCTGACCGTTAATATTAAGGCCATTATAACAAAACGATGTTAATCGAGTAAATGAGACTTCCTCACAACACATAATTTAGTGGACATGTTAAGTATTCCCTCGTGGTAGCACGCGCCGCCTCTTGCCGCTTTCTTTTTGTGGCGGCACTTGCTATATTAGTGAACTCTTGCTTTTTCATACATTTTGTAATCTATTTTAATCCGAAATGAATTTGTTTCTTTTTATTTTTGGAATGTTGTTAGTATTAATGTATGTATGTATGTTTGCTTGGCACGGCTCCCAATATATTGCTTTCCATTCATTAGACTTGCTCTTAATTTAGACGAGTCTATCCAGAACAAAGACTACGAATGCAAAACAAGGTAACAAGTGTACTAGGGATGTCGTAGGCGAGTCATGCGATCGTTTTACGAGCGCTCATTATCCTCATCCTGTCTTCAATATCCGACTCCTACGAGTGATCTAACACTGACCTATATTCTATGAACACTGAGATAATCAGGTCGATAATCAATCAAAATGCATAAGGTAACAATGAGAACTGGACCGCTCATTGGTGCATGCGAGGGTTCAATGGGCGCGTCTGTATGTATGTATGTCTTTGATAGCGAGATGGGCTCTAAAACCAATAATCCCTTTTTTTCCGGCCAATGTAACCTTATTTGTCGGTTCGTTCCTAAGTATAAGGGACGTAATAGTTTTTGCGTCGCCCGCGCTCCATTAAATCAATTTAATATTTTTTGCGTTATTCGGAAGCCGCAGGTAGAAGGCCTAGATCCGGGTCTCCTTTATGCGGCGCTATTCTTGTGATTTTGTCATGTTTACAAATTCGCAATTTGGGCAGCCATAACTGTGGAGACGCATCAGCTGCGTTCGCCCAATAAAGGCCTAACACGCGTTCTCTCATCACAGACATTAATAATATTTGTTTTGTCAAACAAAGAAGTCAATGGTGCTATTTAAAGTTTTAGTCTACATTTTGAAGTAATATATTTTAAGAGCTGTAATGTAAATAAAAGATATAGACCCAATAGGGTATATGTTTTTTGAATTTGATGATCCGGTGCACATTATGACAGGAGTTAGTTAGAGTAAGTTTATAATAATAAATAACTTAATTAAATTTGTATCGTGATACTAAGTAGGCATTATATTGTTATTCCAATCAGAGATCCAGTAAATGTAAAATGGCTCAGGAACGTATTTATTAACATTTAATAATAGTATGAAGTTTTTTTGGACTGAATAACCTCTAAAATATTTTAATACAATTGTATAGTAGTAGTAAGGTTCGCAGAGCGGAACTGCGAAACGGAGCGGTGGCGGTGGTATGTAGCGGTGGTATGTGGCGGAACTAAGTATTCTTATTAGCATTTACTGTAATTTACGGTAAACCGGTCGCCTCACGCACTATTCTATTCATTTACGTTGAATAGTACCTACACTATAACGTGTAGTATATCAAGTAGCCCTTTACATAATCAATTAATAAATAAAAGTCAAAATGTGCAAAATGTTTTCAGACCATCGTTGTTATCGTCTTTATAATAATAACAGTGTGTCTGCGCGTCCTCGCCGCTTGCCGGCGGCTACTGCAATGTTTGCTCTGCTCTGTCTCCGCGGCACGCTCCTATACTCCTATACTCGGAGGTAATCCGAAATAACAAATTATGAAATGGATGAAAAAGTCCGGTTAAGCTGTCGGCGATGTCGGCGATGCCTAAACATAAAGTTTGATTGTACCTTAATGACAAGGCGCAGACTCGAAGCCACCTTTTGTGTAAAGCCGACGCGAATAAATGACACTGGCGACAAACATTAGAATCTATATATATAAAGTATAAAGTCGAAAATTACAGAACCCTATCTGTCAAGAAATCTACTAAGGAGGTCCTGGTAATTGAGCAATCATCTACTCTAGCCCGTTGCGGTGAGCAATGCATCGAAAATAAATGAAATTTACGATTTGTTTATTATTAAGGTGCTTTGTTTAAGAATTATACCACAATTAGATGCATTATTATGACAAATAATTTAGGGAACAATAAACAATAAACAGTTAACATATCTATCTGTTGAGCTTAATAAATATAAGCTTTGTGCTTACTTTATACTCGTACGTACTTAATAACAATTATTAATATAAAAATAACACCATTAAGGTCAGATGGACACTCTCGACCTAGACTAGATACTGCTAGCCGCAGTCAATAAAATAATCATATGAAAGATTGCAAAATCAGAATCAAAGTTAGGATATTTTGATAAAGCTAAGAAATATAAAAACAACCGATAATTGTGGGGACCTACCTAATCGGCGAGAGCAGATTACCAAGTGCACGCGAGGTCCATGAAGGACCTTGCGAATGTCACCGGACACCCGACCTGACTCCGGCAATGATTCATGCTTGGATTATTTTTGATTAAGATATCTTTTTACTGTTCGCCGCCGAGATAATAAAGTCCGTGATACTCGATCAACTGTTATGACGCCCAATTCCGTGACCCTAAGGGCGCTTGAAATTAATACGTAAATAACAAATACTATGAGAATCATATACAATAAACACTAACTAGTACCTACTCTACAAACCAGTCTGCTAGCTCTAATACTTATCTCCATGTACCTACAGTAGCTTAAACATTTAATAAGTCGTTTTATCAAAATGGAACGTGGACGGAAATCGATGTTATAATGTTTGAATCGTTAAAACTAAGCACCACATCAAAGTACTAAGACACGTCACTATTACAGCGCTACACATCATTAACAGGAGGAAATCTCACAGGATGTGTCAATTTATATCCGAAAGAGAGAACGATCATCTTTTGTTCATATTAGGGTTGCATCGAAATGAACAATGTAGTTTTGTATTTTAAGACAATACTGCTAATACGACAACGATGACGTTCCAGTAACAACTGCTCATACATATCATAATTAGTAGTTACTTTATATTGCTGTTTGCGGTTTGGTTAAAAATATTCTTTCACAAATTAAGAATAAAATTATTTTCTTTTATATATCTCATAAACAAACAAATCATATACCTACGAGTAGGTAGGTATATTATTTTAACTATTTATATATTTTTAAGTTTGGTGTTGGAGAAAATGTTTCAAGTCTTCAACTCTTGTATAATTGTTTGATCAATCCCTGTCGTTTGTCCTTAAATATAAACTTCAGAAAATTTTACTTAATAATTCGTTCGAAAGAAAAAGGATATAAAATATACGAAATATCATAATAAAGTTGATACGCTAACTAATGACAGTATAGATTATATATTCTCGCGAACCCTGTGTCCTGTGTCCTGTGAGCTGAAAGCCGTGTCATTTTAGTAGCACATTGAAGTGGCAAGACGTGAGCGAGTAACAAAGGAGCTCGTCTAAACAGGCCATTAATAAGGAGGCGGCTCGAGCGGGACTTCCGTTGCATTCCGGGAACAACTATACCGGGACAAGACAGGAATAGCTGCCGCACTCTTTAACAACCAAATAGCGATCGATGTATGTAATGTTAGCTTGCCTTTGATTGTGTCTGGAGAAGTCGGCTTTCTGTGTTGTCATTTAATTTGTGTTAAGATTATCATTTGGAACCAAATTGATACAGTATTTATTTTGCTAATGATAAATAATAAAAAAAATAATAAATAAAAAATAATAAATAAATAATAAAAAAAAATATATAATAAACCAAATTCAAGCCCAAAAAAACAGATCGTGAATAAAATGTATGCCACTAATCCGTTTCTCAGTTATAGTGTATACATGTATCCTATCCTAGTTCCCATCTATTCCCACCTTTAATTAAAACCACAATTATCATATCAATGGCTACCATAAATCATAACCCATCATTATTGCTGCAGGGTCAGACATCGTAATCATGATTTGTTTGCATGCAAGGTATCTCGAACACTGCAGTAGTTACTAATATGATAATGTTGACATCCACCCGGGTCACTCGGACCACCTGGCTGGTTGTAATCGGTTTAGAGACCCTGGCAAATTGGCTTTTTATTCTTAAGGTGTGGTGATGTTAAAACTTAAATGCTGCTGATTTGAAATCAAAACATGTTTTGTAAAATAATACATTGTAGGCGGATAAAGAAATATTTAAACTGTCGTCTTATAACGGTGTCACGGATATCTTCACACGCTAAGTTCTCAATCGGATTAAAGTATTCCGCACGATTTTCCAATCGATTTTTTGGTAATAGACGTGACCGAAGTACTCGAGGCGTTATTAAGAGTTGTCCAATATTCAGTTTCTTCGAATAATCGATCGAGTCTCCATCGATCCAGATCCAAAGCGTGTCGAGCCCGCACCTGTCACGAGGCGACGGTAGATCACAATGTTTGATCAATGACGAATCGATTTGGTACCGTTCATGACTTCCTTGGAATTTCGACTACATCCCCGATTCAGTGCATCCCTATCCACTAGACCTTGACGGATGAACGCAACCTTCATTCCATTCGCGGTAAAATAAACAAACTAAATCTCGAAAGGGTAAACTGTAAGTTAAGGACTTAATAAATTTAAGTGTAATAAATAACAAAATTAGGATATCATTGGATAAAAAAGCATTATTAAATAAATAGGCGTCCTTAACTAGCGCTAGCCCGCAGAGATAAATCACTGCGGGCCACCGGCACCGCTCCACACGCGTCCAACCTCTTTATTGAGACGTGCGCTGGAGAACGAGACATGTTTGTGTACGGGTGACAAATAAACAACTGTGCATCTTGAACGATGTCAATGAGACATTCAAAATCAATTTATCATTTATTACCATTGAGCTAGAGAACATTTTTGTTTGATTACCCTGCTTACGTACGGGCGTCTAAATAGTGTGTGTATTTGTGTAATTTTTCACGTAAGTGGTAGAAGCGAACAGCGGGAGGGACCGACAAAGACCCCGGGGTGCGACCTCCGCTGCCAGCTTCCAACACCGCACGGCGCTGTGATATTAGTAATAACCTAACAATGTACAAATATATCATAAGTTTAGACACTAAGGAGAATGAGTTGTTGCTTTCGATTAGCGATACTATAGACTTCACACACTTATTGTTTTTTATTATACATATTTTTATTAGATAAATGCGCTTTAGGATATTATTTATATCATAGGATATACATTTTAAAATAAGCTACAGAGAGAGAGAGACAGAGCTGTACTCGGGGTCAGAAAAACTTTTATTAAAATGCTAAGAAAAAAATAAAAACTTTCAAAAGAAGCAGGACCTAGAATCTGCGACCCTTCCCGTTGACAGAAGAATGGTAATTTTTTAATTTTAATAATTTATTTAAACTTGTAATATTCATTAAAATATTATAAATAAAATACTATATACTAAAACATGTGTTTTTATATACTGATTCCCGACACATTGAATTCCTGTCTGGGAGGAACCTCCAAGAAAATACTTATTCTTTGTTAACAAATTAAAGAAACCTACTGAAACCTACTGTAGACTATTTCAAGTCAAAGTGTTAGTCGTTTATAAAATATGAATTAGGAGTCCTTTTATATTTCTGAATTAAAATAATTATAAATATATGTATGTCTAAAAAATGATTTTTTACACAGTTATTTTCATCTGTAGGTATCAGACTAAGTTATAAACAAATGTAAGTAGAAACGTAGGAAGTGAGCATCATTTGGATAAGAATATTTTTTATTTTAGCATCAATCAATCAATTAAAATATTGAAGTGACATTGTAATAGGTCGCCATAGTTCACGTGAGTCGTCGGTGCGCTGACCGCGTAGGTTCGCGTTTTGGCTGTCTCGCCCACCCTCGTCTATTGTCTGCCCACGCGTGGACGTGCGTGATCTCACTACATCTAATGATCTAATTAACGATCTATATGTCCTTTACGTACCAAAGTAATGCCCAAAGTAATTCACTAATCTGTATAATATGTAAATAAAATGGCCGTTACTAAAAGAAACACGATAGTCGATTAACAAATCATTATTTGCTTATAATTTTGCATATACAAGGATGATTATCTTGTTGATATTTAACCGATTAAGTTACGTAATTTAAACGTTGTAAATTTATGCTTCTGTGTGAAATGGATAGTGATGTCCAAAAATATAATATTATGTTACAGATCATCGAAATGTGTTCATTTTTCAATAGAAATTTAAGAACGAGAAATAAACGTCTAATTTTCAAGTAATATAAATGTACATAAATAGAATTAGGGGATTAGAACCCCACGACCACACCGGCAACTCCGACTGGAACTAAATCCTGCGCACAATATCTTTATTCATTTGCGAATGTGGAACAAAGCCATCTATTTCTGTGGCGACTAATGTAAGGTAAACATCGCATTAGCAGTACGGAACAATTGAATCCTATGTCCGGTCGGGAGGAGCTTTTGGTATATTTATGACGCTTTCCGAGTATTAGCAGATTAGCAACTAGGAACATCTTGTGTGGCGCACGGTCTACATCGTGAAGGATACAATCATACAGCTAAGTTCCGCTAGACGTTAAAGTTATTGGTGACAGTACGTCGACCCGCATTGTTTTCGTTCCTGTAATCTCTTTATTTAACGTTGGAAGGACGTTCATGAGTATTGGACATTAGTATAGAACAATATAACACATACCTATGTATAAAATTCGTTGTTTCATGTAAGTATACTGTCACATATTTTTATTCGCCATTTCTCTAATATTCTTAAAATTACTGCGACCCTTCAACTTACTGCTTATTTTTTTTAACACAATTGATTTTAATTACTACTATTAAGGTAGAAACTATGAATCTTAATAGTTTTTCTGCAAGTGCATTTTTTACAAATTTTTGTTTAATTTTAAACAAAAAGAATTTGATAACGTTTTTTCTATAAAGTCTGAAAAAGGAAAAGGTTTCAATATCTCACTAACAGCGCCACCTAAGGGGCCTAACCAAAGCTGAAGACTATCTAGATCACCAGAACTAGAAATAGAAAAAAACTTATTTAAATTAGTCAAGCGGTTAAAGTCGTGAATAATTTCGAACGATTGGACACTGTTATTTTGTTATAAAGATGTATAACATCATGGCTCAGAGGTTATTTTTTCAATTCATTACACTGTATTTTCTTTTACGTTCGTTTTGTAAGTACTTTTGCATTCTTTTTACACACGAGTTAATATATTTTGGACATACATCATAAGACATTTCACTATGAGAATCCCGAACTTAAAAAAAAATATTTAGACTTACATTTGACTTTACATAACTTTATAATATACCCTATATGAAAGATATTATTTAGTGATAAGAAAACATTTATGTTGTTTATAAGTGTTGTTAATCCCCTGCGCTAAAAACACGAGTTGTTGAATTGGAAAGCATATAGAACTAGACTCATAAACTGAATAGGATGATTAAGAGCTAGGTATTCGATTACAAACAATAAAGAATACTATGGAGAAAGGATTCCGGCGTGGGCGTGAGAAAGACGCGGTGTTGTGTCGCTCGCTAATGCGCAGCTCAAACATGCGTCTGCGCATGTTGGCTCCAGCTTGTAGGTACTCCCGATTGAAATGGTGTAAAGTAAATAGCAAAAAAATACTATTCTGTATAATAATAATAATAATAATAATAATAATACTTTTATTGTACTCCACATTACAGAAAAATAAAATAATACATCGAACACAATTATAAAAGTACAATAGGGCGGCCTTATCGCTAAGTAGCGATTTCTTTCAGACAACCCTATTCGAGTAAAGAAATAAGAAATCGTGAAAAGATAGGGATGGTGCGAAGTACATATTATTATCAATACATAATATATATAATTTTATATATAATATATCAGTTAGTATAATTTCCTAAAATGTTTTGGTTTTTGATTACCTATTGTAATGTAATTCCTTATGTTATCGTATTAGCCATAACCGCTCACAGTAGCCGCCCTAACTCCTCGTCCCTGGCTCGTGAGAATATCTTAGCACGTGATGTGTGACCAGCTCCCAGGCTGCCAGCAGATACTATCTAAGTCGCGCTACTCTCACGCTGCTAACTAATTGCTTTGTTCACCCGCCGTAAAATTATACCATTTAAACCCGTATATTTCAAAACAATGACCCACAATGTTCGAGTTATCTTTTAATTACCGAGTGACAATGAGGAAAAAAAATACTTTTATGATTAATTTACAAATTACATTATCATAATTAAAGATATAACATTTAACTATTACGAACCGGTTTTAGTTTAGATATTTTTAATAATATTTAACTTCTTTTAATTTTAGATATATTTTTATAGCCAGCCTAAAAGATTCTATTGTGTTTTTACTTTTCTACATAGTATATTTGTTTAGTTCAAGTGCTATTGGTGGGTGTTATTTCAGGTACTAACAGTGTAATCGGGTGTGTTGTCAGTGTTCTGGTGATTCCACACTGTCGGCGAACGCACGCTCGAGGCGGTATGACGAATCCAATTAACAACACTAACGAATGCTGTCCGACGAACACTATTTATGTTTCCTCGCAGCACTGTAAATATTTAGCTCTGAACGCGTGTTTCACGACCCTCGTGTTATCTTCTTATCGCGCCTGTGAACGTTTTCATGACTACAAATTGCCGACCGTACAGGATACAATTCTGTAAATAATGATTAGAAAGTGGCATCCGAATAAGGATTTCTTGAAAGCTTCCAATTTGTTTGTTTATATAGATACCTGTGCGTTACGCAGACGGCACAGCGCGCGTGCTGCTGGTGCGATAGGAATAGAGATTGTATCGTAAATAAGGAACGCCTGGGCGGTGCAGTGTAGGGACAGGTGAAGTCAGCCGAGTATCAGCTGATTTGTACGTTCTTTAGCTTCTGATTTCATTTGATATTATACATTTTATCTCGCAAACAAGATAACTAATTACAGAGGCAAGCCTTCCTTGGATGCTATAGTCATTTAAAATAGGCAATTGTTGTAATTTTTCAATATAGTTTTTTTTTTATTTTAAAGTAACATATTTTGAGACACGAAGTAGAGATTTTTACTATTGATGCCTTTAATCCGTTACCGGTGATGTCACCGGGCGCGCCATCATCACGAGGAGGCCTGTTTTGGAAACTTTACGAGCGACACCTCCACATTTTATTTGCAACAGTTCATTGACCGAACATCATTTAGATGAAGTCGTTTGTTTACAGATTTATCTTTCAATGCAATGAACTTTTGTTCCTGCTCGTTGTTATATAACTTTGATTATTCTGTTGTTAGCTAACCTAATAATATTGTTTATTTAATATATAGTAATATTTGTAAATTGTTTAATATTTGTAAATTGTTTCTGTTCAGGCCTGATTCACATACTTATGCATACCGGTATAAAACTATGTAGACTTAGGTAGGTGCTAGTTACCTACTACTTGTTTCTTTTCTTCATCAATCAAAAGAACTTTATGACATAACAGATCCAATTAGGAAATGAGGCCATTCATTATGAACGATAGTTTGAGTATCCATATTGATATTAGTGTCAAGGTTTATCATTTCACTCACTCTCACACGTCATACTCACTCTCGAACTATAATATGTATAACTCGTATAAGTATAATATGTATAACTAATTGAAGCCTCATTTTATACAAAAGATTTACGAAGTTAAAGAAAAATTGGACACGTTCTTCGTTAAATCCAAAAACATTGTAATTTTCACTCCCCTAAGCAATAAAAAATATTGAAAGGGTACAGGTGCGTGTGAACGCACCTCCCGTGAAATTACTGTAAATTTGCCGCGGTGTGGTCTTAGGAAAAAATATTACGATTACACGAATCATCAACCCCTGATGATTATCCACGGTGACCTGTGACCATATCATCATTAACCGAACCGACACCTCTGAACACCTCTGAGTATTGTGAATCAAAATGCCCTGCTTTCACTATTCTGTCATTACTATAAAACTTCACTCGACGAAGCTTTGATTTTATGATCTCATGAATAAATCAATAATCTTTTTTTTTAAACGTAATGCGTAATTTGTATGTTTGTTCTCAAGTTGTAGTAGTTTATCAAAACTCATAATGAATACGTAACGAAGTCGATTAGATAAAAACTCTGCGGTGGTATGATCGATTCTTATTTCTGTCATATCTACAGTATCTCTTTTGTATGATAATCTTACTGCACATCTCTCGAGATGGCTATCGTTAAACTTATCAAAAAATATTAAATTACTAAGTCTGCATAACTAACATATCTCGCATTGTCCTTCCAAGACAATAGGTGATATACAGAAATTAATGATTTTATCAATCTTTTATTTTTTTAAAGTAATTATACTACGGATATGATACTTAAAACGAAGTTCAAAGTGTCTAGTGGAAGGATGAAGTAATGGGTTTTTGTTATTAATACTAAATGTTCTATATTTATTTTTAATTTCGAGTCAGGACCTGGCGCAGGTTGAGGCGGGCGCCAAGATCGCAACGATACCGACGATAGAACAGTAATCGTCAATAAAATCTCAGTTTAGATGGCACCGATACCGGATGAGTTACGGACGGACAGACCAAAGAACACGAAAACCTACTTGACGGAGGAATGTGACCCACGACAGGACCTGCTAACGAATTAGGTACTTCAAATTGGGCGTTACATTAATTTTATTTTTTAATTTACGATTTTATAAGATAAGCGCCTTCTTTAATCGAGTCCGCCGTCTTCGTTAGCGCCACACTGGGCCACACTGGGCCACACTGGCACTCGTCAACCAAGTGTTACCTTGTATATTAATAACGACCTGACTCCTCGGGGACACCAACACGCCCGCGAGTATTTATAAAATAGGTCTTTGTCTTTTTGCCATCACTCACCACTCACCACCCACCACTCATCACTCACCACTCACAACTCACCACCCCCCTGGCCGTAGATAAAAAGACCTTGGAGTGGGTATTTCAAAATAAATTTGTCGAAAGTGATAAATGACGGATATAACTTTTATTATTTCAAATTAAATTAACGATCCGAACCGAACGTCTACCTTTTCTCACATTAAAGGTATCTTATCTGAAATGATTGCTTCCATTACCTCCGAGAACAGACAGGTTGTTTTGTAGGTGAGGAGAGATAAAGAGATTCATGCGTTAACAATTCATTTTGATTGAGGTGTGTTTTATTAAGTAATTGTTTTTGTTCCCGAAGTTAATTTGAAATGCACCGTGAACTCTTAATACGCTTACAAACCATAATATGTGATCAAATAGTTTTGTTAGTTTTTATACATTTTTATAATTAATATAATGATAGTCAATATATAATTAATTGATATCTTATAGCTGTATACTAATCATCAATTATCGTAATCAAATGTGAGCAGATTATTGTCTTCGTTTAGTTAGATCGCATCTTGGTAAACCTTGGTCAAAGAAATAACATAATTTGAGTATTCTTCGCCTGTGTGTTTGTCGTGTTGTTCCCACAGCGAGCTTTAATACATTTTCCGTGTTCCAGTTAGCGCCCCATAAATTGATTAGGGGTCCGCGGCGGCGCTCAGAAGTTTTTTGTGCCATGAGACAGGTAGGTACTAAGCTCCTTCAGGGTCAGTCAGACGCCACGTATATGTTATCATGAGCCTATCACCCCAATATTTACATCTAAATTGTGAATATTTCGCAGCTATATCACCATAATGGAGTAGAGTAATTTCCTGACAGGAAATTGCGTTCCTTGAAGAGTGCGTACAATTTTCCTAAGAGCTGGAGTTAAGTCACCAGCTAACATCAATCATTTGTTTTACAATATATATATATATATATATATCTAGCTAGTCTAGTTAAACTTTTTTGAATGTTAAATAAGATTTTATTAAATAAGAGGTGATATTGTATGCACATAACACATATCTAAAGTTTATTATAGACAGTCGAATAGGATAAGTAGGTACCTACTGAAGTATCAAAATGAGATTAGATACTAATTTAGTCCAGAAGTTTTGGTAAATTTTGATAAAAAAGAGGAGGTGACAATATAAATAACAATTTGGCCCACCCCGTTCAGATGTGGATCGTCGGATTAGCATAAGAATGCGCCCCGGCAGCGCCCACGGGCTCCACTGTCCCTCCTTGTCTCTTTATACATCGAATTTATTTTGATTTACGATTATCTATACAATTGTACGCAAAACGATTCCGATGAGGCAAACAATTTATAACCAGGGGGCGACAATGGGCCTCGTCAGCGCTCCTCACTACTTTCATATTATTTAAGGTGCCTTAACGTCATAAATGTATCCTTCGATAACTAAATGCATTTTATGTCATTACCGATTAAATTTAAGTAATAAAACATTAATTTTAGTGTTTATAATATCGAACATAACGAGATGCGTCTCAATTTAAACCGTCACGTACCTAAAATATATATCAAAAATAATAATAAAGTGTTTTGCGTCACTTCTAAGAAGTCATTTATTGAGGACGCACTGATATTTTTAAAAACTGAATCTTGCGAGTAACAAATATTATAAATGTAGAACTTGATCCTGTCAAATATTTCACATTGATCATATTATTAAACTCTTTATTTTGATGTATAAGTATTTAAAATAAAACACAGAGCACGAACCTTATAAAGTGATAATTTAATTTTTGAATGCTGAGGACGAGACGGTCATAATTTAGGTGACACTTTTGGGCGACATAATTAAGAGCTTCTTAAGATGCCTTTATGCAAATATCACTGGAAATTTACACCCGAATAATAAATAGAGGTGAGTCCTGCGTCTGACATTATAGTGACTGGCGTCTTATAATGATTATAAAAGGACCTCACAACTTACTGCCGGCCCTTATCTGATATCGTGACGGGAGTAAATAACAATTATACGACACGATCATTATTATTTCTTTTTGAGAGGGAGTATTTATTTATTTGAACTCTTGTTACAAGGACTTCTAAAATTAGAAACTAAACGTGATAATTTATATTAATATGAACTCGAATAGACAATAGACTCGGAATCTAATATTTTAAAGGAGATGAGAACTTTTGGTATTTTAATAATATGCAATAAATAATAATCACCTTTTTGGTAAGTTTATGATAATCATTAAAAGATACAACAATATTATTAAAAGACGCGGAGGGTTCGAAACAAAAAAGTTCTGTGCTCAGTGTTAATACGCATTTAAGATAATATATTTTATAAACTAAAATAAATGTCCATTCAATAAATCTCGGCGGGTCTTATCGTACTTGGAGGCGCGACACTAAAAACCAGATAAGATGCGGTCCCTTTCGTTTAGTTTTCTAAGACTTATTTCTGTGTGAAGGTTCGGGTCTAGGTTGAGCAGGGTCGCTGTAATCGGTGTTAAATCTTAATTTAGTTGTCTTGGGGCGCTCGGAATAATAATATTGATGATACTGACGTTATTGTCTCTTAAATTATTATAGGATGTAGAAAAAAGGGATGCCTACTGAAATATCACTCACCACATTCACGAACTCTTGGAAGGTGATGGCAGGGCTCGTAGCACTTCGCCCTTTATCCAAAAGTATCTGTTGAAAAATGATGAAAGAAACATGAAGTCTTAAATTTATCCATTATTTTAATTTAAATTTGATTTTCTAATTATAGATACTCCATGTTATTAAGCCATTGAATAAATATTTTAAGTAGCCATGCTAAAACTTACAGTTTGGATGCTCACAAGATTAACTTTAATTATTTTCTATTTGTTAAATAAAGAAAATAGTTTAATTAAAAATGTACCTCACGCTTGTGAGGCGGCACCTGCGCTATAAAATCAGGATTCTGTAGGGTCTGCAAGAAGTCTGGCCACGGTATCTCTCCAAAGCCTTCCGGATCAAACTACAGATAACGTTAACAATAGTTAATATAATATTCACACCTTACACGGACGCAGTCACGTCCGGAACCTTTTAATTTGCTCCGGAGCGTGCGCAACTTCATAACCACGATGTTCTGGGACTTCCATTATTATTATCATTATGATGTGTATGATATTATAATAGTTTTGTCCATTTCCAAAAAGAATAGGACAAAAACAGTAAAGCGCCCTATCTGTGCAGCGACCTGTCTCATATTATATTATTCATCTGAATGTCAGGTACGTGACGCCACACCGTTTGATCCGAGGCGAGACCGACGACTCTTATCTGCTTATAAAACTTTTTGTCTCCCGCTTCTGTACATTTTAATCAAGTAAAAAATAAATAAATATTCTACGAAATTTGTTTCCGCGTCGTAAAAGCCTATTGTTAAAGAAATGCGCGTCCTCATCTCATGTTTATACATATATACATATATATATATATATATATATATATATATATATATATATATACATATGTGTAACAGAAAACTTACTATAAAAAAAAATAATGTAATGCCTTAAATGAGTACATAGTTGTTATTGACGAATAAGAATGTATAATATTTATAATTATTTATGTGTATTCTCATGTAAGTGACATGTGTCTCTTTTCAGAATAAATGTCTTAAATCATTATATTTATGACTAGCTGTTGCCCGCGGCTCCGAACGCGTATAGATCGCTTTTTCGCGTAATCTGTGGAAACTACAATTAACCAGACCTAAAATAGACTTGTACTTAATTTTATAGTAGGTATTCTATTCCTGTGGCAATTTTATACATAATATAAATTACATTGCTACGATATCGAACTGAAAATCATAACATGCATATTATATACACATCACACACACACACACACACACAGCCAGGACATTATTCATATATACGTAATAAGTAATACGAAATATTTTTTACTAAATATTATGTTTTTGAATTATTTTCAATTAAAGGATTTTCTTTGTAGAATTTCAAACTGCTATATCATTTGCGAAAACGTAATCAAGCGAGTTCTAAAAAAAAGTCAGCGCCATCTATTGAGATTTTGTGTAACTAAATTTAAAATGGGCTTAATATGCTCATATTCAATTTGTTATTTTATTAAAATTCAGATAAAACCAAGTAGAAATTCTAGCTTTATTTAAATTAAATACAAATACAATTAAGTAAACCACATTCAATTCTGTTTAAAAGATTTGAAACAGTGCTTGAAGTAAATTTTCAATTGACCATAACTTCTTTTATCCTTAACCGATTTTGACGAAACAAAGTTTTGACATCGCTCCCGATTATATAATGAATAATCCACCTGTGAAAACCGCGTTCAAATCCGTTGAGTAGTTTTGAAGTTATAACGTACCAGACAGACAGACAAAAATTCCAAAAAATGTTTTTTTGGTTTCTGTTATTCGTCTTTAATCGCCCCCTATCAGTTTTTTTTTTGGAAAAATATGTAATGTACAGACAATCGATTTTTACTGTCTCATTATATATTGAGATAAAAACCGCGTACACATCAATAATAACAAGAAGACTTTATTTATACTACAAATATATTAATATTACAAAGACTACCAAAAATGTGCTTCATTTTCAATTCGACTAAACTAATAAAACTTTTTTAAATTCCAACTACCAACGTCACCAGCGAATTATTATGCTATGTAACTAACTATGAGTACATGAAATGTTTTTTTTTTATTTTGAGTGTTGACAAAGCAAACAAAATTTAGATTCAAATAAAATGAATAACAAATTTCAACATCGTTTGTCTTCTTCTTTTTTCTTTTTGTCAGACGTATTGAGAAATATAAATTGTCTTTTAAGGAATTTTTCATTAGCCTTATTAAAAACGTACAATTATATAGTAATATAATTTTATCAAACATACCCTGTCGAAGAGCAGGCGCCATTTCTGTAAAGAAGTTCGAATGAAAAAGTAAGTTTATAATTTTTTTTTAAATTAAAGAATTTCTAATTCGACTAGTTTGACTAATTAATAATCTAATTCGGTGAACTCTATATTCCTCTTGTTACAATATCTTCTCAGTGTTACGGTATTTTCGTTATGTTGATTAAGATTTATGTAGTCAGTGTCTGTTCGTTCTCTCTGTTGTTATTTCAGAACACATTCAATCATAAGGTCTATTGTGGCACTTAAAAACATTTTACAATATTTTGTTTATTTACTAAACTATTTAGAAAATTATATTGTAAGTTGTAACTCTTCGGAGTTTCAAATAGACTATAAATCATCGTAGTTTTTTTAAGGTAGGTGAACATACGTCGTGCATCAACTCTCGTCGTATTTCCGTCTCGTCCAGCTCCGAGCCCAGGTCCGTGTGGTCTGTATCGTAGAGAGGTTCCGCCGCTCGCGAGAGTGAACCCAGCGAATCCCGGGCAGACGCGAGGGATCCCGTGACAGTCGGCAGCACGCCTGCTTCGATCCCGGACTCCATAGAGGTGTTCGCCGAGAGGACAGTGGCGTCGGGCGGCGCGCGGCCGTCACCACCGCCACCGCCCACCCACACTGACATCTTGTTAGCAACACCATCCACTCGACCGCACTCTTCTATTTTTTAATTATAAAACTAAGCTTTCTTTTGGCATCTTTTGGCACTTGGTTTCGAATTACACATTTTTAACCTATTGGTATAGAATAACTATATGAAATTGTAATTTTGGACAGATTTGGACCGAATGTTTGTGCACAAGTGGACAGTTGTGGTTGGACTAATGTTATCGATGGATATGATCACTGTTACGTACTTAAAGGTTTAGGGAAAATAATATTCTAAGGCACGTTATTCGATAAAGCTCTACTCCGCGGCCGACGCGCCTGAAACAAAAAAGTGTACTTGTTGTAAGTGTAAATGTAATAAATACAACATCAAACGTAAATAACATGCTACGAGATAGGAGTTATATGGTGACTGATTCACAAACACATCACATCATCACTTTGGTCACCTCTAGTTTTATTGATAAAAGAGCAGTCGCCGGGAACTCATTAAGTGTAATTTTAATAACTTTTGAAATCTAAGTATGTTATGTTAAAGTATGAATTAAATTTATACGGTATATATATTTTATGAGCATATTCATGTGCTGTAAATCGACCGTAGCTAATTACAGATCCACAATCATCTTGGTTAGTAACACGAAAACAACTAATACCGAGTCATCAAAATGTGCTATTATTTAGGGGAAGGAACATAAGGAAAGCGCATCGTTCCAGAGGGCTTTAGCCCTCTTGACGTTGCCATGGCAACGTGTCGCAGTTTCATTCACCGTGTAACATCACCCCTAGTTAAGGCACGTGCGAAATAAAAATAGTTTAGCCTACTTCATCATTCATCTTCCAGGTTCGAAATTTATTATTGTGGTATCCTAGACGTAAACCTCATTACGAATTAGTGTTAAAACTCATACCTATAAAATATTAAATACCTATAAACTATTGACCACCCAGTTACCAGTTCACAGATGATTGATCATTTTAATTCAATTTAACCAAGGTGACCTGTTCAGCTAAAGGCATATCTGTCGTTTCTTAATTCAACATTATAAATGAACGTATTTGTAGTTTTAAATGTTATGAATACAAGATCTATTTATCATATGCTTACCTATGTAGTATAATTTAACATGATCATTCATTTGTTTACATTGAATATTTGAAAATAATACCAATCAAATAACCATTGACTTACCGTTAATTTATTTGTTCACACACTATCATAAGGGTAACTTCACTGTGTAATTTATTTCCAATGTTTTGTAATAGTACATCATTTCGTGTCAGGATCTCATTAATCTTGAGGATGGCCGATGCGGCAGGCATTAAAGATACGTCAAAACAAGTCGTGGTACATTGCAACTGCGAATGGCGTCGAGATTCTTGCGCATGCGTACACGAAATATCTAGGGTGCATTAAAATATTGAAATGAACTGGCGGGTCAGTGACATACTATCACAAATTGCTAGTACTAAATGCCTATTAGTAATTAAAATACTAGTTCATTGCTATTATAAATCTGTTTCTTATCAGCTCCTAGGAAATTTAAAGAGCAAAGATTATTTTATCAATTAGAGTAACATACATTTTAGAAGGACCATTTAACAATAACATGATTAAAAATTAACATACATTATAAAATGCGATGTGTTGGGAACAAAACAGCATTAAAAATGCATAATACATATTTATACAAATTCATAGAAATAAAGATTATAAATACTGACAATATACTTATTTAATAAACGATCAATTCCAGAAATACAAACATCTATGTTCATCACATACTACATGCCTGTCGCCATAGGCGTACCGAATGGGGGCAAGGAGGTCAGCTACCCTCCCCCCCCCTCCAGGACATCGTATCTACCTCACTACTACCTTGTGTTGTCAATTAAGATTTTTATTTTACATTACTATGTAAAATCAATTATGTTTTAAGAACACGCGTTTTAGAAGAGCTTTCTCAGAAAGAATAAGCGGGGACAAGGAAAGCAGCTATTCAATTGTTAACCACTTAACACCAACGAGGCGATTTATTGAGCTGAACTGTGATTAAGTGTGTAAAACCAAAACAACTTAGAGAAAAAAATTAAAACCCCCCATACAAATAGACCTCTAAAAAAATAAAAAATATATTATTATGCACTTATAGAAGTCATTGCGTCGAGGTACCGTTCTACGTACGTTGACGATGGTATCTATTTTATGAAGTTAATCGTTGAGGACTTAGACCATATGTGGGCAACAACCGGCCCGCTGTATGATTTGATCCGGCCCGCAAGACATTTTGTAAAACCTAATTAAAAAAAAATACATATTACACTACTTACTCATACTCACGGAATCAAGTGAGCGAGCAAGCCGAGTGGCGGCGATCATCAAAGAGTGAGGCGGCAAACATAAAAGCCTTTGATGTTTGCCGCTTCACTGGCGGCGCAACAAAAGATTATTTCTTCTCAACTGTTCTACACTAGACGATTCTAGATCATTCCTTCATTTTGCCTATATAAGCGGGTGGATGGCCCGAACTTAAGTTCAGTTCTATTTGAGCTACCGAGGTGATAACTTCGACAAGCGATATCCTAGCGAACAGCTAGTGCCGTCAATTTGCTTTGTGACTTTGTGTGCATCTTGATTGCCTACTAATTATATTTTGTATACAAAAATAATGTCTGGTGGAAAGAAACGAAAAGTAGATGCAAAGGGTCGCCCATTTCAAGAAAAATGGACTGAAGAATTCTTTTTTATCTTGCATAATGGTAAGCCTATTTGTATGCTGTGTAATGAATCCATTTTAGTGATGAAAGAATTCAATATAAAGAGGCATTACTCAACTAAGCATCCTACGCTGCACTCACTGACAGGACAAATAAGAAAAGACAAAATACAGAAGCTTACTGCAAATTTGGGAAAGCAGAAGCAAATGTATGATAAACAAAGAACACAACTTGATAATGTTGTGAAAGCTAGTTTTATAGTTAGTTCAAAATTGGCAAAGTCATTAAAACCATTTGCCGAAGGAGAATTTATCAAGGAGTGTATGTTAGAAGTTTGCAGTGTTTTGTGTCCTGAAAAGAAAAATGAATTTGAAAAAAATAGTTTGTCAAGACGAACTGTTGTCAGTTCATTTTAAAGTAGTGTTGTCAAGTAGTGTTCATAATTTTTTGCACTATTGCAAATATCTATATATCAGACATGAAATAATACGACAATATTATTATAATATCAATTTATTAAAATTAAACAAAATGAAATGAAAAAAATTGGTACAACATTATAATTAAATCGTTAAATTTGGAATTGTTATAAACTACGAAAGTTAAATAGCAACACCAAAATCAATGAGACACTTGAGCTTGAATTAGGGAAACTAATCCATCGATGTTTGGATTAATTCCACTGATACAAAGACGTAAAGAATTTTCCAAATTATCGTCAGTCAGCCTTGTACGATGTTTTGATTTATTAACTTTCATCATTGAAAAGAAATGTTCGCATTTATTAGTACTGCCAAACGCACAAATCAATCTTCTTGCGAATTTTCTAATTTGCGGAAAATGGTCTTCTTCGAGGTATTTTTTGTTAAAATCGCACAACTCCACGTCTTCAAATTTAGATTTTAGGAGTGAGTTTTCTTGAATCTCGATCAACTCCATTTGCAAGTGTATTGGAGCATTTTGTACACTACTTTTTGTTGGAGTAGCAAATAAATTGAAACAGTCATCCATGTTTTTGAAATTGGTAAATCTGTTTGAAAATTGCTCCGACAGTACCTTGAGTTCTTCAGCATATTGAGCATGAGCAATATTCTCATACGCAGAGAGCGTGGGGAAATGGTAACTGTTACCAGACACAGATGCTGCCTCCCACAAGCGGATTTTATTCTGAAACGCTTTCAAATGGCTGTATAAATCATTAACTAACTGTCCTTGTTTTGGAGGTTTCAAATTTAAATCATTCAAATAGCCAGTAAGGTCGACCAGAAATGCTAAGTCACATATCCATTTTGGGTCACTCAATTCAGATACTGGTTTATCTTTTATTTGCATAAAGTCTTTTATCTCATTTATAAGCTCGTAAAACCGTTTCAGCATTTTCCCTTTGCTTAGCCATCTGACTTCACAATAATATGGTACGTCGTTATATTCGGCTGATATTTCATCCAAAAACGCCAGGAACTGTGGAACTGACGATGATTAAGACCTCGGGATTGAATAAAATTGATGGTTTTTACTACCACATTCATAACATTCTAGAGTCGAATGGACTTAGAACACAAGTTCTGTTGGTGGATAATGCAATGAAGGACTATCAAGTCATCTTTTAATTCCGTTGCTTTTTCATTCAAAATTCTAATGAAACCTTTACGTAAGCCGACCATAGAAGGTGCTCCATATGTGCATACTTCAACTAATTTTGACCATGGCAAGCCAAAACTTGTGAATACCTTTTGAACTTCATTAACAATGTTCTCTTCTGTAGTGGTACCTTTTAGCGGCTGTAAAGCAAGCAATTCCTCAGTAACAGTGAACTCTTTATCAACACCTCGAATAAATATATAGCGAGTTGAGCTGTGTCCGACAAATCGGTGCTCTCGTCTAATGCTATGGAAAATGATTCTAAACCAGCCATACGGTCAGTCAATGTTGTTTTAATATCATTAGCCATCATTTTTATACGTCGGACAACAGTTTGTCTTGACAAACTATTTTTTTCAAATTCATTTTTCTTTTCAGGACACCAAACACTGCAAACTTCTAACATACACTCGTTGATAAATTCTCCTTCGGGAAATGGTTTTAATGACTTTGCCAATTTTGAACTAACTATAAAACTAGCTTTCACAACATTATCAAGGTGTGTTCTTTGTTTATCAAACATTTGCTGCTGCTTTCTCAAATTTGCAGTAAGCTTCTGTATTTTGTCTTATCTTATTTGTCCTGTCAGTGAGTGCAGCGTAGGATGCTTAGTTGAGTAATGCCTCTTTATATTGAATTCTTTCATCACTGAAATGGATTCATTACACAGCAAACAAATAGGCTTACCATTGTGCAAGATAAAAAGGAATTCTTCAGTCCATTTTTCTCGAAATTGGCGACCATCTGCATCTACTTTTCGTTTCTTTCCACCAGACATTATTTTTGTATACAAAATATAATTAGTAGGCACTCAAGATGCATACAAAGTCACAAAGCAAATTGACGGCACTAGCAGTTCGCTAAGATATCGCTTGTTGAAGTTATCACCTCGGTAGCTCAAATAGAACTGAACTTAAGTTCGGGCCATCCACCCACTTATATAGGCAAAATGAAGGAATGATCTAGAATCGTCTAGTGTAGAACAGTTGAGAAGAAATAATCTTTTGTTGCGCCGCCAGTGAGGCGGCAAACATCAAAGGCTTTTATGTTTGCCGCCTCACTCTTTGATGATCGCCGCCACTCGGCTTGTTCGCTCACTTGATTCCGTGACTATGAGTAAGTAGTGTAATATATATATTTTTTAATTAGGTTGTACAAAATGTCTTGCGGGCCGGATCAAATCATACAGCGGGCCGGATCCGGCCCGCGGGCCGGTTGTTGCCCACATAATATGACTTAGACTATATGATTCAATATCGTAATTTCCTTATTTTCCTTGATAACTTACTTGCGTTTTAGTTCTTCCTTTATTAAGCGGTCCCCCTACGCAAAGACTTTAATAAGTAAATAATAATATTATTTTTATTCATTTTAGAGGTCTTTTTGTATCGGAGGTTTTTAAATTTTAGGGTGATCGTTAAGAGGGTATATAATATCAAATATGCCAACACACACACTCCACAGCCAAGTCCACAGCCAAATAAAATAAGTTATTGGATGAGCCGAGAATAAGTATGATATATTGCAACTCCGTCTGATTACAACATATGGGATAATATATAATGTTTTCCTCATGTGGTTTGTATCTTAATGCGAGCTAATGAACATTGTGTTACTTCAATTTCAAAGGTGTTTAAATGTGCGAACGTATTAGTTAACCGTTAGTGTTTCAATAACAGCAGATTGCGGGTGACTTTTGAAAAAAAACCCCAAAATAATACAAGACAAATTACACAAAATGATCTAACCCCTAAGTAAACAAATTATTTAAAGTAGACACAAGACACAGATACACATACAAATTTATAAAGTACCGTAACAACACACGCGCAGAAGAAATATATTTTAAGGTGTGATATATGTTTATTAATTAAATTTAATAATAACTTACAATATTTTTAAGTATACTTATCCTGCGTCAGTAACGGTTTGCTGGGCAGTGTTTTACTAAATAGTTTTTTTTTTTTTTTTTTTTTGACTGTCTATGCTGTTAGCCCTGTTGGCTATTACAGCGTCACCGGGGGAGCGGGTGGGTCAGGAGACCCGCCCTTAAAAGGGGGGGCTAGATGGGCCCCCATGGGGAACGACGTCCCGAGGGCGTCTCAGATTGAGACACGGACCTCGGCTCGGGGCGTCGTTAGTCAGGAGGGAAGCTAAGGACATTTGGACACTAGCGTCCTTCGACGGCAGAACGCCGGAGCAACGGAGCACTTACTCAGTTGGGACCTCGTCTATACCGGTATAGACGGTGTGTGTCTGTATGTCGTGTGGTGTCACTTATGCCTACGCGTACACGTTATTACCTACTGTGAACGCGTCGTCGGGGTCAACGAGTACCGACTTGGGTCTTCTTTTTCTGACTAAAGTAGTCTTACGTGGTCTATACTCTGCGGCGTCAGCCACCAGTGGGTTCGGGTGTCGCTCAGCGAGTTCAAAGTACTTTTGGGAAAGCCCCTTGACGTACTGAGCGATGGTCGGAAGGTCTAAATCTCTATGGAGATCGATGTTGCGTACGAACCACGGCGCCCCGGTTGCAATCCGTGTAAACCTGTTCTGAATCACCTGAAGGGGTTTCAGATTAGCGTGCGCAAAAGCGGGACTCGCATAGGACATGACGGAACGTATGCAAGCTTTGTAAAGTGTCACCTTATTGCGAAGGGACATTTTACTCCGCTTGCCTAACAGCGGATATAAACGACCTAATATGTAGGCCGCTCTGTTACGAACGGTCCTAATATGCGCAGTGAAAACTAACTTTCTATCTAACGTTACTCCTAGGTATTTTGCCTCGTCTTTCCAAGCTATCGGTCTATCAAAGAGTTTGATTCGCGGAAGGATCCTTGGGGGGCCCCGTTCGAAGAGCACCGAAACGCTCTTCTCAGGGTTTACCTCGATCCGCCATTTCCGCAGCCAACTCTCGAGGGAGTCGACTGCGGATTGGAGACGTTGGTATATCTCCCAGTGATCCTTAGAGGAAGTGTAAAGCGCGGTATCGTCCGCGTACATGGCAAGGTGCACTTTAGATCGCGGCCTAGGAATATCGCTAGCGTAGATGGAGTAGAGGATGGGCGAGAGAACTGTACCCTGGGGGACACCCGCCCTGATGGGGCGGGGGGTTGACAAAACGCTTTCCACTCTGTAGCGAAAGGAGCGATTCGACAGGTAGTCCCGTATGATGAGTACGAGTCTGTCCGACACCTTGAACTGGTATAACTTGTACACCAGTCCATTGTGCCAGACCCTGTCGAACGCCTTAGCTACATCGAGGAAGAGCGCTCCTGTCCTATGCTTCTTGGCCCTCACAGTGGCCCCTATCAGTATGTGCTCCGTGAGGCGTTGCATCTGATGGGAACATGAATGGTTGGCTCTAAAGCCGAACTGCTCATTTGGGATGATTTTGAGTCTCTCGACTTCCGATCTAAGTCTACAGAAGATGATTCTCTCATATACTTTCCCTAAGGAACTAAGAAGACTAATGGGACGGTAACTACTAGGCAGATGCCGGGGTTTGCCCGGCTTATGGAACCCTATCACTATGGCCTCTTTCCACTGGGCCGGAAACGAGCAACCGGCCAGTAGAGCGTTAAAAATGGTAACCAATAGGTAAATTAAATGAGGCGGAAGAAGCTTTATCACTTTGTTAGTGATCCTATCGGGACCTGACGATTTCTTGGCGTGAAGCGCCCTAACTACGGACGTCTCCTCGTCTAAGTTCGTTTCCTTGATTGGCGGACCGACCGATGGCTCAGAACACATTATATTGACCGATTTGTCTACTATTTCGACATGATCGCGATCAACCGATTGAGCAGACAGACGGCACTGGCTCTCTAGATTGTCGGCTAAGCACTCAGCTTTGTTAAGGTCGTCAAACGCGATGGCGGAGTTAGGTCCAACCAAGGGAGGCATATCTGAGACAGTGTCCGCCTTCAACGCTCTCTGCAATCGCCAGAATGCCTGGTGCGTTGGAGAGAGCGCCGCAAGCGTCCTATCCCAGCCACTATCTCTGAAGTCGTCGAGAGCTTGTCTCGACTCCCTCTGGAGACGGCGCAGCCTCCGTCGGTTGTCATCTGTCGGGTATCGGTCGTGGGCTCTAATCGCGGCGTTTTTACGGGTGATGAGAAGTCTAATGTCCGGAGGGAGTGCTCAGTAACCCTCGAAGTTCACTCGGACCTCCCTCGAGGACTTTCCTATGCTGTCTACCAAATGTTCTGTGAAGTTAGTCGCGGCTGAAACAGCGTCCTCGACCGATGTAAGCTGGTCAGGAATTTTGTCGAGGTGCGCTGATACGGGGGAATGGAGTTGCTCTCGAAGCTTCGTCCAGTTAATAATTGTTTTTGTCGGGGGTTCCCTAAGGGGGTGAAGTCCTAGCTGAAATAGGACCGGTCGATGGTCAGAGTCTAGCTCGGATAGAGTCTCGATAGAACGTAACTGGAGTGTCACGCCCTTCAAGAGTACTATGTCGAGCACGTCGGGTCTGTCATGTCGGAAGTCTGTGTCGCAGTATCGCGTGGGACTCAAAGGCGCGGTGATCTCGAAGTCGAGACCAGCCTTGTAACTTAGCCTATCAAGGAGATTTCCTCTACTGTTTGCGACAGTAGAGTTCCAGCGGGGATGTTTGCAATTTAGGTCGCCGGCCAGAATGGTTGCGTTACCTAATTGCAGTAAAGACTTAAGGTCCCTCTCAACTAAGGCTTTATTGGGAGAAAGATAGACGGATGCTAGTACGATCGACTGATGGCCGGTCATACCCACCTGACATGACGCTTCTACGTTAACTAGTTGGGGCGGATCGAGCGGAGTGCAATGAAGAGACCTTCTGTAGTAGATGATGGTTCCCCCCTTCGCGGTTGCCCTATCGTTCCTAACGAGACGGTAATTCGCGATGCGCGGATCACGATTACACGGCTTCAGAAAGGTCTCTTGTACTAACAGGACGTCTATCTGGTGCGTGACCACGAAGTCGCTTATCTATCGAAGTATCTGCTTAAGTAGCCCCTTCGCGTTGAATATAGCGACAGTCAGAGAACGAGGTTTTACCCTTCCACGCGATGTCATCATGTTGACATCGTGTGTTCGTATATCGATTTGATTAGGACGGCGTGCTTGAGGAGCACTTCCATCCTCGCGGGAGGGTTCCGCGCGGAATCCCTCATTTCGTTCGAAAAGACTAGGAGCTCTTCGATGTCTATTACACCGAAGAGGTTCGTGACGCACGCGAGCGAACTCGCAACTCCATCGGTGGAGTTACGAACCGGCGGCGACGGTATCGACTGGGGGACGGGCTGTGGGATAATCCTCGGAGGCTTCACCCAAGCGTTCGCGACTGCGTTCGCGGGTGCCTGAGGGGCCGCGGGTCTCCTAGGGGCTAGAGGAGCCCATGGAGGCTGGACGAACCGAGGAGGAGCGAGCGGTCCCTTACGCGGACAGTCGGCTGTCGCGTGGTCGTCCAGGCACTTGACGCACCTTGGATGCGCGTGACAAAAACGTTGGGAATGCCCATAGAGCTGGCAGCGATGACACTGACCAGGAAAACCGCGACCGCGTGGAGGTTCGACCCTAAGGCCGGAGAGTTGGCAGACTGCCTTAACGTTAAAAATTTGCTTTCCTTCCGGGGAAAGCTCGAGATGAACGAGTACGATATCGAACGGGACCCTAGTGCTTCGTACATCGGTATATATACCGATGCTTCGTAATTTTGTTTGTAAGTTTGTTTGTTATGCTTAACTTAGTTAAGTTTTGTTCTTGTATTAAATGACATTTATTGAGGAGATTTTTAATTTTAAAGGTAATACCTTCCACACTCATTCTGTCTCCTTCGTAAGTACTGTAGCTGTTGGTGTATTACATTCTCTGTGTATGTAGTTACGTATATAGTTTTGATACTTAGGACTTATCACCCATAGTAAAAACGACCGCACTTCGTTAAATGTTAGTTGTTGTTGTATTAAATAAAATTAATAAGACAGTGCAGAATATATATATATATATATATATATATATATTGTAACAGAAAAACACTTCTAACGATCTGGTGAGTTAATTATAAATTTATATTAATTATTATTTTATAATGAATAAGTACCAATAGAGCTGATTTAATAATTATAATTCTCTGATCATATACCAAAAATATTTAAATTTTATAAGAATTTAAAAAATCTTGTGACATCCCGATTTTAGAAATCAAGCGAATGTCAATTCACAGTTTTGAGTTTTGACTTTTGAAGTTATGTGAAACGTCAATAAAATTTGACATGTTTTTCCAATTTCACCTATTGGGTTCTAAATTCTAATAATATATTATAGCCATATGGAAATTCCAGCCGAAGTGGCTGTATTTTCACAATATCATAATTAATTATTATGCCTACAGGCCGTGCCGTATTGTTGTTTCGACGTTTGTCAACAGGTGACAATCGATTAAAGAATATAAACTTGAATCACCCGGTTTGCATTTATCGCGATTTTGGCATAAATAGAAGGTAAATAAGTTTAATTTAATGTGCTTTCGTAATTCTATAGTCATTCTAGAAGTTATTGGGTTGAAGGGTTTGGTTTACAAAATATGTTATATAAAAACTGATGTGACCTTGTTTTTGTTGACATGTATAAACATGCATATAAAGTACACGAAAACATATTATGTTTGTATATTGTAGTGTATTTTTAAAAAATATTCCTAAAGATAATTTTCAAAAACTATAAGAACTTATACTTCTTTCATAATGATGTAGTTTTGTAGGCATATTGCCTTAAATTAAATTTGTAATAAAATGACGAAAACAGGTTTTGTATTTAATTTGTAGGCTTTCTGGATTCAACAATAAAAATCATACATCAAATCTTGCAAGAAGTTACAGTGACAATTTTATAAAAATGGCTGGATCTGAATCAAATCCTTTGAACAGCAATAAATATACAAATCGATTGGTGATTGAGAAGTCACCATATTTGTTGCAACATGCCCATAACCCGGTGGACTGGTTTCCGTGGTGCCAAGAAGCAATTGATAAGGCTAAAGAAGAAAATAAGCTTATTTTTTTGTCTGTTGGATATTCCACATGCCATTGGTGTCATGTAATGGAAAAGGAATCATTTGAGAACGAAGATGTAGCAAAGATTATGAATGAACACTTCGTGAATATAAAAGTGGATCGTGAAGAGCGTCCCGATTTAGACCGGGTGTACATGCTCTTTGTTATGGCAACCACAGGCGGTGGAGGTTGGCCCATGTCAGTATTTCTAACCCCAGAACTACGCCCAGTTACTGGTGGCACCTACTTTCCTCCCGAAGATCGCTGGGGTCGTCCAGGTTTCAAGACAATTTTGTTGTCCTTGGCAAAGAAATGGCATGAAAATCGAGCCCAATTTTTGGAAGCTAGTAATAATATTATGGATGCCTTACAAAATATTTCAAATGTTCTAGTTGAAACATCATCTGTACCCGGTGAACCAACTTGGACCAAATGTGTACGACGTTATATGTCTAACTTTGAGTCTCAATTTGGAGGATTTGGAACTGCGCCGAAGTTTCCACAGGCCTCAATATTTAACTTTCTATTTCATTATTATGCACGAGATAAACATAACCCAGAAGGAAAGAGATGCTTAGAAATGTGTTTGCACACATTGACCAAAATAGCAAAGGGAGGTATTCACGATCATGTTGCCAGTGGCTTTTCTCGCTACTCTGTTGATAATGATTGGCACGTACCACACTTCGAAAAGATGTTGTATGATCAAGCTCAACTAATGGCAGCCTACACTGACGCTTATCTGGCCACTAAAGAAGAATTCTATGCAAACGTAGTACGTGATATAATAAAGTATGTAAATAGAGATTTACGACACGACTTGGGGGGCTACTATAGCGCAGAAGACGCAGATTCCTATCCAACTTTCGGTGCAACCGAAAAGAAGGAAGGCGCTTTTTGTGTATGGGAGTACGACGAACTAAAATCTTTGCTTAAAGATAAACAGCTGGGATCATTATCATTCTTTGATATCTTTTGTGATTATTTTAATGTAGAGGAAAGTGGTAACATTTCTCCTGAAAGTGATCCGCATGGAGAACTAACTAATAAAAATGTTTTAATCATATATGGAAGTGAAGATGAGACTACGTCGAAATTTGGTATAACCCAAGAACAGTTTACAGAAGTTTTGACTACGTGTATTAACATATTGTATGCAGAGCGTTTGAAAAGACCTCGTCCTCACCTAGACACCAAAATGTTGTGCTCATGGAACGGACTTGCAATATCAGGTCTAGCACGGGCAGGTCAAGGATTAGGAGAAAAAAGTTTTGTCGAAGATGCTATTAAATCTGCAAATTTTATAAAAGAACACTTGTATGATCGAATCACTAAGACACTTCTGCATTCCTGTTATAGAGCAGAAGATAATAACATAGCACAGTTGTAAGCATTATAATATAATATCAATCATAGAATCATACATTTATCTAAGTCACATTTTGGACATTTTACGAGTTATAATTTTGAATGTTTTAGAATTCCCCCAATAAGAGGATTTTTGGATGATTACGCATTTTTAATCAAAGGACTTCTGGATTTATATGAAGCATCCCTCGACTTGACCTGGCTGAACTGGGCACGAGAACTGCAAGAGAAACAAAACGAATTGTTTTGGGATTCAGAAAATGGCGGATATTTTACATGCTCCACTGAAGACGATTCTGTCGTATTGAGATTAAAAGAAGGTACCGAAATCGGGTGTCCTATGAACAACAATGGCAATTATGATACAAATCCTTTTATGTTTGAAAATATATTTTTTAAACATGTATAGCCATGTTAAGCTTATTTAAATTTATATAAATATATAATGAAAAATAAACCGATACGGGCAGGGACTCGAACCCGCGACTACTGGGATACCGTCCCGTCGCTCTACCAACTGAGCTACCGTATCGCTGTCCGTCTCGGTGAATTATTTTCACCGAGACGGACAGCGATACGGTAGCGATACGGTTGGTATAAAAATTTTATATTTTCATTCTATATTTATATAAATTTAAATAAGCTTAACATGGCTATACATGTTTAAAAAATATATTTTCAAACATTAATTTCGGTAGTGGCATCTTTTCAATGTTTATCTATACTGCAAAGTTAGAAACATTGGTTAGGATTTTCGAAAGAAACCTAATAGATGTCACCACCGTCCCGATAAAGACGATCACATATAGAATGCTTAATTCACCGAGACGGACAGCGATACGGTAGCTCAGTTGGTAGAGCGACGGGACGGTATCCCAGTAGTCGCGGGTTCGAGTCCCTGCCCGTATCTGTTTATTTTTCACTCTATATTTATATAAATTTAAATCCTTTTATTTTATAGACCAAGATGGCGCAGAACCGTCGGGCAACAGTGTTTCATGTCACAATTTACAACGTCTGGCTGCCTATGCGGTCAAGACTGCGGGCTCTCCGGGAGGGGAGAGGGAGAAGAACATGGCCAAGAAAGTGTTGATGGCATTTTCTAAGCGACTAAACGACTCGCCTACCGCCTTGCCGGAGATGATGTCGGCACTCGTGGTCTATAATGATTCTCCGACTCAGGTAAACTATTTTTAAAATATTACCTTACTACTTTTTGTTATCCAACTAACCGTGACACAGTTAACAGTAACCCACAGTAACGGTCGTAGAACAAATGTCGTCGGGATGAAGTAGAGAGGCTGCCTGCAAGAGATGGCCAATTAATGACAAATGACGCTGTACAGCTTTAAGTCACGTCGCCCGTAATTATTCCTCAATAAATGCGATGACTTTAGTAGGTATAAAGGGAAAGGGGCTAGCGCTAGAGATCAGTTGAAACAGACATAAACGTGTACGCAGGTGTTGATAGCGGGCGGTCGCTCGGACCCGCGCACGCTGGCGCTGGTGCGCGCGGTGCGGGCGCGGCTGCTGCCGGGCCGCGTGCTGGCCGTGGCGGAGCCCGCTCACGACTCGCCCGCCGGTATGTCGGACATACGTGAGTCCCGTGTCGATTGACTCGCACTTTTTAAATATTGAACCTTCCGTTTATTGCGTTGAGTCCGTCTTTTTACATGTGGATTTTTTCCACAGCATTGCATTTATATTTCGAATCTTTTCATCATTTGCCCGTATTTTTTTTTATATTCGTTTTTTTTTAATTGCCCGCATTGCATTTTTCATTTTTCTTTCAATTACTTGTCATATTTATTTATGCAGACGAATATGTTTGTAACGCGGTCCCGGTTGGGCACATATTGTATTGTAAATTTCAGCAGCCCTCGTGAACATTAGCTACGAGTATTAGTTTCAGGGATCGGAACATCGGATATCGGTTTTAATAATTTTCTGTGCTGCAATTTCTGTGTAGCTATCTGGTTCCTTTCCGTGTACCGAACCTCTGAAATGTTATAATGGTCCCAGTGTTGTGTCGCGTGTCTCCCGGCGAGGTGCCGGCGGCCTACGTGTGTCGTCGGTACTCGTGCTCGTTGCCCGTCACCAGCGTGCAGCAGCTGGAGACTCTGCTGGACGAGCCCTAAGGAACACGGCAGTAGAGCAGCTGGAGACTGCTGGAAGACCCCAGGGAACAAACCAATACAGCAGCTTTAGAGTCTGCTCTCCGAGCCTCGAGGAACACGCCAGTAGTTCACGTCCGGGGCTCCATGTCAAGCTATACCGGTTCATATTATGTTCGTAGTTTATTTGCTCGTGTAAATTGTTCAGGAACTGTGAGTACTCTGGGTACGGTAACGTTTTGAAAACTTTGACGGCTTCATTCAGAATTATTTTTTTTGCCATAAAAGTGCTCAGACGGACATCCGCTTTGTAGTGTGTTTTGTGTTGGTGCACTTTACGCAATGAGTCCACATTTAGATCTACTCTGTGTGGTCCAGCTCAATTATTATATTACAGCTTCTCTTTAGTTCGTCAAACTTGATTGTTAAATTGAAACAAAATTAAGAATCATTCATCTGAAAGTTTAACATAATCTTATACAAAGTATATGTAGGAAAAATACGATAATAACATATTTATAAACTCTTTGAATATTATTCCAAACTTTTGTGCTTTAAACGATCTGTATTAAATAATAATAATGTTGTAATCTACTGTAGCTCGTTATGAAACTCTAGACTAGTCTCTATTTACTATTTAATCTATTCTATTACCTGTACTTCATTTTTTTGTCTGTGTGTTAATAGTTAGAGGTAAAGGAATTGTTTTTGTTTATTGAATCTTGTCGTAGATATAGTTATATAGTAATATTATCAATTACGTTGCCTCTCAAAGCGGGCGACATGTGATGTGATGATAGCTGTTAGGTCTCAAATGTTAAATGGCGGCATACTCATACTAAAATAATCTCGGCCAATAAAAATGAGGTAGATATGGACAATATATTTATACATTGTGTACTATTGTACTAAATTTGATGTAAAATTCTTTGCTTAAAGCAATTTTAGTCTTAGTAATATATCAATAGTAAAATAAATATTTGTTTACTTTTTCCTTATTCTTTGCATATCACAA
The DNA here is from genome assembly GCA_959347405.1 of Napeogenes sylphis. Lineage (NCBI taxonomy): Eukaryota > Metazoa > Arthropoda > Insecta > Lepidoptera > Nymphalidae > Napeogenes > Napeogenes sylphis. The sequence goes on along the minus strand of OY365776.1, from coordinate 47,441,616 downwards.
ATTTGAAGAAAATATCAGTCAGTATGAGGGTAATTTTAAAAAATATACAAGATGATTACAATTTTATTACATTAAGGAAATTTATATATTTTTTCCAATATTTTTTTTGTATGATGTTGAGATGTTTTTGTATAGATGGAACTTATTACTAATTACACAGAAAATTGAGTCTTCTATTGAATGATAAAAACATCGTCTTCTATTCAATAATATTCACACTATATTTGTACACATAATTAATTGTAAATTGTTGAAGGAAATATTTTTTCTTAAACATTTATTTTAAATGTAGTACATAACACAAAATATTATAATTTGTTAATGTTTGTTTTTGTTGAACTTCTAAAGTAGCACACTTTAAATTAAATAACTACTAGGAAATGCGTTGTGATGAAGATGGCTAATTATTTATTATAACTATGTACCCCATAAATATATTTATTTAACTATAAAATAATATGAAACTGAAAATCTGAGGAGTAATTCTTTACAATGAAACTCGGTAGAGTAATTATTTCGTTGGAGTAATCATACATAGGTTTAGCTCATTTAGAAACTTAGTACTTAGTAAATATATAGGGTTGTTTTTAATTAATAGGCCACCTCTTGCGGACAGCCTCTCTACATCAATCGAAAAACATTTGTTCTATGCCTTTTTTAAATTAATAGTTTTTAAAATGTCCATACAAAATTTATTTGTTGCCTCTGAACTGGCTTTAACTCTGAGCGTAGGTATGGCGCCCGGGCGTTGGCCTTACCCTATAAGTCATTCTTACGAAATACAGAGTAATAAGTAAAAAAGGGAGCAAACATTTTTTTGTATAGTATTTTTTGTGTTCTTTATAAAAATTTGTAAAAAGTTGTACAACTAAGAAGTACTAAAAAAGTCAACACAAACAGAGTCAGCAAATAAATTTAGTATGGGAAAACATAATTTTTAAATACTATTAATTTTAAAAAGTCGTAGAACAAATGTCGGGATTGCTGTAGAGAGGCTGCCTGCAAGAGATGGCCAATTAATTACAAATGACGCTATATATAGTTCTCGACACCTGTAATTTTTTTACCCTTCTTGTTTTTATCATATTTTTGATATATAATGGATTTTTGTAATTGTAATTTAAAGGTGGACTTTATCACAACTTGTAGAACTTAATTGTGCACATAAATTATAGTGAAAAATTAAATTTATAGAAACTAATTACTTTATATGTGGATAATAAATATTAAATATCACATTATCCAAATGTCAGTTCAGTCAGGTTCAAACTACACGAGATAATAAAATAAACTCAACTATACTAAAGTACAGGGGATTGATAGATAATGTTCAATTTATTTAACAAACATAAGTCCAAATTGTTACAATGGCCACAACATAATTAAAAACATTGTTTGAATTTAATTGATTCACATGCAATTAAAAGGCGAGGTAGATAATAAATAATGAATTTTAGAATAATATTTGATCATTATTTTAAAATATTAGTATGTACATTTTTTATTTCAAATTTAATGATATGATAAATATTAAAAAAATATCCAAGATATTAATCAATTCAGTTTGAAGCCAAAATATAATAATAATAATAATATTGATATTTCATTAGCTGCTCAATAAAGCAATTAAAAATTAAAATACTAATTAGGATTACATCAGTCAACGTAAATAACTCACTGGTTATGAAACTATCTACAATAAAGCTTAAAACTAACTCAAAACTGTTAAACTGTCAAGATAATTTTTGAATGTGTATGCTAACGTCTAATATCACACGAGGAAATATGAACACATCCTTCAATACACAAACATTCAAAATGATTACTGATATCATAAAACATCTCCACACCAATTATACATAAATTGAATACAATACAAGTTACCAAGAGCAATTGATGTCGCTAGTGTAGTTAGAGTTAGTTAGAGTTAGTTAGAGACGTCGCACTCGTACTCCAAGACGGTCTTGTGGTAGAAGAGGAGATACCTGAAAAAATAAATTAAGTCGCAAATATAAAAATTATATTCATTTTAACAGATATGAAAAAGAAAATGGTTCTCTGTCGAAATCGAATATTTGATCGGACTGGAGTAAATAAATAATAAACAACCAACGAAAAAAAAAATTAAAAAACCTCCGATACAAAAAGACCTCTAAAAAGAATAAAAATAATACTATTATGTACTTAAAAATAACATTATTACATACCTAAAAATATTATTATGTACTTAAAATAATATTATTATGTACTTAAAATAATATTATTATGTACTTAAAATAATATTATTATGTACTTAAAATAATATTATTATGTACTTAAAATAATATTATTATGTACTTATTGGAGTCGTTGCGTCGAGGGACCGTTGTTGTTGGACGTTCACGACGGTATCTAGTTTACGAAGTTACGAGCGCTTGACTATACTACTATACTATATACTACTATACTATATACTACTATACTATATACTACTATACTATATACTACTATACTATATACTACTATACTATATACTACTATACTATATACTACTATACTATACGATATCGTAATTTCTTTATTTTTTTTGGAAACTTACTTGCATTTTAAATTCCTACTTTAATAAGCGGTCCCCCGATAAGATAAATAACTACATAATAATATTATTTTTATTCTTTTTGGAGGTTTTTTTTGTATCGGGGGTTTTTAAAAAAAATAATTTAATTTTGTTTTTCTGCTTTTTAAAGTTATGTGTCTTGTTTCATTATTGTACTAATTGAACCTACGGACACATAAATTTTCACTTGCTTAAGTATTTCCATCAATATTGCATAAAAACCTTTCACCCGCACCAATAAAAACTCAATATCTTGGAGGCGACTGCTTCTATTTCGACTAAACATAGCTAAGAACCGTTTCGACGAGCCAGGCTTGCGATTAAAAAAACCGCAATCAAATCCGTCGACGCGTTTGGCTGCTACATTGCCACAGACAGACACACAGATACACAGATCGACATGTCAAACTTATAACACCGCTCTTTTTGAGTCGGGGGTTAAAAAACGAACTCATGAAATGTGAGATTCTATAAATACATCTAATCTAATAGGTACGGTCTGACGTTTCATAATACGAAGTCTCAACACCTCTGTATGGGTCCGACACCACATCAATTGCATTACATATTAAACTACCAAATTACAAATCTTTGAAATAAAGCAACACAACCATTACATAAGTTTTTTTCTAGACGTCAATACAAAGTATCCATGAACAAATTTGTGTGTGTAATTGGTAAAAATAATTGAATCATCGAGTCGTCTCAGTTTTTAATAGCACCCAGCTTAATCTCACAATAATATTACGATAATCGGATATCTCAATAATCGATTTATTTGATACCTATTTTTCAATCGAAAAAACCTGCAAACGGTTTTCCTTAGATTTAATGAACTATTATGATAACTATAGTCTTACAAATCCTTTATTTTACTTTTGACATACACACGCACACACACACGCACACGAAGTTTCCTTATTTGTAATCAAACTTCAAAGTAGGCAAATGCAACGCTCCATGGACATTTTGTTTTTTAAAAATGGTGACGTGATGTACTAATTATTAATAATTATACTGACACTGATATTTATTGGTTCCGTCAATTATAACCAAAATGGAGGAACGGTTAATTGACAGCGTGGCAGTCATTTCGTTAGTGACGGACGCTGTCTATACTTCATTATCGATAAATAATAAATGCTGCTTCCCGCTTTACAGACCTGTTTTTCTGTGAGTCGAGATACACATCACTATGATATTAATGATAGCCGTCGATAGTAAAACAAATGGACGCTCACCCCTCGCTGTCCAGCACCTCCCGCAGCGAGGCGCGCGTGATCATGTGGTCGTCGCACTTGAACCAGCCGCCCTTCATCTGGCGCACGAAGGCGGTGTAGTGGCCGGCGTCCAGGGAGCCCAGGTGGTTGACGACCGCGAACAGCGAGTAGCGGTTGTCCTCGAAGACGCCGCCGGGCCCGTTGTTGTTGTCGGCCCTGCGGCGGCTGGACATGAAGGGCGTCATGTCCAGCTCCGCCGGGAACGACACGAAGGCGGATATCTTCCGGTCTATCTGCGACGAGTGTTCGAAGCGCTTGAGGTGGAAGCTGGCGACTATCGGGAGGGTCTCGAGGGTGAGCTGCTTGGTGGACTCGCGGTAGGCCCTGCAGCCGGAGCACTTGATCTTGGCGGCGGAGCCCAGGTGTTCGGCGCGGGTGAAGCGCTCCAGGCAGGCCTGCAGGGAGCCCGGGCCCGCCACGTCCAGGCTGATGTCCCAGAAGGGGTCGATGGTGGTGGACACCCCGGAGCACGAGGTGCACACCACGTCGCTCTGCAGCCCGCCCGTGAATATCTGGTCTATTATGCAGTTGCAGCGACCGTTCTCCTTCTTTTCGGTGTCCTCCACGCCGTTCATGCAGTGCCTGGAACGAGGGACCGTAGACTTGTAGGAGCTACGTTACGTGTTCGACGTCGACAATCGTCGTAATATAAAAAATAATTATTTTTATTTAATAGAACCCTAGCTGTCCGTTATCAATTTCCAAGTATGGAAGCGGTTGCACTCTTCCTCATTTAAAGTGCACCTCACTAATATCAGGGGTTTGCTCTCTAATATCCTAGCTGTCCATCACCACCTGGAGACAGAGCAGCCGCACCTCTCCTTTTTGACGGAGACGCAGATACAATGTCCTTTGAGCGCTGCGCACCTGCATTATCCCGGATACACGTTAGAGCACAATTTTCGTTCACGTGCCGGAGTCTGCGTGTACGCGCGGAACGACCTCTGTATCCAGCGTCTCCGTCACCTTGAAGACCCCTCTTTTTCTTCTATATGGGTTTTAGTAGACACAGGAAACGAAAAAATCCTGTATTCCTGTGTCTACCGTTCGCACAGCGGTGACCAGGAGACAACTAGATTATTTGAGTATCTCGGTGAGGCTGCTGATATGGCTTTGCATCAGTACCCTTCAGCGCAGCTTGTTTTTCTGGGGGACTTTAATGCTTGTCATCAAGACTGGCTGTTCCCGTACCAGAAAACCGACCATGCTGGAAGAGAAGCGCGGAACTTTGCGTTGTCCTTGGACCTCTTTCAGCTGGTGAGGCAAGCGACAAGGGTACCAGATGTGGTAGGCCATACAGCCAATTGCCTGGACCTTCTGCTGACAACTGATCCGGACAGTTATCGTGTTGAGGTCACCTCCCCCTTGGGAACCTCCGATCACTGTCTGGTGAAATCTGTGTTTACATATTCCCCACCAGCTCTCGAACCACATGGTGTTAGGCGAGTATGGAAATACAAGTCAGCAGATTGGGATGAGATGCGGTACTTCTTTGCATCTTATCCTTGGCGGCAGGTCTGCTTCTCTTCTTTGGATCCGTCGAGTTGCGCGGATGCTATAACCGATGTGGTGCATCAGGCAATGGAGTATTTTATTCCTTTTGCTGAAGTTCCCGTCGGTGGCAAAGCTCGCCCATGGTTTAATGCCGAATATGGTCATGCTCAAGACCGAAAACATTCGGCATACCTCATTTGGGCATCAGCCCAAATGAGGTATGCCGAATGTTTTCGAGCATCAGCTCGAAGCCGCAAAACTCCGGATGTAAGTACAAAGAAGAGAGCCTTTAACCTAGCTGCCAAGTCCTACAAAAAGGCATTGCGGAAGGCTCGTCTCGATCGAATCGCTAAGAATGGCGAAAAGCTCTATGTCAAACCAACTGGCAGTCGAGCTTTCTGGTCTCTTGCGAAAGCGATCGAGTCAAATTTCTGCCAACCCTCACTGCCTGCTCTGCTGAAGCTGGATGGATTCCTAGCCCACACAGCAACAGAGAAAGCGAATGTATTTGCTTCTCTGTTTGCTGATAATTCACATCTAGATACTGGCAATGCTTCTCCAGCACATCTTCCTCACTGCGGTATTTCGATGCCTGAAATCCGCATCACTAACAAAGAGGTATGGAGAACATTGTGTCGTTTAGATGTGAATAAAGCCAGTGGTCCTGATGGTATACCAGCCATTCTGCTCAAGACATGTGCAGCTGAGTTGTCTCCTGTACTGACACGTCTGTATCGCCTCTCTTTCAAGACTGGAATAGTGCCGAAATCCTGGAAGCTTGCCAACGTGCAATCCGTGCCCAAAAAAGGCAGCCGTGCTGATCCTGTCAACTACAGACCGATTTCAATCACCTCCATACTCTGCAAGATTATGGAGCGTGTATTGAACTCGCGCCTTCTAGCATACCTAGAAGGTAACGATCTCCTCAGTGACCGACAGTACGGGTTTCGCCGTAATAGGTCTACTGGGGAGCTCCTAGTGTATGCTACACACATTCTAGGCGAGGCCATCGAGAAGAACGGAGAAGCGGTCGCCGTCTCTCTGGACGTCTCGAGGGCATTTGACAGGGTCTGGCATGCGAGCCTTATAAGCAAGCTATCAGCGTACGGTATATCTCCTGGTCTGATCGGCTGGGTAACGGACTTTCTGAGCCAGAGATCTCTCCGAGTAGTTGTCGATGGGTGTTCCTCGGAATCCTTGACAATAAATGCCGGAGTGCCTCAGGGGTCCGTTCTTTCTGCAACTCTTTTTCTGCTGCACATTAACGATCTGTTGAAGCCCGGTATCTATGGGTACGCAGACGACAGCACAGTTGTAGAAAGATATCTGCCGAGTACTCGGGCTAGTCGAGATCAAGTACAGTCTGAAAGAGAAGCCATGGTGCAGGCAGTCTCCGCATGGAGCAATGCCAATCTTGTCAAATTCAACGCCACCAAAACGCAGACGTGTCTGTTCACCGCCAAAAGGAGCCCTTTCACCTTGGCTCCTACTTTCCAGAATGTATCCTTGGAATACAGTGACCGGCTTCAGTTGTTAGGCTTAGAGATTTCCTCGAACCTCAACTTTGGTCGGTTCATTGAGTCCAGAGCAAGAGCAGCAGCAGCAAAGCTTGCCGTTCTTGCGAAGGTTCGGCAGTACTTTACACCGGGACAGCTTCTTGTTTTATACAAAGCACAGATCCGGTCGTGTGTAGAGTACTGTGACCACATATTTGCTGGTGCCGCAAAGTCTCATCTTGCGGTTCTGGACTCAATTGAGAGGCGAGCAAAGAGGCTCATAGGCGATCCCGAATTGGTCGAAGCCGACCTCCAAAGCCTTGAACACAGGCGTAGAATTGCTAGCCTCTCAGTATTCTATAGGATACATTTTGGTGAGTGTGCGCAGGAATTACACGATCTTATTCCCCCGGCCCCCTTCCATCATCGGACTTTCCGACGCACGGCAGGAATCCATCCTTTTGTTGTGGACATTCCACCTGTCCGAACGAAGCGCTTTGCTTCGTCTTTTTTACTGCGTACAGCAAAGGATTGGAACAGCTTGCCTACGTCGGTATTTCCGAAAGAATACAATGTGGATACATTCAAGAGAAGAGTGAATAGGCTGCTAGGGTAATGCGCCTTACCACCTTAGACTACATTCCACTTACCATCAGGTGGAATGTAGTCAAGCATTGCCCTAGATAATATTAAAAAGAAAAAAAAAAAAAAACATTGTTTATCAATATACCTGTGCAGCACGTCCAGGGTGGCGATGAAGAACTCGTGCGCGTCCTGCTGCTCGTAGCCGGCGAGGTGCCTAGCGTGCGTCCAGATGAGGTGCAGCAGCCGGTGCAGCGTCAGGGGGGTCTTCGCGCCGGAGTAGAATTCCTGAGAACGGTAGTTCGGTTGGAATCGTCTGCACGATAGTCCGGCGACTCCGATGTGAGTATCGAAAAATCGAATGGCAAATATGCGTATCGAAATCGTTCATCGTGAGGAAGGTTGTATGTAGTACGAGAAGCTCTCTGTCGTGTGACCCGCGTCGTGTGGAAAATGAATTCGCGTATATTCGCGTTTCGGATTTTACGTAGATAGAAAAGAAAATTTAAATTGCGTTCAGCGATTTGATATAAAGTTTCATGATGACTTTAGTTAGAACTTTTAGAGTTAGAACTTGATCGTTCATAAATATTCTACAAAAAGTTTTACCATAAGAACAAAATTATTCTCGAATTTAAAAAATGTAACAGTAAGAACAGTTTATTGTTTTGCGGCTGAGTACTGTGCGATACTCTATTAAGAACATAGATTTATATAAATATAGAATGAAAAATAAACGGATACGGGCAGGGATTCGAACCCCCGACTACTGGGAAACCGGAAAGCATTCTATATGTGATCGTCTTTATCCTATATATAGCATTGTATAGAATGCTTAATTCAACGAGGCGGACAGCGATACGATAGCTCATAGGTAGAGCGACGGGACGGTTTCCCAGTAGTCGCGGGTTCGAATCCCTACCCGTATCGGTTTATTTTTCATTCTATATTTATAAAAAATTAAATAAGCTTAACATGGCTGTACATGTTTATAGATATTTTCAAGCAAGAACAATAGATTTAAATGTCTTGATAACATTACATTTAATATTCTGGTATAGTGAAGTCTAAAATTACATTAAATGTCAGTTTATTCTTCAAACTACTACATTAATACGAAATAGATACATTTAAATAAGTTACAGAAACAATAAAGGAACAAAGTACTTATAAAAATGAAAGAACTCTCTAAACGAAACAAATAATTGCACCACGTATTTTAAATCTGTAGTATTTAGTTAATGTAACGTGTACCTACAGTACAGTACAGTACAGTACAGCACAGATACCCGGACCCTGTAATGCGAAGAAAATCAATATTGCAGAGCTGAGAGTTATTTATAGCTTACCTGGAAAAGCTTTGAAACCTCGCAAACTAGACATTTCCCCGATCCCTGTGTTTTGCATTTGTGCTTCTCTCCCAGAAAATAATCCCGTAATAGAGGTGTATGGATCAGCGTCTGAAAATAATTTAAAAATAAATATTTTGTTTGTCATTTTTTAATATATTTAATTATATAATACATATATTTAATTTTTATCCTTAAATAAGGCAATGGTCGAAATAGACTAGTCCTTATAAATACGGTAATAAGAATTTTGTGAATTGTACATTATACATCTTAAGTTATAACATTTAAGTGAGCCATGTAGCCATAGATACAGTAGATCATTACGTACAATATCTGATAAAAATCATTGGAACCATATCGCATGCGTGTCTGACACTTATTATTGTCTTAACAATCACTTTATTATTCTTAACACATAAAGACTTTAGACTCCTTTCCTAAGGGAGTATCAATAAAATATACAAATTAAGAAATTAAAACCTTTATCCATTTATACTATGTAATATCCGTACTGTTTAGCAATATGTACTATATTATAGTATTTAGCAGCGACTCTATATTAGTAAAAATTCATAATACAATACCGGTACTTATAGTAAGTACTTTGTGCTTATGGGTACCAAAAGATACTAGGTAATTAATCATTGAAGGTTTCCTTTCAAGTCCTTTTCAGTTTCACATAAATGACAAACAATCTCAACAGGTGAAATGGTTATTGAAAAGTAATAAATTACTAATAATGCACAGATTACTAAATCATAAGTAGATTTTAAACTCAACATGCAAAAATATTTAATTGCTAAACTATGACCGCTGTTTGATTTTTAATACATGAAAGTCATCAACATTTTAAATCTCAAATAGACATGCATTGCTCTTATGAAAGGTCAAACTCCACTTCAAATTTCCTAAAGATAGGAATATAAAAAGTACCTATTTAGAAATGATCCAACAACTTGACAAAAACTATAATAACTGACCTAGTAGGAAAAACAGGAATCAAGAAGTTAGGAAAAGAATGTAAGGCTAAACCTATCCATGAAAATGGAATAAATGATAAAATAATTATGTAATTAATAAAACCAATTAAAGTAGCAAAATTGGTTTTTATAAACAATCATCAATATATATATATTTTTACAACCAAAATATTTTTCAAAGATTTTGATAACTGCAGAAAATTCTATATATTTGTTTTGTTATATTTCTTATTACGGGACATCAGATTATATAGGATAAATTATGAGGACCAAATTATTGCAAGAAAAATATCAATATTTGTATTATTTACAATAAATTGTATCAAAATAAAAGCTTTTTAAATATGCTGCAAATTTAATATTTTACTTGACCAAGAATACCAATTCAATTTGAGTGTTTAGTAACAAAATAGTATGTATCGGTTTTATAAAGTATTAAGAATACTTGTTTTTCAGTATTTTGTATTATTGTTACAGTGTAGTTGTTTTAGGAAAGTAGAAAAAGCCATCGCAAGTCAAAACTTTGACGACATACAATATGTTTAGTGGCTTGCAGGTTTCACTAACCTGAACAATGCAATTCATGAAGCATGTAGAACCAAGATTCTGAAGTCCTCGAAGACCAATAGTGGTATGGGCACTTATGAGACGTCTCTTTCTCAACCTCCTAAGAGCCATGGCCTCATTATTGTTGGGCAGCCATGGTGTGTATGGCACACTGATTCCTAATGCTCTATTTAATTTTAAGTTGATATAAATTTTTAATTATTTATTACATATTTATTTATTTACTTTTTCATTAAATAAAATAGACATATAAAAATGTACAAAAAAAAAAGTACATACTTAGCTTCTTTTAATCGGTAATTTCTTGATAATTCAGTCAATTCTCTGTCATAGATGTAATCTTGGCACTGTGCACAAAATACATTGCCATAGCTGAGATCTATATATAAAAAATGTTTTTTAGCCTTGGAATGGTCCTGAATATGTCCATTGTAGCAAGCAAAGAAAATGCAATGCAGACAAGAGTGCATTCGGGGACCCGCCTTCCCACAGGTAAAGCATAAACATGATGTAGCCTAAAACAAAGAACTTTTTAAATTATCTGCTTATTTTTAACTTTGATTGAGGCATATAACTGTATACTCCATTTACTACATGTCAATCTATTTGTAAAATTTAATTTGCTAAGAATAATGTCACAGATATTTTTCACAAATAATAGAAGTAAACAATACATAATATATAAACACATCCATTTTCATTAACTAGATCAAACAAAACATCAGCTGTTTTGAGGTCAAAGATTAGTAATCAGCTGGTTATTCACAGATGACAATAGAACCTCAGAGTTAAGCTTTCAATATGACTTATGATAGGTAGAATATATTTAATTATTAAATTAGCATTCTAATTTAATAATTAAATATATTCTACCTAATGATCTAAATACTAAATATCTAATAAACCTAGGGTAGTTCATTTACCTTGTATCTTCTCGCTTCGTAAGAAGTGCATGATACAAAAAATGCATGCACTATTTTATAAGGATTCGTTCCTTTTGCCGCTTTGAAATTGCTCAAATGTATACATCCAGTGTCGTTCATTATTTCGGTATATTTTATAACCGGCTAAATAAACTACGCCCTTTGTTTACGAATCTAAAAGGAAAACATAATCTTTACATACAAATTGCCACAAACAACAACGCATACATGATACGAACGAGATGAGTTAACACAAATAATTAAAAATAGAATAAGCCGTACGGGGCGTGCTACTTTTCATTACATATTAACCGCAGAACAAAATTATGTGCTACAAAAAAGCCAGACGCTCTCGCGTAGATCACACAATTTGCCACACAGTTCAAACTCGCCGTCTGCCTGTCGTCTGATTTTTCATTTTTAAGATCTGACAGTTCACAGTAATCAAATAATTGCATTATTATATCTGTCGTCGGTACGACTATCAAGTCCCCAATTTTAAGGATGTACCCTAATTTTTTGGTATAAAAGTTTCAGTGGTTCAATATTTGAAGGCCTAATGATTAATATGTAAAACATGTTAATATATGATATGATGTAATTCCTAACAAACCTCATGCTGTTAGACATTAATACTAATGTGTAATACTAAGTTAATATGAGTATTATCAATAATATCACCATTTACATAGGTAACTGAAAATTAAAGAATGAAAGTACATTATAAGTAGGATATTGAACATATGAAGTATATTGGTAAATTTACAGTTGTCATCTTATGCGCAATATCATAACTTATGAAACGAAGAAACTCACATTTGTTACATAACTCAGGATTAATATTAACTTCTACTGGTTAATAATTATTTAAAATATTTATGAAATTTGTATGATTTAATCTGATTCTTTCATAATTATATTTACAGCGTTTAACCAAAAAATAAAAAATTAGTTTTTACAGGAAATAACATTTCAGGAAATTTATTTACTATAGAATAATTTAGTTTAGGAAATGATGCAGGTACTGATACCTGAAATATTGCCTGCGTGATGACCCTTGTAATATATCATCGTAATATGTTTTTGAAATTGTTTATAAACGTGTAAAACAAATTAAGTTTTATTTTTTATCTTCATATTTTTGGCATCGTAAATTCCTAAAAGTTGAATTATGTAGTTATATAATTTATTTCAAATACTTTTAAATTGCTACAATCCAAGTAATATGTTGTTAGGAGTCAATCGTACTTATATCTAAATAATTAATAGGCATCAATTCCTATAAATTAGTAAACAAGTGTTAGGTTTATGGATTATTGTGTCATACTCGTTTGAGAGCGGAAGCTCCGTAGATGTGAATGGTGATTTTCGATGTGATCTTTGAGTAGCTTATCTAGTTTTTTATCTCTGTGGTAGATCAGTCGTTTTGTGTCATAATTTTCTTACTAAATTAGTTTTAACTTTGTAATCTGGATTTTGTGGTATTAAATTATGTGAAATATGTAAATTTCGCAATTACTTCAAATTCTTATTATTATTTTTTTAATTAACTTCTTTATGATTTCTGAGAATATCATTTCAAGGCTTTTTGAATTTTTATTTGGTAGCACTAAGAACTTACACCGGTGTTGCTACTCAAAGAAAATGTTATGAGAAAAGGTTGCCATGCCAGTTAACAAATTTTACAATTTCCTTGAACTCTTATTTAAATTTGAATCAAATTTTCGCGTTCTCTTTACTTATTCGTTCTATTTAATTAGAATTGGTTGTATTATTTTATTTTTAAATTATTGATAGTTTTTTAAAGTCTTTTTGTAATAAAATATTTAATTATGATATTTGATGATGTTTTAGGATTTTTTTTATAACGATGTTATTCTTACCTATTCTCGTTGCATTTATTCTTATTTCCGTAAGTTCTATAGGATAAATTCAAACTATGTATCAACTCCAATTCTTATCATAATCACGCTTATGATTTTATGATTTAAAAGTATTGCATATATTTTTTTTTTACATTTCTTATATTGTCATAAAATTATAGCCGTTTTTAAATTTAAAGCTCTATAAACTTTAAGATGATGTGTGTTTACTAGAAAAATAAACTGTGGTTACCAAAGTGTGATAGCTTTATTTGACTATGGTCTTTGACTGATGAATGATGATGAGTAGTAAATAAATATGGCTGCCAGTCAATCTTAACGATGTGAACTTTTGTTTACTGTTTTTAGTAAATATAAGAAATGATAAGTGAATTTGAAAATTTGTCTCTTGGAGGGAATAATGCTGCGAGTAACCATGCCGATCCTTTTATACATACGGGTAAAGAATTATTATTTTTGTTCATTATAAGCATCTTGACCCCAATGAATGGTGTTCAGTGTAGAAGACTATAGTACTTATTACTTGTATGGCTTTTGTAATAACAAATGACGTTATTCTTTTAGAGCTGACACCTGAACAGCAAAAGACACTGATAGATATACGACGACGTAAAACAGAATTACTGCTGGAAATACAGGTTAGTAAAAAAAACATTGATGTATCCATGTTTCTATCAACATAAGCATGACGTTATAATTTAAGTGTATATAAAGACTTGGAAAAGCATTTTTAAATCATTTTAGTGGAATTATAAATCCAATGTTTAATTAGAAATATTTATCTGTTGTTAACAGGTAGGTAATAAAGTTTTATGTTTATTACTTAGGACCTGTTATTGTTTATTATTATTAGATACATATAATATAGAAAACAATTTTATTGAACTCGATCAAACTATAATTATACTATTGGTAAATCTTATACTTACTATACTATATACTATAGACTATACTTTTAATTAAGAACATTAATACACATGTTTGAAAATATCTTTAAACATGTATAGCCATGTTAAGCTAATTTATATTTATATAAATTAATACACATCTTCATATCTAAACCAATGTATTATTGTATAAGTTTGTTTTAATATTGAAGTATGAAATTAATGTTGATGAGACTTATCACATATAAAGCTGTAATAATTGCAATTATAAAACATATGTCAATAATAATTTCCACAGTAGAGAATAAGAGCACCCGTGAGAGTTTTTCAAACATTAGTTGTGACCCTAAATACACCCATAGTGGGAAAAACAAATCAGTGGGTCACACAAAGAATTGTCTTGTTACGGAATTATAAATAAATACTTTGGGTCTGCAGTCAGGGACTCTAACCATTCTCTAATGGTCTCTATTAATCCATTGAGTTGATATATCTGTATAAAAACTTCAGTACCACAGTAATTTCCGGAATTCAACCCCTTAGATTTGACCCAATGGGCAACATGTTTGTTTACTGTAAACAAACATGTTAATGAAAGAATTCTTATTCATAAAATCTGAGTGTATATTTTTGTTTTCAATAACAGTACCTTAATATTGCATTGCATGGAACACCTCTTTTTTTCTATTTATTGAAATTTAAAATAAAAAATATTGAAGTAACAATAATTGGAATGGCATTTATTATGGAGCATATTATTAAGCAAATTTGTTCATAGTCCGTATATAACAAAACTCCAGCAGAACAACATCTGGTAAAATGGGTTTATTAACTAGCAATTAATAAACCCATTTTATAACATCAGAAATCATTTTTGGGTGTCACATGGCCCAGGAGACGATAGGGACGATTATAAAGTCCCACTCGCCGTCATGTAGACATACCCACTAAAACGGTTACCCCTCATCTTCATATTGGTATGTTACGGGATCGCTCCGACACTCCGTGACTCCATGGCGGAAGTACCACCCACCTACATAAGGGTTCCCCGGCCCTTAGGAAAACTTTATGCTTGTAATCATGAGCCTACTAGAAAGAAGAATGGAGAAGGTGATCCTTTTTACCTATCATAAGTTATGTTATTCTCTCATGACGACGCTACAGCTGGAAAAGAAAACAAAGGCTGTATCCCCACCTCATAATTTCTTAAGTGGGTGAGCCGAGCTGGTTGATTTCCTGACCTTTTCCGTGAACCCTTTTGCAGTATGGACTTAAATCCTTACCACCCAGTGCAGTGGGTTGCTAACGAAAGGTCACTTACAGCGACCATAAACTTAAAACGCTGACAGTTAAAAACAAGTTACATCTACACGTTGTGACGAGCAGTGTCGACGAATTACGTCACAATGTTAGCAGAGAAGAGTCTCTTCTTCTAATCTAATGCAGGTACCCAAGCAATCATGAACCGCCTTGAAGAACTAGTAATATTAATTACTTAATCATTACATAGTATAAAGCAAAGTCGCTTCCCGCGTCTGTCCCTATGTCTGTATGTATGTATGCTTAGATCTTTAAAACTATGCAACGGATTTTGATGCGGTTTTTTTTTATATATTTTTTTTTGTCTGTCTATGCTGTTAGCCCTGTTGGCTATTACAGCGTCACCGGGGGAGTGGGTGGGTCAGGAGACCCGCCCTTAAAAGGGGGGGCCAGATGGGCCCTCATGGGGAACGACGGCCCGAGGGCGTCTCAGATTGAGACACGGACCTAGGCTCGGGGCGTCGTTAGTCAGGAGGGAAGCTAAGGAAATTTGGACACTAGCGTCCTCCGACGGCAGAACGCTGGAGCAACGGAGCACTTACTCAGTTGGGACCTCGTCTATACCGGTATAGGCGGGGTGTCTGTATGTTGTGTGGTGTCACTTATGCCTAAGCGTACAAGTGATTACCAACTGTGAACGCGTCGTCGGGGTCAACGAGTTGGGTCTTCTTTTTCTGACTAAAGTAGTCTTACGTGGTCTATACTCTGCGGCGTCAGCCACCAGTGGGTTCGGGTGTCGCTCAGCACGTTCAGAGTACTTTTGGGAAAGCACCTTGAAGTACTGAGCGATGGTCGGAAAGTCTAAGTCTCTATGGAGATCGATGTTGCGTACGAACCACGGCGCCCCGGTTGCAATCCGTGTAAACCTGTTCTGAATCACCTGAAGGAACAAAACAAGACAAAACGGAACGTATGCAAGCTTTGTAGAGTGTCACCTTATTGCGAAGGGACATTTTACTCCGCTTGCCTAACAGCGGATTTAAACGCTCTTCTCAGGGTTTACCTCGATCCGCCATTTCCGCAGCCAACTCTCGAGGGAGTCGACTGCGGATTGGAGACGTTGGTATACCTCCCAGAGATCCTTAGAGGACGTATAAAGCGCGGTATCGTCCGCGTACATGGCATGGTGCACTTTAGGTCGCGGTCTAGGAATATTTCTTTAATAGATAGTGAATAATTTTTTATAGGGAATATTTTTTTAATTGATAGTGAGAACATTTTTTAATAGATAGTGATTCAAGAGCAAGGTATATAAATAGCATGTCATTATACATACAAATGTATAATGACATGTTTAATAAATTAGAGAACCACTGATAATTTCAAGATTCCTAATGCAAACACCATTTTTTTATTAGCATTGCAAACGCTGGCTGAACTCTCTAGATACGCTGATCAATATAGCCTTTTACAGCATGTAATTTTAATGAATATTTTCGAAGATATTACAGATTTAAAATATAGGGTATTCGCGTTTGCGGCAGGGCGGTCGGCCGGCGCACTATAGTATGGAACCGTGCAAACCGTCTCAAAAATAGCTTTTGTGAATGTTCATTATAGAAAATTTTGTTAATGCACATAGCTAACTGAATGTCCAATGAGTATTATTTAGCATTTAAAATAGTTTTTTTTTTTTTAATAAAACCTGACCTTCAAGTTGATGGTCAAAATAACGTCGGTTGTGTAGCTTAGAATTCCTCAAGTTTACATGGTCATATTTTGATTATGTTCAATTGAAAATCTATAAGTGTGATATATGCTTAGAATGGTTATTAAGTACTCTGTTTAAAAAGCATTTAAATGGGAGTTAAAGTAAAAACAAGAGAGGTA
Source organism: Napeogenes sylphis (assembly GCA_959347405.1). NCBI lineage: Eukaryota > Metazoa > Arthropoda > Insecta > Lepidoptera > Nymphalidae > Napeogenes > Napeogenes sylphis. The sequence goes on along the minus strand of OY365776.1, from coordinate 47,424,426 downwards.
TAAAAACAATCAAATTATCTAATATTGTATCCTTATTAAAAACTTTCAATAGCTTTTTGGCAGTAAGCGATATCTGTCGATGTCGTAATTTTCATTGTATCACTTAAAAGAAGTCGTATAGAAGCCAATACAAAAAAAAGGGAAAGGGGAATTGTTTTCCTACGAATTGAAGGCGTGCGAAGCTGCGGTCAAGAGCTAGTTAGTAATAACATAACATATTTCTAATACGTTTCCCTAAAATATAAATACGCCTAACATATAGTGGCGCAAAAGGGCTCGAGTTCTATTCCCGACAGGGACAGGCATATATATGGCTCAAAATCACCAAGATTGCGAATTCCAAGATTGATTTTATGACAAAAAAAAATTCAAGCTATAATGATGACCTTAAGTTTAATGTGTTGCAAAATTTGTATATTTATTAGTCTTAGACCGGGCAGCGCACAGAATTTTTTACTTTTTTTGTAATATTGTTTTTAGTACATGTTGTGGCTGAAAACCATCAATTCGGGAACGTTTCTGTAAGTGTGATAGATAGTCCAGTCAATAAAGCCAAAAGTCAAAGAAAACTCCAAACATTGTGAAATTTTGAGGGTTTGTTGAGGAAGGTAAAATAACTTACCCTGTGATTTTGCAGTGCTATGGGGTGAACGGAAAGGGTTGAAAAGGGGTGAAAAGTGTATTTTGTTAATAACATTGTTAAAAAAAATATTAACGCGCTGCAAATTTGGGATTAGCTTTTTGTTACCGTTCTGTAACATATATTAAATTTGCAGCGTTTTGCAACATACGGAACATTGTTTATTATTAAAAAACAATGATATTTGTTAATAAAAGGGGTAAAAAAATTAGCAACACGCTGCAAACTTATAATTATCTTGTTCATAGCAATTTGGAACATCTGTTAAATTTGCAGCGTTTTGCAACATACGGAACATTGTTTATTACTAAAAATCAATTTTGTTAGTTAATAATTCGAATAAAAAAGTTAGTAAAAAGGTGCAATTTACACAACATGTTGTCGACACTTTTTCCAAACTATTTTTGAACTTTAAAAAACAATTTGTTGAAACAATTTTTTAACTTTGAAAAACAATTTTAAGAACAATTTTTCAATTTATCAACTCAATGAGAGTTTTGTTCCGGAAGTCAAAAAACAATGATATTTGTTAATAAAAGGGGTAAAAAAATTAGCAACACGCTGCAAACTTATAATTATCTTGTTCATAGCAATTTGGAACATCTGTTAAATTTGCAGCGTTTTGCAACATACGGAACATTGTTAATTACTAAAAATCAATTTTGTTAGTTAATAATTCGAATAAAAAAGTTAGTAAAAGGTGCAATTTACAACGTCGACAACATGTTGTCGATACTTTTTCAGAACCATTTTTGATTTTTGCAGCGTTTTTTAACATACTAAACAATGTTTATTATAGTATCTCATCATCAGTTTAGGAAGGGAAGGTGGATCAGCATCGCAACTTTACAATTAGCTTGTTCGAACCGTTTTTTCGTGTCTTTACAATTATCAGCGTTGTGCAACATACAAAACATTGTTTATAACTATACAAACTTTATTTTTTGAATAGAACAATAATAAAAAAGTTGGTACAGCTAAGTATAATTTATGACAAGTCATAAATACTTTGTTAAGACGATCGTAATAATTAACGTTTGTATTTTGACATAACAGTTTTTTATTATATACGACATTAACATTAGTTTATGCAGTTTCAATGTGCAAATAGTTTAACCTTAAGTGAATGCAAAACATTAGGATAGTAACAAAATGAAAGGCAAATATGATATGATTATAATTACTAATGATAGAAGTACAGTAAAATAAAGAATAATGAAATGAAACAATAGTGACGCATTGAAAATAATGAAAATTAGAATTATTTACACTAGAGCTTATTACAAATTTTACAAATAGAAGTCGTAGAATATGAATTTGATTCAAATTTCATATTTTTGTGGATGTTTAGCTCGTCTTCGTGTTCTGATCTATCAGGAACGACTGGAATTAGAGAAAAAAATATTACACATTTCGCAACGCATTAACTTTTAATATTGACGTTAGATTTTTAGTTTAATGATTTCAAGTATACTAACATCCTTCAAATTATGCATTTTCCAATATTCGCCTTTTTTCCTGGTCGTTGGTCCAGACGGACTGCCGTCTTCAATCAAATCAATTTCGCCTGCAAATCAATAGGGAACATTCACGTATTTTTTTTTTGACGTAAATTAATCATTTACCTCTCTATATCGTAGAAAAAAATATTAATAGGCTTGAAAAGATTCTAGTTTTTTTTCAAAGTGATAATTAAAACATTGAGTAAATTTGACCCGTTTAAACACCGCCATTTTGCGCGCGCTTTGCGTGACGTCAAATGATACATCCAGTGAATGTTTACTATGAACTTTTTAGCAATTTCATAGATATTTTAAGTTTTAATTGCTTTACAAGTCATGGAAGAAGATAAAAATCATCTTACGAGTATTGTATAGTACCGGAGTGCAAAAATAGTATTAGAAAAACACCCGACAAAGTGTTTTTTGTATTCCAAGAGATGCGAAAATACAAAAACAATGGTGTACGGTAATACAAGGGATAATATATGTCCTAAATCGTGTTTATATGGTTGTGAAGATCAATTTAACGTAAGTATACTTTATTTATAATAAGTTTAATCTAATAGTTTAAATTTATAGTAAGTATTAAACATTAGAAAATTTGAGTTTAAAATTAACCTAACCTATCTTACAAATTTCAGAATAACTTTCTATAAAAACCGTAATCTTTTTTTGTTTTACGCAATTTTTATGGTCTGTCGATTTATTTAAAGTTAAGGAAGATACAGCAAATTGTATTGAATATAATATGTGTAACAAAACAACAAGGAGAAAGATGTAATCTAAGTTTGAAGAAAGGAGTTGTTCCTTATATATTTTTGTGGCAAAAACAACAGCTGATAGAATGAGAATGTGCATAGTCAAAAGGCAAAGATTGACATCGGTTAATGAAGCCTTTTAAGAGTTAGCTATCAAAAGTAGTGTTTAAAAAAATTGGTGACCTTTACGAAGAAGTGATATAGGTAGTAAGTCCTAGTACTGCCCATACAAATGTCTGTGATATTAATCAGCCAAGACTCAGTACTTCTCCTATTGAATGTGATGATCATAAGGCAGAGCCTTGCTTTTCGCATATTAAAGATAAATTACCAAGTGACTAAGCTGTGCAAGTTAATATTAAACCGAAGTATGGAAGTAAAGGTGTCAATGTAAATATACCTGCTGAAAAACAAAATGTAGCATTATCACCATTTCCTCATTTAACACACAACATTGTTACACAACAGTTTTAAAAGTAAAACTATCTGTTTTAAAAAGAAAATTGTTTACTGAAAACACAGCTGATAATACTTCTATAGCATCTTATATCTTCTATATCTGCTGATTATCAACCAAGTTGTTTATCTGAGTCAAGTGAAGTGAAAAATGATTCAGAGGCAGAAACATTTTAAAAATGTATTGTGTAGTAGCATGCTAATTGCTATTCAAAAAGAGTTTGTAGGTATTTGTTTTGTTAGAGTTGTTTGAGTATTTAGAAAATGTTTTTAAGATTACCTAAACAATTGTATCATTTAATAAAACCTTTAAGCACGAAAATATAGGTTTAAATTATTTATTTTTCTCAGTCACACTGATACCACAGTATGAACTTAAACGCCGATATATTGAATGGTGTGTCAAATGACGTCACATTTCCTTTCGACCAATGGTGGCGCGTTTTGGAATTTTGAATTTCGCTCCCTAAAGTTACACTTTTCATAAATTATTTTATGGCCTTAAATGATTAGTAAATTTAAAAAAAATGATTTTATTATAATAAGATGATAAAAAGTAATCGAAAAAAAAATATTTGAGACCATTTAAATTTTTTTGCATGTTCCCTATTGCGACGGTTCTAGTTGTTCCAAATTTGCATTTAAGTTTGACGTTTGTGAAACAGTGATCACAATAACAAAAAATATATCCGGCTGAGTTTGTTGTGTGGTTCTTCTCAGACCAGGACGCGTTTGGAACCCTCATAGCTTTAACATTAAGATGGAAAGTGCTTTTTCAGAAGGGCTTATTACGATAAATCTAGTATCGTAATAGGCCCTCCTGACACTTCCATGTTGACGTACACAAGTGATCACTGATTATGATTCTAAGTGGAAAAGATATAAATAAATAAATAAATAAATATCATTGTTTTTTGACTTCCGGAACAAAACTCTCATTGAGTTGATAAATTGAAAAATTGTTCTTAAAATTGTTTTTCAAAGTTAAAAAATTGTTTCAACAAATTGTTTTTTAAAGTTCAAAAATAGTTTGGAAAAAGTGTCGACAACATGTTGTGTAAATTGCACCTTTTTACTAACTTTTTTATTCGAATTATTAACTAACAAAATTGATTTTTAGTAATAAACAATGTTCCGTATGTTGCAAAACGCTGCAAATTTAACAGATGTTCCAAATTGCTATGAACAAGATAATTATAAGTTTGCAGCGTGTTGCTAATTTTTTTACCCCTTTTATTAACAAATATCATTGTTTTTTAATAATAAACAATGTTCCGTATGTTGCAAAACGCTGCAAATTTAATATATGTTACAGAACGGTAACAAAAAGCTAATCCCAAATTTGCAGCGCGTTAATATTTTTTTTAACAATGTTATTAACAAAATACACTTTTCACCCCTTTTCAACCCTTTCCGTTCACCCCATAGCACTGCAAAATCACAGGGTAAGTTATTTTACCTTCCTCAACAAACCCTCAAAATTTCACAATGTTTGGAGTTTTCTTTGACTTTTGGCTTTATTGACTGGACTAAGAATGAAAAATAGAAAACAAAGAAAATTTGAAGCTTTGTTTAATAAGCTGAGTACATTATGTATCTATATTATATAAATAATAATGAAAACAATACATACAAAATTTCTACAAGCAAAAAACGTAAAAAAAATAAAGAAGTTGTTATTTTCGTTTGTAAAATTTAAGAAATTTAAATATATTAAAAACTCTTATAGTCGAATTAACATTACATGATCAGAATGAACGTTCTGTGATGTAATGAACTATTTTTATATTATGAAATGCTCAATTAATTCGTATTTTAATGAAATATTGTAATGTTACCGAATTGATCAACCGTTCCCGGAATGACAAAAATGTTACCGAAATGATAACTTAATATTATAAAGTACTTATTAAAATGATAAACAACAGTTTAAATATAAAAAATAAAGTTATTTATTTCGATTATCACAGTTTGCTCTTAAAAAAAATACTCCTTATGTTAATAAATTCTTATAATAATTAAGATTTAACATTTTCATAAATCAGTCTAATGAAACTTCTATAATTATAATTAGTATTTCTTAAGTTTTAATCAGTTCTTACATTTTCAGTCTTTTCACTTAAAATCACAGTCTACTTCGCTAAACTTCTTCAAATAATATAAACAAAATATAAGTAACGTACGAAAATCAACAATAAATTCTATCATAAACGACAAGTTAACTAAAATAGCCTTAAATACAAAACAAAACCTATTATTTTTCCAAAACATCAATATCGGTATCAAAATAATACGCGATGAGCCTAGAAATTCAAAACGAATGGGTGACTATAGGAGATTTTTGTATTCCACTAGCTTTGAAGTGGCGCACCTTAATTTATGATTGGTCGGCAGCATTATCAAAATTCTATCTTCATGCATTCCAAATGACTCGCCCAGATCAAAGTAATTTAGTAAGATGGGGCAAAGCCACTGAAAAGTCTTGCAACATCTGTGGGGAGCCGCGAAACACCTATTAGTAGGGTGTATGGTACTTCACCCTACTAATAGGTGTTTCTACTTAAAGGTCAATACTCGCGTTGCCACGATAAGGTATTAGAAATTAAACGGGAAGCGGTTAGTCTTTCAGTAGCAAGGGCGCGGAAGGATATAACAACCACCAAACCATCTGTAGAATTCGTAAAAGAAGGCTCCTCCAAAAAATCGAAAGCGAAGCCTTATTCAATATTAGGCGCGGCTCCTAATTAGACTCTCATGATGGACACGTATGAAAAGCATTACCTACAAAATCCCTGGGGATGTTGGTGTTTCGTCATCCAGACCGGACTTATTCCTGTATTCGAAACATCTGAGGCACGTGATACTTGTGGAGCTTACTGTTCCTTAGGAAACAAACATCCCAAGGGATCATACATTCAAGCTCAATAAGTATTACGAATTGACCAACGAACTGATCGGGAATAAATTTATAGTTAGTTTGTACGCGGTAGAAGTGGGAGCGAGAGGTATAACAGCAAAATCTCTCTATAGCCTACTTAAAGACCTAGGCCTTTCTAGAACAAGCATCAGTTCATTTCTAGAACGTATTTCAAAGGCGGCATTAGTTGGTTCTTTCAGAATTTGTTTAGGTAGGGAAAGGAGTGTGGAGGGTGAAGGTGAGCGTTTTTGCGCATAATAAAGGGGCCCCTTAAACCTACTCCTGGGTCGCAAGTCCCAAGCACTGCTTGCACTCCTCTCCTTGCAACGCGATGGGCCCGGCACCCGCACGGTGAATGCTAAGAAGCTACGTCTTTTTTTGTGTTTTTTAAAATATTTTTTTTCTTATCAGGACAAAACATAAATGTTCACCTTTTTTTGAAAAATTAAGTGAATTGCAGTTTTAATCAATATTTATCATTCCGAGTATGCAGCAGTCATTTCGGGAACGTGCCATCATGTCCGGGAACGTTCCTGAAATGACAGTTCTCGAAATGACGTTTTCAAATAAGCGCGAGCTTTGATTATATCGCGGCTATTTTAAATGCAACCCGACTTTGTCAATAGGAGACTATTAGAGGCTACTTTTTATTTCGTATCGTCCAAAACAATTTCGACAATAATTAAATGGAATAAACACGTTCACGGATTGACGGACTATTGATATACGCTCTACAAAAAATGAACTAAAAGGTACTTACCACTTAAATATAACATATTTAACGATAAAAACACTGACAGCCGGCTTTGTTATTGTTTTCTTCCTCTACCCGCGTTTGGCATCGAAGTGTTGCCTTCACTTAAAATCATTTTTTTTAGATTATCGGTGCGTTCACTGAAATGACGTGTGGACTATTGGACAAAGTATTTTTTTAGTTTTTATAATTTTAAATAAATAATATTTTAGCATCCTTTTCTAAACCAGATTTTGAATAAAATATACGGTATATAAATTATTAACAGACCGTGATACATACCTTAAATTATTCATGATTATTTAAGACTTGTTGTTAAAGATCGTACATTAGGACGCGTTCCCGAAATGACTTTCTTTAAATGTATATTGGAATAATAAAAAAAAATACTTCATTAATAATTTATATGATAAGATGTACATATAAAACAGGTTAGTTGCAGTATCTCTTTATTATATTTTCTTAATAAAGTAAAAATTTGAGACATTAAATTGCTAACAAATCCAAGGTGCAGACCTTGGTGATTTTGAGCCATATGATGAACATCTAGACGTCTTTATTTCTGTATTCTCAGTATTTATAATGTGTTTCTATGTATTTATATCGTTGTTTTACACAATTAACACAAGCAAATAATTTGCTTACTTAGGGGTAAGATCCAATGTGTGTAATTTGTTCAATGATATTTTTAACAAATTAATAAATAACAAATTAACAAATTAAAAAGTCACGATACATAATATATATATATATATATTATATACATAACTACAAACTTTAACAACTTGTAGGGGTCAAGTCTTAAATAATTTATAAAAAATATATTTAATTATTATTACAAGTATTCATTGAACGTTACAATATGTACTTATCGTTTTCTATTTTTATTTTAATTTTTGTCCTGTATGACGCCGCCATACTTATGATTTAAGGTCTCGAAAGACACAAACGTCCTTTAGGAATTTTCTTCTATCAATAGATTCTCCCGTTCCCTTTCATTCAAACAATTGCGGAGCACACTGACGTAAGCCGTCAATGTTTAGTTTACTACGACCGAGAGAGAGGCACGTAGTGCAGTCAGTGAGTGTCGTCTCACGTCTGTCAGTAAGGCTGAAGGCAGTTTAATACGGCGCGCGGGGTGAGTGCGTCGTCTCCTTAGTGTCGGGTCAGAATAGGAGACCGCAAACATTCAAATTCATATTTAAAAATAGTGATAGATGTAAGTGAAGTGTTCAAGTAATTATATACATGTTTTAAATTTATTAATTACCTTTGTTTATGTTATTTATCAATTCTCGTTGTCAGTGATAAGACCGATAAGTGGAATTTTGCTGTGACTACATTGTAATTCACCATTAGCTAATTTGTAAAAATAAATTGCAAAAGTTATTGGTGAAGTTATCGATTTTTGGATTTGGTTTGACATAATTGTAATGATTTTTCATACATTGAACCGTTGTATGAGTCACATCGCGTGTTTCAAGTTGTTTGTATTAAATGTCACTGTTTGTCGTTTCTTTGCAACTAAAATAATTTAAATACCTACCTAGTTTCAACTAGATCTTTAACTGGTCGGTTTTGCCTTCATAATTTATGAAACGAATCTTAATTCATAGAATACATAGGTATTAATTAAACGTTTAGTTTCTTCAAATCTTCGTTCCCATGTTTTATTTGAAATCGTAAGCGCAGTTTAGTTCAATATTATGTAATCTATCATTATAGAATCTCATTAGTCATAATAATTAAGATAAATTACTTTTGACGAATCGGAGGTATGTCTAAAAAACATTTTCTATCAAAATATACCATTATTTTGAAACCAATATGTATCTGGTTTAGAGTTAGTGGTTATTAAAGTATTTATTACAGTAGTTATTAACTACTCATCCTCAATTCAATGAATATTTGTTTCTAAGGTATTGTATTGGTCTATTATCTAAATAAAACAATTAGCTCCGCCACTTCACTACTTGACTCACTTGCAATACTGGTATGACATACTTTGCATCGTCGTCAATATAACAACTGTCCTATCACTAAATTATTTTCAATATTTCGAACATAATACTAATGTAGTAACAATAATGAAAATATTTTCTGTTACTTCTTCTGTTTCCAATGTGTTTTTTCCCAATTCATATTGTTTTTTGAATTGCTCAATAATTTGTTTAAAATGATGAATTCTCCCGAAGTGGTGAACGACTCATTGTTGTTATCGTGTTTCCTCTGTGTACTTCCTGGCGGTAGCTGCGATAGCGACTGTCCAGATTGTTCGCAACTTATTTCTGATACATGTACTGTTATATTTTTATGGTTTATCTCAACGATATAACTCTTTAACGTATTCCATTCAAACGTACCTATTAAGCTTATCATAGATCTCTTACCACAGAATAGCTATATGTTCCATTGCTTGTTTTTGTTTTGATATAATATATATAATATACCTATTATGTATATTTTAATAACTCATTCATATTAACTTTCGCTATCTATTTGACATTCATCAATTAACTTTCATATTTACCATTGGTGGTATACTTCCTACAGAATATCATATTTTAAAAATAAATCCGAATAAAATTGTTATTTTGTAGTCTTTATATTTATATTGCCGGAATTACTTTTTATAAAATAGATATTCTGATACTAGAATCTTCAGTAATGCGGCTCCGAAAACCCAAATGTAAACAAATATACATGTTTTTTCTGAAAACTAGGTATTTACGTTAGCGATAAACGTGAGTGTAAGCTGTTTGTAGATGCATCGTACACAGACGTAAAGTAAGATAAGGTGCTACGTATAGTTAGTTGTCACGGTGCCAAAGTCGGCGTCGCCCGCGCCTCTCTTCAGTCGAGTGCGTTCCTTAGCGGGAAGTGTATGGCGCGCGATGTGTTTTCATTTTCGGCTGCTGTGCGGGGCGCTGTGGTGGCCGGTGCTGATGCGCTGCGCCCGCGCCGCGTACTCCTATGACGACGATTACGATCAGGTGTGTCTGCTGTCACTGACCCTGCTTGTTGTGCACTGTGAAACCGAGCTCAGTATCGTGTAGCTTCACCTTATATTTTTGCAGGAATCGATTTATTCCATGGCCAGTTATCGTCTCTATGTAGTCGTCCACTTATCACTTGTTTGGCTTTGTATCTGCTAATTTTTTTTTACGGCTTGTAGGTTCGTGTAAATTTCAGCGTAAACGAATGAACTTTGTTAGAGAAGGTTAAACCCACGTTGTGTGAAATTGTGATGTGCGTGCAGCCATAGTGCTTCCGAGTAATGTTTATCAAGGCCGCTCCCGTGGCCGCCGAAGAAGAGCGCCGCGGTTCTGTGTCTAATTGGTTTTTGTCATTGAGACGAGGCGGTCGACGTAAACGTGAAGAGAGTGGCGTCCCGGCCGGTTACGGTTCATTAGGCAGACGGAAGGATGGCGGCCAGTCGCGCGGCAAGACGAGATCGGCCTGGGACCTCACCACCGTCACGAGGCTGGTGTGTATAATATTCGGCAATCACATTATACGTTAGTGAAAGTCATTCAAAATGCAAACTCTACTGGAGACACACTTTGGCATTTTTCCAAATGCGCTGGATCGATGATGCTTTTTGAGTCTGCGGGTAAAAGGATTACCTACTGGCTACTATACACGAATGTTGTCAGATTACTTTCTATTATTTCTTTACTTTGGGAAACATTATGTGCTTTTTACGTATTGTTTACAATATTTATCATGTTTTATCTGCTAGTTGACATGAATCTTACCGACAAACAGGTACATACTATAATCGATAGATAGCATTCTTATCGATTTATTTTTTCATGCCGCAAAAAATAAAAAACATAAGCAATCCCAGTACTTTGTAATCCTCACCATTATTGTAGCAATATCTTTTATAGTAGCTGGAACCTAACGAGGTTCTTTCGTAAATCTCTTCCAGAATTCCAGTTTTCACTCTCAATGGTAATGATATTAGGCTGAAGATTACTGTGCGTCAGTACTTTATTAATATGTAGATGAGATCAGACGCAATTGTTTTAATGTAAATCACGGCCACTGTAGTTGTCTAGTTAGATGAGGACTATATTGGACAAAGGTGTATGGAGTGAGTAAAACATCGACATATGACATAACATATGACATCATGGTGTTAAGTTAAAGAATGTTTGCACGACCCAATTGTATGCACATGTGAAACTAAAAACAATGTGACATGTCGGCGCCTACAGACTACAGCGCAATTCGCACTGGTTGTATATAACAGTAGCATTGGGTTTATAATAAAATTAACTGTATTATTTAAAGCGTTAGTATAAAAATTAAATGCTACATAAATATATATAAAGTTAGTCCAGTATAGCTAATATTTATAGAGCCGGCGCACTAAGAGGGCTTTGGTGTGAATAATGCCAATGTTTATCACACTGGTGGTGAGTGCACTAAGAGGGTTATAGTCTGAGGAGATTATTAATAATTAAACAAGTTAGGAAATAACCTACTTACATATTTTAATACTACAGAGTTATGTCTATATAGTACATTCACTAAAGACTCTTGCCATACCTATGACGTCATCGTTATAAAGATTTGATTTTAATATACAAATACAAGTGTATAATTATAAGACGACTTGTTAGGTACAGTATAGTGTTTTATTGAAGTATTGTCACCTACAATGTGAACGTGTTTGAATATTATGAACTCGGCCGTTGGGACTCAGAAGAATATGTTTTGTATGTCAACATTAAAATAACCTTTTAAGCTTCTTATATTACAATGATTTAAATCAACAAAATAAGTCTTTCCTCGAATCAATTTTTACTAGGTAGAAATAATTACTTATTCACTGTGGGATTCCCGATGACGTCACACGATACAGTTATTATATTTAGTTATAAGAATAAAGAGACTGGCGTTTTTATATTGAAGAACGCAAGAATCATTTGTAATATTTATAAAGTACCTATATACAACATATGTAAATGTAAAACCAAATTGTCCAAAAAAAGCAATTGTTTTTTCGTCCTAAAAACATTTCAAACAAAACTAATAGTTCGAACCGAGCTACTATATACCTACATGTCGTGTCCTTTGTCTGTCTGTGAATTGCTTCAATGTATTCGTGGTCTAGTTTTTTTTATTCAAAACAACAAAATTTTTGTATTTCATTTCCAAATGAAACCGTATTTGCAGCTCAAATATTATTTTCCAGTGACCAAATAATTTGGGATCATCGCTTTCCTGAATTCATTAAAATAAATAAATGTTAACATTCAAGTGCTGTGATCTGTGATACCTACAATGGTAATACCTAGTTACCTTGTTCTGATAGCAGGAAAATAAGTTGTCTGCATTGCGATTGGCAGAGAACAGTGCTGGGCTATTGATAGAAAGTAGTAGTGTCGAATGCCAAATGAATTCAGATATACTATCATTTGGTCTTAGTTCATTCCCTTTTTATTATTCAATAACATTTAATAATTTAAAATTAAATGTTATTAAAAAAAATATTGAGTCTAAGAGATGACGTGTGATTTAACAACAGTATCTACCAATTCTCAGATTCTTAAAAATTCTTGCATACTGAGTACCGACACATGTGACAAATCGGTAAAATATATCCACACTTTTTTTCTATATACGGGATTTAATATTTTGCACTAATGGCGCTCAAATCGCTCCTACAATAAAGAGTTTAAGAAACGTCCAGAAAAAATAAAACCTTTTACTTTTAGCAAAAGTTTTGAGTTGTGTTATTTCTTTTTGGACAATAATTGAGAATTCTTGCCAAATGTTTTGGTGCCGGGCGTCTGGGCTCGTGTCCAAGGTTTCCTTTCCCCATATTGAAGTAGTGTTCGCAAATAATAACTCTCTGTGTTCCAGTACGGTCAGTTATGGATAGCCACTTAATTGCATCTCAAGGTTTAAATAAGGGCAGCTCCCGGTTGAATGCACGTCCGGGGGGAGGTGCGCTGACCTTGGCGGGGAAAGAGGGGGGTCGGTTCGCTAACATACCGCACGCTGCCGCACCGCTCGGTCACCAACTCGTCAAACGAGTCCGTCTCGCCTTGCTTTATATGTATTGTACTACACGTGGCGATGACAAATTAAAATGAGACTATTAGTAGTGATAACAGGGACATCCTTTTTTAACCTATAAACTCAAAAATGGCCTTAGAAATATCTACGAGGGCGATTACTTTATAGCATGTCCTTAAGGCTGGTCTTTGTTTATTTCTAGATAAATGCTTAAGAAGGCCTTCCTACTTACTGTTTAAGTACCTACTATAACTAATTGAAATAAAACTATTTTTATTAATTTAACTGGCGTCTATTGAATTAAATTTTAAATTTACATTTTAAATATAATCAAGATTCAATTCAAAATTCAACCTATCTAAGATTTAAAATGTAAATTTAAAATTTAACACACTACTATAACTAATAATAATAAAACGTTTATTTTTCTCGAATTATATAAATTCCTTTTGATTTACACTTATTTTTATCCTCTTCTACTGTTTGTAAAAACCAACCTATACCTAACCTATTTCAATAATACAATGTTAGTTACAAAGGATCTAGAACGTCACAAATCAAAATCATGTACCTACCTATAATAAGAATAATAATATTCTGCTGAAAAAATACCTAATGAAGCTTAAATATATTAGAGTGAATATATCTTGAAATATTTTACATAACTAAATGTTACGGTGTTCTTAAAATGTTTGTCCGAGGACGTGAAGTCTACCTTTTAAATTATCTCGAGAGTATTATATTATTTTTGCTGAGCCACTCCCCACATCTGTTAACTCAAATCTAACAAGAACTTCATTTTCCTTAAACAACTACGCGGAGGATCTGTTTTACTCGTGTGTCATTTTGTTGTCATCGCCGAGTCTATATTTAGAATCAGTTTACATAAAACAATTCACTTCTCGAAGATTTGACGCTTGTTTTACTTCGTGTGAAAAAATAGTTCCTATGATATATCTAATCCAATTAAATTATTATTTTTTTCAATTAAAGCAAACAATTGTTCAATCCCCGGTGCACTTATAACATGACCTCCTCGTATCACATAATACGTACATCAATCATTGGCCCTTTACAAAGCAAACAATAAAATAAAGCAACACTCATTTCCTCTCGCGCTATTGAACTTTGTCACCGAATTGAATGAGTTGATGGGAGATATTAAAATGTTCTTTACTCACCGAGTACATGTCGCATCATATGGGTCATCTCGTGTTATTGTTATAATCAATATGTTTTAAGGAAGCTGTTTCACGTACCACGGCGCCTCTACTTTCAATTATTAACCCGCTTACAAAAAACTGAACCTGAAGTTCACGGCCGCCATAAATTATGATTACTTACGTCTCGCCACATGGCCGCACTTGAGAATACATCAATAACCAGATAAATTAGACAACTTTCCATCATAGAATTATCTTTTAATATTGCTTTAATCTGATGTTATTAATAAATATCAGGTGTTATTAGACCCTGTTAGATTTTCACCTGCACAATGGCATTTAATGTAACGGTTGATAGTTAACATCGTTATTTTTTAGGGTTCCGTGTACATTGCGATTAAACGATACCATGGTGTTTCTGAGTTATTTTAATATACGAAACCCCATGTGTTTAATTGAATTAGGATTGGATACATTTTTGTAAGAGTCAACTTGATAGTATTAACTACTGAAGTGACGTCTGCCACGGAACGGTTTAGTAATTAATTTAATTCAGCTGCGAATGTTAAAAACTATATAAATATTTAATTCAAGAATGCCAATGATTGCCTTTTATTTGAATAAGTTATTTTTAAGAAAAACAACCAATACGTTAAATTATTTCGGAAGAAACCAATATTAAAACCATTCTTTTTTTCTAACAAAATATATAATAGTTTTAATTGAAAGTACAGAACCCCAACAGTCATTTATTTACGAACCGTAAGGAATCAGCGTTGCGTTTAGTTATATTTTAATAAAAATATTAAATTATACGGGTATAGTGTGAGTCACAGGCAGGTACTAACTAGTAGTGTACTAGTACTACTGCCCCGACCGCTACCCAGGCTCCGTTACACTACCACTATTCCAAGTGAGATGACGTGTAGGTTCTCGTGTTTCATTGATATGGAATATCAAATGGTGTTTAGCGAATACCATTCTTATCCTTTGTACATTACAGGTCGTATCAAAGTTCATTATCGCTGGTTGTCAATGGATGTTTTAATTCGTGGGGTCGTTGTCCGAGGTCTCATGACAGTGTGTCCTCGCTCTACCGCTCTCATACCCGTTGTCTCATGAGCTCCCTCCGCTAATATTTTTATTCTTATTGCGTCGGAACCCTCTTTCGATTTAAACGTATTGCGTCTACTGTGTACACTTTAATATTTATTGTTTTTATATTATTCATAGATTGTTTTAATCCTATTTTAAATGTTTAATATTCACTTAATTGTATAAAATTCATTAAATATGTACATTGTGTTTTCTGCTAAAATTATTCATTGACTGTAGAAATTAATTTGTTTTATTATCTTCAAACTGTAACTCTTTATGTGGTTTCCTTTGGCTGCTAGCCAGTTAGATAGGCATTCATTTACACGCAGATAGCCGGAGTCTGTGAAGATGAAATCTCTAACACTCGGCTCTCAGTGGCCGCGGGCAAGAAACAAAAAAGCATTGTTAGCTCTTAGTGCATTGAGTAGGTATGTGTCGTGTTTGATTTCATTGTTATCCACATTACATTATTTTCTATGCACTCGTTCTTAGAACATAGGTATATAATGAATATTAAGCGAGTCAGAACTATGTTTCAGTATAATTTTATTGCTTTAATGAGGCCGGTATGTTAACTGTTAATACATATTTGTCGTTTATGAGACACCTTAAAGCCGGTTTATTATTGGGTACGATGTTTTTGTTTGTGAATTCCGATTCAATTGGCGGTATTACACGTGCTATATAGAGGTACTAGTGGGACAATATCGCAGGTCAAGAATGCGGCGACATGCGACTCCGTGAGTACCCACCCAGTACCCACTGGTATCTATTATTATTTATTATCAATATTAGCTGATATGTGACATGTGACCACTTGATTGCACTGCAATTAAATGTATGGAATTAAAGTTAATTAATGTTAGTTAAGTATCATTATATTTTATGGTAAACCCGTTATCTAACATGTTGGAATAATCCTCGCGTCATTAATTTATGTTAATGTTTTAAAGAATTTGACTTTTTTACTCCTATTAAAATATATTTATTTTAATTTTCTATTAAAGTATATTTATTTACTCACACAATGTGTTTGTTTGTGATAATATGTAACATGGTTTAATTCCATGTTTGTATTTGTTTAATAATATACATTTTTCTTTTGAAACGAGTTAACGTAAACACATCGCTTTCAGGAAATCGTTAAGATTATTTGTTTGATAAAGTCTGCTAACAAATGATAATAATATTTTTATATTGTGACATTTAACAGTAAGTTATCAAAACACTGACACAAATATTTGAAGACGAGCGAAGTTACCAATCTTCTTATCTAAGTTGGATCGAGTCTCCTTGATTGATATTCTAGTTCCTAGCTAGCTCATTAGACAGACATGAATCAGTTTTGATAATATTATGTTATTACCTTAGCAGGATTATATCAAAAATATTTTACTTATTCATATTACGTATATTTTGATGCTTAATTATAAACATAAACATTTTATTTGTGTTTGAAAATAGAGATTATTTTAAAATGGCTTCAAACATTTCTAAACGCTTCAATGGAGCCGATAAATCATATTTTTATTTATAAAACCCAGGAAACACGGCGCTAGGTACAAAAACAACGGCGTGGTTATTATAGGTGTGTGTACATGTATTTAATGAATGAAACCAAATAAAAATAAATGTAAATGTTATATTTCATTTAATTCAATTCATTCATTACAATGTAAGAATTCAATATTTAAAGTTTTTTCTGCTTAATGACGTATCTATCCTGTGATTTGAACGCGTCACTTATGTATGATCAATTTACCAAATATCATCGAATGTTTACATACATCTAATAATATATATCAATATCCTTGTTTATCTCCTAACTGAAGGTTAAATATTTCTTTGTCATAGTCTGAAGTTACCTGAGTACATTCTTTGCCAATTACTTCATCGAGCAGTGATGTGAATAACAATATATACTAATATGTATATTGTTTATCAGCAGACCTTGCTTAGTTTCTACTTCCTTCTCTACGACTTATATTTGTTAGTAGACGGTAGAACATACCTATTTAATTTTTATTTATTTATTTATTGCCGTCAATATTTTGTATTATTCATGTATATATTAGTCATAATCGATATTATTATAGACTAGTATCTTATATAAATTGATAAATATAACGGAACCAACTTTAATAATCAAACAATTATATCTTATAGTACATTAAAAATTATCTACAGAGTTGATTAATAGTTTATTTAATGATAATAAGAATTGAAATAAATGACGAACAGACATAATCCTTACTATAAACAACTTATAATAATAAAACTAAATTCCATAACTAAAATTAAATTAGCAAAATGTTGTACATTTCGGCTGGTTTTAGTCGTAAATATTGGTGTTCCGAGCTGGTAGTTTGACGACTGTGATGACGTCTGCTGCGGCAGTTCCGGTCTGGTTGGCAGAGCTGCCAGTCTACATAGACATAAATAATACAATTTACAACTGCATATAGAACTGTTTCAAGAAAACTGGTTGTTATTATTAAAGTTATGATGTTCTTCGAGTCGTGACCTCGTAGTAGACTTACACATGTGTAGCCTGGGACTTGAAACAATTAACACATGTAGTGAGGCATTTTAAACTTTAATTAAATGATGGCGCCCTGGTGATGACGTAGCAGGATCTCGGTAGTCAGGCAGTTTTAAAGATCTATCTCATTATTATATTATATAGTACCTACATTAATATAGACTGTGAACACACAGTGTGCGCGTGTCGTAGGTATAGATGCCGTTTACACTTTAGGTTTTAAGCGGCTTAAATAACAAAAGGGTTTGGATCAGGGAATTATCTTTTAATTGCCTAAATTATAAGGATTCATTGCATACGGAACCCTTACAAGACTCTCTTAACACCGTCTGCATCTTCCACTGGGCTTCTTAGTCGTTACTCTTATAATAACTCAGGATTTAACAGTGCGCTGTGACTTAGTAGGAGAAACGGAAACATTAGCGTGTCGCCTACCGTACGTTGCAATGAAAGTGAATTTCACAAGTACAGAGTACCTCACTATTACTCAAATATCAGTAATATTGTTTTAAATGTTTTCAAAATGGAGTTGATCTCTTTCTTGTTACCTTTCACTGTGCGTCTTGCATAACAGTTGATTGCATTTGTTCTTGACCTCCTTGAAGACGTGTGTGTAATGTTATTATATTCACTTAATACCAACTTAATGATAATTACTTAAAATACTTTATAACAATGCTAATTATTTTAACATTTATTCTTTATTTTATCTACAAAATCCATCAATTATTATTAACTTATTAGTTTGTGGAATAATGAGTCACAAATTGATTATACGATTTCTTGTTTCTTGAAGAAAGTTAATGTAAAATAGTTATATCTAGTTCTGTATTAGACTGTGTATTTGTTGTCTTTTATTTATTATAGTTCAGTCTAAAAGTTAAAACAGTTACTCCGATAATATGGGAGTTGGCAGTTAGTCCAAATGTCTCGGCGTGGTGGCAAATATCAGTAGGACAGACAGACGATTGTATGTATTATATTAATATTGTTGAAACCACAAGACGTTATTTTTAAAGCAAGTGTAAATGATAAATAAACACATAATTACAATTTACAACAATTGAGTCTGTTATATTTCATCACGTTGAACAATTGTTTTAGAAATAATAATAAAATGCGATGTTGTTTTTAGAACTCGTCTCAGGTATATTTTACCAAGTATTGTATTGTATTGTATTGTAGACCCGCATATTAATAATTTGCATTATAGGCGACCCCTCAGCCGCACCAGACGTTGTAGTTTTTGTAGATTTTGAAGGAGATTTGCTATTATTCTTGCTTGTTAAGCAATTTTGTCATAATGCCCCAAGAATCTTCCTTTTTGGGTATTGAACTTATTTTTAAAGTGTTTCTTCTATATGTAATCCTTATATCCGTATATAAATATAAATATATACATAGGTTTCTGTTAATCTATAGCCGATAATTTTATTATTGTGATTAATTGCCAATGATTTTGAAATACAATATATAATTAAAAAGTTATAGGCATTGATTGTTTAAGATTGATCGTTTAAATAGCGCCAACCTGTCCCCAAATACTATTTTAAAGTAAGAGATTTAAAAAGTAGGCGATATTATTTATATCTTGGCTATTAGCCGACTATTAGCCCGACTGTTTCTCGTTCAATACACACTTCACTATTCACTGCTCCTTTTGTTAGTAATTTGTTTGATGTTAAATACTAAATTGAATTGCGTTCCTGTTATGAGAGCCTCCTCCGGCGTATTTCACTTTTAAAACATTTACCATACGAGCATTCTAACTTACTGTTTCAGCGTATATTTTTTTATGCAAAAATATAGCAAAATAACAACAATTTCTTCCTTAATGATAATTATTCATGTTCTGGTTAGGATTTCAGATAATAAAAGTAGTTTCCAGGATGATGATACTTATAAAATACAAACATACATCCGTCTTGAGGCTACCGACGCTGTGTTTGTTCACGTGAAAACAACTGCTTACCTCAATTACATTAAGCTATACGATGCAACGGAAAATAGATCATAACGACTTAATAATAAGAGTGAATACACTGTAAGAATGGACTTTACGAAACTTTTATAACGTAAATGAACGTACGTTTGAAATTCGACCTTACATAAATACGTCTTCGTTATATTAGTTGCTTGAACTAGCTTTAGTTTATTTTAGTTATCGTCTTACTTTTCAGTTTTCATAATGTCGGTTAACGTCATGTTAGTTTATAAAAGATCTAATGCTTCATGAAATTTAATATTGTATATTTTAAACATACACGACTCATAAAAATACAATACAAATTAAGTTCATAGTATTTAAAGAATCAAAACACTAAAGTGTCCCATACATCGCGGAACTGAAACTAAACGCAGGGAAAGTGAATTAATAAGGGAAAGTATCAAAGGATTCGCAAACACGTTCGTTTTGTGATACTAAGAGGATGAATGAGACACGAAGGATACTTCATAAAACAAGTATTTATAAGAACGGTCTTAATTAAATGATGGCTCGTAATCCGGTTAGGATTCGTTTGAAATGATCACGAAATTAAACTGCAAACAGCTCCTCGCAGTCGGACTCGTCATTGAACCATTGCTCTTCATATAGATTTATGACTGATTCAATGAATCTCGTTCTCTGATACTTAGACGTGTTTGTTTACGTTTTAATATTTTTAGTTTTATTTTAAGCAAGATTACTTTTTTTTTCATATTTGTATATCTAAGTTTTGCTTTACTTTGTATGTGTTTTGAATCAATTATTATAATTATTAATACATATCTATTTAATTAATACATTGAACTATACATGCAGGAGACATTCGTTTAGGTGTTGTTGACTTTATTCGTATCATTAAGATATTATATAAAAGTAAATTGTAATGGTTTACAGTTATTTTGTAACAATTAGTCGGTTTAATAAATAAAAGAAAGTGTGACAGCCGCTGTGATGTAACAGTGATTCTTTTCACGGGTCAGAATAGTTGCGGATACATCAGACAGCGCACTAATTTACGATGAAGATGAAACAAAAGTGTTACCGACATTTTTTTATTAATCATAATATTAATCTTTAATAAATGCTAATGTTAAATAAGGTTTTATTACGTGTATTTTCACAATTAAAAGCTATAGAAATATTTATTTTTGTATGTCTTTGGTGCGTTTTTCTTGATTAAAACTCCGCAGCCCGTAAACGTTTTGTACGGGCAATCGTTCAGAGCGCCGCGCTGGGTTAACATTTCACATTTAACATATAATATACTAGCAATCATTAAAGACAAATATAATCAAAACTACTAAAAATCAGATTTAGTTTTATAACATGGAAGTACTTATTTTTTCTTAAAAATATTCTGTTATAAACTGAAACGATTTTTTAGAGATAATAACTTAAAGAAGTAATTGGCGACTAGTGGACGCACACATATACACATTTAATTTTAATTTAATAATAGAACACGACCCCAATGACGAGTATATTATAAAAGATATAATAAATCATATAAAAATATATAATAACATTAAAATAAACATAATTGAGACCTTGTGCCATATCGTGATGATGTCTCGCTCCACTCTAATAATAAATAGTTAAGGAGTGTTATTGGTATTTAGACAAACCAATGATCACAGTATTATGTACTAAATGTTGATGTAAACTTATATTAGAAGTGCACACACACATGTCCATGTTGTATTCTCATCTTGTTCCGATGAGATAAAATAAAAACTTTCTGATCGATCGTCTGTCGGTAAATTAATCTCCGTAACGAAGTCCGTGTACGAGACATTCTATTTATTTGTAATAATATATTTTATATAATTAAATATTTGTCAAGATGTTCTTAATTTCTATTCCGAGTGTTTCCTAGTGTTAAATATTTTATAGTTAAATTACACGGTCTTAAAATATACTTGGTCACGCAATCTTTTCAATTTGTTTGGTGTTTTAATACATTCACTTTTATCGGTGAAAGGTTCAGGTATATAAAAAATAATAATATACAAACTTAGTAATTGTACCTATTCTGAGAAAGATAGCGATACTAAAAACTGAAATGATCAAACTTTTATTATCCCGTACATTTTATATTTTATGGCTTGTTAAGTATTGTATTGTCAATATAAATATAATAATTTTATTTCTGGGTATTTAATATATTTTGAGTAAAACTTCAACGTGTTTATAAGGTCAAGGTTCATCTAAATTTGCATCAGAGTTAGACCTAGACAATAATATGTCTATATCAAGAACGATAATATCTTGTTAAATCAATAATAATTAGCTTATCTATTTATTAGTATGTAAGTACTAACAGAAGAGAAATCCTGTTCCTCATTACATACATTATGAAGGTCTGGTGGAAGATGAAAGTGGTTTACGTGTTCAGTACAATGTTTCTTAACGATATTAGTAAATCTTGTTGGATGTATCGAGTATTGAGATTTCTAAGAGACATCTCAAGTCCGCATAGGAACGTACCCAACTAGTCTAGACGTTATAATAAACAGAGCTCTTATAGGCCCATACTATATAGTGTCTCACTACGCTGCTCCATACAAGTCGGTAATTGTTGTTTGCACTAATGTGCGCGGAACAATACATTTTCTTACATCGAATATAATTTTACATTGATGAATAGGTATTTATAAAGCTGTTATTATAATAACCACATCATCTCAGGAATGGAAGTATTTCAGGCATGATTCAGACATTCAGACAAATTCATTTCAGACAAATCTACTCTATGTATTATTATTAGCAGATAAGATTTAGCAAACACTGAAATAAACAATGAGTGTAAATAGTAAGCGCAAGGACGTAGACTGGAGGGTAGACATTCTCTTTGCTACCTCCGCTAAGTAACTACTTGAATACAGTCTGAAAAATTATATTACAATAATGAACTTTTTTGAAATATGGTATTTAATTTACAGTCAATTGTTCGTTATTTGTGTATTGTTCAATGTTTCTTTATATTATTAAAGATTATTATCCCTTTCACCTTTGTCATAACTTTATCGTCTAGACAAGGAAGATGGATATCGTGTCCCGCGGGGTACGGGTTGGCGACCGCAAATTATGTTACCCCGTCGGTAGAGCGTGTCGGTCTGTGCATTGTCTTACTAATTAACTATGTATTTTAATAATATCACTTAAGTTAAATATTATGCTGAATGATATTAACTTAATTGGTCTAGAAGCAAGACGAAACAATATATCGCTTACCTGATAACTAAGTCTCTTAAATAAATAAATGTCTTTTGGTAGCGTAACCCTCTGGCTAAATTTATAGTCGAGCTAGTTATCATTGTACTCCGAAGGAAGTCTGAAAATTCGGGGATATGAGAAATTGTGAAATTATGAGATTAATTTCCATATAATATATTGACTCGTAGGTCTTGTGTTTTAACGCGTGTCCGCATTGCGTCGAGCAGACTTTAGAAATCAAGTACCTACCTACGGATTATAATATTTGCCTGATCTACTTACAAATTATTTGATAACGACGTATGTCTAACGTCTATTGCTTCGAATGTACCCGACAATCATATTTTTAATAATTTTATGTATTGTATTTAGTTAATGAAAAAAAGTAGTATTTTTACTAAATCCGGCCCTTAGCATATTATCTGCAATGGACTAGAATTGGTCGGAACTCAAAACTGAAAATATATCGATGAAAACAAATCCTTTAATAAGTAGGCACAGGAACTTGACAAATGAGACAATTTGAGTTTTTTGTCATTATTGCTCTTGGTCTGTAGTATTTTAGTACGTCATGATGGTGTAACGAGGATGTTTGATCGTAATATTAAAGTATATATTCATTATCGTTGCTCTGTTGGTAGTCTCGTTGTTATTTTCAGTGCACTTTAGTCGTCGTTGTATCGTTACTGGATGTAGATTTTCTTTATGCTGCCTCTATTGTACTATATACTGTACTCGGTGCTCTGATAAAAGGTTGTTTTAACAAAGAGATTTCGGTTATAGTATTTCCGTAGATTGATTAAAATGTTCTTTTTAGTTTTCTCGTAAGTCTTTATACATATAAGTATTTGTACTACTTTACAAAGTAGGTATATGTATTTTAAAGACCTTTTGAAAAAAAAAACAATACAATAAATAAATATAAATGTACTATGATTTTTACTATATTATTGTTTTACAATTCAAGTGACCTTTTTTTTCTATATAATTTTTTGTGGTTATTGTATTTCCTCATACATTATAAAATAATACGCAATTAATTCGTTGTTTCATATAGACTTGACGTATTTATCATCATAAATATTACACATATAAATATAATGAACTCAATACCATTCCAAAGTATATAGTTCGCTATGTTCCTATAATGTGTTTATTATTACAACATATAGCTAACTTGATATATTACTATATATGTATATGGCTTAATAGTTTGCGAAAAATATATTTCTATCACATACATTGATTGTGAATTTTGTAACCATATACCGATATTTCATTATTTTTATCGATTACCAATTAATATATTTAATCGAATTGGATTACATAATAATTTAATAATTTGATTTAGCACTATTCCTCTAGTTTTGGTATTGCCATCGTTGGTAGCCCCACAACTCAACAACACACTTGTATGAGAGTTACTTAATATAAGAACTATAGTCCATAGTGTATAAACTACCTACCAGCCTGTGACGTTCTACTGATAGGTGAAGACCGCTGTGTTTCCAGTTATGAGTCAACTGTGGTTTGTACTGACGCTCGCTTAAGTTATTGACGTTAGGTTTGTAAATTATTTACTTGTCGAATGTACCTTTAATATAGTAAGTGTGTCGCTACAGTACCCCCCCCCCCCCCTCTCCTCTGATTAGTATCTCGTATCTCTTTCTCTTTCGTTGACCCTAGTATTGTTTGTTTCCAGCAACTTAAAGATGAGCTCGGCGAGGTGGTGGCCGAGCTGGAGGCACTGGACGGACAGGAAGAATGCAAACAGAATAGCAAAGCCAAACAGATGAGCATAGGCAGAAAGAAATTTAATATGGACCCTAAGAAAGGTAACTAAGTAATTTAACTAAAACTGATTATACCTGATTGTGCGTTAGAGAAATACATACACGAGCCCCGCGGAGTTGATGAGTAATATACACTGTACTTAACACAATGGTCTTTATTGTCCAAAGAAAATATGTTGATTTAGAAAATAAATTATTTGCAATATGTAAGAACAATTGTAGATTGCATTGTGTGTGAAGGTAGCGGGTTACGCGTTAAGAATAAATAATGATCACTCGCTTATACACCTGAGTGTGCTGCGTTGGCGTTCAGATGATGATGCAGGTGTGTCGGTCCCACGATATGTTACACCGCATTGTTGACATACAGACTGACCTGTCCTACTAGTGTTATATCACTCTTATCTCATCGACATAAATTGCACGAGCCTTGAATGTCTCGTTATTAAAACTGGAAGCGGATGTTTCAAACAAACAATCATTGAAAGGATATAAACTCTATATGTTACTAAACGGAGGAATAGTTTTTCCATCACATTTACAGTATTCATAAATATACCGTAGATTTATAGTGATTTTGCTTTTAACAAGAATCATCTTAGACACTATTAGCTTAGAAGATATCCTCTTGACACAAACGAACCCTTCAGTAATTGAGTACCACTTAAGAACGCAACGAGCGCAGATGGCTGTTTTGAGATACCGTATACCACTAAAATATCTTTACAGAATTTAGGATAATCATTTTAATATTGCGAGTGTGTAACACACACAACTACATAGAAGCCTTTAACTGTATTTCATCTAATTCTGTATAGTATTGTTTTTAATTAATAAAAACGGCTCTATGTATTTCTATTACCTACCTATTTTTTTCCATAAAAGTGCTGTACCACAATCTCCAATATAATAAGGCAGACATAAGGTTTGCGACGACCCTCTCATAAACTTACCGTCTATTGTAAGTAAAATATACCTACGTCATCATTTCAGATTTAGCGTACTAAGGTGTATACCTGCCGTCTCTAGGGGTTGGTTGGTTGGTTGGTTGGTTGGTTGGTTGGTTTGTTGCTTAGTTGGTTGGTTCGTTCGTTCGTTCGTAACAATGCACCACAGATGAAGTATGCCGTTTAATTTTATTTCAATGGCCAGTTATTTAAATTGTTTGAAGTGAATTCACGGGAGGTCTGGAAGTTTAAGATTATATATTAATTAAATAGTTATGAGAGAGTACGCAGTAACCCTGCATTATATTGTTAAGTTGATTGCACAATTAACTGTACGGTAACCGATAAACCGCAAGTTCAAATATTGGACAAACTTGATGTCACAACACCAGTTCATGAGAACTTTTTCCTCGTCGAGAAACATTCAGAAGCGGTGGGAAATAATAGCAGTGACGACTGGCTTCATAATTATATAGCAATTACCTAATTGTATCGTTAATAAGCTACATTACATACAAACTGCATTGAAATAGGTGAAAGATTACCCGGCAGACTATGGGGAAAGTAAATTCATACATATTTTCATTTAACCAACAATTTAATATAGTTATCTGGCTGTGTATTAAATTTTGTTATTAAATAACAAATAATAAATACCTACCTCACTACAGATGCATAACTCTTCATTAAAATTGCATACCAAGGTTAATTGTCTCTGAAGAATTCTCATCCAGGACGTTTTGAATTTATTAAATGAGGTGAGGCGCCATCCTCGCCTGCGTCTTGTTATTTTTGTTAAATCTTCATATAACATGTTAGACACAGGTTCCTTCCCTGCACTCACATTACTTTGTTGCTGTTCAATCATCTAGTAATTTGTCATTGTCATTATCAATTCAGCACACTTGAAGATTCTTATAACTAGTTTTTTGAACGTCATTAACGACTGCTCTATGACGTACGAAAACTTTTTAAAGTCATGATGATCTGTTAAGGCTAACGAGTTTTTTCTCTACGAGTTGGTATGAAGAAGATTGCAAGTGTATTATTTGTAGTTACATGAAGTACCCGTGTCGTTAAAAGATCAGAGAGGATAAAGGATTCGTGATGATAGACTTTTATATATCTGTTGGATTGATCAAGTCGTCTGCCCCCGCACGCCTCACCCCTAGGAGAGAAGGAGAGCGCGTATGACGCGGGTGAAGTGTAATTTATGAATCAGTGACGTCAGAGGGATGAGATCTTTAATCTCTACATGTGTGGATGATCTGTATCTCAGATGTATGTCTGTATACGTACTTTACGATATAACGAATAGAGGGAGAAGATATTTAATTTAATAGATGATTTTATTAATGTTCATTTTATGCATTCAGAAAATGACCCCGTTTTAGTAATATTTTCTCAATTATATGCACGTTTTACATATTTGTGTTTAATAAAATACCTTTTGGTACCAGCCACGTATGCGGTTGAAGCATTCTACACTAATTTTGTTTTATTAGAAAACTTAATCGTGAAGTAGCAAAATGCATTATACATAATATAAAAACTTTTCGAATATTGAATCATCCAATATTTATATTTTCAGGAATCGAATACTTGTATGAAAATGGCCTTTTACAAAGAACCGCGGAAGACGTGGCCCAGTTCCTGCACAAGGGTGAAGGGTTGAGTAAGACAGCCATAGGGGACTACCTCGGAGAGCGCTCCGAGTTCAACGAAGCCGTGCTCAGAGCCTTCGTGGAACTACACGACTTCACAGACCTCATACTAGTGCAGGCCTTGAGGTGCGCACCGCGGACTCTTCACTGTTTGTGTCAATAGAAACCATTTTCTGCAATTCACTTTTATATTCATATAAGTATTTAAGGTCGCGCTCGGAATATGCATATTTTTCATTATGTTACATATAATAATTCATCGGAATATTTGTGTCCCTAAAAAATATAATAGTAGTCCGGGGGATATCAACATCTCATTGCGCGTCCGTAAGACACAGGTTTTATATAATTGAAATCAGCCATCAACTTGATTAATTTCTAAAATATACGTAACATCCAGACAATTCCTGTGGAGCTTCCGTCTCCCGGGCGAGGCGCAAAAGATCGACCGCATGATGGAGAGCTTCGCCCAGCGCTACTGCCAGCTCAACCCCGACATCTTCACCAACGCCGACACCTGCTACGTGCTGAGCTTCGCCATCATCATGCTCAACACCTCGCTGCACAACCCCAGCGTCAAGGACAAGCCGGCGCCCGAACAGTTCGTGGCCATGAACAGGGGCATCAACAACGGAGGAGACCTGCCGCAGGAATTGCTCCTGGTGAGCGACGCGTCTATATCACTCCTGAATCACTCCTGCATCACTCCTACATCACTCCTACATCACTCCTACATCACTCCTGCATCACTCGACACGAACTATTCGATAACTTAATTCATCCTCTATGCAATAAATCCTTGTAACTTTTAATTTCCACTCTCGTCGTGGCCCGCATGTGAGAGCCGTAGTGTGTATGTAGAGTCCTAACTCCTTGGAGACCTCTACTTGTTAGATGACGTACCTAGTCGTCATTTATTAATTATTAAGCAATTTTATTATAAAGTAATCGGTACACGATTCTACATTTAAAAGAGACAAAAAAAGTGCTGTATATTGTCATCCAACTATGAGTTAATACAGATATATGTAATTATTATATATCACAGTAGTGAGAAGTGTATGTACTATGTTAGTAAACATATCACTACAGACCTCTCAGGAGACATCGACATCATAACAGAACTGATGACATACTTATTATATTAACAAATATAATATATACATTACTAGCTGCTGTCGTGACTACGCCTGCGGGGACTGTCAAAATAATATTTAGGTATTTGACTTATGTACTCAGCCGTATAGGGTGACCCTGCCAGTAGTTGATCAAATAAAGTCAGGACAGCTTAACCACTTTTATGTATCCTATCCTTTACCTTTTGAATATAAATTAACATTATTCTTCGCAATTATTAATACTTATCTTATCATAAGCAGCAAGAAAATCAGCTAAATATTGCATGGCCAAGAAAATTTTAAATACATATTTTTGAAATTTGCCTTTACCCAGTGGTTGATCTGGTCAAGCCAATGATTGATATAAGTCGTTCCAGTTGTTGATCACACCAACCAAAATAGTTTTTCACAGCAATAATTTAAACATTTTATAAAGTAATTATTTTTATTCAATACAAAAATATACATAAAATACCTACATTAACAAAAATACCAAATATTAACAAAAAATACCTACGTTTACAAGAATTCTAATTCAGTAACTGAGAAAACGTCCCTGGTTTTGTAGTCTTTTTTGGATCAGAAATGTGGGAGACATTTTTGCTTTGAGGCCACTTCCAAAGGCGTCCATATGGCATCATCGATGAAACCATCGCCCCATCTTCACCGACATCTTTTAATCCAGGAAAGAACTTCCCGCCGTACTTTGTGACGACGTACTCGCCCTCCAACTTTTCCATAATAATTCCGTGATTTTTTGAACTGCTAATTTAATGCAATTTTGAGGCTGTTGAATGCATTTATTTCTCAGTTTTTTCCATAACTGGAACAGCTCCAGCGCCTCAGAATCACCCTTCCATTCATCGCCTACAACGTTTCTGAACTCTTTGACACGACCTTTGATGAGGATTCAATGTACAGAAGCATCTGGACGCTAAAGTGTTCGTCGACTCTAACACCGCTTACTTCACCCAGGGCCATTGGAGCACATTGCCCTTCTTCAGAAGGGATGCACCTTCTATAGTCTACTGCATCCGGATCACTCGAATGGATAGAGACCAATTTTCGGAAGCCGTTTTATATGATAGCAGGAGTTGCTCCTTCTCGAAATGCCATGGCGATCAATGGTCCAAAGACGGCTTTCGTTACCACTTTATTTTTTCCATTCGTACACTATTTTTCTCCAGCGTACTTTCAGTGGCCTGAAGACAGCCACATCAGCGGGCTGAAGGATGTGTGTTGCGTTATGGAAAAGAGCGAAGTGCAAGATTTGATTTTCCGAGCATAACTTCGCGTCTTCCAAAGTCAGGTGGCTCTTGTGGCCGTCGACAAGGAGTAAAATTGGTAATTTTATACCCTGCTTTGGCAACCACGGTAAGAAGACGTTACCTATGTATTCGAAATAGGTGCTTCCCCGCATCCATCCCTTTTTAGATCTGCCAATGCCCCAGTCATCAGGCACATTTTGGGTGATTTCCCGCGAAATCTTCTGCAATGGGTAAACTATCATACCAGGAACAACTTCCCCTGCAGCGTTGAAGCCATAACGGTTATCGCTTCTTTTTCTTGTCCACTCCTTATTTGATAGAGATTGTTGTATAAAATGGGTCCTAATATTTTTCCGGTTTTAGGGCATGTATGGAAAGCGCTTTCATCTGCATTGAAAATCCTGGACGCATCATGAAGGATGTCTTGGCATCCTTCTTCCTCCAGGTATTTACTGAGTTCATCAAGCCATTCGCGAATTTTAGGCTCTGACACTGTTGCTCTTGCAGAATTGATGGATTCTTCATATCGCTCCGAACTGAACCCTTTTTCATGAACCCCTTAAACTATTTTTCTCCTGCTGGTGAAGTTTTTGAATGACGTTGGCCTTTTGTCCTTCTCTATAATTACCTTCACTGACTCAAATAGTGTTAACTTTTTTAGAGGTACGCCCTTTTTCGCGTATGCATTTATCCAGTCCACCAGAATTTGTTCCTCTGCTTTGGTCAGAACGGCAGCTGGTCCCAGGCGCCTCGTCTCTGTTGTTTTCCCCTTCACCTGAGAATATGGTCATAAATCTCAATACAAAGTAGTTAGATTTTTAAATAGGCAATTGTATCCATTTTGTATCTAAACACATGATACTTAGGTAGGTACCTTGTTATATAGAGTTGCAAAAGGTGCGCCGTGGGCCTTTGCAGATTTTCGCATAGAAATTCCTCTTTCTCTCACATCCTCCAAGGCCGCTTGAAGATCGGAAACCGAATATTTAAAGAACTCTTTCTTAGCCTTTTTTTTCGGCGACATTATGATCAAATATTGGTTACTAATGTGGACAGCCAGTTGTTGTTACCCCTATCAATTACTGGATTTGTGGAAACCAATAGTTGATCACTAATAATTGATAATTGTTGATCAATTTTGGAATTTGGAATATGCTTCTTTAATAAGACCAGTACTTGATCACCCATAAATAGCCCCTAAAAAGTAAACAAATGCAAAAACTACTTGCGGTTACTTAAATTACCATCCTTGAACAATGTAAAATAGTTATTGCGATAACCGCTCCGTTGGTCGAGTGGTTAGCGCAGACGCCTAACGTGTCACGGCGCAATGGGGCTCGGGTTCGATTCCCGGCGGAGACAGGCATTTATGTGATAAGCATATATGTCTGTGTTTCTGGGTTTGGTCGTTTATTAAATATATTCTCAGTATTTATATGTGTATTTCTATGTATTTGTATCGTTGTCTAACACCCTTAACACAAGCAAATAATTTGCTTACTTAGGGTTTAGATCAATGTGTGTTAATTTGTCCTGATATTATTATTATTATTATTTCTATATTACAAACGGACACTCCAATTTTATTGACATGTATAGATGTAGCATGATTGTTTGATCGAGAGGTGAGTTCGGTGACCTCTAGTGACGTATTTGAGATACGAGATGTCAATATCATTGTTATCGGTCGACAGTAACTAGCTGTTACACGCGGACGTACGCAACTAAATATTATTATCTTAAAACAACATAAATACAGAGCTTAATAAAAAACCTATAATCATACATGGAGTAAAAAATCTAAAATCATACACACTTGGAGTGATCGGTCAAAAATACAACAATTGTTAAATATAATTAATATAATATATAGATTACAAAAAAATGGTAATGAATGAATACCTCGTAAATGAAGAACAATTAATATACAATAAGAGCGTGAATAAACATAAGACACTTCATTATAGTGTACTTACATCTCTGACGACTCCATATACAATCAGTGAGTGAGTGAGTGCGTGAGTCTGGTCGGTGCAGTCGTGCGGGTCGTTCCGTCCCTCACCAATACTTACTTCAATATTTACTTGCACAATTATTGGCCCTTTTATTAATAATTGTACCATAAATCGTAATAATAACATTAAGTACAGTTGTGTTATAACTCGTTTGAAGGTTATCGTGTGTCGTGAAGGTGACCGGCCGCCCCGTTACTGTCTGTAACTGTGTGTAGATACATACATACATGTTAAATGTAATATTAACGCCTCGTCTGATGTAATTCCAGTCTCTATACGAGTCTATAAAGACGGAGCCCTTCAAGATCCCCGAGGACGACGGCAATGACCTCATGCACACCTTCTTCAACCCCGACAAGGAGGGCTGGCTGTGGAAGCAGGGCGGCAGGTACGTGCCGGTGACTGCGGCCAGTATACGGGCCCTTTGGTTACTTTGGTCACAGTTTATTTAATTATTAACCAAGTATTATAAAATATGCCAGCGGTTGTGATACAGACGTGTTCGCATCATCTTCAGGTACAAGTCGTGGAAGAGAAGATGGTTCATCCTGAACGACAACTGCCTCTACTACTTCGAGTACACCACGGACAAGGAGCCCCGGGGCATCATCCCGCTGGAGAACATATCCGTGAGCCCTGGAACACTTACTATATTATACATGGAGAGGTCGATCACCTCGAAAAATTTAATTATTTATCTAATTCTTTAGTGAACAATATACAATATAATTTATAATAAAATCTTTTGAAAATGATAGTCCAAAGTAAAAAAAAAAATCTAGTTACAGTAAATCAAATATAAAATATATTTTTATTACGTAATATAAATGATATGAGTTTGAAAAGGAATGTATATTTTTTTACGTTTTAATCGGTAACATTGTTGATTACTATAATGTTACTTGCCCTAGAAGAATAATTACATTTAATTATTTCTCATCAGTGAATCACTACACTCAACTCGTCAGAGTTACTTACGTTATTAGCTTAGCATTTAACGTAGATAACAATAATTATAAATTAATTATTTATTATTGACTTTAAGAATGTATATACAATATATGTAATGTTTTACGGATACGCGCTATGTTCTTATATATAATGTATATGTACAGAAATATGGTATGTATTTGTCGAGGTGAACATTTTTTACTTCCTGTTATATTCGTTGGAAAACGTCTCGTCGGACAAATGCTAATATTTTTATTAAAAATCACTTTCGTATGTCTGCGTTCACAAAACGTGGATATAATACAAAAATGTATACCGTACGTAAAAATATATGAGCGAGTCATTATACGGAATAATATAATATGATGTGTCCGTAGGTGCGTGCGGCCAGCGACCGCCAGCGGCCGCACTGCCTGGAGCTGTACGCCAGCGGAGGAGCCGACCTCATCAAGGCCTGCAAGACGGATTCCGAGGGGAAGGTGGTGGAGGGAAAGCACACCGTGTACCGGTACGACGCACTACGACACACTGCGGCACACTGCGACACACTGCGACACACACCGACACACTCGCACTTTACCTTAAAGATTTTTTCTTTATTTACGCTGTTGATTTTGAACTTTCAGTGCACGGAATTTAAGAATCCTTGTTAATTTTGAGTCGATATCTGCATAAGTTCATAAAATGACATTAAAGTAATAAACCAAAATTAATAACCGATTTAGGTTTTTAATGAGTCGAAGCAACAAAGTCGAAGTCGGTTATTTTATAATATGTTCAAAACGACGTCTACAATTTCACTACGGTTAAGCTGTGCAGTGCTCGACCGGTCGCGAAATTCATATGAGGAAATTAAACGAGTGGCATCTCTCACTCTCTCTCTCTCTCTCTCACTCTCTCTCTCTCACTCTCTCACTCTCTCTCTCTCTCACTCTCTCTCACTCTCTCTCTCACTCACTCACTCTCTCTCACTCTCTCTCTCTCTCTATATATATATATATATATATATATATATATATCTCTCGCATTAACGCGTTTAAAACAAAGAATTCCAAATCACCACAGTCGCATATCAAACCCACATATCACACATATCTCTTCCTCCTCGAGTAATATAGTCACACGTCTGTTCCGCAGCATGTCTGCGTCCACGGCGGAGGAGCGTGACGAGTGGATCGAGTGTCTGCGCCGCTCCATCAGCCACAACCCCTTCTACGACATGCTGGCGCAGAGGAAAAAGAAGGCACAGCACAACCTGCACGCGGGCGCGCACTAGTGACGCCTCTCACTGCGGCGCGCACTAGTGACGCCTCTCACTGCAGCGCGCACTAGGGCCGCCCTTCACTGTGGCGCGGACTAGAGCCGCCTTTCACTACGCTGGCGCCCGAGATTAAACCTACTATTTTATACACATCCTGCTCACTTTCACTGGATGCGTCACAGAGATACTCGATTGATTTGAGCGGGTAACCTTATGAGTTATGATCCCTGCGAGGGTCACGTCACTTCAATGCACAACCGACGTTACGAGTACTGTCTACTTCGGTGGCTAATGTCACATGGCTGTGTTATTCTGATGTATGATATGATGTATCCAGATTCTAATGATCTTGTCTCAATCCAGCAACGACATTCGCAAGATAGAATGGGTTGAGGTTTTCTCGTAAGTTGCGAGAACACCGATCTAATCCAGCAATAATATATATATATATATATACGTTATAAGATATCTGATGATAACGTGTGACGCGTTTAAAAATACAACCAGTAGATGGACGGATTACATTTATAAGGCCCATCCCTTATTTAGTGGTATTTTTAAAGTATGAGAAATTAAAATACCATTTGTGTTACATGTCTCTTTCTAGCATCGAACTGAGGAAAGAGATATAGTAGATGTTATGGCTGCATTTTGAATATATTGGAAGAGTACTGTCGAGAATATGTGAGCCAACCGGCAACTGATAATAATTGGAGTTATGATGACAAAATATACACAATAATAAAGATAATTTAATAGTCACAATAAATATACAATACATTGAGTTTACCAAATATGTAACAATAGAATTTACAAATGAAAATATCAAACACTAAGTCACGTCCATTGTTATATGTCCGTTGTGTCGTAAATGAAGCGTGTAATAATTTCGAGAAGCTTTCCACCAGTCATATAAATTAATTAAACTTATGAAATTGTGAAATGATTTGTATTGTATTTATAAATTATAATTAATAATCATATTTATAAATAATGATATCCGCGCAGTACATTTAGTGTGATAACGAGATCTATATAATATTAAGTGGTTTTTCGTCCACCAACGAGCTGAGGTGTCAGTACTGAGCGGGTACTTCACAGACGAGCTAATTGTCCATGTATATAAAGAAAGCAAGACTGAAACACATTATATGTATGATATCGGTTTTATAAAATTATTATTATATATCTAATTGATTATAATTTAAAAAAACAAATGTTTATTGTTTTGGTAATTTTGTGAAATCGATAATCCCTTATGAATAACCGACCCATTTAGATTTCCTTAATGTGATTTGTTTTGGTAATGTTATAGATAGGTTTTATAAAAGAATATTGCTTCTCGTTGCTTTGACAATAATGTTTAATAATATACACAATTATCCAATTAGTCGGAATTTGTATTCAATTAAGTATTATAATGTATAAATGAATGTAGACGAGTGTAGTATAGCGATGTCTTATGGTGTAAATACGGCTTTTTAAGGTTTTAGATAAATATATCACGTTACTTG
Source organism: Napeogenes sylphis (assembly GCA_959347405.1). Taxonomy (NCBI): domain Eukaryota; kingdom Metazoa; phylum Arthropoda; class Insecta; order Lepidoptera; family Nymphalidae; genus Napeogenes; species Napeogenes sylphis. Next base: position 47,388,829 of record OY365776.1, on the reverse strand, counting down.
GGCTATTCTACCATTATTAAATATATTTCTGGCTCTAATTTTAAAATTATGTATTTATTGCCTAACTATTGATATTCTACATAATTTTCATTAAAAGGACTGTCTTTGTTAATATGTTGTAACTTATTTAAACTATTCTCTTTTAATAGTCTGTTATTAATAGTTAATATCTATTCTATATCTTAATCTTATCCAGTTATTATAACATGTTTATTCGTAATGTGTATGTAATATGTATATTTGCTTGTTATTTGAATATTAAATAGTGTGTGTTCTTGGTTGCGTCAGTACACAAATCACACAGTTACTTGTGGTTTCTGTGTGTCTACTCATTTGATGTGATTGTGCAATAACGTGTTCTCCGAGGCTTAATATATATTTTTTAAATGTGTATATTACATTAAAGGCCTACAATGTATAATTTCACCTGAAATTTGGTATTTTTTATTTAATTTACTTGTTTATTTTCGGTGCACTCGTATTGTATGATCATGATGATGGCAGTTGTGGTAATGTTAGTTGTGGTTTGTAAATATAGTATTAGTCCGCATATTACTAGCGCGTATGTAGGGAGAGAAGAAGAGAGGAGCGGCGCATAACGATCTGTTATAATTTAAGATTTAGTATAATGCTGTGTAAATTCGCGTGAAATATTAATTTATCTCAATTGTATGACAACGGATATGCGCATAGTAAAGGAGTTGTAAATAATTTTGTATGAGAGAAATACATTATTATCATTACTTAGTGTTTTTTTTTATTCCTCGCACTCTTTTGAATATAATACAAAGCTTCTTATACTCAACTTAAAAAAGATTTTTCCAATGCTTCCGATTTAAATTTAAAAACTTTGCAAAAGTCAATTTTCCTTAAACCATTTCCTTGTGAGATAAATTCACTAACCTAGTTTCAAATCTGTTCCTTACTACATTTAAATAAACCCGGAGATATCTGAGATAATAATATCATACTAATAATTCACTGAACAAATTACGCACATCTAACCCCTAAGTAAGCAAATTATTTGCTTGTGTTAAAGGGTGTTATACAATGATACAAGTACATAAAATGCACGTTATAAATACTGAGAACATATTTAATAAACGGCCGAACCCAGAAATACAGACATCTATGCTCATCACATACATGCCTGTCCCTGCCAGGAACGATCCCGAATCTCATTTAGCCGCTATACGTTAGGCGTCTGTGCTAACCACTCGACCAACGGTGCGGTTAAAAGTGAGATACACATAATTATATATTGTTTATAACATAAATAAATAATTATGTGTGTTATGTGTATTTGTCATTAAACACCCGAATCAATGTTTTTGACTCTTTTTATCTGGCTTGGTGAATGAATAATGGAAATGAAAGACCCTAGGGGATGGTTGATGGTAGATGATATGTCCCGAAAGCTGGAGCTACAAACGGTTTTATTTTTTTTCAAATGTTCTCATACCCTACTCTACTTTAATTATAAATAAAATATTTGAAAATCAACAACTTTGTTCATTTTTGCACATAGAGGTTTACGAAAATATTATTTAAGGACCGCTTTTGTTAAAAAATAAGAACAAAAAAAAATAAAAAAAATGACATGCCTGCTATTGTAAGCGGTTACTAGATGGCGCTGCCATATATGGACTTCTATGTAGCGTTCTATCAAACAACCGCTTTGAAAATGTTTACTATTTTTTTTATTTCAGGCATGACAAACATTTTTTTTTACTATTTTATTTTTTTTATTTCGAGAATAATATTAATTAATATAAGTAATATATTCCATATTTCTTATATCAATTAATATTATTATATATTATAATTCCATTCCATTTTACTTATATTAATTAATATTATTACTCTGAGAAGTTTAAATTTAAAATTTAGCAAATTAACTGGTAGCTAACCCTGCGAACAGGTTTTTTTTAGAGCATTACAACGTTTGGGGGCAGTACTTCCCCGCGTAATTCAGTCCTATTGATTATGTTTATAGCATCTCAAACCTACCAAACCTTCTGGTATAAGGTCCCTTATACGGCAGGTCATACCTTCGAAGTTATCCGACACTCATAACCTCGCAACGCCATCGATCATAAAAAAGTCCACCTTGTTACCTTTTCTCCAAAAAAGCTCCGGTAGGTATGCTTACTTCCCGTACATTTGGCACTTGTGACATCAGTCACCAGGACCAGGCCATCAGAGAGCCTAACTTCCTGTTTCCTGGTGGCGCGGAGCTGTAATCCTGACATTTCCTGACAGACTTACAGACCGCAAGCCTATTCTACGATACAGTCGGATGACCGGATAGATGATAACACATCCTCCTAACCTATAGGTAGAGGAGTACCCGAACCACGGTGGCCCCCGAAAAGACCTTTGTTCAAGGGACGTTCCAAGCCCCGAAGTGGAAGACTGCAGCAGCCCTTCGCCTTACGCTGTCTAAGACCACCTCTAATTGCACGCGAGATCCGACTAGGTACTAGCCCTCGACAACTGTTTAGACGACTGCTTTCGAATCTCTACAGCTAAGCCCATTACTACCGTGAATCCAACACTAAAACCGGTAGCCCGATGGCTAACACACTTAAGGTTATACCTCGTCAGCGGAGTTCTGTAAAGTATCTGCCGATGGGTGTCTAAATGGGTGGGCAAATAGGGAACGTTTCGGGGCAATCAGGAGAAACCCTCCTCAGAATTTATCCATACGAATTCGTTAATCAGTATAATGTTGGAGGGCTAATGAATGTAAGTAACCTCCCTGAGTGGGATGTCTTGCGCGACAGCTGTGTGAACCGCCGACTCGGCACCTTCCCTCCCGCTGGGTGGTCCTTCACTTAAAAAATGTTTGTCAGGTTTCGTTAATCAGGGTGATGTTGACCAGCTGCTGAATGTCCGGAACCTCCCTTAGTGGCATGTCTCGCGCAGCAACTCTGTAACCCGCGGACTGTGCAGCTCCCGTCCCGCTAGGTGGTGCATGACATTTGTTTCGGAGGCCTGTGAGATATAGCCAGCCAGCCACCACATAATCAGCAAAGTAATCCAAAACGGCTGCTTCTCGTCCTTGATTGCGCAAGCGATCTCGTTGCGTTTAGCTTTGTCGGGGGTTGTCTGGTTTTATGGGTAACTTTAAAAACAGCAGTACATGGCTTCTATTTCGACGCAAGTCCCACAGAACAACAACGCTTTCTCCTAGGCAGGAAGTGTGTAAGGGATATTAGTCTCAAAAAATATACAAATGGGTGTTAAAACGATCGTCGGGCCAGCCGTTATAATTATATATTCCCTACCTTCGTAACCATACTGGTAAAAGCACGTTGAATAGAAGGGACAATAGGTATAATAAAATAGAAACAAGCAGTAAACATCTTGTTGTCATTAAATCATTTTGAAAAATCAATTGCTTTTTTATATTATATAGGACAAAAATAAAAACAATATAAAAAACTATTGTCTCATGTCTGTTTGCCCATCATCAAATTGTATATTTTATTTAGATTTTGATAAAATCTTTGTATTGTTATTTTCCTGATAAATATATATATATAGGATATTTTATATTCAGAAATATTTATTTTGATCGGAATGACTATAATATTAGCTATAGCTGTATGTTTAGCTTATAATTAAAATATAACAGGATTTTTATACATTTAAAGTGATGATAGAAAGCTTATAATTTCAGCGGGAAAAAGAGGGATGAAAGACAAGATCTATTATATAAAAATATGTACTGCGTAAAACATAGATATTTATCTGTTATTGTGCTAAGGTAACGTAATTAATTGCTCATTGGTACATACATACATACATACATACATACATACATACGGTACACACGGTATCATTAAGTTAACATGATCGTTGAATAACAATTTACAATGGAATATTTTGCGATGGCTATGTCTTTTAACTTTGAAAAATATTAATACTTAGGTACCTATATTGTATGATACAACGAGTTGTAGCTACACTAACATATAGTTTTATGTTTGCGGTAAGTATTGAAAACATTCTATAGATAAAGTACAATTAAGTGTTTCATTGATCTATAGCTTTTTAATATTAAAATATAAATGTGATGACATAAGATCACAGATAGAAGATACCCAGTTATTAAATTAGAAAGCATGCAAAAATAATTTTGATAGCCATGATGTAACTACATGAAAAGTATAAATAAACTGGCGATAGTAACTATTTATTGGCAGTGTAAATAATGACAAACGAATGTATCTAACCATGTCCTGATTGTATACAAAAAATATGTTAAATATTTGTCGAGACAACTATGTAAATTTTCAATATACTTGAATATTAAAGCTTACTCGACTTAAAAATGTGAGTACCTACCTAAGTATTTCATGAGTAAACGTTCAACTTTTCAGTATTACCATTTAACAAATTTAAAAAAATAACTAAGGAACGTTTGTGTGCAAAATGACACTGCGATGTTTTCGAATATTTAAAGGATAATGCATCATGGGTAAGGCACAATCAAGGGCGTACCCAGATTCTGTGCTAGGCGGGGGCAAACCAGATTTCTTTAATGGGTGTTTCTCTACTAACGGGAAAGTTTTGCATGAAATTTGTCTTACTCACTTTTTGTTTAAAAATAGGGTTTTAAATGTATAGAATGAAAGCTAATATCAAGCGATTTTCAAGTCTATAAAAGGCCGGAAGATTACTCTGCTGTTTTCAATAGGGAACATGCAAAAAAATTTAAATGGTCTCAAATATTTTTTTTTCGATTACTTTTTATCATCTTATTATAATAAAATCATTTTTTTTTAATTTACTAATCATTTAAGGCCATAAAATAATTTATGAAAAGTGTAACTTTAGGGAGCGAAATTCAAAATTCCAAAACGCGCCACCATTGGTCGAAAGGAAATGTGACGTCATTTGACACACCATTCAATATATCGGCGTTTAAGTTCATACTGTGGTATCAGTGTGACTGAGAAAAATAAATAATTTAAACCTATATTTTCGTGCTTAAAGGTTTTGTTAAATGATACAATTGTTTAGGTAATCTTAAAAACATTTTCTAAATACTCAAACAACTCTAACAAAACAAATACCTACAAACTCCTATTGAATAGCATAGCATGCTACTACACAATACATTTTTAAAATGTTTCTGCCTCTGAATCATTTTTCACTTCACTTGACTCAGATAAATAACTTGGTTGATTATAGAAGATATAAGATATAGAAGATATAAGATGCTATAGAAGTATTATCAGCTGTGTTTTCAGTAAACAATTTTCTTTTTAAAACAGATAGTTTTACTTTTAAAACTGTTGTGTAACAATGTTGTGTGTTAAATGAGGAAATGGTGACAATGCTACATTTTGTTTTTCAGCAGGTATATTTACATTGACACCTTTACTTCCATACTTCGGTTTAATATTAACTTGCACAGCTTAGTCACTTGGTAATTTATCTTTAATATGCGAAAAGCAAGGCTCTGCCTTATGATCATCACATTCAATAGGAGAAGTACTGAGTCTTGGCTGATTAATATCACAGACATTTGTATGGGCAGTACTAGGACTTACTACCTATATCACTTCTTCGTAAAGGTCACCAATTTTTTTAAACACTACTTTTGATAGCTAACTCTTAAAAGGCTTCATTAACCGATGTCAATCTTTGCCTTTTGACTATGCACATTCTCATTCTATCAGCTGTTGTTTTTGCCACAAAAATATATAAGGAACAACTCCTTTCTTCAAACTTAGATTACATCTTTCTCCTTGTTGTTTCGTTACACATATTATATTCAATACAATTTGCTGTATCTTCCTTAACCTGAAATAAATCGACAGACCATAAAAATTGCGTAAAACAAAAAAAGATTACGGTTTTTATAGAAAGTTATACTGAAATTTGTAAGATAGGTTAGGTTAATTTTAAACTCAAATTTTCTAATGTTTAATACTTACTATAAATTTAAACTATTAGATTAAACTTATTATAAATAAAGTATACTTACGTTAAATTGATCTTCACAACCATATAAACACGATTTAGGACATATATTATCCCTTTTAATTACCGTACACCATTGTTTTTGTATTTTCGCATCTCTTGGAATACAAAAAACACTTTGTCGGGTGTTTTTCTAATACTATTTTTGCACTCCGGTACTATACAATACTCGTAAGATGATTTTTATCTTCTTCCATGACATTCCATGCAATTAAAACTTAAAATATCTATGAAATTGCTAAAAAGTTCATAGTAAACATTCACTGGATGTATCATTTGACGTCACGCAAAGCGCGCGCAAAATGGCGGTGTTTAAACGGGTCAAATTTACTCAATGTTTTAATTTTCACTTTGAAAAAATACTAGAATCTTTTCAAGCCTATTAATATTTTTTTCTACGATATAGAGAGGTAAATGATTAATTTACGTCAAAAAAAAAATACGTGAATGTTCCCTATTTTAGAAGTTTTTTTTTGGTGCTTTTTTTTATTGACATCCTCCCTCTTTTAAGGATCATTCTTATAACATTTGTATCAAAATTTTGCTGTTTTTCTCTTTTTTTTTCTAATATTTATTGTCTCGTCATTTTATATTTTTTTTTAAATGGTAACTGGCATGGTAAGCCGTTTCTAAGCTATATTTGTAATTACTGTACTTACGGATAATAGCTGCATATAATCCATTTAGTAGCCAATTTTATTTAAATGTATATAAAAAACAGGGGATTGTCGCCAGGGGACTGTCACCAGGGGACTGTGTTTTCTGGCTCTACACAAGACTGTATTCATTATTTACGAATCCTAGTTTATTTCACAGCTAACTAAGTAACTGTACGTTTATTTTCGTAATCGATATATCAAAACCATATTCTAATTAGAAAAAATTACCACTCAAACTACTTACCAGGGAACTGTTACGCATAAAGGCCCCGACGCGTGATTCAGTAACTATGGCAAAAAATGAAACTACCCGCAAAATGATGTCTCGGTTCTGACTCGATATGATCGAACTTCACACTGTCAGCGATTCATTCAACACAAAATTAAGTCGTTATCGTAGACTATATTATTTTGTTTTTTTTTTAAATTAACCAGAGGATTGTGTTCAAATATTTAGGACAACATTCAGGCGGTAATTTCGAATAATTATTATTACATTTACGTAGTGTTTGTTCAATATATATCATTTTCAGTATATTTCGTTTTATTATATACTTTAAATTTGTTACACGCATATTTATGTTATTTTAAAATTGGATTTCTGAAAAGTAAAGATTCTGGGATGGGGACGCGCCAGGGGACTGTGTTTTGACAGGTTGGGATTAAAAGAAAAAAATATATAAAACATTTACATGGTCAACAATTAGGTAGCCTCAAAAATACTGAAATGTACTATAGTTTTAGATATTTTCTTAAATAAAAAATATCCAAAACAATGTGCAAATTGCTTGGGACATCAATTTTCTCGTTAGTAGAAAAAACACCCTAATATAATTTTGTAATTTTGGAACTGTAATTTTAATTTTCTGAGCAAAGTTTAACAATGAAAGAGCACGCTGATGATTTGTCTTTGCCGAATCTCGCATCTAATGAAGATATTTTACTTTAAAGTGTTTGCTAAAAATTTTGCTAGATAATTGAATTAGTTTGTAATACATAGATCTATAATAACTGAAAAGGCACTTTTCTCGTCCCCGACTGACCTTCCTGAGGAAGCATTTCTAAACCTTCTTCAATTTTTAAAACTTAATTGGTTTTATTTTTTAATGTAAATTTACAATAGAAGGTAGTAGAGAGGTATACGATGTCCAGCTGGCAGCTGCCCCCTGCCCCCCTTCGGTACGCTCATGGGCACTATTATAACAGATCTCTACCAGGATACTTCAAGATTTATTCAGAGTATTTACTAAGTATTATAAGGTATTTATGTAATAAACTTTACTAAGTACTACTTAAAAAAAACATGACAATCCCGTTGAGTTTTGTTCGTCAGTTCTTCTCAGGTCTCTGTCAATTTTTTTTTCCTAGGCGGTGGTAGCTTAGATAATAACAAAATGTTTTGTGTTTAACTTTTTTTTTAATAAAGATTTTAGATTTTGATTTTATCCAATTATTAATGTTTTTAAAATATTGTTCGATTGATATGAGTATGACAGAATAACATTGATACATGACTCTAATAAGTGTCATCCAAAATACATTTATTTACCAGTTGTTAATGCTTCATAAGAGTAGGAAGTACTATTTTGAAAATTAAAAATCTTGTAAATAAAATTGAATATTTTGAAGTAGAGTGGGTACAATACACGGAAACCAGCCAAAAAAATCGTCACTTTTTGATGTTACTCAAATTTAATATAATTAGAGATTTGCCGAGATCTAAAAATTTTATACCGAAAACTCAACTAAAAAATAAGGGGAGTTCGTAGTGAGACGCAGCCCGAAGTAATGGCTACGTAACATTAGACATTATATTGAAATCGGGAGAGCAGCTTCCACTTTCGTTGCAAAAAAGACGAAACGAGAAGATAAACTGTTTGCCAACATCTGTTAACTGGAAACTGATTAGATAAAAAAAATCATCAGTCTTATTCTGAATTTACAAATTACTGATTTTTGGGATGTAACGAGCTTTTCAATTTCACGTTTCGGAATAAATAATTATAAGTCCCATTTTGATAAATAACCAAAAGAACCCGTAACATACATATACAATCACAGCTGCCTGTCCGAGCGTGTCGTTCAAGTTGGCTTCCTTTTCCGACGTCGGTGAAACGTTAGTTGCGTAAAAATTTACTGAAACATTTACAAACACTCGTAAACATTGATTGCGACATCGTTAATGAATTTAAACTATAATAATACTTACTGTGTCTGTTTATAAAAGTATAGAGAAATAATATTTGTGTCTTTATTAATATTAAACTTAATCGATATCCTATTGAGTAATTTATTTTTTATTTAAATTTTATTTGGGTTACAGTGGTTGGATAACGTAAATTAAACAAAACTCAAAATATAAAAGAGTTTTAAAACAGTTTTTCAAAGTTAGCACGAAAAACTTACATAATACATTATTTACGTGTATATTTAACTATCAGAGATATTAAAACTAAAAAAGTATTAAACCTCAAGCAGGAAAAATATTCACTCTAAATTAATAAACCTATAGTTTACTAAACACTGGCACTTTCACTTGATATGTTTCTTATTAATTTAATTATTACATGACAGTTATTACTCTTGGCTATATAAATAACAAATTTATTTGTCGGATCGATCGAAGTAAAAATAAAAGTTACATTAAATGTTATAAAATTTAATAGCGATTATATAAATCGATAAGACTCTTAATAGTGTCATTTTCTATTGCAGTTCAATCAACCTCGTTTACGAGTTTGCGTTCTTTAACTGTTTATAAGCAAAATGCTATTATCGACATCGTAGTGTTGTCCACGGTTCGATGCTCTGTTGACTTCGATATTTTTTCTATATGATGATACACATAAAGTAGATGCTAGTTTCATGAGTTCACACGTAAGAGAAAATAAATAAGTTAATTAAAATTACAAAAAAATTACAATATTTTTGATACGGCCAGTCTTCAGCTCTGATAAAGTCCGAGACGTTCGCTTCCAACCAAGACTGCGTGGACCGAGCTATATGACCCGGCGCTGAGTCTTGCTGGAAGGACCATACTTAGTTGTTGAATACGGTGTTATTAAAGGGCTTTACTGCCTTCTCAAGAATGGTATCTTGATACACTTGTGCCGATGTTTAGATACCTTTTTCACAAAAATATCTGAAGTCATCATCACTGAAGTCAGATAATGCCGACGTTGCACTCTGTCGACTAATTGGGAAACTTGCCTAGAACTTTTAGCATAAATACGGTCATTTTGTTCGTTAAAATATTGCTCAATTTTAAAAAAAATCTCATCCGTGAACAAAATTTTTCTGTGACCTCCCTTTACGTACCGTTTCAGTAGTTGTTTCGATTTTACCACCCTATTCAACTTTAATTTAACAGTTAAGAAGTGACCAGTCTTTTATAGGCTGCAAGTCCTAAGTCATCTCTTAAAATACATGACATGGTTCTAGGTGCTATCTTCATTTCCCGAGATAAAATCTTTTGCTTTCGGACAGGATTTCTTCGAATTCTTTCCCTTACTGCTTTGACCACCTTTTTCGTACGGACACTACGTGGATGAACAGATCTTTCTCTATCACAAACAAAGGAAGTCTTATTGTACCTATTAATAGCCCAGTACACAAACATTTGACTAATACCAAGTGTATAGAGAGTTTTAAAAATTTCATTTGGCTCATACCTACTTTGTGTAATGCAATCACAGCGATTCTGGTCTCTTTATCACCCCACTCTATTTTAATATCGCAAAATAAGAAAACACAATGAACAATCGTTTAAAAATGAAAGATTCCAAATTCAAAAGTAATATTAAGTTTGAAAATATCTATAAATATGTATAGCCATGTAAAGCTTACTTGAATTTATATATTTATTTATTATTTATTTATTTATTTATGTACCAAACTTAAATCTTAACTTAAAATATAAACATTACGTACACAGGACAACTTATCTCTACAAAGAGATCTCTTCCAGCCACCCAAAAAATTGATGTGCGAAAAGAGTTTCTTAACAAAATAAATCATTGGAGGGTACATAATTGCGTAACATATACAATTAATAATATATAATTAAAATCCTTAGATATATATGACAAGTCAATATATACAAATACACATACATACACACATACATATATACATATATACATATATATATATATATAAATTCATAAATAAGGTAATAATAATATTAATAACAGTAATTATATTGATAGTGAGAGATAGTACTGCTTCAATTTATGTTTAAAAGAACTAATTGTGGAACAGTTATAAATTTCAGGAGGAAGTGAGTTCCACAATTGTGCTGCTTTTATTGTGAAAGATTCTGCTAAAAATGTGGTGTTATAACGGGGTACATCAAGGGGTTTAAAAATGACACACGAACGGGATGGTCTGTTATTAGGTACGGACAGTTGAAAAGATTGTCGTAAATAGGGAGGGGAAGATTTAGACAATACGTTAAAAAGAGTAGTTAGGACGTGAGTATTCCGGCGGAGTCGAATAGGGAGCCACTTTAGTTGACGTCGGAATTCAGATATATGATCGAATTTACGCAGTCCGTATATGAAACGAATACATACATTCTGAAGTCGATCCAACTTGTCTAGTAGCTCTTCTGTAGCATCTAAGTAACATACGTCAACGTTATATAAATATAGAATGAAAAATAAACCGATACTGGGAAACCGCGATTATTGGGAAACCGTCCCGTCGCTCTAGCAACTGAGCTAGCGTATCGCTGTCCGCCTCGGTGAATTAAGCATTCTATATGTGATCGTATGCCCAATAGTCGCGGGTTCAAATCTTTGCCCGTATCGGTTTGTTTTTCATTCTATATTTATATAAATTTAAGTAATATTTTTTTATTTTTAATTGTAACAGTATTTATGGCCAGACTAAGTATATTACGTAACGAAGTAATATTGTTTGCTACGTCGTATTAACCACCATGGCATGTATAAAAAACCCTAACAATTATATTCTGTTACCTACAATATAATTACAACTATTTTATTATTTTCCTACGTGAATAGACAACAAGGATATATAATATATTTATATTATAATAATGCTAATAGCTTGCATAAATAAACTTAAGGTGAGATGAGATTTTGTAGGTGGAGTTGCCGAAATAAAGTAAAATTAAACTACTAGATATGTAACTTATTAGTTAATATAAGTTATAAGTTACATAAGTTTTTGTAATAAATATTTTACATATATATAAATATATATATTTTACATACAGAAATATATTACAATTCAAAGAGAAGTAACAAGTTTACCAAATTAATACATATTGATTACTAAATGTAGATATATATATATATACCTTCATATAAACAACCCCTCGTGTATTTAACTTCCACGCACAGACAGCGGCACTAACAATGGAACTGCAATATTTGTCAGTCCGTTGTTATTAAATGAATAGGTAATATACATCTGTTTCGAAAACTTCATTCATTTGCATAATAACCATTAATGACTCATTGTTCATATACATAATTAATAATTTAAAAGAAATTACTTTGAAGTAAGTGATATGTTCTTAATCTTAAAGTAGAACGACTGTATTCTGAATGGTGACTTGATGGTTGGTTGGTGGTGATGACGCTGGTGATAATATTTACTTGAAATACATATCATTTAAAAATTGTGTATAAAATGTAACGTGTGGCACGTTTAAAGAAATCTTCAGTAAATACTTATTCATAGCAAGAAAAATATAGCCTATCTTATATTCAACTTAAATAGCCCAAATAAAAATTATACGATGTATATACATATACATACAGGGTTATTTGTAATTAGTTAGCCATCTCTTGCAGGTTCTCTACATTAATTCCAACAACATTTGATCTACGACTTATCACAAATCTTGATAAACAACATAAAAAAACGAAACAAAAAAATGTTTGTTCCCTCTTTTACTTATTACTCTGTATTTTGTAAGAAGTAGAAAATTTAAATTTTAAAAACTATTAATGGTAAAAAGTTATTGAAGAAATGTTGTTGGGATTTATGTAGAGTGGCTGCCCGCAAGAGGTGGCCAATGAATTACAAATAACTCTCTATATACATAGCTATATATAATAATGTATAGACTAATATAATTATATAAACATATGTACCTACAGAATACTCTATGTCTATAGCCTACAAGGTAAAAAGTATCGATATTCACAGAATGTACCTACCTAGCTATTTTTCTATGTATTTATGGTAAGAGAAACGATATTATTAATCCTTCAAAGATTAATATTAACGTATTTATACCTAATAGTATAATAACAAGTACATATATATACAAATATAATATTAAGTTTAGAATATAATATTAAGAAATGCCAACCAATGTACAGTTTTTGTAAAGACCAAGTGCAACTTGACCTCTGTAACCTGTTAAGGTCAAATCAGTTTACATATTAGGTGGAATAATTTACTGCCAGAAGGTTTACCGTGACTATATAATACTATTTATATATATATAAGAAAAATAAATAAAACTAATACTTATAATCAAAGAGTGGTAGAAACAAAATAAAGCAGAACCAGATTTTTTTTTTCGTCTAGTTAAGTAATAAATAAGTACAAAAGTTACTTTTAAAATAAATGTACTAATATTACATTAAAATCAAAGCCAGCAGTTTATTTTTCAGGCTCTTATTATTTGCATTTATTTCGGAGTTCTGCAAAATTATACAATTACCGTGACAATAATAAGGTTCAGGAATAATAAGGCGTTTTAATTATTTAAAATGAAGAATGAGGATTTAACTAATAGCGATAATTATACCCTTCAAATAAGGAGAGTTCTCCAGGTTTACATATCTAAGGATAACCCATGGGTTACGCAATATGAACGGTTTACCAGATGGGTCTTGGTTACATGAAATCAAATAACGTTTTATTTTTATGGTAATAACAATGTATGCATCGTCGTTTACGTAAGTTTATACTGACTTTTAATGATCGATTATTTTTGTTCCTTATTGCTTTAAACTATACATAAATAAAATAGTAACGAGAATAAATCTGTACATTGTATGCAGTAATAAAAGAAGTAATTGTTACACGTTACACGTTAAGTAAATCATACAAAACTCTAAACAATAGCTTATTACTTAAGGGAGGGTAGTGGAGGAATAAAATGAAGTTGTTGATAACATCTAGCTGTATTTAAATATTCTCACAGCTTCTGATATCAAATTATGACACTTCATAATGTCTGAGAGTGAAGTTATAACAGAATAAACTAATAATACAAAGACAACATATTAGTAGGTAGGTAGGTAGGTAGGTAGGTAGGTAGGTAGGTAGGTAGGTAGGTAGGTAGGTAGGTAGGTAGGTAGGTAGGTAGGTAGGTAGGTAGCTGCCACAAGACCTCAAACAACGTGACAACTGACTCGGTGTTTTTCAATTACCACGTCTATACTAAACATTATCTTAATAAGGTCATGTGTTATAGTCACGAGGTAAAGATTAATGGATTATATAACTCATATTATTTATTGAATTGGTTTAAAAAAAATATCAGTTTTGCTCCAATATTTGAACATCTGTAGAGTTGTAAACTATTGTCTACTAGCTGTAAAAGTTATCGCTATAAATAGAGCTAAAGAATATAAGAAATACTTATATATTTGTCATCTTTCCAAAAATGATTTCTGTATCGAATGATCGTCGATAATGACCGAGTGCAAAGTGTTTTTAAAAATTACACCTTCGGCCAGACTGTCATTAATACATCGAATACAGTTTCGGGTACGAAATTCTCATATGACCTAGAATATTATAATACCATGTTTTTTAATAGCATAAAAAATCTTCAAATTTTAAAAATTAAATTAAAAATTAAAAAAACCCGCGATACAAAAAGACCTCTAAAAAGAATAAAAGTAATATTATTATGTACTTACTTATTGAAGCTGTTACGTCGGAGGACCGTTGTACGTACGTTGACGATAGTATCTATTTTACGAAGTTACAAGGGCTTATATATGATTCGATATCGTAATTTTTTTGTTTGTAGTTTGTAGTAACTTACTTGTATTTTAATTTCTTTCTTTAAAAAGCGGTCCCCCGAAGCAACGACTTCAATTAGTACATAATAATATTATTTTATTCTTTTTGGAGGTCTTTTTGCATCGGAGGTTTTTTAAATTTTATAATTATTATTTTTTTCTGGTTTTTAAATTTATATTACTGGTTTCATTATTGTACTAAATGAATCTACGGACACACAAATTTTAACTTGCTTAAGTATTTTTATCAATATTGCATAAGAACCTTTCACCCGCACCAATAAAACCTCAATATTTGGAGAAGACTGTTTCTATTTCGACTAAACATATCTAAGAACCATCTTGAAGAACCAGGCATTCGATTAAAAAAAACCGCAATCAAATCCGTTCAAACTTATAACACCCCTGTTTTTGAGTCAGGGGTAAAAAAGTGGTTTTTAACAATCAAACTTATATTTGAAGTCATATGTTAATTCGTAGTCTACGATGGCCGTTAAAACTTTAAGGGACATTTATAAATAAGTATGTACAATTGGTACATAGAGGAGTAGTATTGTGTAAGTATATTACTTTGCACATACAATGGCTTTTTTGAATTACCAAATTTCGAGCATTGTGGGTCGGGAACCGCTCTTTGTGGACTTATTTAATAACAGTAATGATTATAATTTCGCAAATTTACAAACCTGTAATATATAAGGTCACGCTCGAGTGCTATTTAAGGATAGCATTTACATTCTTTAGTATTTTAACTAAACGCCCAAATATGCAAAGGTTAAAGCTATTTCCACGACATACGTCATTGAGAAAGAACTAATTAAATACATAGTTATGTTTCGTGTAAGAATATTGTACAACTGACATACTGTATGTTAGTTAAATTAGAACCAAATGTATTGGTTTTTTAACTTCCTTTCATTTTGAACAAGTAAAATAGTTACGAAGCAATAAAAAATTTAATAAACTTATTGCCTGTCTTTTTACATTGACTTACGTCTAAGTGTAACTAGTAACTACGATACTTTTTTGGAAGTTTTAAACTAATCGCAAAATGCTTTAATTATGACACTACTGTATTAGTAGTGTATTAGTATCTAGTTCTCGTTACAATCACACACACTTGCCTGCTCTCCTTAATCCCCTTTCATCATAAAGTTAGATTGCTGATAACGGAAACTAAATTTAAATTCTAACTGGGATTAAATTTGGAAATGTTATTGATTTTTAGTTTTATGTTGTAAGTGTCTAAGCAATTTAAGTAACCAGATTTGTCCACAATTTTGTGAAAGTATTGTTACTTAAATGTTACGAATCCGATAATTTTATTTGGATTAACCTTTAGTATTCTTATTGACGATCAATATATAACAAAAGAAGTAAGGTAGGATTCAGATATTTTTTATATTTATAAAACAATATTACCTATATCCAGATCAGTGTTAAATCCGCGTTAACGAAGCACAAAAACAGATTATTATAACGAAGCGCGTCGGTGTTCATCGTCCCGCATCAACTCTGCGATAATTAATAGATGAGGCTGGGTACTGGTACTGGTACTGGTACTGGTACTGGTACTGGTACTGGTACTGACAACCAGCAGAAACAAACACGCTTATTTTAACTGTAGGAATGTGTAACTTTTATTATTTAGAAACCATGCTCTAACTATTTTAATTAAAAAGAATTGTATATGATAGTGGATGGTAATAAAACTGAATTTTACTTAATATACTGATTTCAACATTATTTGGTAGTGATTCCTATACGTATTTGCTATTTCTCAATATATAACCTGCGCTGCGGACAACAACGGTGTCACGGCTGACCGATCGTTGTATTTCGTCAGAGCACAATTTCCATTTTTTTTTCGAAGCGTCGCTTTTTACAAAAATAAGATACAATGCAGTCTTCTAGTTAGGGCTGAAAATTGTCCGAGGTCATTAATTATTTAGTAACTTGTATTATTTGTTACCAGGTCGAGGGACAGGGGACATTACCACACTTCATGTCAGTGTGTGCGTGTTAGTATTTTTTATGTAAACGTTTAATTTTAACTGTTTGTTACGGCAGCTGTTTTTTTTTCCTGTTGATATATTAAGATGTTGCTTATTATGTTTAGATCATGGCTGTTTATAGACCATTGCCGAATATTTCCTACAGATGTGCTAGAATATTACCACTCGTTATTTTTAAAGATTCATATAATATCAAACACGCATACATTAAATAAATAACCTTCAATCAATATTATATGGTAAAGATTATTATTTATGTTATTGGTTGTTCAATTATTTATATTAGTTCCGAGTCAAATATTTGAAAATTATCTCTATACTCTATCTAGTTTGACGAGTAACGTCTTGTGATGTCAATAAATAATAAAAACTGGTGTATTTATAGTAAGCGTTACAGAAGATTGGGTAAAAAAAGGTAATTTAGAAAGCAAGAACAAGAAAATAACTCCAATATTAGATACAGTAAAGCTTTTTTAATACTGTGTCTTGTCTTGATCAAAAAAATTATTGAGACTAAAGTACGAGCAGGTACCTACAGCGACAGTGTTAGACTTTCTAGTGGTTTGGGGAACATTACTGTTAAAATGTTTCTTTATTCCGAACATCACATATATAATTTGTATTTGTCCGAGTGTGTGATGATCTCATAACTCATACAAATGCACATCATAAAATTTATTGCATTGTTAATGGTTTACAATTAATGTCCAACAGACGAAGTAGGAATAATAATATGATATATAATAAAGTAGTAGTGGTTTAAATATTTTTCTTGCATTGTCTATGAAAGTCCGTTTCACAAACAAAAGTATAAACAATGCAATTAAACAATAAGTAAGTTATGGTATGGTATGTTGACGAGAGAGCATTGTGTAGAGTCAACTAGTAAACAACCATTGACCGAAGAGATCTTAAAAGAAATAAACATTGCTCATTCATTGACGTGGTCATTATTAATTCATTCTTCTCAGTTCTTTTTTATATATTAAACTAATATTTTTTATTTTGATTAAATATTATACTTTTTATGAATTATTTTATTCAAAATTTTACGTTTCATAGGTTTTTAATATTTATTAATGTCTTGCTCACAGCTCTACATCCTAAACAGCTCTACATTATAAAATGAAAAAGATACGAAATATGTGTTTTAAATGTTTTAGGAATCATCGTCGATGACTATCAATAATGATTATCATCGCCAGTATGTAAATAAAAGTATTTTGTTTTAGCTTATTAGCTTTTAGTTCAATTATAAAATGAACGTGAGAGGTAATTAAATAAACATGTTATTTGATGAAGTCATTGTATCTGTATTTCAGTTAGTTTATTGAATCGAACAGTTTATCGTACTTGCAGATTCAGAATCGTCTTTGTTTTATTTATTTTTAATTTTTTAAATATATATTCTTAAGTCATATTCATCTGATTTGTTATACCAATGCAATGTTTGGATTTGAGTTGTCATTCATAGAAAAATATTTACACTATGTACAGTGGCAGTGGCATTTATGTATTATATATTTTCTGGGGATGAGGTTTAAGATAAGTATCCACGGAAATAATATAAAAGATTTAAAGTGAGTTTAAAATAAACATTAGTACAGTTTAAAATATACAAAAATTCTAAGGCTTTTTATCGTCCGAATAGTATTCTATAGATATTTAATATCATTTTCTAAATTAATTTATAATATTGAAGTATATAAAACGTTAATAAATACTTTACGACATTCCATGACATTTTTTATGAATTTCACGAACGTGTACTATATGAATACGATATTAAACCATTTTATGCAGTGCATTAAACAGGAGATTACGTAAATATAAATGTAGTTTGTATTAGGGTAGGTTATAATATATTAATAGACGTCGCGTGCTGTTTATTTGGTGACTTAGAAACGAGGAACACTTACATATATAATATTTATAACAACGATATTTAAAAACCTCCGAATTCTATAAGAAACTCTGTCTTACTACACTCTTTGTAAATCTGTTAATGTAATATATATTATATTGTAAATGGTTTATAGTTGTTATGCAAAAGAAATATGCATTCTATTTTCTTTCTATTATTCGGTATTTAGGCTTAATTTATGTTGACCCTCAGCATAATTTGTCATATTATATAATAAGTGTATTACTGAATGCTGTCATGTTTAAACATAGGATATTGTACCTGTCATAGACGAGTGTTAGCGACGGCTTTAGTATTTAAAGGTCTTAATATTTACATGTTTTAGAGTATCCACGCATTTTATACGTTTTGATGTTAGTGGTATATATTCGCAAGATTTTGAAAATGTTATTCCGATATATTTCCATATATTTATACTTCTATATAAATCTGCAGGTCCTATAAATCTTCTGTTAATAGTTGTGTCTCTTGTTGGTATGTCCTTCATAAACTTAAAATTGTCTACATGATATTATAAAGTGGTGGTTATGCAAATGATTGAATATATAGATAATATATCAACGAGATTTTTAGTACAATACCTAGCGAGCGGAGACGCTGGCAAATGATAGTATTATATGTAAAATAAATAACACATATATATACCAGCGATGGATATCAAATAAAAGGTAGAAGGAATTCAAAGTAACAACAGTGTGACACTTAGATAAGATACACTTACTAAGATATCACCGTGCACGGTAGGTACCTACTATGCAAATGAGTTTCATAAGGTTAACTACTTAATATAGTAACGAGGAGAAATCATTTTATCAGGAAAACCTAATTATGCCAACGTAACGGGATTCTTCTTGCTTTATTCAAGCATTTCAATTTCAATAAATAAAATTAAACTTAATTAATGTTAAAAATACAATTAGACCAGGGGAAGGATTGTTTATTATTACGTATTTAGTTCGGAAGATAATTAATCAATAAATACATATCCTATTTGTGAGTCTCGATGAAGAAGTAATTTAACCTTCACGGTGTGTGACGTCACATGTCTGCAGACGGGTAATTTGTTTAAAATTGTACAAAACTTGCAATTTTATGGTATTGTTGACGACTGTCTGTGTGTTTTAAAATGAAATATACGTATACCTATGTTATACACCTCAAATATAATTCTTAACATCCATAAAATGTTGAAATATAATAACCATAAGTTCCTTAGTATTTTATTGATGGATGTATGGATGTTCGTAAATAATATGTTATATTATAATAACAGAGGTACATGTGTACAAATTAGGAATCTTCGATCCTAATACAAGGTTACAGACTACAGTGTATTACAAGTATTTATGAGTAGGCTGTCAGCTGTGGGTACTTTTTATGTTATTCTAATGTAGGTGTCGGATTACGATTGCTAACTAAGATTTGATTTAGTGAGATCAGTAACTTGTAAAGTATTTAGCAAATTATAGAGACCATTAAACTGTTAATTAATAAAACACTCAATTTATATTTGAATATCAGACAGGAGTGCTGGTTGTGTTGACGCAATTTGAAAATTGGATTGGATACAAAATGAAAATGTAAATGATGTTTTGATATAGGCTTGTCACTCGATATACATATAAGCCAATTAGTTTTAATTAAGAAATGAACTGCTATTTCAATTAGAACTCAGACTATTTATTCGGTATATTGATGTGAAGTAAGCAAAATATATTTTTAATCAATACATGTACCTACTTGAAAATATGTTTAAATATAACAAATAATAACAAATAATAACAAATAATATATCAGTCGTTATGTTATCGAGCTCGCTATTAACATGTTTTTTAGATGGAGTTAAATGGATGAAACATAAGCTTCGATTTATTCAGAAGATCTACGTTTATTTCGGGTTCCTTCAGAAGTGCTATATAAAGCACTGTATCTTGTTTTTATCACTAATTTGATCTTTCAAACAAAGTAACGGACAAAGACTAGTGCTAAATAATGTATCTTTATCAGAGGGATTCTTTTAATACTAATAACTTTTTCTGTTGCTAATTATAATTCCCTATAACATATATTGTAAGTCGTATGTGAGACATGTCTATGACAAATTAATATTCGCAAAGAGATCACACTTAGAACTAAATCATTCATTAGTTATTGCCTTGGATGTGACGAACATATAAACTAATTGGTATTTTGCAATTTAGCTTATATACACACATATGTGTATATTAAATATATAATGTTAACTCGATTAATAACTACAGTTGTACATGTTTTGTCAATCATTTTTGAATAACAATAACAATATAACAAACAATAACAAAATATCTATCTTTAATTTGTGTGGTTATATCTTTTGTATGTTTATTTGTTACGTGACACAAACATAGAATGTTAATCTTTAACAAAAATACTCACAAAGCGACAGTTTGATAAATTCAATGTAATGACAAATATAAACAATAACCTCTTTGTTATATAAACTAGATTTAATGATGTCACCCGGGGTCTCTTGATATAAACAATATTATAACTTCAATAATTCAATATAGAAATATAATTTATAAAAAATTATATAAGGCAATTTAGGATCTCTACTTGAAATATCTTAAGGATTTATTTTATTTTTTCGTAACTGTTATATACGGGAAGTAGAATCTACAGTTTAGAATCTAGAGTAACTGTTGTTAAGTATTGACAGCGTGTTGAAAAAGGAATATAAAGTAGTGAGAGTAAGTCACATATTATAAAAATCTGATAAATAACACAAGAATTTAATTTAAATTTCCTTTATAATTTAGTTAATTATTTTTTACCAAACTGATCGTTCGTCAGCGTCATAACACTGACATATGTGGTTAGTTATGCCATAACGTATTCTTAGACAATTGCAATGATTATATATTTCGTGAGCTGCATACTTACCAGGGCACTTGACAGTTTTAATACTGTGTTGTAGATGAAGTTATTCACAATGGCACATGAAAACAAACATTATCATTATATTAAAGATTACTTTGTTGTGTTCAAGTAAATGTAAATTAAATATCATGTACAGACATTTTTAAATAAGAGTATAAATAATTATTTAGTATATATAAATAATGTCTCTGTAGGTCCATACTTTTAATTATTATATCTAAATGTAAATAACATATTAAATAACTTAACTATGTTAGGAGAAATCGTAGACCATAAGAGGATTTAATAAAAAAGCTATTAGAATATTTTCTCCTTAATAATTAACACTCAATGTCATATTTAATATTATTAAAGTATGTATGTACCATACTTTCATTGACAGAACCACTTTCTATCTTCAAATTACATTTCACTACAAGACATCGCTTAAAAAAACTTCACTATTGACATATCGAGCCGTCGATGTACTAATTATTATGTATTTAGAACATATATTTATAATAATAATTTATTACTATTTCTTGTAACGTTTAAGTGATACGTGAAGATCTTGGATCATATAGATATGTGTTTAATTAATATATATATTGTTTTTGAATGTTCTAATTTTTAAATAAAAATTATATATCATGTAAACAATGTGATATATATTAGAGTAAATAAAATATCTCACCTCCAGTACCTACATGTATATATGTAAGTAATTGTATTTAATTAATTATTCATCTTCTAAGGATTTAATTATGCGTTTTATTGTATTTTACAATCAACATTCAACCATTGCATTAAGATAATGATAAACAAATAAACCAAATTATAATGATATTTGTAACTTGTATCGTTCAATGTGATAAAGTTGTATGGCTGTCCTTGTCTAGAAGTGTTTCTAGAAGTTGTTGTAGCTATTAACACCTAATGCTATCCCTCGCAAATAAAACCATCAAACAACATAATGTGATAATCACGTTTATTTTCAAGTCGCACACATCACAACCATACACATACATACAAACATACTAGTGTCACAATTTCGTATACATATAATGTTTAATACATTTTGATAGTCCCGCTTATATCTTAAGTTAACATTACAATGATATGATATAAATTAATTAGTTTTCTGTGTTACTTTATATGAGCAGATTAACAGAAAAACATCACCATTAGGTTACTTCTACAATATTTATGATAACAAAATATATTTGATATTTTTCATTAATATGTCTCCTTTGTTTAATATCTACTGATAAGATGGAATGTTTACTGTAATCGTGACTTTTGGAGAGTCGTCCCCGACCTTTTGTTTCACAACGCACGGATCATCTCCAGCTCGCTGTGACCCCATCGTAAAGGTCGTATATTCAATTATCATAACATTACACTTATTTTAACATAATAACATACAAAGCTAACTATATTGCGTATTATCACTGAAAAGACCTTAAGGTCAAGGTAACTTTTATTATTTTTGGTAGGGTTACACGCATCTTGATTGAGCGTCGTATAATTTGATTTATTCTCATGGTCAAGGGTGTGACCGAGAACTTACAAAGTACTAAGCGAGTAAGTGAGCCAGCGCTAGGACTATCAAGGAAGCTGTGAGTGTAGCAGCCGACGATGCTCCGTGCGGGGTCACAGGAGTCTCAGGGGTCAGATCCTCGGCAAAAACGTAGCTTTTCAAGCCCGTGTATGACCTAAGGATCCTGTAATTTACTTCATTCAGTGATACTTGATTTTTCACAAAATTGTATAATCTATTTACAACGACGTAAACATTGCCGCGATCGTCAAAACTAAAGCGGTCCACCCACTGTATGTAGTTTGGATCGCGAGCAATAGTACGCTGACCAGTTGAAAAATCAGTAGTTGTGTTCCACTCCGCGATGGTCGAGTTACCAATTAGACCGAAAAACAGTATACCCGTTGAATCCATCTTCATACCGTCTGTCTGTGACGCCTTAATACCCAGATCGACAACGTACGGACGCAGTGCTCCGTCACTGTCTGTAGCTAACGATTCATTTTGCAGAACTGATGCGTTAATTGCATAAAGATGGTAACTGGAGAGCGGGCAGAAATAAACAGTACGGTCCACAGATTTGTCTTTAGTGAAAAATTGGGGTCCGAGAGCAATTCCGTCGATGTTTACTGGTAAATTGACAGTTGTACCGTTAATGCGAAATATTGCAGCTTCCGGAAGAGATGACATTGACTTGGTGTCACGCAGTTTCCACGACTTTTTATCGCTCAGTCTAAATACGATGATACCGGGGTCAACAGCGCTGTTGTCGGTAATGTATGCGTAGTCACCGTCGCGGTTGTCGACGACGAGGTCATTTAAATAAGCCGTGTTAGGGTTCACTGTATCCAGAGATAGCGGTATGCGCTCTAATTTATTTTCCCCGGACTTTAAATTAATTAGAACGATGGAGGGAGGACACTTAGCATTTGGGTTTGACGTGAGTGTGCCGATGCGTCCGTTATCCAGAATCCACATCATTCCATTTCGATCGATTTCAATATTTTGCACAAATTGAAGGGATTCGCAAGTGCCTATAGCATTATCCTTCCAGCTGGGGAAAGGCTTCAGTTTTGGAGCCGTAGTGTCGTTCTGATGCGCTGAAATGTACGCCAGAGTAACGGGTACACCGTCCAGCATCCGAGGGAGCGTTAGGAATATATTATTATCATAGTAATTAATTCCTGATATCAAAACATTTTGAGGAATGTATCGACTTGTGTTTATGTAGGCTTCTCGGTCTCCGGGTGACTCCCACTCAAAGTCTATGGAGCGCCACTCGTACACGACTCTGAACTGTTCTCGGTGTGGTGTAGGGGCGCGGACCTGCTCGTTCTGTGCCGCGGCGGCAGCAATGAAGGCGCACAGCACTGCTCCTATCATATTGCTATAAACTCGACTCGGAAGCGTGTAACACGGCCGGCGCGAGCGATGCGACTGACGCTGACTAGTGACTACCTTGCTCTGCGTGACTCCGAACTCAGCTCAGCGGGACCGCTTTGCGTGTGTCACTATAATACGTCATTGTTATTAACAACGGGCGATTAATAGAATCACGCCTTGAAGATTATCTCAATTCAATACTCGGCACGTCAAATAGCAGTAATATGTATATACCGGAAAGGGTGCACCAAGGTCACGTCTCTCACCCCAGCTAGACGGAGGGTCCGACAGTCTCGCTGGTTATGTATAAATGGTACAGGGAATCGATTCAAGTGCTCGTTAGCTTTGCATTTATAAACATACTAAAGTTCTCGTTAAGAGTTAGAGCTTAATTTATTCAAAAGTTTCAGAGCGCAATAGGAAAACTAATGTTATGAGTTTTTCCTTATAAATGTTTAACTGATACCTAAAATATAATAACTATTATTATTATATAGTTTTTAAATACGTTCGGCAATTGAGTTTATTTCATGTAGATATGAATTGTTTTATTTTCATTAGTACTTATAACATCGCTATGATTGTGATTATTGAGACTCTATGTTAGATTAGTTAGACGTTAGTAGTATAATATGAAGTATATTAGTATAATATGAAGTATATTAGTATAATATGAAGTATATTAGTATAATATGAAGTATATTAGTATAATATGAAGTATATTAGTATAATATGAAGTATATTTTCAGAAGCCTTTTGATTAAATAATTAAATGAAATAAGGATATACTATGAAGTAGGTATGACTAAATCATTGGGTAGTAATGGGTAATGTGTCAGGGAGTCTTGATATTAAAACCTATGTTATGGCATATATATGTCATTTATTATTGGAATATCAATACAAGAAAACGAATAAATGAATAAAAATAGAAACTTTACACGTAAAACATAAAAACTAGGAATTATCTCATTTTAAGCTATGTGTTTATATTGCTAACAAAACATAAGTTTGTTTAACTAAGATTAGGTTCGTGATGAGTCACACAGGGCCAGCGTTTATTCGTTGGTTCTCAACAACAAAGACTGATTCTCACAGGTACAGAACAGTGACCTTCATAATTGATACTTATATATGTACCTATGTCATCAGTGTTACTCACCGGAGGATGTCTTCTTTTAGATTAATAAAAACTAAACCATTAAAAAGTAACTACAAATATAGAGACAAAGATCTCTAGACTATAGGTTTTATACATTATATGTTAATACAATATTGTAAAAAACATACGGCTAATCTAACAAACGGCACACCATACTTAAACCTCTAATTGAAGTCAAAGGTCACATAATGCGGTTCCCAAAAATAACACATATACGAGCCGACACACACAGACATAATTATATTATTTGTTGAAGACATTTATTAAAGTAAGGAAAATTCAGTTAATGTTCTTAATATGGGTTTAATAATAATTATTATAATAAATTACATTTAATGACATACTATATGCAAATAAGAGTATTATAATAAATGTGCCTATAAAGTAAATATACTAAAAACCTATTCAGGTACAAATAAATAAATAAGGACAGCTACAAAATGTAACAATTTGTTTTTGGGTAAAATATTTTAAATTCCTAAAATTGTATTCAGAAGCTTAAATTGTTTTATTAAAACAAAGAAAATTATCGAATCTGTTTCTAATTAGTATCTTTTTTATAATGTATTAAGATTGTGAATTAATGTGCCTTCAAACTGTGTTCTAGTATTGTTTGTCAATTCCTGTTCCATTGTAAATATTAGTAAAGTAACTCTTGAGCTATCTTAATTATTGCTGAGATAAATAATAAGCGAATTCAAATTAATTTTAATAAAGGACAAATAGGGACAGGATATAATCAGCACTTTAAGGCTCTCGTCACGTAAGAACATAATTATTTTGATTCTTCTTCCTCCATTATTTTACAACGTTAACAATTATAAAACCGGAAAAACTTACTTCTCAACATTTTGTCGGCAGTATTTTTTAACTACGTAAATATATAAATATTATAATCTTTGTACTTTAATAGATACCTAATGGGAAAGTCAGTTAAAAATATAGGTTTAAAAGAATTAATAATATTATAGTAAAACCATTAGTTTCGCAGCACACCGAACAAGCCAAAGTGACATCACTGGGTTTTTTGTTTCTTATGACAAATACATACAGTAACCAGTTAATACACACTGATATTTGAACCGTATTATTATTATTATTATTATTATTATTATTATTATTATTATTATTATTATTATTATTATTATTATTATTATTATTATTATTATTATTATTATTATTATTATTATGACATTTTTGAAGGTAAAAGAAATACAATGTGCAAAATCTTCTCACAACGACCTTAATACATAGAGCCGGTTTCTCTTCGCCATAAATAAGACAAGTAGTTATATTAGCAATATAATCCTTACCACATGGTAATACGGGTGCTTAATGTTAAGAATTTAATTTTAAATTCAATATCACGTACTTCGTCGGATGTCAGAGGATCTTCCGCAGACAGGCTCAGGTTCAATACAATATCATTTGCTTAACAACATTATTTATCCTTACTAGTTAGCCTTTACACGCTACCTCACTCGCCTTCTACAATATGTATTAGTATATAGACGTATAGCAACTCTCTAATTAAATATATGATAATCATTATTATTACAAACAAACAAATAACAAACAAACTCATTATGATATTCATATAATGTGAAGTTTATTTATAAGTTACGTGTTTATCATGTACGTATTCATACTAATGTAATCTTTACATTTCCATACATTTGTTATTGTTTTCTAAGTATTTATTGCATTATGTACTTTACTTAACGTATTACGATTCGATTACGTTACTTTTATCAGTTTATAATTGTGGAAAAAAGTTTTTAGTAAACAAATTTTATTGTTTTTGTAAAACATTTCTTAATTGTCTTTTCTTAAATTAGCTGTTAGTCCAAAATCTGAGTATTAGTCAATTGTTATTATTTTCACTTTTCTGTAATTCACATTTATTATCCAATCATTAAGAGGCTTAACTAATTAAATACTTCGTTATATATTTATTTTAAAAAGGTTAATTAATAACGATAATTTAGAAACTATTGTTAATCCACTATTAATATTAAATATTGGTGATTATTTGTTAAATGCATTTAATATTAGAAATAAAGAAAAAGTAAATAATGAACTCGTATAACCACACAATATAATATATTGCACATAATATAATTTTTAAGTAGTTAAAGCAAGATAACCATAAAAATAATAAATAATATAGTATTTTAAATAACCTTTTCGGAAATATTTCTCTTAATATCAATAAATTATACAAGCAATCATTAGAACATGCAATTATTAATAATTAAATAATAGTTCAATTATTGTAATCAATTACATCTATACATAAATATTTTTGTTTGTTTGTCGGGGAATCGTTCTCTAAGGGCAGTTTGTGTAAGCTCTGTGGTTTGATCTCGTACTTGTATTAACAATACCCACTCTAAGTACCTCATTAAAATACGAAATCTTGTAACATATTTGTTTAGTGACGAGCGTATGCCCTGCACCCAATGACGGGATAGTATCCGGTAGAATGATCGAAGTAAAATAGATTTTACACCACTGTCAAGATTGATTTTATTTATTTATTATGGATTGTATTGTAATATAGTATAATGACTTCAACCAATCAGAAACTTCTAACACGGGATTGCACAGAATATTTAAACTATATAGTATTTTTTATTATTATATTATTAATGTTTGAAAATAACTATAAACATGTGTAGCCATAAACATATATATCTATAAAAATATGTTAAACTTATTTAAATTTAAATAAATATAGACTAAAAAATAAACCGATACAGGCAGGGATTCGAACCCGCAACCCCTGGGAAACCGTCCGATACGGTAGCTCTATGGGAGGTTGCGGGTTCGATTCCCGGACTTATCTTTTTATTTTTCATTATATATTTATATAAATATATCAACTCCTAATTTATATAATTATAAATGATTCTTAAATAGAAAGGCTATAACCTAAATTCCTACACTGGAGTAACAAGAATAAACTGAATTATATTCTTTAACTTTTATACTAATAACATTCCAAAAACACGACATTTTTTTATAACTAATAAAAAAATAATACAAATAAAGAAACGTTCCGGAGACTGGTGCTAACTATTTTCCGCTCCAAAACCTATTTTCCAGTCAGCTCCCATTATTTATTCACTTATAAACTCAACTTCAGAGTATAACATAATTAGCCATGCATGTATTACGAAGTAAACGTGTTTCAGCAACTCGGAAGCGATTTCTTTCCTTACGGCGGCTTTTGAACACGCAATATGGAAGTAACGGTATATAATATATTATATACTAGACGCATTTACGAGCGCCGGTGGTTGGAAGTACCCTCGTATTGAGTTCTCTAATACACCTAAGATCTACACCTTCTTGCTTGGACTAACAATTAAAACTCTTAAACCATTAGGTATATACACTTGTTGGCGGTGACTGTGCTAAGAATGTCATTAATTTAAAAGTCATTTACAGAATATTGTTCTTGAGATCCTATAGAGGTGGCACTGCTTTGAACTAAATAATGTAAAGGTTTATCTGAAACCATAAATATAAAGTTTATATAACTGTACTTAGATTTTTCTATGATTCAATGACATAAATTTTTTTTTTTTGTC
The DNA here is from genome assembly GCA_959347405.1 of Napeogenes sylphis. NCBI lineage: Eukaryota > Metazoa > Arthropoda > Insecta > Lepidoptera > Nymphalidae > Napeogenes > Napeogenes sylphis. The sequence goes on along the minus strand of OY365776.1, from coordinate 47,359,634 downwards.
TGTCTATACTGTTAGCGTCACCGGGGGAGCGGGTGGGTCAGGAGACCCACCCTTAAAAAGGGGGGGTCAGATGGGCCCCCATGGGGAACGATGTCCCGAGGGCTTCTCAGATTGATACACGGACCTCGACTCGGGGCGTCGTTAAGAGGGAAGCTAAGGAAATTTGGACACTAGCGTCCTCCGACGGCAGAACGCCGGAGCAACGGAGCACTTACTCAGTTGGGACCTCGTCTATACCGGTATAGACGGTGTGTGTCTGTATGTTGTGTGGTGTCACTTATGCCTACGCGTACGTTATTACCTACTGTGAACGCGTCGTCGGGGTCAACGAGTTGGGTCTTCTTTTTCTGACTAAAGTAGTCTTACGTGGTCTATACTCTGCGGCGTCAGCCACCAGTTGGTTCGTGTGTCGCTCAGCACGTTCAGAGTACTTTTGGGAAAGCCCCTTGAAGTACTGAGCGATGGTCCTTAGAGGACGTGTAAAGCTCGATATCGTCCGCGTACATGGCAAGGTGCACTTTAGATCGCGGCCTAGGAATATCGCTACCGTAGATGGAGTAGAGGATGGGCGAGAGAACTGAACGCTGGGGGACACCCGCCCTGATGGGGCGGGTAAAATGACTTTTAACTATCAAATAACTTTCATGTTTGATACTTCATTTATTTATATCTTAATTTCAAATAGGCATATGTGGCAGTTTCGAAACTATAAAGAGGTAAGGTTCAAAGACTTGGCCCATAGTCCATGGAAAAGAACCTACAAGAAAGTCTAGGGATACTGTTTTAACTTATTTATAAACTGAATAAAATTCCATGGGATTGAATTCGATTGCTTATACTGAAAACCGTAACAGCTTTTTTTATTATTATGAATTAAGATAATTATGTTTTTACAATTAACAAGAACATAATGATTAATTGCATATAAAATAAAATTTTAAAGTAAGAGTAAATTTATTTTTTGTTACAAAACCTTTCAATAGTATAACATTTTCTTACAATTATGTTAATTCAAAATTTCTAGATTACAATAATATTAGTTTTATGTTTATCAAAATATTGAGCTATGTTGGATTTATTAGAGTATGAAATGTGGAGGCTACAAAATATTTATCTACCTACATCATATTGTGTATTTGTTTTTTAATATCTGTGGTTGACAAACGATCAAATGGCCCATCAGATGGTAAGTGGCTACCTTCGCCGATGTACATTTATTACATTATGTCCCTAATAAAAAGAAAATCGAGGAATCCACATGAGGACTGAGGAAGTTACATAATACGACTGACTCACTCACCAACACCGTAAGAAAAAAAAACCTTAATACCGATTCTATACCTTTTTTAGAGAAACTCGTTAAAACCAGCGAGGGTAATTCCCGGATTGGTCACCCTATATGTGTTAACAATAAAGCCTATAATGACCAATCATATAATACTTATTTTATTTATTTAGAATATTATAACATAAGATTGGTCCTCGATTTTCTTAAATTATAGAAGTGAAACTACAATAAAAGTATATTTTTTAAATTATATAATTACAAAACTCTATTTGTCAAAGTACTATACGTCATAGCATACATTTAGCTATACCTTAAGTAGCAGATCGGCTGTGATAATACAACAATGTGATAATAAAACAAAGAATGATTCTAAATTCCTAACTAAAGATAACAACATTTTTAACAGATTTTTAAATGTGTCAATTCATACAGATTTTTATAATGTCGAGTCATAGAATGTATAAGTTTTGATTTGATGATTTCGAAACTGTCATAGTTTTTGTAACGTCAAAACTCTTACTAGGTGTATTTAATCAAAGTTGCATCAATTTTTTTTTGTTGGTGTCTGTGCTGTTAGCCCTGTCGGCTATTACAGCGTCACCGGGTCGCACTTCCACGTGTATTTGCTGCCTTGCTGAATCTCGCTGCATCGATTTGGAGATAACGTCCTGTAGAGAGTTAGCCGCTTCATGTAGCGTCCAAAAACGATTAGTAGGAGAGATAATTACAAAGCCCCTGGTCGCTTTGTATATTTTTATATTTAATTACCCAAGTGTTTTTATTTCCTATGTGGTTGGTAAAAAAAAAACAAGTACATATTGTTGAAATGATTAAATATGCAATTAATGTCATTGCAATACTTGACAATGTGTTTCTCATAAATATGAACATGTAATTAATAATGTATACATTATAAGAAACAAGCATATTATTTTCATATTCATTACAATTTCGTTATACTAATTTAGCTTATTTGTTTTAATAATATTTCTATAAGATTCGGGTTATTTGGTTGTCATTCTTTTGTTGATCTTTATAGACGTAAATGATGCCTTTATTATTCTTTATCTTTTCCGAAATAAAAGAAAACTCTAGTTGTTTTTGTGTAATATACAACAGGATATATTATTGAAGCGCCATCTACTGACCGATAGCTGAAATGTTGTACATTGATATCACTAAGCGTAATCAACTAATACGAACGCTAAACAAAGATGGCGTTCTATATATATGTTACCAAATGCATTTATAATTGTGTCAAAGAATAAAAACACGTATAAATATTAGATGTTCATGTATCAAAAATAACATTTAAAAAATTTATTTAATGACTAGCGGACCCGACAGACATTGTCTTGTACACACGTCTTAATTTATAAAATTCAAATTTAAAAAAAAATACATATTAAAAAGTTAACACAATATCTAACGTCATTACATGTAGGTACATTTATCATAATTCGACCAATCGATACCGTATGAATATGTAAGTAAAGATTTTTTGTTTGAATAAATGAATTTGATGTTCCAATATATTTTATTAAATTTCACTTTTTACATTGCGAAATTAATAACGCAGATCGTAGACAAAAAACAACAAATAATGATAAAAAAAATAAAGAAATATACCTACTTACTTCGATCCGTAATAAATTTGCAAAATGTATAATTGTTTATGCACACTTCAAAGCTCTTTACTAACTCAATACTCAGTACCTCTCGATTTAATATTTAATTCAGCACGTGGATGAAAATAACACAATAATAAAATATTATTCTCAATTCTATCGCAACCCAACTGTCAGGGCAGACTATAATTAAAATATAATATTATTTAATATTTGACATTGCCATGGTAACGCAGTGTGTCGGAAAAAATGTGAAACATTCCAAAATCACCACCTACTTACACATTAAAAATTAATCAAAAAACCATTTTCCAGTGGACCAAATTGTGAATCTAAACAATTCTCAAGTCCCCTTGAACACACACAAAGAATTTCATAAAAATCGTTCCAGTCGTTTAGGAGGAGTTCAGTGACATACACACGCACACAAGAAATATATATATATAAAGATAAACAATTTGTAACAAGCTATACAAACTGTTACAAAATTTGAATATAATTATCATCTCCCGTATGGTCTAGTGGCTAGGATACCTGGCTTTCACCCAGGAGGCTCGGGTTCGATTCCCGGTACGGGAATATCCTTTTGTCATGAAATTATTTTTGTAAATTATAATTCGCGAATTACGGTTGTTCTGAAACATTTGTTGTTGTTAGTCCAGTACAGTGAAGATCCAGTGATCGTTGATTTCAGTTTACGAAATGTATTCCATCATAAAAGTTTTAAACAAATTTTATTAGGTTTCTTTCTTCAACTTCTCAAATAAAATTGAATATATGATCAAATAACACCATTATTCAGATTTCATGCATGATTGCATTATTTTTCTGTCGTGTTTACCTTCTGCCAAAATTGTGTATTTGTAAATAGAACGAGGTGCGGATGAAGATCAAAATATTTACTTATCTTAAAACTGACGACGGGTGCTAAGGATTCATATATTATATATTTACTGTTTAATAATATTTAGGTTTTAAAGTTAGTCAGAGTGCAAAGATATTTTTGAATTGTTATTATTTATATCTAAGTGTGTGTTAGGAGATACTTACATACTAGATACTTCAAATATTTACCTATTTGTTGTTGGTTTATTATCTATTGCATTCTGTAATTATATAACCAAGAAGCAGTTTATAAATGTCATAATACAAATAGTAAATAAACACGGAAAACCACGTATTTATTGACACGTGGACGAAAACAAGGCACCATTCAATAACATCAGCTAAACTTACTTTATAGATAATACAAATTACATATTTCATAATAATTAGATGATGTTACTGTGTAAGTCATGACCTACAGAAGAAATGGTGAAAAATAACGAGCTACTGTAATAATACTCAAAAATGCAAGTATGAAAATATTAAGTAATGAAAATAAATCCTAGAAATCATGTTTTTGTTCATAATGTTAATTTATGACTTTTTAAATAACTTGCTATAATTTAGTGTTACAAGGAAGAAAAACAAGAATAAAAAATAATACCTAAAACACGTGATTGTACAAAAATAAATCATATATCTGAGTTGAGAGCTCTAACAAAATCATTATAATATGTTTAATTTAATAACTTAGACTAAAGTTTTTAAGTTTAAATTAAAATAAACATCAAGACGGGTAGGAGTTGAACCTGCGACCTCTGCCTTGTAAATAATAAATGCAAATATAAAAGTAAAGTTCAATCACAGATGTATCTACAATATCTGGGAATCTAAAATTCAAACAGCTGATTTAAAGCACACAATGACACAAGCGAACACAAAACAAAACAAAACAGGACAAAATATGAAGTAAACGCATATTTAATTTAAATAACGAACCTTGCAATGTTCAAAATATTAAACCTAAGCTCAAACTCTAGTTTTGATGGAAATCACCAGCTAATTGTCGGTTTGTAAACATCGCACGAAGAGAGATATTATTAACAATCAATACAATATAATTTATAATTTGTTTACCTTAAAACCGTTGCTAAAATAACCACCGGCTATAGGTTATCAGAATGCTTCAAGTTCGTTTATTTACATCACAACAAGGTTGAGAAGTGTGCTGTGTGAGGAATATTGTTCAATAATTAATATATTCAATAACAAATAATGTTCAAAACATCACATTTAAGCTATTTTCATATTCTCACTCATCATTCTATCGTTGTAAGGTACAATGCGGAGATCACCGAAGAAGTCGTGGTAGAGTCTTGTTGTAGAATGTCTTGATATAGTTATTAAAACTGTGTTAGCTAAAGCTAGTTGGCCAAAGTGACCTTTTCGTCTCAGATTTATCGACAGCTCGTTTGTAACGAAACACATTAAAAAATTGCTCTTATTACAAACAATAAGATTTTATTCAAGACCAGAAATCTGTAAAAAAATAGATTAGTTTTATCAAGTGTTATACAATAATGACATTGACATTTTTATCTAGAATTAGTTAAGGAATATTCCAAACACAAATAAAAAATGCTTCTTAAATATTACCAATCACACCAGTTTTTTTAACATTAGAGATCAAGTTGTCACACGTATACATAAATAGCGAGATCCAGTGATATAATCACGAGACGAATACACCTACAACGAATATCAAATATGAATATTATATTATATAATTGACAAAAAAATTATATACCTATATCTGGTAATTGTTGGTGACCTTATTTGTTCCCACCACCTCAGGTAATAAGCCATCTGTCGTCACAATACATTTGAACAAATCTTACATTTAAATTTATTGTAATTACAATAAAATACAGTAAATTAAGTACCCCGAACTAGCTATTGTGTTTTCCGACAAAAGTATTCTGTGTTCTTCCCCAAATACCAACATAATTTTAACAAAACTATAAATATTTATGTGAAAGCGACTGTAGTTAGTAAACGAATATAGTTGCAACATTAAAGAGAGAATCAGTTAAACTATTCAAAATTAAATCTGTTAGAAATACGTTTCAATATAGTAGTACGGAGGTACAGGAGGCTGTATCTGTTTCTTATTATTACTGCAGTTTGTCAGTTTAACTTTGATTTAATTTAATCTATACTGGAACGATTTATTTTTATTTGTGCCGGTTATAACTATCTGTGATTGTGTGTTTAAATTTTAGTCATATTAATATTAAGCTATATATAATATGTATAATAATCTAGTGATTATAGAACCATTTCTATTGCCGCTTTAAATGCTTCAGATGAAATCTTTGAAATTCCATTCATATTATTTCTATTTTCCACATTCACTTTTCCATTTTGTTTGTATTTAATGACTTAACTAGGTGTTTTGTTCATATAAAATACAAATATAGTTATTTAATTATTTTAATTGTTATACAGATTCACACAGAATTGATTTAAGCAGATTATAAGTAACGCTGTTCCTTTCCTTCAAACATGCCTTGCCAGCTCATTTCAATTCGAACGGGAAAAGAAAATGCCATCATTCGATTTCGTCAAAGTCATTGGTAAATGCTAGTTAGATAACAATTCCTTTAAACGTACAACAGGCCTTCGATCATCGCACCTCGTATTTATTTTTTAACGGCTGCGAATATACAAGTATAGGATTTAACAGCATTCAGCCAGTCACTGTTCAGACAACGCACAGTCCGCATTTGAGTCGCGCACGCGAATATTTTCCCGCGTCTATTTCAAATTTAATAACAAAACGTCCCGTTCTCGTTTGATTGCATCTTCAGAGTACAAATATGCCTAAAAAGAAATAGTTTTTCAGTATTATAGATGCGTTATTTATATAATTATTTACAACATTTTCTAAGCTGTGTAAACGTGATGACATTTTGACACGCATAACAGTGCCGTTTTATTGAATTTAATCTGTGATAGTATTTGTAAAACTTTGTAGTCAGTGTTAAATTATTATTTATTTGTATAGTTTCGTGAAATTATTTCGCGAAACGCTGTAACAAACGGTCTTTATGATAGGTCCATATATGAAGGTGAGTGATTCATTAACCTCATTTATTTTTTGGTTATATATAATACGTCAGAGTTATCAATGAGACATGCCGGTTTAAATGGTCTTTTGAACAAGAGCTCGTTGTTGTCTGAGAAGTTTAAATATAATTATGTACCATGAACCAAATAGTTGACACTTTTTATCATAATTGTGATGTGATTTTAAATATTGAAGCTAACGTCAATATCACGTTTGATATACTCGTACTAACGTATATCGCTTTAATCAGTTTTGCATAACACAAATAATTTTGAGCGCATAGTCATAGAGTAATGATAGCATAGACAGACCTTAGTTCAGTTTCTAACCTATATTTCATAACATGCACGTTTGTTTATGAAGCACTCTATATTCGTCCTTATCTGTTATAAAACCATGTTATTCAGCAAAACCCGTAAAATTGTATTTCATATAACACACTAAAAATACTTAGTATACCTTATATTTTCATTGGCTATAGTATTTTATAAGGATAATGTAATAATTCTTACTTATAAAATAAATCTTACAAGATAATTATCAGACATCTTTACGCGAGGGAAGTAAAGAAATGAGAAAAAAGTTTTAGAAATGGAAGTCATAATAATAATTTAAAAAAATTTCATCATTTTAAATGTTAAATTAGATATAATAAAACAATGATTATAAATTACAGAAATATAACGAATTTCTTATTATCTTATTAGAATTAGTATATTATTTATTATGAAGCGATTTTGTAAATCTTCATTATATCGTATTAATAATAAATCTCACAAAAATATTTGCAACCTTCGATAATGTAGATGTGTGCAGTTTTATGGTCAGACAGACCTACATACCTATATCCATATCTAAGTGACTATCACTAAGATTGGGTATCATTAAAAAATATTATTATTAAAATATTTTTTCTAATACTTTGCCATAAATTACCTTCAATCTAAATTTATATAAATATAGAATGAAAAATAAACTGAGCTACCGTAGCTCAGTTGGTAGAGCGACGGGACGGTTTCCCAGTAGTCGCGGGTTCGAATCCCTGCCCGTATCAGTTTATTTTTCATTCTATATATATATAAATTTAAATAAGCTTAACATGGCTATAAATGTTTAAAGATATTTTCAAACATTATATTCAATCTATATTATACAAGTATAGGGAATATAGAGTCTGTAATGTTAATCATTTTTACCTTCATCTCTATAGATATCATAATAATTGGTACAGATAATGCAATTTTGGATTACGTCTTTTACAAAACCTCTCTTAACAAGTGTTATAATGAGTTAAATACTTATTTCTCATATCATATAATAGTCTAGTCTCATATTAGGTATTTTTGGACTTTTTGGGATCAAAATATACATATTCTCATGGCGTCGGAAAATTAAACAATATTATGATTCAAATAATCTGTTAGAACAGCTGATTAATAAATAAAGATACGACACGACAAGAAGAAAATTAGAACTAAGCTTCATAGCTATTTTGAATTTCTTCTCAACAAAAGACAAAAGTTATAAATCTTGAGGTACAGGCTCCAGCAATTAATATAATTCAGATATCATTATTAAGATTTCTTAATTTGGATTTCTTTAAAATCTGTTATTAATAGAGTAGTGATTAATTTACCTTGAATTTCGGCTTCGTCATTAAAGTGTGTCACCATTCACCGGCACCGCGGCTAATCGATGGTTCCTGCACAAATATAATATAAACTTAATGAACTTTATTATTGGGTTTTGATTGTACCTTAGTTTGTATAGGAAATTCCATTTATTATTTGTATTTGATGTTAGAGATATAATTTGAGTTGTGTGTATGTTCAATATGATGTTATAATAATGTGCCGGTTGCGTCGAGTCACCTATTCTTGTAACTCATGAATTATTCAATAGATTTATTAATTCTGATTATCGCAATATTTCAAATAATATTAGAGAACATATTCATTTTTTAAGATAAAAAAAATATAAATTATATTTTATTCTCCATTTTTTTCTCTACAGGACAATTGCAAGAGATAAATTAAAAATAATAAGGAACTAAGTTCCTCAATACAATTAGTACATAACACCGTGGTTATGTCAGTAAACTTTATACAAAGTCGTTAAATAGACTTCGCTTTTATAATTTATATACGTGTTCATTATCTTTTTTTGTATTTAAACTTTCGTGAACCATAGGGATTATTAAATATGTACTTACCTGGCTATAATCATGTAATTTAATAGGAATTGGTCAGATTAGTTTCGAACCCATTAGGGGTTCATGGCGGACTCGCGGCGCAAACTGAGGGGAGTCCGCCATGCCTCGAGCTCGTGAATAGTACCCCGAATGGGTTCGAAACCAGTCGGACAAATTCCTATTAAATTACATGATTGTAGCCGGGTAAATATATATGTGTACATTATCCTTGTTTTCCCGATTTTTTTCCTCATATATAAATACATATCTGGTTGCTATGCCGAAATTGAAATGAAGCGGAATCCGAGGAACCGAATTGGTGTGTCCCCAGCGTATTAAAAATGTGTAGTTGCGGATGTTTTCTATTATAATGAAAGCTTGTGGACACACATACACTTACATGACTACACATTGTATTTACAGCTACTCTATTTATAAAGCTTAAAATAATAAGCGTACATAATTGTAAAAATATCGCAGTCGGTGCTAAATTAGACCCAATCATTGTGGCCAATGCTCATAGGTTTCATATATGTAGTTTTTATAGTTAATATGAAATTATTTCAAGGGTAAACTAATTAGGAACACAATGACGAACTAAAAGTTTCAAAGAATAAAACTTATTACATATAGAGTATATATTATAAGTATGTAGTCAATAATATTTATCTCAAGACATCATCTATAACAAAGTATCGTTCCTAGTATATTGTAATAAAGGTGTATTCATTTTATAACAATTTCTGTAGTAATTTATTTAATTCCGGTAAAGAAACAACTGTAATGAATATGAAATGTAATAAATAATATGTGCTACATGTGTATGTGTGCGTTTAGTGCTAACACAGACAATACCATAGGCACTTAGAGGAAATAAATTGTACATTGAAGATGTTTTTACCACCTCAACAGTAAAGGCATTTTAACACTTCATCTGCGAAAACCATTAAATAATCTGCTTTTTAAAATTGACTCTTATATATAATGAGATAGAACAGTTTGATTGTTTTGAATATTCATAATAAATACCTGTGTGGTATTGATAACAATTTTACAACGTGATTTCAAAGACAGTATCTACACTTGACATATAATTTTAATTGTTCACGATTGCGTCAATGTAAGCCAGTCTCCCATTTTAATAACCTGCAGACACTTACGACTTAAACCAATATTAAACATCGGTTAATAAGAAGTTAATGATTTAGGCGCCATTACCCGCATCGAGACTCAAGAGTAAGCTTATCATATAATGTATTCTGATTATGGAGTGGCGTACGGTCTGTACGTCACCAGGCTGCCGGTAACAATAGGTATATAATTATACCAATACAGACCCGCGATTAATAATAATATAAAGCTAAAAACGTGTTTCTATTGCATCATGTTTAACAAATTACGAATTTGAACTTTATGGTATAAAATCCAGTGAAATCAATTATTGCTATTAGACGCACTCTATTGCTATTAGACGAAGTTACACAAGTTATTAACTATGGGGTTATTTTTTTTAAGTAATTATTTACATTAAAAATAATATTAATCTATTATTTATACAATTAATAAATTTATAATGTAAATCTGCGCTAGATTTTTGACGTATGAAATTATAGCTTATTACGCCCAGTTCAATTCAAAAGAGATCTTAGTTAAATTATCGTATGAGGTCACATTGCACTCTCTTTTGCAAAAAAAGTCATACCATTGCGGTTTACATAACAGAAATAACTTTCTCTGCATACTTATGACCATTTAAGTGTTTTTGAAAGCGTGTCCCAGATCCACCTAATACACATTCAATTACCTTCAGCTCTCTTAAAAATTAACAAAGAATGGTCAATACCAAATATAACATATGTATAAAGAGAATAAATACTAATATTGAAATAATATTCTGAAATAAAAGTTTAAGAAGTAGGTCTCATGAAAATACTCGAAACAATTTTGTATGGCTGAAATAATACTATGAATATTACATTGGTAATGGAATTAAATTAAACATACATTACTTCAATGTTTGTATATCTCTTAATAAATCATATATTAATGACTAATAACTCGGCAACTCTTAACAACAACGACTTAGTAACAGAATAATACTCAGCGATTTACTTGAGTTCCTAGAGTAGGCAATATGTTTTTACTTTTTACCCAACACATGTGTTACTCATATGACGACACGTCGGCGCTTATTATTAACAATATTTATATTTGCTGAGTAAACACATCGATGGCGGATAATGCGTAACTAAATTCGGAAATTTTATGCATTTTTATAACGATATGGTAATTATTTTGTTTACGACTTAATTATGAATTTTATAAAATACGATCATTAGAGGTTATTATTTTTGAATTTTTTGGTCATTTTGTGTGTTTGTATTTTTTATTACCAACATTATTTAAGTTTTTAACTTTTAAATGATATGGATACTTTCACGGTCTTCCTTTACAATTATCTTAAACGAATAAACTACTAACAAATATTTGAAAAACAACAAAATAAACCGACACGAAGTTATAATAATATACGACCTTCTTTATTAACATTGAAAATATATTTTAAAATGTTTGTAAGGTTTTTAAAGTTTTACCAACAATAGGTTCCTTGGGTTAGGTCCAAAGGTCACATTCTAAAGAAAAGTTTAGTCTCATTAGTGTAAAGTTATAATTAGTACATCACCAGTGGTATCTATCACCTTGATGGCAATTAGCAAGTGAAATTATTATACGTTTTCGAGAATAAATTATTAAAATACGTTGCAAAATTTATGGTCTGATATGTTTACCTTTTTAATATGTGATGATACATTTAAGATAAATTTTAATTATATGATTCGTCTAAGAAAAATAGAACAAACCTATTTCGGAATAAGATTTTTTAGTTTTTCTCTTAACTTAAAACGCGTTGTTTTTATCTTAATCTTACTTACTCAATGAGTTTAAATGAAAACTTTTTTCTTTGATAAATATATTGATTAATTTAGAAAAGTCTTTTGGGAAGATTGCTAAAAAACATATTTTTTTCCGGTTTTTTGAAGTGTGCTGCTTAGTCATTATTTATTATTTATTATTTATCGCAACACTGCGGTGAACGACCCCTGGGGCCAACGCTCTGGATCTTTTAGTGCTAAATATTTTTTCATATACAAGGAAATCTTAATGTGGGTTAAGAATATCAAATTATAAACGACGTGACCCTCATCCATTTCCTTGTGTTTGTGCTACTTACAATAACGACCCTCATCACACACACACACACACACACGGACAAACTAAAATGGAAATTATAATTCTACTGCAGTAATTTCATTTATATTTTATTACATTTAAATATCATTAGAGCCAACTCTTCTCTTTATATCATAATACCTACAGTTTTAATTATACCTACTAAAAACTACTTCTTTTCGAACTAATATTATCTACTGAAACATAAATGCTAAATTTGAAGTTAGTAAATATTTCATTTGATTGTAAAGAGTTTAATACTTTTTACTTATGACCATAAAAACTGTTCAAATTGGTTTTTACGCAAATACCACTTAATATTTTTTATCGAGAAATATAATTTATATTCCAAGATTCTCTTCAGATTCTCAGAATTTCAAAAGTAATTCTCAAACGTATTATACAAACCTCATCAACTCTTCGATTCAAACCTAAATAGCGGCACGTTCCAGTATCCGTTATATCATTGATGTGCCAACACCCTGTATATAACACAAATAACACTTCGTAGTCAATAATGGAAAAATACTTCAATTCTCTCCAAACAATATCTTAGTTTTTAATATTAAAATTGCATTGTTTTTCACCGCAACATATTTAATAGAACAAAGATGCATGAAGAATTGAAGGTTCATTCATCTAAAATATATTCTGAATAACCTTACAGAGCATTTTTTAACAGTTAACAATTATTTTAAATTACAGAAACTATCTTATATTGAATATGGTATATAATATTGTAACATATGTTAGTATTTGTGGATGTATTTTGTTATTAATCACGGAGTAAACACATAATATATCCACCACATGGTCTATACGAGTATAAATTAATTTATATATAAAGAGTAATATAGGTTGAATATAGTCGGATGTGGTAAATAGATAATGCTTTTAATTAACTATAATATGTTTTAATAGCACGTGAAAACACGTGATCTGTCATAACTCATACCACGTAATGTTACGTTCGTGAAAGATATTATAAGAAGCCACTGAATATTATATTTAATTTATTTTACACTTATGTGCTATTTGATTACTGATGTTACTGAATAACTCCTGTTCCGATTATGAAAATGCTGTCTTATGGAATAAGACAAAATAATTTATTATGCTCCTAAACTAAATATCAATTAAATCAGCTTTTCTTTACTTTGTCAACGAGTTTCTATTGACATGTAATAAAATAATACTCACGACAATACTATATATAATCAATAATTTTGGTAATAATATAACTCATGAAGTACATTTTAGAGATTTCTAAGGAGTAGTTTTGGGTATTTTTATCTTTCTGTTAGTTAACTTATTCGATCAACAAAAAAAAACGGCGTTTGATGATGTAAGCTCTTGTGATATTAAATACCATTGATTAATAATATAATAGATACTATAATAAATCAGATCATTGTTATTATAAAGACCAACACAAGAACTCATTTGATTTATAAAAATTATTATAAATGTTTTTGGTAGAGTTCTTTGCTCTCTGCGTTGAAACACCGACTGTAGGGAGCGGCCGTTGAGAGAGTGGCTTACAAATTGTATAGGAAAATAGATCAAATAAACAAGACAAAATCATATTTAATAGTGATATGACGTCATCGTCGGAGATACAGCGAGAGATGATGATATAAATGCATATTGTCTGATCTCTCAGAAGATACGTTAATAACACAATTTACCTACCTATTGCATCCTTATGACTCACGCCTTATGTAAACAATGTTGGAATTATAGTCTTTAAGCGTACAGCAAATCAATTGTTAAGTTAATTGCTTAAATCAACAAGTACGCGTTAATAAAATATAAAATAATTAATAATAAACAATAATATCACCTTAAACAACATTCTTTATAGAAAAAATATTACGAAGAAACCTGATAGATGTCACCACCGTCCCGATAAAGACGATCACATATAGAATGCTTAATTCACCGAGACGGACAACGATACGGTAGCTCAGTTGGTAGAGCGACGGGATGGTTTCCCAGTAGTCGCGGGTTCGAATCGGTTTATTTTTCATTCTATATTTATATAAATTTAAATAAGCTTAACATGGCTATACAAGTTTATAGATATTTTCAAACAAAATATTACGACTTCATTTAAGCTACGTTCACATCATTGATATTAAATTGCCTTAGTAATTTATTATATATACCTAAGTTATGAATGAGTGACAATTAAATAGATTGTCGTGTAAATAATTGAAATAATGGAAATAACAAAGTAGTATTCGTAGTTGGTATTCACTCGTTGGCCTCGCGTTTTCCAGTTACTTATTGCCACGAAATGCGGTTAAAGTTAATCAGTAACTGGCGCCACTAACCAGAAATGAATGGCATTCTATATATTATTTGTATGAAACTAAAATGTTCAAGATGATAATGTACTGCTTCTGGCTGTGATTTAAGATGACTTTAAAACACATTTCACATTGTCAATGACCATTATTAACATCCAATCGTATTATGAATTTATTATGAAAAAAATATCGAGAATTTAAAATACATTTTTAATTAAATGCTATTAATGTTCAAGTAAATCAATATAAATGGATTAGAACCCTCGATCCCCAGCTAACCGATGTGATGCAATCATTAACTCATCATGTCAGTCTTCTGCCCAAACATAAAACGAAATAGGTGTTTTTGCAAGAATACCTTATAGAACCTATAGTATATTTTAATAACAGTATAAAAGACCATGATAAAATTATTTACTTTGTAAAAGTTATGATATACTATTTGTAAAGACTTCAGAAATAAATTTTATATCTAAACTAATAAAAACTCCATTATATTGATAAAGTAACAAAATACTGATAAAAAATACAGTTCACTTTTGGACTCTGGAACATTGACCTACATAGTGTCGGGACACTTGGCACGGGTGTGCTTCATACATACTCATACATACTCATACAAGTACGCCTTCGAAACCGAATATCAGATATTTTAATTTTATTTTCATTAGCCAATAAGATATCTTAAATATATCAAGTAAAAATATATAATAAAAACATATTCTAACATGATGATAATTAGAGGTACATATATATCCAAATATAAATTTTATTAAAGCAAATAATTTTATCTTCCAAGAACAGTGAAACTAGGTGACACTATATCTGTAATTCAAACAGGTGAGTATAACACTCACACACACACATACACACATACACACTCACACACTCACACACACACACACACCTTGGTATTTATTTTATATGACGACTTGGATGATGGATGTTCACAGGTTATGTTAATAATAACAATTATTCAGGCAAATTTAGTGCATTTTAAAATTGTTTGAACATAAATTATCTGTATTGTATTACTAATTGTCCCGAAAGAAGTTAGCTCCTGACAGACTTAAAAGAACTTTAATAAGGATTAAGTTTACTATCTAATATTTAAATTAGCGATAGTTGTCCCACTTTAGTTCTAATAAGAACATGACACGGGATATGGTTAGTAATGAATTTATATAAAGATATTATATAAACTACTTCATATTAGCTACTGGTTGATATACATAATAAAATAATATTAATATATATGAGTCTAGGAATTCAGAATATATTCATGCAATTGAATTAGTTACATATTTCCCGAGTATTGATTGATTGATTGATTGATTGATTGATTGCTCACGTAATACGGAGGTATAGAGATTTATTTATTAGGATTATTTACAGGAGCAGTTTCACTTGTAAAATCAGATGAAACAACTTTTAAAAAAGTAAGGTAAACAGTTAATTAAAAAGATTTTGTTCAGTTCTCGATTTAGTGTATTTTAATATATTCTTTTCTCATATGTTAGAGATAAAACAAAAAGTGTGTGTATGTCTGCTATCATTTAATAATTTAATACGTTTTTACAACTAAGTAAGGAATTTAAATTCTTGTGTAAATATTAAAAGGTGTACATAATTATATTTAATTTGATATTATTAATCAAGGTTTTTATACTTAGTACGAAATGTGTTCACATATGTCTGATTTCTATGGTTTTATTCTGAAATACCTTTCTCTTCAAGCAAATGAACGTAATTACTAGAAAAATTTAGAAAGGCTTATTAGCTAAGTAAAAGTTTTCATCTTTTCGACATTAAACTAGTAGATGGTTCTTATCCAAGCCGGATGATCCTGCCGACGTTATTTTATTTTATTTTTTGGCGGTGTCCTTTGATAAATAATTAAAGGTTTCTTTTTTGTTTCAGTGTCAACATTTTTATCCCAAACATTATGATTTACAAATGGATATTATGATAAGAGTGAAGTGTTGCCAAGAAACTAAAAATCCAAAGTGACGAAGTGTTGTGGTGTCTGTTCTTATGCTTTTTTCATTAAACGCTCCATTCGAGATGTCAGACAAAACGTGTTCCTCTGTTGGTCCCAGAAGTTTCGAAACCATCTCTGAGGAGGATGGCGAGTCACCATTGGAAAGATTACTGGGGGATGTAGCCGCTGTTCCTACTATTATTAAAACTAATGCGTCGAGTACTACTATTTCGAAAACCGGTGATGAGGTAGCCATCCCTCCGGACTTTGATTTAGAAGGAAACAAACTCACGCGGTCCAAGAGTCTGAATCAAAGAAGAAACAGCAGTGGCCTCCTCAGTACCATTCCACGGCAACTTCGCTTATCTCTCCGAGGAGTGCGGAGTGAACCCTCCAGTGTCAAAGATGCACCAACGACCCGGAACGATAGTGCTCTTAATCTTTTTAGGTAAGTTTGTTTTTCCATTATTATTTATTAACTTGATACGTGCTATCTCTTTAATGTTCTCAACCAATGTGAAATGGCGTCATGTACGTACTTAATATCATGCATTTTCATTTCAAAGACGAGAAGGTCAAGAACAATGGCGCCCACATGCTTCGTGCGTCGCCAGGACTTATTACTATTATACCGACCCCGTGATTATAATTACTTTCTACTTTATTAACTTTAATAGCCTATACGTTTAATTTCTTATAACTATCATATGGGGGTTAGAATGAGGATATTTCTAAAATAATTAAATATTAGAAAATTAATAATTTTGTCCCGGCACGTCTTTTGTTAAATCAGACATTTAGAATAGCGACAGAAGACTATTTAATTTGTCGAATGCAAAATTCAAAAGGAAACGGATGTCCTTCTGTTGGCACGGTTGGTAATGATTTACAGGAAACTTGGCGCCCCATTAGACGCTACCAACTACCAAATAATAATTCTTTGACAATGAGAAGGAATGATTTAGCCTTATCTTTAGTGTTCGGTCAGGGTTGCTATTGACTGCAAATTATCCTGTTGGAAATGTATACTATATTTTACTTTATACAAACTCTGTGTCGAAATTAATTAAATTCATAATAAAAGGTAAACGCTTTTAGATTAGTAAGATTTAACATGTATCATCGACAATAATCTTAGTGTAATGTTGGTATCAGCAGACTGAAAATTATAATCATTTATAAATCTTTAAACATTCCAAATTGTCGTTGAATAGAAAGTTCTTAGTAACCAAATGCTGTTGACGTTTTACTAGTAGTAGGTAGTGTGAATTCTTAGCACGAATGTACCAAGAACGCCGCGAGGCCGTTCACTTCCTTTGAACTACCACTGAATGATTCCAAAACCCAATACTATAGATATTAGGAACAAGTAAAATATCTTAGTGGTTCTTATATTCTTTGTATTAGAAGCCAAAATTCGAAAACGAAGAACCCCCGTCAATATGAACTCCGTTATTTGCAATAAAACTACTTCCGTTCTTCCTGCCTCATCGTTGTTTCAATACTACCGACCTGTATTTCTGATACAAGACACGAACTCTTTCTCGTGACAGACAGGATGCCAATTATAGTTATTAATCACCAATTATTTTATCAATATAAAATTAAAATAGGTGTTTACAGTATGAACAATTATCAACATGATCAGGTTTGAATCCTTCTTTAAGAAAATGTAACCGGACATAACACGTCTAACACGTTTGACCGAATATTAAAATGTTTATCAGTTAATTTGGCAGTCACCTAGATATTTTGGAAAGTGTTAGTAGTTAGTTAGTGATATTATCCGTCTCCACCACGCTGCACTGTTTCCACACGTTGACGTCCTCCCGCCACCTGAATAAACTATTCTTAGAAAATTATTAATAAAATATTTAATTTTAGAGTAAGCTGTATAAAGTTATTATACATTATTTCATTTATTCAGTTTTTTTTTGCTTTATTGTCAACTTTTTTTAAATAACCTAGTTTTGTAAGTATCTATTCTTATATTTGCAAATATGATGAGAAATAGAGATGTTAATTTTTAAATAAAGCTGGCCTGGTTTACTTATAGTGACGCGTCATCTCGTGATTCATCTCAGGTTACTTGAGAATTGACTTTGTGAGAACGATACCACAAAAAATACATAAATATACACTCTTCTGTGAAATATTAAGGCGCTACATTAAAGCCGTATAATAAATTACATTTTATCTAAAGCTAAGAGAAAGTGCTATCTTTATAAATGATACATAAATATCCTTTGAGACGTATATTACAAAGAACTTTAAATTCAACCTACAAACTATATATTCAAATATATTCAATAGAGTAAATAACCTTAAACAATTATGAACAAGCGTGTTATATTGTCATGTTCAAATATTTAAATAACAATATTTCATAGGTAGTATAATTTAACGGTGGCTGCCCAAATGGGCTTTGTGATGAGGAGGATATTATCTATATAAAAGCTAATTCCGTAATAATAATATTACGTAACGAGCACTTCACGGTTACCAAGCAACGTTGAATTTAATAATTAAGTCTGTGGTTTTAACTTCGTAATACATATTATACATAGTAGGCAATGGGTGTGTGTTTTATACAAAAAATATAAATATATAAATAGGCTTAAAATATATAAATAGGCTTTACTGTTTTCTTATATGATTACGATTACTTTATTTCAGAAATACTAGTTTCATTGTATCAGAAATGATAACTATCTAATACATATTCAAATATAAATTAAATACATTTAAAAGAGAATCATACATAAAATATAATAAAATGAAAACGTTGGTACTTACATTATAAGTATACAATTGTCAGTAGTATTATATAGATAACGTTGTGAAATACACTAAAACAGTTTATAATAATAGTTATATAATTCAAAGTCCGAATTGTTTTATTAATTCAAGAATTCACGAGCGAGCGTCGTGCAAGGTTAAATAATGTTTGTTTTAATCAATTAACTGACCGACCAAGGTACGGGTATCTTTCCATAGTTTTTTGTATTTTTTATTCAAGTCTAATGATATCTCCGAATTAAATATTGGTTTCTAACGCTGACTCATCTGAACCAGTTCAAAGAACCGTTGACGTCTGAAAAGAACATCACAAAAAAACCTACGGTGTTTATGATATATAAGATATAGTAGTCATGGACACGACTTTTGTCTAGATAAAATATTTTGTTTTAAAATATTCTTTTAAACTGTATCCATATTATGTTTATTTTGAATCTATTTACAATTGGTTCAATGTATTTCCCAAATGAGAGCTTTTCTTCTTGAATGGAGTATAATAAAGACATATAACAGTCTAGTTTAAAAAACTACTGATACAATAAAATAAATAATGATAATGCTAGTAATATACATATATCACACTACCAATTCTTGACTTTATAATTAATTTTTCACCTCAATTATAAATATATTCAATTATTACCAACAAATATTTGTAATAAATATGTAGAAGACGTGATTTCATAAACACGTGTTTTCGTGGACATTTTTTTATTTAGTCTCGCCAATACAACATTACTTTTTTATAGACTAAGATATCAAATGACTCTAACCGAGATCTAACACCTACAGATTTCTTCGAATCTTAACATTCTGTGGTAGCACTGCCATCTGTCAGGGAATAGCAATAATAAGAGAGTTATTCCAAGTTCAGTGCGAGTAGCGACGGAAATAGGATAGTACCTACAGAGTACAGTGTAACTATTTCAAACACGCGTGTCACAGACTCGAAACGACTTGGCAACAGCGATCGAGTCTTCTTAGAACAAAGTTCACGAAGATATTAATCGTTGGCCGGAATTCTACGGTTTTTAACAAAATGTTAGACGAGTTATCTCACTAGAGCCAGAAGAGATTATACTTTAATAAATAAGATGCTCCAACATAATCACTCTTTAAAAAAAATCAAGTCATGTTACAAAAAAATACGAGGACAATGTTTTACTTAAAGTAGGTAACTAATAGTAATTAATAAAAGATAAATATTTAAACTACATACCTACATGTATGTTTCAACTTTCATTGTTTAAAAGAGTTTACATTTTTTGCCAATAAGTTAATATTTTATTAAAAGAAAGAAATATGACATAGTTATATATTGCTATCTTTAGTAGTTATTTATCCATTTTTAATTATATACATGACACCTGTAAATCCCTTGTTCTAATCAACGTTTCACATCTAGGAAACCAATTGGTAATTTAACAGTTGCTGTATTAATAACATCAGCTAAAACCTAAGCTATGCATAAAAGTACCTATTTCGAATTGGATGCGACTGAATATTTTATGATAGACCGTACCAGCGCACTCGTTTGTATATTTTTTTATTTCTAAAACCTAACTGGCAAAAGTTTTGACACTGGGAATGCATAAAAAAACCTTAATAATTTCGACTTAAAATTACTACCTACCTGCCCTACCCTTAGGTAGTATGTTAGTTTATCATATGAAAATGATTTTTGATAATTGTTTAAAAGGTCATTGGCAGGATTTCGTTTTTCTTTTGGCAAATAACAAATGATCGGAGAAACAAGAAAGAAGCACCTGTTTCTCCTCCATTCATTGACTCCTCATCTCTGACGTATGTGTTATATATGGATATACATCCATATACTACAGACACAGTTCAGTCTTTTAACATGAATAAATTATTAATAAAAACTAATTGATATTGTATCTAGTTCCTAAGATGTACTCTTCATAACTTCAACAATAGTTATTTACTGAGTTGTGGTTCAACGTGAACTCAAGTAAACATCCTCATTCGTTATGACTTTTCCGGTGACAATTGTAAGTGCGAAGAATACCTACAAGCCTTTTAAAACCTCCACACAAGTAGCATTATTTAAGTGTCTGAATTTAAAAAATGCGTAAAAAAAATACCGTTTTTCATAAACATTCATGAAATAAAAACATCTACAGATTGATACAAATCTAATTGTTTGTTTGCTCTTAATGCAATACAAAAATGTAAATGGGTTATTGTATTATTTTGGAGTCAAAACCAAAACTTCAAGTTGTAAGGAGGTGACGATGGCTTGTTACTTGGATTCCCCGCGATGTTGCAGCCACAGACACAACTGACAGCCAGATACCATCGGATCACTGAATCCAGACTGAGAAGTTGGAAATATTTATTTAAAAAGTTACAAGTGCAATAAAAATCTATTTAAACGTACATTACGACTGTACCTTATAATACCTTCTTTAGAATTTGTTTTAAAGTGCGTCGTGCCGAAGAATAAATAAATAATTACACACCTAAGAAAACAATGGATGGATAAAGAAATATTATATACTAAATGTTTGTTTTCAACTAAAAGGTTCACTTTATAATTTTTGCTATTACTGTAATGTTTTCTTTGTTTTCGATTAATGAATAGTAACGTGTATTAGACACATTAAATTAATCCAGAGATAAAGTAGTGAGACTGTGACGCATACATAACGTCATATTTACTAATGCGTCATTTGGCTTCGCAAATAACCCAAATCTATAAGAAAAAAGTTGTTGGAGCAATCTGTAATAGCTCTATTATAGTGAAGGAGTCAAAGCACTACAATCAGTTAATTAAAATATGTACAACAACATAGTACAGATTTAAGTAAACATTTAAATTCACTTGCAATAAAATTATTTAAATTAAGGTGGATTTTACATAAAAAATAGGAGTAGGTGACGTAGAGTCGCGTCGCGGCGCCACTGGCAGCGTTGGCACGGGACGCCTCTAGTGTTTTGTTTGTGATCGTCTTCGAATCTGTTCATTAAACATCCGACTGTTTCAGTAGTCGAGTAATTCTCCACACAATCAGTGCCAGTGGAAAAAGGCAATTCGATTAATTTGCGTCGCCATTTTCTTTAGGTTTTCGTAGTGCGTTTTTCAAAATGATTTCCGTGCAGACATTGAGAAAGTTTGTGGTACTTTTATTTGATATAAAGGAAGTATTTAGTGAATCTTTAATTAATGTGCTGCTGAAAGACAGAATGGAAATGTTTTTGTAATTATTTAATGTCATTCCGGCTCTAACATTCTAGAACGAATAGTTTGAAGATTCAAAGAAAAGACCAATTAAGCGCTAGTTTGGATATTATCTATAAACTACTAACAGTTAACTAATCCAAATAAGAGACTGACTGACTGCAAGTGACTGTTTGGTTGTGTTTATTCATACCAGTATAATAATTGTATATGTGTAAAAGAATGTCGGGTTTGAAAAGATGTATAAGTCAAGTCTCAATGTTTATGACCGGAAAACCGGTGAACTCATCAGAATCCGCCTGGAGAGAGGAACTACATAAGTGAGTTATATTCATCCAGAGAAAATTTCATAAAAATTTCAACCAATCAACTTTAGGACACTTTATAACAAAAAAAAATATTTATAATATCTAAAAATATATCATTTTCAAGATATTAAAAACATAAGTCGTGTATAATATAAGAAAATTCGAATATGAAATTAAATTCAAAATATTTGTCTTAACCGACAAAAAGATAAACCGCCTTCGAGCCGCTTACAAAAATGGTTTACAATGTCAACAAAACTTGAAACATTGGATATAGGTTTGTTTGTCACACATTTGTCTACAGTTATTGATATGACAATACATAGCAAGCTATGGATGTGAAATCAGTAGAGTTCATTAAGTCATTAACAAGTGTTCGCAATTAAGGCAGTTAGCCAATGTAATTTGATACTGTATTATATAAACATTTGTATTTGAACGCTAGTTACGATTCGAGATATTGACGTTATAGAGTATATAGTGCCGGCCTTAATCATTCAGTAAATGCGCTGTTAATTCACATACCTGTACATGTATAATTTCTCGGATATATGTAATTAATAAATAGAATACAGTAAACAAACTAGTGCAGTATCCAAAGTAAACATAAACCTATAAATATTCTAGTAGAGTTTTTTATTTTATTTGTCGTCTTAGTATAAGTACCTATAGTTGTATTATTCATGAGTGGATAAATAATGTAATTTTTTTGTTTAAATCAGTTGTAATCAGATAACATTAATATGCTAATTGAATATAATTGCTTTATTACTGTAAATGTTTTTAAATTGACATATTACAACAATTACATTTAAATACTATGGCTCCTCAATTAGTTGTTAAGATGACTTGATATATAAAATTCCTATATGAATATAATGTTCAAGTCTCGACGCACTCTGTAACTTTTATCCCACATTTTAACGCAAAAAGCTTTTCCTGATACCTTCAAGTGGAGTAGCCTGTGACTATCTCCACTTAGATAGGTTTGAGTGTCCATAAAACATATCAAATAACTGAATATGTATATTGACTGTTTACTTTATTGTTATAGATATACCGTTCATTATTTTATCAGCCTCCATATTAGTTGCTTTGCTAAGTTATTTGAAGGACAGACGGATGTGCATTAAATTGTTGTACATGTTGGAAATGTACGTAAAATATAATATTGTAAGTAAATATAATTCAAATCAACAAAGAGGAAAAATCATTTTAAATAAAAGGATTTAATATTGTTATAATTATTACTTTTATCAAACATATTAGCTCTCAAACAAAACAATTTCCTTTTGATGTTTCAATCATAAAATACTCAGTAATTTGAATATACATTTTTGTGTATAGGTTATACAAATAATCTATCGTATAATGTTGATCATATGTTAATAAATTATTATGAAGCTGACGAAACTATCGTAGTATTCTTCTATATTTTTTATATAAGAAATTTGTAGATAAATTTATTATATCTAAAATTTTATTCGAAATTTAAATTAGAATATATTTGCCAATAAAATCAGTTTATCAAATCAAAACCACTAATAAATGTATAGTTATGGCTTGTGACCCCAAATATCTAGTATTCATATAATGTCAAATTTATATTTTCGCAACGTCTGCAACATTTTTATCTTTGTAGGTATATTATTTATAGGTACACCAAAGCTGTTAGACCTTGAAAGTTTATATTTTTTTAAAACAAACCTAATAAACGTAAAATAATGAAGTGAAGTTTGTAAAGGAAGTAACTAATAAATACTTATTTGTTAATCAATACTTCCAGATACCGTCAAGCCCGCTATGCCGCGCGACGCGTGCGCAAGCGTGTCATCTTCAAGCACGGAGACTGCAACGTCGTCCAATGGAACGTGGCCAAGCGCAGGCGCCGATACCTTCAGGACATATTTACTACCCTCGTGGACGCACAATGGCGCTGGACGCTGCTTGTGTTCGCTCTCTCCTTTATCCTTTCGTGGCTCCTCTTTGCCCTTATCTGGTGGCTCATCATCTTCACTCACGGTGACCTCACCCCTCCTAGTAATAGTAACGAAACTTTCATCCCTTGCCTCAATAACGTTAATTCTTTCACTGGATGCTTCCTCTTTTCCGTTGAAACTCAGCATACTATTGGATATGGATCAAGAACGACGAATGAAGAGTGTCCAGAAGCTATTTTTGTTATGTGTCTTCAGAGTATTGTCGGTGTATTCATTCAAGCTTTCATGGTAAGATTTTCTTAATTATATTTTTTTATCCATAAGAACTAGGGCATTGATTGGAAACAACAAATATTAAAACATTATACTGATAATTTATTACAATATGGCAAACCGTTTGTTTGTTGTGAAGAACAGACAGTTCAAACTAAAAGTATTATGATATCAGAAACATTTAAAGAGTTATTAAAACCTGTTAGAAATCTTCCTGCTTCAGAGCCAATATGATAATAATTTTATATTAAAATAAACCTGGAACTAAGCCAAACATAAACGTACCTATCTGTGATCCAGATGCTCTCTTAAAAATAGTAATTACAAAATGAAATACTACCACTTAGAATTGTACGTTTTACTAGAATTTTATTTTATCAACATGAATAATGTGTATTGTGAGTTGAGTTTATTTCCTCAGACAGCAAAGACGTAGTTTTCACGAAGGCAATTATAAATGTAATATGTGATTGAACTAGATATGGAAACTATCTGAGATATATTATAAGAATATTTTCGTATCCACACCATTATATGTACTGAAATTTTAGGTAGGAATCGTATTTGCTAAGCTATCTAGACCAAAAAAACGAGCCCAGACCCTACTTTACTCTCGTAACGCCGTGATTTGTTTCCGAGAAGGTCAACTGTGTCTCATGTTTCGTGTCGGGGACATGAGGAAGTCTCATATAGTTGAAGCACATATAAGAGCGCAAATAATTCGCCGCAAGGTATAATATTACAAGAAAGTGGAGACTGGTTAGTGATTGGGGATTTCAGTCGGCACGCTTCAACCTTCCCTTCTTAAAACCAAATTATCCTAACAAAAAGGAATCTATTTCTTAACATATCCACTGGGAACATTGACAGTTAAGATTTACATTCCAACGGTTTTGAAATAAATATTCAAAGCACCTCTCTCTCTCCTGTCCATAGGTGGGTCTAATATTCGCAAAGCTGGCGCGGGCCAAAAAGCGAAACACCACGCTCCTGTTCTCAAGGAATGCGGTCATATGTCTAAGGGACGGGGAGTACTGCCTCCTGTTTCGGGTCGGAGATATTCGCAAGTCACATATACTGGAAGCGCACGTTCGTGCCCAGCTTATTAGGAAAAAGGTGAAGTACCTCTCACCCCCTCCCATATATCGGTGTTCGCTCGTTTATTCTATTCATACTCTATATGTTTAATATTATTTATATTGGACCCATCTAAGGATTGCTTAACTTCACTCATTTGTGTATTTTAGTTATGTTACATGTTGCTTGGCACTAATAGCATGTTTATGATGTGATTGGGATTTGTGCATGTTAGCCATAAACACAGACATAAAATAATAATCAGATTTTTAAGCATGTCAGTAATATTATTTGTAGAACTAGGCTTACAACATTAATTTAAAAGTAAACTATATCATAATAGACTGACTGCATTACGTACATTTACTAAATAATTAACAAGCATGATGTATAATAATAAAAGTATTTGACATTTCGTATATAGACTTATAAACATTAACTAATATAGTATTTGTTTTAAATCAGACCACTAGAGAGGGAGAGTTTCTGCCATTTTATCAGCAAGAGTTGAAGGTGGGTGCGGATGGAGAGGAAGATAGGCTCATGTTCATCTGGCCCATGACTATAGTGCACAAGATCAATGAGAGATCACCGTTATACAACTTGTCAGCCTCCGACATGCTGAGAGAAAAGTTCGAGATCGTCGTTATGCTGGGTAAGAAATAAATAATTATTTTTAAATCTAGTCGTCTAGTGTTCTTAATCTTCTTGGACCAACTCATATCTGATATTTGAAGATATACGTGCGTGGATGTAAATCAAAGATCACTGATCACATGTTGTTGGCACATCCTTTACAAAGACTTGGTCGCTTGCCCTAGTTTTTGTTCCAAAAACCAAAATCTATATAAAATATCGAAATATGACTATTAATAAACTGTGTGAGCTGTGACAGTTGAAGATAACCAAATAACAAATCTGTTTAAAATATGAGCAATATTTTATTTATTTTAGTTAAATTATCCGTCTGTGTAAGATACACAGATACACTTTGATGTTTATAATTTTCAGAGGGAGTCATAGAGTCAACGGGCATGACGACGCAAGCCAGGAGCAGCTTCCTACCATCAGAAATCCTCTGGGGTCACCGGTTTGAGACTATGGTGTCCTTTAGAAAAGAGACCGGGGAGTATGAGGTACACTATCTGTTTACTTAATAGTTTTATAAAATATTGAACTTTTGGCGCCTTTTCCTTTAAACAATAAAGTCCACTTTTTATTTATTTTATTATATACTTGAAAACAGAAATTTTAGAAACTGCACCGTTAGTCCCTAATGTTCTGATAAAACAAACATTTTCCTCTTAGATTTTCTTATAAATTTATTAAGTCGTGATTTCTTTATAGCTTAGATTTCTTTATAACTTTATTAAATCGTGAGGTTGATAAGAACTTATTACTATATGACGTACGATTCAATTAACGTACGAATAATATTAAGATATATAATTTGTTTTGTTCCTTTATATTGTGCACTTTGTGGAACTCATTACGATACTTATATAATGATATATACTTAATAAAAATAAACCCGTGGTTATACCTATTATTGTATTGCAATTGTATTTTAAATACTTTGAAATCCATTATATTTTTTAATATATTCTTTTTAGTACAAACCACATAAAAAGATTTACTCATGATTTCTTATTTATAAATACAATATTTTAGACTTAAGTATATTCTACCTACTCATAATTATTCTTTAAACATATTTTAAACGAACATTTAAGTACCTACTTGATATTTCTAAGAAGTTTACGATTACTACGTGTTACTCGAAAAACATAAAAAATACGACCCATCTATTTATGTTTATTTAGAAGATATTTTCTCTGTTCATAAAATATTTTAGTATCGTTGCACGGTTGCGCTAAATAAATATGTTTCTTAAAATCACACTATCAGAGATGACATCAGCTGTGATATCATCTTGGTGATCAGTTTTAAATTGAATTTAAATGCCTTATTTCGTCACAAACATTTAAATTTACCAAAATCTACTTATTGTATTCAGTGTCATTGATGTTCTTCGTCTACTGTTTCCGTTAAAAAGTTTAATTACGTAGATCACACTCGCCTGTTCGTAAACTTTGGTATACATTGAACAATGATTGCTAATTGCAGGTGGACTACACCCGCTTCAACAACACCTACGAGGTGGACACCCCGCTGTGCTCCTCCAAGCAACTCGACGAGCTGCGAGCCACCGTCTCCACTTCACAGAAATTAGGTTACTATTATTCCAGATCACAAAATAATTAAAAAAAAAAAAAAATATAAGAAATTTCACTATTGCTCAATTATTATTTTTTTCATAATTAACTAACGACGATTAAGATAGAATTATATTTTTAAAATAAAATCTACCTGCCTCAGAGGAGAATGATCTCCAATATATCTGCGATGAGTTCGCGGAAGTTAGGTATTTAACACATACATTCAATTCGATTTATTACGACATAGAAGTCCTCTTCGCACCGTTGAGTTTGTTTTCCTCTTACATTTAAATATTCTTGGAAACACTAATTCACTGTTTGTAATTGTTGGCAGCGATAAGAGGGAAGTTGCCATATCTTCCTTAACTGATACTTAAAGCACGTGTTTCTGACCGATGATAATATATAATATATAATATATGAATATAACAATAATGAATTCGTGTTAACCATTTACTAAGATTTAATTTAAAATAAAGTTAAGTATGTTTAACAAAACCTAACTAAGCACTTTTCTCTTTCAGACCGTATGTTAGGCACTATACCCAAAACCTTCTCCAACGACACCTTAGACATGAGTTCGGTGGACTCCATGTCCCTGGACGAACACATCGAAATTAAAATACCCGAATCTAGAGTCAGAGAGAATCGTCTGATGGCTCAAAACAATTTCATACATCACATTAATGAAAAGTCAAGAAATACAAGTCACACGCATCTAGCCGTCGAAGAAATACCCAAGAATCATTGCACGGGCGGGTTCAATAATGTCAGAGACAAGGAACACATCCACAGGAGTCACAGTCACGCCAGTATGAAGAAGCCCCACGTCACACCCAACGGGGTCGCGCCGGTCATGAACGGACATGACCGACTTGAACATGACCGACATGAACACGACATTCAAAAGTAACTTACCTCTCGATACAATCATAATCATTTAAAACCGTATCGGAGTAGTAATATTATTTGTGTATTGGCAGATCCCCCAGCGACCATCACCTGGAGCGGGCTCCGGTGATCCCCATCCTCGTGACGTCCGCGGACAGTGAAGCTTGACGTTCCAGACCTCACGTTAAGTTCATTGACTCATGTTGAAGTAGATTTGTAAACTTTTAATTGCTATGAAGTGCAATATGGTATGTTATATGATTTAATTAAAGATTTGAACTAACATCGGGAAAATTATTGTAATAATCAATTTTATAATGTCCGTGCCCTTAAATACTTTAAAAACATACACTTCCTCAGTAACCGGCCGCTGCCAGCGTTTCCGAGAAATGTAACTATGTTATATCTATTGCATCTTATTTATTAATAGCCATATATTTTTATGATATCATAATACTACTTGTAGCTTCGTTTTTAACTATTCTATTATATGCCATGTATCTTACAGCATTCCTAAATAAGATTTTTTATTAGTTTGAAGTTTTAGAGATATGTTTTTTAGATCAATTAGAAATTGTTTATGGTTTGTTAATTGCTTACTAAAATATACTTTGTCTACTTCAACAGTTAGAAAATACTAGACAGGGTTGTATTTAGGCCAAATATTTATTGTATCATTCTAGTGACATTAGACAGGGGACATGTCTACCAGCTACTATGAACTCGGTTTAGTTTGTAAGATTAAATATTTAATCGAAGATCTATCAACAGTCAAACTAACGATAGATTTTTAATAACAAAAAAATATTTATTGTAATAGAATAATATTTTCATAAACCTATATTATTATTATATTATATATTGGAAAATATTACCAGTCGATTGATTTATTTATTTGATGCTAATTCTTCAATTATTACAAAATATTATTATTATAAGTTATTTACAAAATATGTACAAAATTGTATTAGAATGTTGATTTCATTTAGTTTTGTGTCCTTTGTCAGTAATTTTTGAAACAAATTCATTTCTACAAAATAAAAAAAACCTTTTCCTGTTACATACTTTTGTTTTACTAAAAACATATTATATACTTATTTATATAATATTTAAAACACAGATTCCACTGCTTATATTATTTTTTATTAAATTTGAAATATAATTTAGGTGTATGCAATGCTTGATGTAGTGCAAGCATATCATCAAATATTATTATCCAAAATAATACGTTTTGTTTATCAATTTTATACTTATTCATAAAATGTTATTAAATAACAAGTTTATTAGTAATGCTTTTATAATGATTTATGTGTATTTTTGTTTTGAATGAATATATAATAGTTTCTTTATCGACCTAGGTGATGTGTGTCTTCCTGGATGATTTTTTTTTAATAGTTGTCTTCTTTTTATTACAATACATTAAATGTATGGAAATTATTAGTTCTCTTAATTATGTGAAGTGAAACATGGCTGTAATTATTAGTATTACGTAATCTATGAAGTCGGGGGCCATTAATGACGCAGGCGTCGAAATATTTAGTTCAATTAAAAACTTTTTATCTCGCTGACAATTTATGTGTATTAGAAAATAAAATATGGTATTTAAAAATCTCACAAGACTTTTATTGTAATCCTTATCCTAAAAACTATTAAGTATACAATTACTTAGGTATACATATAAATAAACTTACTTCATTAAAAATATTTAGATGTAAATTTACAGTATGCGTTTTCATTATAAGTATTAATTAATCTAATATAATATAATTTGGTATGATAACTACCCATATTAATTAAATAATTATGGATAATTATTTACACAGAAACAAATTAAACAAAACAACTAGCGTCATCTGTTAACAAATAATAAGACTTCTATTAAACAATAGATGGCGGTAGTGTGCAGCATTTAATATTTCTTTTATATAAAAAGGTTTATGTTTTACTATTCTTCTTCACTTGAGGCGGTCGATTTTCGTCATCACTACTTGATGAAGAATGTACTTGGGCATTGTTAAAGTAATCTGGAGGATATTTTACAACCGATGGCTTATTACTAAGGCTAGCCCTTCGTATAGCGTCTTCTACTAATCTATCTGGTATCATATTTGGGAAAGGTGCATTGTATAGGATTGCTGAGAGTGGGGATGTTGTCATGTAACCTGAAAATGTAAATAGGATATTGTATTAAAATATTGTTTTGCCGTCTCAGTTTACTAAAACCAATAAATACTCACAAAGAAAAAACCATCAAACCACAAACAACAACAGAATAATTTTGCAAACACTTAGACAATCAGTAGGCCTACACCTACACCTACACAGCAAATTATTAAGCAAAAATATTTTGTGTAAAATAAGTTGAAGTTTGCCAGTAACCCCAGTAATAAGATTTAAAATTTAAAAACAAAAAAGTAAGTTTATAGTATTTCATACACCATGATAAGTTATTTGTAAATCAACACGTCTGCGAGCTCAAGAAGAGTTAGGTTCGAACCAGACGCTACCTATCTTTTGTTTGTGTCTCACTCAAATACTAGCACTTGGTGTTATCGCAGTAAGTAGTAATCTCAATATTATATATTAATTATTTAAACCTATAGTTACTTCTATGTTTTTACCTCTTTGTTCCATTGTAACCTTCACCTCTTAAACTTTTAGGACAACACAATTATAAGCAAAAAATCTAAAGCATCATCTAGTAAAACGAGCAATAGCGACCTTCTACATATCTTAAAACCTTGTGCATTCATATTGGTGTGTATTTCGTTTATTGTGAAATATATATTAAATGTACCCAACTTAGGAACGTCTTCAGTTATCACAACTCTTTCAAAGGCATTGTAAGTTAAACACGATGCAAGATCACTATATACATTATTCATTAAATATTTACATCGAACTAGATGTATTCATACAATTGTGATTGCTATCTTATATACGATTGCAACAATAAAACAAATATTGTTAATAATTTTCCACCAACAAATAAATATCAATAGTGTTTGTTTTTAAAACTTTATTTTTATAAATAAGAGGTAACTTACAAGTCGCATTAACTACTTAGAGCTAAATATACATTATATTTTCAATATATTCATGACTAATTAAAGAATAATTTCATATATTATTACAAAAATAGTGGAATGTATTATTTAATGTTCGCACAACCTTCGAGAAGTATCATCAGTATTGGATCGTTTTATTGCTTATTTAATTTTTCAAGAGATTCTTATATTTACGTACGCGTTATGTGACTAGTGAAAAGATAATTCTAAAAGAAAAAAAAAATATTCTACTTTAACAAAATAATACGTATTTATAACATTTGTAGTATTCATAAAATATTGGATTAAAGGGTGACAGTGAAGTCTCCGTTCTTCTGCTCGGCCTTTGGTTGCGGCTCCGGGTGAGGTCGCTCCGGCAACTTGAGGACCAAGTGCTCTGCGCTCTCTGTACCAACACAACACACACATACATGAATACTCACATTTATAAGTAATTCACCTAAAACTTTAACACTTATTAGGTACCCATTCACGTAAATAGCTTTTGTTAAAACTGATCTATCTAATCTTATCTAAATAATTAGTATTGAAATTCAATTAAGTTCAGATTATAATCCTTACATACAAATGAAGAGATACTTGATACCAGTATATATATCAAGTTGATATCGAATACACTAACAATGGCGTGTGACTTTTGATTAATGAAGCAGAACTGTGATATGTTATCCCACACACACACCAACACAGTCAATTTTATTAAATACTACTGAACCTATGTTACTGATACATGTATATATCACAAGCTTTGCTTGGATACAATAATTAAATTTAAAGGATTTGTTTTGTTTTTTTCTATTTATCTAATAAATATATTATACTATAAAGATAAAACAACTTCATGCGTTGTCATTATGCTATGTTAATATTTAATACATCAACTATTCTACAACATTACTTTTGATCAGTTAAGCTTATTTTTAATAATTATTATAAATATATTTCAAATACATTAGTTCTATGACATGACAATACTATTTGAAGAACTTATCCTAATAGTGCAGTATAATATATGGCATTCTTTATATATACATAAGTACCTACAGCTAGTTGTAGAAATACATGCATCGGTACAATGTTAGTAGATATTTTCAATAAGTTCAATTATATAGAAACAATTATATAGAAAATAATATATAAACAAAGTTTAACCATGTATAGTCAAAGAGACTACTAAAATACTTATTATAACTTATTATAACACATTAAACTTTTTTCCTCATAAAGTACTTTTTCAGTCTATCATTTATTAAAAAATAAATACTCCTATGTTTTATATATATGTATATAAATAAATTGGTTTATTACCTAGGTACAGATCAATTTCTGTGATCATTTTTATTTTTTTTTAAGTTCATTCTTAAACTATTTATGCAGTTCGTAAGAACGTTTCTTTTCGGGTACTTTAGTAATTCAGATATAAATACACCTCAAAAATTCCAAACCATAAATACATAAGAATGTAAGCTCTAATTAAATAAAGATTATTATAAATTTTACTGCCTAACAAATATTATCTTGTTTAAGTTGTAATTTTTCTTCCTGACAGTTGTAATTTTTTTTTTATTTTTCGTTCTAAAATGTAAGACTAATGTTAACAGAAGGAAGTGTCAAGATACGAATAATGAGAGAAGTAATAACAATTGTCTTAACAACTGTGATTTGGTCTTACAAGGTAGGCGAAATATTATTTGTATCCTGTATCAAAAAGGGGGAGTGTTGAATTATTTGACAGTTGACAGTACATCCTGAGAGACAGTACATCCTGTTGAGGTTTGTTACCAGGAGGAGAATCAGTCAGAGCATGTTCTATTGATGAACATTGTACTATACTAAAAAGTTTATTCAATTAAAAGCTTCTTTATAAATTTCAACTAAAATAAAAACGGATTCACTAAAAACATATAGAAAAGTAAAGTTAACTCTATCACATTGAATGTCACGTGAGTGTACTACAAGCTGTGAATAATACCTAACTCATATTCACTCTCTTGTTTGTTTTTATGAAAAATCATCAGTGATTCATAGAAAATAACTGCTGAACTGTTTGAGCCGCTAAGATAAAGGAATGAGAAGCAACCCACCATACAGATGTGTGTTTTTACGTACGTGGAATAGTTTATTTAATATGTTGCGAAGTATTTGCATACGAAGTCGGTTAAAAGCATACATAAAGACTTATAGTGTTTGTTGCACCGATCTGCAATCAGTCTTAGTTAATAAATAGGGTATTATCACAACTTACAACTCAGACAGTTCGTTTGTTGACCTTAGATAAATAATGTTGTAGATAATTCTAAGCATCCCGTTGCGGAAATATATGAATATAATATCGTTATATATTTTATATTTATATACAATGTTATAAAAATATTACGATATTTTAAGACCTGCAGAAGGTGTTCATGCTCATCTATCTCTTTAGATCAAGATAAGCCACTTTACAATAAGCTGACATAAAGCAAGCAAACTTTTACGTATTATAATAAGTTAGGCAAATGACAAAACCCTTCAATTAAAACTTACCGATTGATCTACGCTCAGCTTGGCTACCGTAAAACTCATCCAGTTCTTTTGCAGAACAAAGAGGTGTGTCCACTTGCGAAGTCTCATCGAATTTAGAATAATCTACTTCGTATCCCTGACGTTCACGATTATAAGACACTAACGGAACAAATCTATGTCCCCACATTACTTCACTTGTTGTGTAACTAGAGCGCGCCTGCGTTGTCTGTCCTGTAGATTCGATTGTACCCTCGAGGATAACCACGATCTCAAACTTCTCTTGGAGGACATCTGCCGCCGAAACTCCATAGAAAGGACTGTTAGCATTTATCCGATGAACCATTGTAATCGGCCAAATAAAGAAAAGATTACTATCGCAGCCGTCTGCATTAAGTTCTAACTCGGTCTGATAATGTGATAGCACCTCGCCTTCCTTTGTTGTTCTTGTTCGAATTAATTGAGCCCGTACACTTGCTCCTATTATATGAGATTTTCTCAAATCACCAACTCTGAACATAAGGCTCAATTCTCCGTCTCTTTGACAAACCACAGCATATCTTGAAAAGAGAAGAGTTTGCGTTCTGTGCTTAGGTCTCGTCATTTTTGCAAACACTATTCCCACCATAAAGGCTTGGATCATCACACCCACTATACTTTGTAGACACATTATAAATATAGCTTCAGGACATTCTTCTGTAGTTGTACGTGAACCATATCCAATAGTATGTTGAGTTTCAATACTGAACAGGAAGCATGATGTAAAATCATAAATATTAAATACACAGGGCTTCCAATTTGATGTTTCTTGCATGGGTGGTAGATGTTCTGGTTCAAGATCTCCATGTGTAAAGGAAATCAACCACCAAATAAGAGCAAATCCGAGCCAGGAGAGAATGAACGAAAGAGTAAATATGAGTAAAGTCCACCGCCACTGTGCATCGACGAGGGTTGTAAACATATCCTGGAGAAAACGCAAACGGCGTTGTGAGATTTTTGATTTGAGAATGTTGCATTCTCCATTTTTAAGAATAGCTCTCCTCCTCGTCCTCCTTGAAGCGCCATGTCTGTGGGAGCGGCTTCTGTAAATAAATAAAATAATATAGAAAAATATGTCTATAATTCTAGTTAAACATATGTAGATGATCAGCTGTAAGTGTGAACGAGTAAATCACGTTCACATTACGACCTTCGTCAATGTTAATATTCTTAATGTGTAAGTAACAGGTACTTTAAACATAAACGTCTTCAACAAAACACTGAACGAAATTAAAATTAAAGAGGATATGACAAACAAAAAGCGAAACAGTACGGATGAGCGGACGGAGACGGCGCAGGTTGACGAGGGTCGACGAACCTCTTGCTGCCTGTTGGGTAATAGATTCCCGGGGAGAGGTTTCCATTTCCAGAGACTGTTTTTATTTTGTACCAGTCATCAGATAGGAGGTGTGCCTCCTCGCGGCTCACGGGCGACTCCGGGTCAGCGTGCATGGCGTGCGCGTGGCTCACTCGCAGCCGATCGTCTGCGCCTTCATCCCCCGGTGCTCGAGTGAATCCTGAAGCATCGCACGCGATAATGTCGCGGTCACGACTGCCTCGATCATGCTCGCTACGTCGCGTTAAACGCTTTGTAATTGTATCGCGAAATTCTATATCAAAAATTATCAGTTCGTCTCGGAAAACACAATGTTGTTAGATCTGTAGTGACGTTCATATGTACACATGCTGTGATTTCCTGATTAATACAATTAACTAATATAAATTTAGGTCTAGACAAGTTTTCAATCCATAAGTATGTAGTAATAAAATACAAGATGGCTAATGTTACCTTTTTTTCTTAATTGATAATTCGTTTTTAAACTGTTATAAAAGAATTTATTATAACTTTTTACTTTTATTGAATTTTTAAAACTCTACAATAGTACTACTAAATGCTTTTTAGTAGTACTAGTTATACTATAAAATATTTTTATTGCAATATAGCTATTTGTTCGATATATTGTTATTGACGATAACGTCTGAATTTAGATTTATTTATCTTATTGATATTTATATATTACAATTATAAAATATCTCTATAAGTATTAAAACACACACATACTCTGTTTAGAGAGTTCTTTTTAATCAACACTGATAAATAAAAATCTACATACTGTATAAAAGACGTGCCTCGTTCGATTTTGTATTTAATAACTACTTTGTCAGTGCAAATTAGTATATTAATTCGCACCGGCCACTAATTTGCTGATCTCGAACTACTTCACTTTGAAGGTTATTCAGTATAAATACTATCCTAATTTTAAATATCTACTCCTAAATAAAAAACTCCGCAAAATATATAGAAAAGATAGTTTTAAGAGATAACCGCTTTCTCCTTATTGTTAAGACCATTAAGAAACCACTGATATGAGGGTTGTTTGATATGTTATTTGGGTATGTGTGTGTGTGGTAATTATTTGTATATAAGTGTGTGCGTATGAATTATTTGCATTATAATACATGTATTATTGTTTTTTACGCTTACAATAATATAAATAGCATAAAAGCGTTAAACTCAATAACATGTAGAATTAAAAAAAATTAAGAACTAATAGACTATACGATACAAAGAAACATGGAATGCTACATTTTATAATAATAAAGTAAAAGCCGGACCAACGATGGATCCTGTTACCTGTACCTCAACATATACTTTTAAAATAACTAGGTATATGGCTCGTATTAAGTAGGAACATGTCATGAATAATAGTTTTTATTTTTTAAAGTTGCAAAAATATTTTTTATGTACAAGTATCACACCTATAATTTTACCCATTTTTAACACAAAGTATAGGGTACCTTATCTATGCCCTAAGTGTCCAAGTAAACATTTAAATTTAATGGAAAAAAAATAAAAATCTCTGTCTAGAATTTTAGTATATTTTCTCCATTTCACTGACGTTTCCCTTTTTTTGTTTTAAATATTTTCAGCTTCCCAAAAACAGAATGAAAAAAAAATCGGTTTCAGAAAATATTGCATATTTATTATACATAGGTATCAAATATCAATATAATTTTTACCAGTGACAATACTTTTTTATAATAATGGCCATAAGCATGTAAGTCTAACTTTTGCGTCTAATTGTTTCAAAAAAAAGTAACAATTGTTTTTTATTTTTAAATAATATCTTGGTTGGGTTTTAGTTATTATATCAACTAATGATGATATTATTGAAAATGTAAGATATACTTTCCGTTTAATTTAGTAATTTACAAGGGGCTATAGATATATAGGTATACTAATTTATTAAATATCACCACACCTTCGTGTAAATACGTGAATACACGATTTATTTATTATTAATAAAGAGAGGTAAATAATGACAAGTCCTCGTGATAATTAACTTATTGCAAAATCACGTCCGATTAGCGATGATGTTGATATTTGTTTTCAAAAATAACTTTGAAGTATATTGCGAAGTTAGAACATAGTCAACAGTCATGAAACTAATGTGTTATTTAAAATACGTCGCTAAAATCTTATTTTAGAAAAACCTAAAGAACATAATATGTTAACGTATAGATGATCTGACTATTTATTTTTTAAACTAGAAATAGTAATCAGGACTACAGTATCCTAATGAACAAGAAATAAATCAAAATGAATGCTAGGGTGACACCCGTAATTGTGTCTTCCATGCAATCATGCACTTAGAAGCGCGTGGCTGTCGAGTAACACAACAGATAGAATATAGAATTGAACGTAGATAATAGATAATAACAGTGGAAGTGTTTGATATTTCAATGACAGGATATTTGAGAGGGTGGGTTTGGTATTAGAGACCACTGAAGTATACGACGCAATAGATTATTAACAGTCACTCATACATTAATAGTATTTAACATGTACATATAATGACACAATTACAAGTCTTTTTAAGACAGTATGTCGTTGTTTCAAGATGGAAATTATATCTAATCTAAAGAATTACTATCAACCTTTAAAGGTTTCTATTCCACTTACCGAAGTACAGTTCGATTGTTTTATTTATATTTTTATCAAAGGACACTGACTATTCTTATAAATTAACAAGTACTTTATTTTGTTATAAAATATTGATTGTATCTCACTTTAAATCGGCTATTGAAGAGATTTTTAAAGAATCTAATAATATTTAAGATCGAGTGTGAAAACAATAATAAAAAAATTGAATAACATTTCTTCTTATATAAGATATTTTTCTCAAACATACTATAAAGATTAATTGGATAAGATGAGAAATAATCTAACTATATACTTAGTAATAGTCCCATAAACCGTATCTGCATACAAAAATATTACGTTCTTATATTGTTAATATAATAATGTTATTTAATCTTGGGGATTATGTGTAATTATTTAATAATGACTGTCTCAACATGTACAATTAACTTTATTTTAATATTATTCTATTTATAGGAATTTCTCGAAGAATTTGTTACTTTCAGTTGTAAGATATAAGGAGACGATTAATCACTTTATCTCGACGTATATAATGTTGTTTACCGATTTTCACGGATTTTGGTAGATTAAGAGTTTATCCTTAGTTTCAACTGAGTCTTGGAGGACCTTGACTCAAAAACACTCTTTTAACGTCAATTTAAACGGGTAAGATTTTTAAGCTGTTGTCTAAGTTATTGCTGGATTTCTGATCGAGTTAAATAATTATTTGTTTACTGAAATAATTCAAAATAGAATACTTTCATATTATATGGTTTTCCTTCAAAGTATGTAACTCAATCAAACTATTATTTATCACTTCAAGTATTAAGGTATTATTTGTGTAAGTGTTTCATATTATTACTGATAACATAATCATCCCACTTCTTAATATTAGATCTGTCTGTAAGTACCTTTATTAAGTCTCAACCAAAACCTTTGTATCAACTTTTGGTTTAAATATATCAACGAACAGGTAAAGTCATGTTAAGCTTATCTAAATTTTAAATATATATAAAATGAAAAATAAACCGATACGGGCAGGGATTTGAACCTGCGACCTCTGAGAAATTGTTAGCGTCTAGTACTAATCAAAAAATATACAATGCTTAAAGAGCAGCAGTAGGTACTTACAGGATGTTTTTGGAATAAAACTGTAAGCATATTATTATATCTACATACAAATGAACGTCAGAACAGAATTAAATTTTCAAACCAAAAATGTGATAAGAATATTTATTACCCATCAACAGGTACCTTGTCACTCTGAATTAAACGAAAGTGGAACAAAACTTGGTCAACAATGATAATGTCCGCTTATCACGTTATTTACGTCTTCGTCGCATCTCAGAACACTTCACCTGTGTCTTAAATACATTTAAAATATAATTTACAAATTACTTTTAATGATATGTCTTTCCAATCGCGCACTTGTGAGTACTTATGCGAATATTTCACAAAACTATTTCGATAAATATAAAGTTATCTTTGTCCTGATTAGATATTGAGTCGCCGAGAATTCAGATTCATGCAGACTATGCGCCAACTTGACAGTTATAATTGCAATTAATAACAATTCAATCGTCTTATAATATGATAATAAGGTAATCCCTTCAGATGAAATGCCAAAATATTGTGAAAATATGGAGAAATACGAATTACGAAATTTTAATGGTTAGTTTTTTTTGAAGTTCTGTTATTATTGAAAGTCTATTCATTAAATAGTTGAGTTACCTCTTCTTTTCTTCTTTTATCTCTTCTTTTCTTTTGTTTTTAAAAACGAAATGTGAAATGGGATTAGAAGATTTAGATAAAATATCTGATATCGATGCTATATGTGTTGGACAGTCAACCTCAATTATAAAAAGGTACTCTAACGTTTTGTTGATTTAGGAAACACAATTTTGTCATCATTCGCCATTCACGTCTATCAGTTATTTGTTAAAGAATGATAAGTGTGATACTAATCAGGCCCTAATCCGATTGTTTGTCTTTTTGTGATGACGTCAGAGTTTCTTGTTTATGGGAAAATCTGTTTAAAGACCGTATGAGACTATCTCAAACATTAAAATAAAAACATCCTGACTAATATGAGGAACTGACATCCTAATAACTAATATTATATGTATATGCGCATGCGACTTATATTATATAATATACATAATATTATATAGTATACATATACATATTATATGCGCATGTGAATTTGTTTGTTCGTAACCAGGTGATTTCAAGCCTAACTACTCAATTAATTATCATGAAAAAAAAAATTGTCTGAAATTATTATTTTATACTCCAATTGATTATTTATTCTGAAAAAAATACTTTTTCAAAAGGATCAATTTTTGAGTCAACATTTTTTTTATGAACATAGCGCAAGCAAAGCCGCTCGCAAAGCTGATATGTTAATAATTGTTATAAACTTAATGATATTATGAGATGCAAGTACTAATAACTTTATTGACGAGATTGAGATAAAATAATTTTATAACGCGGATATAAAATTAAGAGATTTAGCAGAGATTCAAAGTAGGTGACTATCTTTTATATTTTATTATTTTAATAGCTTTAAAACGAACTTCTTATTTGCACGTCAATAGAATAATATCTAGTACATATTAGCTTTCCGTGTGAGACTCATTATTAGATAAATAAATTGATATTGCATAAACAGTTCAAATGGCGTGGTTTTCTTTGCGTCATTTCTTTAGCTTTAAACTTTAAAATAGATTCGATTAAAAATGTATGTATAAGTCTGTATAAAAATAGAATGAAAATGACGTTTGTATTTAACTAACAATATTAATACATAAGAACTGGGCATTGTGATGAATTGGTCACTTTCATTTCAAATACGAGGCGTTTGAAATTACTGATTAAAATGTATATCAAATGCCGTTCGGATATTTCTACTTCTTCTTAATTTAGTGATTTTTTTTCTTTTTTGAATTATTTAATATTTGACATGATTTTGTTCACAAAATAAAACGTAAAATACCGCGTTACCGCGTATTTACGAACACGAGTTGTAGCGAGGCACCAGCGTTATATAAACGGCCCCAAGAATTATTTTGGGAGGTCCTGAATCCTGATGGAATCACAGTACGTTTTTGGTTCTAACTTTTTTTTCGTTCTGAAAATGTTAACTACAGAACAAACCTCTTGGCCGTGTAGTTGTACGATAATAAAGATTAAAAAGTGATTGTAAAAGCTTATCCTTCGCACATCTTCTCACGACACAGGTCTCGTGTGAGTGATAAAACAATTTTAACTAACTTAGAACAAATTAGAAAGTGATAAAGCTCGAGAAATGAGTACCAAATGAATTGAATAAAGCCCATCAACCAGAGGCGTAGTGAGGGGGGTGCAAGGGGTGTCATCATGCCCCGGGCGCTACTCACATAGGGGCGCCAAAAAGTTCGCAAAACAAAAAAAAAATGGATATTTTGTTGATAATATATTTTAAATTTACTGTGAGTGAAACACAATACAGTTAATTCGTAAATAAAAAGGGAAAAGATCAAGACCAAGTGCTTGTAGTTGGACTCGCACACGAAGGGTTCCGTACCATTATATACAAAAAATATCAAAAAGTCAACATATTTGTTGTATGGGGCTCCCCCTTTCAAAATTTATTTTTATTTACAAGGGAATATATAACTGTATATTATAGGAATATTTCAAGCGCCTACCTGTTGCCGTTATATTAAAAGGGCGCAAAAAGTCGCGTTTTTTGTATGGGAACCCCCAATAGTAATTATTCCTTTTTAGGTTTTTTAAATTAATATATAAATAAATATTCTGTGAATATTTCAAGCGTCTATTGCCTTTATTAAC
Organism: Napeogenes sylphis; assembly: GCA_959347405.1. NCBI lineage: Eukaryota > Metazoa > Arthropoda > Insecta > Lepidoptera > Nymphalidae > Napeogenes > Napeogenes sylphis. The sequence goes on along the minus strand of OY365776.1, from coordinate 47,316,974 downwards.
ATTGAGCAAAAAAATGAAGTTTGTTGGAGCCCCATACAAGTATTTATTTTGTTTCTAGTACATATTTGATATAACGAGTGTCACAATAAGTTCCTAGAAAATAAAGGTAAACACGTTGCCCACCCGTCTTTTGGGCTTTTCGACAGCATTTTGAAGCGCAGCCATTGTTTCTTTGGCGTCCATAAAACGTTTTTCTCGAAGTTTTTCTTTTATTTTCGAAAATAAATCAAAATAGCAAAGTGCGAGGTCAGTGTTATAATAAACGGATGACCCATTCTGCGTCTGATTTCTTCAAATAGTCGTTTATTAGCCCGGCATTGTGCGACGAGGCGCTGTAGTGATGAAGGAGGATTCTCTTGCTAGGTCGTTTTTACCAAACCTTTTTCAAAATATCTGGCAAACAGTAGTTCGTGCACCACTCAGCAGTAACCTTTCTTTTGATCCTCTAAAACAATTGTCGCGTAATCCTTCTAAAGAACGAGGCCACCATATTTTGCCCATACTTCGACTTCTTTTCACTTTGCTTGCCAACTCCTCGGCAAGACACAGTACAAAATAAAAAGTACAGTTGTTGGCGTAGAAGGCCGTTGATCGCGCAGAGCAGCAGTGAGACTATGTGCTGCTGGACTTAGACCTTCCTCAGGGTATGCTATTGAACCCGATCTAAAGTCCTCGTCACTGCCAGCTACCCTCTTCAAGTCATCGGTCCATCTAGCCGGTGGGTGTCCAACACTATGTTTGCCATTTGAAGCCTCCATTCGAGACCCCGTTTATTGAACCGACCATTGGTTCTGCGACAGATATGATCAGCCCACTGCCACCGCCAGATAACCTCGTTTAGGAGTGTGTCCCTTAGTGAGATCCCAAGCATAGACCTTTCCATAGTTCTCTGGGTGACATGCAGACAGTGGTCTGGCTTCATCGTCAGGTTCCACGTTTCGGCTCCGTCTTAAGGCATTGTGGCAAAGATGACTCAAATATGTTACGCAATTTTCGGTTCGGGGATGGTGTGTTTATTGAACATTACCTTGGTCTTGTCCAAGTTCATCCGGAACCTAACAAGTCTTGAGGCAGCATTGAGGCTAGACAGTATTTCCTATAGGCTTTGCAGGGATTCTGTCACTATGGCTATGCCATCGGTAAAGCAAAGGTACATGAGTTATTCACCATGGACATTGATGCCTCAATAATCCGACTACAATGTCTTGAAAACATCCTAAAGCGCAGTGGTAAAAGTTTCGGGAATATAACGTCACCCTGTCCTACACCTCAAGACCACTGGATAAGAGTTGTTTGGTGGTTATTTACTTGGACTGATCTCGTTGCCATTTGGTAGCAATTTCTAATATGTAAAGTAGTATGTAGAGCTGCGCTGCAAAGACTTCAGAATAGCAAAAGTTTAAACGAAGTCGAAAGTTTTGTCCTGGTACACCATAACTAGACATTTACAAAACGCAGCTTGCTCCGGTGTATGGAAGGTATCAAATCTTGATGCTAGACGATTATAATTATTTTATATAGTCAGCTTCTGATTGTGGCTCAGAAGTGTTTAGGAGCCACAATTATAAGCTGTATTTCATATAGCTGTACTTCAGGACAATTACTCAATTATCGTATAGTTTTTGATGAGCGCCATCTCTACTCCACGCCTTCGGGTTAGTTCCATTGGTTATCACCTAGCTAAATGCCATTAAAGCTCCTCAAGGATTGGTTTGTGTCCAGCCCTAACGAGCTCATAGTCTACTCCGTCTTCCCTGGGAGTCTTATCGTTTTTAAGTTGTTTCACAGCCGCCTCGATTTCGTCGAAATCTACGTCTGGTAGATCGTCCGTAAAGTGGCGGGTAAAAGGGGCTCTAGGGTCGCTCGCGTTTGGAAAAGGCTTCGGATGTATGTGAGGCATATGGATTTGCGTAAAAATCCTCAGTTTCAGCAAGTATCTCCGGAACTGATATGATGGATTCACCATTCGAGGTCAGTCAGTTTTGTCAGATGACTTTTCCCAGTGGTTTTGTAAAGATTTTGAATTCCCGAATTCACTCAATCATCTTCTGTATGCGGCGAGTGTTCCAGCTTATGTGGTCACGCCATACCAAGCTCCGAATCTTTTTGTGGAGCTACTGGGTATCTGGCAAAGGAACCTCTTTTGTTTTAGTCGAGGTCGCATCAGTTTCAGGGTTTAGCATGAAAGTTTGGTCTTATCTAGTTTACTTTTCCGAAAGTGCACCATTCCCACTTCGCGTATAATCCCCATTATGACGTTTAAGTCCTCATAAACTTTTGCCTCGGATTCGAGTGCAGGGAATCTGTTTTACAGTTCCAGCTGGAACGCATTATGTCCGGCTTGGGGCACAGTTATACGAAAAATAGACCTTATCATGCGGTTCCGCTCGAGCTTGAAATTGATATTTAGGGTGCCCTTACAAGTCGGTGATCGCTTCCAGTATTATGCGATATACCGGTTATTCATCATTAAGACCTGCCTAAATATGTGCTTCTTATCCGTCATGATGAAGTCCATCTCGTTCTTATACAATATATATACAGCTACAAAAAAGGGAAATAAAGAATCCGTAAGCAAGTAATGTGTTCGGAAAATAACAAGTGAAAAAAATCTGTTTTTAATATTGTTTTCAAAACGGGGGCGCTGAAACGGTTTTGTGCCCCGGGCGCGAGTTAAGCTCGCTACGCCTCTGCCATCAACAATCACGTTACAAAACATGGCGGAATTATAAGCGAAAGGTGACTCAGAAAAAAGTACTTGTGTGTGTAATGTATGACACATTACAGCTTCCTAAGATCTAGCCAGATATTCACAGCAAAGTTGTACTGTCAACAATTGGTTACCACAATGCTAACTCTTAAATAACTGAGACTGGTCAGTTGTTCTGTCCCACTGCTACTTCAGAAACTTACTCATAAACGCTTTAAAAAACTTAAAATACAGAATACAGAAATTATAGAAGTATTTTTCTTTCTATTTAGTATTTTTCTAAAATTTCATTAAAAAAACGGCCAAATTGCTTTTAAGAGTTTATTTCTACATTATGTAGGTTTTATTTTAAAAAATAAATAATGTCTAAGTTAAATAGGATGACAACACTTGTAAATTGCTTCAAAACAAATCTGGTAGAGACAGTAATAGTCTTTTGGTATAATTACCCCCGGTGACGCTGTAATAGCCAACAGGGCTAACAGCATAGACAGACACAAAAAAAAAAAAAAAAAATTGGTATAATTAAGATAAATCGTATCTTACCTGCAAGTCTCATGTCTGTACACCGTGCTGTGTCCGATAGAGCTGCTGTAAGTTGGTACTCTGTGAAGACCGCTCGATTGTCGAATAACTGGTGGCCTCAGAAACCCGCTCCCATATCCCACACCCAGCATTGGGGATTCAACCACCGAACTATCTAAAACACTAGTCTCATCTGTTTCTTCGTCAATAACTCCTGGCTTGTAGAATATTTTTCCAGCAGATAAAGCCGGTTTAGACTTATTTTCCTTTTGATTCTCATCCTTCCTAACTTGCATTTCATAATCGGGCGCGTCTGTACTCATCCTTAGTATATTATCTTCGTCACGATACAGTAACGCCATTTATGTCATGCATTCTTCTTGTATATTCGCTAATACGGTCATTATATAAAATCATTTTGAATGTGTTTACAGATTTAGTGGCATTCATTGGTGACGACTACCTGCAAGAGATAATAAGCGAGTTAATTGTTTTGCAAAATTAAAGAAAAAGGACATTGTACACTGTTATACAAATTATTATAATACCTATCTCAACAAAAGCTTTTAAAAATCAACATGATTTCTAATCATTTACGGCTGGATAGATAATTATAAACGTTAACCTATTTTATACGTTACTTTAAAGTATTGATCTTTATTTCTCACTCTTTATTTCTTAATTAGTCCATAGAACAATGCACCTACACATAATTATTAGAATTAGTATTGAAACTAAAAGTTTTTTGTATTAATTCATGAAAAATATAGTATTGTATAGCACTTTAAATACAAAAGCTAGATAATTAAGACAATTTACAGGTAGCTTGAATTAGTTTTACAAGTATTGTTTAGTAGTTATACTTATAATACCGAGTACATTTAAAATTGAAATCTATGGTCTTCCTACATAGCCGATGTGCGCGACTCTTTTCGCGTGAACAATAACGTGGTTACGACATTGTTTCAGTAGCGATTAGCAAGTCTCTTCACCATCTCAATCGCGGATGAGTCGAAAACCTATAAGTTCAATTCAGATAAGAGTCTACTACCATTGCATTAAACTTTTGTTCGATATAAACAGTGAGCTACATCTAAACATCATTATTTTAATTAGCTACCTATATACCTATCTTTTGTTTTTTTTCACATTCGATATGGTTGTATACCCAGTAAAGGTTTTTTAATCACTTCTATTCTTGCATCTAGTATTGGACAGTATGTACCTACCTACTATAGACTTTTAAAAAATATAAATATTGGATGTGCCTTCTACCAAAATATTAGTTCTAATAACGCATTTCTATATTGCAAGTGGACGGAGAAATTAAAGCAACAAATTAAAGCAACTTAATAACAGAATGTATATAATTGACATGAAAAACACGACATCTATTATCGAATGGCGGAACTACCAAGCTATATGATATGTATTATGATGTTTTAGTTTAAAAATTATTATTAACAACACATAAGTTTCTTTAAACCGTGTTCTGTAAATATTTTTAAATAAAATGTTAATATTACACCATTAAAAAATTAAATTGATTTCGCCTGTTATAAAAAATAAGCAAAACACCAAACTACGTTGCAGGTATAAAGTAATAGGCTTGAAATAATTGCTTTTTTCTTTTATTATTTTTAAATACATTTCTGAATCTATGAAAAAAGAAGAGCCTTTTCTTCTTTTCAAAGCTTTAATTTGAATATTTATACAATATAAACCGATCTAAGGCATTAGAGCATTTCATATCTTGATGAAGTATTGCTGCCGAGAATATTTTCTTGAAAATTGTTTCAGCCCCGCGTTCCTGCGTTTTGACACGGTGTGTCCTTGCAGTCATTAGGATGTGCTCGATCTCCATGACAACGGACGGATGCCTTTATTTCCTCCCACTAAGATTGTTAGATATTGCGGAAAATGAATTATTAACTTTATTCGCGTTATTAGTAGGAAGTGAATAGTCATCGTACTATAGGTAGGAACCTACTGCGTGACTATTAGGTACTACTCATAGTAGATTAGGTACGTTTTGTTTCGTAAAAGGAAAGCCATTAATTAAAGTCTCATTATTGATAAATATAAAGCTATAAAGAATTAAATAAAAACAAAAAACCTACGTCAGTTATTATACCAGCACGATAAAGTAAAAGAAGTAACGTTGTGACCTGTAGTACAATAATATATATACAGGGTTATTTGTAATTAGTTGGCCATCTCTTGCAAGCAGCCTCTCTACATCAATTCCGACAACATTTGTTCTAGGAGTTTCAAAATTCTTGATAAACAACACAAAAAAAACAAAACAAAAATATTTTTGCTCTCTCTTTTATTAATTACTATTTATTTTGTAAGAAGTACTTAAAAGGTCAACGCCCGGGTGCCATACCTACTATCAAAGTTAATGCCAGTTCAGAGACAACAAATAAATTTTGTATGGGAAAACTAAAATTTTAAAAACTATAAATTTTAAAAAGTTGTACTTTTGTTGACACTTATTGTTGTTAAAATTTTTTCTACTGCATTTATTGTATTCAGACCCTTTTATTTAATCACTTTTGAATGCTTTGACAATCATAAAAAAATCTTACTGCAAAAAAAAAACATGTATGGGCAGCAAAAATAAAACTCACTTGAAAATAGTTTATAATGCCATATACACATAAGTTAAGGAGTAAAGGACATGAGAACCTTGACGTACGCCATGCCTCAATAGAGGTGCTACGTACACTTTCTACAATAACAGCTTGTTTCCTTATTCTAAGGTAAGACTTAAATCATTGGAATAGGTCAAGTGAATGTCAAGCTTATTTATTGGGTTTAGTATAGAGATGTGTTTATAGGCTAAAATTTATTTCCTAAACGACGGAACGCAAGGTACTATTAATACTTCATTTCATAAATGTAGTTGGAAAACTATCAAATCAATTTAGGAACTTATTAAAAAGTTTGATTGAGAAATTTGTTATAAAAATGTTTTCATTGATTAATATTTTTTTATATAAATTGTGAATGTTTGTAATGTATATGATACTCAAAATTGTGATTGTGAAAAAACATACCTACTTATATAGAATTCATAATTTGGTATTCCATGAAACATGTAAGTACGTTAGTAAGTAATTATTCCAACTATACGTGACGTGACGTATCAGAGATCATACCTTTGACAATCGTATACCTGAAGCCGAGGCCAATTTCAATTACTGTGTCTGAGCAATAATTAATATAAGTTCGTTAGCTGCTGATCTTATGACGTGCCCACACGCGAATGACAAACTCGTTAGCTTGGTACCCGAAAACATTATTAGTAAATCTGTACATTAATGCCAAAAATGACACTTATTAGTTGTATGTTTTTGCAAAGGATTGAATTCCACTTAATTTAATAAACTTACCTCCACTCATGAATGTGTTTCAAAAATCACCGTTTGAATTTGAAGGTTTTGTAAGCACTCAAGTCACGCTTGGTGTAATATTAATTGTCACTGCTATCCTATGTGTAGAACAATAGATAGGTATATTTTTTATAATACAATATTAATATTATTTCATATCAGTATCCGGTAATTAAGGTATTACAAAACAGTAGTAAGGGACCACACGTATAATAAAAGACCGCTTTTGAATTCCCTAAAGGCCCTCAGTCAAATTTGACCTACATTCAAATTAGAACATCATAATGTTATTAACTTACAACCTCTTAAAACTTAATATATAAATGGGTTTTAACCTCAATAATAATACTGTATATTTTACTAATTGGCACATGCCTCCTTTATAATTTCTAATTTCCTTTTCCCGCCACGTGGTTTCAGTATGGAATGATGGGTTATATCTATGACATTTAGACCTCAGATCGTCCTCACGGGGTCGAACATGTTATCCGTCAATTTTCAAGGAAGTAGTAACACTGCTACGCTCGATGACCACTCCTCGTAGCGCTACAAAAGCTTTCGTTTGTATTGTTGGGTCTTATATTTTTCAGGTATTGATTACATGAAAACATCTGCTAGTTCTAGAACAAAATATCCAGCAGAAGAACATGTCTAGGTTGATACTTTACTTTGTACCTGTATTACTGCTAATGTCTTCACTTCTATAATAAATTAAAAGTTATTCTTTTTTGTTTTGCGATTTACTTATTATTAAATAATTATTAAACTTTGGATCTCAAAATTGTTTATTATATACTTGTGCATAATCTGTTATCTACAATTTGTTCTTTTCTGTGTTCAAATATCTGCGTTGCTAGTTTGTTCTATGACATTCGAAGCAGGAAGTCTCTATTTTGGGACCCAATTGATTGCAATCTCGGATTGACTACTCGTAGTCTTCTCTCTCTCTGATTTAACTCAACGAGCACTAACCATCTGAGGTCTTAGTGGTAGAAATTATGTTATTAAGATCATATTAAAAATTCTCTGAGAGGAACATCTGCTGAATATGTAATATATTTAATCAACGTCTGACTCAACACAGAATTGGATGTCAACAAGAAGACTTAACACGCGCTAGTTCAATTAAGATGAATTATTTTAGATCATATAGCACCTGTTCTTATAGTTTATTATTACATGTATATGTTATAATTCATACGGATACGATTTTTTATAATCAATTATCATTCATAACTCATTCAATTTCTTCTCTTTCTTGTTGACCTTTTTCTTATTTATTGTATCTCATTAAGAACGAATTAAAAATATTTTTGAGATAAAAGTTTGTTATACTAAATATTCAATGTGTCATTTAAGAAAAATATTAAAATTAATATAACACAGCTACGACTATGAGCAATAAATTACATTTAAAATTTTAGTAACAATCTATATATTATGCCAACAATCTACACTTATAACGTGATGTCCACATAATACTGTTTTCCATCATAATTACAGAGTTATATCCTTCTAACAAATGCATAACAACAATTCAAATTAAGATTTGTTCATTTAACAAAAGACAAATGTATACCGAGTAACAGATATACCGTAAATAGATTTTATTTCATATGCCCGTTTTCATTCATAGACGGCTTAAAAACAAAAGTGCAGGTACCTACATAGCTGATTATTCATCTGACTAAAACATTATAAGAAAACTACAACTCCTCAGCAATGTATGTAAAATATGTAACAACATAAAATGAAAATCAAACTAAAGTTTGAATACGTACCCACATCCCATATTTCGTAGGGATGATTGAAGTCTCAGTCAAAACATTCAAAACAAACACTATTGCATTAAAATCTTCTATAAAAAACATCCTTCATTACAGGCCAAACAGTTTTGGTTCTTTACGCTGATATTGATCACGTATTGTCTCTTATAAATCCAGGATTGTATTAATCCTCTGCGTGCGATCTGAACGCCAGGATAGCGGTGACTGGCAAGCGTGCAGACTCTTGCGTCGTGGTACCTACACCAATTGTGAATCTACTTTATTTGTTAACTAGCCACGCGCTCAGAAACAATTGACGGTGTTTCGCTATTGGGTTCTGCAGAAAAGATTTGAATTTTAAATGTGATTTAGAATTATAATTTCTAAATGTTGAGAAAAACTAAAGTTGTAAGTAAAATACTATTTAGGATATATTAATTAATTTACTAACACTTTCGTTTTGTAGATAGAGTTTAGCATATCATAATTTCAGCTCGAATACGGGTTGGGTCGACTTAAGTACAAAGTACCAAACTCTCTCAGAAGATCATTTCGTAACAAGAGTACGAGATGGTGCCCAAAATCATTCCTTTTATGTTCGTCTGCCCTAGTCTCCTGCATTTCCACATATTCGTCAAGGGTGGAAACGCATTCTTTCACTTTTTACATTTGCAGACCTACATGGACATCGGCACTATTTGCCACCAAGTGAACAGTCAACTTAATTGCGATCAGTAACAAGGTACAATATAAAGAGAGCAACAATATATCTTTTAAATATTTCTCGCAATCTACTGTACATTAGGACTAATATAATTTCTTCAATGTACAATTGGTAGATTACAAAATAAACACAATTTAAAATAAATCTGCTGGTTATAAGCCATAAGGTGAAATTTATATGTACTCTAAATATATGTCACATTAGAAGCTATTACAACTGACCGATGGTTAACATTTAGAACTGTCGGTATGTAGCCGCGGGCATGAAAGTTTTTTAAATATTAAATAATACAAACAATCCGAATTTTTCAGATTGTCTTATCTTGAATATAAAATACATATTGGATTGAAATTTGCATTTTTTTTTATATTTCTTGTTATTAATTTATCATAACTACTATTGATACAATTTGCTTCCCTTTTACTATATTTGCTTTGATTTTAGGTTTGACTTTAAAATGTATTAAAATTTCAATTTTTTTTTTTAATATTAAATATATATGTCCGTTTTCGACCAAAAAATACATGTTTGTTAAGCATATAGTGGGTTAAATAGTAAACATAAAAATAGAACGAGCATGCCTTACGTACGACAAGAACTCAAAGAAAGAATAAAACGCATTTTTCCGCATCGCTTTGTGAGGATAGCGGAGTTAAAGTGGAGATTATCTGACAATGTAGACGGGATGTTGGCGTCCAAGGCAACACTTGCTGATTCTTTGTTTGACTTAAGACTGAGCATACCTACTGCTATATTTATATATCTTAGTATTAACCAAGATCACAAATTCTTCCATTCATTACTGTTCAAATTATAATGTTTTAAGGGCCAAAAAAAAATCGGACTATGAAAAACGTTATTTGATAATAATGCTTAAATAATAATTATCAATGATTTTTTTAAATTGATATTATTAAAACAAATTGTGATGTCTGAAATATTATTACAGGTATAATAGCATTCAAACAAATTGTGACCCCTGTGCAATTACGTCCTCCAGCGTGTCAACAAGACGGATTGGTTTATTCAAGAGCAAGCGATTATCAAATCAGTCCTCATTGTCAATGCTCTTTCGACTGTCACGGCCGATGCTCTTTCCGACGACCTCAGGTGCATCCCGAGGGTCCACACTGGAAATGAAAATACAACTGAGACTATTAAATAGTTAGTTCACACCACCTGCACCACTGTCTCTACAAATAACACCGGGATTCATTATGTTATTAACAGTCAATGCCATATATCTGTTTTAATATTTTTTTAGTTCATTTATCCTGAACTTTCTCTTGTATTAAGTTGAATCTGAAAATAATAGTTGTTGAAAGAAAAAAACCCACAATTAATACTCATTTAACTAATAATCCAATTTTAATACATCGCAAAAATATTAAACCCTTATCTCACCTACTCCAATTTTACTTCCAATTTGGTTTTAATATAGATAATTGAATATCAGGTCCTATAACTGTATTTGCATTATATTTGTAGTAAACTGGTGGATCATTTAATTTCATTTTTAAGAATTTTTAAATTTCAGTAAACATCTTCAAACTGACTCTACTTCGAGATGTCTCATGTGTCTGATGTAGGTATCTGAGTCATGCAAATTTGCTTCCTTTGCAAAGCTCATGTTAGCGCAATTTAACCAAAGCGGCATTCATGACATAAACTAGAAGTAGGATTATAAGTAACATTAATAACACATTAAAATAAAACAATAAAACAAATATATATTTTTAATCTAGTATTGTTGGTACTCACGTGACTCGAAACTGTTCAGAATATTCTAGTTATTATTTAGTATGAAATGGATTTGAGATGCGGGTTTAAGATCTTTACTATTTTTCTTAATTCCATGACGTCCCTGTAAGTTGTTCTGAGCGCAAACATTTGTATCTCAAGTGTGGCCACTTTCAGTTTTATTTCTGTAAGGTATCTTTTGCATGTTTTGATATCGTTGTCCAATTTGACTAACCTTTTGTTATTTTCGTCCATTTTGTTTTTAAAAATTTCATGAATTGTCATCTTTTCTATAAAAGAAACACTACCAACGATAGAGCCGCCTTTATTTTCACTACTAAGAAAAAGGAAAAGATAAACGGAATCTTGAGTCATTGAGGCGTTATCTTTGTCGTGTAGATAAGAACGATGTGTAAGATATATTGTTAGTGCTGTATGTAAAATCAGTATTTTCAATTAAATATGTTAACAACTATAAAGATCTTGGGGCGATAAAGTGTCAGCCAATGATAATAACAACTTATATATAACCTTTTATTCTTTTCATACTATTAAAAATGTTAATAAAACGGAATAAAGTTTAATATTGTTAACCGCAACCTCATCTACACTCTGACCCTCGTAATAAATCATCTATCATTTATCGGTTCTAGTTTAATTGTAATATTAAACTATTTATGTAGTTAAATTATCTTTTTAAGTTAAGTTATTAATATTTTTAATGTTATATTTTTTTACATTTATGTAAACACAGAAAAGATATAAGAAATGATAATTTAAAAATGGATTCCTACACAGTCACTGCTTACTTCAAAATGAAATCTTTAGGAGCAGCAGCAGACCTCTAAAAGGAGAGTAAAAATGAGTGGCAGTACTTAGGTATATGTGCGCACGATATAAAAATCATAAAAAAAATATTTAACTAAAGCTAATACAAATATTTTTTTATTTTCTTACTTAAACAATATAAATAAAACTCTAAATAAGTAAACAAATACATAAAAACTCTAAATATAAGTCTACATGAAAAGATAATGTTCTATTTCTCGTAATGTGATAGTGCTGCAGTAGTACGGAATGGATCCATCTAGATAATAAACACGGATAATAATCAAATAGTGTGACAGTTTTAAAGGATAGTTAAATAAAGTAATTACATTTCGTACTCTGAGCAAGATAACTTCATGTCCTCATCTCCTTCCTTTACCTCCGTGTGTTTTTAACCCCCGATTAAACTGTCAACTATCTGTGTATCTGTCTGTGGCAAATTTCCGGCCAAACGCGTGGACGGATTTGAATGCGGTTTCATTTAATCGAAAGCTATGCTTGTCGAGATGTTTCTTATCCATGTTTGATTTAAATAAAAATAGTCGTCTTCAAGATATTGACGTTTTATTCGTGCGGGGGAATGGTTCTTATGCAATAATTAGCTGTTTGCGGCTAAACGCGTGGACGCATTTGAATGCGGTTTTTTATAATCGAAAGCTATGCTCCTCAAGATGTTTCTTATCAATATTTGATTGAAATAAAAATAGTCGTCTTCAAGATATTGACGTTTTATTCGTGCGGGGGAGAGGTTCTTATGCAATAATTAGCTGTTTGCGGCCAAACGCGTGGACGGATTTGAATGCGGTTTTATTTAATCGAAAGCTATGCTTGTCGAGATGTTTCTTATCCATGTTTGATTGAAATAAAAATTAAATAAAAAAACTAAGAAACCCTCGATACAAAAAGACCTCTAAAAAGAGTAATAATATTTTATGTACTCATTGAACTCGTTTGCGTCGGGAGACCGTTTAATAAAGGAAGAAATTAAAATGCAAGTAAGTTAACAAGTCAAATAAAGAAATTACGATATCGAATCGTATAGTCTAAGTCCTCAATCCTATCCTATCCTATCCTAATATCTTGGAGACGACTATTACTATTTCAATCAAACATGGATAAGAACCATCTCGACAAGCATAGCTTTTGTTTAAAAAAAACCGCATTCAAATCCGTCCACGCGCTTGGCCGGAAATTTGCCACAGACAGATACACAGATACACATATCGGGCAGAGTCGTGCCGCAAAGCGACCTAGTCGTGTTCCGGCACGTTGCTCGATTAAGCCGTTTATGGGAAATGGGTCTGAACAGTTGCGGTGCGTTGGCGAACCGGTCTGACGTCGGGTTGGTGTTTGTTTTGTCGGGTGTCTAGTCGAGGAGGGTAGCGGGATCCGAAGCGACGGCTTTCCGCTGGCCGCCCGCAGATAGTTGGGGGCCCAATTAGTGGGATAGCCAACCACGAAAGGCTGCCCCGCCAGCTGTGAAAAATCCCAGGGTGGCTCCATCGTGCTGGTTGGCGACCAGACGAGGAGGCCCGATGGCGATCCCAGTGGCAAGACATCACCAATTTCGACGTCGGGTTCGATACGTACCGTCTCGTTCAACTGCCATTTCCCATCCCTATTCACTTTTATATATTTTTTTTTATGAAAAAGTTAAGAAAAAGGAACAAGGTTACACAGCGGTTGCACTCCTCCTCATATAAAGTGCACCTCACTAATATCAGGGGTTTGCACTCAAATCTTTTAGCTGTCCACCACCACCTGGAGACAGAGCAGCCGCACTTGCTCTTTTTGACGGAGACGCAGATACAATGTCCTTTGAGCGTTGCATACTTGGATTATCCCGGTTACTCGTTAGAGCACAACTTTCGCTCAAGGGCCGGAGTCAGTGTGTACGCGCAGAACGAACTCTGTGTTCAGCGTCTCCGTCACCTTGAAGACCCCACTTTTTCTTCCCTATGGGTTTTAGTGGACACAGGAAACGAAAAAATCCTGTATTCCTGTGTCTACCGTTCGCACAGCGGTGACCAGGAGACAACTCGTTTATTTGAGTTTCTCAGTGAGGCTGCAGATATGGCTCTGTATCAGTACCCTTCGGCGCAGCTCGTCTTTCTGGGGGACTTTAATGCCTGTCATCAGGAGTGGCTGTTCCCGTACCAGAAGACCGACCATGCTGGAAGAGAAGCGCGGAACTTTGCGTTGTCCTTGGATCTCTTTCAGCTGGTGAGGCAAGCGACAAGGGTACCAGATGTGGTAGGCCATACAGCCAATTGCCTGGACCTTCTGCTGACAACTGATTCGGACAGGTATCGTGTAGAGGTCACGTCCCCCTTGGGAACCTCCGATCACTGTCTGGTGAAATCTGTATTTACATATTCCCCACCAGCTTTCGAACCACATGGTGTTAGGCGAGTATGGAAATACAAGTCAGCAGATTGGGATGAGATGCGGCACTTTTTTGCGTCTTATCCTTGGCGGCAGGTCTGCTTCTCTTCTTTGGATCCGTCGAGTTGCGCGGATGCTATAACCGATGTGGTGCATCAGGCAATGGAGTATTTTATTCCTTTTGCTGACGTACCCATCGGTGGCAAAGCTCGCCCATGGTTTAATGCCGAATGTCGTCATGCACATGACCGAAAACATTCGGCATACCTCATTTGGGCTGATGCTCGAAGCCGCAAAACTCCGGATGTAAGTACAAAGAAGAGAGCCTTTAACCAAGCTGCCAAGTCTTATAAAAAGTCATTGCAGAAGGCTCGTCTTGATCGGATCGTTAAGAATGGCGAAAAGCTCTCTGTCAGACCAACTGGCAGTCGAGCTTTCTGGTCTCTTGCCAAAGCGATCGAGTCGAACTTCTGCCAACCCTCACTGCCTGCTCTGCTGAAGCCGGATGGATCCCTGGCCCACACAGCAACAGAGAAAGCGAATGTATTTGCTTCTCTGTTTGCTGAGAATTCGCATCTAGACACTGGCAATGCTTCTCCAGAACATCTTCCTCACTGCGGTATTTCGATGCCTGAAATCCGCATCACGAACAAAGAGGTATGGAGAACATTGTGTCGTTTAGATGTGAATAAAGCTAGTGGTCCTGATGGTATACCAGCCATTCTGCTCAAGACATGCGCAGGTGAGTTGTCTCCTGTATTGACACGTCTGTATCGCCTCTCTTTCAAGACTGGAAAAGTGCCGGAATCCTGGAAGCTTGCCAACGTGCAACCCGTGCCCAAAAAAGGCAGCCGTGCCGATCCTGCCAATTATAGGGCCATTTCAATCACCTCCATACTCTGCAAGATTATGGAGCGTGTATTGAACTCGCGGCTTCTAGCTTACGTAGAAGGTAACGATCTCCTCAGTGACCGACAGTACGGATTTCGCCGAAATAGGTCCACTGGGGACCTTCTAGCGTACGCAACACACATTTTAGGCGAAGCCATCGAGAGGAACGGAGAAGCGGTCGCCGTCTCTCTGGACGTCTCGAAGACTTTTGACAGGGTCTGGCATGTGAGCCTTTTAAGCAAGCTTTCAGCGTACGGTATATCTGCTGGTCTGATTGGCTGGATAACGGACTTTTTGAGCCAGAGATCTCTCCGTGTTGTTGTCGACGGGTGTTCTTCGGAACCCTTGACAATAAATGCCGGAGTACCTCAGGGGTCCGTTCTTTCTGCAACTCTTTTTCTGCTGCACATTAACGATCTGCTGAAACCCGGTATCTATGGGTATGCAGACGACAGCACAGTTGTAGAAAGATATCTGCCAAGTTCTCGGGCCAGTAGAGATGAAGTACAATCTGAAAGAGAAGCCATGGTGCAACGTTTGAATGACAAACTTCAGCATGGGGCAATGCCAATCTTGTCAAATTCAACGCCACCAAAACGCAGACGTGTTTGTTCACCGCCAAAAGGAGCCCCTTCACCTTGGCTCCTACTTTCCAGAATGTATCCTTGGAATACAGTGACTGGCTTCAGTTGTTAGGCTTAGAGATCTCCTCGAACCTCAACTTTGGTCGGTACATTGAGTCCAGAACAAGAGCAGCTGCAGGAAAGCTTGCCGTACTTGCGAAGGTGCGACAGTATTTACACCGGGACAGCTTCTTGTATTATACAAAGCACAGATCCGGTCGTGTGTAGAGTACTGTGGTCACATATTTGCTGGTGCCGCAAAGACTCATCTTGCGGTTCTGGACTCAATTGAGAGGCGAGCAAAGAGGCTTATTGGCGACCCTAAATTGGTTGACGCCAAACTCCACAGCCTTGAACACAGGCGTAGAATTGCTAGCCTCTCAGTATTCTATAGGATATATTTTGGTGAGTGTGCGCAGGAATTGCACGACCTAATTCCCCCATCCCCGTTCCTTTGCCGGACGTCCCGACGCACGGCGGGTATCCATCCCTACGTTGTGGACACTCCACCTGTCCGAACGAAGCGCTATGCTTCATCTTTTTTAGTGCGTACAGCGAAGGACTGGAACAATCTGCCTGCGTCGGTATTTCCGGCAAAATATAATGTGGGTGTCTTCAAGAGGAGAGTGAATAGGCTGCTAGGTTAATGCGCTTTACCACCTAAGACTACATTTCACTTTCCATCAGGTGGAATGTAGTCAAGCATTAACCTAGTTTTGTATAAAAAAAAAAAAAACATATACACAGATACACAGATACACAGATACACAGATCGACAGGTCAAACTTATAACACCCCTCTTTTTAGTCGGGGGTTAAAAATAGTCGTCTTCAAGATATTGACGTTTTATTCGTGCGGGGGAATGTTTCTTATGCAATAATTATCTGTTTGCGGTTAATGCGGTGGAGCATTTACTCTTAGAAATCTCTTTGTCACATACTAAAATCCTACTTGGTGTCTTTTATAGTCCATCTCTCCTTATAGATTACTTTGTTTCATTTGAAAGGCTGCTAGAAAATATTACTCCATTATATAATCACAATATTATAATGGGAGATTTCAACACTTGTTTGCTTAAAAGTGACATCCGAGCAAAAAAACTTTTATCTGTTGTGGAGGGCTGTAACCTTCATATTTTACCTTTTGTCTGCTACTCATAACTTACCTAACTGTATACCTTCTCTTCTCGATCTTGCAATTGTTTCATCTCCTGAATTTATAAGTCAACACGGTCAATGTGCCGCGGGTGGGTTTTTTTATCACGACTTGACTTATCTGTGGTATAAATTACGACCTCCTAAACCTAAAAGTAAACTCTTTCTGAGGCGTAATTTTGGAGGAATGGACGTTACTCGTCTTTGTGATGATGCACGGAACAGCGATTGGGCTAGTATTATGACTATTAGAAACATGGATTCGAAAGTTAATACATTCAACTCTCTTTTAACTCGGCTTTATGATATTCATGCACCAATTAAACCTGTCAAAATTAAACATCTTCCTGCGCCGTGGTTAACGGATGACTTAAAAACAATGATTTTAAAGAAATGTTATGCCACATCAGAGTACAAAGCCAATAAATCAGACTCAAAATTTCAAAAATATAAAAAAATAAGAAATCGCTACAACACATTGTGTAGGGATGCACAACGCCGCCATATCCATCAATCCGTCGAAAACGGCGACACTGCACGAATATGGAAATTTCTTCAATCTCTAGGTGTCGGAAAATCATCAAAAAAATCAACACAAACCAACAACATAGATATCGAGAGCCTTAATGCTTCATTCTCACCATCACGTAATGCTACTCAAAAAACAAAACTTTACATTTTATTTCTTCACTTCCGACACCCGACTTCCAACCGTTTACTTTTCTACCATTTGCTGAATGTGATGTTAGGGGGATAATATTATCCATCTCATCGAATGCCATTGGTAGCGATTGCATTATTCGGAAAATGATTCTCCCCATATTTGATGTTGTTACTCCTATAATAACGCATATCCTAAACTATTCTATTTCCTCTGGTGATTTCCCTACAGTGTGGAAGGACGCTGAAGTTATTCCTCTTCCCAAAAAATCCAACCCTTCCTCGTTTTCCGACTACCGACCAATTTCTATTTTACCTCTCCTCTCTAAAGTTTTGGAAAAACTAATTTATAAACAACTAAATTCCTTCTTAAATAAAAACAATCTTTTAAATTCATTTCAATCCGGTTTCCGCACTGGTCACAGTACGACAACTGCTCTTATCAAAGTTAATGATGACATACGAATGGGAATGGATAAAAACAACTGACAGTGTTAACCTTGCTTGATTTTAGCAACGCTTTTAACAACGTAGACTATCTTACTCAGTTTGTTACTTTCTCTTAACATATCTCCATCAGCTTTGGATTGGTTTCGTAGTTACCTGTTTGGACGCCGGCATCGCATTCGTATTGACGAAGCCTTCTCGTCTTGGTGTACTGTAAGTGCTGGTGTTCCACAGGGAGGCGTGTTGTCACCACTGCTCCTCTCAATCTTTATTAATACGATCACTCACAGTATTTCTTCTCCTTATCACATGTATGCAGACGACTTACAAATATATTCACAGTCCGGTCTAAAAGATTTACCATGTGCTATTACTAGACTAAATACAGACCTTACCTCGATACAAAGTTGGAGTGCGTCATATGGTATTAATGTCAATGTTGCAAAATGTCAAGCTATTATTGTTGGATCTCCAGGAATGATCGCTAAAGTAAACTGGGCAAATTTGCCTCCTCTTGTATTCGATAGAGTTGTAATTCCCTTTAGCGATAACGTTAAAAATTTAGGAATACATAGAGACAAATCATTATCTTGGACGACCCAATTAAATGAAGTTAGCAGGAAGACATTTAAATTTATATAAATATAGAATGAAAAATGAAGACATTTGCTGCTATGTCTTCATTGCGTCGATTACAAAATTTTCTACCTATTCCTACCAAAATTATGCTCTCCCAATCTCTATTGCTTTCCATTCTTGACTATGCCGACTCAAGTTATCCTATTATATCTGAAGACCAACTTAATAAACTTGAGAGACTTCAAAATCTTAGTATTCATATTTGGCTTACGCAAATATGACCATGTGTCTGAATTTCGTTCTCGTCTCAAGTGGTTACCTATTCGACTTCGCCGGAATCTACATATTCTTTCTCTTCTGTACTGTGTGTTATTTATCCCAACTTCTCCCCTTTACTTAAAAGACAAATTCGAATTCCTAGGTATTTATAGTAAAGTACTAAGGTCTTCTGATAACCTTAGTTTGCGATTACCTTGTCATACCACGTCTTTCTTTAAAAATTCATTTAGTGTACAAGCGGTTTTATTAAGGAATGCATTACCGTTAGCTATTCGTCAAGCTCGGTCTTTGACCACGTTCAAGAAGTTGGTTAAAGACCACTATCTACACCTATCACTAAGTTTGGCATAATTATTATATCATTTACTTTATCATTTGTGTATGTTTCTTGTTTTATGTATAATTTTATATAAGTTATATTTCTATGGAATGATTTGTCGTCTCTTTAATAATGTTATAACGTCTTTCCTATACGTCTTATTATATTATTTGTATTACACATCTTTTTATTTATTTTTTTTTTTTTCAGTTGTAATTTATTATAAATAAACGTATGTATGTTGGTGTGTATATGTATTGTATGTATATGTATATATGTATGTATGTATATGTATGTATATGTATGTATGTATATTGTACTAAGTATTTTATTATGCGTGTATTTATATTAATATTATTCTATTATGCACCACCCTCTAATATCTCTCATGATCCGATCCTAGCAGAATAAGGTTGTCTGGAAGAGATCGCTACCTAGCGATAAGACCGCCTTATTGTATACCTATAAGTAGTTTTAATTTTTGTTTTTATTTTTATATTGTTTTTTTTTTACTCTCTGGGCCTGTTTTTTTAACTGACTGTATTTTCAATTTTGTGGTGTGCAATAAAGTATATTATTATTATTATTATTATTATTATATTATTGAATTATTGTTTTTCAATTCTCGGTAAAAATTCTTGCCACTTTTAGACTTTTATTGTAAAGCTCATAAAATGTGAATGAATGAAATGATGTAGGAAAATTATTGCTCTACAGTCTTTTTAGTTATTATAAATCAATTTATTCCTCAGTATTTTTCAACTTTCGATTACATTAATCAGTAAGTAAGTAATGACTTATTCTTACAAGAATTGCTTGAATGACATTTCGATATACATTTTACATTTCAATTTCGACATTTGCATTTTTTATCAGTACAGAATCGTTTGCAATTACAAAAAACAAAGCCTTGTTTGCTTCCCGAAGATAAAGCCGAAGCTGATAGTAAGGAAATAGTTTTTTAGTTTTTTAGTTTTAGTATCATCAGCATAAAGTACAATGTCCTTTTACGTAAAAAATAAGTAATAGAATAGAATAGATCCTTGTGGAACACCCATTTTTAGGTGAGATCCAACCGATTTACAGTTATTTACATCAACCATCTGAACTCTTTGATTCAAGGTGCATTTATTGGTGGATGTAAACGGAGAAGAGTTCTACATTACTTAAGAGGATAAGAGGATGCAAAGTGCAATTGCCTACGAAAATTCATTTTCAAGGTGTTTCCTCTATTCAAGAAAGGCGTAACGTGATTACGTGTAATATTAAAACAATATCGCGCACAAGCGTTTTGTACACGCTGTATTAAGTTTTTACTTTTCGTTAATAATCTAGACCCTATGACCACATCAGCATAATTTAGTTTCGAAAGTATTATGGATTCACATAACCTAAGTCTAACCGTAGTGTTAATAAAGTTTCTTATTTTGTATAATAGTTTTAATCTATAAAAGCAGGTTTTAACTGTGGATGTAACGTGTTTTTCAAAGCAAAAGTTTTGATCCATTAAGATACCAAGATTACGTGCAACCCGTTGAATATTGTCATTATTTAAAGTAATAACAGGACCTAGAACAGCCATTTTATTTAACATGGATTTTGTTCCAAGGATAAGGTATTTTGTTTTTCGGGGTTAAGGGATAAGCTTTTTAATTTTGACCATTTCGAAATGCTTGGAAGGTCTACATTTAATTTTATAACAGCGTCGTGTGTTTTTTCGGGCTTAAAAGAAATATATATTTGTATGTCATCTGCATAAATATGGTAACGACAATGTTTTATATTTTTTATAATCGATGAACAATACAATATAAATAAGATCGGGCTCAAATTTGAACCTTGAGTGACACCATTTACTACAATGTGAAGTGGTTTTAGTACCATCCTCATTAACAATTCTTATCAACCATCTGTGTCCGATTACTTAGATAGCTGTCAAACCATTTAACTGTTTCGGGACTAAAACCGTAACACTTCAGTTTTGCCAAAAGTAACTTTATATTGATAGTATCAAATGCTCGGGAAAAATCCAGTAGAACAAGGATAGTACCTTCTCCTATGTCTTGTGCACCTAATATATCATCTACAACATTTGTTAAAGCGGTAACAGCGCTTCTTCGTTTTCTAAATCCAGATTGCATACATGGCAAAATGTTATTTGTTTCTAAATATTCAGTAACCTGGCAGCAAACAATTTTTTCTAATATCTTGGAGAGACATGGCAAAATACTGATAGGGCGAAGATCCTTATATTGCAAGGGATCATAGACTTTGGGAATGTGTTACTACTTATGGAAGCATTAATTAAGTTAGTAATAATATCAGCTACGTAAGGAAGAGATAGTTTAACCATTTGCAGCGAAATGCCGTCGGAACCTATTGCATTATTTTTAATATCTTCAGGGTTCTTATTACCAAGGATTTATCAATTGTGCTTAATTTAAACGTATTTTCACCATATAACGACTTATTATAATATGATAAACTTTCATCTAATGAAACACTTGTACTTGGTATGTTCAAAAAGTGTTTATTTATTTTTTCAGGATCATTTAATTGTTCGGGAAGGTTGCAAACCTCGTTGTTATTTTTTTTTATACTGTAAATTTAATTTTATATGATTCCAGATAGATCTCATTTGTACGGACACCAGTGTAAATGACATATACACTGGTGTCCGTACAAATGAGATCTATCAATGTTTCGCTATGTTCGGTAAAGTGGGTTGGCTTTGTAATATGTTGACGCATGTTGGTGTATATTAAAAAATCATTTAACATTTGAGTTTCTATATTAGCATTGTCAAAATAATTTATATTGAAGTTACCCACTAAAATAATATGATCGTAGTCCCTGAATGTACCATATGAGTCGGTAAGGGCATCTAGAAATGTTTTCACATTAAGCCAAGGTGGTCTGTATGCAGTACCTATAATGTTTCTTTTTCCACCAATGTTTGAGGTGAGCCACATTTGCTCCACTTCTTCTACCACAGGGTGGGTTAAGGTGCGTACCATTATTCCCTCTCGGAGATAAAATCCTATACCACCTCCACGGGCGCGAATGCAAGAGGGACGTGGTCTATGGCGTAACTACAACTACTTGTGTTTTTTAACTGGTTTACAAATTATAAAGAGAAAATTGTCCTATGGCACAATTATAAGACTGCTATATGCAATATTTATTACGATATTTGATCATTTTAAAGTTTTTTATATTTGTGCAATAGTGTTGTAAAAAGCACAGTTATCGATAATTTTATCTAGTGTTATTCTTATAAATACTGCAGCATTTATATTATATATCCACGGATTATTATTCTAGATTTCCCACGGACGTTAACTGACGACAGATATGGATGGACACGATTGCACAGAAAAAAAATGGGAATGGAAACATTTTATAAGTAGTTAAGAAAAATATGGCTGTAGTTTTATTGTAATTTATTTGTCATTTCTTTTATAAGATTTTCAATAAATGTTTTAATTTGGTATTTTTAGTTTATTTGTCGCATTTATTATTTTATTTACCACCGAAATCATTTTCTAGAAAACGGTAGGTACATCACTAGAAACAAATATGTTGTCTACGGCTGTGTTTGCTTTAAAAATATTAATCTCCTTCTATGCTTTAGTTATTATTCTGAGGATTGCCTCAGAATAATAACTAAAGCATAGACATAGCATCCTTGTTACGGAAACAAATGTATTACATATTGATGTAACACATTTGTTTCCGTAAAAAGGAATGACATATCGAATAATTATTTGACAATCAGTTTTGCCAACAGTAAAAATAGTAACAAAATTGACAAAAGTGAGCTGTCATTTTTCTGTCCATTGAAGAAATCATCATAGTTGGTTTTTAAAACAAAACTTTGCTTGCTGGTAACGTTAATAAATATTAAACATGTTTCGAGCTAGTAATTTTGACAAATTATTGGGTAAGAACCATTAAAATCAAGGTTTTTTGGTGTTTTAGGAAATCGAAAGCGTAATAAATATGTCATTATTTTCACCTTTTTATTTAGCCAAAGATTCTATTTGATTTACAAGACTTTCTATTTTAATGAATAGGAATTTAAGCTTATTGATTTGTTTTATTGTAAAAGTTTCTGTAAAATATTAATTTTTGTAATGGTAAGTGAAAATGCAACATCTATTGTTATGTTGAAATATTTTTTGATTTGTTCTAGATAAAGCGACAAGTAATCTACGCTTAGACCCTGATTGGCCCTCTATCTTGCAAATCTGTGATTTAATTAGACAAAATGACTGTTCGTGAGTAACCATATGCTGAGCTCTCAGCATAATTTTACATCTATTTTAATAAGAATGATAAATTCAATGTCATATCAATTTGGTTAGCCTATAAAATTGTATTATTTTTAGACCAAAATATGCCGTAGCCGCAGTTAAAAAGAAGCTCTACTCACAGAATCCCTACCAAGCTATGTTTGCTCTCCTAACACTTGAGAGTATTGTAAAAAACTGTGGTGAGTTTTTCTAATAATAAATATAACTAATCATTAAACACTCAAAGTTTCTGATCAAGAATGACTAAATCCTGAATTTGATAATTTATAAGATAAATATGCAAGTAACTTGTAAACTTATTTATACTGCAGTTGATGGAGTAGTTGTTTTTTTTTTTGGAAAAATATTTTATACTTTTATAAAAACAAAAAAAAATAGAACATCTTTTTTTTCAAGGTAGTCTATCTCTATACAAAGTATATTTTTCACTTTCTATAGGATCTGGTGTTCACGACGAGGTTGCATCTAAAGCTTTCTGTGAAACGCTCCGTGATATTGTTAAAACAACTCAGCATGAAAACTTGAAGACAAAGATATTGGAATTAATACAAGCTTGGGCTTTTGCCTTCAGGAACTCGCCGAAATATAGAGCTGTGCAGGTATGTATAGCAAGTTTGATTCAAAAACTGTATCATTTTCTACTGCTCATATTAAAATATTAACTATTATTCTAGTGGATGTATTTTATATTTATCTATACAACTATCAACCGTCACAGTTCAGCATCAGTTCAAAACTTACTAACAAATAATATTAAATTTATACAGCCATTAATAGTTGACATTATTCATGATTTCAAGTAAACATTTATTAGGGTAATATTGATTTAGCAGTAAGAGATAACCAGAGTAAACAGTAAGCTCACAAATATTAGATTATTTATTTTTAATCTATATAAGTTTATATCATAACCATAAAGTTCATAAAATTGAGTGTCATAAATAACAAAATTGACATTCAATAAATTGTTTATTGGACTTAAATATAAATTTCTTCAATATGTATGTACAATAATGTTATCAATAATAATAAGTGATATTTTTGTCAAGGTTTTCCTTTAGTATCAAAATAGAGGCTTTTAAGGTCAATCATTTGCAAGACGAATGTGAATATTTGACAACAATTGGAGTTAAGGCATTATTGTAATAAATGAAACAGTATTAATAAATATTACACATAGTTTTTCTGTCTGTTGCTGTGTTGCTAAGATCTCTGATATTTGTACTTCTATTAGAGACTGTCTATGAATTACGTCACACCTTAAAGGGGTGGAAATGTCCTACAGATGTGTGTAAGTATGTAGATGCCAGGGTTAGTGCAGGTGAAGGTGAAATCATCAACTTATATATTTTTTGTTTTTATTTTGGGCCCAGAGAATAAAACATTCCATAAGTATGAAATCTACTTCTCTTGCATGTCTGTCTTAACTAATTATTACATCCAGTCACTCAATTAACACTTCATCTATTTTTTCTTGGTCCTGTTGACGCCCCGATGTTTGATAATGGCCTTGTATAGAATATTGTACAATATAAAGTCTTAGTAGTCTTAAAGTTTGCTAAGTTTGCTCAAAACGATTTGTTGTATTATCATATAAAGTCGCATAATAAGTACTGATTATCAAATATTTATACCTTTTTTTAAATAAAAACTATTTTGAACCCATTATTATTAGATTAAAAATCGTCCATAATGATTAGATTAAAAATTTTAATTTAATGACGCTTTGATTGCTTAACAGTAACCGTGTTCTTGGAAAGACGAGACGACGATGTCTGTCAGTAAGTCGGTTAATTAGTCATCTACCTCCAACGGTTTCTAAGATCCCGGGCAAAGAGTTCAGGATGAACATAAAACACACTGACAGTATCGTGAGATGTCACAATGCTGTCACAAACCTATAATTCCTGGCATCACTCCTTAGCAAGGATTTGTGGTTTATCAAATCATTACATAGTGCTTGGGCATGTCTATGGTATGTGTTACTGACTTCGATGTACGTCTCTATTTGATTTCGGAGATGTGGTCCCTAACTCTTTTATTTTTCTCCATTTTATTGAACCTACGTATGACAGCCGAGTTTATATACCCCGGTACATTGCAAAGGAATGTTACTTGTAATTGGTCGCACGAATTGGCTCACTTTACGGAAGTATGTAGTTCTTGAAGAAACCCTTATATTACAAGATATTGCCAATTCTGTCAGTATCAGCTGTACACCAAACCATATAGTAGTAGAGACGGTTATCGCTCATCTGTGGGTGGTTTGATGTGGCTTCTGCGATGCTGGTGAGGTGCGTTGAGGTGGTTGTTAACCAAAGCATACTTTTGAGTTATCTCTTTAGGTGGTCAGTCTTACAGATGTGTGGATTTCTCTGAAACAAAAAATTACCTATATCTGGTTAGAGTTGTGGTGGGATTTACCATTGGCCTACTTATCTGTACCTATGTGTATCCTATTGTGGGTTTCGTACAGACACTGTGTCCTAATGTGTTGTCAGGATTCTTGATTATAGAAATATCAAAGAAAGCTAATGAATTATTTGACTGTAACTCACTCCTTTGCAAATTGTATTTCATTATTAATAGAATTAAGGTGTTTTAAAAACAGATGTTTTATACTAAGTATAAAACATGGTATACTAAGTATAAAACAAAGTATGGTGAAGGTGTCATCTCCGTACCGTTTAAAGATTTTCAGCATAACGGGTGCATAAAGAGCCACTCAACTCAACTTGTATATAGAACTCTTCAACTCATATTAAATAGCCAGACGTTAGGTAATGTTTATTATCCTCCAGCTTTCTTTCGATCATTTAAATGCAGTCAATCGCTGGTAAGCCAGATACTTATGATGTGGATTCTACATACCTACTGGTATGATCCTTGACGTGTGTTTAGCCAGTTTATATGTGGTTGTGTCAATAGATGACGATAGGAAGTATGGGGGCTTTTTGTTTAAATATTTTACATGATAACTGAAGTGAAATTGAAACGTAGCGTTAAATTATAATTACTTTTAAACTTTATTTTAAAGTAATTCTCATTAAACGATACTAACAGTTTTATTTTAATGTGTAGTACTCGTGAATATCCAAGAAAGTAATATATATTTTTTGTTGAAAATTAAAAAAATATCCTGAATTTTTCAACAGTTACCAAAATTATGATATTATTTTCAAGAATGAATTATAGTTGTGTTACTGTAATATTCAAATAGACTATGTACATTCAAATATACTTTAAAGTTAAATTGGTTTTTAATCATTTATTAATAGTTAATTAGTAGATGAGGTAAGCTCAATACTAGCTAATTAAGGTAAGCTCAGTCTGACAACAGCAATCAATCTATAATTTGGTTGATTATTCATGACATGACCTATCACAGATTTTTATATATGTATTCATATATCCTTAAAAACTCACCATAACCGTAGCACTCGATTAAAATGACTACAGAGGAGTTTGATGACATAGAATGCATTTGACCAACAACACAAAGCTTCGCTCTTCACTCGCTGAAAATACTTGTCCTTACAATATTTTCAGCGGTGGCCAGCGGTGGCCGAATTATCCATTTTGATACCAAATATATTCTGCTCGAGTATTTCTATTATCGTGGCTACTCGACACAATAAAGAACTAAAGGACTAAACTAAGATTTATGTCATATTATAAGTTAAAGAAATCCTATAAATAATGTGTTGAATAAAGCTCAATAATATAAAATAATTAAGGTTCCAATCAACATTTATTACAAAACATATTAAGTACACATATTTATTTTATTATTCCTAACCTATATTTTATTTAGTGTAGTCAACATTTATTTGTAACCTTAAATCAGCATTTATTTTTAAACCACAAATTAACATATTTATTTATCTAGCCAGTTGCCATACGTAACGTACCTACATGTTAGGGCCCGTTTATGACAAACTAACAATAAATGGTAAACCGAATAATTCGGCCGAATATTGTTTTCAGTACAGGTTGAACCAAATATGTAGTAGGTATTCGGTTATTCGGTGAAACCGCTATTTGTGCGCATCGCTAATTATACATAATTAAATATAATTTTTATCCTTTTTAGACGTTTTTTGTAACGTTAATTTTTTTTTTCGGATTTATTTTTCTATTTCTATGTTGTACTAATAGAGCCCACGAACACACTAATTTCACTTGTTTAGGTTTTTACTATCAATATTGCATAAGAATTAAGAACCAGCACCAATAAAAGCTCAATATCTTGAAGACGCCTGTTTTATTTAGATCAAACATGGCTAAGAATCATCTCGATAAAGCCAGACTTTCGATTTAAAAAAACCGCATTCAAATCTGTCCACGCGTTTGGCAAAGCCACAGACAAACACACAGATACACAGGTCAAACTTATACCACCCCCTCTTTTTGGGTCGGGGGTTAAAAACCTTAAAATGGCCGGGGCTGCCTATGCCTATTTTAACTAATATTTGTGAAAATGGCATTGTAGCCAACTTAGGGGTTTTTCCCCTAAATTTAGGGGGAAAATAAGCGGTCCGGGGTTTTTTAAGAGGACATAATGTTTAGGAGTTTTGTTTAGAGGTTTTTAAATTTCGTTAATTAGTGTGGAAAAAAGATTAGGCGTACAGCTGCGAAAAGAAAACTTGTTATACTACATATTTATTTTTTATATACTTAGTACTTACTAGTATATTATATGACCTCATCTGACGTTAACATTTTATAAATATTTCTTATTATAGCGCTTGTCACAAACTCGCGAAATCCACGAACAATGAGATATTCTTATAGTATGCTTATATAAAAAAACACATCCTATAAAAAATACTCTAAGGTATAATATTTTTGTATTAATATTTATCCCTGGAACTATAACAAACTGCAATTATAATATCTTTAACTGTATCAATGTTTTTATTGATCTCTGGTTTGTATAATCTAATTATGAGCTCACTAGCTACGCCTCGCCTTAGAAATATACTCCCACTAAGTTACAGTAATGTTCTGCAAAGTTAAAATATTTCATTGTTAATTGCATAAATATTGGTACAAGTTATAGTGTTTATTTTATTATATATCCAGTCATATATCAATTTATTGTGTCTGTGAAGTCAATGACCACATCAACATTAAGTATGTGTTGTTATAAGTAATTAAATGCCTCATTATTAATAGTAACTCATAGTATCGGTATTTATTTAAATATTACAGACACATTCAGAAAAACATCACTAAAAAACAAACGATTATGTTTCATACCTACAAAACGTAATTGTGGTTAAGCGAAAATGACGTTTTAGATTCATTATCATATTATCAGTCACTACCTTGTCACAAATGAGTCATGTCTCAGTCTCAACAAAACATTTTTATTGTTAAGTTAAAACAATTGTGTTTATGTACTTTTGCTTTCTTTATCAATTTATTTTATAAATCTCTTTAAAACTTGTTACCAGGATACAGTGAATATACTCAAAGCTGAAGGACACAAATTTCCAGCGCAGAAAGAGTCAGATGCAATGTTTTCTGCTGATACTGCTCCTGAATGGGCTGACGGAGAAGTCTGTCATAGGTTAGCTGTTATTACCTGTTTGTTAATTCAAAATGTTTATTTATTGCTAAAGTCGTTTTTTAAAAAAACTTACATAACAATGAAAATGTTTGTCTAATGGTTATAAAATAATTGACTATTTATTTAGATGCCGAGTTGCTTTTTCTCTTATGGTCCGTCGGCACCATTGCCGAGCTTGTGGCCAAGTGTTTTGTCAGCAATGCAGCTCCAAGACTTCAACATTACCAAAGTTTGGCATCGAGAAAGAAGTAAGGAACTGTTACTTTATCTAAGCCAACAGTTTTAATAATTGTTTCAGTGAATCAATTTTATTTTTTTTAAGGTTAGAGTCTGTGAGGCCTGTTTTGATAAAGTTAGCCGTCCACCTTCCTCTACAGCAAAATTGGAAATTGTTGACACTGCTAATGACTATGGGCCAGCTCCACCCCAAGTAAGTTGCATATACAATATTATATTAACAAGAATTACAATTAGGTACTATTTTTTCTAGATTTGAATGAAATATGATGATACTTACCTATATTTTTGATTCATTAGAAACTACATTATTAATATGAAATAATACATTTCAATAAAACACTTACTTTTGCTTAAAAATATACTTTATTTATGCTATGAACTACCGAATTACTGACTTTCATACGAGTCCCCAGGCATTTCACCTCCTGGTACTAACATGGCTATATTATTTCCATTAAGAAGAATTTGATCTAATTTTGTAATTTTTCTTCCTTCTGGTGTCGATTCATATTCCGTAACATCGTCTAGTAACATATTTACAAAATCATCAAAGCCCTGTAACGTTCCCACCATTTCTTTGTCGTTTTTCATGATAATATGAATTCGCGACCCAATACATTTATCAACCAATTCTAAAGGTAACAAGGTATTTGGGTTTGGTAGTGCTTGTGCCATGTTTTTTTACTTCACTTAATAGATCAATTTTACGCTATTTTTATATAGAAACGAAAAATTTGGATTAGTAAAGAATAACTTGACGCTGCAGTGTGACAATTGACAAATGTCAAATGTCAGTTCGACTTCGCAATTTCATTGTCTATCACTTAGCAATGAATATCTTTGATATAACAGTTATTTTAATATTATATTTTTGTTTACAGCGTTTTATGCATATTTTTAATTAAAATTGTATTTTTAATATATATTGTAATTTATTTCGTTATTTAAATAAACAATAAAATCTTAATAGGCTGGAACCCAGAGCTTTCCAGCTAGTACTAAGAAAAATTTGAAAACAATGACAAATGACAGCAGTTTTAATTTCAAATCGGTTTGAATTAACGGCTCAACAATACTTCACCGAAATTGATAATAGCTTTCAAACCTTTGAGTATTTTTGGAATATCAAGATGTCAAGAAACTATATTACGAGATATCGAGGTGAAGTGTATTATACGCCAAGTGGAAAATTACATGTTAAAGATGAACCAGTCACACCAATTGAAGAAGATTTTGGTGATCACTATAATTTGGATTATTGTCTTACAGACAACTATGCTATGAAAAAATCTTTGTCCATGAATGATATAGCTGCACTCAAAGAAGAGTTAAAGGAAGAGGAAACTTCTAACAAAGATGATATGTACTCTAAACATAGGAAGCATTATGAAGTACAAGTACTTTCTAAAACAAAGTTTGTTTCTATGGCTGAAGCTATCTATCACTATCAAAGAGATACACC
The DNA here is from genome assembly GCA_959347405.1 of Napeogenes sylphis. Classification (NCBI taxonomy): domain Eukaryota; kingdom Metazoa; phylum Arthropoda; class Insecta; order Lepidoptera; family Nymphalidae; genus Napeogenes; species Napeogenes sylphis. The sequence continues at coordinate 47,286,353 of OY365776.1, read as the reverse complement.
TGATAGGTTTCATTCAACTAAACGGCGAATATTTCGTCCTCAAAGCAACACAGGACATTCTGGATTAACAGTGCCCCAGTCACCTATGTTAAGATGCAAAGCTCGATCACGCCCTCAACACATCTTGTCTCAAAAACAAAAGGAAGAAATGGAAATAGAAGAAATTAAAAAGTTTAAAATCAAGGCCAACCCTATTCCTAAATGTGTGATTGAAGGTTCTAAGAATTTACCAGAAGTACCTAGAAAACCTGTTACTGTTCCAGAACCTTTTAAATTGACAGAAATTCCCAAAAAAAATACCCAACTCAATTCTCCTGGACAGGTTCATAATTTTAAGGCACGTCCAGTTCCTAAACATATACTTGAGAGACCTCATATTCCTATTAAGCTGCCTCCACCATCAATTAAACCAGTTAGTCCCAAATTTCATTATAAGCGTGCTAATTCTGCAGATAATCTGAAACAAGATCAACCCGCTAATGCTAAAAAGTCAGAGAAATTTGAAAAAAATTTACAACGTCATGGACCTGTCAAACTAGAACCATTCTCATTTGAAAAAAGGGATGAAGAGTTAAAGAAAAGAAGAGAAGAAAAAATTAAACGACAAATGGAAGAGGAACGTCGACTTGCAACTCAGTTCAAAGCACAGCCCTTGCCTGCTGCTGTTAAGAAAAGGATGCAGAGTGTTATTCCTAGTCATCCCTCTGATACTTCATCAGAAAATAAAGAAAATCAAAATCTTATTAAATTCGAAGCAAAGCCACCAAATGTTCTTTACAAAGAACCTTTCAAGCCAATTCTTCAGTCAGTTCAAGTTATCAAACCTGCACCATTTGATCTTACCACTTCGAAACGAGCTGTAGAAAGGGAACTTTTTGATAAACAGTTAAAAGAAAAAGAGGATGAAAATGCTAGATTAAGACAACTAAAAGAGAGGGAGCAAAGAGAAGCTGAGCAGAAAGCTGTTGCCCTGTTAAGAGCCAAACTGGTTCATCATGCTAAACCAGTGCCCCCATTACATCCTTTTATTCCTGACAAGTCTGAAGCAGCTCTCACAGTTCCTGAAACTCCTACATTTATTAGGCGAATGAAGCAACATTAACTTGTAAAATATTTCAGATTTTATCAATCATGAATGGTTTTTAGATTAATTTAGGTTGTAATGACTTTCTTTTATATTGTACTGACATTTTAAATTATAATGGACTGCAACTCTTATTTGAATATAAATGTTAATAACTATCTTGTTTTATTTCAAACTTAAAATAGCAATTTATTTGTAATAATATATTCATTATTATATCCATTAGAAATATCATTATTATATGTCTTACTATATAAACTTCTTACATTATTATTACACCAAAATATATAACAATTAAATATGGTGTTAACTTCATTTTATTAACTATTCACAGATTATTCTGGGAATAATTTGACATGTAACAAAATTTATCATGAAAGAGACTGACCCTATTTATTTTTATCTTATTCATTTTATTTTATTACCAAAGGTTATTTAATAACGTTTGATCTTAATTGTTTTAAAAAAAATCCAAATTATAATTTCTATGTGCTTATTGTTTAAAAAACACTTGTATTTTTTATTGACAATAATAGTAAACTAAAAAATTAAAATAGTTTTATTTTCAGGTACTTATCTAATAACAATAATAATATATGTTTGTAATCTATTTTTGTCCTTAACTTTAGAAACGACCCGGAAAGTCCGCCGAAGAACTCCAAGAGGAGGAGGAGTTACAACTAGCCCTGGCTCTCAGCCAGTCTGAAGCTGAACATAAAGAAAAAGAACGCAAATCAAGACCTTATATTGCCCCGGAACCATCAACGCTACACCCGACAAGTAAAGCCTTCTAGAAAATATATTTTTTTAGATCTATCTCATAATATATATGTTTTTTATTTATAAATTCATAATAATTCGAAGACACATACATCCGGGGGACACAGGTTGGAGCCCCGCTTGTGTGGTAGAATTTTTCATTCAAATGTTGGATTAAAAAAATATTGTGGGTAACGTAACCAAAAAAATATAAATGTTTTTTATCCAGTTTCTCCTACACCATCATCAGTTAGTGCATCCCCCGAGCACAGCACGGCCAACTCTGAGCTGTCTCGCTACTTGGACAGGAACTACTGGGAACAGAGACTCTCCAGGGACCCGGCCGCTCCCACCGCGCCCTCCTCGCACGCCACCAACGAGACACCCGATGTATATACCACCTCAGCTTATAAATATGTTGCATCATATGATAAAAAAGTGCATTTCTATTGTACATATTAGAAAAAAACTATTCTTACGTGATATCTTATATTACAGCAAGACTTCACAAAACCTTCGACAACTAAGGAGCAAGAAGACGAAGCAGAGGATAAGGAAATTGATGATTTTGTCGAAACACTAAAATCCCAGGTCGAGATTTTTGTAAATAGAATGAAAAGTAACTCTTCCCGGTAAGTTAACTGTACACTATTAATCCTCAATATTGCCAATTATTGAGATCGATGACCAAGAAAATAATATATTTTGTTAAATGTGTATAATTGAATGTTCAGCGGCCGCTCCATCGCCAACGACACCTCCGTACAGACGTTGTTCATGAATATAACGGCGATGCACTCCAAGCTGCTGAGGTACATCCAGCAGCAGGACGATAAGAGAGTCTACTTGGAAAGTCTGCAGGTTACTAACTAACTAACTAACTTTACACAGTATAGAGCTAAGTCGCTTCCCGCCGTCTGTCGCTATATATGCTTACATCTTTTAAACTACCAAACGGATTTGGACGCGGAACGAATTTTTTTATATATAAAGTGGTGCAAGTGGAAGATTTATATATATATATATATATATTATATATAATTGTCCGGCTTCTCTGAACTAAAATATATAAATATATATATACATATTTTTGTGCTCTTAAATCTTAATAATTATTTCTTATCTAATTAAATGCATTGCATATGTAGCTCGATACTGCCTTTAACTATCTTAGAAGATACCGGAGATTAATAAGGCAGACAGGAGGCACATCGTAAATATTGTATACAAGGACATCCCCTAGTACTAACTCAATATCTATCAGTCTTCAGTGACCCATATCGGGACATCGCACCCGTGTGAAGCCGAGGCGGGTCGCTAGTATTATTAGAAAACGAAAGCTACTCTATAAGATGCGTTTTTTCTATTCATAACATGCCAAGTTGACCTGTGTATCTGTGTGTCTGTCTTTGGCACTCTAGCAGCCAATCGAGTGGATGGATTTGACTGCGGTTTTTTTTAAATCGAAAGCCTGACTCGTCGAAATGGTTCTTAGCAATAGAAGCAGTCGTCTCCAAGATATTGAGGTTTTATTGGTGTGGGTGCATGGTTCTTATACAATATTTATAGAAATACTTAAACAAGTAAAAGTTAGTGTGTTCTTAGGTTATTTTAATACAATAAAGAAACCAGTAACAGCAATTAAACAACAATTACAATAAAGAAAACAGTAAGCATTAAAAAAATATATAAAAAACCCCCGAAACAAGAAAACTAAATAATATTATTATGTACTTATTGAAGTCGTTGCGTCGGGGGACGGCTAAATAAACGAAGAAATCGAAATGCAAGAAGGTTACCAAGGCAAATAAATAAATAACAATATCTAATCGAATAGTCTAAATCGTCATTAATTTGCTGCGAAAACTTCGTAAAATAGACACCATCGTCAATGTGCATACAACTGTCCTCCGACGCAACGACCTCAATAAGTATTCCTTATAATATTATTTTTATCCTTTTTTACATTTTTTTTTATTATTTTGGATCGGGGGCTTTTTAGTATTGATATTATTTCACTCCATAAAAAAAGAGTATCGTTTAAGCATAGATCGAATCGACCGAAATTTAAGATCAGCTTAGACGATCTTTATCGACGGAGAGGGCGAAGGTCGGGGGAGACATTCCGAAAGCTACCGAACGGAAGCCGACGGTCGCTCTCATCGCAATCTCAAAGTAGTAAAGAATGAAGAGTGTTCTTATCGTTCGCAGGACAAGATCAGTCAGGTGCGCGACAGCCGTGCAGCGCTAGACACGCTGCGCGCCGAGCACGCCGCCAGACTGGCGCAGGCGGCGGAGGCGGCGGAAAGACAGAGACAGATGCAGATGGCCACCAAGCTGCAGGCCATGCGCAAGAAGAAGCACGAGTACCTGCAGTACCAGAGACAGCTCGCGCTGCAGCGAGTTCAGGTATCCGGATCGTTTAAAGACAGGCGGCGCCCTACTGACGTGCGACATGTCCTAGGCCGCTGTCGATTCTCTCGTCGGCGAGTACCGAAACTCTCGCGCGGTTCACTTAGTATATTTGTTTTATGTGAGGTGAGCGTGTAGATTTATATATTTTGTTATAGGAGCAGGAGAGAGAGATGCAGATGAGACAGGAGCAACAAAAGCACCAGTACATGATGTCGGCGAACAGTGGGTTTTACGTGCCCGGCGTGTCGATGCATCAGTTCCAACCGGGCTATCCCAACCAACCGATGTATGCCAATTCACAGTTCCATCCGCAAATGATGCCTCAGGCCACCTCGGACGGTCCCGTGCCGATGCCCGGTCAACCGCAAATGTCACAGGCCAATATTCCGATGAATGTAAATCAGATGGCGACTATGTCCCAATCTATGCCGCCCATGACGAACGCTTTCGCCATGTCCACGTCCGGAATGGGTATTAGCCAACCCGGCGGCGCTCAAGCTGCAATGAACCAACCTAATGTGAGGCCGGGAATCGGCCAACAGCTGCCTCTTCAACAGCAAATGATGATGCAACAAATGCAACAAATGCGGATGCCCAATCAACCCGGTGTACATCAAATAATAGCGCAAAACATACAAAATGGACAAAACATGTCTCCCCAAAACCCACAGTCCAACCAACAGCTTCAAAAACAGAATGTACCAAATCAAGCACCTCAAAACCCGATGATGCCCCCGATGACGATAGGTCAAGCAAATATGAGCCAGCAACCTAATCCCAGTAATGCAATGTATGGAATGCAAATGTCAAATATGAGAATGCCTATGATGCATGGCAATCAGCCAAATAATAATCAACAAGTCCCAGTCTCGGGATATCCTATGCACGTACAAAGTTCTCAAAACAGTCAACAAACAGGAACTCAAATGTCAAATGCGCCACAAATGTCCCAAATGGCGTTGCCGGGACAGTCAATGTCAATGCCAGGTCAGCATATGATACAAGGGCAAGTCATACCTGGACAAAATCAAAATTTGGCCCAGGTGCCTCAAGGAGTCCAACCCCAAGGACAACACATGCCACATCAGCCACAAATGACTCAAAATCAAACAATACCAATGCAGGGTCACTCTTCCCAATCTCAACCTCAACAGAACATGATGATACAACAACATCAAGGTCAACAAATCCCTCAGCCAAACCCACAAACAATGAACCAAGGTCAACAAATACCAAACCAGATGCCAGCAAATCAAAGTCAAATGTCACATCATATGATGCAGGGAGCTATGCAACAGCCTTCGCAAATGCAAGGCCAAATCTCCCAGATGACTATTCAGAGTCAACAGCAAGTACCACAGAACATGCAAGGTCAAACCATTAAGCAACATCCAAGTTTTGGTAACGGTCCCCCGAACCAGCAACCACCAAACAACCAACAACAACCTCCAACACCATTAAAGTCTGAACACAACAATAACACTGCAGAACTAATTAGTTTTGACTGAATCTAAAAATACTTCTCCAAAAAATGTAATTTATTTATTAGATTGTTTCATGGTAATTTAAATGTTTTTACAATATCATCGCAATAAATCACTTACGGATGTCTATGGTGTTAAAATTCGTAATATGTAATGTTAAGTGTTTACTCAGCTTCTAATATGTTAATCTATTGAAATTAGGCGAATGTCCAAATACTAGGTAGCAAAGTTCATCACAACCCATTACAATAATTGTACACAATGTTAATTTTCAGATCGTAGTCAATTTAGATTTTAGATAAAGGCCTTGTAATCTATGTAAATGTGCTAAAGTGTAAAAATATATGTTGGTATGTAGTTTATTTAGATAAATAATAAAAGATATAGAAATTCAGATTACTATTATTTTTTGCATATAATTGTTTTGTAATATTTACATCTAAGTTATGTATTATTATGTATAGTAATAATAAATATCCCTTAAAACATTAGTGTGATTTTCATTTCTCCATATAAATAGGGAATATAATCATTTACCTCTTAATATCGTAGAAATGAAAATTAAAACATTGAGTAAATTTGAGCCGTTCAAACACATAGCCTTTGCATGACGTCAAATGACACGTCCAGTGTATGTTTACTCTAAACTTTTTAGTTACTTCATACATATTTTAAGTTTTAATTGCAATACAAATCATGAAAGGAGACGAAAACATGTTACAAGTATTGTTCCGGAGTGCAAAAATAGTATTAGAATAACAACCGACAAAGTGTTTTTTTGTATTCCAATTTCCAAGGGGTGGGAAAATACAAAAACAATGGTGTATCATGTACGGTAATTAATAGGGATAATATGTCCTTTGTCGTGTTAATATTGTTGTGAAGATCAATTTAACGTAAGTATATTTTATTTATATACAGCTTAGTATAAATTAGTAAGAAGTAAGTTTTGCATTAGCTATTGAACATTGTAAAATTTGGTTTAAAATTAACCTGACCTAGTTTACAAAAGTTCAGTGTAACTTTCTATAAACTCTTTTTTTATGGTTTTACAGGTAAGGGAGATACAGCAAATTGTGTTGAATATAATTAGTCCGGTCAAAATAGACATTGAAGGTCACATTAATTCGCACCTTGCTAAAATTGGCATGAATGTTGGGAACTCTATTATACACAATTTGTCAATTATCCACCTCAATTCGAAGTGTGGAAAAAAAATTATTCAAGGTCAAATGTTGCAAAAATCGGTTTTTTGAGTTTTCCAGCTAAACGGTAAGTTTTATAATAAAAATAGGTGAGACAAAAATTATTCATCATGGAACTATCTATAAAAAGTTGTATTCTTCATAATATGCACCCATTTCAACGCCACCCGTGAGTGAGGTAGTGTACATGTCGCGTTTTTTTTTACGTGGTTTACCCGGTAGGTTTATTCCACGTATTCCATTGTATTAAATTAAAAATGGTACAATTATAAATAACAAGAGCGGTGTAAGTAATACGGAAATTGAGAAAATTATTCGTCTGATCGATATTCTTCTAATGGAACATAATCCATACTGTCTTGCTCTTCTTCTTTTTCTTCTTTCTGCTGGGTACAAATAAATTGTTCAAAGAGCGATGCATATCTGATGATCTCCTCGCCTATATCGTAAGAATCCTCTTCTATCTAATCTGGAGCACGATTGGCCTCGACCACTGATACATGCTAATGAACAAAACAAACAAACTTTTTTACAGTCGCATTTAGCATTACACCCCGTTTTGCAATTGCAAAAAATTAATTGAGAAGTTGAAGAAGCAGAAGTTGGAGAAAGACAAGCTAATTGTACTTGTTTCTTTTTATAAGTATTTTTTGGAAAAGATAAGCATTGAAACTTATCTAAGCACATAATTTTTTTTGGAGCTCCGTAAATTGAAAGAAGAAAGCGAATTCCGTCGGTATTTACAGCTTGTGGAGTAGAGGTACTTTCTTTGAAAACGTCAGCACAATCAACTAAATCTTGTCTCAAACAATTTCAAAACTGATATTTTAAACCTCCTGAAAAACATTTTGCATCGCTGTATCTCCGAAATGGTGATTCTTAGGAAAAAAAGTGAAAGAACATATTTTATAGATAACTGCATGATGAATAATTTTGGTCTCACCTATTTTTATTATAAAACTTACCGTTTAGCTGGACAATCAAAAAACTGATTTTTGCAATATTTGACTTTAAATCTTTTTTTTTCCACACTTCAGATCGATGTGGATAATTGACAAATTGTGTATAGTAGGGTTCCCAACATTCATGCCAATTTTTAGCAAGGTGCGAATTAATGTAACCTTACCCCTATTTTAGATGCTAACTTGACCGGACTAAATATAACAAAACAGCTAGGTGTAAATGTAATCTAAGTTGGAAGAAACGAGTTGTGCCTCATATATTTTTCTGCCAAAAACACCAGCTGAGAGAATAAGAATGTCCATAGTCAAGGGGGGCAAGGGGTGTCATCATGCCCCGGGCGCTAGCCACAAAGGGTCGCCAAAAGTTCCGAAAAACAAAAAAAATGCTGGATATGTTTTTATTTTTATTATAATTAATTTCTTTAAATATATTTTAATCTGGTGCCAGTGTAATACAATAAATGTTAATTAGTAAATAAAAAGGGAAAAGAACAGGCCAGGTTCTGGAAGTCGGACTCGCACACGAATGGTTCCGTACCATTGTATATAAAAACATCAAAAAGAAAATGTTTGTGGTATGTGCGGGGGGCGCATTAAATGTTTATTTTATTTTAATTTAATAATTTATGAATGAAGTTAATATACAACTTAATATTCTGTGAATATTTCAAGCGCCTACCTGTTGCGGTTATTAAAAGGGAGCAAAAAATCACGTTTGTTGTACGGGAGCCCCCAATAGTATTTTTTTTAAATGAGTAGGTATATAACTAAATATTCTGTGAATATTTCAAACATCTTAAGCCCTTATTAATATCAAGCAAAGATGTATTTTGTTGTATTGGAAGAACCTTAAAGTATTTATTTTATTTTGTTTTTAGAACATATTCGATATAAGGGTCACAAGGAAAGTTTATAGAAAATAAAGAGGTTCGCAAGGAAAGTTTCTAGAAAATAAAAATCTAAGTAAATTAGCAAGATCAACATCGAAAGCAAATCTTAAAGCAAGTGTCAAAAGTATTGGCAAAGGGATCCTTTTTCCAAAAATATTTTTTTTAATTTAAATATTATTTATCAGTGGTCAGTTCTTAAAACTTTTCAATTAACCCTCGTATAGCGGCAATAGATATACATCATCTGTGTAAATATCAACTATCTACCTATCCCGATTCATGAGATACAGCCTGTAGACAGACAGACGGGACTGTTACAGACGGGACTGTTACAGACGGGACTGTTACAGACGGGCTGTTAGAGACAACAAGGTCTTAGTAATAGGGTTGCGTTTTTACCCTTTGGGTACGAGATCCTAAAATACGGAAAACGAATAGGCTAACTCAAACGGTAATAGTATATCTATACTTCTATACTAATATTATAAAAAGGAAAGGTTTTATTATTTTTTTGTATGTTTGAAATGAATAGGCTCCGAAACTACTGGACCGATTTCAAAAATTCTTTCACCGTTGGCAAGCTACACTATTCCCGAGTGACATAGGCTATGTTTCATTTTCAAAAACTTAGGGATGATTACTAAAACTTGAATATTCTTACCCAAGGTGTAAAAAAATAAACAAAAAACTGCGTGCGCTGCGAAAACGGTGAAAGTTACGCAAAAATGATGTTCTATGAAATTGTTTCTCTTTAAAAGTTTTAAAAGAAGTCCGCGACAAGATATATCTAGCTTTTAAGGTTGACTCACTATAACGTTTTCTATGGTTATGAAATTAGTTCTAAAATAATATCGTCTATTATATAATATAATATAGTCCATTATAGGTCTGGATAATTGTAGTTTCCACAGATTACGCGAAAAGCGACCTACACGCGGGCGGAGCCGCGGGCAACAGCTAGTTCCTAATAAAAATGGCACGTGTATTCTACTGGCAGGCCTGACTCGAACTGCGTATGTTAGCACTCCCTTATGGCATCTACGCTTTGTGGATACATAAATAAACTCCTTTCTTAAATTGTCTGATAAAATAATATGTTATAATAAATATTTGTAGTTTTCAAAGTTCAAACATAATTTCTTGTTCTTTACGCTTATTATTTGCTGCTGGACTTAGGCCTCCGCCAGGGTACGCCATAGGACCCGATCTCCAGTCTTCGCCATCTAATCACTGCCAGTTACCCTCTTCAAGTAACTGGCATCGCCATAGCGGATGCCATCGCTAAAGCGGAGATGCGTGAGATATTCAACATTGACATTGATGCCCATTTAATCCCACTGAAATGTCTTGAAAACATCCTTCAGTGCATTAGTAAAGAGTTTCGGGAATGTGACGTCATCCTCTCTTACACTTCAAGTCAACTGGATAGGACTTGTTTGGTGGTTCTGTACTTGGATTGACCTCGTTGCCGTTTGGTAGAGATTTCTCAAAAGTCAGAATATATCGCCAGTCAACTTGACAGCGCTGCAAAGATTCCAGAATAGCCCAGGTTTCAATGAAGTCGAAAGCTTTCTTCTAGTCCACCAAAGTCAAACCTTTACGTAATCTAGCCTGCTTCGCTAGGTAAAATTTGTCAAATATGAATTCTAGACGATTCGTGACGACTCTGGAATACAGCTTATAATTATGGCTCAGAAGTGTAATGGGCATAGTCCGGGGTAGTTCCGTTGGTTATCAAAAAACCCTTTTGAGCTGCTCAAGGACTGATTTCTCACAGCTCTAACGAGCTTATAGGTTACTCTGTCTAAAAGTCCCCCATTTCAGAAAATATCTCCGGAACTGATGTGACGGTTTCACCATTCGAGGTAATCAGCTTCTTCTTTCCCCATGTCTTTATAAAGACTTTGAATACCCAACTTCACTCAATCGCCTCCTGTATTAGGCGAGTGTTCGGTGGTGAGTGGTCACGCCTTATCTAGTTCTGGATCTTTTTGTCGAGAGACTGTGTGAATGTCAAAGGATCCTGTTGTGTTTCTCGTCGAAGTCGCTTCTGTTTTGGGTCTAGGTTGAAAGCTGAGACTTCTTATCTGGTTGCCTTTTCCGAAAGTGCCTCATTATCACTTCGCGTACAACTCCTATTATGACGTTTAAGTTCTTGGCAACATTTGCCGGGAATGTATTAGTCAAATGTTTGTGTACTGGGCTATTAATAGGTTCAATGAGTCTTTCTCTGTTTGTGACAGAGAAAGATCTGGCCGTCCACGTAGTGTTCGCAACGAAAAAGGTGGTCAAAGCAGTAAGGGAAAGAATGCGAAGAAATCGTGTCCGAAAGCAAAAGATTATCTCGGGAAATGAAGATAGCACCTAAAACCATGTCGCGTATTTCAAGTGATGACTTAAGATTTGCAGCCTATAAGAGACGTAATGGTTATTTCTTAACTGATAAATTAAAGATGAATATGGTGGTAAAATCGAAACAACTACTGAAGCGGTACGCAAAAGGAAGGTTACAGAAAAATGACCGTATTTATGCTCAAAGCTCTAAGGAAGCTCCCTAATTAGTCGACAGAATGCAACGTGGGCATTATCCGACTTCAGTGATGGTTTGGTGGGGTGTTAGCTATGAAAGAGTAACTAAGCCATATTTTTGTGAAAAAGGTATCAAAACATCGGTACAAGTGTATCAAGATACCATTCTTGAGAAGGTAGTTAAGCCCATTAACACATGTTCAATAACCAGGTATGGTCCTACCAGCAAGACTCGACGCCGGGTATAAAGCAAGGTCCACGCAGTCTTAGTTGGAAGCAAACGTCTCAGACTTCATCAGAGCTGAAGACTGGCCGTTGTCTAGTCCCGATCTTAATCCGCTGGAATAAGATTTATGGTCAGTTTTAGAGAGTACAGTTTGCTCTCAACGCCATGATAATTTGGAGTCCCTAACACAATCCATACGATTGGCAGTGAAGATTTTCCCCATGGAAAGAGAACGTGCTTCTATTGATAACTGACCCCCACGTTTAAAGGACTGTATTGCAGCCAATTGGCACCACTTCGAATAAGCTTTTTATATTTTTAATCGTTTTATATTTGTGTATTAAACTAACACACTGTAAAAGTAATAAATGTTATTTGAAATTAAAAAAAAAAAAAATTTCTTTGTTACAATATTTTTTGCAAGACTAGGTAGATACTTCTTAAGGACACAACAAATACAGCGTTTTATCTTTCTGGAGGAGCCTATGATTTTATTTGTTTATTTATTAAGTTAATAATAATAATAATAATATCAGGACAAATTACACACATTGATCTAACCCCTAAGTAAGCAAATTATTTGCTTGTGTTAAGGGTGTTAGACAACGATACAAATACATAAAAATACACATATAAATACTGAAAATATATTTAATAAACGACCAAACCCAGAAACACAGACATCTATGCTCATCACATAAATGTCTATCTCCGCCGGGAATCGAACCCAAGCCCCATTGCGCCGTGACACGTTAGGCGTCTGCGCTAACCACTCGACCAACGGGGCGGTTATAAGTTGCGAGTATCTTGCGGGGCAAAATGGGGGGCGCTATAACGATATTGTGCCCCGGGCGCGATTTAAGCTTGCTACGCCTCTGAGCCATGTTAAGCTTATTTAAATTTATATAAATGTAGAATGAAAAAAAAAACCAATACGGATCGCAGGTTCCCAAGGGGGAGGTGACCTCTACACGATACCTGTCCGGATCAGTTGTCATCAGAAGGTCCAGGCAATAGGCTGTATGGCCTACCACATCTGGTACCGTTGTCGCTTGCCTCACCAGCTGAAAGAGGACCAAGGAAAACGCAAAGTTCCAAGATTCTCTTCCAGCATAGTTGGTTTTCTGGTACGGGAACATCTAGTCTCGATGACAGGCATTAAAGTCCCCCAGAAAGAGAAGCTGCACTGCAAGGTACTGATGTAGAGCCATATCAGCAGCCTGACCTAGATATTCAAATAATCTAGTTGTCTCCTGGTCACCGCAATACAGGACTTTTTCGTTTCCTGTGTCTACAAAAAACCCTTAGAGAAGAAAAATTGGGGTCTTCAAGGTGACGGAGACTCCTGAGCGAAAGTTGTGATCTAACGTGTTACCGAGATAATCCAGGTGCGCAGCGCTAAAAGGACATTGTATCTGCGTCTTCGTCAAAAAGGACAGGCACGGTTAATCTGTCTCCAGGTGGTGATGGACAGGTAAGATATTAGAGTGCAAGCCCCTGATATTAATTTGGTGCACTTTAAATGAGGAGGAGGTGCAACCGCTGTAAAAACTTTTTCTTCTTTTGTCTTTCTTCATAATAAAAATTCAAAAGTGAATAGGGGTGGGAAATGGCAGTTGAAAGAGGCGGTACGTATCGATCCCAACGTCGAAGTTGGTTAAGTTATGCCACTAGGAGGCTAGCCTGGAGACTGCGGGGACGCCGACCTACTTATTGGGCCCCCAACTATCTCCGTGCGGCCAGCAGAAAGCCGTCGCTTCGGATTCCGCTACCCGACAAAACAAACACCAACTCGCTGTCAAACCGGTTCGCCAACGCACCGCAGTTGTACATACAAATTTCCCATAAACGAATTCATCACATTCACAATAATAATATCAGGGCGAATTACACTAAATGATGTAACTCCTAAGCAAATTATTCACCTTTGTTAAGATAGAAAAAAGGTGTTAGAAAATGATGCAAATACATTGAAATACACCTTATAAATACTGAGAATATATTTAATAAACTACCAAACCCAGAGAAATAAACACCCATGCTCGTCATTTACAAGCTTTAGAACGTTGAACGTTATTACATATGTTAGCATGATTATTTCTTTGCAAAAATTTAATAATGGACCGATCAACTTTCAAGCCACTTAGTTTTTGTACAATTTTTGAATCACCTAAATTTTCGCGCCATTTTCTATGAGGTGTACCTATGAGAAAATCAAAAAATAAGGTCGTGATAGGCGGTAGAACATAATATAAGTTCGTCACAATGTTTGTTTTACTAATAACTAATGCTTTTTTGACAGGTACGACAATTTTACGCTCCTGGTTGATACGGTGTACGGTAATGTTATTTAATTTAAATAAAAATACAATTACCGTTCCTGTATTCAACAATTTTATTTAAGAAAATAGGTACATATAAGAATTTTTAAATCGTGGGTTGGTCAGGCTTGTCTGGCTTCACTACCGTAGTCCGGTACTCCCCTGCTCTCACGGATGATGTTCGGGCGTGGAGATGTAGGCACGATGGAATGATGTAGACCTCTTTCCTTTACCTTCTATAACGCATACTGAGTCCAATGAAATTTTAGATTCCAACTTTACTTTAGAAGAATTACAATGTGCTCTCACTGGGCTCAAAGACTCAACTGCTGGCATAGATGGCATCCCATATTTTTTCATTGTAAAATTAAATGATTATGCAAAACATTGTTACCTTGAAATGATCAACAAATTTTTCGCAACAGGATTTATTCCGGATGCCTGGAAAACTCAGATCATAATTCCTATATTAAAACCAGGAAAAGACACCTCCTTCCGAATTCATACCGTCCTATACCATTAACTTCAATCAACCAAATAATGGAAAATTTAATTAAAAACCGTTTAGAGTGGATAATTGAAAGCAGAGGTTTACTTGCTAGATCTCAGTTTGGTTTTAGAAAAGGTTTTGGCACCACAGATAATTTAGGTATTTTAACTACATATATTCATTTGGCATTTAGCAAAAGGCAATACTCTGTAGGATTATTTCTTGACATTGAACCGGCTTATGATAATGTTTTACTTCCGATACTCAGGCAGAAAATGCAACAGCTGAATATTCCAGTGAGGTTAATTCATATCATACTAAACTTCCTTTCCCCTAGAACCATTCATATTCAATCTTCCTCATTATGCCTTCATCCAAAAATGGTCTCGAAAGGTCTTCCCCAAGAATCTGTTATGAGTCCTTTGCTTTACAACATTTACACTTATGACCTTGATCTCTCTGTTGAAAATTTGTGTAGTTCTCTGCCATATGCTGATGATCTAGCTTTATATTGCAGTTCAAATTTTATCTTCGAAATCACTTACCGTTTAAATTCCGCTTTGATTTATTTAGCACAATGGTTAGTAAACCATGGTCTTTCTCTTTCCTTAAGCAAATGAAAGGCTATCATTTTCACTAGAAAAAGACAAACTCCAATTATCAACATATCTTATGAGGATCAACACATATCTATTGTGAATATAGTCAAATTGCTTGGTATTGTTTTTGACTCAAGGCTAAATGGAGCAGCACATACAGATTACATTATTAAAAAATGTGAAAAAAGGTCTAACATCCTTCGCTCCCTATCAGGTGTTTGGTAGGGTGCGCATCCCTTCTCACAAAAAATATTATATAAGCTATCGTTCGTAGTCATATAGACTACGGTTTATTTACTTTAAATAAATAAATAAATTCGAAATTATTAAATTAAACAAAATTCAGTACAAATGTTTGCGAATAATTTTAGGCGCTA
The DNA here is from genome assembly GCA_959347405.1 of Napeogenes sylphis. Taxonomy (NCBI): domain Eukaryota; kingdom Metazoa; phylum Arthropoda; class Insecta; order Lepidoptera; family Nymphalidae; genus Napeogenes; species Napeogenes sylphis. The sequence continues at coordinate 47,271,012 of OY365776.1, read as the reverse complement.
TGAAATCCTCTCCCACTAATGCTTTACAATTAGAATGTATTGACCCTCCTATCCAGTTACGAGGTCAATATCTGAGCGACCGTTTCATTTCTAAAATTTTACAAATAGCATCTCATCCTTTAATAAGTCGCTTGCACGAATTAAATGATACCATGCGTCCTAATCAAAATATTCCAGACCTTAAAAGTTTCCGTAAATTTATTTGCCTTCCCCACTCGATTCATAGTACACCGAAACTTCCTTTATTCTCAATTCCTTTTAAGGCTTTGACCTATTCCCCTCCTATTATTCTAAATTTAGGTTTAAATAAAACGACTGTAGAAGCGAACACTAAATTTAATGTGATTTTTAATTCTGAATGGCCTGAGTTCACAGCCATCTATACAGATGCTTCCAAATTATCCAATGATGGTGACGTCGGAGTAGGTTGCTGGATTCCGAAATATAAAATTATACTCCAATTTAAATGCCCCCCATGACATCAGTTTTAACAGGAGAGTGTTGCTATATTAGAAGCATTACTTTTTGCCGAATCCCATAATATCCGATAAACAATAATACTGACAGACTCATTAAGTTGCCTTCAAGCAATTAAAGAAAACCCCTTTCGAAGTAAGAGTAAGTTCTCAATCATTTTTAAAATTCGAGAAGTATTGTTCTCCTGCTATCAAAAGAATATACAAATATTATTAGTTTGGATTCCGGGACACTCTGGCTAACTGGCAATGTACACGCAGATATATATGCTAAACAAGCAATACAAGCAAACCCCATTTCCCTTTTGACAAATTATCCTCAAGATTTAAATCATCTTGCTAAATTCCACCTTTACCAATCCTGGCAATGTTCTTGATCCTCATCTACTAATTAAACGCAGCCATTATGCATCACTTCAATTAGATATTCCTCGAAAACCTTGGTTTTTTATTTATAGAAAAAGTAACCGACAAGTAACCTCAACCATTTGCAGACTGCGAATAGGTCATGCTAGCACCCCGGTGCACTTAGTTAAAATAAGGTTTAGAGATCATTCATTGTGTGAATGTGGGTTAGACGAAGGTACGATTCCTCACTTACTTTTCTCTTGTCCCAGACTCACTTATCAACTTTATGATGTTCTCCCAGCTAATATTCCTCGTCCCTTAAATGTAAAATGTTTTTTAAACCTTGTTACCTTGTGTAGTCCTTTTGTCTGGTTTGTTTGTAAATTTATTAAATGTAATAGTATAAAACTATAAAATATTATATTATTAAAACCTCTAACTTATAACATATATAAATAAGTAAATATTATATATATCCCTTTGTGTTGTTTTAGGTGCTGGTCAACAATATAACTAAGGAATTAAAATTTACCCAAATTTCAATATTTTCCAATCTCCTTCATGTTTTCTCCACTCTGCACAACAAGTATTGGAAAATAAAAACCTTTTTTTAAGTAAGTGTTACTTGAAATTGGCAGAATATTCCATACATATATGTGAATGAAGCCATAACAAAATATATATGATAAAACGTGGTACCCTGTGAATAACATCACATTTAAAATTTTATCAATGTGCCTCCGCCGATTGTGATCCCACGTGTGTCTAGCAAAGGAGAAACCGTAAGCAGTAGTGTGGTTAGTGGTATTCAGAATCAGAACGGAGTTATAAACAATATATACAGGCTTAATGCGGTAGCAAAAGGTACAAGGATGTACTATGAGTACTAGTAACAATAAAAAAATAATATATATTTTACAATTATTTGACCTCTTTGTTATTTTAATTAATACAACTAAAAGCAAAAGCGAAGCTTTTTAAAAGCAATCAAATATTTAAATAAATGATTTAAGTTTAAAAGGAAAAAATAACGCGTGTTCAATACTTAATCACTTGGGGGTACACTTAATATATATATTTTTTATATGTTTTGTATGTATATATATACACACATATACATATAAAAACTAAAAAATATTAAATTATATTTAAAACACAAAATGTAGATTACTAAAATATATATATTATTCTAAACAGTTTAAAAGTACAACGTTACATGGTACGATCGGCGTTAACGTTACATGGCGCATCTTTCCAGGTTGGAAACACTGACTCGTAGATAGCGGCAAATTAATTTTGATTTTGACAGTTGCTACTATACTGATTACTGTCTAAACTTTTTTAAAATTTCATTATCTTTTAATATTAAATGTTTAATGTTCTTATATGTGTTCAACCAATTAAGACGAAAAGGTTGACTCGTAGTGTACTTAATAAATTTGTTTTGTTAAATAATTCTTTCCTATAAGAATTAAGTAAAATAAAAATTTATGATGCAGCCAAAAATTTTGCAAATCCTAAAATAATCGGTGTCTTTTACAATTAACCTTAACATATCAATAAAAAAATATATTTGTTAAGTGGTCTACTTATATTAAATTTAAAAAGATGGAGGAAGAAAGCAATGATGAGACATTTGCTGTATGGGAAAATTTACTTAATGCCCTTACAATGGCTCTCTTCAAAAGCCTTGAGAATGCAGCAGATTTTTGGGACAGATTGTTAACACATATTTCAAATACATCTCGGTATAACTTTTTGTATTACATTTTATATAATGCAAACTTAAATTACAGCACAAAACACAAAATACAATTAACAAAATAACATTCGCATGCAGTCTGCATGCGAATGTTATTATCTAACTAAAACAGACTTTTTGCTGATGAATAGATAAAGAAAAACCATTTTTAATTGTTTGTTTATTTGATTAAAGAGATTTGCCAGAAGTATTTGTTCCTCGACCAGGAGTTTCTAAATGTTTGGACTCATATTATTGTGCTTTTAACACATGGCTCATAGGAAGATTATTCTATGTTGGATCAGTCAAGGAACTACAAAGGTAAACAATAAAATGTAATTATTATTTTCTTAAATTCATTAAAATATATAATGAAAAATGTATCTGGTACACTTAAGATGAAAATCTCGCATTACTGTGGATATATTTCTGATAGGTTTTTACTAACAAGATTTCTAATTATTTTAGAATACATGTGACAAGCAAAGATGCCCAAATAGAAATTTTAAGTGTTTTGTGCACAAACAGAGCCTCATTTTACAGACCAATTCACTCCGAATATTTTATGGTATTATTAAAACTTTTCCAATATTACCAGGATTATCCAAAAAGTAATAATTTAGAAATTATATTAGAGAATTTTACTACTGAAGAGGTGCATATACCAAATGTAAACATAGATTTGGAACCCATATATGTAAGGGTCAATGATCTGTCTACATGCAAAACTTTGATTAACTTGAATTTGCAACTGATATCGGAGAGTCTTCCATCCAGTCTCCTTTGTTACAGGACAGGTCTTGAAGAAAATCTTTTTGATAAAATTATACATGCAATAGAAAATTACAGTACAGATATTAAATTGTTTGGTCTGAGATTCTTTCTTAATATATTTACAAACATGAAGAAAGTTTCTGCTTATGATTTCCAGATAGATTTCTCGAGCAATTATAAAAAAATATTATATTGTATTAAATCTTTTTTACAATCATCTAATGTATTATATGACAAAGGAGAAATTGATAATACATCACTTGTTGATTTCAATGCGGTAAACTTAGAACTGCTAAAACTGATTGGAAACAACTTAAAAATTGAGCATGAAAAAGATTTTGCAGAAATTTGTATGGGCATTCTAAACAAGACATCTAATACCATAATTAATAAAGAACTTAAACTACTTTGCCTATCAATGACAAAAACTTTAAAATTAAATGATAATATTTTGAATATTACAGAAATGGATTATTCAGAAATAAATAATTTATCTGATTACTATTGCTACAAGATTATGGAATCTATTCACAACAGATCAGAAGTAAATAAATCTGATCTATGTAAAAGTTTTCATTATAATGAAGTAATATCAGTAATCATGTCCATAATGAAGACTTGTGAGGGATTGAATATTGATACATTACTCTTAAATTACCAATTACGTAGATGTGTCAGTGCCTTGAGGATTTTAGAAAGAATAAGTCTAGAATTTTTCAATAAAGAAACTTACATAAATTTAATAAGTATAGAAGAAATTGAAAATATCTGGGAGACATTAACAAAGATAATAAAAAAAAACAATATGATTATAACCAATAACGATGCCATCATTAACTTTATATTGGACATTGCCGTGAGCTCAGTAAGCTTACAAAATATCTTTGTCATAAACAAATTATTCCAAGTTGTTTGTCTGCAGGATTCTTTAACATTTACAGAACACCATTTGACATTCAGCAATGATGTTAAATTGAAAATATTGAAATACTTGTTGATTATTAAATTGGTTCTGAAATCTGCAGTGACTAGTAAATGGAAATCGATGATAACATACCTTTACAGTTCGCTAACGATTCATAAAGATATAGCTCTCCTGAAACAGGTATCATTATATATTTTTAAAGACCAAACTTCTATTATTTAAAAATATTAAAAATTAAATAATTGTTACAGATTGTTGAAATTGGACCACTCTTAGTAATCAATAAAGAGATATCTGCAAGCAAACTAATAGGAGATATATTGATGCCAGTTTTCATGTCAAAGGAAAAAACTGCTCAAAGCAATGTATTAAGAGTTTTGGGAGTCATCGCTTGCATTTCTTTAGGAACTTGTCATATTATTAAAACTATATCAAATACTGAGGGACAGGAAATATTAGATAATGTCAATCTCAGACTTGTTTGTAATAAATGCAATGATGAAATTGAAAATAAGAGCAAAGTATTTCATATAGTGACCGAGTCCTTACAGCCAACAAATACATCTTTAGATGGATTAAAAAGTTTATTTGTTAAATTCATAAATATGAAAAATTTGGAATTTGGTAAAAGCTATTGGAATTTGGTCAAAACACTTTGCAATCATTGTTATATTTTTGATTATGGAATATCTACAGATATAATAAATCATCAATATTTAAATGAAGTTTTGCATACTTTTAAACCTTTCATGGAAACCCAGGTGAGTGTCATACTTAAGATATTAAACTCATGTAAATTTTTTACGGACCCGACGTGCTCGACATAGTAATCTTGAAGGGCGTGACACTCCAGTTGCGTTCTATCGAGACGCTATCCGAGCTAGACTCTGACCATCGACCGGTTCTATTTCATCTAGGACCTCCCCCCCTAGGAAACCCGCGACAAAAACAATTATTAACTGGACGAAGCTTCGAGAGCAACTCCATTCCCCCGTATCAGCGCACCTCGACAAAATTCCTGACCAGCTTACATCGGTCGAGGACGCTGTTTCAGCCGCGACTAACTTCACATAACATTTGGTAGACAGCATAGGAAAGTCCTCGTGGGAGGTCCGAGTGAACTTCGAGGGTTACCGAGTACTCCCTCCGGACATTAGATTTCTCATCACCCGTAAAAACCTGATCGAGATAAACCCTGAGAAGAGCGTTTCGGTGCTCTTCGAACGGGGCCCCCCAAGGATCCTCCCGCGAATCAAACTCTTTGATAAACCGATACCTGGGAAAAACAAGGCAAAATACCTAGGAGTAACGTTAGATAGAAAGTTAGTTTTCACTGAGCATATTAGGACCGTTCGTAGCAGAGCGGCCTACATATTAGGTCGTTTATATCCGCTGTTAGGCAAGCGGAGTAAAATGTCCCTTCGCAATAAGGTGACACTTTACAAAGCTTGCATACGTTCCGTCATGTCCTATGCGAGTCCCGCTTTTGCGCACGCTAATCTGAAACCCCTTCAGGTGATTCAGAACAGGTTTACAGGGATTGCAACCGGGGCGCCGTGGTTTGTACGCAACATCGATCTCCATAGAGACTCAGACCTTCCGACTATAGCTCAGTACTTCAAGGGGCTTTCCCAAACGTACTTTGAACGTGCTGAGCGACACCCGAAGACACTGGTGGCTGACGCCGCAGAGTATAGACCACGTAAGACTACTTTAGTCAGAAAAAGAAGACCAAAGTCGGTATTCGTTGACCCCGACGACGCATTCACAGTAGGTAATAACGTACGCGTAGGCATAAGAGACACCACACAACATAAAGACAAACGCAGTCTGTACCGGTGTAGACGAGGTCCCAACTGAGTAAGTGCTCCGTTGCTCCGGCGTTCTGCTGTCGGAGGACGCTAGTGTCCAAATTTGACCTGACCCACCCGCTCCCCCGGTGACGCTGTAATAGCCAACAGGGCTAACAGTATAACAAAAAAAAAAGATTTTTTTAATGGAAATTATGTACAAATATTAAATAACAGCATTCATTTCAGCATAAAGACCAAGATTGGATCTCCAACAGAGACAAGATAGTCAATCTATGTGTCAATTTATTAGTGGAATCTACAAGAAATTGCCTGGAAAATAATGACTCTAACGGTCAGACATATACTTTAAGCTGCATTAAGAGTCTGGGAATGTGCCGTAATGAGAAGTTAATCTTGCCAGTTACTAAATTACTTATTTATTTCATTATGCACCCGCAGTGCTCTCTGGCTTCAAAAGCTATAGTGTTTCTAAGAGAAGTATGCGAATTTCAAGAATTGACACCGAATCAGGTGTACCATAGATACAAAAAAGACTGTTGCAAACTATTCGTCGAATGTAGTCTTTATAACGGGAAAGACTTTGCTATATTTCTTCTTAAAGTCGTCAGAGCTTTCGGATTCGTCGGATATAGAAACTTCATATCGAAAGACATTCACCACTTCCTGCCCTATCTCATTCCGTACTGCGTGACGGTACCGCAAGTACCTTCCATGATCGAAGAGATCGCCGCGCTCGTACAGTGCTCCGTCTCGGACTTCCTCATTGAACGATTTCCGCATATATACGTCCATATCTACCTAACAGAGTCAAAGGACACGGCACAGAAGTGTTACAGCATCATCGAGAGATTGACCGGGACGTCTACACTGAACCTCATAAGTAAGCACTTTACGGTGATACTGACGGAGTTCCTCTTACAGTTTTGTTACAATCCGCGAGACGTTTTAAAAGCCTGTAAATATTTAGCAAGTCACGAACCGAGCGCGTCCACGCCTCAGGGTAGTATGACCATGAGCACGACTCAAGTGGCGGACTTCTTGAACCCTAAATTTCTGGGCGTTCTGGCTTACTTCGACCACAAGCTAGTTAATGCGAAAGTGGCTCTATCTGTCAAGCGTAAGGCATTAAAAAGTTTTCCAGAGATCATGCAATTAATGGGCTCCAAGTACCTAACGCCCTTAAGGTTCAAAATTCTCGCCACATTACGGTCGGCACTGCCTCTGGCACAGGAATTTCCGGAGATCTTAGCGGAGGCGTGGCAGTCGTTCATCCACAATATCGATAGCATAGCCCTGGGGCCCATGCTGTCCAATCTCGCCGTGCCGCTGTTGCATCAGTTCGAGTACGCCCCGAACGAAATCAATAGTTCATTTCAATATTTAGTATTGAAAAATGAAAATTTACTCAGCTCGCACATATCCGATTTATTTTTTCTCGAGGACTCAAATATTTCCAACAACATAAAAATGGTGATCAAAAAACACGCGCATAGGTCGCAACCGGACCGCTTCCGGGATAAGATCGAATGGTACCTGCGGCATCTGAGCCACGATATACCTACAATTAAAGAAAACGTGTTTCGTCTGCTGGACGGACTGATAAGGAACAATAGGAACGAAATACACTCTGCCATATTTGAAGGAAAAACCATCGACGGCGTCATCGTGGAGCTCATAGACGCCCTACTGACCGGTGAGCAAGCCTCGAGGCGTGACAGCTGAAGTGTGCGTGTATGTGACAGGTGACGTGTGCGTGTGTGTGACAGGTGACGTGTGCGTGTGTGTGACAGGTGACGTGTGCGTGTGTGTGACAGGTGACGTGTGCGTGTATGTGACAGGTGACATGTGCGTGTGTGTGACAGGTGACATGTGCGTGTGTGTGACAGGTGACGTGTGCGTGTGTGTGACGTCCGCAACGTAACGTACGTGGTGCCGTCCGCAGGCTGCCGCTCCCCCGCCGCAGGCGTGTCGTTGGCCAGCGCGCGCTGTCTGGGCCAGCTGGGCGCGCTGGAGGCGGGGCTCCTCCCGCGCCAGTACGTGCAGCCCGACGGAGCACCCTTCGCCTTCTCCATCGACGACGACCGCTTCGCCGCCACCGCTCTCCTGGAACTGGCCAGAGCCTTCCAGTACGAGAAGGATACTAAGGTGAGTCCTTCGACGATCCGGACGGTGAGCGTCTCGGCCCGTTAATTTGCTTATTTCCTATTATATTTTGTCGATAATGTTCCTCTCCGTTTCAGAATATGGACTGCTATTCTCTGACGATACAGGAAATATTAAAAATATATGAAATATCGCCGAGCGGGTCCAAGAAGAGAGTGTGGGACAGTTTTCCAGAAAACATTCATCAGATTATGTTTCCGCTGCTCACCTCGAGGTGTTTTTTAGTGAATGATATCTGTTAGTATATTGTAATTGTTATATGATTCATGTAAATAATTAAAGGTACACCTTGGCTTATCCGTCGCAGCCGAAAGAAGCGCATCCCCTGTTTGGATCGATGTATGCTACTAGTTTCTTGGAGTGGGCACACAAGTAAGTCATAGACCAAATTAAATAAACACAGAAACTTAGCTAAATTTTAATGTAACATATACAAGTTTGAAAATATATATAAACATGTATAGCCATGTTAGGATTATTTAAATTTATATAAATATAAAATCAAAAATAAACCGATACGGGCAGGGATTCGAACCCGCGACCTCTGGGAAACATTGGTTAGGACTTTCGAAAGAAGCCTGATAGATGTCACCACCGTCCCGATAAAGATGATCACGTATATAATGCTTAATTCACCGAGACGGACAACGATACGGTAGCTCAATTGGTAGAGCGACGGGACGGTATCCCGGGTTCGAATCCCTGCCCGTATTGGTTTATTTTTCATTTTATATTTATATAAATTTATAACATATACATGTTTAAACATGCTATACAGTAAAAAAATAAACCAATTACGAGTATGTTCATTAAACTGCACACTATATTCTATCAACACGAGTTTGTGTGTGTGTCAGTTGGTTAGGTCAGCTGATCCCCTTGGTGCAGCCAGCTCGCACGCGTGCGTTGCTGTGTGCGGTGCAGCCCAGCATGCGGCGGGACCCGCGCACGCTGTTCCTGTTCCTGCCTTACGTGGTGCTGCATGTCGTCATGTCGGGCGACGCGCAGTACATACAGGAGGAGATATTAGCCGTTATAGGTAGGTCTTAGATCTCACTCTCGAGTCTCGACATCGGCGGTCCGTGAAGCGACCTACAGGTTAACTACCGCATTCCTCGATTTGGACCGATCTATCCACTCGGAACATATCATGTTCATTGTGTATAGAAAAAAAACCAAACAATTTAAAGAATTGCCGGACAGAAATCAAGTTTCGTTGAGTTTCATTACTGTTAGATTGAAATTTGTTATGAATTCTTTTTCAAAAGGTGGAGAAAAAATCTATAGTGATTCCGCCGTTTCGCCGGGCCGGTCGAAGTACAAGATACTGCGACATATCCGGATGACGCCAAATATAAACTCGTCTCAGACCGAAGAAGGGAATCAGGTAAGATTTTAATTGATCTGAGGACATGATCAATCGATACGGGCAGAGATCCGTACCCGCGACCTTGGAAAACCGTTCCGTCGCTCTATCAATTGAGCTACCGTGTCATGATTATTGATGCTTACTCTTATAACAAACTTTTACCAATTCTACAATAAGATGTTTCAATTTCATAGGGGATACGGCCACCGGGAAATTTCCTGTTTTTTCATTAATGACTTGTATTATTTTTTAGCAAACCTGGGTAAATTTGACAGGGTAGAGACATCAATCCCGGGTAAACACTTATTTGGTTAGGATAGAAAATTTGTGGCAATAAAAGTAATAAAAAAAATTAAAAGCAATTTTAATCAAATACTGTACCTAACATAGAATCTTGCTTTAATTGTTACTAATGCCGTTAATCATTAATCAGACAAATTCTAAAATTTAACACAGATATATCTATGAAGTCATTACACAAAAAAATATTAAACTAACATTGCATTGTATGTACAAGAAGTAATAAAATATTATTTTATTAATACTAAATTTATAGAAATTATACAAATAATCTTGCGATAACCAGGATCCTTTCTATATTACCTGTCGCTCCAACATTTCACTAAAGTAATGGTTTAAAAATAAAATCAAATAAAAAAATAACAAATTAAAAGCACTTGGCCTATATTAACCAAAAATAAACGGTGTAACGGGAATCAATTATTTCAGTATCAAAAATACCCGCGTGCAGCCAGGTCTCAGTGAAACAAACTATGTCGTTATCGTGTTGCATCAGGTTTCTATAAATGGTATTCGTTTTAGTTCTAAGTCCACGAACATTCTGATAATATATATTGAGCGTCTTAACCATAATGGAAGGCAAATATAACAAGTACATATAAACTATACAAATTTAGACTTAAACACACGAATTTACTCAACTCACCCATACTGAATGAACCAAAACTAGTACAATTTATAATAATTAACCCAGTCTTCAAAGTATGTTTATTCATAGAGTAAAAAATAATCAATAATAAAATAATATAAATTAATAAACACTTAATATCAATCTTTAAAATAAAGATATAAATCAAAATTAAATTCATAACTAAAATAAACTTCAAAATCATTATAAAATAAAGTAAAAAACCAGAATCGTGCTTAAAAGTAAAAGTAATATTAAAATCATAATAATAATTAATATCCCTAATCAAAGTAAAATACAAAATGACAATCATAATAAAATTTAAAATAACAATAAAACAACCAACCATAACCGCGATTAGATGTAAATGGAGTATTAAAACCAAAATTAAAAGTAATAACATCACAACGAATATATCTTTAAAAATTAAAAATGAAATCAAAATCAATATTAAATTAAAAATAGCAAGTAAACATACAAAAAAGAAATTAATAATAATACATTGATTTGAGATAAAAATACTGAGTATTATTATTTTAAACAGAAAAGTAGTTCTTAAACCATCCTTTTTAAATCAGTCGGCGAAGCGATATGTATGACCGGGCTGGTATTTGAACGGCGAACCATAATACAGCATTTTTTTACCCATACATATTGATAACATTTTTCCTTTGCAATTTTCTTAACCGAATGTAAGAGTGATTTATTTAAACCTGTGAGGTGATCATTTACATAAATTGGATTATCACAGTCGAAACCCAAGTCGTTGCAATATAACTTACGCTTACGAATGAGTGATAAGAAGTCGTCCTTTTTCCACCGGCACAGGAACCGCACTACAATAGGTTTAGATTTTTTAATGTTACTATTCCTTGGAGCTACTCCCGTTACAAAATTAATGTCGGTGTTTATATTCAAATTTACGTCAGCTTTTTCTGCCATATTCTGTAATATAGAATATAGATTTTCATTTTTTCTTGCAGGCACTCCATAAATTTCAATATTAGATCTTCGAGCCCACTGTTCCCTGTTATTATTTTCGATTTCCATGGATTCAAGTTTTGAACCCAGTTGTTCCAATTCCATCGATTTGCTAGAAAACAGCTTTATTTCAGTCTCGCAATGTCAACCTGGCACTTATTTCCTCAAATTTGGTGTTAAAAAAATCCAAACTTTCTCTTGTACTTAAAAATTCTTGTCTCAAAGCTTTAACTTCATTTTCAAGAGGTAATATGAAATTTTTAAATTCTTCTTTGAGACTAGAAATCTCCGCGGAGATAACCGACTTTACATTTGCAATAACATAGGCGGGTATCCATAATTTTAGGTGCATCCGAGTGTTTATCAGGCGAACCAAATACCATAGTCGAGCCGCCTCTGCGCAGATTAATGTTATCATCGACGTTTGTATTACGAACCGGTGTGTTATCCAGATTTAAATGACGAGGCTGAGTTATCACACACTCTGGGCATATCCACGTTTTTTTGCTATCGATAGGAATATTATTATTATTATTATTCTTCGATGGATACAAACATTGGAGGTGATAATTTTTTTTGCACTTAGTGCAAACTATGCAGTCGGTGGTACCTCTCGTAGCTTTACAACATTCGTACTTCATTGTTATTAATATCTATGATCCAAAGTAAGAAACAATATTTTAGAAAACAAAATCTATTTTATATGGATACAATCAGGGTTTAACCCAAGGTTCGGCGAGCAATGGGGGCGATAACAGCGCGAACGTCACTACACAAAGATTGTTAAATAATATATGCAATTAAATACTTCGCACTTAATACACAATTGAAAGTCAATTAAACTTGTGTTTAAGATTTATTGTTTACGTAGGTCACGATTGATCACACAAAGGTCACTTTAATATCACTTTTGGCGAACTAATTAAGTCCTAAATAAGTGTAAACAAGTTTCGAAGTTAATAAATAATTTATGCAAAAGTCAAAACATGTACCAAGTTAATTACTTTGCACGTGAAACACTATTTAAATCTATTAAAGTTGTATTTAAGATTTTTTGTTTACGGAATACACAGTAGCACGTCTGCTTCTAATAATAGTTCGGAGGGTATATATGAATATTTATATAAAAATAACAACAGTTAAGATTGATCAATAGTAATAGCACTTTTCACAATTAAAAGTTTTCTTCTTCATCTTCCTGGTTTTCATCCTGACGTATATCAAGGTCTATCTTCCTGATCAACCTACTCCACTTTGTACGATCTTCGACATCCATCCAGCACTTCCTTGTACGTCCGGGAGATTCACTCCAGGAACAGATATATCAAGGCTTTTCCATCCGACATATTTCATAGCCGGGCGCGCAACGTGGCCATACCATCTCAGGCGTCGATCTTGGACTACTTCGAAGTATCATTTCCTCCCTCGTCATTCGGTCAGTCATTTCCGTGACTTGAATTGCCTGTGTGTGCCGAGATGGTACTGGCAAACATTCGCTGCCGTATATAAGAACCGGTCGGATGACGCTCCTTTTTATCAGCCCCTTGATTTAAGGCGATATTCTGCGATTACAGACTACACCAGTCCAGGCAGAGGAATATGAGACAAAATCCAGTTCCGCTTGAAATTAGAGACATGATTCTGGAAAAAAGAAGACTACGTAGAGTATGGCACAATAGCCGGCATCTAGACGATAAAAGAGCGTTCAATAATTATAGTAAAACCCACAAACGGACTATTAAAGAAGCGGAAAATACGTCAGTTGAGGCATTGTTGTCATCTTTAACTGCCACTAGTAGCACTGATTATTCACTGTGGAAAGCTTGCAAGCATATGAATAATCCAATAAACCCTAAGCCCCCACTCCGATTAGAAGTAAACAAATGGGCTAGAACTAAACAGGAAAAAGCTAAAGCCTTCGCATTACACCTCGCTAAAGTGTTTGTTCCTAACGAAGCTCCTAGTTCAAATGAAGCTGATATAGATAATGCCCTACAACAACCTTTTCAACTTGATCTTCCTCTGAACTCTACGACACCTGTTGAGGTAATAAGAACCATCAGACAACTAGAAAGCAAAAAATCTGCAGGGTTTGACCTTATTGATAAGAAGGTCCTGTCAGAACTGCCACGCAAAGCTATAGTATATCTGACTACATTATTCAATTGTATCCTTAGAGCTGCCTACTATCCTGCCCTGTGGAAGGTCTCTCAAATAATCATGATCCACAAGTCTGGAAAACCACCACATGATGTTGCATCCTACAGACCAATCAGCCTATTACCCACAGTATCTAAAGTATTTGAGAAGATACTACTGAGACGACTTTCACGCGCTATGAACGAAAACAATGTAATCCCAGACCATCAATTTGGATTCAGAGCTGAACATGGTACAATTGAACAAATACACAGAGTGTGTAGACATGTCAGCGATAGTCTTGAGCGAAAGGAATATTGCTCCTCAGCATTCCTTGACGTCCAACAAGCCTTTGACCGGGTGTGGCACAAGGGGTTACTTTCCAAGATCAAGTTACTCCTACCCCATAGCTTCTACAGAATACTGGCATCTTACCTCACAAATAGGATATTTCAAGTCAAAGAGGATGACTGCACATCAAGTTTCCATGAGATAAAAGCTGGTGTGCCACAAGGATCTGTGCTTGGGCCAGTGCTATACTCGATATTCACGTCAGATCTGCCGCAGTTACACGGAGTCACATATGCAACCTATGCAGACGATACTGCCAGATTAGTCTCTAGTAAAGATCCCACAGATGCTACTGTGAAGCTTCAACAAAGCATCTCCCAAATAAATGACTGGTTCGACAAATGGAGAATCAAAGTGAATGCTAACAAATCGGTGCAGGTAACATTCACACTGCGAAGGGAAACTTGTTCTCCAGTAAACCTGGGTGGTAAGGTACTGCCTCAATGTGATACAGTTAAATACCTTGGATTACACCTGGACCGCAGATTAACATGGCGAAAACACATTACAACGAAATGCAAAGAAATCAGTCTAAAGTACAAAGGTTTATACTGGTTGCTTGGCAGAAACTGAAAACTAGGGTTGGATAACAAGCTACTCATTTACAAAACCATCATAAAACCAGTCTGGACACATGGTATCCAAGTTTGGGGAGCCACATGCAATTCCAACATAAAAAAAATCCAAACTGCCCAGAACTATATTCTAAAGCAAATCAGTAATGCACCTTGGTTCATTCGAAATAATGAAATTCATGAATTCCCAGATATGCCTACAGTGAAAGAAGAAATTCAGACATTCGCAGGCAAATATAAACTACGACTGGACTGCCATCCTAATCATCTCGCTGTCCAGCTAACCTTACCTGATTTACTAAACCGCCTTAAGCGACGCAGAACATTAAATCTTAGCAACACTAACTGAGTGCTAAGTCAATTTAAATATGGAAGATGCTCCTGCTGGGGATCATCTTTACACTAATAACCAACTTTAAACACATCTGCTCATAGTCAGAAAGACTGATTGCATGATACAATATACAAAAAAAAAAAAAAAAAAAACCAGTCCAGGCAGCGCTTATCCGGCCTTGGGAATCGTAATCGATGCCTCCAGGCTCGTGCATAACAGATCCAGGTTATCTGAACTTTTCCAACTTAACGGCTGGCTCAGGACCTGTATGGATAGTAGTTGAGTCTGGGCTCCTTCAAGCCATGTACTCGGTCTTCGATATATTTAGTTTAAGACTACCGTTCTCAAGGGTATCCTTCCATAGGTTTAACTTACGGTCCAGCTCCGTTCGGTCTGTTCTTTCCGCAACCCTTTATCTGCTGTACATTAACGATCAGCTGAAGCCCGGTATCTATGGGTATGGGTATCAGATGAGAGCACAGTTGTAGAAAGATATCTGCCAAGTTCTCGAACTTGTAGAGATTAAGTACAGCCTGAAAGAGAAGCCATGGTGCAACGTTTGAATGATAAATTCCAGGCAGTTTCCGCATTGGGCAATGCTAATCTTGTCAATTTCAATGCCACCAAAACGCAGACGTGTTTGTTCACAGCTATAAGGAGCCCTTTCTCCTTGGATCCTATTTTCAGTTTCAGTTGTTAGGCTTGGAGAACTTCAACTTTGGTCGGTTCATTGAGTCCAGAGCAAAAGCAGCAGCAGGAAAGCTTGCCGATCTTGCAAAGGTCCGACAGTACTTTACACCGGGACAACTACTTGTACTATACAAAGCACAAATTCGGTCGTGTGTGTTGAGTACGGTGGTCACATATATACTGGTGCCGTAAAGTCTCATCTTGCGGTTCTGAACTCAATTACGAGGCGAGCAAAGACGCTTATAGGTGACCCTGAATAAGTTAAAGCCAACCTCCACAGCCTTGAACACTGGCTTAGAATGACTGTCCTCTTAGTATTCTATAGGATACATTTTGGTGAGTGTAATACGGTGTACGGTAATGTTATTAGATTTAAATAAAAATACAATTACCGTTCCTGTATTCAACTAATTTATTTACGAAAATAAGTATATATAAAAATTTTAAATCGTGGGTTGGTCAGGCCCGTCTGGCTTCACTACCGTAGTCCGGTACTCCCCTGCTGCCACGGATGATGTTCGGGCGTGGAGATATAGGCACGATGGAACTCGTGCCGCCTTTAAAATTGAGGGTATGCAGGTGCAGCCAGTGTTGAAGCCGTTTTTTATATTAAAACGTGGTACCCTGTGAATAGCATCACAGTTATAATTTGATAAATGTGCCTGCGCCGATTGTGATCCCACGTGTGTCTAGCTAAGGAGAAACCGTAAGCAGTAGTGTGGTATTCACAATCGGAACGGAGTTACAAACATTATAAAAGTAAAAAAAATAAATTATATTAAACAGGCTTAATGCAGCAGCAAAAGATACAAAGATATACTATAAATACTACTAACAATAAAATAATATATATTTTATAATTATTTCACTTCTATATAATTCTAATTAAAACAACTATAAGCAAAAGCGAAGCTTTTTAAAAGCAATCAAATATTTAATATATTATTTAAGTTTAAAAGAAAAAAATAACGCGTGTTCAATACTTACCACTTGGGGGTACACTTAATATATATATATATATATATATATATATATATATATATATATATATATATATATATATATATATATAAACTAAAAATATTTAATTATATTTAAAACACTTAGTTTTAAAATTAAAAATAATGAGAATAGAACACAGGGGAACATGTGAAGACACTCGACATATAAAAATGGTAATTATGTCTTGTGAATGCTCCACTGCCGTGTCGACTCCACAGAGCTATGCCGTCGTCTGATGAGTCGACGAGCGGTGTATGTGCGTACAGCGTATTCGATCATTAAGGAACCGGTTAGTAGCTGCAATCGCGTTAAAAATGTAAATTACTAAAATACATATATTATTCTAAACAATATAAAAGTACAACGTTACAAGTGTGAGCAGGAATTACACGACTTAATTTCCCCATCCCCCTTCCTTCATTACCGGACGTTTCGACGCACGGTGGGTATCTATCCCTAATATGTGGACATTCATTCTGCCCGAACGAAGCACTATGCTTCGTCTTTTTTAGTTCGTACAGCGAAGGAATGGAAAAACTTGCCTGAGTCGGTATTTTCGTCCGAATATAATGTGGGTCTCTACTAGAGTAGAGTGAATAGGTTGCTAAGTTAATGCGCCTTACCACCTATGACTACATTTCCACTTTCCATCAGGTGGAATGTAGTCAAGCAATAACTAAGTTTGTATAAAAAATAGGCCATTAGATGATTCTCATCAATGAGTGCTATTTCATCGGCATACATCATCAACCACTGAGACTGGTTTTGGATGTGAGCCGAGAGTGAATAAGAACGGACCAAGGGCTGAGCCCTGGTGAACCACTACTGTTATCTGGAAGGGTTTGGTGTCGCCAACAGAGGTCCTAACCATAGGACTCGTGGTACATGCTCTGATAGTCTCAATTGAAGTATCGATGGATTTCTTTAAATCACAATGTCCACAAGAAACACTGAAAAGGTTACGCGCAGAGCTCTTTTTTTCTGTATACTTCTATCAGAGTTCTGAAGACAAAAATAGCATCTATAGTACTCGATCTCGGCTGAAATCCACATAGAGACTCAGAGACAGTGCACTTTTGGCGGAGTCTGAGGTCACTCATGTGCACGAAGATCATCATGGCTCATGACTCATAAGCTTAATGCCCTTATAATTACCACAATCTTGAACACTGCCTTTTCCCTTGTAAATAGGTTTAATAAAACTATGTCGCCACTGCTTAGGTATCTTTCCAGTGTTCAAAATGTGGTTAAAAAGGTCAATAAGCGTTTCGTTTCGGTCTTATCGTTTAGCTCTGTTGGTGTGCTTGTACCAACAGAGCTAAACGATATTCAAGCTTCTATCCGAAAATCGTCAGGTCCTACCATTTTTCCGTTCTTTATACGTCGAAGGCAATCACGAGTTTCGTCAAAGATTGTTAGGGTAAGTCCGAGTTTAGATGGTAGGTCGGGAGGAAGCCCGCACGGATGCTGACTGACTGCTGTATAACGACAAAGCAGCGTGCCCTAAATTTCTGACGCAAAGACATTTTGCAATATCTCGCGTCGCTTCATCTCGAGCTCGTGCCATTTTAATTATATATTATAAGGTTAATTTAATATATTGTCAACTTTTATTTATACAATAAACTAGAATATTAATGGTTTATAAATAATTATAAACTTGTATAACTATTGAAAACGTATTCTTTGTATTAAATATAGATGAAAAATCAATCGATACGGGCAAAGATACGAATTTGCGACTTGTGGGAAACTGTACAAGAAGGGATGTGTTTCGGTAACCATGTATTTTTCATTTTACATTTATTTAAAATTTAAAAACATTACAAATGGATGTCGTTGTAGTAGAAGGATATTATTTTTAGTGAATTTTCATATATGAATAAGATAAAATTACAAATCATCTATCGCCCCCCTAAATGACACCAGCGCCCCCCAAATCTTTCTCGGTCTCTTACCGCCCCCCTCTAGGGTTCCAGCGCCCACAAGGGGGCGTTATCGCCCACTTTGGGAAAGACTGGTCTAAACTATCTAAATGTTCTTCGACTTTTAACAATTTTGTTCCCTATTTTACAAAAAACTCTGTGTATCATCTTTTTTAACCCCCGACTATAAGAGGGGTGTTATAAGTTTGACCTGTCGATCTGTATATCTGTGTGTCTGTCTGTGGCAATGTAGCAGCCAAACGCGTGGACGGATTTGAATGCGGTTTTTTAATCGAAAGCTATGCTTGTCGAGATGGTTCTTAGCAATAGAAGCAGTCGTTTCCAAGATATTGAGGTTTTATTCGTGCGGGGGAGAGGTTCTTATGCAATAATTAGTCTCCCGATGCAACGACTTCAATAAGAACATAATAATATTATTTTTATTCTTTTTAGAGGTCTTTTTGTATCGGGGGTGTTTTAAATATTTAATTTATTTTTTTCCAAACCAATAGTCACAGTCACGTAAGGGTAATCTTTTTTCTTAGAGAATTGTTAAACGAGAATAAAATAACCGTTTTTAAATGTTTTTTTGGATGTCCATGGTTGTTGTTCATACCCTAGCTGGTGCTTACTACCTTTAAATGATAATGACTTTCTTACACATTGTCACATGAATTCTCTCTCTTTATCTCTGACCCAGTCTATAAACATTTTAATAACTTTCCTTTTCTTTTGGTTTTTGCATTTTTTTATTTTTTGGATCATTTTAGGTCTTGTTTGAAAATATTTATAAACATGTATAGCCATGTTAAGCTTATTTAAATTTATATAAATATAAAATAAATAATAAACTGACACGGGCAGGGATTCGAACAATGACCTCTGGGAAACCGTCTCGTCGTTTCTATATTTATATAAATTTAAATAAGCTTAACATGGCTATACATGTTTGTTAATATTTTCAAACATTAATTTCGGTAGTGGCATCTTTTCAATGTTTATCTATAATAAAGTTCTGCAAAGTTCTGCAAAGTTAGAAACACTGGTTAGGATTTTCGAAGGAAACCTAATAGATGTCACCACCGTCCCGATAAAGACGATCACATATAGAATGCTTAATTCACCGAAACGGACAGCGATACGGTAGCTCAATAGGTAGACGGTTTCTAAAGATCGCGGGTTCGAATCCCTTCTCAAAAATAAACCGCGTCAGTTTATTTTTCATTCTATATTTATATAAATTTTAGATCTTATCATACCGCACTCGCTCTTCTTTACGTTTTTCTGTAATCTTTCTTTACCTGTTAATTCTTTCCTTTGTTAAGTGTTATTTTTTTCCACGTAAATAAATAACATATGTAATGAGTTGTAACAATATAAGACAGTAATATAACAACAATATGAACTCCTTTTTTTATGTCTTGAGAAAATGCTTAAGACAACAGATTCTGTAAAATATTATTGTTATTCTGTTTTCTATTAAATTGTTTAAAACTTTAACATTGAAAGAAATTAGCTGTATCTGAATAAGTTTGTACTAACATGTTATCTCGCTTGGAAGTTATCACGCCTGTCGAAATATGCTGGAGAGAGACCTTTTCATGATAAACTACACTTTTATTAAATTAGACAAGTAAATGCAAATAAGTGCAGAGATTTTAGGGCTCACGTGTTTTGCATTGACAACTTGTCAACTTTGGGAGCTACTTGGAATATGGCTGTTTTATTCATTAGTAATTCAAAAACGTTTTTGAAGTTCGTTATTACCATACTTTAGTAAAGTAGCTGATACAAAGAAGGTATGTACTGTTTGCAAATCAAACTGAAAGCGACAACGGTATAGGCCAGGGTAGACTTTTTTAGACTTTATAGGAACTAATATAATTATACAATTTGTTGCTTTATTAGAAGAACTAGTTGGGTTTATAATCATGTATTTAATTTTACACTATATAATATTTTTGTAGAGTAAATGCAGTAAGACTGTGTACACTTTATTCGACTTTTTAAATCGGTGGCTCTTGGAATGGACTCACGTCAAACAGAAACCGTTGGAAAACGAAAACTACAAGTAAGAAATTATTGTTTATAATTTGATGAATAAGTAAAAAAATATGTATCAAGTAAAAAAGCATCTTATTAATACTATTTTAGATCAATAAAGAAATTTATGGATACATTCGATAAGTTAGCCATAGCTAGAGGAAACTATGCCTGTGGAGAGTTAGAACGGGCATTGCAATATTTGGAGATGTACATGGAGGAAGATGCAATTAGAATCCAGGGCCAACTGCCATTTCTGGCTAAAATATACGCACTCCTAGATGAACCGGATTCCATCGCTGGTAAGGCCAAAATAGATTTGGTAATACATTCTAAAAATAAAAAAAGGGTCTTTTGTATCTGTGTGAAAAAAAGTGTCGCACTCCATTTCTCTGACTTTACTTGTCCGAAGACGAAACGGCGCACGACATTATAAAATATTTTAAAAGTCGAGTCCGTAGTGTTCGGAGGGTTAGCGATCACAATTATATCATCAGTACAGACTTCCCTCATATGGGCCCATTAACCGTAAAGTAGACATCGGCCAAATCGACAATCGACGCTGACAATGATGACGAAACGTGTTAGCTGTTAATTTAAAAACAGATCGCACTGTCCGAACTACACACGAGTGAAGTTTGGTCACTCGGTTATACATATTATACTTAGCATAAAAATATCCTGCAATTGTTTGGTATTATTGCAGGTATCCTCTCCATCCAGCGCTCGGAGCCGTCTCCGGAGGAGCTGGTTTTGGCGCAGGTGGTGACGGGCCGCCTGCAGGACGCCGCGCTGTGCTACGAGCGACTTGCGCGACACGGACACCTGGACCGGCACAGCCTGCAGGTCAGACGCGGTACACCCGGGGCGGCCATAGTGACTCATGTGACATCCTACCGACCAGCACAGCCTGCAGGTCAGACGCGGTACACCCGGGGCGGCCATAGTGACTCATGTGACATCCTACCGACTAGCACAGCCTGCAGGTCAGACGCGGTACACCCGGGGCGGCCATACTGACTCATGTGACATCCTACCGACCAGCACAGCCTGCAGGTCAGACGCGGTACACCCGGGGCGGCCATACTGACTCATGTGACATCCTACCGACCAGCACAGCCTGCAGGTCAGACGCGGTACACCCGGGGCCGCCATAGTGACTCATGTGACATCCTACCGACCAGCACAGCCTGCAGGTCAGACGCGGTACACCCGGGGCGGCCATAGTGACTCATGTGACATCCTACCGACCAGCATGCCATCTAAGTACAGACAAAGCGAGATTAAAATAACGCCCGACCATCTTGTGTCGTTTTCCTAGTATACACAAAAAGTGTTGAAACATTTGTGCTACCTAAGTCGCGAGATCGCTTAATAGATTGAATGTGGAAAATAGGTTGTAGACGACCCATGTAGCGTGTGTGGCGCAGGGCTTGTGTGGAGCAACACTTGTGTGACGCAGCGTGTGTGTGACGCAGCGCATGTGTGGTGCAACACGTGTGTGACGCGGCGCATTTAAATATATCAATTTCAATGTTAATACTTGACGTGTAATCTTAACCTTTCGACGTACGTCTGTAAACACTTCCGTTAAATAAAACTTACAATGAGGTATGAAAATGTAACCCGCGCGGTGTGTGGTCGTGCAGGGTATGACGGAGTGTTACCTGTCGCTGGACCAGCCCTTCACGGCGCTGCAGCTGCTGAGCGGGGCGGACGGCGGGGCGGGCGGATGGACGGGTGGTGGGGCGGGAGGTGGGTCGCTGGGCGCCGAGCCGCTGTGGAGGCTGGGCCGCTTCGAGCAGCTGGAGGAGCTGGCCGCCGCCGACGTGGTCCGATATAATAAATATTTTTTGCTTCTTTTGTGTGGTCGTTGCTTTTTGTCTCCGTCCTCTGTATCGATCGGGTTTAGGACCGGGTAAAAAGTTTACATTCATAAGGTTAAATTTTTTGTTCTTCAGCCCCCGTCTTGCGAAAACTGGGGTCTTCTTATGGGCAGAATTCTTCTCGCATACCGCAAACGCGATCGGGACTTGTTTAAATTGACCTGCGATAACGCCATGAATAGATTGCTCGTTCAAATGGATGGGGAGAGTCGAGGCGAAAGTGCACTTAAAAATGGATATCAGAGTGTACTGGGATTGCATATAATCAAGGAAGTTCAACACGTGGAGGAGGTTTTATGGAGGTTGGTGTCATTATTACCGTAAATCCGCAGCGTCGTAACTTTTGATGGTAATAAATATAAATTGATTTTTAGTCTGACGGCTCTACGAGACGGTGACGAACGGAGCACGGAAATCATCAACACGTTGCTCGGAGAGTGGCGCCTGAGACTGGCCCTAGTGCAGTCCGACGTCCGGACCGTGGAGCCCCTGCTCAGGATCAGAAGGATATTACTGCAGCAGACCCAGGCGAGGCTTCCGTGCCGTTTCATAATACGAGTAATATTACCTTTTCAATTCAAATATAACCGAAAATATCTCTCGCCTTACAGAACCTGCTGAGGCCGAGCCACGCCGCGACGGCCGGCGAGCTGACGGCCCACATCGGAGACCTGTGGCTGCAGAGCGCCAAGCACGCCAGGAAGGCTGGCATATTTCAACAGGTAATTTTTTTTTTACGCTTTTATTGCAGACTTCATCGTACTCTATATAATATATAGTAAATTATCACGTTTGTAATTTCTAGTCCTACATGTACATCCTCAACGCGGAGGAGTACAAGCCCGAAGGTCTGTTCATAGAGAAGGCCAAGACGTACTGGTCGCGAGGACAACACGAGCCCGCCTTCAGCGCGCTCAGACGAGGACTCGAGGAGGCCTTCCCTGGGACGGAACGACTCACACTGGAACAGAGGTTTGTGGCACTGGAGGGACCGGGGGGGGGGGCACGGTCATCTGGGGATTCTAAATGCTTAATATATGCATTAACTTAACTAACTACTAACCGTTCTAGGAAAATATGTGCAAAAGCGAAGCTGTTGATTGCAAAGTACAACGACGAGACGACCAACGTCGATGTCGATGTCAACATTGGATATTACAAGAAATCCGTTGAAGCTTTTAATAAATGGGAAAAGAGTCTGGTGAGTGGACTTATACCTTTATTAGCTTTCATAATATCGGTGTATGGACTTATACTTTTATTAGCTTTCATAATATCGGTGTATGGTTAAATTTTCGTCTGCTTTTATAAAATACAGCTAGTTTTCTTATACTAAAAATATCAGTGGACCTTCGTTCCAAGTACAGGTGTGTCTGGGAGCCTATTACGAGAAGGTGAGCGCCAACGACACCGACCCGGCGACGATGTGGTCTCGGCGGCTCTACGCGCTCAACAGCTACGGCAAGGCGTTACAATATGGACACAAGTACTTGTACCAGAGTATGCCCCGGATGTTATCTATATGGTGGGTAGTCAAACGAGAGATACCTCAACTACTCCTCGTCGTATCCGTTTCCGGTATTGCTATGCAAGTGAGCATTTGGAGAGAAGTAATAAAATTTTAAATAAATATAAAATGAAATCTATATTTATTTAAAGTTTATTATGCTTCTCCAATCTAATCAATCAATCCATTATCAATCCTGGGAGTTGAGATTTTGCATCAAGTACAGTATCGAATTCACTCTGAAGAAAGGCAAAACAAGCCTCGAAAAAACTAGGTCTCGAACGGGGCGAAGCGGTACTTCAGTGCGGGGTTTTCCTCCTGCTTTATGAAGCACAGATGAGCCCTCACACGGAGTACTGCTCCCACCTGTGGGTGCGGTCCGAATAATTAAAAATGCCAGGATCAAGTACAACCTCTCGATTTAAGGAAAAACAAGGAATCTCTCTGCATGCTCTACCGACTCTTTAATGGTTTGTTCCGAAGAATATTTGAACCGATGCCGACTTCGCCTTTCCACCAGTGCCACTCTCGCCGAAGACTGTGGTTTCACCCACGTGCACTGGATTTGTGGCGGTCCTCGACTAGACGGTTGTAATGTACACTGTGGTGTGCACTGTGGTGTGCACTTTGGTGTGCACTGTGGTGTGCACTGTGGTGTGCACTGTGGTGTGCACTGTGGTGTGCACTGTGGTGTGCACTGTGGTGTGCACTGTGGTGTGCACTGTGGTGTGCACTGTGATATACACTGTGGTGTGCACTGTGGTGTGCACTGTGGTGTGCACTGTGGTGTGCACTGTGGTGTGCACTGTGGTGTGCACTGTGGTGTGCACTGTGGTGTGCACTGTGGTGTGCACTGTGGTGTGCACTGTGGTGTGCACTGTGGTGTGCACTGTGGTGTGCACTGTGGTGTGCACTGTGGTGTGCACTGTGGTGTGCACTGTGGTGTGCACTGTGGTGTGCACTGTGGTGTGCACTGTGGTGTGCACTGTGGTGTGCACTGTGGTGTGCACTGTGGTGTGCACTGTGATATACACTGTGGTGTGCACTGTGGTGTGCACTGTGGTGTGCACTGTGGTGTGCACTGTGGTGTGCACTGTGGTGTGCACTGTGGTGTGCACTGTGGTGTGCACTGTGGTGTGCACTGTGGTGTGCACTGTGGTGTGCACTGTGGTGTGCACTGTGATATACACTGTGGTGTGCACTGTGGTGTGCACTGTGATATACACTGTGGTGTGCACTGTGGTGTGCACTGTGGTGTGCACTGTGGTGTGCACTGTGGTGTGCACTGTGGTGTGCACTGTGGTGTGCACTGTGGTGTGCACTGTGGTGTGCACTGTGGTGTGCACTGTGATATACACTGTGGTGTGCACTGTGGTGTGCACTGTGGTGTGCACTGTGGTGTGCACTGTGGTGTGCACTGTGATATACACTGTGGTGTGCACTGTGGTGTGCACTGTGGTGTGCACTGTGGTGTGCACTGTGGTGTGCACTGTGGTGTGCACTGTGGTGTGCACTGTGGTGTGCACTGTGATATACACTGTGGTGTGCACTGTGGTGTGCACTGTGATATACACTGTGGTGTGCACTGTGATGTACACTGTGGTGTGAGCTGCCGTCTGATGTTTTTTGCGTGGTCTGTGACACAGGGTTCTTCAAAAGAGGCGCAAAGAGAACTCTCCTTCTGGACCGACGACACATTTACGACTTTTCTGATGTTGCGAATGCCCATATGCGACCGTTACCGCTTTCCATCAGGTGGACCGTGTTGCCGTTCGCTAGGCTATGTTATACTATGCTATGCTATGCTATGCTATGCTAGGCAAGGCTAGGCCATCCCGTAATCCCTGTTTAGTATGTTAAAAAACTTAAAAAACTCGTTAGACTTTGAAAAGAAAACTGATTAGTTTAAATATAAAAACTAAGACAATTTTCACGATTCTTTTAAACTACATGCTCGTATTACATTATTTAAATCGTCTCGCGTACATAAGGGCAACATTATATTTTGATTATAATTATTTCAGGCTGGATGTAGATGTGACAGGGGCGGAAACTAACGCTGACGCCATAGTGACTCAGATGACGGAAGTTATAAAGACATATGCGGAAAGATTACCGATTTATTTATATTTTACTGCTTTTTCACAAATTGTTTCAAGAATATGTCATCCGAATAAAGAGGTAAGTACTCGTGTTATAGTAGATTATGATACTGTTGCGTAATAGGGGTTCTTATAACACGAGTGTGTTTTTAAGGTATCACACGAGTTATATGAGACCAAGTTATGTACAGTGTCATACACTACTTTATCTACTCTCGTACTATATATAGTATGTAAAACAATATTGCAAATAAAACTCTAAATATAACAACAGATTTTGTGAATGTCAAATCAGTCAAAAAAGTTGGCGCCAAGACGGAAGACATCGATTGGCGCATGCGTGTTGCGTAAATGATAAGTTATATTATGATACAGGTGTCCATACAAGACCTGTATCGAAATAAAACTTTTTATTTTTTTTATTTTTGGTCTGTACGTAATGTTTGTCATACGAATTTTGTTTTCAGTTTTATAATCCTTGTATTATAGTATCAGAGTAGATAAAAATAATTATTGGTTACGGACTTTTTATTTACTAAAACCATGAAGTAGGCGTTACGAGTTTATTTTTATTTCTTGTATTTATCGTATGTCTGTCGCTGTTTTTAATACAAGTATTTAAATGTTGGCGTATAAATAGTATGTTATTGAAAGTGTATTGCGAACCGACCGTAAGAATACAGATTTCTTTAAAAACATCTCTCTGGGGATCTCTATCTTTTAAGTTACAGATAGCCTGTATAGCTCTTTTATGTGCAACAAATTTAGAATTAATTTTATAAATATAGAATAAATAAAGCTTTCACCGACGGGCGGTCGGGTCCCAAGCCGATATCACACTACTGTCTAAATGTTCGGTGACCCTTCGCCTCGCACCTTGAAGATTCTTAAAATTAAAAGTGTTGCTTTTAATTTCGTATTTCGTAGACCGTATCCTTGATATGGCTCTCCGTACGGTCGCAGGTGTACCTCCAGCTGAAGGCCATCATAGCGCGGCTGGTGGCGGCGTACCCGCAGCCGGCGCTGTGGATGATGCTGTGCGTGGTGCAGTCTGGGTCGGAGGCGCGGCGCCAGCGCTGTGCGGACGTGCTGGCCGACCCGCGCCTGCAGCCGCCCGCCCTGCGCCGCCTCGTCAGGGACTACAGGCGCCTGGCCGACGGACTCGTCGACCTCTGCAACAAGCCCATCCCCGGAAAGGCCTCGGTGGGTCGCTGCGACGTTACGCGGATTTTTTGTTGACAGTTCGCTAGCGCGGGAAAAAGGTCCAAGATAGAGAAGATTAGATTGTATTGTGTAATTGTTCTTGTAATTATAAAGTGATTTAAGTTATGTCGCTCAAAATATTTAGCCATCTGGGAGTTAACAGTTTTTTGACAATTTTAGACAGAACAGATAATTTTAATAATAGCAATTGGTCTTAGATCTTTCTTATTTTCCACGTGACAATTTTTAGGTACTGTAGGATATTATTGTGAGGAGTATTGACAAGGTCTGTTTTATATTTTTATTGACATCAATAAGAATTATAAAACTATGATACCCATATGATCCCATTTATCTTCATTGAATGGATTACCTTTAGCGTCTGCAGCAACTTCAAATGCAAGTGGTGCATAATATTTATTAGACAATTTATTAGCATCTTTCCTTGAATGCTTGGTCAAGTGTTTGAAAAGCTGCAATGTGATATATTGAAGTCTTTCAATTTAAAAAACAATCAGTTTGTGTAAGTCGTAAGTCTGATGAAATAATGTCGTGAAGCGGACATACAAGATACACAAGATCAAAACTTTCAGGTTGCTCTTGAAATTAATGATTCTGTATTTATTACTTGAAATAGCGCACTGATTATTGTCTAATACGATAAAACTATAATGAGTTACTTTGCTTATTGCAGTAACATTACACATAATTTATATTATTATACCAATTGTTTTATGGCTACTTGGTCTAAGCGACATTCACAAGCGACAAGCGACATTTTGCGAAATGAGTAATAGTAGGTAGGTAGTAGTTATATATATAAATATTTGAAAACAGCGATTGTTTCTGATTCCAAAAATGTATATAGTTAATAACTATTTAGCAAAAAAATGTTGCTTAAACCAAGTAGCCCTGGATCCGTCGAATTATTCTCATTATATAGAAAATAAGGTAAAATAATAGATTGATGTAGATTGATTGATGATAGATAAAAAAAAGTGCCATTCCACGTAGTGTGTATTATATAACAGTGTGTATCATATAATACGGCCGCTGTTGTCTAGACGACGACTGTATCGAGTCTGGTTCCGACGTTGCCTCGGCTCCTCTCGTCGAGTGACTTCAGCCACATCATGATGCCTTTTGAAGAGTTCTGCAAAATTGTTCTGCCGTCGAAAGACTCCGGCGACACCACCTTCAACATACCCACCGAGCCCGCCGTCTACATCGCGGGCATCCAGGAACAGGTCACCAGGCTGCCCTCGCTGCAGCAGCCCAGGAAGGTCACCTTGATGGGCAAGTTGGACTTACAACTCTTGTTGCAATTTAGCTTATTTCAAATGTCTATTATCGTTTCAAAATATATTTTAGTTAATTTCTGTCAACTATGTTTATTTATAAGTAATTTAAGATCTATAACACCATGACTGTGACTTAACATGGTTTCAATAAACTTTTTAATCTTTTTTTCCTGCGGCATGTTGATATTTAAGAAACTTGTGTTTTCCGTTAATTAAACGTATACCTACTTTATTAACATTTTTATTTATCAATGATCGTAGGCTCGAACGGAAAGTCTTACATTATAATGCTGAAGCCCAAGGACGATCTTCGCAAAGATTTTCGTTTAATGGAGTTTAATGGCGTTGTGAATAAATTTCTTCAAGATGCGCCCGAAACTAGAAAACGAAGACTTTATATACGAACATACAGCGTCTTTCCGCTGAACGAAGAATGCGGTCTCATAGAATGGGTACCAAATCTTCTCGGCTTGAGACCTATTTTAATACACATTTACAAACAGAAAGGTAATTTGTTAACAATATTCACTAATAATAACGTCGTAACTCTGTTTTAGTTAAATCATAAACAAGCTACCCGTCAGTGTTGGAGTAGCTGGGAGAGGTAGCGCTCTACCGCCAGGCGACCGCGGCCATATTGATGTGTATTTCTGTAACCAATTAGAGATTCATAGCATATAATAATAATAATCGTGCGTTTATAATTATGGAATATTAATATTTACTAACAACTCAACTGCGGCGCCATCTGTGACGCTCGCATCGTTGAAATGTTTTAAGCCACCGCTACCCGCAGGCCAGCACACCAGCAACAGCGAGCTCAAGAACAACATGATGTGCTCCAGCAAGGACCCCGTCAAGAAGAAGCGGGACGTCTACGAGCGACTGCTGCTGCCGAGACACCCGCCGGTGTTCCAGGAGTGGTTCAGGAGGACCTTCACGGACCCCTACGGATGGTGAGGCATCACACTTTGGGGTTAGGAAACATATATATTACACTGGTTTAGATGGAGATAGAATAATCATTCGTTGGTATTATGACAAGTCAGTGAACCGATAACCATAAGATGTGTTTTATTATTAAAAGAAACAAATTATCAAATTATAAGCGGTACATTAGGCACTAAGTTAACAATTTTAATTTTAAGAATTAACTAAAATTACAAATAAATTAAGAAATAACTAAATAATCGACTTAGTATACGAGGATAATAACAATTTCCTAAAGGCTACATTTTTACATAACCTACAAATATAAACATGTCATATCGCTTGGGCTTAAAATGCGATCTCTCGGAGACCTCGGGTACTGCAGCTTAAGACGATATTCACCTCCGGGATTATTAGAGCCGGTGATAAGATGACGGCAGAGAAATCATAATTACTATTTAAAAATTATTTTATTCCATTTATTGCATTATTATTTATAATTATTTTTTTACATTTAGCTGATAAATATTTGATAAGTAAATATATACCTTTTATGATTAAATGTATGTGGTTGTCCTCCATCTTGTGTAAATTTGTTAGATTATGTAGTCTACAGGACTTCTTGTAAGGAACATCATCATAATATGAAATATTCATGTTTTTTTTACTTAAATTAATTATTTTCCTCTTTATATTGTCCAAAGAAATATAAATAGGCTTGAAAATATTCTAGATATTTTTCAAAGTGAAAATGAAAACATTCTTACATTCATACTTCATACATATTTTAAGCTTTAATTGCAATACAATACAAATCATGGAGGGAAACAAAAACATCTTACAAGTATATATAGTTCCAAAGTGCAAAAATAGTATTAGAAAAACACACGACAAAGTGATGCGAAAATACCAAAACAATGGCGTATGCTAATTAAAAGGGATAATATATATTTTACAAAACCATAAAAATGTTTTACAAAATTTTTATGGTTGTAGATTTATTGAAGGTCAAGGAAATTACAGCAAATTTTATTGAATATTGATAATAATAATACAGGATAAATAGATCTAACCTCTAAGTAAGCAAATTATTTTGCTCCAGTTAAGGGTTTTAGACACCGATAAAAATACATAAAATTACACATTATAAATACTGAGAATATATTTAATAAAAGACTAAACACACACACATATACATGCCTGTCCTTGTCGGGAATCGAACCCGAGCCTCATTGTGTCGCTATACGTTAGGCGTCTGCGCTAACCACTCGACCAACGAGACTGTAAATATATATTATGTAATGAAACAGCAAGGAGAAAATGTAATCTAAGTTTGAAGAAAGGAGTTGTGCCTCGTATATTTTATGTCAAAAACACCAGCCGAGAGAATAAAAATAGGTGTCAATGTAAATATACCTAATAAAATACACAAAAAAAAAATTTTTGCATTGTCACCATTTCCTCATTCAACACACAATATTGGTACTTTACCAGTAAAACTATTTGTTTTAAGATGGAAATTGTTTACTGAAAACACAGCTGATAGTACATCTATATAGCGTCTTATATCTTCTATATCTGTGTGTCAGTGAAGTGGAAAATGATTCAGAGGAAGAAACATTTTGAAAATGTAATGTGTTAATTGCTATTGTAAAAGAGTTTGTAGTTGTTTTGTTAGAGTTGTTTGAGTATTGAGGCAACATTTTTAGGATTATTTAAACAATCGTATCATTTAATAAAAATTTTAAGCACGAAAATAAAGGTTTAAATAATTAAATTTTCTAAGAAACACTAATACCACAGTATGAACTTCGATAAATTAAATGTCGTGTCAGATGACGTCACATTTACTTTCGACCAATGGTAGCGCGATTTGAAAGTTTTAACTTTGCTCTCTTAATTTACACTTTTCACAAATTATTTTAAATAATCAGTAAATATTTTTTTTTATAGTAATAAGATGTTAATAAGTATTCGAGAAAAAATCTTTTAGACCATTTTAAATTTTATCTCTATTGGGATTCATTCATCAAAAGAAACATATTCTCTATATACTTTTATACATCCTTGATATTTTTTATTTAAAACCGAATAAGAACGTATATATTATGTAGTTGATTACAATCGATGATGTGTCAATATGTACATCGACGCAGGTACCAGGCCAGGTCGGCGTACATAAGGACTACTGCAGTGATGTCAATAGTGGGCTATATTTTAGGTAAGAAAGTGTTCAATCAGCTTTTTTTTTTAGTCCCTCTACGGTGTAGTATTGCGGTTTATTCAACATCAATGTTCATAAACGTTAATGCACAATTTTTGAATACTACTAAAAATGTTTCGATCGAACTTTTAGATAAGTAATACTTATTTGAAAACGGTTTTTGAATTTATACATTTAAAAATGATATAATCGACGTCGTCGGTTAACACAAATCACATCCGTATCAGGCCTCGGGGACAGACACGGGGAGAACGTATCCTTCGACGCCACCAACGGGGACACCGTCCACGTGGACTTCAACTGTCTCTTCAACAAGGGAGAGGGCTTCGAGTGGCCCGAGAGGGTGCCCTTCAGACTCACGCACAACATGGAGGCCGCCATGGGGCCGCTCGGACACGAGGGCATGTACAGGTGAGTCCGCACCGTGACGCTCCGTGCCGCACCGTGCCGCGCTGACGGTCCCGTGTCGTGCAGGAAATGCTGCGAGGCGGTGTCCCGCGCGCTGCGGTCGCGCACGGCGGCGCTGATGTCGGTTGTGGGTCCGTTCGTGTACGACCCGCTGGTGGCCTGGTCGCGCCGCCACGAGCCCGGCGAGCGCACCAACCCGCAGGCGCGCCTGCACCTCGCGCACATCCTGCGAAGACTGCAGGGGAAGGTGATGCTTTTTATATTATTTTTTCATTTTCCAATAAATAAATATTCTTTTGTATTGGTTTCGATATATTAATAATTATTTTTATGGTTAAGAGCGCTTTTCTTTGAACGCACCGGTGTTATCGACCGGGAGCCGTCGCCGACGGAAGCTTTTTCCATATTTTGGTGGTGCGTGCGAGGTCGAGGTCTCAAAAACAACGCCACACATCCGGAACGGGGGGAGAAGTACCGGTAACGTTCGGGTGATAGTGAAGGACGGCGGAGGGAAGCGGATCCAAAAGTTCTTCGAAACGCTGTGTGATAATTGCTCTACGAGATGCATAAACGTGTGATATCTTTCTTTCTATAAAGAGCGCGAGCCTTACTTCATAATGAAGTGATGCCTCGCTCCGGGGCTCGCTGCCGGTTATACTCATGATCGCTACAAAACGTGAGGCTTCGTACTCCGATACTTAGCGAGGCATTGAGGGGAGTGTTCTCGAAGAGCAGTGATAGCTTTTTTAAATCTAAGTTTAAATGTCGACACTCAGTTATTCTGGAAAGTTCACGTAAATGTAATCTGAAGCAAAATAATTCGTTTTCTACAAGCATTATATCGATACAAAAATATTCCCATTCGAAATAAAACTCTGTCAGTGCATTTACTAATACTTCCTTTCTTCGACTGTGCTGATGTCTTTTGCTCCAACATCAACAAATGTCGCTTAAACAAATTGAATCGTCTTCACAGCTGCATACTCCCGTACCAGAAAACCGACCATGCTGGAAGAGAAGCGCGGAACTTTGCGTTGTCCTTGGACCTCTTTCAGCTGGTGAAGCAAGCGACAAGGGTACCAGATGTGGTAGGCCATACAGCCAATTGCCTGGACCTTCTGCTGACAACTGATCCGGACAGGTATCGGGTAGAGGTTACCTCTCCCTTGGGAACCTCCGATCACTGTCTGGTGAAATCTGTGTTTACATATTCCCCACCAGCTTTCGAACCTCATGGTGTTAGGCGAGTATGGAAATACAAGTCAGCAGATTGGGATGAGATGCGGCACTTTTTTGCGTCTTATCCTTGGCGGCAGGTCTGCTTCTCTTCTTTGGATCCGTCGAGTTGCGCGGATGCTATAACCGATGTGGTGCATCAGGCAATTGAGTATTTTATTCCTTTTGCTGACGTACCCATCGGTGGCAAAGCTCGCCCATGGTTTAATGCCGAATGTGGTCATGCTCAAGACCGAAAACATTCGGCATATCTCATTTGGGCTGATGCTCGAAGCCGCAAAACTCCGGATGTAAGTTCGAAGAAGAGAGCCTTTAACCAAGCTGCCAAGTCCTACAAAAAGGCATTGCGGAAGGCTCGTCTCGATCGAATCGCTAAGAATGGCGGAAAGCTCTCTGCCAGACCAACTGGCAGTCGAGCTTTCTGGTCTCTTGCGAAAGCGATCGAGTCGAATTTCTGCCAACCCTCACTGCCTGCTCTGCTGAAGCCGGATGGATCCCTGGCCCACACAGCAACAGAGAAAGCGAACGTACTTGCTTCTCTGTTTGCTGATAATTCGCATCTAGACACTGGCAATGCTTCTCCAGCACATCTTCCTCACTGCGGTGTTTCGATGCCTGAAATCCGCATCACTAACAAAGAGGTATGGAGAACATTGTGTCGTTTAGATGTGAATAAAGCCAGTGGTCCTGATGGTATACCAGCCATTCTGCTCAAGACATGCGCAGCTGAGTTGTCTCCTGTACTGACACGTCTGTATCGTCTCTCTTTCATGACTGGAATAGTGCCGAAATCCTGGAAGCTTGCTAATGTGCAACCCGTGCCCAAAAAAGGCAGCCGTGCCGACCCTGTCAATTACAGACCGATTTCAATCACCTCCATACTCTGCAAGATTATGGAGCGTGTATTGAACTCGCGCCTACTAGCATACCTAGAAGGTAACGATCTCCTCAGTGACCGACAGTACGGGTTTCGCCGTAATAGGTCTACTGGGGACCTCCTAGTGTATGCTACTCACATTTTAGGCGAGGCCATCGAGAAGAACGGAGAAGCGGTCGCCGTCTCTCTGGACGTCTCGAGGGCATTTGACAGGGTCTGGCATGCGAGCCTTATAAGCAAGCTTTCAGCGTACGGTATATCTCCTGGTCTGATCGGCTGGGTAACGGACTTTCTGAGCCACAGATCTCTCCGAGTAGTTGTCGACGGGTGTTCCTCGGAACCCTTGACAATAAATGCCGGAGTGCCTCAGGGGTCCGTTCTTTCTGCAACTCTGTTTCTGCTGCACACTAATGATCTGTTGAAGCCCGGTATCTATGGGTATGCAGACGACAGCACAGTTGTAGAAAGATATCTGCCGAGTACTCGGGCTAGTCGAGATCAAGTACAGTCTGAAAGAGAAGCCATGGTGCAACGTTTGAATGACAAACTTCAGGCAGTCTCCGCATGGAGCAATGCCAATCTTGTCAAGTTCAACGCCACCAAAACGCAGACGTGTCTATTCACCGCCAAAAGGAGCCCTTTCACCTTGGCTCCTACTTTCCAGAATGTATCCTTGGAATACAGTGACCGGCTTCAGTTGTTAGGCTTAGAGATTTCCTCGAACCTCAACTTTGGTCGGTTCATTGAGTCCAGAGCAAGAGCAGCAGCAGCAAAGCTTGCCGTTCTGGCGAAGGTTCGGCAGTACTTTACACCGGGACAGCTTCTTGTTTTATACAAAGCGCAGATCCGGTCGTGTGTAGAGTACTGTTGTCACATATTTGCTGGTGCCGCAATGTCTCATCTTGCGGTTCTGGACTCAATTGAGAGGCGAGCAAAGAGGCTTATAGGCGATCCCGAATTGGTCGGAGCCAAACTCCAAAGCCTTGAGCACAGGCGTAGAATTGCAAGCCTCTCAGTATTCTATAGGATACATTTTGGTGAGTGTGCGCAGGAATTACACAATTTAATTCCCCCGTCCCCCTTCCATCACCGGACGTCCCGACGCACGGCAGGTTTTCATCCTTTTGTTGTGGACATTCCACCTGTCCGAACGAAGCGCTTTGCTTCCTCATTTTTACTGCGTACAGCAAAGGATTGGAACAGCTTGCCTGCGTCGGTATTTCCGACCGAATACAATGTGGGTGTCTTCAAGCGAAGAGTGAATAGGTTGCTAGGGTAATGCGCCTTACCACCTAAGACTACATTCCACTTACCATCAGGTGGAATGTAGTCAAGCATTGCCCTAGAGAATATAAAAAAAAAAAAAAAAAATACGCTTTATTTTTGTGCTTCGCAAATATGACCATATCTCCTTAGCGTTCCAAGCTATAGTGGCTTCCAATACGAGATCCTATGCGAGAACGAAGATCCATCAGTATTCTTAACGAACCACTTCGTCCACACTAGTTGATGTGTAAATTTCGATTACTGGGAATACTCATGAGTTGCATCTTCCCTCCTCACTACTCACACCATACGAGTGTTTTACAAGTTTTTGGGCAAAAGTTTGGTTGGTTTTTATTAATAGTAACCGCGCAAACCTCTGTACCAATAAAAATATCCATTCAGTGATTAAACTGGTTATTGAACCAGATCCAGTTTACTCCATTCCGACACCATTCCTAGGAAAGTCTCAACAAAAGATATAAGTTTCTTTCGGCACTCGTCTTAGTGTTGGCATTGTGGGGCTGAAAAGTTTTAGTCTAAACATATCTTAGTCTCCTGCATAAAACTAAAATGTATAAAATATTTTATCTGAAAGAAAAGTATTGTAGACCGAATAAAATAAATAATTCTTTGACAGGTAAAAAATAAAAATACTGAGTCCTCTGTATCGCTGTCGCCGGAAGGTCTCGTGGAGTATTTGATAGCAGAAGCCACTAGTGTCGAAAATCTTTGTCAGATGTATATAGGATGGGGTCCGTTTTTGTAATTGTACCTCTAATACTGTGCCATATTAAACTATGTATAATAAGCAAACATTGTTTTAAGCTTATTAACATTGTTATTAGGTTATTAATAATAAGCGTAAATGTGATTGGAAAGTATAATAAATAAGTTGATTTAAATAATTGTTTACTTTTTATATTATTTGTATTTATGGTAATACCTCTTTTAACCATTCCACCTTCACTTAGTTAACATATTTGAAAAAGTCATCATAAATCACTTACTAGATTATGAAAAGATGTCTATTCACAATAGACAACCCGGTACAAGAGGTCGCTCTACTATTGACGTCCCTTAACGTGCATTTTTATAAAACATTTGAGTCCTGGAAGGAACCACAGAAGGCACCTGGAACATTCTGTGATTTATCTAAGGCATTAAATCGTGTTCAGTGTGAAACATATTTGAGGTTAGAAAATGTAAAAACAATGACATTAATTTCTTAAGCGCTTTAAATACTTTCTTCCCACTAGTTTCGCAGCCCTTCTTATTATTTTAAAAAAACTTCTTATAATTTGGAAACGAGATAAACGGTAAAATATTTTCATTTTCTCTTATATTATTAAATTCAGGGCTATGTCGTGAATTCTATGAGTTAAAAACATTGGCAGGGATTGCGATGGGCACGCGGGTCCTTCAAGGTACAATCTTAGGTCCATTTCTCTTCCTTGTTTATATAAAAGACCTACCTAATTTTGTACACAAACAATGATATATGTTCTGCTGATGATACTTCTTTGCTATTTCCTATAAAACGGCATAAGGTAATGTATTATGTAAATTCTCTCTCTTATAATGCTTTGTTTTAGTGTTATCAACCTGTTACTTAAGAATAAAGAGACCTTTTCGACATCAAATGTAAAAAAGAGTACAGGACATTAGAATCGTTTGTGTGCTAAACCGATATTAAAGTATATACGAATATTTAGAAAATGCTGGTCAAGTAAGGTCTTCAAAAAAAAATATAAGATAAACCTGCAGAGACCCAGGACAAATACATTTGAGTTGGTGATAAGTTTGACAGTAAAAATACGTTTGTATAAGAACTACTTTTGACAATGATTTTAATTGTATAATATTTGTACGGCTTAAATAGTAGAACTCCCTGGGACGTGAATCGCATGCCTAATTATTTTTTTTTTTAATTTACGTTACATGAAATATACGTTGTATATTTTTGGATTATTAAATTCGGATAATCAAATCGAAAATTTAAATCGAAATCGTTTTGTATTATCTATCTTCTAAGCTGAAAAATAACTTAAATTTTGTACTTACATAAGTCAAACTGTCATTTTTGTGCTTATGTAATGACATAATATGCAATCATTACGATCTAAGTGTAAAGACGTTTAGTGAAAGTACAGTTGTAAACAAAACCTGCTAAATACTCTAGCGTTTCACAAGACCTTAATAAAGTGAAACTGGTAGGAATTCTGATTTATTCAAGCAAAGCCTGATAATGTTTTGTATCGTCGCAAAGTCTACCAAGTTTACGTTGTATGATAGTAAATATTTGAAGTTTCTTACTGTAATGTTCAAAACTACTCGTCATTCATTTTTATTACAAGAAAACTAACATAATAACAACACAGAAAATGTATTAGGTACCCAATGTGGAATTGTCAGTACCTAAACTATTTTCTTATCACAATGGAATTAGTTTAAAGGGGAATCGAGAATATAGAAACAAAGAAAGAGAAAAAGACCCGATATAAGCAGGTATCGAACCTTTGCAAAACCGTTCAATTAAGCTACCGCATCGATGTCCGCTTCGATGAAATTTGCATTCTCTATATGACCTGATTTATCGAAATGAGAAATGTATAAATATGTTTTAATAAATTTCTCAAAAAAAGTCCTTGTAAAATATTTTTCTATTTTTATATTTGTTGTAAAATGTCCTCAATTGTTTTGATAGAATAGTGTAAATTAAAGAAAATAGCTTTTACAAAAATTCCAATTTTATATTTTTTGTGAGAGGTTGATAAAAGTTTGAACTTTTTGATAAAAAAAACTTTTTCGTACTGCACACAGTAATTGTGTAATGCAGTAATATTAATGTATACATTAGTAACTTATTAATATATAATGAAACCTTATTCTACAAAACTACATGTATTGTAATTCTATTTCTCGTAACATTTAAAAGATAATAACAGTAAAAATGGTTACGCTATTTCATCCCCTTGATGTTTTTCCGTGAATAACAGGTTTCATATAAAAAATTTAACCACTTCAACCTATACAAGTCAGGAAAATAAGTCGAGTCGGATTAGAGCATTTTAGACGTCAGTGAAATTTAGTATCTAACAGACAAAAGAATGGCACATAAAACTACCTAATGTGAGAGAGCAATGCACTCTACTTAAATAACATTGCCATCTTCTTTTATTATTTCGCTGAAGAATAAGCATTCCTGAATTTGTATATTTAGTATTTATACGGTTACTGTAATATTATACTGTGACTGTAGCATTAGCTGCAGTGCTGTTGTGTGCTGTAGCTTTGACAGAGCCCTTTGTACAGTGGATCGAACAAAGCATGACGTGAACAAAGCAATGAAGCCGGAAACAGCTGTACTGAGACATTTGTTGCACTATTTGAACCGATGATTTATATTCGTAGTACAATTCAATTAGGTACATTTACATTAAAACCTTCACGCTTTTGGGCTGACCTTTGGATTTGCTATTGTTGTCATTTGGTGTATTTTTGATACATAATATTGATATTTAAAATAACATTATTACCAAAGTTTGGTAATTTTGTTATAACCGATTTAATTATATAAGCGACTAGATACATATTTTTACTAAGACACCTAATTACTTTTCATAGAAATATTTAGTTTGTCTCTTAATAAAATTAATTCTAGGTACAGATTGTTTGTTGTATTTACTTGCCCAAGTTATCAATATTAGCATAAATAACTATGGAGAGGCAAAACGCAGAGTAAGTCATTAACATACGGTACGATAGACTTCACTCACATTTGGGTGATTTTATAAATATTTATGGCCTTGTTTTTATGATAGTGTATAACTTAACCAAGCACATAAAAACCTGTTTGTATTATATTGTTTTACAACAAGCAATATACCTAATACATTTATTTTTTACATTAAATAGTTAGGTAGTAGGTCATGAAGTTCATAATAAAACAAACGATATCTCAAAACAAATTCTCTTTTCTGAAAATAATGTTCTACAACTATGAGTGTTTACTTTAGAAAAAGTTTTGTTTTAACTTATGCTTGTCTTTTCATTAAGTTCACTGCAAATTGAAAGACAAAGTTAGCTCGAGATCAAGCCTGACTTATTGTTTAACATTTAACGAACGGAAGCTATTGTTAATTACGGTTTCACAAAAGTAAGAGACTAGTTTATTGAATTAGTATAGAAACTTTCTTCAAGAGAATCTTATTGTGTTTCATTGTGGAAGACGTGGAAAACAAAACGTGGAATATATTTCGAAAAATAATAGATTTTCTATATTTTTAGAACGTCGCAGATATTGCACCACCCATAAGTGGTTTAGTATAAAGCCAATATGAGTAGGCTAGGCTTTGAGATTTATTGGATAAAATATTACGAAAGCAATATATTTTAATATCGAAGGTAGTCTTAAAATACCTGTATACCCCAGTCCGTGACCCAGTATCGGTTAGCCAGCTGACAGGCAATATCCGGATGATCCATTGTTCATCTCATTGCGGATTCAGAACGCAACCGCTCTGTGTCGGCGTTCTAAAACCAAGTGCAATTTAATACAGAATTTCGTGGAGTAAGTAAATACAGCAGATATTAGAAAAATTACAAGTGGATTCGATATACTTAATGTATAAACAATCTGTTTGTCTGAAGGAACGAACTACATTAAAAAGTTTAATTCAATATTGCAGGTAAAAATAATTATTCATAAAAATGATGTACAAAATAGGAAGTTTTACATGTTATAAAGATAAATACTAAATATTTTTTTTTTACTCCCATCTAGGTTTGCCAACTTTTTTTTTACGAAAAAATAGTATAAAATGGTTTGAATAGGAAAAAAAAGTATTTGACAAAAAAATAAAGTATTTTTAATTTTTTTTTGATTTTATTGCCCTAAAAACGTATTTTTATGTGCTTTTTAGCACAAGCAAATTTTTTTTACTGTTTTTAAATGTTTCAAAGTTTGTTTGACAATCGACACTAAAATTTAAATAAATAAACAATTAGTTTCTAATTAAGTTTATTACTATTTCAAAATGTTCAAATTTAATATAATTTTTCAAAGACATGCTAGGAAGTATGAAAGTCAGTTATTTTCGCTAAAACCAAACCATTTTTAACCCCCGACTCAAAAATAGGGGTGTTATAAGTTTGACCTATCTATCTGTGTATCTGTGTGTCTGTCTGTGGCATTCTAGCAGCCAAACGCGTAGACGGATTTGCTTGCGACTTTTTTTCAAATCGAAAGCCTAGTTTGTAGAGATGGTTCTTGGTTTGGTCGAGATAGAAACAGTCGTCTCCAAGATATTGAGGAATTATTGCTGTGGGTATAAGGTTCTTATGCAATATTGATAGAAATACTTACACAAGTGAAAATGTGTGTGTCTTTAGGTTCATTTAGTACAACAATGAAACCAGTAACATAAATTTAAAAAGCCAGAAAAAAAATAAAGAATTGAAGTTGTTGCGTCGGGGGACCGGTGAATAAAGGAAGATATTATAATGCAAGTAAGGATCTAAGGCAAATAAAGAAATTACAATATCGAATCGTATGGTCAAGTCTTCAATGATTAACTTCGTAAAAAAGACACCATCGTCAACGTACGTACAACGGTCTCCCTACGCAACGACTTCAATAAATACGTAATAATATTATTTTTATTCCTTTAAGGGGTCCTTTTGTATCGGGGGTTTTTAAATTTTGAATATTTTTTTCATTTTCATATAGTTTAAACTCCTATCAATATAAAGTGAAAGAATACTGATATGTGATAACTTTATTAAATATTTCGGGTGATGACAGATTCCCATTGACATTTGACTGACTGAATGTAATATTAGATACATTTCGTTCATTAATTATACCTAAATCGTTTCGATCATCTGTTCTAATTCATATGCTAAATAGTTAAAAACATACCTTAAAATCGCCTAATGAGCATTATGTTCTATGCATCGCAGTAAAGCTTGGAAATAAAGTATTTTCACATACTTTATTTGCATTCAAAAGTATAAAGTATAATTACCAAAAATAAAGTATAATACTTTATTATAAAGTATGGTTGGCAACCCTACTCCCATCATTATGTTGTACGATAGAAATGATTGGTTCATGATAACTATAATAAGACAGATTAGTCTAAGAGCTAGTGTACGGTCTTCCTGTAAGGATAGAAGTTTGTACAGTGATGAGTCATAGTGATAAGTGATAGCACGCCAAGGCCAACTCCCATGTCTTGACATGACCTGGCAGGCATCAAATAAATGATAAAACGTCATGTCAAATAAATAAGATAAAACAACTTATTTCTGTAAGTTTCAAAATTTAAAATCATTTAGTTTATTTCTTGATAATTATGGACAAAAAAAAAATACAGGCGATTAAAGTAGGCAAAAGTACCTACTAGGTGAATCGAAAGGTGAACAGTTTAGGAGATAAAATAAACTTTCTTCTGTAAAGTTGCAATTGAAGTATGTGTTTGAAGAAGTCATTTATATATAACGGAGAATCAATTTACCAAAAAATCTTGAAAAATCAACATTAATTAGTGCTACAGTATTTAATTGGATATCGCGCTGGAATATTAATGTTAAAACTGTAAGATAAAAAGGACATAAAAAAGAAAATATTAATAAATAGACAAGTGTTATAATATTGCTTTTTTCGTTTGAATCCCAAACGTCAAGGGAAAGTATATTCTACTTATTTTTATAATATAAAAATAAGTAGGTATACTTTTGTTTGTAAAAAGATCATAATATTGTGATATGTAACTGTTTAATTATTTACTTAGTGTTTTTTTCGACTGTTATTAATTTACCGAATGTTTAAGTTTAACCTGTGTATGTATATTGTAAATCGTGGCTGATGTCAAAGTCTGTTCTTGTATTATTATTTGTAGACCGGATGTAATCGGGTGCAGATAATTTAGTAATTATGTAAATATTATTTTGCAATTTTTCACAATATCGTAATGCAAGTTCAATTAGGAGGAGGTATTAATGGTGTTGCAAGCCCGAGGTAAAGGGAATTGAGGATAGTTGACCCAAAACAAACAACGAACTTATATTGTATTTATTTCCATTTTTTAAATGGTATTAATATTTATTTATTGACACATAAATGTTGGTAATTATAATAAATACAAATTGATTAAATAATAAAAAAGGAGAACATAAAGGTTTATGTCCTCTAGTATATCTATCAACTTTATTAATTATATCATTTAATATAGATATATATTCCAGTTAATATTTGTAAATTCTGTTATACTTATTCACATTTTGATATTTTTAAATTGTGTTTCTATCTCCTAAAGCACTCGGGAACTCAACGACAGACAAGAAAGCTGTAAATACTAATAAACGTTTCTTGAATCATGATTAGAATCTGCTAATGAAAAACTTTTTTCTCGGTAATATTCTCCGCAATTTAATTCGAGAAGCTTCTCTGATGTTCCGACCCTTGGTTTTATTTCAACCAAACTTAACTTTGGAGTGATGACAGAATTACAAGTAGCTATACTGATTATGAACGGAATAAAAATATGAATTCGCCAAAAAAATCTAAAACGTGAGAAAGCTACTAATTAAACTACTTAAAATATTATATAAATATCCTTGATTATTGACACAGTATCGTAAATGTCTTTCTTATCATAATAATAATTAAAGTTGTTTATGTGTGTATATAGTTGATTTCATAATTTCAACTATAGAAAAATAGGCATAACAATTACAGCTTTAAACAATAATAATCAGCTTAAAATTTAAGTTTGAGATCAAATTGAATAGAACTTAAATTTATATAAAAAATACAACAGGGTTTAAATTTATTATATATTTTAAAACCTGATATATCTATAATGTAATATACTCTTGAACATATTTTTTAAAGTTAAAACTAATCGGGCTATTGTTTTATTAACTTCTATTTAATTCTTATTTAAACATCAACATTTCATTATCTACTAATGCCGGATGCTAAAACATAAATTGAAGATGGTAACGTGGGGTTCCAGTCTATATTCTATTCTTTCAGTATATATTTTTTATCATTGTTATATTATTTTAGCAGACTTTAATATACAAGAGGGAGTTAACGAGATGAAAAGGTCGAGACTTCTAACAACATCAATATCGGCGCACAGTGACATGTTATTTTGTTGTTAGCAACGTTCTAAGGAAATTACAATTCAGCTTC
Organism: Napeogenes sylphis; assembly: GCA_959347405.1. Taxonomy (NCBI): domain Eukaryota; kingdom Metazoa; phylum Arthropoda; class Insecta; order Lepidoptera; family Nymphalidae; genus Napeogenes; species Napeogenes sylphis. Next base: position 47,227,291 of record OY365776.1, on the reverse strand, counting down.
GACAGAAATACATTTTTGGGAACATAGTACTTGTTTACTGACTGAATTTCCCGATTTTGTCTCCAGTCTGGTGATAGAAGCATAATCATTATTATTATTCTAGGGAAAAATAGTAACAAGATTAACAGCAAGCAGCAGATATATTTAACAAAGGCATATTCTAACATTGGCATTCAAATATAGAAAAAGTATTAAAATTTTAAACTTTTGCATTTTATATTTGTTATATGTGTATGTTAAGTATGTATGTATGTATGTAGGTACATTAATTAACTGTAGCTTATAGAGCCAAGGTCTAACCATGCGTCACAAACCTCAATATAATTAGCACCTTGTTTGGATATCGTTATGTCTATAATAATACTAAATACCACACAAAATCTTGAAAAATATTTTTTTTTCGAAATATTGAATGTCTTTCCTTTTTATATCTTTCTTGTGTCTGCTTTTGATTTTTTAAAAATCTGGTTAACACAAAAACCTTTTCACATTGCAGGTTTTATATAATTTTGCAAATGAGATAAAATAATATTACTTTTGATTACATTTGTTTTAAGGTTGTCTCGCAATGTTACTACGAATCTTTGTTCAATATCAATGTACCTATTATGACAGCTGGCCTGTGGTAATCTGTTACAAGCAATAGTACAATTATCTCGAATTATGATGAGTTAATTACATTTCTTATGAATATAATAAATTAATACAATGCACTTTTAGAAAGAAAGACATGAAAATTAAACAAACACCTCTAAGTTAAAAAAAAGTAAAACAGGTTTACTTAGTATTCTTTACTTTATATTACGGGATTTCAAGAATCGGTTTAATAGTTTAATTTTAACCTCGTGTTTGATCATTCTAAATCAACCTAAATAATAACGTACCAGTAAAAACTATTCTTCCGCGAAAAAAAAACAATTGCAACTTCATAATTATTTTTTGATTAAAGAGTCTAGTACTTTTATAGTTATTAGTTATTTATTTGTAGAACTTAAAATCGTAAAAAAATCATGGAGAGCAGTAATCGTCAACCGTTCACGACCATAACTCAACGTTCAGTCATCGCCCCTATTGTCATATTTGAGGGAGATGCCAACCCGGCCTCTAAAGCTACCGCAAATAGGTAATGACTTCTAAGAGAGCGGTGTAATGCAGCTAATTACTGAAAGAAGAGTAACAAATAAGAAATCAAACAAATTGTAAGTATACAGTTGTCCAAGAAAATCCATATGTTACTAGTCAATCGCTAAAATGCAATAGTTACTTTACCGCTCCGTTGGTCGAGTGGTTAGCGCAGACGCCTAACGTATAGCGAAGCAATGGGGCTCGGGTTCGATCCCCGACAGGGACATGCATGTTTGTGATGAACATATTATATGTCTGTGTTTCTGGGTTTGGTCGTCTATACATATAATAAAATCGTCAGTGAGCCATTCCTGTACATGGAATCAAAAAAAAAAAAACATCATAGGGGGCCTTTATAAGAGCAAGAGAACCCAAAACAATGGTTTTTCAGTTTGTCTGTATGTCTGTATGTTTGTGCACGCTAATCTCAGAAACGGCTTAACCAATTTGAATGCGGTTTTCGGGAATATATTATTACAGTCTTCACTTAACATTTAGTGTTTAATTCATCTAAATCGGTTAAGAACTAAAAATGTTATGACTATTTATGTCAATGACGTAATAGGTACCATGAAAATCTTATTCTATACATGTAATAAATCTGTAGAGGAGTAGTCTTTGTGCATTAAAAATATTAAAAAAAATATACCAGGATGTAAAGTAATAACTAACAGAATCCATTTTCAGCATTTTTAAAATCTTTGTCTGTTTATCTGTTTGTCTTTTTGTTTGCGCTTACAATGCAAATGCTGGTTGAACTCTACGAGATAGATCAAAATAATGTACTAAGTATTGTATACCTTAAAAAGTTCTACAAGAAAATCTGCTATGGTATATGTTTATCTCTTAGTGATAACCCACAATAGCCAATTTTAATCTTTTACTTTTTACGAAAAATAATAGGTAATTTACGAAGCGATTTTAAGAAATATAGTTTTAATCCGTATCTAATTAAGTAACTTAAATACATTTTACATTTAATATAGAACAATATAGCCCCTTACAGCATGTAATTTTAATGAATATTTTCGAAGTTATTACAGATTTAAAATATAGGATCTTCGCGTTTGTGGCCGTACGGTCTACCGGCGCACTCTGGTATGGAACCGTGCCGACCGTCTCAAAAATGGCTTTTGTGAATGTTCAGTATTCAAAATTTTGTTAATGCATATAGCTAATTGAACGTTTATCATTTAAAATAGTTTTTTTTAATAAAAATAGACTTGCAAGTTGATGGCGAAAATAACTTCGATTGTGTAGCTCAGAATTTTTCAAGTTTACATGGTAATATTTTGATTATGTTCAATGAAAATCTGTAAGTGTGATATATGGTTAGAATGGTTATTTAGTACTCTATTTAAGAAGTATTTAAATGGACGTATAAGTAAAAACAAGAGAGGTATAAAAATAATTACAGTACCTAATATTGTATCCTTATTAAAAACTTTAAATATACTTTTGAAAGTGAGCGATGTCTGCCGATGTGTAATTTTGATTGTTTCACTTAAAATAAGTCATATAGAAGCCAATACAAAAAAAGGGAAAGTGGGAATTGTTTTACTACGAATTTAAGGCGTGCGAAGCCGCGGGCAAAAGCTAGTAAATAATAAAATCTCAAAAAATCTATACGTATAATAAAATTGTCACTGAGCTATTTCTGTACATGAAAAATATTAAAAAAAAAACGTAATGGGGCCTTTATAAGAGCAAAAGAACCCAAAACAATGGTTTTTGATTTTGTCTGTTTGTCTGTATGTCTGTATATCTGTATGTCTGTATGTTTGTGCACGCTAATCTTGAAAATGGCTTAACCAATTTGAATGCGGTTTTCACGTATATATATATATATACGTAAAAACCGCATATACATATATTGTAATTGTCTTCACTTAACATTTAGTGTTTGTTTTATTTAAATCGGTTAAGAAATGAAAAAGTTATGTCAATTTATGTCAATCACGTACTAGGTATCATGCAAATCTTATTCTATACATGTATTAAATCTATAGAGGAACGATCTCAGTACATTTAAAATATTAAAAACCTTTATATAAAAAGAGAACTCAAAACAATGTGTTTTCATTTTATTCGTCTATATTTTTGTACGTCTGGATGTTTGTGTACGCTAATCTCAGAAACAGATTAACCGGTTTGAATGCAGTTTTTGGGAATATATTGTCATAGGCTGCACTTTAAATATAGTGTATTTTGACATAAATCGGTTAACAAATAAAGAAATAATAATTTCTTATTGTCGTACCATTGTGGTAAGACATTTTTCCAGAATTGAAATAGTGGTTCTCACCTCAGGGAATAATATTACTCTTTACAACAATTACAAAAAGATATAAATATTAATTAGAAATACTCCAACAAGCAAAAACTACTAGCCGGAGTTTAATGAAACTTTGAGCGGTTACGTTTTATCGAAATCGAAATCGACGCGTACGAAGTCGCAGGCACAGCTAGTTATTAATAATTCTAAAAGTAAGTAATATTGAAATATAATCCATAATCTTCTTAAATTGCTCAAATTGCGACGACGATGGCCTTACAAAGGCTTATAATAAATAATTGCTTTAATTCTTTTGAGGCTATTACAATTGTCCTTACAACAGAAAGGCTTACTTTCAATTTTATCTGTTTATTAAACAGAATTAAAAAGCCACCACCTGTAAAATTTACTGTGTTGAATGAACTACTGCCCTCGCGGTTATTCACATTAACTCTTCCCTTTTAAGTCTGTGTCGTAACACAAAAAAATATCAACATATTTCTATCATTTATTATGCTTAAGTAGACTTAATAAAATATTTGTATAATAATTTTCGTGATGATCTAAAATTATTATTATCTTTTTTTTCTGTAGAATTCATTGATACATTGGTAACCTGCAGTAGAAATATAACTTCTTCTTTTGATCTAGATGTATTCTGATTGTGGATTTAATTTAGCGTGTCATTCTTTTATTTAAACACAGCAACAATTAATTATGTATCTTTCAGTAAAGGTACCTTTCTCGTTCTCAGAGTACCTACCTGTGTACCTAGGGGTATTATACATATAATATAATATAATAAATATTAATGGGGTAGTTCCCTGTTTTGTATCCTAGTCCCATGCTTTCCTTCTCATTCATCTAGGGTATCAACTCACAATGTATTTTCAACTTTAAATTATTGTAGATGTTCATGCCATTACTTATTTTCAGAATAAGCGTCTGCTTTTTTGTCCCTCAGTACAATAAAAGAGACAATATAGATTTCGTCTGTTCTGTTAAACATCACTTAAAACATATAACAAATTCATTTTATTGTTTATTGTTATTATGGCTTAAGCCAAATTTGAATAGAAGTGTACTTTCCAGAACAAAAAGCTTGTTTCATGTTCAAACATTCTAAACTATACCAAATTGTTTAAAATCCATTCAGTAATTTTTGTATTTTAATTGAAGCTGAAATCAGTTTCTATTGAAAAATATAAAATTTTCCGGATTAAATACTATCCAATATAGAAACATATTTAACCAAACCAAATCTTTTTCCAACATTTTTATTACATATTAAATAGGTTTTGTTATTTTTTATAATTATACATTTTATTTATGTACTTATATATGTGGATACAATCAATTAAGTTAGTCCACATAAATGAAGGATTTTCCTTAAGGAAACCTTAATTCTAATTTAAGCGGGTGAGATCACGTTTTTTAATTCCTACCTGAGCTAATTTCATATATCTTGTTATTCAAAGTATTATATAGTATTATAGACTAATCGTTATGATTGAATTATTCTTTAATATATTTTTCTTGAATTTTCCTTACTAGCCAAGCCTAGATAATAATATTCATAGCCGAGACCTTTTAAAGAGACATGATGGGAAAATAAAAATTAAGAGTTAAAGATGATTGTGATTGTGTCAGTCGGTGAATAGTGCGCGACAGTTGGTGTCAAACCGTTGTCCAATGCGCAGGCTAAATAATTCTGCGTATGCGCAATGTTGTGCGCGGGAAAACAATTGAGCATGTTTTAGTATTTTTTTTCTTTTGTAGTATGATTTAGTAAAATATCTTAAATTTATTAAATTATAAAGTATATTTCATTTCTGTATAAAAAGGTTTACGATTTGATTACATATTACGCTGATGTTTTAAACTTCAACAGGTGAGTGTTTCTACTTTCAAGTACTGAGTACATTTTACTTAAAATAACACTGGCATATTTTTATATAAGGCACTTTCATACTGGCTTTTTAATATTTTGTGTATACGATTTAAGTAAAGTAAAATTTGTTAAATCAGTAAACCTATTCTACGTCAAATATTTTATCATTAAAGTACGTTAGTAACTATAAAAACTTCAGAGGTATTTTAATTAACTGTTTAAAAAGAAAATCAAGCAATAGATTTTCTTTCAAATTATTCAGACCATTCTGTCTGTGATGTATTTCCTTTATTTCTTAGGACTAGGGTCATGATAACATTTATCGTTTTCTTTTTATAAAGCAAGGTCGTTTACACAACTGTTGAGATTAGAGCCTTCTTGTTAAGGCTAAGGTTACTTCTGTTACTGAGAAGATTTTCGGCTTTCTTTTTATGGTATCGTAAACTGTAATAATATTCTACTTCAAAACTGTTTATCATAAAATACTACGTGTCCTTGTAACTAAATAAAGTTATTGTAACATTTTTTGAATACACATTTACATTTTCTAGTAATTCTTATCTTTAATGACATCATAAATCTTAATAATTGCTGAGATATATTATGCATATTGATATTTATTAAAAAAAGATTTTTTTAAATTGACAGTTCAAAATAAAACAAAAACTAATTTATGCGATTTTACAATAATATATGTATCGCAATAAAACAAGTTATAAGAAAATAAAAGAGCTATTGAGTGATAAGTTATTTTTACATTTTGCATGAAATAAATGTTAATATTATGCTTTACTGAATTGTTAACAGAACACTAGTAGGTGTGTTTATTGAATTATAATAATAATACTAATGACAATAAGCCATACTTAACACATGCAGAATAGTCAGGAAATTTCTACAGAACGAAGAAACCTAAGCAAATTTAGAATCTAGAACAGTACAATTAATTGGCGACCGCCCGTATTATGCTGTAAAAACCATTCTAGAGATGAGTAGAAGTTTTAATACAAATAATAATAATAATAATAATGGTCAACTAGTTGGCAGTGGCTACATCTCTGTGTTGAGCTCGTGTTTAATAAAACCTGTAACTGTGGCAAACATCCTAACAGTTACATTTTTTTGTGACTGTAGCTCATAACAGAGTCATCGTGTCGATAACAGGAGACACTACACCAAATTTGTAGATATTAATTTGTGGGTAATGTACTAACAAACAAACAAATTGACCAAATCTATTGTGAGAGGTCTTGATCAAAAACATAAATAATATATTAATAATTTTATATTAAATTGTCAATGTAGAAATAAAATAAATATAGTTAAAATAAGTTTACATTCCGTGGTAACTCATCACTATACAAAACATAACAATAATGATTATACTATAGTAGCCTCGGCAGATTATAATATAGCTGTATGTTTAACTTTAGTACAAAGCATTCAAGGATTTAATTATAAAAAATGGAGGTGACTTGTCATAAAAATAATTATCTGAAAGTTTAGTTTAGTTAGTTTACGCTTTATGTGTAACTAGGAAATTAATATAATGTTGTTATCTTTACTATAATAAAAGAGTAAAAAGCAAAAACTTGTACCTAGATCATTTTTTTTTAGTTTGCTACTTTTTTAGGACATGATGATCATATTTTTTATTATTGTTTCGGCTAATATTAAATATATATTTTTCACCAAAAAATACACTGATTTTCTATGGAAAATATTTTTTCTTAAAAATTATTTGTGCCATAACAATTACCATACAATTAAATTACTGGATTTATTTTAATAAAGTTTTTTAGTTTAAATAAAATTTGTGGTGGTCTATTATCTAAGTCAAAAAGTGTCTTTTAACCCGAAAAAAATACTTATTGCCATGAAATTATAGTTAAAGTTGCTGACAAAAGGTGTTTAAAAATAAAATTATGACATAGATTTGGGTATATCCGTGTTAAATTGCCTATTGATTGATCTAAATTTATGCTACAGAATTTCTGTATTGAGATCTATTATATTTTTTTTCCATTAGCTAGTACTAACACTAAATAAATTAATTTTTTCTACAGAAATTAATTCGTATTAAAAAACAAAAATCATCACTTCAACATAGTTTTCATAATAATAAGTAATAACATTTTATACGTTTTATTATTATTGCTTCGCTGTACGTTATCGTTTGGATGTAGTTTTCGCAATTTATAATTCTCGGTTTTTATACTAGAATAGCAAAGTAGGTAGTTTGTTATTTTAGTTAGTTTAGATTTTAATGCTGTGATTTTATATTTCATTTCGAGTAATAATACTAAGCTTTAAAACGTTACAGACAAAATTAAATTAGAAATCAGTCTGTTTCACGACATTTTAATATGTAACAATTGTTAGTAGCAGGTATTAATTACATTAACTCTTTTTGGTTTTTTTTAATAATCTTAATATTTTCTTTATTTCATTAATAATGTATATTGCAGAATGCTCAATGTAGATCCCCGACGTATAATTGGGCGAGTTTTCCCAATTGTGCAATGGTCCAGGTTCTACGACCTGAATACGGGGATAGGAGATCTCATAGCAGGGATCACTGTAGCACTGACTCTAATACCGCAATCGATTGCGTATGCTTCACTAGCTGGATTTGAACCACAGGTAAGAATAGTTAGTAAGTATATGTATAATGATTATATTATATTATATTGTTATGGGGATATTTTTAACTACTAGACAATCTGCTATGAAAATTATTGGAGATTTTTTTGGTTAGGTGACACTTGAAAAATAAAAAATTAAAATGTAATTAATATAAGTACTTTTCTCTCGTGATACTGTAACATCAAATATACATATTATGTTTAGTACAAATTAAATTACAACAAGTCAGATAAGTTTCATTTCGTTCATATTACATGAGCATTACAACAATTGTTTGTGTAAATTTAACTTACTTTGAATGTTTTTGTCAGTAATACTGATAACTAAGTAAAACCAGTTTCAATGTTAATTTGAGTAAATATAATCGGAAATCGCCGGCAGATTTATTTAACATATTAACAATTTGAAATCACACTTTCTGGGGTTTTTGATACAAAAAAAAATAATAAACTTAAGATATTTTACATAACAAAATTATGATTTTTAAAAATTTTCGAAACAAATAATATAATTTTTACATCGAGTAACGCATTTGTGAATACATTAGGGCTTGGCTTTTTTAATTTACAAAGAATGTTTTTTAAGCTTCAAAAACTAATTTTATAATTAATTTAGTGCTTTTTAATAACACATTATCAAAACAGTTTTTCAAATTTTATTGTTAGTATCTGTCCAGTTCTCAAAAATAATATAATGTATTAAATATTATCATGTTCTCAATAGTAATATAATGCATTAAATATTAAACTGTATTATTCATTAAAAACAAAACGCTCAACTATACTATGAAAGTTGAAACTTTTAACTTCTATAAAAGCTGAATCAGTAAGTTGTAGTTCGTCTAATGGATTTTTATCAAGCGTGTAGAGACTGAATAGTGGAATACAGGAAAGTTACTTTACCCCTTCCACTCGTGTTAGGTTTTCCATGAGTTTTAAAAGAAAAAATACCGAACTAAATGTTGCCAAACGAGATTGTTTCAGTTCTGCGAACGTTAATGTTAAAAAGTTTTTGTGTTATGGTTTTTATAGAATATTTAGCTTAGAACATGAAGAATATAATATGAGAATCGTGGGTTTCCTGTAAATAAAAAAATAAGTAAGATGTTATTTTAAGTTTTAAATGTCAAAGTCCTAATAATCTTTCAAGAGTAAGTAAGTGTAAGGGATGTGTTTAGTTACTACTCTGAAGACGAATGTTAATAAGGGCTGAAACATTAATATATAAAATAATATTACAAGAAAACGTTTGGAAAGACGGATGATTTGCCGGTTGAACTAATGTTAGATTATTGACAAAAAAACTCTTTCAATGTTTTAAAACTAACAATTGTATATATAAAAATAAATTACTGCAAATATTTAATTCTATGATTATATATACTTATAATGATAACCAGAATGATGAAGTAATAATCATGAGTTTTCTAACAATTGTCAGTATGGCCTCTACGCTTCCTTCGCGGGAGGTTTCGTGTATGCCGTAATGGGCACGTGTCCTCAGATCAACATAGGACCCACTGCGTTGTTGTCTCTCCTCACATTTACTTACACTAATGGCATGAATGCAGACTACGCCGTTCTTCTCTGCTTTATCGGTGGCATTATCCAGTTGTTGGCTGGTATAGTACAGCTCGGTAAGATGAAACTTATATACATATATAAATACCGAATAAAAAACATACACTTCATAGATGTAAATTCAAAATTATTCTCTTATTTTCAAATTTCAGGTTTTTTAGTAGAATTTGTTTCACTCCCAGTAGTATCTGGGTTTACATCCGCTGCGGCTATTACTATAGCATCTTCTCAAATTAAAGGACTCCTTGGGTTGAAATTTAAAGCAGAGAACTTTATTTCTACTTGGCGCGGCGTGTTTGATCATATTGGTGAAACTAAATTAGAAGATACGCTGCTTGGATTGTCTTGCTGTATTGTACTTATGGGAATGAAGGTTAGTCTACTTTTTATTTTAATGGAAAACCCAAGTTTTTTTGTTTAGTTATTAATTCACGTTTCAACCCAAACTAACCAACATGTGTTACGTGTTTTTTTTATTTTTTATGTGTAAATAAAATACGTATTATTGTTTGTTTGAAAATATCGATAAAAATGTATAGCCATGTTAAGCTTATTTATTTTTTTTATAAATATAGAATAAAAAATAAACCGATAGGGGCAGGCATTCGAACCCGCGACCGATAAAGACGATCACATATAGAATGCTAAATTCACCAAGATGGACAGCGATACGATAGCTCAATTGGTAGAGCGACGGGACGGTTTCCCAGAGATCACGGGTCCGAATCCCTGCCCGTATCGGTTTATTTTTCATTCTATATTTATAAAAAAATAATGTGTACTGTTTACTTTTTTATACGATGACTCTGAAATAAGAAGTTAAACAAAAACTCACCGGGGAAATACCGTGTGTTCATAAATAAATATGCGCGATGTGAAAAAATACTTGAGTGAATTCTATTAGTATTACTTAGCAACCATTATCGTCATGTCTGTTTAATAGTTGATGTAGATATATTTTTTTGAAAAGGAAAAATCGCGCAATAATATTGACGTCTGAATGATACAATAACTTCTAAGTCACTTTTATGTTTGTTGTTTTATAGTAAAATGATTTAAGTACTTCTATGCCCTTGTCAAACATTGTCTAAGCAATCATAATTATGATTGTTAGATCTGAATTTGCGTTAACAACACACTACCGGTACATTGTTAGGTAACAGTTCTGGCTAGTTCTGCATTGTTCTTGTGAATGTTACGAGTAAGTATGTATGTTTAGTAATAATAATGAATATTTACTATCTGCAATTCATGCATATTTAAAATCCTTTAAAGTCCTTTAATTTAAAATAGTTCTAGTATAATTAAGTGTAGGTGCTCCTATTGAAAAATTTAAAATACTATCGGAAAATGTAAAATTGAAATTTTATTATGCGCCAGCATGTTCGAAATTTTAATGTTCTCTCTAGATCCACGAGTCGTTTACATAGTTTCTTTTCGCGAGATTTATCATTTTAAAATACTATATTTAGTTTTTGAATACGGAAAAAGAATGGTCAAGGAAATAAAAGTATGAAAATAACAAAATAGTTACAAATTTATCAATAATAAATTCTTAAATATTAATGCAATGAAAAATAAATATTTATTAATAAAAAGACTTACAAGACTAATTACTTTTACGACATAAAATGAAATGTAACTGTAGAATCATAATAGAAACACTCTAACTAACGACGCAGCAGAGCTAAGCTCAAATCTCAGCTAATTCCGGAACATATTAAACTCCGTCGGGAAATATAATTGCGTCTATTGTTTGTAGAGTAGTTTTACAACTTGTTACTCCTCCATCCCCACTCCACTTAATAACCTCTATCTGTGCAGTGAATAAAAAGTAATTGTTGCTCTGGATTATTGTTATAACTTCATAACTGCTCTCACTTTGAACAACATTGGTTTTAGCATAGACCATTTTAATCTGCACGTAATGGCAGAGAGCACTGTATGCCTAATCTTTAGATACATCTATCGCGCTATCTATTAATAATCTCCTAATTACTCAAAGGGCTCAGGCTGCAGATACACCAACCACCTGTTAATTTGGTTGAATCACTAACTTACTTCTGTATAATGATGATGATGATAATGATGACAATCCGTACAAAGAGTATTGTTAATTTTTATTATTTTTTCGATTGTAATGGTTATTGTTTTAAGTTGTAATAAAAAAAATCTCTCAAGTAATAAGTACGAAAATTAAAATTTAATCAACATTTATAAAATACAATTCAAAGGAAGTAATAGTTTATTTTTTTTTTACTTAACCTTGACCTTCAAGATTTATCGTGCGCTGTACAAATTATTCTTAACTTTAAAAGGAAAACAGAATTTTTATTCAATTGGATATTTTATTTAAATATTTATTGGACTCAGTCTTCCTTTGTATTTCCATAAAACTTTTTTTGAAATATGTTTCTCTGCTTGTTAAAATTATTTTTGCCTAATTGTAGTATTTATAGTGATAAAAAACCTTTTAAATATCCTCCTGGTTATAAGTAAGTACATGTTAGTTAGGACGTGCCAACAATTGCCAATAGTTGCAAAAAAATATGCAAATCGTTGGTTCTAAAAAAATTCAATTACGATCGTGAATTGAACGTTTAGGTTGTAGTAGTGTGTCGGTCTGTCATTTGATTTTAACTACCTACCTATCTATGTTTTATAATACCTAGTTGCGAGTTCCGGGTTCGACTTCCTGACGTCACCAACAATGATACTAACAATACTTTTATTTATTTTGATGTAGTCTGAGTAGTAAACTACGTCATTGATTTTCGAAGTGTTAACTTTCAAAGTGCACTACTACGGAGCTGTTTAAGTTTTTTTTCTCTTTTTAACTTTGTAACTTTACAACATTTACTTTAAGCATGTAATTCCATAAATGTGTTACATTAAAAACAGTAACTTCTGCTAATTGCTATGTATATTCAGAATATTTGTGATATCATTTGTAAATATGTTAAGAACATAAGCTCATTAAAAGACCATTCTATTCGCTCTTTGAAATTCATATCTCTTTTAGTTTTGACTTTACTTAGTATATTGTTAACAAACTCAATATATATTACAATTTCACTTCAAGGAATATTTAGCAAAGCGTCGCAAATTTTTAAATTGAGTGCTTGTCGATATTTAGTTTAAATAATTTACTTATTATTTTATTTGAACTACCTTAAAACTAGATTTTCAAGAAAAAAATCTAATTTCGACTCACAAAAATGTTACCTATACAAATGTAATAAAATAGAGAAACAATAGACAATAGATTTTCCTGTAAATAAACTATAATATAAAGAAATTATCGAATAAACATATAAAAATACAAAAATTACAAATACTTTAAAAATACTTTGACAGTTCTAAACTACAATATATTATATCTAAAGAACCGTTAGTATTTTATTAATTTAATATACAGTAACATCATATACTTATTATATCTATTATACGATTCTTCATCTTTATATCATAGAGTGGTTTGTATTAGGATGTTATTGTCTCATTGGTTATGAATTCATAAACTACAGAAGCACATTGTGCTAAATGTAACAGCTGCCACAGATTGCTATATTACTATATTACTATACCATGAACTGAATATTACTATACCATGAACTGAATATTCTAGCGAGGAATAAACGCTTCACTGTTCTAATTACATATCACCTAAATCTAGATATAGTTAAAATGTATTTCGGATTATGTGCAAATTAGTAGTTTAATGTAGAACTGTATTGTCATCGACCCTATCGAAATTAAATGCATCGTCGAAATTTAAGCAGCCTATCACGCTGGCTAAATTCCATTAAGCGTTGATTAGAACTTAATATGAATATGAAATCAAGCGCCCATTTATTTATTACATTATTTTTTTATGAATTTAAGACATTTTTTTGGATAGCTCACTTGTACTTTGATTTACTTGAATCTTTGTTTTTAAAATTACATTTTATTTGTTATTAAAATTATATTTATAAATAGTTTTTTTTTGGGTTCATGGGCTTCATTTCGTAGGTTTGTGCTTCTTAGTCAGTACTTATTAGCTACAATATGTGATTGAACAATCGATTTGGTTTTAAATGTTAATTATTTTAAGTCCCTTTCGGATACAATTTGAAAATATAGGTATATATGTTACTTTTTTTTAATAAAAATAAAAATGACTTTTTAAGGTTTTTTTCAAATAATACACTGGAAAGACAGCACATTTTGTATAATTACAGCAATGTTAGGTGAAATAAATTATAAATAAAATAGTTTTTTGACAGTATTTTTTTAATTTAAAGGGTAATGAACATTGTATTAGTTAGTTACAATATTTTATTAATTAAAATATGCTATTTCTAGGCTCTGAAAGATATTCCTATTAAAGACAAAGATGAGAAGAGCCGCCGCTCAGTGATATTGCAGCGTAGTTTCTGGTTCGCTGGTGTCGCGAGGAACGCTGTAGTCGTTGTTGTTGCGTCTGTTATCGCTTTTTTCGTTCACCAGGATAAAGAGGATCCCTTGATACTCACTGGTAAGTATTATTTAACTAATAATTAAAGAGATGTTATATAATATTATTATTCTTAAAAAAATTTGGAAGATAATTAGTCGCGGGATATTTTAAGGAAATGTAAATAAGAGTAAAGTATAACTTAAACAACGATCTGTGGATCACACAAATAGTTGTACCCTTGCGAATCAAACCTATTTCCATGTAAAGTTCAGTAGTAGGGGTCACAAACAAGAAGCCCAACCGGAGGTCAATTTAAAATGGTTACAAATGTAAAGAATATTATAATTAGAGCTTGATTTGAACTTACAAAAGCATCGTATGGTGGCGCTCTGCCAAAGGGATTGCTGTCTCGCGGAAATGAATTTACTGTTCTGTACAATTAGTTACCAAACTAAATAGCTCTCGTTGTAAAGTCAGAGTTAAGTTTCACAAATTTTTGTTTTTGCACGTAGTACAGTGTTATTTCTGTTTTCAGTTAATTATTTGTAATAGAAACATTTTTTTTTGTTATTTGCTAAAAAGTAAAAAAGGTACTTGTTTTTTTTAATAAGTCTGTCTTCATTTGCTTACAAATAAATGAAAATAAATAAATAATGACAGCTAAACTATAAAGGAGTGCATAACTGGTAGTAAATAGACTAATATAAAAATAGCCTATATTAGGAAATTAATTATAATGATACATTCTAAACGTCGAGCGTGCGTCTGATAATAGTAAATACATGTTTTATATAAATCACAATTATAAAAAAATATATCTTCGGTTTAACTATTATCGTGAATTACTTTATATGCGCATATATGTAAAATAAACAATAAAAATACAGATTTATATAACCTTTAATAGATTTTAATCTCGAAAGATGAAATATGTCAATATTTATATATATTATTTGTTGTACTGGGAACCACTTCTAATTTCATGGTTTATGACCTTAATTTCATGGTTTATTTAAAAACCTGATCTCTTTAAGCATATCGGTCAATCGGTCATAGATATCGATAAATATCTAATATTGTCTAAATGATCTGCTGCAAGATTTTAAGGCACCCGAATTATGTGTACGTTTAATCTTAATGATATGATAATTATACTGAGGATTCTAAACAGATGAAGCATACTCTAAAATGGATCTAACGCAGATATTATACACAACAATATGCGTTGAAGAATGTTTAAACTCTCTAGATCACACCAAGATCTTTTGCTATAGTATATCTTGAAAGCGTTCATCCATTTATAATGTAATAATATTTTATATAAGTAATAAAAATAATAACATTGCACTCTTTTAAATGTATCTCATTCTCAAGATACTTAGGTGTGCACAGTGACCTTTTTTCTAGTCAAAAAACATATTAGGAAGTAAAATAGAGATAGGAGGATAGACTTATAAAAATGATACAATTTATTTATGCATTTGTTGGAAATATAAATATTTAGTAGCATTGTGAAAAAAATACAATAATCAAAAACAAAAATCAACATAAATGTTTAAAAAAGTCCTGCCTGGTATAAAATTGCTTAAAATAATTCGTACTGATATATCTGAATCATACTACAGAATAGTAAGGGTATTCTCAAATTTTCTTCCAGGTAATATAACACCAGGGCTACCAAAGCCCCAACTACCGTCGTTCCAATCAATGGTAGGAAACACGACAGTCTCTGCGGGGGAGATGTTGGCACACTTGGGGTCGGGACTCCTTGTAGTACCCCTTGTTGGAGTCATATCGAATGTCGCTATTGCGAAGGCCTTTTGTAAGTATGTTTTTACATTTCAGTTTTAAAGATAGTTTGGTTAAAAATGATGTATACAATGGTTAATAGAGAGAATTTAAATAATTATGAAAGTTTAGATATTATAATTTAAGTGACTGATATTATTTACTTACATAAATACACACATAGGTAATTAAATGATTTTTAAAGTTATATTGTTGTAAATAGGATCAAGTAGCATCTTTTCAATTAAGTGATAATACTAAGTAAAATATTATTTCGTATATATATATATTTTTTATATATATATTTTAATAATAATTATTAACTAAATGAAATTATAATTTATAATTTTCTTTCACTCTAGAACACAGCATGAAAGTCCTGTGTATCTAAGTAAATTAAGACACACTGAATGCTATTACTGTCGGAACAATTGGAATGGTCTTTATTATGCTTACTAATTAACATGCGTTATAGAAACAGCTAGTAATATATTTAAATTAAATTTTACTTAATTGGAGGAAACGATAAAAAATCTGAAATCGTTGCAGTCTTCTAGTAAAGTGTTAACGAAACTTCGTTAGGAATTATGAAAACCTAGTTCGTTTTTATATGCATGTATGTATGCATGAAGAATTGATAATGCTTTTAATTCAAAAATGTAACATGTTATAGCTTAAATTTGCTCACTCAGTATTTTATACCATGCTGAACTTCATGTAATTAAGATTCTATAAAAAACATAAACTCGAAATGCTCAGTTCAATTTGTAATATATGCCTTGGTTGTTGACTTTAACAAGAAAAGTAGTGAGATCTTAATGGGTACCAAGTTCAAGGGTCAATCCTGAGTTTTATTCATACAACATAAAATCTTTTATAATAACTTAAAATATAATTTCTTCCTATAACTTATGATAATATATTAAAGCCTAAGGTTTTAATATACGAACTTAGTTTTAATATGTTATACTTTTTAACTAGTTAGATGCGTTATAGTTTTTGAGTTGGAGGAAGTCAGAAGTACCTCCAAATGGTGCGTGTAATATTACACACGGTGTCATACAATTCTGTTACATTGAACTAGGACTCACATGCTACTGCATGTCTAGAATAAAAATTATAGAAATAGAATTACCTCAAGTATGTATATAGGTACTCGTAGGTAAATATAGTTAGACGACAAAAATACAATCTTGTATTACCAAGAATAAATTGCTGTCAGAGTTTATATGATTAAAGATGGTGGAGTAATATAAGTGTAGCGCGGGATGAGTGGACCGGCCACCGGGGCAGAAAGCTTAACATGGCTATACAAAGTAAACATGTTTATAAATCTTTTCTAACTATATAATGATTAAAATACTTCGAGGAAGAAGTCTTTAAATTAAGTCTTATTTGCCTAGCGTTTCCGTTTAATATAATTGGATAATAATGTAAATACCTCAGAGAAGTCTAACCATCATCGTCGCTAATCGACATCCGACAAGGGCTATACTTCATACTTTTTTATAAATTTCATCTTATTTGCATTTGTATTTGTAAACATATTTATTTCTGTTATTTCCGAATTAAAAAAAAATAATTATACTTAGAAAAAATAGCAGCATCATATTGTGATCTTACCAAGTTTAACAATATTGAAACAAATAATAAATCTAAATATTCAAAATAACGTTTTATAACATTTTGTAATCATACGAGCAAAAGTTTTACAAACAATTTTTTATGAACAATGAAGTATTTCATCATCATCTTTTAAAAATAAATATTTATTCAATGATTACGTTTATCAATTTAATATTTTAATTAATTAATTATTTCAATGATTATTTATCTATAGTGATCGTAATATGTGGTTTTTGGGAGATCGCCGTATACGTCTACAGTCTAAGCTACTGTGTCAGTATTTACTTTGGTAAATAAATTTATTTGATAATATTAATAAGTGTTTTAGATCTTTACATTTACGATCCATTTTACTAAAGATACTGTGTTATAACTTTTAGCTTACACTTTGAAATTTCATTGTTAAAATGTCATAAGCGAATTTAACACTTTCCTATTGTATGCCAATTACATATATGAAACTAAACGAAAACATTTAATCATATTTTAATAATAATTAAATACAAATTAAACAAATAGATGTCTTTATAAATAGGCCTTCATATCATTTGTCAGCTTTTAGGGAGTACAACAAAGTTACATACGTGCATACAAAAAGGTAAAATTATTGAAATAAATTACAATACAAAACTCTCCATAAAACAGCGCTTTATATATCCATTGATGGAATATTTATGGGTTAGCTTAATGAATATGCATGATACTAACATTATTACTTTTTTTATTCCGAAAGAAGTGCAAACGAGCCCACTAACTACCATGATAAAACCCATATCACCGGTCATTGTTAAACTCGATTCTCAAAGTAACCTAGGAACTGGCGGCTTTTAATACGCTCCATATTTTGGAGAGCGCAGAGGTATAATTACCTAGGTGTGTCAGAATACTCACGTCGCCTATTTTTGAAATCGGATGTACTAGGGCATTCTTGAGTTCTTCTATGAGTTCGGGACTACCTGTTTAAAATAGGAATACCGAAAAAAACACCCTGACGCTGTGGAATATTAGATCGCAAGTTTTCATGGTCATCAATAGTCGGGTTTGAGGCAAAAGGCAAATAAGATGGATTTCTCTCTTGCCATGTGAACCAAACCAGTCACTTTTCTTGTGCATCAACGAGAGAGAAGGTGCCAAAAGTAGAAAAGGCCACTTTTAGGTCCGACCAGAATTTTCGTATCCTAATCGGATAGATTAACTGCTGTACGGTAATATTATTTATTGTATTTTAGTCTGGTGATTTGAAGCATATGGATTCACGACTGTATTTTTCTTTAGAGTTTGGATCTTTAACAAGTAGCGCCTCAGCGCAGGAACGATTCGATACGAAGTATCAGCTGTCTTAAAACACACATCCAATGAGGGTCGTTATCTGCTGCCGATTAGTTCTACAGCATTTGATATAAATATATCCGTTACCTGAAGTATCACATCGATAAAAGCTGTCGAACAGTTACTAGGATCACCAAAAGAGAAACTTTCTCCTACAGACAGGATGCAAAGAAAGTTTGTATTCTTTCTTAATCGGATAATTCGACTTGAATAATCTGGTGCAACAGACTCGTTGGGTCGTAGATAAGATATCGTAAGAAGATATGGCAAAGAGGGCCTGTTGTTATCCCCATCAATATACAAAAAAATATCTCCAAATATTTCAGTTATTATGGTGAGCGTTAAAATCTCCAAAGACTAAAGTAAAAATATGTCGTCAATTGTGGTTTAAACAGTGTAAATGTGGAGATTCGTTTCTGTATTACCACGATGGGAGGCTATACCAAATGTAGAGGCACTTGTAAACTCGCCTACGGTCGTCCACGTCTACGGACAGGCAAGGCCTCGCTTTCCTTAGGAAATTACCGGCCCTGTGCCATCCCCAGAATACTAAGAGCCACTCTCGCATTATTCTGCACCTGTGCTCAACATTCACTTATGTGATACACAATTACACTAGACCACTGTTTTATCCCACATTTTATTTAAGAATTATGGTAGGATGACACCGGCAGCGTAATTTTACCACATTTTAGATTCTAAAAAGCTTCTTAAGACACCCACGCTACCGGGCCTCACATATGTATCCGATTCCATATAAATATAATACTTGTACTTTATGATTAATTTTTTTATTTTATTTTATTACCTTGCCTTAGATAAGGAAAATGGAAAAGATTTTTTGATTAATATAATTAACTCTAAGTGTGTCAATCTAACAATTTGCTAATTGGCCAAGAACTGCTAATTATATCCATAAACTATACCTATCAAATTATTACTAAATAAAATTTCCGTAAATATTACGTTATTATTCATGGTTTTCAAGATCTCCTAACTGCAAGGCAGTGTACAACGAGTAGGTACATCGTAATTTAAATATATTTGCATTTATAAAATGCGGTATTTATAAAAATATTAACTTGTTATGTTAATCAATAATAATAATAATATATGTATATTATACTGTAGAAAATGAAGTGTTATTAAGCAAAAGGGCGCTAAGTATTTACATGTGGAAAAGATAGGTATATATCATCAGTTTAAAGTCTGTAAACAAAAAAAATGGTATTCGTTAATCGTTATTGGTATTTTATATATGAAAAATATGTTTATGTGACTTTAATAAACTAAAATTGACAATATGAAGAGGGTCCTCATTAGTAAGTTATTTGTTGCTAAAATAATTATTATAATTTAAAACTAAATGTCAAATTGCAGCAAAAGGTAAGACACTAGATGCCACACAAGAGATAGTAGCTCTCGGCGCTTGCAACATCATAGGCGCTTTCTTCCGATCGTTTCCAGTCAACGGTTCGTTCACGAGGAGCGCTGTGAGCGATGCGTCGGGCGTGAGGACACCGGCTGCCGGCTTTTATACAGGTATTTTAATATTGCTGTCTTTTCACATGTCTAGTAACTTGAGCGAGGTATTCCTTTGTTACGGCCAGATAAAAAAATATACTCTTTTGGGTTTTTACACTATTCCTGAGTTTTAAATTGCTTATTCACTGATCGAGGTTTAGATTTCGTTATTTTGTTGTCAACTGTTTATTTTTTAGAAAATGGAGCATAATGTTGTTATGTTTAAAAAAACGTTGAACTGGTATATTTTCGAAGCTATTTCTGTGTTAATGATAACACAAAATAGGTAAATAATAAATGAGCGTAGTAGGTACCTACTAACTTTCGTTTTATGAGTCCATATTATTTTTTTGTAAAAACAGGGTAGATTCCTCAAAAATCTAGTCTATCTCATATTTGCAACTCATTCACTATTTTTGTAAAGTTATCTTTACAAAAATAGAGAATGAGTTGCAAATATGTGATAAAAGTATTTTTATTTCACAGTTATGTGATAAAAGTAGTAGTAGTAGTATGTGATAAAAGTGTTTTTTTAAGCAACAAATGTCAACTACATATAAAGTTGTTTAGGATATGAAAGATGACAAAGAACAAATTCGCAAATCTATCGTGCTGTAGGTATAATAGTGCTGCTGACACTGGGTGTGCTGACGCCGTACTTCTACTTCATCCCGCGCGCCGCACTGGCAGCAGTCATCGTTTGCGCCGTGCTGCACATGGTAGACGCGCGCCTGCCAGCCGTTCTTTGGAGGAGCACGAGTGAGTATGCCCCGCTATATACCTCGTAGGACTTCTTGTAAAAAGAATTATGTAACAAGTATCAGAAATATTGTTAATATCATTATAATAGTATTTTCTTTGTAGTATTTTTTTTTCTTAGAAATATTATTGTAATTTCAAATAGGCATACATTGGATATATTACATGCGATACTCAAGTTGCATGGTTCCAGAGGATAGGTTCATGGAAAAATCTGGTAAAAAAACTACATAAACAGAGTATCTACCTCCAGTTTAATACAATAAATCCAGTTTAACTTAATTATAAAATTTAAAAATCATAGTATCGACTATCTCAGTTGAGATCATAACTGATACATTAAAATAAATTAGAAATCAAGTAAAGCGTGTTATCTAAAAAAGACTAAAATAACTAACCATGCCACAAAACTTTATATGGTGGTCATACATTAACAAGGGCTTAAGCAATTCTAACTTTAACTTTAAACATTTAAAATGATAGTATTTAAATAATCTTAGCAACTTAACAGCAACATTTGCATAATTGTCAAAAAGATGGGAATTACTAAACCTTCATATCGACAACATATTCTTAATTCTATTATTTTTTCTTTCTCATATTTATTTTAGCTGTAGGATAAATAGACAGAAAGGTCCGGTGAAAATAAAAATCTGTTCATATTGGTGAAAGCCACATCTTCTTATCCCAATTATCGAATATCATCTAGGCAATATGTCAACTTAAGTGAAGACTTATTTGTTATAACATTATCTTATTCCTTAATAAATATTTTTTTCCTATTTCTCTTCTCTTTAACCATCCACATTCCTAATGAAGAATGACTTAGGTAAAAGTTCACACCACTTACACAACTTTCTAAATTATATTTAATTTTTCCTCATTTTCTACATTTCATGCCTTTTTTTCTATAAACTACAACAATACAAATAAAAACGTGATTATTTCTTATTTTAATATCATTTATATTTTAATATCTATTATTTGTAGTAAAAAACTAAGTTGTACTACTGTTATGCCCTTTCTTCGAAATATCTTCCTTTCTTTTCTTAGGCCGGACTCAGCTCCACATTTTGTTTATAGATATCTATTCTGTTATTATATTAGCTTGCTGGTTACGGTTGTTTGTGA
The DNA here is from genome assembly GCA_959347405.1 of Napeogenes sylphis. Taxonomy (NCBI): domain Eukaryota; kingdom Metazoa; phylum Arthropoda; class Insecta; order Lepidoptera; family Nymphalidae; genus Napeogenes; species Napeogenes sylphis. The sequence continues at coordinate 47,205,176 of OY365776.1, read as the reverse complement.
ATAATTAAAAATATATTTTATATTTTTTTATTTTATTTTATATATATATTTTACATTTTTGTTTATATTATTTTATTAGTCATTTAAGATTTAATATGGATAGATGGATCGGATATGACTAAAAAAAACTAAGAGATGTCAAGGGACACCCGGATGGAACGGAGTTCCTTTCGATTAATTATTGAAGGAATAGGGAATATGCATAAAATTTAAAATGGTCTCAATTTCTTTTTTTTCGGATACTTATTATCATCTTATTATAATAAAAACATTTTTTTTAATTTACTAATCATTTAAGGCCATAAAATTATTTGTGAAAAGTGTAAATTAAGGGAGCGAAATTCAAACTTCAAAAACGAGCCACCATTGGTCGAAAGGAAATGTGACGTCATTTGACACGCCATTCAAATTATCGGCGTCGAAGTTCATACTGTGGTATTAGTGTTACTGAAAAAAATAAATAATTTAAACCTATATTTTTGTGCTTAAAGGTTTTATTAAAAGATATGATTGTTCAGGTAATTATTTTCCACTTCAGTTGACTCAGATAAATAACTTTGCTGATAATCAGCAAATATAGAAGATATAAGATGCTATAGAAGTATCGTCAGCTGTGTTTTCAGTAAACAATTTTCTTTTTAAAACATAGTTTTACTGGTAAAGTAAAACTATGTAAAATAGTTAGTTTTACTGGTAAAGTAAAAGTATTGTGTGTTGAACGAGGAAATGGTAACAATGCTACATGCTTGTTTTTCAGCAGGTATATTTACATTGACACCTTTACTTCTGTACTTCGGTTTAATATTAACTTGCACAGCTTAGTCACTTGGTAATTTATGTTTAATATGCGAAAAGCAAGGCTCTGCCTTGTGATCATATTTAATATTGTCTTAGCTGATTAACATCACAGATATTTGTGTGGGCAGTACCAGGACTTACTTACTATATCACTTCCTTGTAAAGGTCACCAATTTTTTTAAACATTACTTTTGATAGTTAACTCTAAAAAGGCTTCATTAACCGATGTCAATCTTTGCCTTTTGACTACGCACATTCTCATTCTATAAGCTGGTGTTTTTGCCACAAAAATATATGAGGAACAACTACTTTCTTCAAACTTAGATTAAATTTTTCTCCTTGTTGTTTCGTTATACATATTATATTCAATATTATTAGCTGTACGCAGGTGGGTCAAAAAGTTCGAGGAATGGAGGGTAAAAAGTAAGAAATAAAACACAAAATTATTTTTCCTTCTCAATGTATTCCCCCTTAACTCTAATACATTTATTAGACCTATCAATTAATTTATTAATACCATCGAAAAAAAATGATTTCTCTTTGTCGTCAAAATAGGCCGAAATAGCGCTCTTCACTTCTTCATCACTGGAAAATTTCTTCCCTCGATGATCTTTTTCATTTTTGGGAACAAATAAAAATCACTAGGCGCTAGATCTGGGCTATAGGGAGGATGTTCTAAGATTTCGAAGTCCATTGCGCCTTGTGCACAGGTGCATTGTCGTGCAAAAGGAGCACACCTTGGGTCAATTTTCCCCGTCTTTTCTCCCTCACAGCAACTCGCAGACGTTCTAATAAAGTAGCGTAATACTTCCCAGTTATAGAAACACCCTTTTCTTTATAATCAATAAGGAGGATTCCTTCTGAATCCCAGAAAACAGAAGCCATGAGTTTTCCAGCCGACGGAGACACTTTAAATTTCTTCAGGGGTGGTGTGCCCTTTTTGTGCCACTGCATGGAGTCTTGTTTAGACTCAGGCTCATAATGATGAACCCAAGTTTCATCGCCAGTCACAATTCGGATCAAAACTTCATCCTTTTGATCACCACAGAGCGCCAAAAACTTGCGACAACATTCAACTCGCCGCTGCTTTTCTCCATGTTGCAAAAATTCTTCCGGATTGACTTGTTGATTGACGTGTAGCTCAGTGAATTATGACCTAATTGTTTTGAAACTTAGTATTTATACTCTTAATGAGTGTCACAACTAGTGCAGGTAGTAAAAACCTCCTCCATACCCTTCATTCCGCGAACTTTTTGACCCCTCCTCGTATCTTCCTTAACTTGAAATAAATCGACAACCATAAAAATTTCATTAAACCAAAAAAAGAATACGGTTTTTATAGAAATTTATACTGAACTTTTGTAAGCTAGGTTAGGTTAATTTTAATTTTTCTAATGTTCAATACTATAAATTTAAACTATTATATTAAACTTATTATTAATAAAGTATACTTACGTTAAATTGATCTTCACAACAATATAAACACAATTTAAGACATATATTATCCCTTTTAATTACCATAGACCATTGTTTTTGTATTTTCGCATCTCTTAGAATATAAAAAAAACACTTTGTCGGGTATTTTTCTAATACTATTTTTGCACTCCGGTACTATACAATAGTTGTAAGATGGTTTTTATCTTCTTCCAGGACTTGTAAAGCACTTGTAAAGTTCATAATAAACATTATCTATTCACTGGACGTGTCATTTGACGTCACGCAGGGCGCGCGCAAAATGACGGCGATTAAACGGCTCAAATTTACTCAATGTTTTAATTTTCACTTTGAAAAAAAACTAGAATCTTTTCAAGCCTATTTATATTTTTTTTCTACGATATAGAGAGGTAAATTATTAATTAACACCAAAAAAAAAAAAACGTGAATATTACCTATTGTAATAAAAAAAAAATAATTATTAATATAAGCTAATATGCTAATGAATAATATTTGTATACTATTTTTGTATGATATTTCGCTGATAATGTATAATAAATGTAAATAAAATGAATAACTAAATTAAAAAGTGTTAATCGATAATGACAAACCCATGAGTATTGTCCCGGCACCTAGCGGTTTCAATTTGTACTGATATGTTTATATCACAGATGTAGTTATGTTTCCCTAAGGTATTAATAGATGGCGTTGTTACAAAACATTACGAGTATTTGATCACAAATTTGTATTATTATTTTCATTTAAACTGTCTTATTTGCAAATTGATTCTAAAAGAACAAACTCCAATAACAAATAAATAATAAAGAACTACTAAGCAATTTAATAAAATACAAAAAATCATAATGATAGAAATGAAAATATCTCGCTTGCATTCTATAAGAGAGAGAGAGACATAGCAAAACATGTCGTGCCATCTTTTGGTAAGAATTTTTACCGTCTAGCCCCCTTTCACAAAGCGCGATAAGGAACTACGTTCTAAAAATATCATCCCGCTGTGTTTTTGTTCCTAGTCTTTATTAAGTTTGTGCAATAAATTTTCCGAGTTTCTGGTTGCTTTCACATATATTTTCTATAAGACGAACTTTTAATTAATATTTTAATATTGTTTTTAATTTTAATGTATAAAATATTCGTATTATACGTATATTTCCATACGTAAAACATTAGTGTACATCATAAATATTTGTAGTCATATGACTTATTTCTTTTAATCATAAGTGAGCAACATAAAATGTTTGTTATTTTTTTTTCAGGGCAAAGTAGTGATTTATAATAGGCATAGGCTTCCTAACAATAGTTTCGAACATTAGTACCTTTAATTTTATTGACTTACTACTTTCTTTAGGTTTTCTTTTAATTTTTATTACATAAAATTGTTAATTCTAAGTATTTTTAATGAAAATTTTAATTTAAAATCAAGCAATTAGTGCTCTTGTCTTTATAATCCATTAAGAAACAAATATTACACAAAGAAAATCTGTAATTTGATGAGATGAAATAGAGTATAATATATTAGACCTAACTACGACCACTTTATTTAGACAAACAGATATATTTAAGTAGTGGTTTGGTTTTTTATTTATATATCTAGTTTTTATTTGTATATCTATAGGTAGTGGACAAGTTTTAAATCACCCTCTTGACATTTTATTACGTACACTTTACCTATTTGTAAATCTAATAATAATTCAAATTTAAAATATCTTTATTCAAGTAGGCATTTACACGCACTTTTGAATCGTCAATAACATTAAATTGGTCAGTATAGTCAGTCTATGAGTAAGCTACCACCAGCTCGGAATGCTGTTCTGCTGAGAAGAGCTGGCCAGAAACTCAACAGTTGATCTTTTCAAATGAAATTAAACAATGTTTGACTTATACATTATAACATCAACCCTGCAAATGAGTCAATGACCCAAGTTCCAAACATTTATGATTTTAATAATTTTGACGATTATGTAGTAATATATCCAAAAGGTATTCACGTTTCATATTTTCTCAAAAATATCTTTCCACTTCATCTTTTCGCTCCACTGCATCTATTATGTTAATTTTATAACTATATTATGTAAATGTGGATTATTAGTCAATTCAAACACTTCTCTCATTCGTAATTTTAATTAGATGTTCAGTCAAGTCCTTTATTTGCAGGATTGGATTTAATTCCGCTAGTAGGCACATTCTTGTGCTGCCTCATCTTAGGTATAGAGCTGGGGTTAGGTTGCGGCGTGTTGCTGGACGTGCTTCTTATACTGTACTACAATTCACGGCCTCATTTAAATATTCAGTTTGTTGAAGTAAGTAATATGATCTAACGTAATGATAACGTGTTCATTAATTTGTATTATGTTACTTTATTTTAAACAACTACTTTTATTGCTCTTCATGTAAGCTCGTGAATCACCGTTATTGGTTTTATTTTACAATATTATTTACAGGATGGCAGTCTCCCTCCTCATTATTCTGTGCAACCAATCGGTGGTCTCCACTTTGCTAGTGCAGAGAGGGTTCGTTCTGAATTGATTGCACTGCGGAACCCAAAAAGTCAACTGACGGATATAAGATTAGATAATTTAGGAGTCATACAAGATGGATTAAGAAATGGTACAGAAGCTAGAACAAGGACCGCTAATATACTAGTAGTGCATTGTAACTCGCTTACTAGATTGGACTATACGTTTATACAGGTATGTTTCATAATAAAAATAGATTATTTTTAAGTTAAAAATATTTAAGTTAAAAAAAGTAGCTAAAATATTTATAAAATTTATTAATATTTATGTAAATACAGTCAAGTAATATTTTACAGAATTTTATCTTAAAAATAAGAGAAGGTAGATCCTTTGAAACCAATAAATTCTAAATCGATTTCTATTCCACAGACTTACTTGTTTTGCTTGTTATTATATATGTGTTTTTATTTATGTGAAAAAATATGCAGATGCGAGAACTATTGTGGTTTAACTTAAGAGATATAAACATTTAGTCGATTTCATAAATGATAAGAGTTGTTTAATATGTAAATGATATTAAGACCCTTTTTATAGACTCTATTTACTAAAGACAAATACTTTTTACAATAATATACTTAGATAGAGATAGATAAGACAGATATTTATGCATCTGGTAAATTGTGGACAATTCCAATACAACAAAAATCAATAAAAAATACTATATTTTAACATGTCTTACGAAACTACGTTAACTTTAAGCAGAAAATCTTATAAAATGGTACAGCATTATAAACAGCGGTTATAAGCAGAAAATCTTATAAATTTGGAAGGTATATTTAATTTGAGATCATCCTAACAAATATAATGTATATAATTTTTGCAAAATAATATTATTATTACAAAAGAGTAAGTAGGATGGAATAAATTAATGCTAGATATATTTGAAATGTTAAAAACATATTTCTAAAATTAAGATAAGACCTAAGGTTTTTGTTAAGAAATAATATAATTACTAAAAGTAGCCTTTCCATAAGAAAGTTTCATATGCTTTTCTTCAACTTCTTCGTTCTTGGATTGTACTTCGTTCTTACAATCTCTTGCAAATATCTCATAAAATCATAGCATGAACGGCTAATTTGTGTTTACAGAGCATTAAAATGTTGGTAAATGAGTGGAGGTTGCGGGGCGAAGTAGTCTGGTGCGACGTCTCCGCACTCGTCCGCGCGCAGCTCAGCAGCGAGCTGACGGACGCCTTCTTCACAGACAGTGCGGCTCTACCGACGCTGCTGCTACGTGAGTGCTAGCATCTTTGGTGATCGCTATCTGTATTATGAGATAAATAGTTTCTTTTATTTTTTTAAACGAATTGTTTTCTAGAACTACTGGTCAGTTTTGTCTTTTTTCTTATTTTATTTAACAAATAATATAATATAACCAAAGTTTTAAAATATTTACAAACAATCAAGCCATTCGTGAACCATGACGATTATTAAATATACATTGAATATATTTAATAATCGTCATGGTTCACGAAAGTTTAATTAGAAAAAAGAATGCATGGACATGTTAGTTTATTTTAATTTTGAAATAAATATGTAATAAAAAATAAACCGATACACTTAGGGATCCAAAACTGCGCCCTCTGGGAAAATTAATGGATATTTTTAAACATTAATTTCGGTTGTGGCATCTTTTCATTATTAATATTATTAATATAAAACACTGCAAAGTTAGAATAATAGGAAGTCTTTTCAAAAGCAGCCCAATAGACATCACTACTGTCCCGATAATGATAATCATATGTATGTAGATTGCCGAATTTATCGATACGGGTAGTGATACGGTAGCTCAATTAGTAGAGCGATTAAAATCCCTGACCATATCGGCTTATTTTTCAGTCTATATTTATTTTAAAATATGACAAGTGCTGTTTCGTCTTGAGGTACAGTTTAGAACAGTACTTGCGTATATAATGTGCGCCTCTAATAATATTATTAGAGGCGCAGAGGGTGTCATTGGAAACATTATTTACTATCACAATGTCCAATATCATTGCATTACATTTGTTTATAATTCGAGAAAATGACCGTTTGCTAATTACGCGTTGTAAATAGGTTCATTACGAATATTGCATTTCTATTTGTAAATGTTAGTTAAACGTTGTTATTATAACTCATAGTTTATTTTTATGGGTGGTATTTAAATCGGTATTTAAACTCAGTACGGTGTTAACTACATATGTGTGTTTCATTGTTACAGAATTAGCTGTGACAACCCAGACGACTAATACTAGTGATACGAGGCTTTAATTTATATTATATTTACTATTACTCCTAATAGTGTTAAATATTTTTGCTTAAGGCTTTGGTTGTAATAAGATGTAAATATTAAATTATTATAGATGTTTATTTTTATTTCATTTTTAAAGCACAGTTATACAGATTTTTCATGGGAAAATTATTTGCCTGACGGATTATTTAGACTATTTCATAAATGAAATGATGGTTTTCAGTCAGTGCACTACCTTTTATTTTAAGGTCTGCCAGGCAACTGGTTCATCAAGGAACACGTCTATTGAAATTTACTGCTAGTACCTACTGAGTGTCCAAACAAGTTTGTAAATCCATATTTTTATTTATTTTTGTTGAAAGCGAGAGCCATTTACAAATGGTCAGAAAAAACAAAGTAATTATGCCCGAGTACAACGGATGACTTAATTATTATTTGATTATTTGTCATAATATCTACAATTTTATTACTATCATTAATATGTATATCGGCATTCTTATAGTGTCTACCAAATACCTCCTCTTGGATTTGACACTACCATAAAGTATGCTTAAAAAATATTAAATATAATGGTTATACCATTATCTTGTCTATGATTTGGTATACTTTATTTGACATACATAATGAGTAACAAAACCTACGGTATAATGTTTTGTATCACTACAATTAACAATTCTTGTTATTTTTGTATTTTTTCTTCTACCTTAATATTTTACGTCATGCATAAATGAACGGGTGATATTCCCGTGTATTATCCTGACGCTCCCACTTCATTATGTATGATTACGGCGGCTCCGATGTAATTCCGACGATCGTGATACTCCGCGTGATACTCCGCGTTTGTATAACAATCTTTGCTTGTGCTATATTTACCCTTCTCCTTGAAGATTTGGCTTTTAGAGATTTCTCCTTCATAATATCTAAACAATTTGGCAAAATGTCAATTTATACAATTAAATTTAATTATTGCCGTATTGAAAAGCGTATTGCGGTCTGACCTTTTGCTGAAAATCAATTCAACTTCAAATTTATAAAAACATAGAAACATTCTATCCATCTATTTGTTGAGACGGGACATACTCGCCATGTTTCTTTGGAATAAGAAATGTATAATCTCTTGTTCTCTTTAAAAATTGTTATGTCTCTAACTTGATTTAAATACGATTAACCTTCAAGGGTCACCTGTGAAACTACGATGTGTAGTAACTAGAAGCTTATACTATCCTTAGCAAACCTTTATTTAAAGCATGAAATTGGTATATTGACAAGAAATTGACATTGACATTCGCTCATATAAAAACCCGCAATCGAATCCGTCCAAGCGTTTGGCTGCTACATTGCCACAGACAGACACACAGATACACAGATACACAGATCGACAGGTCAAACTTATAACACCCCTCTTTTTGAGTCGGGGTTTAAAAATTAACCATCTTTTAATTTTATATTGCGTTACAAACAACTCATGTCAGTTACATGAACTAGTCTGCTTAAAAAACAACCATTATTTTTGAGATATATAGCAGAGGTTTTGTTTAATATTACATTATTGTTAATTTGGATTGGTTAATATCTTAAAAGTCAAAAGGTACTATTTTACATACAGCTATTTAAGTCTCTTATTTAAAACTGAATCGACAGTTCAGAATCAGTTAATAAGAATTGTGCTTTATAAGTATTTGTAATAAATACTTTTAGTCTAGTAATGACATTAGAGAAGGAACTTTGTTACTAGTGTTATTAATGTTATTATACTTCCTGCTGTTTTAAAACTAGCGCAGGCTGTGGATTCAATATCAGCTTGCACATGTTTTTAAATTGTGTTTGCGGTGCCCTTTATTAAGTCTATGTAAACAGAGAACAGTTCAATATGGTAGTTGGTGTAAATAACGTTCCTTAATTAAATAAAAATGTGTTTGTCCGAAATTTTAAGTACACTGTTAATATTGTATTTTTGAAATTATCCTATTATTTTGGTTTTAAGCTGCGTAGTTGTGATAATTGATTTGGATATATTCGACATTGATAAAGTTAAATATTTCAAATGACATATTCAACATTGTGCACATAAAATGCACCTTAACAACATTTAGACACAATCATACTATTAAACCATCCACCATTTGGTATTATGTTCTGAAATTATTAAATTAGATATGACACACATCTTATTATCTCCACTTAATCCCTCCATAGCGGTACGTTGTTTGCTCAAATAAAGAGGAGCATCGATACGAGTTACGAAACATATCTCGGATGTTAGATAGCAAACACAGAACTGAGCACTGTCATTGAAAGTGTAAATGTTAAATACTTTAATTAATATAACTAGACTCTCATTTAAAATAACGATAACTAAATAACACATTCTGTGTAACACATTGTATTTATATTAAAACATTAAAAGCTCATTGTTCCCATGCGATGCGAGTATCAAAAGCATTTCATACAAAAATTTAAAAGCGTTGTGAATACAATGTTTTCATTATAATTCATTAGTTTTTTTTCATTCATTCATTATTTTCATTAGTTTTAATTGTTTTTCATTTTATGTTTTTACTAAGAGAATAAAAAAGTTTGGATACTTCATACTAACTTTTATTTATATATTAAACTGGTATTGCGAACGACTTTTAGTACACTTAGCAAAGACTTACAAGAAAATTTATATCTATAGACGTCTTTAGAAATAAATATTTATAACTATGATTTACAGAAATCATATTAAACTAATATATCGTTTACAATATAATATATGTTCTATTTGTTTATATGCGGATATTAAATTATGCTTCGACTCTATCCAACTAAAAATATAAATATTACTAAATTAAAAGATAAAATATAGGACTATTAGAATTCTCTTCCTACACACACTTCTTTAACACACTTTATGACACTGCTCACAAACACACTGAACTGTTTACTATTTAAACTCTTTATTACCACTGTTACACTTTATTATAGTCTTAGTCGCTCGATCACATCAGCCTAAGTCTACTTTTAATCAAATCAGTCCCCAATATTATAATTATTTATTTAGTAAATTAAACTTCTATACAAACATTACATGTTTTAGTCAAACCAACAACTGATATCATTATTTTTTTATCAAAACCTACCCTCCAATTATATAAAAGCTAACGGGATCGATTATGATAGTTTGATTAGATATCACACCAATAATACTGACTAAGAAAGTTATAGGTAATAATAAGACACAAAGCTAATAACAACCGAAATAAATATAATAAAATTCTAGAGCGGCTAAAAAAAATTCTTCTAGACAATTAGGTCGATACGATCGATGATAAATTTAATTTGTCATTTTTTGCTTTTGTATAAAATACATCATAATGTTGAAAAGAGCTGCCATAGTTTATTAAAACATGGTTTGAATTGTAATGTTATTTAAAAATCATAATAAGCAGTTGAAAAAAGTATTTTTCAAAATATTTTTTAATAATTTCTTTTATATAATATTTATTTCATTTTCTTCATCCTAAAACAGTTGAAAAATTGTTCCAATATATAGGTAATATTATAAATAGTACCTGCAGGAGATCTCTATCTGTTTGATAATTTGGTTTGGTACAACTAACCTTACATCTTGATATAGTATATAAAACAAATATATAAATTCTGCAATAGGTTTAACGTACGTGTAATCTATAGTAAGTTAATATTAAGTTTCTTTTGCATTGAATTACTAGCAATATATATACAAACATATAATAAACGGATTTTATAAATTACTTAGAATTTTAAGTAGATATTCATGTTTCATATTAATGTATAAGACTACGAAGAGCAAAAAATTAATTTTCTTTAAATCTAGCAAAGTTTCAACATGCAAGTCTCGAGTAAATGAAGGAACACTAAATGATATCAATGTTGGAGCAACTTGTTTACTAATTAACATTTGTAATTGATACAGCCCGAGAAATACTTAAATCAAGGGAATTTCAATTTAACTTTACTAGAGCAAGGTTTAACATGCGGTGCATATTTCTGGTAAAAAGGGTGAACCTAAACCTTCTAATGAAGGGTCAACTACTAGACTTATTTAGGAGTTATAAAAATTAAAAATTTGCTCGTTTTTACATGAATAGGCTTTTTATTTTTGATTTGTATTTGATTACGAAATTTTTAATCTCCAGTTTTGATATCTTGTGAAAGTGCTTTTTGCTTTTCATACAAAATCTAATTATATTTTATTTCGTTGAAAGTACTTTATTCAATATTTTCTATCTAATTGAACTTTGTTTATTAAGTATTCTGAAACCAGTGTATGAGAATATGTAGGTATCAGAATACTTAACCCCACCTTTTCCTTCTTTTCCTAGCCTTCTTTATCTGATCCCATTTCTTAAGAATGATAACGTATTTGCATTTATAATTTGAAATGTTCCTGGACGATGGCCTTATTTCCGTCCGATACAAAATAAAAAATTACAAAATCATTTTTAATCTATATCAGAGTTCATTTATGTACTTCAGATAGAAGTTTCAGGAGAGCCTATTTCGATATCATGCGTATCGAAATATGCCCTTCCGTAAAGACAGTTCCCAATTTACTATTAAGGCTAAGGGGTTCCAAACGCTCCCCGATTATGAGAGTAATTGCACAATAAATTCAGTTATAACTATTAACTATCATATTTCTTAAATTTGATAATTTCAAAAAATATCCTTGTTAGATTTATTGAATTTAACAAATGTGTTAACTGTGATACCTACAGTTGGTTTTTGTTGGTTGTTGTTGGACGCCAAAAACTTTAAAAATCATTTTGTTGATATAATTATAATGTAAACCATTGTAAAATATAATAATTAACTTAGGCCACGAAGTTTTTCATCATTGCTAATAATCTGTGAAAATGTTTCATGGAAAAAAGTTTTTTTCGGGATTTTTTCATACATTTTCGTACATTACCGCTATATATATATTGATATTGACTGTCACGAGAATATTTTATAAGTAAAATAAGTATTTTGGGTCTTACGTGCTGTCTATTACATAATATGCAATTAACGTAGCATTTCCTACAAGATGCTGTGCAATAATTTTGATCCAACACTTTAAAATTACATTTTTAGGATAAGATAAGCGAATTCAGTATTTTTAAAAGTTAAGATATTATATAAATAAATATAAATAATACTTAGTTAAGGACAAAAACAAAGGAAAATTCGTGCCAAAGGGTAACTGAAAGAGATCTTTAAAGAGATAAGCATCCCTTTGTACTTTATAATTTTATTTTACTTGTATTTGTAAATTTAATGGTACATGATTAAATAACTGTTCTATTATAATACAAAGGTAAAAAAAATAAAAGCTTATTGTGGACATTTAACAAACAAAAAACCGACTATTTATGTTACGTTCAATAACTTACATACTAGCTGTAATTGTCTCTGTCCAGTTACTGTTATATGAAATAGTGTTTCCATTACGGTACTTATACTTACTTGACTGATTTTTACTTGTTTGGTTAAAATCAAAAGCCTGATTACAAATTTTCAAAAATGTCAACTTAAGGAATAAAGACATTTAAGGTCCGAATATACATTTTAAGTTATATATTTTTTTTAATATAACGAAAACATTTGAGTTTTTTTACTGTACATACGTGAAAAAGAAATTTTGTAGAACATCTCGTACAGATTGTCATCGCGTTCTTTTTCATTATGTTGGATTATACTGGATCTAATCTAACCCAGGCAATCCAGATATGTTCGGAGTGTATCTATATATATGAAATACAAAATTATGATTACTTTTACAAGAATCATAGTACTGTTACTGTAATAAGCGTACTATATTAGAGCTTCTAGAAACGTAAAGTCTATAAAATTATTGTCTAAACTACACTGAAGCGTGACTAAAATATACCTAAAAACTTTTAGGCATATTTTTGTCACGCGCCAGTGTCCTGTAATCCACCCACTTACAAGGTTAAATGCGAAGACGTGTACGAAGTTCCGCAGTCAATCTTTTCGTTGATTTTGGTAGAAACACGTACCGGAAATTTATAGCCTTTGGCATTTATTCAAAAAGATAAACTTTTTTTTATTATTAATTATATTTTCTAAATATGAATGACGGTAAAAAAATATTAAAAGTAAACAATCCTTCTATAGTACGAGATGGATACATTTTAATTAAAAATTAATGAAAACATTAAACTTATTCTAAGCTTTGTAGTTACGTTTTTATTTATAAGTATGTTTAACATACTTACAAACACAACCTCTATTTAAATACAAAATTAATAATGCGGAACAAAGAAGCATTAAAGTTTAAAAGTAGTATTATAGTAAGTAGTAGTAATATTTTGAATAACCTCTTCGGCCAGGAAAGCGAGGAATTGTTGTCACCAGTAGCTTAGAAGTTTAAAGATATCGGTATTAACATTTATTCATAAAGAAGAACTGAAAGAATAATACAAATTAAAAGACCATCGTCGCACAGCCAGATCACGAAAAAGACTGCAACAACTTTCAAATCTCGCAATCAACCCTCCCACAAAAACAAGAATAAAATAAATTAAATTTATGAACAATAAACATCTTTCAACATGGCCGGTCACCGAGGAAGATAAAGACTAAAACCTATCAAAGACTTACAACACAAAAAAAAACAAAATTATCAATAAAAAATTTAAAAAACCCCTGATACAAAAAAAAATTAAAAAGAATAAAAATAATATTATTTTGTACTTATTGAAGTCGTTGCTTAAATAAGTATGAGGGTTTTTAATTTTTTAATATTTTTTTTTCTGTTTTTTAAAGTTACGTTTCTAAATTGTACTAAATGAACCTACAGACACACAATTTTCCAGTTGTTTAAGTATTTCTATTAATCTATCCTACTATTATAAAGAAGAAAGATTGGTTTGTTTGTTTGAATTGAATAGGCTTCGAAACTACTGGACCGATTAAAAAAATATTATACCTTTAGAATCCTACATTATACCTCTGATGAACATAGGTTATATTTAATATGAGAAAAAATGAAGGATCCGCGTGAAAATTTAAGTTACATGATTCAAGACTTTTTTATAGAGGTATAAATGATATTAATAAATTTAAACATTTAGAGTTAAAATTATTTACAATCACTAATAACACTAACTGCGGGCGGAAATTGGATGGACAAAGCTCAAGATAAAGAAAATTGGCATTTCTTGGGGGAGGCTTTTACCCGAATGAGGGCCATGCAATAAATCAATAGATAACTGATAAATAAAACTATATAATAAATAAATCTATTAGGAAATTTAAGTATGCGCATTAATTGAAATGTATTGATTATAATTTATATTAATTATGTAAATACCTATTACTGCTTTCACGTAATATGCATGGAATCAAATAAAGCTATTATTATTATTATTATAATAACACTAAGATTAAGAGATTTATATTGTCACTAGTTGTTGCCCGTGACTCTTTACGTCTTCTTTCGTCTTCTTTTTTGAACCATATAAATCACGATCTTTTTTAAACCATATATTTTTTACAGTCTACGTGGACGCAGTCACGGGCAACATCTATCACTAATAAAGTACTTTACCTGAGTAAGTAAGTGTAAAAGCCTTTTGGCCTACATAATAAGGCTTGTTTCCTATATAGCGCCGGCAAAGCCGCTGGAAACAGCTAATTATTGCATAAGAACTTTTCACCAATAAAACGTCCATATCCTGGAGACGACTGTTTTTATTTCGACCAATCATAATTAAGATTCATCAACAAACAAAGAATGTACGGAGTGGGCTTCACAATAAATAAATGACATATAGAAAGTATATAATTTCATATTGCCGAACGGTCCAGATATAATAATTAACATCGAATTTTTAATCTCAACTACAGATCTAAAAGTCTTCCACCGTGCCTGTAAAAGATCTTCTCGACTCTTATAAACAGAACAATATGCGTTATTTGGAAGCTGTACGACCTCTCGAACAAAGCGGTTTTCGCGATTAAAGCTTCCCTTAAGACTACCCGGTGTTTAAAAATATTATACCCAGTTATTAAAGAATATGGTAGAATATCATAATTATACAAAAGTCTCACATATAAGCAAATAATTATTCCTTTTGTCGACTTGTCTCAACAATCTGTGTATTATATAAAGAAAGATACCGTGTGGGAGTACCCTTTGGTTCAGTAGTCAGGTACTGTGATCAGTAGAACAACAGGCGGCTAATTTATAAAACTTACAAAAATAGATTAAAAATTAATGAACATAAGCATGATTTCAACTTACCAAAACATCGTACAAGTACGCTGGCGCTCTGCCAACGGGATTGTTGTCTCTCAGTAAATAAAAGACTATTCTGTGGACCGAGTTAAAAACATGTAATATATAGACCATATTGTAAAATAAGAGTTAAATCTTTTACATATCTTTGAATGTAGAACATTAAAAATTAAATAAATAAAACTACAAGTGAAATTGCTTTTCAATCACAAAAAAGCAAACAGAAGAAGCCTGGTTAGAAATATCGAATCGTCGCGCAAATATCAGAGATCAAGAAGTGGAGGATTATCGGCGCTCAAAAAAAGAAGTATCGATCTGATCAGCATTTAAAATTTGTACTGCCTTAGCAGTAAACTGAAGTTGTCCTTATCGAGTGCGCTCTTGAGCCGCTGCGTTCATTGGTTATTAAGTTGGTTATAAACTCCCCAATGTCGACATTATGTCTATTAAGCAATGGAACGCGTTTAGTGAAAAGTAAACTGGTGCACAATGTGGTTTGCGCCACGATACTTAAAGGAGAATTCAAAGGCGAGATCTTATGAGGATTCCAATGATTGCAACGGATATGCTGTTTGACTTTAAATGACTTCAATTCCCTATTTGTCTTCGCCTCGACGGTTAAAGTCACAAGGTGACTTATTAAATATTTGTGGTCTTCTAAATTCAGGTAAAGATTTTTTTTCTCATGGTCATAATATGTGGCATGTTCACGGGTCGGAAAAAAATCATCTTTATTGGTTTTAATGCTTGACGATAAAACAAACATGTTTATCACTAGTTGCTTTACTTATATTGTAACTCGTGCAATTACAATCAACACTTTAGAAAGACTTACTTGATTTTTTAAATGTACTTTTTTATCGTAATAAAAAATAACTTAATAGTGTAGATATTAATTTTAAATCATAAATCCGCACATTTATTAATTGTTAGGTCATCTAGTTTTATAAAAACAATAATATTTTTGAAAATACATGGACGATTTTAATATCCTATAAGGTATACAAACTGATAAGAATAGAAATTAAAGTAAACAAGAAAATTAGAATCGAAATTTGAATAACTAGTTGTACGCATGCCTTATCATTTTAACTTATATCAACAAATACTAGTTAGAATTTAATTAAATTCTCTCAGATTTTGTAGATAACTATAGTTACATATTACTTAATTTACACATTAATTAATATTGTACTGTACTGTTTAGTTTCAAAAGTAGAAACTAGATATGTTGAGAAATATTATATGTTTATAAATATTATAAATATTTATAAACATATTTATAATATTATATATATATATATATATATATATATATATATATAAAGATATAGAGTTAAATACATCTCTTTGACATTTGTATTTGAGAGTCTAGCCAAAGTTAACAGAGAAGCATTTTTGCTTAGTTTATTTATATAAGTATATAGTAGGACAAAGCATAAAGATTGTAACATCCGAAGGAAAAATAATAGACCGCATTTCCGGCTTTTGGAAGAAACATCTTACAAATATACATTTATAAGAACGATATTGTAATGCGTTTGTTGGAAACGATTTTATTGCATCGTGAGATAAAACTGACTATGGTTGAATAAGAACAATTGAATGAAATATTTTATAAAATGTCAATATAGACGCTTTAAAATTACTTACATAAATGTTCTTCATAATGATATATATAATTTGTAATGAAAACAGAGATGTATATGTCTGAATATTACTTAATAGTTACAATATTCTCAAATTTCAATCAGTCCTTTTGTAAGGCCACATCATCGTACATAGAGTTAGAACTAAGTTATTTTTTTTTCTTAATGTACACTTTCAGTATAATAGTCTTGAATGCTACTCTGAGTAAATTTAGGCACATTAAATGTTATAAATGTTGGAACAACTTTAGTAGTCTTTTGTTATGCTTACTAATTAATAATCAAATTAATCAATCAAAAGAATTCTAATTTAAGTCAATAAGAGTAAGGTTCAATTTATGATGCATATTTATGAAAAATGGTTGCCGAACGATGGTTGCTAATGGTTGCTAATGAAGGGTCAACGAGAATTCGTTAGGAATTATAAAAAACTTTTTACATGTTTTTATCTTTGTGAAACTGCTTATAGCTTTTAATACAATATGGAATTATGTTATTGCTTAAAGTACTTCTTTCCGTATTTTTTATCCTTGTTTTTTAACTATTTACATACACAAAACAAAATAACGTTTTGTAAAGAAAGGTAAAGAACTGGACGCTCAAACTCTTCACTTTCTCTTCCTTTTACTTGTATCCTTTAGCTCTTTCCATTTTTATTAGCATAAATCATTTTCTTTTCAAGTTAAACTATTTTTTAAGGTTTTATACGGCATACTTTCATTTATTAAAATTTTTATACGTTTTTATATTTTTTTATAAGCCGTCAAACGCCAGTTGCACGGTTTCAAAGTTACTTTAAAGGGGAGGAACTGGCAAAAAAGGCCATTGCTGCTCTTGTCACTTATTTATAAAATGACAATTATTCATTTTGTTCATTTTGTATTTCCTATATATCCATAGACGACGGTATCATTTATTATAGACTATCTAGTCATTGGTCACCTTATATCATAAAAGTGGACGGCGTTTAAGCTGGTGTGCAATGCTGTGATGTTTCAGATATTAATAATCAAAATGGAGTGGGGTGGCGAGGAGGACAGACCGTGTTTGTCGAATGTAATTGAAGAGCTTCAGATTTTGTTATATCCGTGTCATATTCGGGTCATCGTCGGCATATTGTGTGCCGTGAAATGTCCAACTTTCCTAGAATTTTTAATATCTCTTAATTTTTTAAAGAGAACTTACCATCTGGTGGATTATTGGCTTGTTTGACATACTTTCCGATAAACTAAAACCAGCCAAGTGCGAGTCAGACAAGAAGGGTTTCGTGCAATTACTTATAAAATTCGGCAAATCACCACCACCATCACCATCCGGCATCGTTTGTTGTATGGGAGCCTCCATAAAATATGCACTTCATTTTATTATTACATTATATAGCAACAGAATTGTTTTTTATAAAAAATTCAACTACCTTACTATCACGGTTCATGAGATACATCCTGGAGATAGGCAGATGAACAAACAGACAGACAGACAGACAGATGGACAGGCGGTTTGATACACAGACTGATAGACGGGCACCCGAACGATAGACGGATAGCGAAGTCTTAGTAATGGATGAATGGATGCCACAATACGCGATACGATATCGTAATTGGTAGAGCGACGGGATGATTTTTCTGAGGTCGCGGATTCGAATCCATACCCGTATCGGTTTAGTTTCATTTTGTATTTATTAAATAATTAAACAAGCTTAAAACAAACATTATATTTTACTTTCTTATTACCCCGTACTGGCTCCATCTTGGTGAAATCAACACTTCGTACATAAAGTAATAAGTAATAAAAAAACCGAGAAAACTGTTTCAAGTTACATAATATTCTTTCAATAAAGAAGGCACAAACACGATAAATAAAAAATATCGTAAAATTTATATCGAACTCTATATGTGTACCTAAATAAATGTAAATATTACACAATACTCATTAATAATATGATTGAATTATGTATTGATTCAAAATCTTATTTCTTGTACTGAATTCTAAACTTAACAAGATATATTAAACAAAGTTCCTTAAAATAATTGCATGTAAAGGCAGTCTCATTTTGAATCGGAGTGCCGTATGCGTGATGGCTGTCATTGTATATAAGTTCCCGAAGGCTTTATATGAGATTTAAAAATATCTATAGAAACATACGGAAGGATAATTGTTCTTAAGGATAAAATAATCTTTAACGGTTAAAAAAAAAATATCTTAAGTAACCTACCTTACGTTACTTAAATAACCGATTTAAATTAAAAGACTGACTCCGTTGACCAATCTGCTTTCTTAGTTGTAGAATGATCTAATAAAAGGTAAGAAATGACACTGAAAAAATTACCTACGTTTCATTGTTTATAAAAGATAACAGAACTGTGGTTATATATAACAAATTATTTTCGTTGTAGTTTTTAACTTTTCAAATACAGAATTTCAAAATAAAATATCATATCAACACGAGAAAATGAATAATAATTATAATTATTGGAGTTATTTATTGAACGTGTAGTATATTTTGTTACCTTTAAAAAATTTCTTTTTATTGAGAATAAGTCTTTTACATTGTCTCAAAATGCAAATTAGGTTCGACATCGGGCAAAAAGAACAAAGTCTATTTACTTCCTGATTTGAGAAGATAACTTCATTGAGCGAGTATGGTTTGCATCAAACAGCTTCGTTCGTTCGGAGCCCAATCATAGGCCTTTGTAAGCTTTTCCTGAATTCAATACGATTTCTGGTTTATAAAATCTTTTTGGCTGCGTCAGACTTCATTTTCCATTTCATGGCGGTGGATCAAAAATCCTTTTTAGTGGAGTTTTATAAAATATCCTTTTAATATTTTAAACTTTTTTCTTTGTCATTTTATTATTTTACTTGAACACTCATATAATTGTGTATGTAGAAAGTTTGTTATGGAGATAACGGACCGCCTGATTAATCATCATATTTTAGATTCCTTTTAATATTTTCTACAACAAAGACTAAAATGAACAATAATCATATGAAAACGAAAATGTATCGTTAGTAATTTTTTTTGAATGTTATTATAATTGACTTATAATAATATATTCCTATATAGAATATAACAGGACTAAATAATTTACGGTATTGTTCGAACAGGCAAAACTCTGGAAGTGTCAGTAAAGTATCGAAAATTCCTTTCCTAGAGCCTCTATCTTCTTTATTGTGACAGCTCTTATTATATCAAATCTTATCTTATTACATAAAATTAGTCCAACTAATCCGTTTGTCCGTGTATAATATATTCTCGACTTCTCGAGGCCCGAGGTCCCCGAGGTTCCTGAGATCGCGGTTTTCCTGATCAGTGCTATCGTTGTATTGTTGCCAGCTCTACGGGTATTCCCAACGTTTTCGTCAAGTGCTTCCGCATTTTATTAACAGAAATAATGTCGTGATTAGAGCCTACGACCATTACTCGACCGATGACAACAGGCGGGAGTTACGCCGTCTCCAAACACAGTCGAAACAAGTTCTTAATACTTTTAGAGATAGAGGCTGGGACAGGAAGTTCTCGGCTCTTTCTCCAACACACTAAGAATACTGGAACTTGCAGAGAGCGTTGAAGGCGAACACGGTCTCGGCATTGCCTCCAATGGGATAATTTTTAATTCTAGGATAATTTTTAATTTTAGAAGCCTCGCGAATCCTTGGCACTCATATGTGACGATATTTGTGTCTTATTCAAACTGATACATATAATGATTGGGCTTGTCTATGGTACTCGTGCACATAACCAACAATGCTTATTGTATTATGGCTTGTATGACAATCGACAATCACAGTCTGATTTATATACCTCGGCACATTGTTAAGGAATATTAGTTTTAATTGGTTTATTAATTATTAGTTTTATAAATAGTTTTAATAGAAACCTTTTTTTTTATATTGTAAATTTTGTCAATAACTTCCATTTCACTTTCACATATGCTGATGACGATTGCCGATCAACCCTGGGTTTTAATTTTGTATCCAAACGCTACTATCATTTGACGATGAATCCAGCATGTGTGAGTAGTAATTGTAATATTAAAAAATTGTAAAGCAATTGACATAGTTATGGCATTAATAACGTAACTAGGGTATAAGTGTTAATAACATTGTTATACTTAATTATGTTATGAAAGTAAATATAAATACAAGCACTTGCTGTGGATTCAATATCAACATGCACAAAATTGTAAAGTGCGGTTGTGGTGGTCTGTATTAAACCGATGTGAACAGTAGATGGACCAAAGTTTTCGATAATTAATACTGTAGTATCCGTAAAATTGCGTGTTTATCAAATGTCAATTATGAATATAATATGTTCTTAATAAGTTTTGTAATCAACAAATTTGTGCTAATAATTATTTCATAATGAAGCAGAATGATGGTGATTTTTCTTATTTGGATATGGCACTGATAAAATTAGGCATTTATCAAATAATAATTCAAAAGACGATATAACTATATTATCAATATGTTGGCGGTAGAGTTGGTAAATTGATTAAAAAAAGGAGATCATCGGTACAAGAGTAAGGATATATACCTACAAATTGAGCCTTATTCTTGAAACATACTTTTAAATCATGGTGTGGATTAAAAATGTAAGAATTAAAAATAATAACATAAACTTAGATTAAATACTTTAATAAAGTAAAAGTAATAAAAAACGATAATTAAATAGCAATTTCGGATTTTGTATTTATTTTGAAGCTTTAAAGCTCTTTGTTCACTAGCGATGCGTTACTACAATGCTTTTGATACTACACTACTTTGTAGTATCAAAAGCATTCCATGTAAAAGAATCAAGTGTTATGAACAAAATGCATTGTGTTAATTATTTAGTATTTATGACTTTTCACTGCGTTAAATGGTTTAGTCTATTTTATTATTTATGAAATAAAAAGGAAAACGAACGACTTTTAATGCATTTTTATATACATCCAAACTTACCCTAATAAACGTCCATAAAACTAGATATTTATAATTTTGATTTACAGAATTCATATTAAAGTTACTAATATGTCATTTAAAATAATATATGTTGTTCACGTTTAGCGAAGTCGTAATACTTCAAGTACGTGGACGATAAATCTTGCTTCGACATTCTAGCTAACTGGAAACATGAAACTAATCAGAAGCAGATTGTTTTCAGTTTAAACTGATGTTAAAAAATATTTTTTTTTTTTTTTTTTCTATATTCTCTAGGGCAATGCTTGACTACATTCCACCTGATGGTAAGTGGAATGTAGTCTTAGGTGGTAAGGCGCATTACCCTAGCAACCTATTCACTTTTCGCTTGAAGACACCCACATTGTATTCGGTCGGAAATACCGACGCAGGCAAGCTGTTCCAATCCTTTGCTGTACGCAGTAAAAATGAGGAAGCAAAGCGCTTCGTTCGGACAGGTGGAATGTCCACAACAAAAGGATGAAAACCTGCCGTGCGTCGGGACGTCCGGTGATGGAAGGGGGACGGGGGAATTAAATTGTGTAATTCCTGCGCACACTCACCAAAATGTATCCTATAGAATACTGAGAGGCTAGCAATTCTACGCCTGTGCTCAAGGCTTTGGAGTTTGGCTCCGACCAATTCGGGATCGCCTATAAGCCTCTTTGCTCGCCTCTCAATTGAGTCCAGAACCGCAAGATGAGACTTTGCGGCACCAGCAAATATGTGACAACAGTACTCTACACACGACCGGATCTGCGCTTTGTATAAAACAAGAAGCTGTCCCGGTGTAAAGTACTGCCGAACCTTCGCCAGAACGGCAAGCTTTGCTGCTGCTGCTCTTGCTCTGGACTCAATGAACCGACCAAAGTTGAGGTTCGAGGAAATCTCTAAGCCTAACAACTGAAGCCGGTCACTGTATTCCAAGGATGCATTCTGGAAAGTAGGTGCCAAGGTGAAAGGGCTCCTTTTGGCGGTGAATAGACACGTCTGCGTTTTGGTGGCGTTGAACTTGACAAGATTGGCATTGCTCCATGCGGAGACTGCCTGAAGTTTGTCATTAAAACGTTGCACCATGGCTTCTCTTTCAGACTGTACTTGATCTCGACTAGCCCGAGTACTCGGCAGATATCTTTCTACAACTGTGCTGTCGTCTGCATACCCATAGATACCGGGCTTCAACAGATCATTAATGTGCAGCAGAAACAGAGTTGCAGAAAGAACGGACCCCTGAGGCACTCCGGCATTTATTGTCAAGGGTTCCGAGGAACACCCGTCGACAACTACTCGGAGAGATCTGTGGCTCAGAAAGTCCGTTACCCAGCCGATCAGACCAGGAGATATACCGTACGCTGAAAGCTTGCTTATAAGGCTCGCATGCCAGACCCTGTCAAATGCCCTCGAGACGTCCAGAGAGACGGCGACCGCTTCTCCGTTCTTCTCGATGGCCTCGCCTAAAATGTGAGTAGCATACACTAGGAGGTCCCCAGTAGACCTATTACGGCGAAACCCGTACTGTCGGTCACTGAGGAGATCGTTACCTTCTAGGTATGCTAGTACGCGCGATCACAATACACGCTCCATAATCTTGCAGAGTATGGAGGTGATTGAAATCGGTCTGTAATTGACAGGGTCGGCACGGCTGCCTTTTTTGGGCACGGGTTGCACATTAGCAAGCTTCCAGGATTTCGGCACTATTCCAGTCGTGAAAGAGAGACGATACAGACGTGTCAGTACAGGAGACAACTCAGCTGCGCATGTCTTGAGCAGAATGGCTGGTATACCATCAGGACCACTGGCTTTATTCACATCTAAACGACACAATGTTCTCCATACCTCTTTGTTAGTGATGCGGATTTCAGGCATCGAAACACCGCAGTGAGGAAGATGTGCTGGAGAAGCATTGCCAGTGTCCAGATGCGAATTATCAGCAAACAGAGAAGCAAGTACGTTCGCTTTCTCTGTTGCTGTGTGGGCCAGGGATCCATCCGGCTTCAGCAGAGCAGGCAGTGAGGGTTGGCAGAAATTCGACTCGATCGCTTTCGCAAGAGACCAGAAAGCTCGACTGCCAGTTGGTCTGGCAGAGAGCTTTTCGCCATTCTTAGCGATTCGATCAAGACGAGCCTTCCGCAATGCCTTTTTGTAGGACTTGGCAGCTTGGTTAAAGGCTCTCTTCTTCGAACTTACATCCGGAGTTTTGCGGCTTCGAGCATCAGCCCAAATGAGATATGCCGAATGTTTTCGGTCTTGAGCATGACCACATTCGGCATTAAACCATGGGCGAGCTTTGCCACCGATGGGTACGTCAGCAAAAGGAATAAAATACTCCATTGCCTGATGCACCACATCGGTTATAGCATCCGCGCAACTCGACGGATCCAAAGAAGAGAAGCAGACCTGCCGCCAAGGATAAGACGCAAAAAAGTGCCGCATCTCATCCCAATCTGCTGACTTGTATTTCCATACTCGCCTAACACCATGAGGTTCGAAAGCTGGTGGGGAATATGTAAACACAGATTTCACCAGACAGTGATCGGAGGTTCCCAAGGGAGAGGTAACCTCTACCCGATACCTGTCCGGATCAGTTGTCAGCAGAAGGTCCAGGCAATTGGCTGTATGGCCTACCACATCTGGTACCCTTGTCGCTTGCTTCACCAGCTGAAAGAGGTCCAAGGACAACGCAAATATAGAATAAAGGTAATTTTTTGAAAATTATCTAAGATATATAGAAGCTTACTTGTGATCTTAATTATTTTATTCCAGGCACACTAATTAGATCTAACAAAACCACAGCTGTTACAATCAATTGTAGGCATTGCCATAGTCTTTTACGAAAATTGCTGTTAGGTATAAGGTATTCAAACTGTGATATTTTGTTATTGAAATTATTTAACACGACCATATGAATGTTAATGCCGAATACTTAAAAAAAAACTTTTAATAAGTATGAATAATTGACTGATTTTATAAAGGTTTCCTTGTAGTAAATAAAGTTCAAGTGGATATTCACTATTCTAAATTCTTTTCTAAAAGCAAGCAAAATAAAAATATAGTTTTCTTTCAATCTAGAACAGTTTTAATATGAAAGTCTTGAGTTTCTGACTGAGTAAAGTAAGGCACACTGAATGCTATAAACGTTGGAACAACTTGAGTGGTCTTCGGTTATGCTTACTAATTAACATCCGTAATACAGCTAAAGAAACTTTTGAATCAAAGGAATTTTAATCTTACTACATAAATGTAAGATTCTGTTTGCATTGCACTTTTCTGAAATAAGGGTTGCTACCTTCTAATGAAGGGTTAACTACGAGATTTTACAGAAATTATGAAAACTAGGTTCGTTTTTACATGTACCTACTGTAAATATTTATATAATATGAATATTAATACAAATTATTTTCTAATAATGATAAAAATACATAACAATAATAATAATAAAATAGTTTTTATCACATAATCGATATATTGCCAAAAATACATATATTATACCTTATCAAGTATATTCATTGAATACATACTATTTGTGTTTAAACTCTGTGTAATTAAGATTAAAAGTATTAATTAATTTGCCTTCAACTACAGACAGCTTTATGATATATTGAATTCGGAAATGTAATCTCATTATCAATTAATACCAACATTTATTTGGACAAAATACTTTTCATTTGTTAAACTGAATTGTGGATTAAATATTTTGATGTCATACGATTATGTTTGGACATAGTATGATAAAAATTTAAAACTGTACAAAAATCTACATTGAAAATAATAAAGATTTTTTTGATATTTGTATATTTATTTATTTATTAATATTAAAAGATTTTACCCAATAAGGTCGTCCGGTTTGTAAAACTCTACAAAAATGTGTGTTACTTACTCGTAAAATAGAGGCTAAAATGTTTGTTAGAATTGTTTTGGAATATTTTAAACGCAATATTTTTGAACCTAGAATTTTAACCACATGTCAGTTAAGTCACATGCTCAATGTTTTTTTGTTTCTGTATTTAATTAATTAATTATTTCATCGATGATTTAAGAAGTTAATATTATGTTAATCTAATAATTATATTAATTAATTTACAATTGCGTTAATGGGATAAGGCAATTGTTTATTAAATTGAAAGTTTTGGTTGCCAATGGTAACCATTATATAAATAATTAATAAAGAGAAACACAAATACGGCAAAACACAAAAATTAATGAAAAATTACAACAAATGTATGTGTCAAACATACGATTCGACTCTAAGATACTAAAAATAAATTAGGTTAGACATTTAGGAAAGACAACAAGGTCTATTAACTCCATGACTAAAGAAAAAAACTTATTGAGCGAATATAGTTTCCATCATAAAGCTACCGAAACGTTAATCCATCGTGCGGAGACCAATCATAGATTTTTGTAAGCTTTTCCTAAATTAGATAACTTTTTCGTTGTATAAAAACTATGTGGGTGCGTCAGACATCACTGCTTCAGATCAAAATATTATTTTACTAGAATATACGATATATACTGACTTCTAATAATAGAATTACAAGGTATTGACAAATTATGTAATAATAAGTTGCCGTACCGTGTCGCTATCGCTACGACAGCTCAACTGGTAGAGAGACGAGACGGTTTACCAGAAGTCGTGGGTTCGATTCCTTGCCCGTATCGTTTTATTTTTATTTTTTTATTTATTTAAAATGTAAAACATATATTTCAAAGTTTTGAAAGTCACAGATTTTATTAGAAATAATAGGTAACTCTAGGTAAGAAATTCAGAAATATACCGAGGTAATTAAATTAAATTTTTTACTAACATTGTGATATCGAAAGGTGAATATATTTGTTTAACCCAACGTTGAAAAAGCCCACCAAAACCTTAAATATAATAAATTACTCGTCTTTCGATTTATACGAAGGTTAATATATTAAAATTATGTAATTAGTAACTTATTTTGTTACAGTTAAGTGCTAACAGACTAACAGAGACTACTCCTAATCGGAAACATCCCAGAAAATATACTACAAATAAAAGATATAGATAAAAAAATAAAGTGAAAAGATTGGGCTGAATGTATAAAGTAATAGGTCTCACTATTTTAATGTATTGTTCTGCTCTCGAATGAATCGATTGCTGTGATATGGATATTCTATTAAATTAGATAAGTTAGTATGAAGCTGAACTAAATAAGTTTTTGAAATCTAACCTAAGATTTAGTATTTTTTTTTTTTTTTTTTTTTTTTTTTTTTTTTTTTTTTTTTTTTTTTTTTTTTTGTCTGTCTATGCTGTTAGCCCTGTTGGCTATTACAGCGTCACCGGGGGAATGGGTGGGTCAGGAGACCCACCCTTAAAAAGGGGGGGCCAGATGGGCCCCCATGGGGAACGACGTCCCGAGGGCGTCTCAGATTGAGACACGGACCTCGGCTCGGGGCGTCGTTAGTCAGGAGGGAAGCTAAGGAAATTTGGACACTAGCGTCCTCCGACGGCAGAACGCCGGAGCAACGGAGCACTTACTCAGTTGGGACCTCGTCTATACCGGTACAGACGGTGTGTGTCTGTATGTTGTGTGGTGTCAATTATGCCTACGCGTACACGTTATTACCTACTGTGAACGCGTCGTCGGGGTCAACGAGTACCGACTTGGGTCTTCTTTTTCTGACTAAAGTAGTCTTACGTGGTCTATACTCTGCGGCGTCAGCCACCAGTGGGTTCGGGTGTCGCTCAGCACGTTCAAAGTACTTTTGGGAAAGCCCCTTGAAGTACTGAGCGATGGTCGGAAGGTTCAAGTCTCTATGGAGATCGATGTTGCGTACGAACCACGGCGCCCCGGTTGCAATCCGTGTAAACCGGTTCTGAATCACCTGAAGGGGTTTCAGATTAGCGTGCGCAAAAGCGGGACTCGCATAGGACATGACGGAACGTATGCAAGCTTTGTAAAGTGTCACCTTATTGCGAAGGGACATTTTACTCCGCTTGCCTAACAGCGGATATAAACGACCTAATATGTAGGCCGCTCTGCTACGAACGGTCCTAATATGCGCAGTGAAAACTAACTTTCTATCTAACGTTACTCCTAGGTATTTTGCCTCGTCTTTCCAAGGTATCGGTTTATCAAAGAGTTTGATTCGCGGGAGGATCCTTGGGGGGCCCCGTTCGAAGAGCACCGAAACGCTCTTCTCAGGGTTTACCTCGATCCGCCATTTCCGCAGCCAACTCTCAAGGGAGTCGACTGCGGATTGGAGACGTTGGTATATCTCCCAGTGATCCTTAGAGGACGTGTAAAGCGCGGTATCGTCCGCGTACATGGCAAGGTGCACTTTAGATCGCGGTCTAGGAATATCGCTAGCGTAGATGGAATAGAGGATGGGCGAGAGAACTGAACCCTGGGGAACACCCGCCCTGATGGGGCGGGGGGTTGACAAGACGCCTTCCACTCTGTAGCGAAAGGAGCGATTCGTCAGGTAGTCCCGTATGATGAGTACGAGTCTGTCCGACACCTTGAACTGGTATAACTTGTACACCAGTCCATTGTGCCAGACCCTGTCGAACGCCTTAGCTACATCGAGGAAGAGCGCTCCTGTCCTATGCTTCTTGGCCCTCACAGTGGCCCCTATCAGTATGTGCTCCGTGAGGCGTTGCACCTGATGGGAACATGAATGGTTGGCTCTAAAGCCGAACTGCTCATTTGGGATGATTTTGAGTCTCTCGACTTCCGATCTAAGTCTACAGAGGATGATTCTCTCATATACTTTCCCTAAGGAACTAAGAAGACTAATGGGACGGTAACTACTAGGCAGATGCCGGGGTTTGCCCGGCTTATGGAACCCTATCACTATGGCCTCTTTCCACTGGGCCGGAAACGAGCAACCGGCCAGTAGAGCGTTAAAAATGGTAACCAATAGGTAAATTAAAGGAGGCGGAAGAAGCTTTATCACTTTGTTAGTGATCCTATCGGGACCTGGCGATTTCTTGACGTGAAGCGCCCTAACTATGGACGTCACCTCGTCTAGGTTCGTTTCCTCGATTGGCGGACCGGCCGGTGGCTGAGAACACATTATATTGACCGATTTGTCGACTATTTCGACATGATCGCGATCAACGGATTAAGCAGACAGACGGCACTGGCTCTCTAGACTGTCGGCTAAGCTCTCAGCTTTGTCAGAGTCGTCAAACGCGATGGCGGAGTTAGGTCCAACCAAGGGAGGCATATCTGAGACAGTGTCCGCCTTCAACGCTCTCTGCAACCGCCAGAATGCCTGGTGTGTTGGAGAGAGCGTCGCAAGCGTCCTATCCCAGCCGCTATCTCTGAAGTCGTCGAGAGCTTGTCTCGACTCCCTCTGAAGACGGCGCAGCCTCCGTCGGTTGTCATCTGTCGGGTATCGGTCATGGGAAAAAGATTTAGTAATATTCAATAAATACATAGTGAAGATTCAAAAGCAATTCAAGAATCACTAAAGCACACATTGTATTATTAAGATCATATTATAAATTCGTTTTTCAAATGCTGTCACCACAACAAACAAAAAAAAAAAAAAAAAAAAAAAAAAATCTAGGTAATTCATTTTAGATAGTTAGTTTTGCTTTATATAAAAGAAGTAAATAAAGGACATTCAAAATGAAAGTGAACTTTTATTTAAGAAACGTATATTTGTAACGGAGTGTTCGAACATATGTAATTTATAACTTGGTGGGGAAAGAATTTAAGTTAGAAAGAACTGAGCATTTTTTAATTTCTAAAGTTATCGGACAAAAACCGGTTAAAATAAAAACACAAAAAGAGCGGTTTCGTAAGACATAAATACTTTTCAATTATGGACATATAATGTAATATATGTTACCAATCTTTAATTAGTTTGTTCTGATACAATACTTTCAGTCCGTCACAGTTATATAAATACTTATTTATAATTTAACCATTTAAATGAAATCAGTCAAACGAAATGAGGTATATTATTTCTAACGAATGAATACGAAATGTTTACGCGTCCTTTACCTGATTGATGTTATTATAATAAAAATACGAAAAGCTTAAGTAATTGTTTCGACACAAAATTGAATTTTATATCGAAATATCAAACATTAAAGATAATGAAAACGGTACTCGACTGTTACTTGTATTATTATAAAATATTACCTTATAAATGTACAAGGGCCTTTAATTACGTGCCATGTTATAAAATAAGAGTAATTTTCTTACACAAAGAACTCTACTAATGAAAGGTCAATAATGGGTTTTCAATACAATTTACATAATAAGAGCTGATTTATTGTAATGATTTTATTGACTTTGTTATGAAAAGAATACAATAAAGACAATACCCAATAATAACAAGTAGATGACAGAATGATATCATAATTCATATCATGGTCCAGTAAGAAACATTAAAATTATGATGTTGTTTATGGACATAAAATTGAAAATATTTTTGTAATTAAAAACTTTTCATAAATTGTAAGCAAAGATCAATAACTTAGAAAAAAAAGATTGTTGAATTGAATAATATATAGTAGGTACATGCGTCACATGCCAGACATAAAAACAATGAAGGAAAGAGATTGCTGGTATACAATAATACTTAAACAGTATATAATACTTAAACAATACACATAATAATACTTAAACAGTATACAGTAAAGATCCTAGATACATAGTAAAATCCTTTACTGCTATAAAAATTACTACAAAGCTGTTGTGACATGCAGTCTAGCTGTATGCAATATGAATATTTTGAATTAATTGGCTCCATTTAGAATTCTGACGTGACAGACTTTAAATTAATTATTGAAGCTCGAAGCTATTATTATTAAATTACCCATATTAAACTCTCTTCATAATCGCTGTGGTTGATGTTAAATATTAAAAAATGAAGCAAGTATTCAAGTATATAGCTGGTGCCAGTAACTATTTTATTATGTATATACATAATATATGTTTACAGATATTCTACCTATTTTAAATAAAAATATTGGAGTTTTGCTGTTCGACCAATATGTTAAATATTTTCATATATTTATAACATTATGTTATTGATAAAACAGAGGCTTTTATGTATACAAATTATATTTGAAATTATTTGATATTCGCGACCACAGATATTTAAAAATAATTTAACTTTATACACACTGTTATTATATTTCCAAATATGTAAATTATTTTAAAGACTGATTAAGTTTTATATAATATACAATAGTGTGTTAGGTTTGGTGGGCATTTATGAAGGAGAAATTGTTTAAAAGACTCATTTTAGAGCGGTGTAAATTTTTTCATAGGCTGGTTAATTTATTTATTCATATATTTAATACTTGTTCAATTATTTAACACCGCAAATAGTTTTAAATGTTGGGTTTATTTGTAAAAGATAATAGCAAGCTCATAATCTACAGCTACTTTGTTTAGGAGAACTGACGTAGATTTCTTTCATTAATTAACAGTGATTTCTTATTTACTTTAAATCTAATCAAGAACTTCGATCTAACAAAGTAGTAACTGATTATTTTCCCTTTTTAAGAGAATTCTCCTACTTGCGGACTCCTCTTCCAATTATGAAAAAGGTTAATCTAACACGTTTTAATTAATCAGCCCCTGCGTCTTGGAGAGTAACATATAATATGTTATGATATATGCAATTCGATAGATTTTTAGACCATAGTATCACATCAGGCGGTTTGCATGCTTCACTGAATTGATCAATGTTATGTATTAAGATCATAACAGTGGACTTAATCTTTATGGCGATGGTTCTTTTAATATCAGTTTTTTCTCTGAAGTGTCTGATGTTTCCTTGTCGGTGAAACTTGCCATAACGAAGGATCTGCTCTTTGACCAAGGCAAATTAAATTTTACAATAATTAAATAGTATGTATTTTGCTAAAGTACTCCGATAAGTAAGTCTATTTAAATATAAAAAAATAGTAGTACAGATTGAAATATAGGTACATATTGATGAAGTGTATGCCTCATATACAATTTATATTTTAATTTACATTTACATACATATATACATTTATTTAGTATTATGATTTTTATATTGAGCACTACATCCAACATGATTGGACGTAACATATGAATTAACATCGGAAACTATAAAATAGAGGACTTTCATCAATAATAGAAAGAAATAAAGTAAATTTTGCAAAATACATACTTTTATATTTTAAAACAGATAGAAATAGTTTTATTTAAGTGGTTTTGTTTATAAATGGAACGTGAGTGAATTAATTTAATTATAGTAGTTATAGTAGCGCACAAAATTTCTATTATACATACATTTAACAATTTATAACATAATTAGTCTTGCCATAAATATTGTAACAAAGGAAAAAATATTATTTTAATTGCAAATAACATTTATTACTTTTACAGTGTGTTAGTTTAATACACAAATATAAAACAATTAAAAATATAAAAAGTTTTTTCGATGTGGTGACAGTCCTTTAAACGTTGAGGCCAGTTATCAATAGAAGCACGCGCTCTTTCCAAGGCGAAATTCTTCACTGCCAATCGTATGGATTGTGTTAGGGACATTTAGAGCAAGCTGTACTCTCTAAAACTGACTATAAATCTTATTCCAGCGGATTAAGATCGGGACTAGACAACGGCCAGTCTTCAGCTCTGATGAAGTCTGAGACGTTCGCTTCCAACTAAGACTGCGTGGACCTTGCTTTATGACCCGGCGTCGAGTCTTGCTGGAAGGACCATAATTGGTTATTGAACATGGTGTTAAGGGGCTTAACTACCTTCTCAAGAATGGTATCTTGATACACTTGTGCCGATGTTTTGATATCTTTTTCACAAAAATATGGCTCAGTCATTCCTTCACAGCTAACACCCCACCCAACAATCACTAAAGTCGGATATAGGCTGAAAGTCCTAAGTCATCTCTTAAAATACATGAATACATGGTTCTAGGTGCTATCTTCATTTCGCGAGATAAAATCTTTTGCTTACGAACAGGATTTCTTCGAATTCTTTCCCTTACTGCTTTGACCACCTTTTTCGTACGAACACTACGTGGATGATCAGATCTTTCTCTATCACAAACAAAGGAAGTCTCATTGTACGAGGGAGGGGTCAAAAAGTTCGCGGAATGAGAGGTATGGAGGGGGAAAAGGCAACTTTTTACTACCTGCAGTAGTTGTGACACTCATTAAGAGTATAAATACTAAGTTTCAAAACAATTAGGTCATAATTCACTGAGCTACACCTCAATCAACAAGTCAATCCGGAAGAATTTTTGCAACATGGAGAAAAGCAGCGGCGAGTTGAGTGTTGTCATAAGTTTTTGACGCTCTGTGGTGATCAAAAGGATGAAGTTTTAAACCGAATTGTGACTGGGTTCATCATTATGAGCCTGAGTCTAAACAAGACTCCATGCAGTGGCACAAAAAGGGCATATCACCCCCGAAGAAATTTAAAGTGTCTCCGTCGGCTGGAAAACTCATGGCTTCTGTTTTCTGGGATTCAGAAGGAATCCTCCTTATTGATTATAAATAAAAAGGTGTTTCTATAACTGGGAAGTACTACGCTACATTATTAGAACGTCTGCGAGTTGCTTTGAGGGAGAAAAGACGGGGAAAATTGACCCAAGGTGTGCTCCTTTTGCACGACAATGCACCTGTGCACAAGGCGCAAGTTGCGATGGCTGCTGTTCAAAGAATGGGCTTCGAAATATTATAACATCCTCCCTATAGCCCAGATCTAGCCCCTAGTGATTTTTATTTGTTCCCAAAAATGAAAAAAGAGCTTCGAGGGAAGAAATTTTCCAGTGATGAAGAAGTGAAGAGCGCTATTTCGGCCTATTTTGACGACAAAGAGAAATCATTTTTTTTCGATGGTATTAATAAATTAATTGATAGGTCTAATAAATGTATTAGAGTTAAGGGGAAATAATTTTGTGTTTTATTTCTTACTTTTTACCCTCCATTCCGCGAACTTTTTGCAGCAGCAGAAGCAGCAACGGCAGAAGCAGCAGCCGCAGTATTATTATTATCAAATTTGAAGGTCACAAGAAGTGAACAACTGCTTAGGTAACCTGACAGAAGAGAACCGTAATAGGTTTGTCGAGGTTCACTTCCGCTGAGAAGATACTTTAAATATACATCCGCTGCTTCGCGCCTTAATTAAAAAAATTTGATCAGAAAACGAGAAATGTGTGCTACATCTGTTGAGCTGAGCGTAAGCGAAGCTCTTAACCGTTTGGGAATCAATTTTTTGAGGCAACAGGCACAGTAAAACCACTTGACCAATTTTAACCAAAATTGGCACACATGTCAAGGACGTGACTGGGCTTGTTCTCCAAAAAACAGAACAAAAAAAATTGTTTCGTTTTAAGGATATGGTAAAAAAACTGAATTTCCCATTGACTTAAGCTAACAGTTTCTAGATCTCAACAGAAGTCGCTGTGCATGTCCATCGTATTTCTGAATCGCGGTATACATACAAAAATGTTGTTATTACTAGAAGGTACTAGAGAGGATTTTTAGGGACGACTTTACTTAGGGAGAGAAAATGGTATTCAAAAAAACATAAATGTGAAAGAATGCTAATTTCGAACACGAAAACAAATTAATCAGGAACTGACAACCCAGTAACAATCGGAATCTTAATCCTTGCAATTGTCGATATAACCTTAGTAAACTTTTTCAATGATATTAAAAGAGATGTTACGCAGGTGGGTCAAAAAGTTCGCGGAATGGAGGGTAAAAAGTAAGAAATAAAACACAAAATTATTTCCCCTTAACTCTAATACATTTATTAGACCTATCAATTAATTTATTAATACCATCGAAAAAAAATGATTTCTCTTTGTCGTCAAAATAGGCCGAAATAGCGCTCTTCACTTCTTCATCACTGGAAAATTTCTTCCCTCGAAGCTCTTTTTTCATTTTTGGGAACAAATAAAAATCACTAGGGGCTAGATCTGGGCTATAGGGAGGATGTTATAATATTTCGAAGCCCATTCTTTGAACAGCAGCCATCGCAACTTGCGCCTTGTGCACAGGTGCATTGTCGTGCAAAAGGAGCACACCTTGGTCAATTTTCCCCGTCTTTTCTCCCTCAAAGCAACTCGCAGACGTTCTAATAATGTAGCGTAGTACTTCCCAGTTATAGAAACACCTTTTTATTTATAATCAATAAGGAGGATTCCTTCTGAATCCCAGAAAACAGAAGCCATGAGTTTTCCAGCCGACGGAGACACTTTAAATTTCTTCGGGGGTGATATGCCCTTTTTGTGCCACTGCATGGAGTCTTGTTTAGACTCAGGCTCATAATGATGAACCCAGTCACAATTCGGTTTAAAACTTCATCCTTTTGATCACCACAGAGCGTCAAAAACTTATGACAACACTCAACTCGCCGCTGCTTTTCTCCATGTTGCAAAAATTCTTCCGGATTGACTTGTTGATTGAGGTGTAGCTCAGTGAATTATGACCTAATTGTTTTGAAACTTAGTATTTATACTCTTAATGAGTGTCACAACTACTGCAGGTAGTAAAAAGTTGCCTTTTCCCCCTCCATACCTCTCATTCCGCGAACTTTTTGACCCCCCCTCGTATGTTACGATTGTTATGTTGATAAATGAACATGTAACTTATTACGTTTTTAAATTGAGTAGTTTCATTGTTATAAATGTATACCCCTTTAGAACATATATTTGTCAAATTGTCAAACACTGCTTCATTTAAATATTTAAACATTAAACGTTACAAAAATTTTTTGTATGGTAGGTGTAGAGGGTTCATGGCTCATGATAAAAAGTACAGAATTACATCAATAAAAAAAAGTATAAAGTTTCTGTAACCTAAAAGCGATGACATGAAATGTTAAATCAGCACAAATTATTAAAATGTATAGTAAAGATTAGTAATAACCATATATTTATTCTATAGGCTTCATCTAAATTTCCATATTTCATGCCGCACTCATTAGCATTGTGGTAGCACACATAATTGACATTAACCGTCCCGAGCAGTAATTTAATTTCTGTCGTTGATTTAAACACTTAATAATGATGTCTTAACATTTCATTTTGTATTCACAAAATGTTTTTCTCTTTTCATCTAGCTTCGAAGAACTTGTTTGCTGCCGAAAAAACTGACAGTAGGTACTTACAAACTGACAGTACTGTACAAGTTACATAGAATTAAAAAGAGTCAGCGGTATTACTAATTGTCAGTGGTCTAAATTACAGTTATACCTTAAAGTAAAGTAAATTTCAGTTAATTATGATAATATTGTAATAACATGTGATGTGTATGTATATATACAAATGTAAGTAAATGGATGGATTACTAGTTACACCATACAGCATTTGTTTTACTGTTGTTGTGTAATAATAATTCTTAACGAGAGTTCGATCTGCCCACAAACTACTCAGTACTTGGCGGAATTCTATTTT
The DNA here is from genome assembly GCA_959347405.1 of Napeogenes sylphis. Lineage (NCBI taxonomy): Eukaryota > Metazoa > Arthropoda > Insecta > Lepidoptera > Nymphalidae > Napeogenes > Napeogenes sylphis. The sequence continues at coordinate 47,168,937 of OY365776.1, read as the reverse complement.
GTAACTTATTTGTATTATTTTGATAAAATATAATATAATCTTTTATTCGCTCTTGCGAAGGACAGTTTTCTGATAGTTTCTTTGATGTTGAGGAAGCTTAAGCAATATTGAGGAGTAGGCTTAAACTTACGTTAGAAAATATCCTAAACAAAAATACATTTATTCAGTGTTCGTCTATATCCGAACTACCGCCGGTGTTAAATATCAGTAGCTTCAAAAATATAATTCCAAAGGTATTTATAAAAAAAAAACAATTTATGGCCGTTATAAACGATTAATTTCAGAGCCTCTAACATTGTGAAGTTAATAAGTTTTAAGATATATTTATGTCACGCTTCAGTGCCCCAAACACTTATAAAGTTAAATGCTAAGACGTGTTTAAAGCTCTTCAGTCACTCTTGTCGTATTTTAAGATAAAAACACGTGCTGGAAATTTATATTCTTATACATTTAACAAAAAAAAAAACAGGTTTTTTTAAATTAATATAATTATAGATTATGTCATTTTTATATTTTACAAATTAATTTAACATTCGTAGTATCTAACCATTATAGCGTTTGAAAAGTCCTGGGATACGAGACATCCTTCAAACAAAGTTCTGGGAATTCTCGACCCTTCGATGCTTTTCAGAAAGCATTTTATTTTGCCTTTAGCAATATCGTGTAAAAAAATCACGTTTATAAAAGCCCCTTCTTAAAGATTTTTTGCGTCAAGTATTAGTTATTTTAGGGGCAACAGAAATACATCGTCTGTGAAAATTTTAAATGACTAGCTATCACGGTTTATGACATACAGCCTGATGACAGACAGCAGTCTTGGTAATAGGGTCTTGTTTTTACCCCTTCTGGGTTTGGACTCCGAAAAAGGCATTTTTTTTTGTTTTTAACATTTATTCAACAGAATAATAAAACTTAACGTTAACTTTAAAGTCCAAACTTTAACGTTAACTTGAATCTGAAATCTTAATAGTTGCTTTGCTTATTTCTCTTATTCACACACAGAGTCACTTTTAACCAGTTTATTTTTACAGTAATTTTATTAAAATATATACTAATTCTTAATACATAACTTTACTATTATGTACTGATTTTAGTATATCATAATTGGTCATACTAACAACATTGTTGATTCTCATCATTACAGATGATTCGAGAAATTTGTCTCGTCTCAAATCTAGTCTCGACCCGAAAGTGAGACAACTAAAATTACGAATAATTCCGGAACTTAGAGACCCGAGCTGAGATGTCCCGGGACCCAAACTCATAACCTGAACCTTAAAAAAAAATGTCATAAAACTTACATTTAATTCTCATAATCAGTAATCATCATAATGTAAGTCTTTGTTAATAATGTATTTCTTATCACTAATTGTGGTACATGAAATAAATAAATAAATAAAAAAATAAATGTGGTACCATAGAGTCATTATTTATTTCTTTTTTCCACTTTGAATTAATACCTATGATCGCTTGTGTATCCAAAATTGTCAGGAGGGCCAATTTCGATACTATGGTATACTTATCGAAATAACAGTAGAACGTTTTACAACAGTAGTAGTTCGTGGTACGTCTCGTATTATTATGAGTTTTTATCACTATATTTGTTCTAACAAATGCTATAATTACTGCGAGTTATGAAAATAAGGCTTTACTATTTATTTAAATGTTTGAGTTTATAATAATGAAAAGGTTACATGAAAGAAAATTCGTGTATGGTTACGTTTTTAATTTATTTTTCGGTCTATTTCCAGAGTTGGTTGCCACGGGATTGCTTTGGCACTCCGTGTCTCCTGAGGCAACCGCAACCGCAACCGCAAGGCAACCGCACTAAACAAACAGTTGCAGGAGACTGGGAAAAAGTTGGCCAGTATAGTAGAAGAGACCAGCCTAGGAAAAACTTATGTCGAGGCCGCAGCCCTGGGGAAACGAGACACCAGGGAGAAACAGCAACCAAACTTCACCATAATCGTCTCGTCAACGGAGGAAAAGGATACGAGTGAAGACATTCTGATGCGCGCACGCGGAGCCGCCGATGCCCGAGTGAGCGGGGTCGCGGTCGAGCAGATCCGGAAGCCGCGCAATCAGAAGGTGGTAATCAGCTGCGCTTCAAAAGAAACAGTGTATAAATTGAAGAGCTAACTACAGCAAAGTGATAAACTTAAGATCGAGGACAGGAACAGGACACAGAATAAGGACCCACTCCTAATGGTGTTCAACGTCCTAAGTTATAACAAAGACGAGGAAATACTAGAGTCCATAAAACGCCAGAATGAGCACCTCGTGGGGAAAATACCACCGGAGGAATACCGCGCTGTAGTCAAATACAGGCGAAGGACAAGGAACCCCCACGAGTGCCACGCAGTCCTCCAGGTCTCTCCACAAGTTTAGAATGCGCTAACAGCGGCGGGCAAAATACATGTCGATCTTCAGAGGTGTACCGTCGCAGACCACTCCCCTCTGGTCCAGTGCACGAAGTGCCTGGGCTACGGTCACGGAAGGAAGTACTGCAAGGCCTCCGCAGACTCTTGCAGCCACTGCGGCGGTAGCCACCTCAGGGCGGACTGCCCGGAGTGGGCCAGTGGGGATCGACCCATGTGTATCAATTGCCAGTCACCGAAAATCGAGAAGACGGACCACTCAGCCTTTGATAAGGAATGCCAAGTGAGAAAACGCTGGGATGCGATAGCGAGATCCACTACGTCGTATTGCTAAGGGCACCCAGCGCAATCTCAAAGTAATACAAGCCAACCTACAAAGAAGTAAGCAGGCCACAGCGGAGCTACTCAGGAGCGCTAAAGCAAACGGCACCGATATAAGCCTGGTCCAGGAACCATACGTGGGGGCGATAGGAATCATGACGTATTACACAGGCGTAAGAATAGTGCAAAAAACCAGAAACAATTCAAAACCAGTGAAAGTTCACAACCCGGGGGTGCAAATCGTCCAAAGCCCAACGACGCAGACCGAGAACGTGGCATGGGTAAGCATCAAAACCGCTAAGAGCACGCTCAACTTAGTGTCGGTATATCTAGAAGAAGATCAGCAGCTAGATCCCTACCTATGCCACATATCACAAATACTGCGAGAAGTCAAGCTGGTGGTCGGCGGAGACGTAAATGCGTGGAGCCCGTGGTGGAGCAGCGTGCGCGAGAACCCAAGGGGGGCCGAGCTAAGCAGCTATATCAACGCCAACAACCTACACCTACTCAACACTGGAGACACACCCACGTTCCTGACCGCAAGAAGCGGAAAAATATATTCAAGCGTGGTGGACATAACCGTGTGCACCGAGGACCTATATGGCAAGGTAGAGGAATGGAAGGTTGACACGGCAATGACCAGCTCGGATCACAACGCAATCACCTTTACTATAAAAAATAGAGTGGACACGGACATCAGAAGACGAACCACTAGAGTGTATAACTGTAGGAAGGCTAACTGGACACGATTCGACGAACAACTTGAAATAAGCATGAGGGAACGGAACCTGACTGAGACCAAGGTGGAAAGTGTAGAGGACAGGGAAGAGTTGGCGAGGATCGTGGATAAATACGTCAAAGTAATACAAGAGACCTATGAGGCAACTATACCTAAGGTAAAGACGTACGACAGACCTCCTATACCGTGGTGGACAGAAGAGCTGTCCAAACTAAGGAAGGACGCGATGACAAAGAAACACAGGATTCGGAACGCAGCGCAAAAGAGGCGCAAACACGTAATCTCCGAGTATCTGGCCAGCAAGCGCACATACGAGACGGCTGCGAGGAAGGCGCTGACAAACAGCTGGATGGAGTTCTGCACCAAACAAGATCAGGAGACGATGTGGGACTCCATCTACCGCGAACTGAGGAACTCACACAAAAGAAGCGAAGACCTGCCACTGATCAAGGACGGGCGCACATTAACGGACAGTGAATCTGCAGAATGTCTGGCCAACATCTTTTTTCCTGGCGACACGAAGGACGACGACGAGGTACAGCACGCAATAGCCAGAGACTGCCGATAGCATAGTACCGGGAGGGCAGAATGACCCGCCCATAACAGAAGCGGAGATGCATAAGGCAGCGAAATCTTTTAGTGCCAAAAAAGGTCCCCGGGGCCGACGGTTTGACTGCGGACATATGTCGGGCGGCAATGAGGGTGGTCCTAAGGTCTTCCTGAGGATCATTAACAAGTGTCTCGAACTCTCGGTCTTCCCAACAGCATGGAAATCGGCGGAGGTGGTTATCCTCAGGAAACCGGGCAAAGATGACTATCACGAGGCAAAGTCGTACCGACCAATAGGCTTATTGTCTATCCAGGGAAAGACACTGGAAAAGATAGTCATCAAGCGACTCCGTTGGCACCTCCTCCACAAATTGAATCCCAGATAATACGGGTTTACACCGCAGCTCAGTACGGAAGACGCCCTATATGACCTGGTAAATTATAAAAAGAAAGAAGAAGGAAATAATATTGGTAATATCCTTGGACATAGAGGGCGCTTTCGACTGCGCGGTCCCGCGAATCTGTGGAGGCTGGTCGCCGACTAACTGAGTGGAAGAAGAGTGCGCGTGAACTACCTGGGGAAACAAACGGAGAGAGAAACGACGAAGGGATGCGTACAGGGATCGGTAGGAGGACCCTTCTTTTGGAACGCCCTTCTGAATCCGCTTCTCGACGAACTGGACAATATCGGAGTCTATAGTCAGGCATTCGCGGACGACATTGTCTTGGTCTTCTCAGGACATGAGACAATAAAAATTCAAAGCGAGGCAAACAGGGCATTGGATCTGGTAAGGAGGTGTGGACGGCGTAACAAACTTCGCTTTGCGCCGCACAAGACAAGGTCGATGGTGGTCACCAGGAGACACGACAAACCGGTACTAAGAATGGGAAGAGAGTATCTTGAGCTCACGAACGAAGTAAAAATCCTGGGGGTCATCATCGACGAAAAACTTACCTTTGCAAAGCACATTTCCTGCGTGACCCGAAAGGCCCTTAATATATTTGGACAGATATCGCGAGCGGCCAAAACTACATGGGGGTTAAATCCAACCATAACCAGAAGGATTTACACAGTCGTTATCGTACCGATCATCTCGTACGGGGCGGCAAGAACACATGATCGAGGGAAGCATTAATGCAATGCCCACCCCCATCACATCACACAACACGGACAGGACAACTCGCGGAGAGAACCGAAGGAAGAACATCTGGAAGTAGGCCGCATTGTACCAATGCGGCCTCAGCATGGCGCAGGAGGCAGCTGAAAAGACACCAAAAAAAAAAATAAAAGAAATAAAAAAAAAAAATAACTTACCTGTCCTAGTCCCAGGACAGCAGAATCTGAAAAGAAAATAATAAAGTAATCATAAGTAGATATAACTTATATTAAATAACTATAAGTAGATTATAAGCTGCATATACCGTAGAAAATACTTAGTTGTAGATAGATATGACCATAGTAGTAGACACCTGTAAAATAGCACAGAGAAATTACTTGTCTGCCTGATCCTCCTCCAGGACAGCAGAACCTGAAAGCAAATTAAGGAAAGAAGTAGAAACAAATAACCAAAAGTTGTACATTTATATTAAAATACTTACCTAAGAATACCCTGTCCTCGGAATAACTAGGCACACAAACTAATTGTCTGTGTCAAAGCAGCGGCAGACCCTGTAGAACAAAATACTAATTAGTCAATAAGATGACAAAATAGCTAGCAAAAATATGCAGTAGTAACGCGCCACTCACCTATGTCCTCGATGTAACCTGAAATAGAAAATAGACCTATAAATAAAATCAATAATATACTTACCTACTAGCCGAGGACAGAAAACCTGTAACATATAATAGCATAAATGTAAAGAAAAGCAAATCACAAATATAACCAACATAACACAACTCACCACATGACCAATAAAGAAACACAGAATGAAAAACTTATTATAACCCAAACACTAACTTCGCCCACCCACGCGAAGGTACACTGGCGAACCATAAAAAAGAAAAATAACTTCAAAAAAAAATAGTATGACATAATTTATTAAGTAAAGCAATTTAAAAACTTGTTACATATTGCATTATCTTCTATGATTCTAATGTTATACGATATTAATTTTCTCAAATTGTTCTAAGAGCACCGAAGGTGATCTATTAACCCTTAGAATAATTCTACTGACGCTAGTTCAATCGCCCGTTACACAACTCATTATATTCTTCCGGTCTTTGAATGTTATCTGTTACACTGCGTGTGTTTTGCCAGATCTTCGGAACAGCCCTCGTGACATTCGTGGTCAGAACTTTGCCAACCTTTTTTTTTTAACGTCAGGAACCCATCATGGGTACCTCCATCAAGGGGGTTGATGGAGGTGGCTATGTGAGACTCCTACTCACTAAATCTGACGGTTGCCGCCGCCGTCATAATCATCACGAGAGCGCTTTCGCACTCACCGCGATGCCTCGACCCCACTTTGCTAACCTTTTTTTTTTTAGTGTTGGAAAAATGCGTTTCCGCATCCTCACACCGGCCAGGAAGGCGATGGCCGGGCTGTATGTGCGGCACCCGGCAGCATAGGAAACGCTGCCATTTTTAAGGCACCCCACTAAAAAACCAACGGCTGCCCTCATCGCTGTAATGGGACGCCACGGGATCGCTTTCGCACTCACCGTGACGCCCCGGCATCGCCACTTTGCTAACCTAACGTAACCACTTGAGTCCTGTAAACATTTATATCACTAAGTACACTTTATTTCACTAAGTTGTCCAAATATAAATATTTCGCAACAACAGATAACTGTTGTTCATAGTATAATTAATTTTAACTAAGTTATCAAACTAAAATTGTTATTATTAGTTTACATAACAGTGCCGCCGCCGCTGTGTATTGTTCGAGGCTATTGTTATATAAAACAAATTTTAAAACGTGCGGTTGGTGCGGTTTGAATATCAACATGCACATGATTTGACGCCGCGGTTGCTCTGCTCTATATCAAACTGACGAGGATATAATTTCACTTTTATACCACTTTAATGTTTTTGTAAACGACTGTTTATTATTGTTTATGAAAACTAATTCATTGTTATTTTGTTTTGATTAACATACAAACATAAATTTTACTGGCCACAATGGAAAATTAATGAACTTTTCTCCTGCACTAAACTTCAACAAATTCTAGGTATACGAACAGCTCAAAATATTAATAAAATTAAATCCGGCCTATACTGGTAACATTTTTATTTAAGCTTGGCCTGTCAAATATTTTACAGGTATCATGTGTCCAGAAAGACGAGCAGCTTAGTCAGATGATTTGTTTTGCACCTACAACAGTTTCTCGGGTATATAGTACAAGCAGCGTTGACTGAAAGGGACGTTACGTTTTCCGAACATCATTGAACATAACATTCTCGTACTTCCACATACAAATAATTTCTTAAATCTAAATGATTGGTCTTAAAACAAACAAATAATATTTATATACATTTACCTTTTAGTGGACCTTATACAGATTTCTTTCTTAATCTTTGATGAAGCCAATATATGCTTTTAAATAAACTGAAGGGCCCGTAGAACTTCGGTATTCGACTTTCATTTGGTCTTCGAAAATATGAGCATGTTTCTCATTTTCGCCTTAATACCTAAAAATTCCATTCTATTCAATCCTGTTTTACTTTACCCATTCTTATAACAAAGAATGTTTTATTGTTTGATGATTTATCGTCTCATGATGAATGTGTCTTTGCTTTGGTCGAAGAATTCTATCATAACTCTCTTTCGCCTTCCCGAAATCCTTTTTTCCGTTAATAAGTTTAAATTTTAAGTCCACAATAATATAAAGTTCTTTGAAATATTCATATTATCTATATATTATGAGCGAACAATTGTATCCCATCCAAAATATATATATCGGCGCAACGCCAATACTTCAACAATTATAATTAATAAATTAACTAATTAATTTATTAAATATTACGATGATTATTTATGAGTGTAAAAATTGCCATAAATTAGAGCATTTCTAGTTGTGTTGTTTTAAGAACATAAACAAAATATTACTTGTAAAATCTTGTAGCGACAAGCACGTGCGACGATCCCTATAAATGAGCCGCACAGAAATTAATACTTGGCAAAACTTGTAGCGACATGAACGTGCGACGATCCCAATAAAAGAGCCGCACAGAGAGGGCTACGGGTATTCTCGCTCAAGACGTCGGACCGTGTGGATTTCTATAAAGTCACTGTTGCTGCACTGCACAGCCAGTTGAATAAATGAAGCTATAATTATTCGTGATGTTTTATTTTGAAGAAGTAATAATGAACAACCATTGCGAAGACTACAACACCGTGACGGCAGCAATGCTGACGTCACACTTTTTAAAAACACTAACGGAGGTCTTTTCTCCGATATATATAATATATTTATTCACTTATATTTTTTCTACTTTGAATCCACACGAGATATCCCTTGTGTACGTCAAAAGGAAGTGTTAGGAGGGCCGATTTTAACACAATACTTATCGAAATAAGATATTCTGTTAAGACACTCACCCGCCTAAAATTAAAATGACATGGGTTCTAAGCGCACCCTGGTCGGTGGAGAAACAGTTACAATAAATTATGTCGGGTATTTTTTATTGTAATCACTGTTTGACATACGTCAATATTTTGTTCATATAAAACAACTAATAATAATAAGTTACTTATTTTATGGAGTCTAATGGTGGGCACAGCTAGTTTATTTTTGTTTCTAGTGTGAATTTTATGTAAACCACAGTGTTTATTGAATTTATTAATATTTGTTTGTCTATTTTTTCATTAAATTTTCATCAATATTGTATACGGTTATAATAGTCCAGTCATTTGGTCGAAAAAAAGGGGGTTACCTGGAAAGTATTCCGGGAGTTTTGGAAATTGGTTATTTTATAGATTTCGGTATGCTCTTTTCGAATTTCAATTTTCCACCTCGTATCTCCGCCGCTCGCGCCGCCATTTGGGAAAAATGGCGGCCAAAACCAGTTTTTTCGAAATATCTCCTTTCCAATGCATTTTTTGAAAAAAATACTTATATACAAAATTAAAGTAGAATAAATTTCCTACAATTTATGTACTTATATATTTTTTCATAATATCAATAGTTTTTGGCGTACGAGCGTCACAAAGTATCTTCATCTACACCACCACGTGTTTTTGGTATATTTTATTAAAATATTCTACTATTGCCACTGGTATTGAAGAAGCAGTGTGGGTCTTTGTGTTGGGTCCTTTTCTTTCGACTATGGAGACTATAGACATTGTATAGCCTCCATACTCTCGACTTTCAACTAAACATCTGTCGGTAGAAGTTACGAGAAGTATTTAGTTTAGGCGGAGTCATCAGTATACGTTTATATGTATGTACGTCGTACAGTGTTGTTTGTGTTCTTAGAGCCAAGGCTTCTAATACAGAAAATTGTTTTACTTCATTATGAGAAAATTAAACAGTTGAAGTAAAAGAAAAAGGATTGGAGACTTTTTAATTGAGTGTCAAAAAAAAGGATAATAAAGTAAAACTTTTGGCGGGCGTAAGATCGATAATGGTTCATGATCTGTGTGGAAAACGATATAATACTGAGAAGTTAATTGCTACATCATTGCGTAGATGAAGTGATGCCACGAAATATCATTGTTTTTATGTGCTGATGAGATAGCAGCGGAATTTATAGCTAAACAAAAACAGACCCGGCTGTACAAGCGTAATATAGTATAGTATATAGTATAGTGTGTGAAAATTGTCAATGAATGACAGTATTTCAAACCTTGCTAGAACTCGTAATGACGATTGGGGTCGAGCAATTATTGAGCGTCTTAAACATGTGAATGATTTGGCCACAGCTGATGCACAGTATGACAATTCCTGCATGAACAAATTTATATCAATGAGATAGATAGTGCAATGCATTTATTCTAACCTTAAACAGAATTTCGATGAGTGTCAGTTTTCCTTGGACGAATTAATGGACAAAAATAAAGGTGATTACCGTCCCCACATAAAAAAAAACGCAGCTGCTCAAAAAATACGTTGATTTTAATTACCGTCACTGCCAATAAGGCTAAGTTGTCTTAAATAAAACAATTTTCTGTATTAGAATGGCTCTAAGAACACAAACAACATGGCTCTAAGAACACAAACAACACTGTACGACGTACATACATATAAACGTATACTGATGACTCCGCCTAAACTAAATACTTCTCGTAACTTCTACCGATAGATGTTTCGTTGAAAGTCGAGAGTATGGAGGCTATACAATGTCTATAGTCTCCATAGTCGAAAGAAAAGGACCCAACATAAAGACCCACACTGCTTCTTCAATACCAGTGGCAATAGTAGAATATTTTAGTAAAAATATACCAAAAACACGTGGTGGTGTAGGTGAAGATACTTTGTGACGCTCGTACGCCAAAAACTATTGATAATATGAAAAAATATATGAGTACATAAATTGTAGGAAATTTATTCTACTTTAATTTTGTATATAAGTATTTTTTTCAAAAAATGCATTGGAAAGGAGATATTTCGAAAAAACTGGTTTTGGCCGCCATTTTTCCCAAATGGCGGCGCGAGCGGCGGAGATACGAGGTGGCAAAATTGAAATTCGAAAAGAGCATACCGAAATCTATAAAATAACCAATTTTCAAAACTCCCGGAAAACTTTCCAGGTAAAACTACCAAATGACTGGACTATAATTCCAACATCCTTAAATTTATATTTTAACGATACACGTAGCCCCTTATAAAATATTGCCGAACAGCTCGACACCATTGCAATTTTGCATCTAAAGTGATACCTAAAAATACAATAGAACTAACTAAAACATGATGAATTGCATTTGAATATTATATACCTTCTTAGTTTTCTTCTTGTTAAGCAATAAATTATTAGCGTTAAACTATTGTACAAAAATTGAGAGAGCATTGTTTATATCGTCAGTTACCATATAAATAGGTACCGGTATATAAAGTATCATCGTAGAAATATCACTGTTAATTTTAAAAATAAGAGAATACTTCTTTTATTCAACACACAACACACTCCCATGTTTATATCTCACACAGTAAGATTAGTCATTTATGTAAATGAGGAACAAGAAAGGATCTAACATAGAGTCTCGAGGTACTTCGAAAACGTTCAGGAGTGAAACTAAACTGTTTTTTTTATAGGACGTTATTTTCACTAAAGTGTTTAACAAGTTGATTATGAATAACTTTCTCAACAATATTACTAAATGTGGGTAATACCAAAATAGGTCTATAGTTACTAGAACTAGATTTTAATAATGGTGTTATTTAATTTCAGTTTCATTAGATTAGGTTGTTATTCAGTTTCATAAGATCAGGAAATATAGCACAATCTATACAATTGTTAAATATTAAATCTAAGTCTGACGCAACAATATCTATTAGTGGCAGAAGTACATCAATAAATATTTCCAGTAGATCGCATGTTTTCTTATCCCTGATGAATTTAAATACTTTAACGATTTCTAGAGCACTAAACTTTTCAAAATTTAAATAAATACAACATTGATCTACATTGTTTGTAAGTTATGTCACTGGTATGTATGTATGTATGTATGTAGGTATGTATGTATGTATGTAAGTATGTATGTATGTATGTATGTATGTATGTATACATGTATGTTCGGCAGCGGTTCGATAAAAGCCAAGTAACATTTTATAATATATGCCTTGATTGTTTACTTCAACGACAAAAGAAGTAAGATGTCATTAGATCAATGGTCAGTCCTGAAATTCATTAATAACAAGATCAAATATAGAATTATAACAACAACTTAAAATGTAATTTCAGGGTTTCATACTTCGAAAGGAAAAAAGGGAACCCTTATAGGATCACGTTGTTGTTCGTCCGTCCATGCGTCTGTCAAGACGATTTTTCAGGAACACCTGAAGGTATCAAGCTGAAATTTATATCAAACACTCAAGTCTATTATCCCTTTAAGCTGTGAAAAATCACACTTCTATGAAAACGCTATCAAAAGAAACAGCAATATTAGCCGTATATTTTCAAAGTGATTGTGACTTACCCGCAAAGGAATTTTAGCCTAAAGGGTACTTCCAAGCAACTTAATTAATCTTGAAAATTGGCATCAGGCAATCTTTTATAGCAGATATAAAGGAAAAACTACGAAAACTTATTTTTTTTGGTAACTTCACATTTTTTATATGTAATGGTACGAAACTTTTCGTGTGCGAGCCCGACTCGCTCCTGGCTGATTGAACCTATTGGCATATTAGAACCTAGGACCGTAGTCATAATTTTTGATCATAATTAGAGAAAACTAGCCCAGTTTTAATACTCGAGTTGTATTATAGATTTCGCTAGTTTCAAGGCTGTAAAATTTTATTATATCCTTCTAAAATTTAGATTGGTGGTGCAAACTAGCCATCGAACATAGAGCTATTCCTTAACTGTTAAGTAGATATTAGACTTAATAATTTGTATTAGAGAACTAGCAAATTAAATTTAAATAACGTTCGAAGACACAGACGAAATTTGACACACTCAAATTCTACAGAGTTGTCTGATCTAAATTAAAATACCTAGATTTTGTTATATTTTCTTATGATAATCAAACGTACCTACATATTTGATATGTATGATCTGGTAGTTATTTGTCTATGTTTGTAATATAGTATACATTGATTTAATCAACGCTCGAATAGTTCACGGAGATGTATATTGTACTCAAATATTTATAACAAATAATTAAAATTACAATAAACAATTATAAGAAACAGATACGATACAAGTGATTGTTGTCAATTAAGAAATACTTTAAAATTGTATTTCGGTATTAAAATAAATATTTAAAGCTTTAATAATATCGTTTATTATTAAAATAGGTACCATTGAAAGTCAAAGTATCCACTCACTTATCTTTAATTGTTTCCAAAATAACAATGGCACGACAAACCGAATTTCAGTAATACAAGATCTTAGAATATTTTTTATTTATGTACAATTACTTACTACAAAGGTATTGTGTAAAAAGGTTTTTAAAGTGCTATTAATCTTAGAAGATATGGCTTTATTACAAATTAGATTGATATTATATTATTCGACTATGATTTAGTTTTTGGTTTTACTCCTTTTATCTCATCTCTAATATAAAATGACACACTATTATGTTTTAACTTATTTTTGTTACTACCTCGTATATAATACAACATAATTATTTGGTGTCATATATTTTTTAAATTTATTTCATTCCACGGCTATAGCATCGTAACTACGTCATTGCGTACTTCGTAAGTGTTTATGATTTAAAAGATTTTACAACGGCCTTGATGAAATATACATTCACGATCTTTTGAGGTTTCTATTTTTCTATTTTGAGAGTTCTATTTAACAAACTAGATTCAGTTCCAACAATTAACTGTTAATGGGCATGGCCAATTTCCTTTGGTTTTGAGATAGGTCGTAAAAATTATTACTTATAGTGCGGAAGCAAAGCGGAGGATATAACTCTAAAAGTTTTCAACATAGCTTAGACTTTAGAGCCTGAATTATTTCACAAATTTACTTTTAAAGTACTGTAACCTCAAGTTTAAAATCAACGGCTTTGCTGTCTCTTGAAAATTAAAACGTCTGTTTTCAGCTTGAGCTTACTATTTTTATTTATAAAACTTGTTAAATTTACTTTATTTATTAATAATGAATTATATTTAGATACATTTTACAGAATAGCTTAAAAAAATATTAATGACTAGTATAGTACCAGATACCTGTTTCCTAATTAAATTATATTTTTTATTAATGCTTGTCTGATTTACTTTAGCAAGTGAAATTTTAAACAAGGTTTTGGTCAAATCAGGGTTCTCAGAGCTGCTGACAACATTTTCAGAATATCTATATTAATGTCTCTGTGATTATATAAATATTATCATCTTAATATGTTAAATGTTCTAATATATTTTACCTTTTATACTTGCGTAATGAGGGAGTTAATATTATTTAACATTTATGAAGATGGATTATTAATTGGCTTTAATTAGAAATCGATCTTAAGTAATTGCGTGATCGATATTAAGTAATTGGAGAGCTAACATTAACATTAAGTGTTAGCATTTTTGAATACATTAGGCAGTTAATAAAAATAAATTATATATTGCAGACGCATTTTTTTTGCAACTGCTAAGTAACATGAAATATCAATATTGATTATGGATTGTTAAAAGTACAGGTACAAATTACTTTTATAAACGCAACTCAAATATGCATCAGATCTAGTTTCACCATGAAGAAAAAATATTCTGGGTGGTGAAATGTATTTTAGTTTATGTAAAACTATTGTAAGGTTTATATTATTGCTATGCAATTATCTGATATGATTTTGTAGTGGTTTCAACATATTATTATTTATTTTGATGGCCACTATATTGTTAATATAAAATATTGAATTATTGATTTAAATAAATAAGTAAATAATAAAAACAAATAAAGTCTAATTATTTCAATCAATGTTTGAATAACTTACTTAGTGATATTAAGAGCTGTTACGTCAAGTAGTTGTTGTTGTGTGCTTATAGTAGTTTATATGAGTAAGATTAGTAATTGGGTAAAGAGGGGAGTTTGTAAAGAAGGGTATATAGACGGCGTTGAGGACGATATTCGAGAGTGATGCTGCTGTATAGTACCCACGAAGAATTATATACAAGTTATTAAAAGTTAAGTGCTAAAAGAAAATAAATAAAACAATTCAATCCGACTCTCTAAATCTAATCCGAAAACTCTAGTAAATTACCCATAATACAAATACCTTACATATTTATTTTGAAAGTAGTTCTGCAATTCGTTGATTTTATAGGAATTTTGCTGTCATGTTTTTGAAAAATACATTAAAATAATAAAATAATCCATTAAATATGCAGGCATAACAAGTTAGGAACAACTTGTTTTCAAATTTCAAGATATTTTAAATTTATAAATTCCTATATCTACTGCTAAGACAATCGGAATGAAGTAAATATATAACTATAAAAATATCCATTTATAATATGGGCTGCTGCGATGTTTCATATAACTTGTAATTCTTTTTAAAACGTCTACATTATTAATTAGACCTGGAATATACAGCCAAATATTGTATAATATACAAGTGCATGGTTGACATCAAATTCCAAGCAGACATAATACCGATAGACGCACCAGTTTGCCTTTTATATTCGGCAGCCCTCAAAAGATTAGTTACAAGAATCCTTGAAATTACCTAGTTCAGGTTAGAGCTAACAATGCCTTTACCTACCTCCTTTTAGATACATTATTTAACTATGGCATAAAAGTTCTGTCATGTAATTTGTTTTAAAAATAATGAAGCAAGTCACTAATTAGGTATAGCTACTAGAACGGGCAGTCACGTGAGGGCACGAGTCGTTGTTATCGACGAGTCGTTGTTGATCGTTGTTTCAAATAGATTTCATTTTAATTTCCTATTTTTTTTTTAAATGTTTTGTGGATATTTAAACTTTTATTTTTTGAAAAAAAGGATAGTGAAATTATTTATTTTATTGTTTTACTACTGACCAATCTGGAATGAAACTGGGAAATTGCAAAATGTGTGAAACTCTTTTATCAAGCAGATATGAGTGAATTGCATATTTATGGAACAACCGGATAACTTAAAGGAACCGGAGAAACATTTCTGTTGAAATACTACATATCAGGAAGAAATATCGTAAAAAAATATAAATAAAATAATACAGAAAACCCAAAAGAATCCTACATTACACTTACACTTATGAAAAATATAGAAATCAAGGCAACAAACCAAGAAAAGAAGAGATTATCCAAATAGTTGGAAGACGGCAATCGTCAAATCCATTCCCAACGTATATTCCCATAGCATCCTAAGCTTGATATTCTCTATGTATATACTATACTATGTATATATGTATAATTCGTATCTGTCTCGATTGTTGTTACTTTAGTAGTAAGAAATTAAAAAACAGATGCTTTCGATTAAGAAAAATTCTGTTGGTAAAGTCAAAATAGCTTTCTTTAACAACCCCCCACGCCAAACATGAAAGCGATGCCAAAAAAAAAATACCCCAGGAGGGTACCGGCTTTGATGAAGCCGGGGACCCCCTCCCCGAGCAAAATCGGGGAAATGATTCTCGGATTTTGCTCGGGCTGCCCGTCGTATCTGTTGCGGGCAAACTATCGCCTTTTGTGTTTTTTGAGGGCAA
Source organism: Napeogenes sylphis (assembly GCA_959347405.1). Taxonomy (NCBI): domain Eukaryota; kingdom Metazoa; phylum Arthropoda; class Insecta; order Lepidoptera; family Nymphalidae; genus Napeogenes; species Napeogenes sylphis. The sequence continues at coordinate 47,152,709 of OY365776.1, read as the reverse complement.
ATGACGAGTCAACGCAGCGGCACCCCGACCCACTTTAACTGTGGACTTTTGCAACATCCGGGGACTTCATTCCAACTTGAACGCCGTCCACCACCATCTAGAGACGGCGCAGCCGGCCTTGCTGTTTCTGACGGAGACGCAGATATCTCAACCTAGCGACACAGCGTACCTATCATACCCCGGGTATATACTAGAACATCATTTTATACCACACGCCGGGGTATCTGTGTTCGTAAGCGAGGATATCTGCTACCGTCGCCTTCAGGTTTTTGAAGGTCGGGACCGGTCTGTACTCTGGCTGCGCGTGGACATGGACGACCATGTCAGAGTCTACGCGTGCCTCTATAGGTCCCATAGTGGTAATGCAGAAACGGATCAACTCTTAGGCCATGTTCAGGCGAAGATTGAGGATCTGCTTTCACAGACTCCCTCCGCCGAAGTCGTAGTCCTCGGGGACTTCAATGCGCACCGTACCGATTGGCTAGGGTCACGTGCCGCCGACTACGCGGGGAGATCTGTGTTTGATTTGCTCTGGCAAATGGTCTGTCCCAATTGGTAAAGACGCACACTCGTCTACCGGACGTGGACAGCCATACACCCTCTTTCTTGGATCTTCTGCTGACTACACATCCCGAAAAGTACCAAGTCACTGTCGAGGCTCCCTTAGGGTCCTCTAATCATTGCTTGGTACGGAGTGTAGTGCCCATGGAACGCCCAGCTCGCACAAGACCTGTGACTCGACGCGTTTGGCACTACAAGTCAGCGGATTGGGATGGAATGCGATCCTTTTTTGCATCCTACCCATGGGGGCCGATTTGTTTCCCTTCCAATGATCCTAGTGACTGCGCTGCGGCTGTAGCTGATGTAATACTTCAGGGCATGGAACTATTTGTATCAAGCTCTGTGGTACCACTTGGTGGCAGATCGCGGCCCTGGTTTGATGCGTCTGTCAGGGCTGCAGCAGCTGACAAACGGCAGGCTTATCAAGGTTGGGCTAATGCGTTAGTCACTAAGGATCTGAACTCTAGAGTTCTGAAGAGGAAATATAATCGTGCCTCCAGATTCTTCAAACGGAAAATCGCTAGAGCAAAGTTCAAGCATGTCGTCAAAATTGGGGATCAGTTGGCAAAGTACCCACCTGGCACGCGCAAGTTCTGGGCGCTTTCCAAAGCCAGTCTGGGAAACTTCTGTCGCCCATCCCTGCCGCTGTTGCACACTGGGAACGACTCTTTGGCCCACACGGCAAAAGAGAAAGCCGATCTCTTGGGCACTCTTTTTGCCTCAAACTCGACTTTGGACGACCAGGGGAGGGCACCGCCTATCATCCTGCGGTGTCCGAGCTTTATGCCGGAAATAGTTTTTCGGCAAAAACTCATCCGAAAAACCCTCTTTTCCTTGGAAGTTCATAAGTCGAGTGGGCCAGATGGTATCTCTCCAGTTGTGCTACGAACATGTGCCCCTGAGTTGACACCAGTGCTAACGCGTCTATTTCGGTACTCTTACTTGAAAGGCGTAGTCCCGGTCTCATGGAAGCGTGCCCTTGTCCATCCGATCCCTAAAAAGGGCGATAGTTTGGACCCAGCTAACTACAGACCTATCGCCATTACCTCTCTTCTCTCCAAAGTAATGCAGAGCATCATCAATAAACAGCTCCTAACCTACCTCGAGGATCAACAGTTGGTCAATGACCGGCAATATGGCTTTCGCCATGTTCGATCGGCTGGTGATCTTCTTTTGTATCTTACACACCGTTGGGGAGCTGTTATTAAAAGCAAAGCAGAGGGTCTGGCAGTTAGTCTGGCACAGGGGGCTTCTTTCGAAGCTACCTTCCTATTTGCTTCCCGAGAGTTTATGCAAGTGGATCACCAGCTTCCTCACTGGGCGGAGCATACAGGTCGTTATCGACGGTTTTTGCTCGGACACTAAGCCCGTGAACGCTGGTGTACCCCAAGGCTGCGTGCTATCCCCAACTCTGTTCCTCCTGCACATCAATGATATGCTGGATATCTCCAACATACACTGTTATGCGGATGACAGCACTGGGGATGCGGTATATGCCGGCCGTGCAGGTCTCTCTCGGGAAAACATCGACGAGTGCCGAAAGAAACTTGTGTCTTCTATAGAGACTTCCTTGGGGCTGATCTCTGAGTGGTGTGAACTGAACAACGTACAGTTCAATCCCTTGAAGACACAAGTTTGCGCGTTTACCACTAAGAAAACCCCATTTGTCGTATCACCGTTCTTCGAGAGCACTCCCCTCATTGCCTCGCCATGTATCAGAATACTGGGTCTCGACATTTCGAGCAATGGTCAGTTTCGTGGTCATCGGGAGGGCAAGGCCAAGTTGGCCTCGAAGAAATTGGGAGTGATTAATAGAGCGAGGCAGTATTTTAAACCTGGCCAAAGACTTGCGCTCTATAAGGCGCAGATCCATGTGTGGGGCCACACATGGAGTACTGTTCTCATCTCTGGTCCGGATCACCCCAATATCAGCTTCTACCATTTGACCACGTACAACGGAGAGCCGTTCGGATTGTCGGGGACCCGGTGCTCTGCGAACGGCTGGACTCTTTGGCATTGCGTAGAGACGTGGCTTCTTTGTGCGTCTTCTAACGCATTTACAACGGGGAATGTTCCGAAGAACTATTCGATCTGATGCCTGCCGCCGAATTTCATCACCACACAGCGCGCCATCGCCTCCAATATCTTCCTTACCACCTGGATGCGTGGCGATCCTCTACTGTGCGATCACTATGTTTATCTATTTACATAAGTCGTATGTACTTTATTTTTATCAATACTTATTTTTAATATATTTTATCTCTTGTACATCAATTCCTATTATTGAATCTAATTTATTGTTGGATAATAATGATTAAATAAATAAATATAAGGAGTTACAAAAAGACTTAATGCTGGAAGACGAAGCTTCTTAGCAATCCATGGATTCACCGTGCGGGTGCCGGGCCCATCGCGTTGCAAGGAGAGGAGTGCAAGCAGTGCCTGGGACTTGCGACCCAGGAGTAGGTTTAAGGGGCCCCTTTATTATGCGCAAAAACGCTCACCTTCACCCTCCACACTCCTCTCCCTACCTAACCAAATTTGGAAAGAACCTACTAATGCCGCCTTTGAAGTACGTTCTAGAAATGAACCGATGCTTGTTCTAGAAAGGCCAAGATCTTTAAGTAGGCTATAGAGAGATTTTGCTGTTATACCTCTCGCTCCCACTTCTACCGCGTACAAACTAACTATAAATTTATTCCTGATCAGTTCGTTGGTTAGTTCGTAATACTTATTGAGCTTGAATGTGTGATCCCTTGGGATGTTTGTTTCCCAAGGAACAGTAAGCTCCACAAGTATCACGCGCCTCAGATGTTTCGAATACAGGAATAAGTCCGGTCTGGATGACGAAACACCAACATCCCCAGGGATTTTGTAATGCTTTTCATACGTGTCCATCATGAGAATCCAATCAGGAGCCGCGCCTAATATTGAATAAGGCTTCGCTTTTGATTTTTTGGAGGAGCCTTCTTTTACGAATTCTATAGATCGTTCGGTGGTTGTTATACCCTTCCGCGCTCTTGCTACTGAAAGACTAACCGCTTCCCGTATAATTTCTAATACCTTGTCGTGGCGACGCGAGTATTGACCTTTATCTAGAAGTACCCTACACCCTACTAATAGGTGTTTCGCGGTTCCTATTGCCTCCCCACAGATGTTGCAAGACTTTTCGGTGGCTTTGCCCCATCTTACTAAATTACTTTGATCTGGGAGAGTCATTTGGAATGCATTAAGATAGAATTTTAATAATGCTGGGGACCAATCATAAATTAAGGTGCGCCACTTCAAAGCTAGTGGAATACAAAAATCTCCTATGGTCACCCATTCGTTTTGAATTTCTAGGCTCATCGCGTGGAGTCGGTAATTATCGTTTTCGTCTTGTCGAATAAAAGATTTTGTTATGTCTATGTCTTGAACTTTCCTACTTGATCCTAGCCCTACTTTATTTGTTTGAGCACCTATCATAAACTTTTTATGGAATTGAAGTCGTGACTCGAGCTCTGAGGCAACTTTGTCTTTTGGGAGAGAAGTTACAGTATCATCTTTAGATTTTCCGATGATATGTCTTTTGGTAACTCTTAGATGTTTGTAGAGCTCCGATGGTTTCTTTAATTTTAATCCAAAGTTGTTACGGTCTCTAAATAAGGTTGAAGAGTCCGCTGAGTGCGCTAACCCGAGCCATAACTTCAATGTCTTTATGACGCTTGCATCTAACTTTGACAAAAGGGTTTTATTTATATCATACACGAGGAAAGGCCAATTTAGACGTGATGTTAAATAATTATCGTAAATCCAAGCTTTTTTGACGTTACTTATTGGTTGGTTGTCTACCTTTTTGAGATCGTTTAAAAAGCTATCGACTATTACATCCAACGATGGAGTACGGCCTTGGTAATCGATTTTTTTACCTAAAAATTTAAACGGAGCTGCTTCCGTAACCGTACTAACGCACTGACCGCCTATTATAAGACCCGGATCGTAAGAGGTATATTTGGTATTCCGTCTACCCAGACACAGACTAAAACATTTACTTGGTTTTGTCCTCAATCCGCCCGTCCACGTACAGAAATCCTCAACTACATTTAAAAGTACCTGACATTGTTTCGGATTACGTGTCAGTATCGCGAGATCATCTGCAAAAGCTAGTATGGATTCTGTGTATTTGTTGTTGAACTTAAACCGATAGCCCCACTTTTTTTCATTTCTAATTAATTTGTCTATTAAAATATTAATAACTATATTAAATATAATAGGAGAAATACAACAGCCCTGAAATAAACCAACGTTATAATTAAGTGGTTTTGAATGGTTTTCATTAAAAATTATTGAGAATTTTAATTTTGAATAATATGATGCAATAATGTCGCGAACTACCATAGGAAAGTTATACCATTTAAGCGCGAACATCATTAGTTCATGTCGTACCGACCCAAAGGCGTTTTCTAAGTCTATCCAACAAACCGTAATTTGTCTCTCGCTAGTTCTAGCATCTTTAAGGCTTTCCGATATTAACGTATTATGTTCCAGGCATCCAGAAATTCCGGGCAAAAACCCTTTCTGGTGATTAGGCCTGAAATATCTATTGTTAATCATGAATTGCGTCATTTTAGTTTGTAAAAAAGAGAAAAATATTTTGGAAATTGTATTTGTTAGGGCTATCGGTCTAGTATCCTTGGGATTATTGACATTGTCGTTTTTCGGAATGAGGACAAAAAGGGCTTTTCCGAACGATACCGGTATTTGCTTTCTTGACCAGATTTTACCGAATATATTTAAAAGATGTTTATGGAGCGACGGACATTTTTTGTAAACTATATAAGGGATACCATCCGGACCTGGTGCTGACTTAGATGGTTTCATTTTAATTATTTTATTGATTTCCTCCAAAGTTGGTGGGTTGGCTTGAAAATCTTCAGTAGGAGTCTCAGGTTTGTGTTCGTTTGGATCCCCATATAGTCTTTGGTTTTCTGGTACTTCGTATGTGCTTTTATAATGGTCGAAAATTTGCTCGTTGGTCAAGAGAAGCTTACCTTTTTGATCTTTGAAAATGTTTTTTGAGTATTTAAAAGGATTTTTATCAAAGTCTACTTCATGTTTTGCCCGATCAAAGCTATCACGATTTTTCGTTATTTGATTTGTTATACCTTGGATAAGTTTAAGAATTGATCGCAATGCCCTAGACAGTTGGTGACTAAGTTGATTATCGCCTAAGGCTTTGGCTATACGAAGTTTCTTTATAAGATCTCTTTTTTTCCTCCTCATTTTCAATTTAAAACCGTTTTCTTTATTTTTGTGAGCATAACGATTCGTAGGTGGATAGTGCTCATTAAAGTAGTCGTAAATAGTATTTTGGAAAGTCTCTACTTGCGCATCGAGTACCTGATTTGAGCCCGGGTGCTCTAACAGTGCCGCTATATTTTGGTCATGTACTTTCCAGGTCGATTGTTTAGTATTTGGAATGCTAAGACGCGTCCGGATGGTCATGGACTCCTGATAGTTTTCATTCAATGGCTCACCATGAGATATATGAGGGTAAACTCTATCCGCAGTGAAAACTGAAGATCTTACCGACGGTTGCCGCTAAAGTTTTAAGAAAATGTTTGATTTTGAGCCTTTCTTTTTATAGACATCCTGCTGTGTTTTTTCCTTTATTTACAAAAATGTATCAAAAAATAGATATAAAATTATTATCACAATGCATAAAATTAAAGGCGAAATTAAGTTAAACAGTGTTTATTAGATGAATGATGTCAGAGCGCATAAAACTTATAAAACTGGTCCATTATCAGGTATTCAGAAAACATCCCAGGATCATTTTTAATTTATTGTCCATCTTCGTCTGAAAAGAATGAAAACAAAAAATAACCATTATAGTAAAAAGACCAGTCTTTTTACTATAATGGTGAATCCAGATTAGTAATAGTAAGGTAGATTTATTTTTTAAAAGTTTGCTAAATTATATGTGCTATATATTTTAAATTAGGTAATTTATTGAAAGTATCTTAAATGTTATTCGCAACATAAAAAAATGGTTTACAATTGGTTCTAAAGTTCAAAATTTCAGTTTATGGTGTTAATTATAAAGCAAAAAGAAACTTGTTTAAACATAAAAATGTAAGTTTAAATAATTTTTGAAATTGGTTTCTAGATCCTGGTACAAAAATATTAAAGTAAAAAGTCATCAAAATTATACCCCATAAAGGGTTGAAATAGGAAATGAAAATTTGTATGAAATATAAACTAAACCACTTCACCCATTTCTATGATTTTTTTAGGAAGGTAGTTGTTAAGATATATTCCTAGCCTATGAGGCAAAGTCAAATATTGGCTATTTCTTTTCAAACATCTCTAAGGGGCTGAAATAGGAGATAAAAATTTGTATGAAAAATTTAACCCGCTTTTCCGATTGTAATGCATTTTCCTACATATATAGTTGATAACCTAGGGCTAAACATCAGATTTTTTAAATGATATATATTTCTAAATAAAATTATTTCAAGCATACCAAAATGCGTGTTTGGCTTTAATCATATATAATCGTTTCCAATGCTTGTCTAGTTTTGAGTAATCCTAACTAATATAAAAAGGAGAACGTGAGTTTGGTTTTTGTTAAGCTTTACATCTTAACTACTTAACCGATCAACATGAACATTTATACAAATGTTTGTTTATATGAAAGGGGTGAAGAAAAGAATATAGAAATAATTAACCGCTCGAAAGCACTGTAGTAAGTAGTACTATATATAATACGAAGTAGTACTATATAGCGTGAATGAAGCACTAGCTTTGTCATTACAGATACTAATCTGCTAGAATTATGAGTGCAATGCAAGGTTTGATGAATTTATCTTAAATATCCTCACAAATAAAAACAGCAAATTCACCAAAAAATAATTACGAAGATGATTCTGTATACAAAACTGGTGGCAAAACAATTAAAAGTCAATTCCCATGCTAAAGAAAAATATAAGGAAAAGATTTTTCACATCATGTACGTAAACGGTCATATCCCAAAAACGTTGTATGAGCAGAAACGCACACAACTAAGCACCGCTCGCGATAGATTTACCAAGGGCATGCATTTTACGAAATCACTAAAAGAACTAGAGCGGTAAATTCAAATCTTAAAAAGTTATAGGCACGGCAGGGGACGCCGGTCATCCCACTTGAGTAATTAAGGGTTAAATAAAATAATATTCTCACCTGACAAAAGGAGGCCGTATAAATTTTGTTCTTCCTCGGGTGTATAATCAGCAAATTTGTTAATATCATATGTAGCACTAGAAGACTTCGCGTTTGATTCGTTGATCTCTTCTAGACTTTTGACAAAGGCCAGGTAATGTACCTCCTTATCTAGTTCATCCTTGTAATTTCTATTGTAGTCCTTTATAAACTTTTCAAACAAAGCAGGTGCATCTTTTAAATCGTAGTGCGGTTTTTCTCCTTGCGACATAGCGATCACCGCAAACAAAAGTAGGCAACCCAGCAACTTCATTGTTTTGAGATGTAGTTACCTGTTCCGAATCAACCCTAGTGACTATGCCAAGTAAAGTTTTTACTTATATAAATAAGTGTCAATCATATTTGTTAATATGACCTTTAATTTTATAACTTAAATTTTATAATCTAAATAATTGCTTAATTAGTATTTATAATTCAGTTTATAGCTATTCTTAATTAGTCCATTATTCTTTACTGATTTAATTTAACAAGTTTTTGATGCATGGTTTGTACAACAATTTCTAATCCAATTCGATATATGCCAGACTAACAGACCCGGCCACGCGTTGCTGTGGTTGCTAAAGTTTTTGACATAACATTACATTGTAGTACTATTTAAATTATATATAATATATAAACAAATATCCTTCTAAAAAAATACTAAAGTTTGTATCAAAATGGTTTGTAGCTTTATCAAAACTTGCCATAGTTCTAATGAAGAAACTAATATAATTTTAAACTACACATAAACTACATATATATATATATATATATATGTATATGTTCGATTTGTCATTTAAAAATTATATGTATTTTCTTATCGGTTTATAAATTAGTTACAGATTATTGTAGAAAATGTTCATATTATACGCATGTTACCATACCAGTTACCTATTACATAATGTTTATTTATAGATATAATTTTAAACTATAATTTTAAACATTACAAATATAATTTTAAACTACATAAATTATATATATATATTATTTATAGACGTATGCCTAGCCTTTTATTAGCCAGCGGCTTCTCATCAAAAAGATTAAATAGAATGTTTGTTAATAGGAACTAAAGCTAGTAACATTAAAAAAATTATAAATATTCATATATTTAATACTTAGCAAGCCTAATCATTGTATTAAATAGTTTAAATTACTTTGGGCATTGTTTTGTTAGATCGCACATCATTATGGAACGATTTCTAACGATAATGATTTTATAAACTTATCTGCAGTTTATATTAAATCTACCTAGTCTACTTTATTGTTGTTTTTTTATTACGTTTTTATTTTTGACTTTTGTATTTTTTTATTTTTGTTAAGATTTTGATAGTGTTTTTATTACTACATATACGTAATCATCATAAACGTTAATAAATCATATCTTAGATACAATATTAATCATAGTCAGGCAATAATAATGAAAAAAATAATGATAATATAAATTTTAAATTAACAAAATACGAGTTTTAGGTAATTATTACTATTTAAAATAAATTAAAAATATATATTTGTTACAAAAGTGTTGTGTGCGCGACAGTGTAGATGCGCAGTTGTTTCGCTCAGAGCTTTTCGTCAATGTCGATACCTATACATCTCCTTGGATAAAAAAAACTTTCCCTTTGAGGGTATTAGAATTTTTTCTTTTATAATATCAGAGACTAATCCCACTGATGAATGAAGTTGCGACGAAGAATGACAAGCAGTTCTAAAGTCATACATATACGCGATGGTCTATAATCTATTATTGACATTTTAATGGTGACACTGTGCAAATTTATTCAATCTGTTCTTCTTCTTTATTTTGAAATGGCTTTTAGTTGCACCTACAGGGCATAAAATAATTTAAAACCATAATTAAAATATGTCAATTCCGGCAATTATTATTGGTTGGTTATAGTTTATAAAGACTAAACATTTTTATAAACATCTTCAAATATTCATCTCGGTTGTGCCATATTTTAAAAATGTTACTCTTTACAGTCAAGTTTATTTTTTTTATTATTATTATTTTTTTTTTTTTATTCAAGTAGGCATTTACACGCACTTTTGAATCGTCAATTACATTAAATTGGTCAGTATAGTCAGTCTGTGAGTAAGCTACCACCAGCTCGGAATGCTGTTCTGCTGAGAAGAGCTGGCCAGAAACTCAACAGTTGCTCTTTTTAAATAAAATTTAACAATGTTTCACTTATAAATTATAACATCAACCCTGCAAATGAGCCAAGTTCCACACATTTCGATCAACCAAAAACTCTTGAATGTTATAGTAAGATTTATTTAATAATATACCTTTAATTTTAGATTTGAAACCAAGAAAAGGAAGATATCTTGTGGAACCTTATTATATATGCGTATACTCAAGCCCATGAAGGATTTCTTAACTTTTTGAAGTCGAAATTTAGGCGTTACGAGCCTATTTTTATTTCTTGTATTGATTGTATGTCTGTCGCTGTTTTTTTTATAGTCATTTAAATTTTGGCGTATATATAGTAAGTTATTAAAAATGTATTGAGAAGTGACCGTAAGAATACCGATTTCTTTAAAAACTTCTCTTAGGGAGTCTCTAGCTTTTAAGTTACAAATAGCCCGTATAGCTCGTTTTTGTAAAATAAATATAGAATTAATTTCGGCAGCGCTGCCCCATAGTAAGATACCGTAAGACAATATACTATGAAAATAACTAAAATAAACGAGTCGAGCCGTATTAACGTCTGTTAATTGTCTTACTTTTTTAATTGCAAAGACGGCTGAGCTAAGTTTGCTTGCGAGTGTCGAGAGATGGGGGTTCCACTGGAGCTTTTTATTTAAAGTTATACCTAAGAAAGTTGTCGAGTCAGTCAGTTCTAACACTTCATTGTTAAGGAATAAACTACAATCTTGACTTTTTACATTAGGAAGTGTAAATTCCATGCATTTAGTTTTTTTAGTATTTAATGCCAAATTATTAATTTCAAACCAATGAAGAACACGTGACAGAGCACAGTTAACTTTGTCAAAATTAGCATTATTACGATCAACTTTAAAAATAAGTGAGGTATCATCAGCAAAAAGTACAATGTCACATAGTCCTTTTAAGTAAAAAGGCAAATCATTAATATAGAGTAAAAATAAGAAAGGGCCTAGAATAGATCCTTGTGGAACACCCATTTTTAGATGAGATCCAACCGATTTACAATTATTTACATCAACCGTCTGAACTCTTTGATTCAAGTAAGAGGCAATAAGATCAAGCGCAGCACTACGCACACCAAGGTGGTTTGGTTTGGATTTATTTTGGTTATATATATATATATATATATATATATATTATATTGGTTAGGATATTCGAAAAAAGCCTAGTTCATGTTGTCTACATCTACATATAAAGAATTAGGGGATAGGTGGCATGAAAGGGACACGTATTGAAAGGGACAACTCAAATTACCTGTAAAATAAAAAATATTTCCAAACATCATTATTTTTGTCGTATGGCAACCTCGAAGCAGGTTCGTTCGCGACTAACTTCATACTCCTATCATTTCTAACCTGGCAGTTACGTGCGATTGTTGTTTAAGGCATTGAATTGTATTTTTGTTGTAATTGCGAAAACTTTTATCGAGTACTACAAGTTTCTTATTTATGTGTGAATCACCGTTTAAAACAGCTTGGACATTCACAAAGGCAAGAACAGAAGGTAAGTAAACTTTAATTTAATATTGTAAATATCGTGGTTATGTTGAAAATTTTGGTATGATATTTATGAAAGGGACACAACAAACTGCTATGAATGGGACATCCCTTTCATAGCTGTTCCTTACAAAACTTCAATTTTTTACTAGGTTGGTAATATTTTTATTTATTTTTCAGATAAGTAATGCCACCTGAAATGCACATGATAGATGCACAGAAAATTGAATAAGTAATTAATGAAGTATTACAAAAAGGAATTTCTTTGACAGCGGCTGCGAAGATAATTATTTATGCAAATCCCATTTGCTTAGATTGATTGCTAAAGCTAAGAGAGTGACGGGACTTGTAAGGGAGAGTGATAAGGGACTGTTTCTTACAGCTCGTAGATTCGAATCATGCCCATATGGATTATTTTTATATATATAAATTAAAGTAAATTAGACAAACGACACATGACAGTACAAGTCAATAGAAGCTTGTAGGTACTAAGTATAAAGTACTACCCATATACTTCAAAGTCCAAAATTCTTTATTCCATGAAAATGTTTTAACACACATAAACAAATGTTGCAATAATGAAATAAAAAAATATATACATATACATATGTTAATGTTACATATATATATATACATTAAAATTTTTATTTAACATTCTGACTTGTAAAAAAATAAAAGCCCGTTTAATTGGTTGAGCTCATGAGAAGATCCAGGATCAAAAAACTCATGGCCACTCTTTTCAAGTGCCAATTAAAGAATTTTTATGAGCTAAGCTTACAATAGTTTAGTCCCAGGCCTTATTATCATTTATATAATCCTTAATTGTATAGTAGGCCTCATCTTGCAGTTTCTGCTTTACATGCAACTTTAATTTAAAATGTGAAAGTTTTTGAATTTCTGGAGGGACTTTCATATAAAAATAGACACATTGCCCATAAAATGACTTATGAACCTTTGCCAGCCTGGTGTGAATTGGAGCAAGTTTGTCTTTATTTCTTGTGTTTGTATGCACATCACTATTCTTTTTAAATTTTTCTAATTTTTTGTGAATGTACATTAAATTATAAAATATTTGTTGACACGGTAAAGTTAAAATTTAATTATTATTAAATATTTCTCTTAAGGAGTGCCTACTAGGCAGGTAATCGATTGCCCAAATAGCCCTTTGCTGTAATATGGATATTAGCTGCGTGTCCCCATAAAAGTAAACAATAAGACATCACGCTGTGGAAGTAGCTGAACAACATAAACAAACCGCGCTGTAACTTCGTCTGTTAGCTGGCGTATTTTCTTAACTGCAAAAACTGCTGAGCTGAGTCTATTCGCGAGTTTAGCAATATGTAAACCCCGTTGAAGTTTTTCATATAGGGTAAAACCTAAAAATACCGTGCTGTTCACAATATCTAAATTTTTACTATCTAACAGTACACTGGGTTTACCGCCCTTTACATCTGGTGTTAAACATTTAATACATTTAGTTTTATTACTATTCAAATGTAAACCATTCTCTGAACAAAATAACTCATTGGTTAGAGAATGGTTTACGTCTTACTGTCTTACGCCTCGTTTTAACATAAATAATAGTGACGTGTCATCTGCAAATATTACAACTTTGCTATTGTTTTTGATTTGGTGATGGATGGTGGTGAATTATTTATGTATACATACTAAAAATAGAAATGGGTCTAATATTGAATCCTGTGGGGCACCAATTTCTATGCTTGACTCAACAGTTCGTTGTCTTTTGTCTAGGTACGAAACAATCAGCTTTAGCGCGGTATCCATTACGCCATAATGTTGTAATTTCCTGATTAGTATTTCATGTTGGACGCTTTGAAAAGATCACAAAAAACACCCAAACCATCCATTAAATGCTCCCATGCATCAAAATATACTTTAATAGCTCAACACCAGCGTCGGTTGTTGAGCGACCCATTGTCAAACCAAACTGTTATGTAAATATAATAGATTTAATATTAATTTTTCAAATATTTTACTAAAGACAGGCAATAGAGACACAGGTCTAAAGGTAGAGGGGTAAGTAGCTCTGTCAATACATCTGTTAAATACTATTGCTAAATAGGGAGCAATAATAGTGATTATCGATTTAAGTAAGCTAACTGAATGTCCCCAGAGGTCAACAGTACTGTTGAATTATAAAGACTTAAATACTTTAATAACATCAATATGATTAATTTAATAATTAAATAATATATTTGAATTTAAAGTTACTAGGATGTTCTTCTACACTATTTTTTAATAATGCCTCTGCTAACAAGGGTGAGGTGTTTAAAGATTATTAATAAGGAAAGAAGTATCTAAGAAATACTTATCAAAATTTGAAGCAATTTGAAATACACACTCAATAATATTAACATTTATTTCTAAACAATATTCAGATGTGTGAAATTTTGATTTTCCTGACTCAGAGTTTATTTTATTCCAAGTTGTTTCTATTTTATTGCTACTTGTTTAAGAATTGCTTAAATAAACAGATTCAGCTATTTTACAAACTTTTTAAAATATTTTTTAGTATTTCTTTACATAATCAGCAAATCTGTTACTAGCGTTAAATGTTCTTTCTTTATATAATTCATAGAGCCGTTATCTGCTTACTTATATACTTAGTCGAGTGATAGGTTCTTCACAAACAAACATGTATACATTTTATACCAGGTAATGTAATTTTAATACAACTTATTTTTGCATATTTAAAATATAAAAAGGTGGTTAGATTGTAGGAACGGAATAACAAAGTTATATTTTGTGTTTTTATTAATAAACTTCTTATTTTATTATATTATATTTTATATATTCTGTATTTTAGTCATGGGCTTAAAGTAATACTGTTCTTTATTTTAGTCGTTGATTTAAAGTAGTACACGCAATTAATTTTCTTGATTTTCTGAATCCTAAATGACTAAATTTCTTTTTTACTTCGTACAGCCCACGACTGGAACAGCTTGCCTGCGTCTGTATCTCCCGCCGAATACAATGTGGGTTTCTTCAAGAGAAGAGTGGATAGGTTGCTAAGAAAATGCGCCTTACCATCTAAGACTACATTCCACTTCCTATCAGGTGGAATGTAGTCAAGCATTGATTTAGATGGTATAAAAAAAAAATACAGTAGGGATACCTGTGGTAATTTCTTAGAAATTAGTTTCACCGCTACGGTTGCCTTATATTAATCTTTTTTCGGTCACTAAAATATTTACTCTGGTAACGATAACAACTAAAATGCAAAATATGAATTATATAAATTAAAATAATAATCACACGACGGAATCTGCGGGGAAAATCCACTTATTTTACCTTTATGATCAACATTATTACTCAAACCTAAAACATAACACTTCGTCATTCGAAATCTTTCATAAAATTGTCAAAATTATATTATGCTGTAGAGGACGTATAGAGATGCGATAACCATTGGCAATGCTATAGTATCATATTTTTCACTGGGCACTGGGTTTTCGACAGTTCAAAGGGCTCGCTGTCGCTTGCGGTCAAATGGTAGGAACTGAAAATGGATTAATCTGGAGCTAAGATAAAAACAATAAAAGGCAAAAAAGGCATTTCCTTAAAAAGCTATAATACGAGGAATTGGGTTATTGTGAAAACCCAAAGTTGTGTATATATTCGATAAAGAACATTGCCGATTACGACGGTCACAACCGGAGCATCCGAAATAATAGCAATTCTTGACTCAATATTTAATAAGAATAACTAATTTATAAAGCTACGTCTGACTTGCTTAAAGTTGGTGATAAGACTGATTTAAATAAATGAAATTATAATTAAAAGAATTATAGAATAATAAGTTGGACAAACATTTCAGACAACTAAGATTTCACAAAAGATTTCAGACAACTAAGCGTTCGGATCTTGGATTCCTATGAAGAATGCCCAATATATTGCACCATCGTCTAATCAGCGATTCCACGTTGCATGGGAATATTCCCATGCAACGTAAATAGACATGTATTATATAATAATGATATTTAAGGTATTACAATCATTCTATTAGCAACTATCTATGAGAGGATAGTTATGAATCACAGTAAAATGCACCCCACGATTTTTACTCAGATTTGAATTATTCTGTTAATAACTTAAATTTTATTATAATTTTATATTAAGGCGATTCACTATGATTAATTGTTCGATCTTCTACTACTGTAATTTTATACTCTTTGTCATTAAAAAATATTTTCTAGTTTTTAGTTCGGTTAGCAATAAAAGCGTGTTTTTTTAGTTTTTTAAACTATTGTTTATTTTTTCTAGTAAATTTATCTTTGAATATAAAACTAACATTTAAAATAAAGGAATAAAAGTCAACTAAAATTAAATAGTATTTATTAAATATTGAAATTACTCATACATAGTATTTATATATATATGTATATATATATATGTAATAAAACAATATATATATATATATATATATATATATGTAATAAAACAAGTCCGTTATCAAGCAGTCATTGTTGTATTGTTACATATTTTCACCGTCCCGATAAAGACGATCACATATAGAATGCTTAATTCACCGAGGTGGACAGCGATACGGTAGCTCAGTTGGTAGAGCGACGAGACGGTTTCCCAGTAGTCGCGGGTTCGAATCCCTGCCTGTATCAGTTTTTCATTCTATATTTATATAAATTTAAAAAAATATATTTGGAGAGTCTCTCTCTGTCGTTACTGAAACAAAAAAATATCTCATTAATAATATGCTCAAAAATAAATATTTTAAAACATATAACGGTAATAATTATATAAGACTAAATTAGTAATAGTATAGTAAGCGTGTTTGAAAAAATGTGCTTTGTTTTATAATGACAAATAAGTTTTATTAACATGCATAATAATGCATGTTATTAAAACTTAATTTTTATAATTTTGATATTTTTTAAAACATGCTTAAATAACTGTACTCACTTACTGTCCACAAAAATATAATATATGTAATTAGCCCTGATATTGCATCGACCCCGTTATACTACTTATTATCAAGCAAATCAAGCGTATTTTTTAAAACGTCATTAAAAACTGTAAGGAAAAATCTTTTTGTTTTTTAGTGTAATTTATTTGATGTAATTTGTTGCTGCTGAAATTTGTTCCTAGATACCAATACTAGTACAAAAAATATGAAATATTTTTTTATAATACAATATAAGTAATTTTAAATGACTATTATATCGTAATATACCTAAACATTCTCGCAAATAAAAAAAGCTACTTTAACAAACAATTATGACGAATGATATTTTGTCATAATTAGTAAGTGAATAAAGCTTGGTGGATAAATAATTTAATTAATTAAACATCAATTACCGTGCTAAGAGAAAATAATAACAAAGATTTTGCCGAAGTATGTATTGCATAATATAAATAATATCAAACATATCTTTTACCTGGCAGCTTCAGACCGTATAAATATTGTTCTTCCTCGGGTGTATAATCAGCAAATTGGTTAATGTCAAATACAGTATCGGGAGCCTCTGCGTTATATTGGATGATCTCTTTCAGGTTTTCGACAAAGGCGACGTAATGCACCTCCTTGTCCGCTTCATCCTTGTAATGTCTACTGTAGTCCTTTATAAACTTTTCAAACAAGGCGGGTGCATCTTTTATATGGTAGTGTGGTTTTTTGAGATGGGAAAAATCGATACCGCGACATTGCGACATTGCGATCACCGCAAACAAAAATAGGCAACCCAGCAACTTCATTGTTTTACGATGCTATTACCAGTTCAGAAACAAGCCTAGTGAATGTCCCAAGTAAAGTTCTCGCTTATATAGATAAGCGTTAGACATATATTTTTTTATGACCATTATTTTATTACTCTGAAATATTTTCTGCTTAATTGCTTAATTAAATGTTATTATTAATAATAAAAATAATTTACTTATTTAATTTATATTATTATTATATTTAACAAGTTTTAATACATGGTTTGTATCACAATTACTGATCCATTTACAATAGGTAAATAATATAATTAATTGCATTATTTTAATGCTATTGTCCAGATCCTAAGAATTATAAATTAAGCTAAAATATGCAAAAACCGACAGTACGACGTATGACATTAACAATTTGTCGGATTATACAATGTCAGTGAGAAATAACTGTTTGGTTTTATAAAAGTAGGCGAGGGTTAAAATTTTATACTTTATTATTTCTATAAAATATAGTGCTTCGGAGCTTAAGTGCATTTTATAACTGACACTGAACTTAATTTGGTTGTATTCAAAAAGTACTGTGTATTAATGAATTGCAATATGAATGTAGTTTAATATACAAATAACAAATTCAACAAATCAAGGTCGATTAAATAATAGGGTTGTACTAGTTTGTTATTTCGTAAGTAAAATTATATTTGTACAGATTTGTAATATTATATTGGTACTTTCACTTGATGTAACAAATATACCTAAATATATTTAAAAAGTAAACCAAATATCTTTGTAAAGTAACTACTAATATTTGTATCTTATTTTTTTGCGGTATTATTAAAACTTGCTATAGCTTAGTAATCTAATTAAGAAACTACTCTTACCACTACATAGTATAGATCAAAATCGCTTATCGCGTCTCTCCCTATGTCTGTATGTAAGTATGCTTAGACCTTTAAAACTACAAAATGGATTTTGATGCAGATTTATTTAATAGATTGAGTGATTCAAGAGAATTATTTATATGCATAATATATTAGAGAATCATTGATAATTTCAAGATTTCTAATGCGAAGTCGTAAACAAACACATTTTAGCGCTTACATTGCAAACGTTGGCTGAACTCTACGAGATAGATCAAAATAATGTACTAAGTATTGTATACCTTTAAAAGCTCTACAAGAAAGTCTGCGATGGTATATGTTTATCTCTCAGAGATAAACCACATTAACCAATTTTTATCCTTTACTTTTTACGAGAAATAATGACTTATTTACGAAGCAATTTTAAGCAATAAGCATTAATCCTTATCTAATGAGGTACCTTAAATACATTTTACATTTAATATGGAACAATATAGCCCTTTACAGCACATGCTGTAATATCTTCGAAAGTATTCATTTAAATTACATAATTTGAATGAATATTTTCGAAGATATTACAGATTTAAAATATGGGAACATCGCGGTTGCGGTGGTACCGGCCGGCCGGCGCACTATGGGACCGTGCATACCGTCTCAAAAATGGCTGTTGTGAATGTTCAGCATTGAAAATTTTGTACATACATATAGCTAACTGAATGTGTAATACATATTACTAAGCATTTAAAATATATTTTCTTATTTATTTTTTAATAAAACAAGACCTGCAAGTTGATGGTCAAAATAACATCGATTGTGTAGCTCAGAGTTACTCAAGTTTACATGGTCAAATTTTGATTATTTTCAATGAAACTCTGTAAGTGTGAGAATGATTATTTAGTACTCTGTTCAAAAAGTATTGAAATGGACGAAAAACAAGAGAAGTAATGAAAAAAAATTACAGTACCTAATATTGTATCCTTATTAAAAACTTTAAATAGACTTTTAACAGTGAGCGATGTCTGCCGATGTCGAAATTTTTATTGTATCACTTAAAACGAGTCATAACTCATATAGAATCTAATACAAACAAAATGGGAAACGGGAATTGTTTTACTACGAATTCAATGCTTGCGAACCAGCGGGCAAAAGCTAGTAAGCTATATAAGCTTAACATGGCTATAAATGTTTATTGATATTTTCAAACAAGAAACAAATCTTTTTTTTACTACTTATAAAAAAGGTTTTTTTTATAATTATTGTTTAATTTCTCTGTTAATAATAAAGTTTTATTACTGTATTTCTTATCTGAGACTATGGTTTATAAATTAGTTTCAGAATATTGTAGAAAAATTTTATATTACACGCATTTTACGCATGCCACCTTTGCTTACAACAGACGAAAAAACGTGTTAGACTAAACATTTCCAATGCTTTGTTGGCGCAATTTAGGCGCAATATATCCGAGTTTTGATGCCGATAGTGTTTATTGTAGATGAAACTTGGATACATTGTTGTTGCCCGAAATAAAAATACAGTCAAAACCACTGTTTGACTCTTGTTGTTTGGCCCATATCCTCTTTGCAGTCAGTGGAATGAAAAGTGGAAACGGGCCTCAAAAACGCAAAAATTGTTTTTCCGGTTGAGAAAAATTAAGACCGTTTTTTTGTTTAGTCATGGAGTTATTTTAAATGTCTCTCCTCAAAATGGAAAAACTATTACAGGATCATAAAACGCATTATTACTTGACAACCTAAAAGTAGATCTTGCGAAAAAATTATCATGCACAGTTTCACACCTCTGCTGTTGCCATGGCAAAAATCCACGAATTATGGTTTAAACTGCCTAATCATCTTATCTTACCTTACTCAACAGACCCAACCTCAAGCGACTTTTTTTTATCCCTCATCCTTCATCCCTTAGGTAGAAAACTTTTGAGACCACGTTAGTATAGGGTATAGGTGGTTGTACAGACAGAAATAAAACGATATTTATTTATTTATTATTATTTGTTTAGTCTTTATTGCCTAAAAATTAGTACAATAGGCGGACTTAATGCTTAAAAGCACTCTCTACCAGTCAACCCGAAAATACAGTGCAAACATAAAGTAAGGCGTTTTAAATATAAAACATTAATACAGGAAAAAGAATTTAATAAAATATTTGCTTCTTGATTTTTAAATTGTTATTATTTACATACTTTGTATTCAAAAGAAATAACTTGATCAATAAAAATCCTAAAATATAACCCTATATATAATATTTTTTAAACCAGGCCGTTAACGCAATCAGGGCCAGAATTCGTCGAAATCCCATAAGGAAGCAGCAAATTCTTTCCAGAGAAATGAGAATCTCACCGAGGACACTTTCTTGGATCATCAAACAAAACTTAGGTCTAGGGGCTTACCGTAGATACACAGGACATACCTTAAATGAGCACTAAAGCTAAAAAAAACTATATTATATATTAAAGAGTAATAAATATTGAGGTCTTATATAGATGATAATATTATTTAAAATTCCAGATTGGAGTTAAACTATAGTCAAACATTGAAGCTTTGGATTGAGCCATTGGAGTTGTTAAATCGACGACGAGGATCGGTGGATTAATATATCAGATGATGTTGGTATCGATTTTGATGAATATTTTCATTTCTTCGATAGTGTTTGAAAATATGTATAAAAATGTAAAGCCATATTAAGCTCATTTAAATTTATATAAATAAAGAATAAATAAACCGATCCTGTAGAATGTAGATCAATTGGTAAAGCGACGGCACGGTTTCCCAGAGGTCGCGGGTTCAAATCCCTGCCCGTATCGGTTTATTTTTCATTCTTAATTTATATTAATATCCTCAATAGTACAATTGTTCTAGTCTTATGTAATAAATCATCCATAGAGATATACAGTCTGTTTCTATGACTATATATATATATATATATATATATATATATATATATATATATATATATATATATATATATATAGTTATATATATATATATATATATATATATATATATATATATATATATATATATATATACTTTTATAAGGACTTTCTTGTTCCAGTAGGAAAGTATATGATTCGCTTGCATAAACTCCTTAATTGATGAATTGCAGCAGATTTAACACAGCTGTAAAGAAATGTCTGTTTTGACTTAAAGTTTTTATTATTTCCCTAGGGATTAGCTTATATTCTTGGAAAGAAAAATATGCTTTATCAATTAGTTAAAACGTAACAAACAAACGAACTCGCATTCTCTATTAAAATATGAGATATTATGGTTAATATTATGAAATGGCATTTATTATTAAATTTCATTCCATAATTTTATTACAACGCTAGTGGATGGCAAACTGTACGCCAACTCTTTATTTTTGAGAATACTTTCAGAGACAAATGTTTAAATAGGAATATCATAATGCATAAAAAAATTAAGTGATCTCCAAATTTTTTTGCAGTTTTTTAAATATTGATTCAATTTATTTTGGAATATAAGACTAACTTTCTAATAAATATATTACAATAACCATAAATATAATTAAAAGCCAACTGTGTATAAAAATATTCTTTATAAGCATTCTTTGTTAAATAACATTGTTGATAATTTTTAACCTATTTATGCATTATCTTATTCTATTGATAAAAAAAATATTAAAAATAAGCTCTACCGTATAAATATTTTAAAAAATATAACTTTTATGTTTAAAAGACTAAAAATGCGAAAGTAAAGTACACTCGTTAAAAAAAATCTACTAATGATATTTATTTATTTATATCTTTTGAACTTTGAAACAATATCAGTGATCACTTGAGTACGTCAAATGGAAGTCTCAGGTTTATATTGAAACAAGCCCTTCTATTAAGGCACTTTCCAACTTAATGTTAAAGCTACAAGGGTTCTCAACGTCTCCTAGTCTAAGAAAAAACACACAACAACTCAGCCGTTTATATTTTTTATTGTGACCACTATTTCACAAACGTCCATATTAAGAGCAATTTTTGAACAACTAGAACCTTAGCAATCAATAAAAATAAAGCCTGATGATTTCTGGAAACGAATATAAAAAAAAATATATTATAAAACAACTATAATATTAAAAGCTCGGTTTGCAACACAATTGATCACCGCAAACAGCACTCGTTCACGAGCATAACGCAAGAGCTGACCATCACCCCCTTCGCTATATTTGAGGGAGGAGAGCAAGCCGACTCCCGACGCAACTCGTTACCCGATTAATGATTTATAAGGAATCGGTGTGATGCAGCCGATTGATAAAACTAAATTAATCTACAATCTGTACTTTTTCTCGAATTATTTTTTATATATAATTGAAATTTATTTAATAATAAACTTAAGGCGTCATTTGGGATCTTATTATTAAAAACGTATACAATTAAGCTTAAGGGATTTACGTATTTTGTAGAGCCTAGTGTTAAGTATAGCGAGTTTATTTTTATTTCTTGTATTAATTTTATGTAAAACACAATATTTCTTAGACCTTGTCATATTATTAGGAACGTAATTTTATTTGTCATAAATATTTAACCGACTTCTTCAAAAAGGAGGAGGTTCTCAATTTGGCCGGTATGTTTTTTTTTTATATATGTACACCGATTTCTCCAAGATTTGTGAACCGATTTACGTAATTCTTTTTTTGTTTGATGCGTAATGGTTTCGAATTGATCCTAAAAAAATTTGATTCAGGTAGGCCCATTAGTTTTTATTTTATGAACACTTTTGTCCAAGTTTTGAACTTACTTCTCCGGAAGGAAATCAAAACGTGCTGTGACTAATGACATCTATTGTTTTGGATATGTGAAGTCTTTAATAGTCTCACAAAATCGTGAAATTGTGTTTCGAAGAGATTTTTTACGGAGAAGACTATTTTTATCCGTTGAGATCTTCCGTTCTTGAGATCTGTATTTTTTAAGGCGCGCAGCACCTTTTGTAGGTCTACCCATGGCTAATTGATAATGTAGCAATAAACTAAAAAGTATTAAATAAAAATAACTAGGTTAAAAAAAAACGATTTTAAACTAATAAGTAATAAATAATGAAGATTAAATATTTATTATATACTACCTATTATTTAAATGTCTAATAATAGGTTTGAAATCGGTGCCAAGCATTAAACAAATAATTATATTTAATTATTTATTAATATATAAATATCCACTTAAATGAATACGAGCAAATTATAAATGAAATGCCTACTTTAATGATTTAGCTACGTAAATAAATATAATAAATAGCAATTAAATATTATTATTATAAGCAGCTCAATCAATACGAAGAATAGTGAAAAAACAATCTAAAATTATGAAAACGTATTCAACAGAATTCTAATATTAAATGGCTTGGCACCGACTTCAAACTTATTAGTAAGTAGGACATATAATAGGTAGTATATAATAAATATTAAATCTTCATTATTTATTACTTCTTAGTTTAAAGTCGGATTTTTTAATTTGATATAAATAGTCATTATTTAAAATTCATTCTTAATGATTCTCTTGGTTTTATATTATAGACTGCTCGAACAGCCCTCCTCTGCAGTGTGAATATCGTACCAATGTCGGTTACATTACCCCATAAGAGTATACCATATGACATTATACTATGAAAGTAATTAAAGTAAACTAATCGAGCTGTTTCGATATTTGTTAATGGATGTATTTTTTTGACCGCGTATGCAGCAGAAAGTAATAGATTTAACCAAGACTAATTCCTTCTTGTTTCATTATACATTGGTTATAAAAAAATTAACATTTTGTAAAATATATTTGAAACATTTTGTCTCATCAACATCTGAGAGCTATAGTTCAGAGCTACAGCTATAGCCCAACACCAGCATCTTTTGTAGACCGACTGGGAGTGAAACCAAACTGGTTTTTGTATAAGAGATTGTTTTTACTGAAATGTGCAACCAGTTGATTAAGCATTTTTTTAAAGATCCAAATGTGGGTAAGGCTGAAATTGATTTATAGTCCCTAGAATCTAATGAACTGCCAGACTTAAATAACGAAGTTATTTTACTTCGTTTCATTAAATCTGGAAATATATCACATCCTAAACCATTATTCAATAATAATGCTAAGTCTGGTGCAACAATGTCAATTATGGACTTCAGTATGTCAACAGATATTTTCCAAAGATCTTTTTAACGATACTTAACACATTGTCCTACATTCTCTCTAAATAAACTTAATGCTGGAGCATTAGAAGAGTTAAAAGATATCGTTGTAGTCACTGGCATGTTAGTAAAAAAGGTTTCAAAAGAAGTACCAACCTCGAGATCTTATTTATTATCTATATTTAATTTAAAGTCAATCCTCTGATATTTAGCTCTTCCAGCTTCCTCATTAATTATTTTCCAAGTTGTATTTATTTTATTGTTACTATTTCTTATTTTATTTTTTATTGGATGAGATTTGGCCATCTTAGATTGTTTTTAAAAACCTTGGAAAATAATTTTACCTCATCCCTAAACAAATATTATGCTTTTAATATTATTTCATACATATTTCTAAATAGCTTTGACAATACAATGGAACACAGTTGTTATCTTTAAAAAAATGTAATTTCTTAATAATCATCTCTAATATTTTAACTTTCGTCTTTTGAAATGACATGACAATGAAACAAGTGTATTATTAAAAATCTCATTAAGTAATATAAGTTAAAATTATTACTCAAGGTTAATTTATTTGAAGCTATTTTGTATGTTTTTGATGAAATTAATTCCTAAATACAATATGCTACAAATATAAAATTAATTATTATAACACAATTAAAGAATTAATTTTAAACACCAATTATATCATAATATTACACTTGCAAGGTTTGATAAATTTATTTTAAATACCTTAACAAAGGAGAAAAGCTAGTTTAACAATTTTTTTACGAATATCATCTTGGATAGTAGTGGCAAATCATTAACCATCAAATGAATATATTGCATAAAATAAATGAAATTAAACATCTTTTTTACCTGACACCTCAAGATCATAAAATCTTTTTAGTTCTTCTGGTGTATAATCAGCAAAGAAGGTAATATCATATATAGCACTAGACGACTCCGCGTTAGCTTTGTTGATCAATTCCAGGTTTTTGACAAAAGCCTGGTAATGTACCTCCTTATCTACATCATCCTTGTATTTTACGCTGTAGTTCTTCATAAACTTTTCAAACAAGGTGGGTGCATCTTTAACATCGTAGTAAGGTTTTCCTCCTTGCGATATTGCAATCACCGCAAACAAAAGTAGGCAACCCAGCAACTTCATAGTTTTGCGATGTTATTACTAGTTGTGAACCAAGCCTAGAGACTAGGAAAATTAAAATCCACGCTTAAATAGATGTCAATCGATGTTAGTTATTGTTTTTTAATTACCACTTAGTTTTATTACTGAAAAAAAATATTATCTAATTACAATAAATATTATTTAGTAATTTAATTAAGATTATTCTAATTATTGAACAAGTTTTGATAGATGGTTCGTATCACAATTACTTATCGAAACAAATACTAATTTAATTAATTAATAGTATTTTTTTAAGAACACAATAAAATAAAGAATATGTATAAAAAACTTTCTATAAACTACTTTCATTACATTTGCTAA
The DNA here is from genome assembly GCA_959347405.1 of Napeogenes sylphis. Classification (NCBI taxonomy): domain Eukaryota; kingdom Metazoa; phylum Arthropoda; class Insecta; order Lepidoptera; family Nymphalidae; genus Napeogenes; species Napeogenes sylphis. Next base: position 47,127,092 of record OY365776.1, on the reverse strand, counting down.
TTTTGTTTACAGAAGTAAACCGCACAATGACCTCACTAACGCACCGGCGCGCTTTGTAGTGCAATCATCCAGGTGTTAAGAATTATAAGTAAAGCCAGTGCAGTACACTAACAATTTGTTGGATTATACCATGTCAGTAAAAATATATCTGTTCGATCTTATAAAAGTAAGCAAAAGTTAAAATTTCTTCTTTTTTCTATTTTTAATATTCTATCTCTTCTGTCTGTAATTCTATGGATCAATAATTCTACAAACATAAGTATTGCACATACTATATGTATTTTCATGCATAATATAAAATTTAAAAAACTCTCAATACAAAAAGACTTCTAAAAAGATTAAAAATAATATTTTTATGTACCTACTAATTGAAATCGTTGCGTCGCGGGACGGCTGTATGTACGTTGACGATGGAGTCTATTTTACGAAGTTAATCATTGAGGTCTTAGACTATACAATTCGATATCGTTATTTCTTTATTTGCCTTGTTATCTTACTTGCATTTTAATTTCTTCCTTTATTAAACGGTCTCCCGTCGCAACGAATTCAATAAGTACATAATAATATTATTTTTATTATTTTTAGAGGTTTTTTTGTATCGAGGGTTTTTAAAATTTTGAATTAAGTTTTTTTTCTGCTTTTTAGAGTTATGTTACTGGTTTCTGAATAGTACTAAATGAACCAACAAACACACAAAATTCTCAATTGTTTAAGTTTTTCTATTAATCTATCCTAATATTATAAAGAAGAAAGATTTGTTTGTTTGTTTGGTTACTGGACCGATTTAATAAAATATTTTACCTTTAGAATCCTACATTTTCCGTCTGATGTACAAAAGTAATATTTAATACAAGAAATATAAATATATATTATTTTTAATAAAATAAGGATCTGTGTGACAGTTTCGATAATGGAATAAATTATAAATGTATTACGTAACATGATTCAAGACTTTTTCATATGGGTAGGTAGATACGTAGGTTTCATATATACGAATATTAATAAATATAAACATTTTGAATTAAAATGATTTACAATCACTTATAACACTAAGATGAAGGGATTTATATTATCACTAGCTGTTGCCCGTGATTCTTTATGACTACGATCATAAGCCATATAAATAATTTTTTAAAGTCTACGTGGACGCAGTCACGGGCAATAGCTATCCCTAATAAAGTACTTTACCTGAGTGAATAAGTGTAAAAACCTTTTAGCCTTCATAACAAGGGTTTTTTTCCTATATAGCGAGGGAGCCGCTGGGAACAGCTAATTATGACATATAAAATGGCTAATAAAATGTCAATATCTTGGAGACGACTATTTCTATTTCGATTAAACATGGATAAAGACCATCTCGACAAACATAGTTTTCGTTTAAAAAAAACCGCATACAAATCCGTCCACGCATTTGGCCGCACATTTGCCACAGACAGACACACAGATACACAAATTGACAGGTCAAACTTATAACACCCCTCTTTTTAGTCGGGGTTAAAAAGTACGATATTTTAAATTTCATTTTGAATTTCTAGGCTTGTTTTGTTGAATAAAGGATTTTATTATGTCTATATCTCGTTCTTTCCTACTTGATTCTAGTCATAATTTATTCTATTGAGCATCTATAATTATTTTATAGAATTGAAGTCGTGATTCGCACTCTGAGGCAACTTTATCTTTTGGTAGAGTTGTTACTGTATTATCTTTAGATTTTCCGACAATATGTCGTTTGGTAACTTTTTAATGTGTATAGGGCTCCGATGGTTGCTTTATTTTATCCATGATTGTATCGGTCTCTTATTAAGGTTGAAGAGTCGGTTAAGCGCGCTGGCCAGAGCCATGAATTCAATGTCATTATGACGGGACTGTTTGTTGTTCATTCTATATTTATTTAAAAATAAAAGTACATTGAGCAAAGGGCACATGACAGTACAAGTTAATACAGTTAGTGGGTACTAAGTATAAAGGACTACCCATGGGCGTACCCAGATTCTGTGCAGACCAGATTTCATTGATATATTTTTCTAATTTTGGAGCTGTAATTTTAATGTTCTAAGCATGGTTTAACGATGAAACATCAAACGCTGGTGATTTGTCTTTGCCGATTTTCGCTTCTGATGAAGATTTTAAACTTTCAAATGTTTGCTAAAAGTTTGACTAGAGAATTGTATGTGTTTGTAATACATAGACCTATAACAACGGAAAAGCTACTTTTCTCGTCCCCGACTAACTTTCCTGAGAAAGCACATCTAAACCTTTAATTAAATATAATAAATAAATAAAAAAATAAAAAAAATAAATAAAAAAAAACCATTTTTAATACTTAAGTGGTTTTATTTTTTTTAAGTAAAATACCAATTTTAATTTAAAATAGAAGTTAGTAAAGCGGTATACGATGTCTAGGGGGGTGCAGATGCTCCCTCCTGGTCCCCCCTTGGTACGCCAATTTTATTATCCATATACTTAGTCAAGTGATAGGTTCTTTACAAACAAACGAGGTATAATGTAATTTTTTACAATTTATGTTAGCATATTTAATAAAATTAAAAAAAAATATAATAATATTATTATAGTCACATTAGGCATCGATTCAGCTCATAATCTGTCTTAACTGTCTGATATAAGAATTAAAGATGCTATCAGGGTATGATTTGTCTTGAAAACGACTGTAAGTACCTTATCTACTTCATACTGGGCAATCTATAGTCCAAGTCAAATAAAGACGCGACTTGTCAAATACAAACTCTATGAATTGTGATATATTATGACCAAATCCAGTTAATTTTGTTTTAACAGCATTTAACATAACCACTCTAATTACTGTAGCTGCTGAGATACATTAAAAGGCCGGGCAGATTGTAGTAACGGATTAACAAATTTATATTTTATGTATTTATTTCATAAACCTTTTATTTGATTATATTATATTTTTTATTTTAGTCATGGGCTTAAAGTAATATTATTCTTTTTTTTTTACTATTCTTTTATTTTAGTTACAGGTTTAAAGTAGTACACAAAACTAATGATCTTGATTTTGTAACTCCAAGACTAGATGACACCAGGAATGCTTGTATTTAAGAATGCCAAAGTATCAGATCTGTCAGAGAGCGCTGGGTCTTCGATAGGAACTGATACTGAAGTAATTCGTATCTAATATAAAATATAAGGCAATGAAAGCAATTTTCGTAAAAAGCGATATACGAGGAATGGGGTTAGAGTTAAAACCTAAACTTGTGTATATAATTGATAAAGAACAACATGGCCTCAACTAGCGCTAAAGCAACAGGCCTTTTAAAAGCTCCGTTCAGGAGCTTGAAAGTTTTCATGACATATACAAATATATTAAAATAAAATAGGAAGATCCTAACAGATCAAAAATATAAATGTTCTTCTAACATTCTAACATTTAAAATAAAGGAATTAACTTATCATCATTAGCATATAATTAAAAGCCAATTTGAGTTAGATTATGTTTATTACATTTTGAAATTACTCAAATAAATATAATATTACAAAAGAAGTCCATTATCAAGCATTCAATGTTGCAAAACTTTATTGCATAATTTTCAATGTATTTTTGTGGCGTCTTCTGAAACAAAAAAAAAGTTGTAAAATATGTTCAAACAAATGAATATTTAAAAAAATACAACCGTCATAACTATTACACTAATTTCTTAGTATAGTAAACTTATTAAAAAAGAAATCTATGTTTTGTTATAACATATTATGCATATATTATTAGCAAATTATTAAAAAATATTTATATATAAATAAAATATAATATTTTATATATAAATTTATTGAAACATAAAATATTATATATAAACATGCCACAACAATGGAACTTACTCGCTAGTCACAAAAAATATATGTATATTTTACCCTCACATTACAACTTCCCCTTTATACATACACACATACATAGAAATGTAGTGTACGTATTTTTAAAAACGCCATGTAGAGTATTTTTTTTAAAACGCCAACGCCATTTTTCTCACAAATAAAAACATCTACTTTAACAAACATTTATAACGAACGTCACACAAGATGACATTTGCCATTACAGTTTGTTGGCAAAACCACTAAACGTCAATTATCGAAATATAATTAATAATTAACGAAAATATAAACAAAGTTTTTCATATGCCTATATTTCATAATATATATTATATCAAATATATTTCTTACCTGTTGGCACACCATATAAATATTTTTCTTCCTCTGGTGTATAATCAGTAAATTTATTAATATCAAATGTAGCACTAGAAGACTTCGCGTTTAATTGGTTGATAACTTCCAGGTTTTTGACAAAGGCCTGGTAATGAACCTCCTTATCTGCTTCATCCTTGTAATTTCTATTGTAGTCTTTTATAAACTTTACAAACAAAACAGGTGCATTTTTTAAATCGTAATGCGGTTTTTCTCCTTGCGACATTGCGATCACCGCAAACAAAAGTAGGCATCCCAGCAACTTCATTGTTTTGAGATGTTATACCAGTTCAGAGTCAAACTCAGTGACTGTCCCAAGTAAAATTTACGCTTATATAGATAAGCTTCAGTCATATTAGTTTTTTATGCCAATTATTTTTATAACTTTAGAATTTTTTCTACTTAATTGCTTAATTAATATTATTTTAAATAAAATATATATACATTAATTTTAATTATTTTCATATTTAACATGTTATTACTAATCCATATAGACAATTACGAGATATAAACAAAATAATAATACCGTACAGTAGAGTACAGTGCAATACAGCCAATTATAGTAATTTTATATATCTCATATAATAACGGCTCGTATAACTTGTAGAGCCACATGCACCAACCGACAGTGTGACGTGTTACATTAACAATTTGTCGAAATATAGGTACGATATCACTAAGAAAATAACTGTTTTAGTAGGGAAGCCCAAGAGGGAATTTCGGCTCGGTTTACTTGAGCGTGGCAGATTATAATATAGGAGAGTCCTTTTACCCAGTTACGTACTTATGAGCTCCATATATTATATATATGACCGCGCGCCAGGTATAAAGAATCAGATTAGTAAAAAAATGATAATCAGAAATTCTCAAGTACGTCAGATTAAGAAAAGAGGGGTTATTTACATGCCAAAAAACCTATATTCTACAAATCTTACAATTTAAGAGTGACGTAAAGAAGGGGGAGGACTACAAACTTGTAAAACAACGTCATCATGACATTTTAATCGTATTGGTGGCGCCAATTTCATAGAATTAATATACATAGAATAGGTGAGCCATAGGTATTCGTATGAGCGTCAGTGAAAGACAGTTAAAAAAAGATGCAAGATCTCACACTGTTTGTCTTTGTCTAATCACACATGCGCAAAGAAATATTCATGACATCTTAGCTTCATAATATTAGTAAAAATGACAATTGCTACGAATTACACCCGAGACGACGACGACGAAGCACGAGCTTTCATAAAAAATAGAAACAGATAGAGTTTTTCTATCTACCTATCTCTTTTAAGTTCGATGATGACATTTTAGGCTGGCTTCCCTACTCTATGTATAATATCTCTATGGCCAATTTACACAAACTTATCTAGTAGTTTTTGCGTGTAGGAGTATTTCTAGTTTATTTTGTATATTTTTTATTTTTAACTACTTACAGAGAAGATAATCCATTTTCGTATTTTTTTATGTATTTAAAAGGGTATAAGAGTTAATTTATTTCTTCATTTGTTAACTAATTTAAATAAAAAATCACTAAATGTCAAGTGTAGCCCATGACAATCTATTCCCGAAAACTGCATCCAAACCGGTTAATACATTTCTGAGATTAGCGTGCAGAAACATATAGACAGATGTAAAGACATACAAACAGACAGACAAACCGACAAAATTAAAAACCATTGTTTTGGGTTCTCTTGCTTGTATAAAGCCCCCCCCCCATTATAATTTTTATAATATTTTCCAAGCACAGCTACAGTTTATAGTTTTGATATATGAATGTAGATAAATTTCTTGAACACCATAAATATTATATTTTGATATAGTGAAAAGGGTGCAATGAAAGTGAAACCTAAATATTATATAGTGACATTAAATTTGTATGTACAAAAATTATTTACATTGGCGATATAATTTATTCGTGTTGCATGCACAACTAAAAGAGAAACAGATAAACAGAAAAAAAAAGTTGAAAAGGTCAGATTAGCATTCCTTAAATTATCCGTTCACATCCTGGCTATATATTTTTTAATATTTTCTATGTAAAGAGACTACACCTCTACAGATGTATAATATGTATAGAAGAAAATTTGCATCGTACATATTAAGCGATTGACATAAATTGCCATAACTTTTTTTATTTATTTACCGAAATGACTGAATGAAACAATAAATGTAAAGTGAAGACAAACATAATTTTTTCCTGAAAACTGTATCCAAATTGGTAAAGCCGTTTCTGAGATTAGCGTTCATAAACATATAGACATACAGACCTACAGACATACAGACATGCAGATATACAGACAAATAGACATACTGACATACAGACATAAAGACAAACATGCAAAATTTATAAACCATTTTTAAGGGTTCTCTTGCTTTTATAAAGGCCCCCATTTTTTAATATATTCCATGACAGACATCAATCAGTGACAGTTTTATTATATGTATATATATATAGATACATTTCTTGAACACTTACATACATACATCTTTTGATAGAATGAGGAGTGTGCAATGGAAGTGAAAAACAAACGGTATTAATAGTTACGCACAATTAATATACATAAAAGTTATTTACATTTCCATATTTTTTTGAGCTTATTTCCATTTTTTAACACTGTTGATTATATATACTCGTCGCTCTCTAGGCTCATCTTTTTTTTTTCTAATGAGTTAGATTTGTTCTCACATTATTAGAGTGGTGCGACTTGTAAACTGGCTTCCAGAATACAAGGTGGTACTCTCTCAAGTATTATTTTATCTTTAATAATGAATCTAATAACTTGTGGCTTCTTTTCCTCTTACTATCTATATGCTTACGATCTTCAGATCTATACTCAAGTCAAACCAAATTGTTGAATCACATTATTGAATGGTGTTACGAATTCGGTGTTAATATCAATTCTAAAAACTGTTAAGCAATGATTATTGGAAGCAAGCATAGTTCGAGTGAATTTAACAGAAGTACAGCGCCACCAGTTAAACTTAATAACATTGTCATACCAATTATGCAATCAGTAAAAAATCTTGGACTTAACATAAATTCGACACTCAGCTATGACGGCTATGCTAATTATTGTTACTCTAGTATTTCTGAAACCTATCTAGTGAAATGGAATCGTTTTTTACACAGTTGTTTTCGATTTATTTTTAATATTCGTAAATTTTATCTCATCTCTCAAAACCGTTCTACGCTTAAATGGCTACGTATCCACAAACGAAGATATCTGAAACCTTTATGTCAGTTATTTTTAATATTTAAAGATCCATATTCTCCTCAGTACTTGAAATCTGAATTTCCGACCACGATTTGCAATGTTCTTCGTTATTTTCCAACGTTCTTTTACCTTTCTTTCTTTATCTTTATCTTTACACTACACGCCATTAAACTCTAGAATGGCCAGACAGCTCTACATTATGTGCGTGGTCTGTAGTAGTTATTTATAGATACACAACATATTTTATTCCTATTAATTACTATTATATGTATTCGTTTGTAATAAGTTGTTTTATTGATAATCATTCCATATTATTTTAAAGGTCATTTTTATTAAACACTTGACCCCCTCTTTTTTGATTCTGTATACTTAGTCAGTTGACTGGTAGAGGATGCTTAAGCATTAATTCCTCTATTTGTACAATATTTTTTAAATAATTAAATAATTTTAAATGAATAAATAAAATAACAGGGATGTAAAAATAGCCCTAGTTCTTCGGACGTAAGGTTTTTTTTATCTATATATTCTATATATGGATATCAATACTGGTCAAATATCATAATACAATATACGTTTCTTTTTTTATTTTTAATGCAAATTATATTTTAACATAATTATAAGTGCAACATTTTACTAATTTATCTTAAAAATCTCACAAATAAAAACAGGTACTGCAACAAACCATTTTGACGGATAGTTCATCTGGGGTAGTAGTGCCAAAACAGTTAAACGTCAAATAAAATATATTTCATGTTATAAAATAAACCAAATCTAGTTTTTACCTGGCACATTAACATCATATAGATTTTTTAGTTCTGCAAGTGTATAATCAGCAAAGTTGTTAATATCAAATGTAACTCGAGAAAACTTCGAGTTAGCTTTATTGATCTGTTCCAGGTTTCTCACAAAGACCTGGTAATGTACCTTCTTATCTGCTTCATCCTTGTATTTTTTGCTGTAGTCTTTTATAAATTTGTCAAACAAGGCGGGTGCGTCTTTTATATCATAGTGAGGTTTTTCTCCTTGCGACATTGTGATCGCCGCGAACAAAAGTAGGCAACCCAGCAATTTCATGGTTTTGAGATGTTGTTACCAGTTGTGAATCAAGCCTAGTGATTGTACCTATAAAAAATTCACGCTTATATATAGATAAGTGTCATTCGACGTTAGTTATTGACACCATTACTCTTATTACTTATAAAATTTCATATTTAATTGCTCCACTAAAATTCAGCTGCTAACTTTATTTTAATTACTAATTAAATAAATATTATTTACTAATTGAATTTTAATTATTCTAATATTTAACAAGTTTGATGCGTGGCTTGTATTATAATGACTAAACCATTTAGATATAATTACGAGATGTACAAATTTGGAATAGGTAATTTTTAAACCCCTGAAGCAAAAACGATGTGTATCGTTCACAATCGTAACAGCCAAACGTATGAATGGATTTGATTGCATTTTTTTTAATCTAGAGCAGTTTCCGTCCAGTTTTGGTGAAAATAAAAGTAGTGGTCTCCAAGATATTGAGCTTTTGTTGGTAATGGTGAAAGGTTCTTTTCCGATATTGACAGTATAAAACCTAAACAAGAATAAAACCCAAACTTAACAAACAAACGAGAAAATATGTGAAACGTAGTTTTATTTTCCGATTTGGCTTACATTGTGAAACTTTACTACAAATTCATTGAAGCACTGGCTTCATATTGGCAAATCTTAGGAAGATCAAAACGATTAAAAAAGTTTAGGATTTACAAGTAAAACAAATGCAGCGTCCAATTATGTGAAAATAATTGTTTGATTTAGTTGGCTTTGATTTAACCGACTCTTTAGTTTGAGATAAATTAAAGAAAGAGTTGAAATTTTATATTTATTACTATATTGGAGTTGAACAAGCCCCTGTCAGGAGAGAAGGTTATCACTGCAATCAGACAGCAGCAAAATAATTGGGAGTTCGACATTGACTTTACACTAATGCCGCCTTTAAAATACGTTCTGGAAATGAACCGGTGCTTGTTCTAGAAAGGCCAAGGTCTTTGTATCGTACAAAGGATATCGGTGGACCCCACGACGCAACCCCTAAACGGGCGACGTCATCGACTGTTACGTACGCGACTACTATGAGTATATGACTAACTGGCTTACCTGCCCTCTCCAGGTATGGTACAATGAAGGTTGTCACTTAGTCAGTCTGTACTAGTCAGGGATTTGGGGTTCCCAGGATGTGGAATAAATTGTATACAATGAAACCAAAAGGATATAATTAAGGGAAAAAGGTTGGATACTCAAGTATTCCGTAAGTGATACGTAAGTCGTTCCGACCGATACGCGTGCAATTATCGAACTCATTTTTTAAAGATCATCTTCGGATCATATTCTATATGTGCGAATACCCCGTAGTTTGAACGCCTGGCAATTTTTATTAGCACCTGCACAATTGACCTAATAAACTATTCCGAACAGACTTTAAGTAGGCTATAGAGAGATTTTACTGTTATACCTCTCGCTCCCACTTCTACCGCGTACGAACTAACTATAAATTTATTCCTTCGTTGGTCAGTTCGTAATACTTATTGAGCTTGAATGTGTGATCCTGAGCTTGATGATGTTTGTTTCTCAAGGAACAGTAAGCTCCACAAGTATCACGCGCCTCAGATGTTTAGAATACAGGAATAAGTCCGGTCTGGATGACGAAACACCAATATTCCCAGGGATTTTGTAATGCTTCGCTTTTGATTTTTTGGAGGAGCCTTCTTTTACGAATTCTACAGATCGTTTGGTGGTTGTTATACCCTTCCGCGCTCTTGCTACTGAAAGACTAACCGCTTCCCGTATAATTTTTAATACCTTATCGTGGCGACGCGAGTATTGACCTTTATCTAGAAGTACCCTACACCCTACTAATAAGTGTTTCGCGGTTCCTATTGCCTCCCCACAGATGTTGCAAGACTTTTCGCTGGCTTTGCCCCATCTTACTAAATTACTTTGATCTGGGAGAGTCATTTGGAATGCATTAAGATAGAATTTTAATAATGCTGGGGACCAATCATAAATTAAGGTGCGCCACTTCAAAGCTAGTGGAATACATAAATATCCTATGGTCCACATAGGAACCCATTCGTTTTGAATTTCTAGGCTCATCGCGTGGAGTCAGTAGTTATCGTTTTCGTCTTGTCGAATAAAAGATTTCGTTATGTCTATGTCTTGAACTTTCCTACTTGATCCTAGCCCTACTTTATTCGTTTTAGCACCTATCATAATTTTTTTATGGAATTGAAGTCGTGACTCGAGCTCTGAGGCAACTTTGTCTTTTGGGAGAAAAGTTACAGTATCATCTTTAGATTTTCAGTTGATATGTCTTTTGGTAACTCTTAGATGTTTGTAGAGCTTCGATGGTTTCTTTAATTTTAATCCAAAATTTGTTTCGGTCTCTAAATAAGGTTGAAGATTCCGCTGAGTGCGCTAACCCGAGCCATAACTTCAATGTCTTTATGACGCTTGCATCTAACTTTTACAAAAGGGTTTTATTAATATTAAAAAACTACAAAATTACCTATTGTAACCTTATGTTTTCTTGTCATATAGCAAAGGCATGTATCAAAAATTGTAATTCAAATTAAATTAGTCTATAATATCTACAGTTATAAAAAATTTACCACTAACTTAATCTTAATTACTAATCACGCAATTCGTGCTTTTATCTATGTCATAAAAAAAATATTTAGGATTAGCTGATCAGTTGACAAACATGTTTTTAGTACAAATTTGGCCACCATTTCTTAAATTCTAAAACATCTTCAGTTTTTAGCTTTATGACTGTAAATGTTGAGCTAAAGTTCAAAACCAAATCAATATTTCCTGGTAGGTAAGTATTTTCCTGGGACGTAGATATGGTTATGCTTTCGCACATTTTTTTATGACTCCAAAATCCCAGTCATTTGGTAAAAACAAATGACCACATATGTATGAGAAAATACTAATATTTTGTTTCAAACACGTCTTTAATGGATCATTCAACTAGTTCTACCTAGTTTCATTAGCTGAGCTTCTACTGTACGTATTGCATTTTCTGATAAATTTGATTGTTTTATTTTTGTTAATAGTTTTTCGCAAGTTATACATTTGTCGATTTGTGGTCGATCAAATCTGAGGGAAAAGTTTTCATTGAAGTATTGTAAGTAAAATTTGTACCTTGCACCGAGATCTGGATATTTTTCGGTAAATATTGAATGTGGTTTTTTACATCTAACAGTGCTTCAAGACAATCGATGTCTTTTCCTGCATAATGTTTTTTTTCCTAGGAAAGCCGAGGATGTGTTCGTGTATTTTTGGCATATTTGGCCTTTTGGCTTTCAGGTGACATCCTCTGTTATCTCTAGGACTCTTCCCTTCATTAAGCAATTCACAAAGTCTGCGGTCTCTGGCTTCGGTAACTCCCTATAGGGTGATAAATGCTTTCTTGCAGATTTTAACTTTATCAGCTATTCTATAACATAGAATAAAGATGTAGCATTTGTTTAGCATTTTCTTTTCGATGAAGCCTATGTTTTATGTCTAACTTATCAATAAGTGTTTGAAAAAATATGTCCTGCTAATTTTTTGTTGTAAAAACGTTAATTTTTGAAATTGAAATTGTCATCTTGGTGAAATTTCAAAACATTCCTTCTTACATTTGCAATAAATAAGCGATATATTAAGTTTATAAAGGCTTCAATATAAATGTAAACTGATATCAAATCAAATATGTGCGAAGGGGGTGATGGCTGGCTCTTGTGTTATGCTCGTGAACGGGTGCAGCTGGCGGTGACTGGTTGTGTGGCAGGCCGAAGATTTATATATATATATATATATATATATATATTTTCTGTTATTATTATTTAATTTTCGTTACTTGAAATCATTAGGCTTCTTTTCTGATTGATTGCGACGGTTCTAGTTATTCCAAAATTGCATTTAAGTTTGACGTTTGTGAAACAGTGATCACAATAACAAAAAATATATCCGGCTGAGTTTGTTGTGTGGTTCTTCTCAGACCAGGATGCGTTTGGAACCCTCATAGCTTTAACATTAAGATGGAAAGTGCTTTTTCAGAAGGGCTTATTACGATAAATCTAGTATCGTAATAGGCCCTCCTGACACTTCCATATTGACGTACACAAGTGATCACTGATTATGATTCTAAGTGGAAAAGATATAAATAAATAAATAAAAAATAAGATTAAAACTGGTTAAAAGGAGCCAAGGTGAAAGGGCTCCTTTTGGCGGTAAACACGTGTGGGTTTTGGTGGCGTTGAATTTGACAAGATTGACATTGCTCCATGCGAAGGCTGCCTGAAGTTTGTCACTCAAACGTTGCACCATGGCTTCTCTTTCAGACTGTACTTGATCTCTACTGAACTCGGCAGATATCTTTCTATAATTGTGCTGTCGTCTGCATATCCATAGATAATGGGCTTCAACAGATCGTTAATGAACAGCAGAAAAAGACTTGCAGAAAGAACGGACCCCTGAGGCACTCCGGCCTTTTGTTGTCAAGGAACACCCGTCGACAACTACTCGGAAAGATCTCTGGCGAAGAAAGTTTGTTACCCAGCCGATAAGACCAGGAGATATACCGTGCGCTGAAAGCTTGATTATAGGGCTCGCATGCCAGACCATGTCCAGAGAGACGGCGACCGTTTTTCCATTCTTTTCCATGGCCTTGCCTAAAGTGTGTAGCGTAAACTAGAAGGTCCCCCGTGGACCTATTATGGCGAAACCCGTACTATGGCTCACTGAGGAAATCGTTATCTTCTAGGTACGAAAAAAGGCGCGAGTTCAATACGCGCTCCATAATCTTGCAGAGTATGGCGGTGATTGAAATCGGTCTATAATTGGCAGGATCGGCACGGCTTGCTTTTTTGAGCACTGGTTGTACGTTGGTAAGCTGCCAGAATTTCAGCACTATTCCAATCTTGAAAGAGAGGCGATACAGTGTCAATACAGGAGACAACTCAGATGCGCATGTGTTGAGCAGAATGGCTAGTATATCATCAGGGCCTACTAGCTTTATTCACATCGAAACGACACAATGTTCTTCATACCTGTTTGTTCGTAATACGGATTTCAGGCACCGTAAAATCGCAGTGAGGAAGGTATGCTGGAGAAGCATAGCCGGAATCTAGGTGCTAATTATTAGCAAACAAAGAAGCAAATACATTCGCTTTCTCTGTTGCTATGTGGGCCAGGGACCCATCCAGTTTCAGCAGAGCAAGCAGTGAGGGTTGGTAGAAGTTAAACTCGGTCGCTTTTCCAAGAGACCAGAAAACTCAACTGTCAGTTGGTCTGACAGTGAGCTTTTTACCATTTTTAGCGATTCGATGGAGACGAGCCTTCCGCAATGCCTTCTTGGAAGACTTGGCAGCTTGGTTAAAGGCTCTCTTCTTGAAACTTGCATCCGGAGTTTAGCGGTTTCGAGCATCGGCCCAAATGAGGTATGCCGAATGTTTTCGGTCTTCTGCATGACCACATTCGGCAAAACCATGGGCGAGCTTTGCTACCGATGGGTACGTCAGCAAAAAGAATTAAATACTCCATTGCCTGATGCACCACATCGCTAATAGCATCCGCGCATTTAATTAATTCTTTTACATAAATATCTTAAATATAAGGAACGGTAAGACATTGTAAGCCACTCAGTTAAACGAATTATTAAAATCGCTTGTGTGGAATTGGAACAATGTATAATAATGAACGTTTATAGAACCCCTTTAAGAGTTTATGATTGTTTTGAAAATGTTATGGGGGACTCCTTATTTAAAATATGTAGTAAGAATACTCAAATATTCTTTGTGGAGATTTTAATGAAGATTTATTAATTGAAAATGCACTATCATTTAAATTTAAATGTCTATTTCTGTCATTCAGTTGTAAATATTTATTTGTAATTATAAATATACTAGCGAATCACTTAGCTCGGAAGTTTTTGTAGTTAAGACGCCAGTTAACAGACGAAGTTACAGCGCGCCTTTTTTATTTCAGCTACTTCCATAGCGTGATGTATTATGGTTTAGGGACGCGCTGCTGATATTCAAACTATTTTCATATTACAGAAGAGGCTTATTCGGGAAATCTACAATCTTTCTAGTAGGCAATCATTAAGACAAATATTTAGAAAATTAAAATGTTAACTTTACTGTGTCAATAATATATTTGATAATTTAATGTACGTTCCTAAAAACCTATTACTTACTCTGTAAATACTAGAAATAAAGACAAACTTGTTTCGATTCACTATAAGCTAGTAAAGATTCATAAGTCATTTTATGTACAGTGTGTCTATTTTTATCATAAAGTCCCTGCAGAAATTCAAAACCTTTCAATTTTAGACACTTTTTTGTTAGACGAAATTGCAGAGAGAGATTTTATAAATGACAATAAGACCTGGGACTATACTATTGTTAATTGGCATTTCAATAGAGTGGCCATGAGTTTTTTTGCCTGGATCTTCTCATAAGCTCAACTTATTGAACGAGCTTTTTATTCTAACTTTTAAACTATCGCGTTTCATTATATATTATTATTAAATATATTATAATTATATATATTATTAATATATATATATTATAATAATATATATTATTAATATATATATTATTATTTAAAAAAAATAATATACGGCTTTTTATTTACAATTCAAAATTAATATTCGTTTATTATATATATTTTTTGTGAGTATCATCTTGACGCGTCCAAATAAATGTAAAACATTTTCATGAAATAAAGAATTTTAGACTTTGGCGTTGACTTTAACCTTATTAAAACCAAACTGTCTTCAATTCAGTTTCAGTAAAAAAGTATAAAAAATTTCAAATGACAGCAATAATCTCTATGCACTTAAACATATTACCTTTAGACCGATCTTAATGCCATTTCTTAACAACCATTTTGTCAATAACTTCACATTTTGTGATTTATATATCTAATAAACATTTAGTAATGTTAAGTTTAATGTAATTAAACGAAATATGTACCAGGAACATCACATATACATTACTTAACATTTCAAATAATTCTTAGTAGTGATAGCTACGACCAAAATGGAGGACTTTCTTATTAGATTGGGAAAAACATTAAAAAAGAAAGACTATTGCTGTCCTAAATAAACGACTATTTTAATGTAACATGTTGAATATAACCGCTCTAGCATCGTTCCTCCCCTGTGCTGTTATTTCTCACGCTCCCCCGGGACGTTTTTACTGGGGTATGTTAATTAACAGAGGCTATAATTTGCTAAACGTTTCAATTGTTTATGTTATTTGTGTGTCGTGTTTGTATATTATTAGGAATTTATAAATTTAAAAGCAAAACTGTATTTTGTTATATAATTTTTAAATAACATATATAATGACGTAAACTGGGCTCGAAGCATGGTGGACATGCTGGTTGTCGAGCCTCCGACAGACGCAAACCCTCCATGCTTCGAGCTCACAACCAATAAACCCGAATGGGTTTAGGTTAGATGGACAAAATCATATTTACAAATTTACTTTTGTTGATACCGTATTTATCGAAATATGCCAATCTGTAAATACCCATTTAAAATTAAATCTACGAAGATATAAGAGCTTCCTGTCTAAGAAAAAACACAAAAAAAAAACATCTTATAGGGGTATTTTATTATTGTGATCACTGTTTCATAAACGTCCATATTTAGTGAGCAATTTACGAACAACTATGCTCATCGTAACTAGTTATGCCTAAATGATTAGTGAATAATATAATTATAATCAATTTAGAGAATCCAAATAATTAAAAGTACTTATAAAAAACCGTTGGCCAGTAAGACGAACAAAAATAATGTCTCTCAAACCACAAAAATTGCTTAACAAATTATAATTGCGGATTAACCAGCACTATGCAAAACAATCTAATTAATTAAATCTATCACCGATTCGTTTATCATATTTTGCTAAATGGGTTGAACACTAAAAAGTAATAGTGCAGTATAGTGATTACAAACCTGAATATGGATTTTTAGAGTGACGCAAGGACGAGTCGCTATATTTACGTACTCATTAATACAACATTTCGAAGTAATAAAATTAATGAACATTATAATTAACATCGACTGACGGTTAGTTATATAAGCGTGAGCATCATTGGACATACTAACTAGGTTTTAAAACGGAACTGGTTACACATCGCAAAACAATGAAGTTGCTTGTTTGTCTACTAATTTTCACTGTGGCGGCAATGTCACAGGGAGCCAAACCTTACTACGATATAAATGATGCCCCCGCCTTGTTTGAAAAGTTTATGAAGGACTACAACAGGAACTACAAGGATGAAGCGGATAAAGATGTACATTACCAGGAATTTGTGAAGACCCTGATAATTATTAACAAAGCTAACGCGGAGTCTTCTAGTGCCACATTTGATATTAATAACTTTGCTGATTATACACCCGAAGAACGAAAACATCTGTTTGGTCTGAAGGTGCCAGGTAAGCCATGTCTACGTACTAGCCATAACTAACGTATTTCTACCAAAACAGTGAGGTGGTATGCTGTTTATCACTAGATTCCAAACTGCTGATAACTTAAATCTGTAGACCCTTAGTGCAGAGTTTTCTCTATGTTCACCCAAAAGTAAAGTATATTCATAAATTATCGATAGAAAGTGGTTTATTACTGTTTTATCTTCTTAGCTACATAATATTATTATCATCTACTAAATATAAAAACCAAGATAAATTAAGCAATAAGGTTCTACTACTCTTTTAGATTCAGTGAAATTTTGATTTTTTTTTGCAGACTCTGCCAATCATGCCAAAGGTTCTAAGGCGTTCTAATCAAGAAACTTATGGAACTGAAATATAAATTGTATATATTAGATTTTTTTTATTTTGTGTCTTAATCGCATAATTAAGTTTTTAAATTACATATTTCCTCACCAGAATTACATAAATTCGTTTTAGATAATCACAAAAATTTACTATCCTGTACATATTATAATCATTTCTTAAAGACATAATACAAGACGTATTAGCCAGCGATTTTTTCTGGTTTTAAAGAAGTGAATACTTTGATTGTATAAGAGGCAAGGAGCTATTCCTTTTAACTTAGGTTACATAAACAAAAGTAAAAATCTGAAAAATTAAGCAATTACGAATTTAAATTAATTCATAATTTCATGTAAATTTCGGTCTACGGGTCTAATAAGTGGGTGCCGAAGTATAGTAAGCAATACAACATAAATAACGAGGTCATTAATTATTTTTTCCGAAAAGCGTTCAAGATTGTTTCATGGAGATTACGTAATATGTGATTTTGGATCAAAAATTTGATTTAAGTGAAAGAATGCGAGTGCACGTTCATATTCGTATTTACTAAAAAAGAGCGTAAATTTTTTGTTCATTATTATGACGTCAAGGCGGTAAATCAGCAAAACGCCGATATGTTTTCACCACTTAATTTGACTATTATAAAACAATTATCAATTATTAATGTAATGACCAATTATAAATGACCAATTATTAATGACCAATTAGTAATGACCAAAGAAATTTACATTTATTTGTAGTATTCGGCTTGGAATCTACTATTGAATAATTGTTACTTAACTTTGAGCACTGACGCATCACTAGGTAATAAATATCTTAGAATATTGAAAGTTATGAGAAAAAATAGGGTCAACCTGCATTTCTACATAATAATTTATTTTAGGATATTTTTACATTTAAACCTTATACTATGTATTGTTTGCGATTGAGATAAATATATTTCGATAATAAAGTCACTACAAGCATTTTTTCCGATTTATAGATATTGAAAATATGTGGCACGTAAAGATTCAAGTAGGTTAATTTTGTTCTATTTTTTTATATTCTTATAAATATCTGGTATGCCGGTACAGTCACGAAATAAATGTACAGGATCTGAAATTAGGTTAAAAAATAAAGAGTGTGTAGATGGTGCAATTATTTCGTAATTATAATCTACAAACGCTTATGACATCATAAAAAACGAAGATCCAATGCGATGTAACAACTGTTGATAAATCAAATTGTAAATTATATGTAATAATATAAAAAAAATAAATAAAAATATATGACTATATCTACACCATTAAAAATAATATATAACATTTTTCATATGACAGGTTAGCGAACATATAAAAAAACGTTGATAAGAAAATAGTATTTTAAACTAAATCAGTAGAAAATTGTTAGAGATATAATTCCAAAGAAAAAAAGAACGACAAATATACAAAATTAAAAAAATATATATTAAAATTAACAATATCTTTATTTAAGTTGCAATACTCAGAAAAGATATAGGAAGACTAAGTCGGTTTATCAGGGAAAATTTATCGTACAGAAACCAAAGGAATATGAGCAGAATTTACAATAGCAAGCAGGAAGCCATAGATACCTTAGACAATAAAACACAAAGATTATAGGCCTTATCAAAAAGGCTAAAGATATATAAAAAATCTAATCAAAGGCATAAAGACAACATAACTTTTAATAATAATCAGAAAATATTTTATAGAAATTTCAATGAAGAACCAGCAATAAACGAACAACCTAGTATTACCGAACTACAAGAATTTTGGGAAAATATATGGTCGAAACCAACAGAACATAACAGTAACCCACAATGGATTAAAGAAGAAATCAATGCAATGCATCATGTCCAACTCATGCCAGAAGTTATAATTGACAAGAAAGATATAGAAGTAACAGTAAAGAGAACATTAAATTGGAAAACACCGGGACCCGATAAAATTCATAACTACTGGTTAAAATATTTCACTTCGACACACAAATACATAGCTGATACATCAAACCCAAATAAATATCGCCCAACCACATGTTTCCCAACGATATACAAACTTCTCACATCCATCATCTCACAGAAAATCACTTCACATCTCATACAATATAATAATATAGCTGAAGAGCAAAAAGGTTCTAAAAAGGGTTCAAGAGGTTGCAAAGAACAATTAGTAATAGACACAGAAATACACAATCAAGTGAAACAAAATCACAGAAACCTATTTTTTGCGTCATAAAAGGCATAAAAGGCATTTGACAGCGTACCTCATTCATGGCTAGTGGAGACTTTAAAAATATATAAAATAGATATCAAAATAGCTCAATTTCTTTACCAGATCATGAAAAAGTGGAAAACTATATTGAATATAAACTTAGATTCCAGAAATGTTACGTCTAGCCCCATAAAAATAGCACGCGGTATACTCCAAGGGGATTCTTTAAGTCCGCTATGGTTCTATATCTCCTTAAATCCATTATCAAGAATATTAAATAGAACAGAAAAGGGATATACTTTACACAAAGAAACTAACTCTAAAATAACACATTTACTTTACATGGATGATATTAAATTATATGCACCTACTAAACAGCAAATAAATACATTATTAGAGGCCACCGAAAACTTTTGCATCGATATCAAAATGGACTTTGGAATAAATAAATGCAAAATAAACAGTATAACTAAAGAAAAACATAGTGTAACTGATCCATACGTTTGACAAACACAACACAGTTTAAAAATAGATAAAATAGAAACAAATGATACGTACAAATATTTAGGATATTCACAAAGTATAGGGCTCGATCACACTAAAATAAAAGAAGAAGTAACGAAAAAGTACACGAACAGAATAAACAAAATTCTTAGGACCGAATTATCAGGAAGAAATACAATTAAAGCAATAAATTCATTTGCAGTACCAGTTTTAACATATTTCATCGGGATTATAAAATGGACAGTTACAGATCGAGATAAACTTAATAGACTTACACGAACAACCTGCAATAAACACAAGATACATCACATTCACTCAGCAACAGAAAGATTTAACCTTAAAAGAAAGCTTGGAGGTAGGGGAATAATCGATATAAAAAATCAACACAAGAGGCAAATATACAACATGCATGTATACATGAAAATCAAAGCTAACAACCACCCTATACATAATGCCCTTACATTATTGACTACATCAGGCACACCTTTAAAATTAAACGACAATAGCACGCGCACAGAAGAAATAGTTACAGATGACCAGAAAATCAGCAATTGGAAAAAAAAAACACTACATGAAAAACACTCTAATCAACTGCAATAAGAACACATTGATAAAGAAGCATCAAATGCATGGTTAACCCGGGGAAATCAATATAAAGAAACAGAAAGCTTTATGGTAGCCATCCAATACCAAATTATAAAAACAAAAAATTACAAAAAGTATATAAATAAGGATTCCACAATAATATCAGATAAATGTCGGTTATGCAATACAAACCAAGAGACCATTGAACACATCACAGGGGGTTGTCCATTTTTAGCGAATAAACAGTACATAGAAAGACACAATAATGTAACCAAGCATATACATGCAATATTAGAAGTAAATTATAAATTAATAGACAAGGTGGAACCATATTACATATATAAACCTAAAAATAACGAACTAGCAAAGCTTTACTGGGACCGCGATATAACAACCGATAAAATAATTAGAAATAATAGACCGGAGATCACGTTGACATTAAAATCCGAAAAAATTACGTATTTGATAGATATTGCTATACCAAATAGTGAAAATATACGAAAAAAAAAATACATCCCACTTGCCGACGAAATACGACAAATATTGCATCAACAAACAGTAAAAATTGTAATACTTTCATCAACAGGCGTCATCCCTAAATCACTTCACATATCACTACAAGAAATAGGTTTACACAAAAACACTTACATCCCACTACAAAAATCAGTCATCATCGATACTTGTTCCATAGTCAGGCGTTTCCTAACATCCACGACACAAACACCTCCATCAGTACACGATGAACCGACTCACTTGGCATAGCCCGTGGCCGGTTCTCAGTACCAGCATTAAGCTGAGTTTGTAATCAGTTTACCCCATAATAATAATAATAATATCATGACAAATTACACACATTGATCTAACCCCTAAGTAAACAAATTATTTGCTTTTGTTAAGGGTGTTAGACAACGATACAAATACATAGAAATACACATATAAATACTGAGAATATATTTAATAAACGACCAAACCCAGAAACACAGACATCTATGCTCATCACATAAATGCTTGTCTCTGCCGGGAATCGAACCCGAGCTCCATTGCGCCGTGACACGTTAGGCGTCTGCGCTAACCACTCGACCAACGGGGCGGTTAATCTGTTTAGCAATAGTATTTTGAAATAAACATACAAAGATATTCAATTTACGAAACTTATTTTAAATTTATCATGGAGTATTGACAATTCTTGATATTACATTGCAACGAAATAATGTTACTCTGTGTAAAAAACGTCTGTAATTTCATTAAGGAAGTTAATGAATGAATTCGCTAAGTATTTACAGTTTAATTAAATGAGTACCTATAGTAAATGTACTTGTACCTACGATAGGTAGGTTGTTGTATGTACCTATAGTAAATGTAATTTTATTAATTTAGTAAAATTTATTGAACGTATAACGCGAAATTGGGTTTAAAATATGACCAATGTTTGTCAACTATTAGTCAATATTGTTAATATTTTATATTATATTGTTAGTTAGGGTTATTGTTAGGGTATTTTTAAATAATTAATAAATAGGCCTCAACTCCTATAAATTAGTAAACAAGTGTTAGATTTATAAATTATCGAACCCTTGCGTCACTATACGGCGCCTTTTTTTTTAACCTTTGGAATCCTCATGGATACACACCGCCATCCAGGGGAAGATGGAAGCGGTTATGTGAGACTCTTTTCCTCCTCTTTCCCCCAAATTAAATCCCTAAGCTGGCAACAATAGGCCTGAAACTGGTGTGGGGACGGAGTGGGAAAGTAAAAGATAGAGAGGTATACAAACAAGAAGAGGAGAATATAGGTGTAGCGCATTAGGCCGGCCGGCAGCGCGAATTCAGCATCGCTCGAGGATGTCAAGATGACGTTTGTTTTATAAATTCGTAGCCCACCCCCTTCTTGAAATGTCAGATTAGTAAAATGTTCTTCTTAGCATGTATCCCGTTTTTAATCTGACGTACTCGAGAATTTCTGATTATATATTTTTTTACTTATCTGATCCCTAATATCTGAGGCGCACCATGTATATGAAGCTCATATTGCTGGTAGTACTGCACTGGGTGGATACAAGGAATCTCCTGTATCTCCGGTATCTTAATCTGCCGCGCTCGGTTAATCTCTAAATCCCCTCCTGGGCTACCCTGGTATTAGCCGAATGACAGTTCAGGCATTATTTATTAAATTGATTGATTTTTCTTGGTGGTAGACCATAACATCGGGTCGCCGGCAAAGTTACCACCCATCGGGCAAAGTCGTGCCGCAAAGCGACATAGTCGTGTTCCGGCACGTTGCTCGATGAAGCCGTTTATGGGAAATGGGTTTGAACAGCTGCGGTACGTTGGCGAACCGGTTGACGTCGAGTTGGTGTTTGTTTTGTCGGGTGTCTAGTCGAGGAGGGTAGCGGGATCCGAAGCGACGGCTTTCCGCTGGCCGCCCGCAGATAGTTGGGGGCCCAATTAGTGGGTTAGCCACCCACGAAAGGCTGCCCCGCCAGCTGCGAAAAATCCCAGGGTGGCTCCATCGTGCTGGTTGGCGACCAGGCGAGGAGGCCCGATGGCGATCCCTGGGGGGGTTCGGGCGTCCCCGCAGTCTCCAGACTAGCCTCCCAGTGGCAAGACATCACCAATTTCGACGTCGGGTTCGAAACGTACCGCCTCGTTCAACTGCCATTTCCCATCCCTATTCACTTTTATTTATTTTATTTTATGAAAAAGGTAAAAAAAAGAAACAAGTTGACACAGCGGTTGCACTCCTCCTCATACAAAGTGCACCTGACTAATATAAGGGGTTTGCACTCAAATCTTTTAGCTGTCCACCACCACCTGGAGACAGAGCAGCCGCATTTGCTCTTTTTGACGGAGACGCAGATACAATGTCCTTTGAGCGCTACGTACTTGGATTATCCCGGTTACTCGTTGGAGCACAACTTTCGCTCACGGGCCGGAGTCAGTATGTACGCGCGGAACGACCTCTGTATTCAGCGTCTCCGTCACCTTGAAGACCCCACTTTTTCTTCCCTATGGGTTTTAGTGGACACAGGAAACGAAAAAATCCTGTATTCCTGTGTCTACCGTTCGCACAGCGGTGACCAGAAGACAACTCGTTTATTTGAGTATCTCAGTGAGGCTGCAGATATGGCTCTGTATCAGTACCCTTCGGCGCAGCTCGTCTTTCTGGGGGACTTTAATGCCTGTCATCAGGACTGGCTGTTCCCGTACCAGAAAACCGATCATGCTGGAAGAGAAGCGCGGAAATTTGCGTTGTCCTTGGACCTCTTTCAGCTGGTGAAGCAAGCGACAAGGGTACCAGATGTGGTAGGCCATACAGCCAATTGCCTGGACCTTCTGCTGACAACTGATCCGGACAGGTATCGTGTAGAAGTCACCTCCCCCTTGGGAACCTCCGATCACTGTCTGGTGAAATCTGTGTTTACATATTCCCCACCAGCTTACGAACCTCATGGTGTTAGGCGAGTATGGAAATACAAGTCAGCAGATTGGGATGAGATGCGACACTTTTTTGCGTCTTATCCTTGGCGGCAGGTCTGCTTCTCTTCTTTGGATCCGTCGAGTTGCGCGGATGCTATAACCGATGTGGTGCATCAGGCAATGGAGTATTTTATTCCTTTTGCTGACGTACCCATCGGTGGCAAAGCTCGCCCATGGTTTAATGCCGAATGTGGTCATGCTCAAGACCGAAAACATTCGGCATATCTCATTTGGGCTGATGCTCGAACCCGCAAAACTCCGGATGTAAGTTTGAAGAAGAGAGCCTTTAACCAAGCTGCCAAGTCCTACAAGAAGGCATTGCGGAAGGCTCGTCTTGATCGGATCGTTAAGAATGGCGAAAAGCTCTCTGTCAGACCAACTGGCAGTCGAGCTTTCTGGTCTCTTGCCAAAGCGATCGAGTCGAACTTCTGCCAACCCTCACTGCCTGCTCTGCTGAAGCCTGATGGATCCCTGGCCCACACTGCAACAGAGAAAGCGAATGTATTTGCTTCTCTGTTTGCTGAGAATTCGCATCTAGACACTGGCAATGCTTCTCCAGCACATCTTCCTCACTGCGGTATTTCGATGCCTGAAATCCGCATCACTAACAAAGAGGTATGGAGAACATTGTGTCGTTTAGATGTGAATAAAGCCAGTGGTCCTGATGGTATACCAGCCATTCTGCTAAAGACATGCGCAGCTGAGTTGTCTCCTATACTGACACGTCTGTATCGCCTCTCTTTCATGACTGGAATAGTGCCGAAATCCTGGAAGCTTGCTAATGTGCAACCCGTGCCCAAAAAAGGCAGCCGTGCCGACCCTGTTAATTACAGACCGATTTCAATCACCTCCATACTCTGTAAGATTATGGAGCGTGTATTGAACTCGCGCCTACTAGCATACCTAGAAGGTAACGATCTCCTCAGTGACCGACAGTACGGGTTTCGCCGTAATAGGTCTACTGGGGACCTCCTAGTGTATGCTACTCACATTTTAGGCGAGGCCATCGAGAAGAACGGAGAAGCGGTCGCCGTCTCTCTGGACGTCTCGAGGGCATTTGACAGGGTCTGGCATGCGAGCCTTATATGCAAGCTTTCAGCGTACGGTATATCTCCTGGTCTGATCGGCTGGGTAACGGACTTTCTGAGCCATAGATCTCTCCGAGTAGTTGTCGACGGGTGTTCCTCGGAACCCTTGACAATAAATGCCGGAGTGCCTCAGGGGTCCGTTCTTTCTGCAACTCTGTTTCTGCTGCACATTAATGATCTGTTGAAGCCCGGTATCTATGGGTATGCAGACGACAGCACAGTTGTAGAAAGATATCTGCCGAGTACTCGGGCTAGTCGAGATCAAGTACAGTCTGAAAGAGAAGCCATGGTGCAACGTTTGAATGACAAACTTCAGGCAGTCTCCGCATGGAGCAATGCCAATCTTGTCAAGTTCAACGCCACCAAAACGCAGACGTGTCTGTTCACCGCCAAAAAGAGCCCTTTCACCTTGGCTCCTACTTTCCAGAATGTATCCTTGGAATACAGTGACCGGCTTCAGTTGTTAGGTTTAGAGATTTCCTCGAACCTCAACTTTGGCCGGTTCATTGAGTCCAGAGCAAGAGCAGCAGCAGCAAAGCTTGCCGTTCTTGCGAAGGTTCGGCAGTACTTTACACCGGGACAGCTTCTTGTTCTATACAAAGCACAGATCCGGTCGTGTGTAGAGTACTGTTGTCACATATTTGCTGGTGCCGCAAAGTCTCATCTTGCGGTTCTGGACTCAATTGAGAGGCGAGCAAAGAGGCTTATCGGCGATCCCGAATTGATCGAAGCCGACCTCCAAAGCCTTGAACACAGGCGTAAAATTGCTAGCCTCTCAGTATTTTATAGGATACATTTTGGTGAGTGTGCGCAGGAATTACACGAGTTAATTCCCCCGTCCCCCTTCCATCACCGGACGTCCCGACGCACGGCAGGTATCCATCCTTTTGTTGTGGACATTCCACCTGTCCGAACGAAGCGCTTTGCTTCCTCATTTTTAGTGCGTACAGCAAAGGACTGGAACAATTTGCCTGCGTCGGTATTTCCGGCCAAATATAATGTGGGTGTCTTCAAGAGAAGAGTGAATAGGTTGCTAGGGCAATGCGACTTACCATCTAAGACTACATTCCACTTACCATCAGGTGGAATGTAGTCAAGCATTGCCCTAGATCATATAAAAAAAAAAAAAAAAAAAAAAACCTCAATAATTGTTCATGTTATTTAGAGCTACACTTTTAAAGAGTGGATTTTGAAAATATCCAAAAGTTTCTTGGATATTTTCTGATGTCGAGTTTCTGATGTATTATTAGTTTAGCACTACAATCCCCGAAGTGTAATTACAAATATTTTATAAGTATTTAAACACTACGTGAACCATGATGATTGTTAAATATATATTTACCCGGCTATAATCATGTAATTTATGATCGGAATTTGCCCGAAATATACATGGTTATAGCCGGGTAAATATGCATTTATTTAATAAGTGTTTTATTGACAACACAGAAACGCAGAGTTTATTAAGACTTTTGGACTGAAAGACTGGAAACCAACCTACATCAATTAATAAATAATAAATTATGTCAAAAAAAGTTCAATAATTATTAGACGTAACGACGCGACGGCTAGACTGAGAATTAGTTTGCGTCATTTAATACATGTGTAAATTATAGTACAAAGTATAATACTTGTTTTCATTGAATATTTCGTTCACATTTAGAAAAGAAATTGTGTAACAAAATGGACTAGGAACGGCTTTTGAAATGTCTAAAAATTCAAATAAGGGTCAACATTGAGGAAAGAGAACAAAGTCTATTTATTCCCTGATTTAGTAAGGAAACTTCTTTGAGCGAGTTTAGTTTGCATCAAACAGCTTCGTTCGTACGGAGCTGAGACCAATCATAGGCCTTTGTAAACTTTTCATGGTTTCAATACGATTTCTGGTTTATAAAATCTTTTTAGTTGCGTCAGACTTCATTTTTTACATTAAGGTTGTGGATTTTTTATTGCAACATTTTTAAATTTATAATTGTAACATTTGTGACTGAAATATTATATAAAAATTTGAAGTTGATTTTTTTAAGAGATACACGATAAAAGTAAAGAACTAATTATTACATGTCTAATAAGTGATAAAAGCTCTGAGATTACAGTTTCTGCAATATTTGTCTGTTTGTCGTTATCTTTCTAATTATTTTTATATCACTGCCAATCTAGTGAGGCAATTAATATATTTGGTGTTCTAAAAACTTATTGTCCAACGTTTTATGGACGATATAACATTTACCCATACTTTTGATAATATAATTGTTTGGTGAAGTTTGGTATGGAGATAACTTATCACACGATTCAATATATGTAACTTTTCATGGAAAATAATAAAAACAGAATTTACAATAAGGACTTTAGGACTGAAAATTAAAATGGAAGACAAATATGATATGATACATTTTTTTTTATTAAAATATAACATTTTTAAAAATATTACATTTCAAGCTTCATCTATTTGAAATTTAATGTAAACAAGTTATGCAGCGAAATAAGGGGCATATGTTATTTTATTTAAATATTGTATACGGTTCGGTTCCACCTCGGTCGACAATTACATGTGATCTGAGACATTTCTTATTTTTCCTCTCTAGGTGTGTATATAATAATAAACTATAGATTTTTATTTTTAGATTTTGTATTTTTTTTTACTACAAACCTCTTTTGTTATGTCATATAAAATTTTTTTTGATGATAACCGTTCATAATATAACGCTTTAGTTTTGTATGTTATCGGAAAACAAAAATCTGGAAATGTTATATTTATTACATACCTAAACAAGTTCCAAGTTCTATAAATACTAAAAAACAGCGGATAAGTTATTTTAAGTATATATTTCTGTATTTTTTGTCCAATAAATTTAAGATTTAAACCTCAAAAATACTCAAATAATTAATCTGGCGTAAATAGAAAGTTACAATGAAAACATAAGATATTAAAAATAATAAAATAATGAAAACAGTGCTCAAACATTACTTCTATTATAAAATATTTCGTCGCTTTACCTTATAAATACACAAAAGTCTTTAATTAAACTCCATGTTATGAAATATGAGATATTTTCCTCACACAAAGAACTCAGACTAATAATGGTTGATAGCTTTTCAATATAATTTACATAATGAAATTAGATTCTTTATAATTATTTACTGTTAGGTATATATAAGTCACGTTTAATTAAAACAATATTTATTACTGATTAAAAATAATAGTGATATTATAAAAATAATATACATAGTTATAATTCTAATAACATATTCCTTAGATCGGAATAAGCACTGAACTTTTTGAAAGAAAAAGTACATAAATGCTTTAGTAAAAAAACAGAAACTGGAAAAATATGCTACTTACATGGAAAGAAAGAGTGACATGAAACATGAGACTTCAGTCCGGAACGGAGTTCCCTACCGTTTGACTTCAATCTTATTAAGATTTTTTTAAATTAAATAAATCTAACAAAGGATAATAAAAACCTTAATAAGGGTAGAAGAATAATTTTCTAATAAAAATAAAATAAAATTTGTTACAATGCCCAGAGTTACTTAAAGCAGCAATCCCTGTCCATATTATGAACCCTTAAAACTATTTTTTTCTGAAGATAGCTTGGCTTCTTTTTTTGTATATAACGGATCGTCTTTTAGTTTAAAAAAAAAAGAATTTGTTTGATCCTTAGGTGTCACTTCTTCAAATAATATTCAGATTACAGAGACTGAAACTGGATGAAGTGTTTTCAAGAATGTATTTTACACTGAAGGCACTACTGAAACAAGACAAATATTGAAACAGCCTACTGGCTATTTCAATACTTGTCTTGTTTAATTTGTGTTTCAATATTTTCTATGCTAGATAATTTACAACCCTTGATAGTACTCTATCAAGGGTTGTAAATTATCTAGCATTATCTGTTGGTATCCATGACATTATAGAAAATAGCCATTTCTCGCCAATAGTAATCCGTCCATTCTCAAAAGCATTGCTAAGAAATGGAAAATATAAGATACAAAAATATAAGATAGTTAAGATTGTAAGAACTGGGCTCATTCTAGATGCAGGAAAAATCGTGGCTTCTTGGCATTCATTTGTCCAAACTGCGATTCTGATGAGTCTTGCGATGATTAAATACGTGCCGAACTTATAACTTTTGTCAAACAACATTAGTTGTTAAAGATGTTAATTACTAAAACTGATTAGTTGTTAAAGATGTTAATTACTGTATATAGCCCAGTGAAATAAGGTAAAAAAGGGGTCAACCTCGATATGAAAGATAATAAGCTGGAAATTGATAAAAACCTTTGTTTTGTTGTCCTAAATATTGTCTCAAAAGTTACAAATGCTATGGTATCCGCGTCTTAAGATATTGAAGGTCAAAGGTCACAAAAAACGATTTTTCGCAAATATCTCGGTTCCTATTGCTTAAATGATATTTTTACCTTTATAAAAATTGTAGATTATAAAATTCTCTACAACTTTTGTCTGAACTTTTTTTTATACGATCAACCGTTTTTGAGGTAGAGCGCGAAGAGTGGGCAGCGTACAGTCATATAATATGAGCTAATGCAGGGTCAAGCGTGAGTTACCGTTATCAGTACGTTGTATAAAGTCAATTATTTACAAAAAAAATATATATATTAAGCAATGCCCATTATTTCTGTACTTATTATTAATTATTTATATCTTATTATTCTACTATAGTATATTATTAATTCTGGATTATATATTAATTATATATCTATATTAATTATATTTTAAAATAAAAAGACAGTAAGGAAATATATTTTAGATACACCTTTATTTATCAATAAATATGGCTTGTTATACATTTATTAAAATGTGAGTTTAAATATTAAAATAATTTGTGAATCGAATGAAATTGCGAATGGAAGCTAGTTTTCTTCTTCTTCGTTGACTTCTTCTTGTTGTCGCTCTAAAATGTTCAATTCATTCTCATCATCCTCATTATCGGTCATATTCATTTCCAAAGCTTCTAGAATTTCAGGATCGTATGTGCTTTCTTCATCGGGATTACTAGGATATAGTGGAGCGTTGAGCCAAGCTTGTCCATTGCACTGGCCACAAGCTAAAGAACATAGTAACCCTGATTTGCTGCATCCACACCGGGAACCACAACCATTTTTACAATTGCAAAATATTGTGTTTAGTAGTTGGGCTGGTGCTGGACGTAATAAAATTGTTATGGGTTCCAGGTTTTCATATTCAAGCTTCCAGCTTCCATTCTTGAAGTTCTAAGTTCTTCTCTAGCCACGTTTGAATCTGGTAATAGACACGATTGATATGTTGACGGGCTGCTACACTTGTTGGTGGAAGTGTTGACAATTGTACAGGTTTGTTTAGTTTCGTTAATTTGATGAATTGCGTGTAGCGGAAATAATCAAGGTTGTCCTCAGATTTTGGAGCATTATATAATGCCAAAAAGATGTGCACTCCATTTTCAAATAAAGTTTGTACGAGGCAGTTTTCTTATTGAAATATTTCCACCAGCTTATCCAAATTGGTAATTTTCTCCAATGCTGTAGTAACATTTCTTTTCTTTTTTTAAATAGCGCAGAAGTCTTGTCACACCTATTAAATGCATGTAAAAATAAAATGTGTTTTTTAATTTTAAAACTTTTGTCATATCTTCGAAACTGTTCACAGCTGCGTTGGAAAATGTGTTTAAGCTTCTGGACGGTTTTGGCCTCAATATAAATGGGAAGTACATCACCTTTCTTCGGTTTGCTGACTACATCGTGCTCATGGCAAAATCACTGGAGAAACTTAGCAAAATGCTTGATACCCTCAGAAGAGCTTCCCAAATATTGGGCCTTTAAATGAACATGGATAAGACGAAAATTAGGTCAAAGTCACACGCTGTGAAAGAAGTTAGTTGAGCCCTTTGTCCAGTTGTGAACGTCAATAGGCTAAAATGATGATGATGATGATAATGATGAACTCTGTATGGGGAAAATTCACTGCGTCGTGCTTATTTGAAGGTATTTTTGTAATAAACACATATTAAAACGTGCTCTGGCTGCGGTTTGAATATCAAAATGCACATGATTTGAGGCCGCGTTTGCGGTGCTCTGTATGAAACTGACGAGGATATAACTACAAAATGTATACTTTACTACTTTAATGCTCACGTAAACGGCTGCTACTAATTTATTAAATGTTTTTACAATTGCTTGCCTAATTGGTTGTTATTTTAAGCACACAAACATATATTTTATTGACACTGATTGTAGGAACAATAATATAGTGGTTTAATAAAAATTTGTTTATGTTAATTGTCATGGTTAATTTAACAAATAAATAAAATGATTCGCGCAATGATTAAAAACTTTTTCACTAACTTTACTGGAATATGTTTTTTACATTTTTATGTAAGCTCGGCTTACGGTAGACAATGATTCTGGACCCTCTTCGGAATATAGAAGACTTCTATGGAATCAGTGCATTCCTAGAATAGATTCTATTTTAGGACCGACATCATATATCATATTCGTGGGACGGGTTTGGGGTTTGGAGTTTGTTGGTTGTTGGCTAGACACCAGTGTTCGACACATACAATGCAAAATACAGTATCAATATATGTACAAAAAATTTATGTATTGTACTTTTTATACCTTTATTTTTTTTCTATTTACAATTTTATACAAATTATAAGCAAATGGCTATTTGCTTATGTACTAGTAATATTGTACTCCGAAAATTATTACAAATAATTAACAAATTCAATAAAGTATTCAAGCCTATCAATTACGAAAAACGTTGATATTGTATTACGGTATTTAAATTATAATTTCTGGCTCAAATAATAACGTTTATTAAAATGGCTGCCATTAACACTAGCACAACAATAACAATAACAATAGCACCACTAACTGAATTTCAGCGATACAAGACGTTACAATATATTTTATTTATTTACAATTACTTCAAACAGAGGTATTGTGTAAAAAGTGCTTTTATTATATAAGCAGTTACATGTATTATTTATACGACTATGATTTTTGTTAGTAAAAAATATTTTTGAAGCAAGCATAATGAAAATAAAAATAAATGTGATTTCATTTTAAAAAAATATGTGTTATTAAGTAATTGACTAGGTTACTTATAAGACTTGCTTTTCCTTTTAGCCTACTTATACTATTTGTCAGTTCGTTCTGAATATTATTGTTTACGTAAAATATGGTGTTTAAAACTGGCTAGGGTGTATAAAACATTTTTACTGGCCTATTAGTCACATTAACAGTTAACATGTTAATGTGACTTTTTTCCAAATAAATATGCCAAATCTAACAAATTTGTAAAAGCTTAGAGCAGAGCAAGTTGGTAGTACAATGTTCCCGTTAGACATGGCGGGCAAGTTTTCTTTACCTAATGTTAGTCAAGCCTAAATTTAATTCTCGAATTTAATATCTTTAACCTAAATTTAATTCTTGAAGACAATGTCCTTTAATGAAAAATGTATTAGGCATTCAAAATTACAATGAAATTACAAAATTAAAATTGTTTTTAAAAAAATTAGACAGATACCCACAGCTAGGTTGGTTTACTTTGCATACTTCCAAAGTATTGTTTAATGGTTTTCCTTTCTGGGGCGTATAAATGTAGAAACTACTAAAATTTTATAAAAGAAAGCAGTTCGAGCTATATTCAACATGGGTAGAACCCATAAAGAAGTCCGTTAATACTGTTTTCAAAGACGCTACAATATTTACTGCTTCTATCACTCAGATTACAATACATATAATGTGCAAAAAGTTAATGTTGAAAGCGCTATATGAATATTAAATATAATCATAAAATAATAGTTACAAAATATCTAAACTCACTAAAACAAAATATATATATATATATATGATTGACGACAGGAAGGTTTAGCAATTACCAACATATTCATAACACTGCACATCTTGACAGTGTCAACACTGTAATCACTTCCAAGGTATTATCTTTTGACGTTCTTTGTTACAAGATAAGATATTATATTGTTTTAAAGTCAAAATTTTTAAGTCCTTGAAAATGTGCATCACGTAGGTAGTAGTGGCATGGTTAGTTATAATAACCTTCTTTTCCTTACCACTAACTATTTACCATTCTTTCACTTATCACCGTCTGAAGATAATGTATATATAATACTTTTTTTTCTCTTACATACATTAAATTTTGGCTGTGCAGTAAAATGCCTTGAATAACATTTATCTTGCCTTGATACCTGTCTTTATGTTGTTTAATTTATGAGGTTTCTGTTAAATATTACTTTCATATTTATAGTAAGGAACATATTTTGTAGGATGCTGACAACTGTATCATGTTTTTAGTCGTCTTTTTTACCCTTGTAAGGCATACTAAAAGACTACATTATATAAATTGTTTGAATGCTGGTGCGTCCGTGAGTTTGTAGTGGAATTTGGTGTTGTGAGCTAAATCGGCGAATGAAATTATTACATCTTATGCATGTTGTTATACCTTTGCTAAAAAACATTATTCAAAAAACCTCTCCCATCTTATGTGTCAAATATCTATCAAAGTAGATTCTAATTATTGTAATAGCAACCAATTATAAAAAACTTATAAATATTGGAATAAATTAAATTACATTTGTTATTCGATCTTAGTTACTCCATTATTAATTACTATCAAGTTTTATTACTTATCAAGCTAGTTTAGAAACATTAATGCATTTTTATTTGAAGTGAGAATTATTCATTTAAGTACATAGAAACTTATAGTTTGGGCAGTTTTAATTGATGTTATTTAAATTATATAATAATTAGATACACTATACGACCAAGCTTTCCATGCTGTAATCTGTTAAAATTATAATTGTATTAATTCTATAACAGAGAACAAAATTTTGCGGTGCTAAATACCTTGAAAATAAAACGAAAAATAGAGGAAAACTATCTCTATGGGGCAATTATTTAGTTCCGTGTTCTATCTAATATATATAGTAACGAGCGCCTGAAGTATTCACGTTCCTTTTAATAGCAGCCGAGGGAACTGAAAATCTCAGGATTTATCTTATCTTTCTAAATATGTCTTCTTCTCTTTCTTTCTCTTATGAAATGCAAAAATTTAAATCCTGACTTAAGTATAGGTCGGTATTATATAATATTAAAATTTATGAAAACTAATTGCTATTGTTTAATCATAATACCATATAGACCACTATTGAAAGCTACTTATTTCTCTTTATTATAAGAATTACTAGTATCCCCATTATTAAAAACTTGCAAAATAAAAACAAACAATTATAACAATGTATAAAGTAATTGGATTTTATTAATAATGAATTAAGATTAATATCAAAGGACAAATTACACATATAGATCTAAGTCAGCAAATTATTTGCTTGTGTTAAGGGTTTAAGACAACGTTACAAACGCATAGAAATACCTATTACAAATACTGCGAATATATTGATTCCTTAGTAACTCAATTTTTTTCTGGCATTTTAAACTAGTGTGGTAAAATATTAATGGTCTTTAAAGGTAACTATAGGAGGTGCTAATTATATGTGTGATAGAACTTATACTGTGGAAAATGGTAGGAAGTAGAATGTTTATCAATTTATTCATTAAATTCTTTGTTGCACAAGAACTAAATAATATACAAAAGGCGGGCTAAATGCCACTTAGACATTCTCTACCAACCAACCTTAAGATGTACAGGAGAGGGTCTAGGTAGGTACAAAAACAATAATACTAACAAATAAAATAATATTAAAAACAACAAAATTGTAAATAAAAGAAAAATTAAAAATACATATTTTTTTATAAAAATACATAATTAATATAAAACAACGGATATAAATAAATATATGTATTATATTAACACCTAAGGATAATCAATTCAATACAATTTATACAACTAATTTATAAAAATAAATATAATTTATTTCAGATAAAGTTCTTTCACTCGACGTTTGAACGATTCACGAGTTGAGGCTTTTTTATATGTTCTGGTAATTCCTTCTACAGTCTGACAACGGCTACAGTGAATGACTTTTTGAACGACTACAGTGAATGAAGCAATACATTTTTGGAAGAACGAAGCAATCTGTAATGTACATCCGCTAAAAATGATAAATTGCATTTTATCAATCAATCGTAGTATTGTAGCCACTGCATTTATTTTTTATTTGAAACTAACAGAAAGGCCTAATGACTTTATTCAATGGCAATTGTAAAAAAAATATGAAAAATCAAGACGTCCAGTCAGCGCGAGCAACAGTTCGTTCATTAGGACAACGACATTATCAGCCATCTCCTCTTCGCCATTTCTGGAAGTGGATGTCCTGACTCCCAATGTTACCGCAACTTATGATTTCTAAGGAAGCGATGTGAAGCAGCAACTTGTTTAAACAAGAGCAACAAATTACACCAATCAGTAGATTAATATTCACCGATAATATGGGGCTACTGGCATATTGTCTTTAATGTAATCCTTTGCACTAGAGCAGGAGTATTTTTATCAAATTCCTTTTTAATGTAGTCTTTTCTTAAATTTTCACGACAAGTCATTTAAATAAAACTATTTTTATCGGATCTAAATCGCGTATAATTTTTTATTTATATTTTACATTATAAATTTTAAACTAAACCAGACGTTTTGTTTAATGTTTTATTTAAAATTATGTCATGACAAAAGAAAAGTTTTTATACACAAAGAAGTTTGTAAAAGAAAGGCGTAATAATGCATTTGAAATTCAATTTACTTAATCAAAGCTGCTTTATTATCATTATTAAATTAATACTATAGTATGGTATATATTTTTTTTAATTAGTATATTATAAATACAATTAAAGCACATAATTCTTAATACAATAAGTCGACAAGTGCATAAGGAAATATAAAACATTTATTAATCAATGTTTAGTTTAATTTACCCCATTTTTTTGTTTTGTTTTTGAATTACGAATTTCTGAGAAGTTCTTCAGAAATTCGTAATTCAAAAACTTTTGGAGTTTTATAATCAACGGTCCAATCCGGTTAATAGAAAAGTTGTGAAACAAGGGAGAATACGGAATATGTAATATAACAGGTATGTCATAATATTAAAAAAAAGCCTTAATTATTTTAAAAGGTAAAATAAAGCTGCAGTGACATGCCGTATATGTTATGAATATTTATAATTAATTAACTCTATTTGGAATTCTGACGAAACCTACATTAAATTAATTATTAGGCCGTTCAAAGCTATTATTATTAAATTACCACGATTGAACTTTATTGTTTATTGTAGTAACCGTTAAACTATATATCATTACTTAAAATGTATGCAACTGTATAACTTTTTAGTTTGGTTGTAATTATAGCTCAAGTTTGATTGTGGTGACAGCCATGGGATTTTATATTTATAAAGAGTCTCCAACCCTCTTCCCTGTTAAAATAAGAGTGTCTTTTTAATTTAATAGCTAATAATGATTCGAGGAATGTAACGTTAAGGCCTAACGAGGATCTGACCTTACCTACCTATGTACCATACACACTTTGTCCAAAGCTTCCGCAAATAGCGTTTTGATATATATTAATTGTTGGTTTTTATTAAGTGCGGTAATTGGAACTAAGAGTTGGTGATTGGTTTTCTGCAATTGCTAGTCCATATACGAGTATTGAAAATAAAATAATATATATAATAGGTACTATTACAAAACGTCCTATAAACTAACAGAGCCTTTAAAAATATATTTAAAATGTTAACTGACTTTAACACGTTCGCTGCATTACGAGGTCTATTAAATCCCTTGCGGGACTTTCGTATTGTGCGTGGACTGAAATGCTGTTGTTTCACTTCTTGCGGTGGGCTCTAACTTGTAAAGTTCTTTATGTACGAGCAAGACAAATATACACATTTTTATCCTAATTGAAGGTGAGTTCATAGACATAATAAAAAAAAAATAGGGATGGATTAGGTCTCTAACGCACAGTACTATATTTTTTTCATTACTTGCGTTAGGAGACATTTTATTACTCGTGGAATCTTACGCCTCGTAGACGCAAGACAGGGTGGGTAGGCGGCGCGGGCGCTGCGTGTCTCGTTTTAGTGTTGTTCAAGTATCGATGTGAGGGGACGCGCTCACATTTCGAAAATAGCACTCGCGTAAATATATCGACGTGCTTATATTTTAAATTGTTTTGATTGTTGTTAAAAACAATGCGTTACTTTGAAGAAAAAAAAAGTGTAAATAGTCCATTAATTTTGGTGAGCATTCTAAGAAACAAAATTATCGCCATTATCCAGTAAAATAAAAAAATTATTTCCTGAAGGAAGATATGCTGATCATGTTTTCCAACGAGGAAACAAAAAAAGACGTTGCGTGGGTTGTTATGAAAAATTACGACGCACGGTAAACAGCTCTGAAGCTTCTAAACATTTTTTGGCGAGCGGCTAGATCTTTATTATTGTGAAGAATATCTTATACCATATTGGTCGCAAACTGTTAAGTGTGTCATATAATATAATAAATAAAATTAAAAAAAAAATCATTACGATTCGCTCACAATGAGAAAAGTCGATGTGCTAGCTTTAATGACAATCATTTTCCGTAGTTTATAATAAATAACTACTTCGTTAATTAAACTTTTTCTATCGATAAATGACATTTTATTTTATTCCCATCACTAGTCACTTCACATATTGTTCTATCTCTGGTTACGGAACGAGATACAATCGATGTCTAATTTTTGATTTGTATTTGAGGCTTATTCTTATGTCATAACTGCGTGCGAACCTAGCAAAATATAGAACAGACTAAATATCTTTGACCCACGAAATTTTTAAGTATGTCATTGCTTTTGTTGAAGATATAAATTATTTTCAGAATTGTACTTTTAGGGGACTGTTTAGGTCCCCAACGAGATCTTTTAGATTTTTTTAAATCTTTTAGATTCGAGATCTTTTAGATCCCTAAAGCACCAGCTGAAAGTTTTTTAAATATGATGTCGCAGGGAACGTGTTAATCAGTAGCTTCGAACTTATATTTCTAAAATCCATTTTTTTGTGTACCTCAGAGGTTTTTTTGTATGATGTTGATAAACATTGTTAACAAAAATTAAATAAAAAATTTAAAAAACCCCCGATATAAACAGACCTTTAAAAACAACAAAAAATAATAATATTATGTACTTATTGAAGTCGTTGCGTCGGGGTTTGTACGTTGACGATGGTGACTATTTAACGAAATTAGTCATTGAGGACTTAGAGGAGAAATTAGACTATACGATTCGATATCGTAATTTCTTTATTTGCGCTGGTAACTTACTTGCGTTTTAATTTCTTCCTTTACTAAGCGATCACCCGACGCAACGACTTCAATAATTAGTATTCAATAAGTACATAATAATATTATTTTTTACTCTTTTTCTGTCTGTCTGTCTGTTCTGAGGTCTGTTTGTATCAGGGGCTTTTTTAATTTTTTTTTTTTCTGTTATTTAAAGTTATGTCACTGATTTCTTAATTGTACTAAATGAACCTACAGACACACAAATTTTCAGTTGTTTAAGTATTTCTATAAATCTATCGTAATATTATAAAGAGGAAAGATTTGTTTGTTTGTTTGAATTGAATAGGCTCTGAAACTACTGGACCGATTGAAAAAATCTTTTTGCATTAGAATCCTACATTATCCCTTTGATGAACATAGGTTACATTTAATACAGAAAAAATTGTGAAAATTTCGACAATGTAATAAATTATAAATGTATTAAGTAACATAATTCAAGACTTTTACATGTAGGTATATATATATATCAACTGATTCTATTTTTATCAATCATAGCTAAGACCATCTCGACAAACACAGTTTTCAATTAAAAAAAATGCATTCAAATCCGTCCACGCCATTGGCCGCTATATTGCCACAGACACATAGATATATATGACAGACACATAGATACAGATTACACAGATACATAGGTACACAGATCGACAGGTCAAACTTATAACACCCCTCTTTTTAGTCGGGAGTTAAAAACAAACGATTTACTTCTTTAACATTAGAATCTAGCTCCAACGATCGTGACATGTTCGGGGGTTATTACATTCTTGTCTTATGCGCCTTGACGTTTAATATAATGGTTACTTTTATAAGTAACCCACAAAAAGTAAGTGTTACATAAAATAATATTAAATAATATCTTCGAAGACTTGGATGATGTAATAAAATAAGTAGGTATAGCTAAAAATTATAAAAGTATATTTCAATTTGCTTTAAGCATGCCTAAGTATATGTGTAGCAATATTATGCTGTTATTTGGAAAGTAATAATGAAATTAATGAAATATCTATTTTCGATATTAAAATAAAATTTTCATAAATAATAATTCTACGTTAATTAACGTTGTTGTAACAATATTAAACTTTAATTTACAGAGTAAATTGTAAGCTATAACACAAAATAAACACAGAGACCAACACAAGTACTTGGTCTCGCTCTATTAAGACTACAATAATAAAATATTTCAAATGAACTGATATGACTGAACTGGGTTATAAATATTATTTATTCTTACAAGAAAGGTTCTTGTGACATTTTGAGTTACACACGAGGTTCGACTTTTTACATTTGCACCTATTTTTGCACATTCTCTAATGGTAACTTCATATTGTGAAACAATATCACTATCACTGTAAAAAACTTTTCATGTTTCCTGACATACAGTGAACTGATTTCTTGCGTAAAGTTGATTTAGAATACCATGCTTAGTTACTAACCTATACATTCCTTCTGTCTCCTGAAAAATTATAACAGTCATAATGTTTCTATCACTGGCTTTGGCGCGATCTACATCAGGAATTTTTACAGTTCTACTTTATCACCTGTATTAGCAGCAAGATATTTTATCGAAAATAGAGCTAACATTTTATCTGCTTGCCTTTTCAGAGATCGTCCAACTAATTTTCTGATATTTTCAATATCTTGTTTCTTTTTATCGAGAGCAATTACGATTTCATGGTCGCTTGGCATTTTATTTGATGGATCTATGGTACTTTTTTGGTTTTCGTTATCAAGTTTTCCTGTCAGATTATCTGGAATTTCATTTGGTGTATCAGTGTTTAAAATTGTAGTATTCCTTTCTATTTCTTCATCATCATTAAATACAGCGTTCTTAATATTTCGTCCGGTTTCACTCTCCTCATTCAACTGGTTTTTGTCTTCATTCAATGTAGATTCCAGCTCTTCTTCTGTTGACAGTTCGACTAGCCCGTCTATAGAAAGACTATTTAATACAACTTTAGCTTTATCCCTTTATCTCTGCGCTCTGTTCTTCATATATTTAATAATGCGTAATCCTTCAGACCATTTCGTTGTCTTGTTAAATTCCAGCAATGTACAAAGCATTTTTTGTACATCTTGATTAGCCTTTTCAACAGAGCCTTGTGACTGAGAGTGTCGGGGTTTACCATGTACGATTTTTAATTCCATCCTCATCACACAGACTTCTTTTACCAATTTGTTTGATTAACATTATCGTTTTGCAAAATACAAGATGCTCCGAATATCGTAAAAACGTCTAGTAATTGATACGCTATCTCTTCTGCTCGCTCGGTTTTTAAAGAACGCAACTGCACGAATTTTGTTAGGTAATCTTGATACACCAT
Source organism: Napeogenes sylphis (assembly GCA_959347405.1). Taxonomy (NCBI): domain Eukaryota; kingdom Metazoa; phylum Arthropoda; class Insecta; order Lepidoptera; family Nymphalidae; genus Napeogenes; species Napeogenes sylphis. Next base: position 47,086,376 of record OY365776.1, on the reverse strand, counting down.
GATGAATTTATAATCACCATCACCTTGTGATTGCATATCTATAAGATCAACTTGGCACCTTGAATCAACCTCGTTGCTGATAGTTGGTTTTACAACAAGACCTTTTTTTGGCAAACTTTTTTTTGACAAGATTCACGCAGATTCAAATATACTGTGACGAGTTCGGCAGTTACATTTATATATATATATTTTTTAAGCCTTTCATCATTCTAATCCTACCGCCGTATGCAATACTAATATGACAGTCGTGGATTATTTTAAAAGTTTCGTCTAAGTGAGCATAGTACATAATAGGTTCACCTTCGTTTTTACCGGAATTATTAGTTTTTCAGATGCTCTAATTTTTACGACATCGTATCTTGCAAGGCGCTAGTAATCTTCAGGTGTTTACTTAGTGTTTTGTTCTTTGATTTCTTTACTTTTAAAATTAAAGACAAATATATCATAGTAGTAGATAGTATGATAGAAACGTTTTTTAATTTCATCTGCCATCATCAGACATCAGACATCATGATACGAAAGTTAAAAATAAGACAGCGGACACTATTTAATATCAGCCATGACAGCAAGGGATGAAGAGCGAGAGGGGTAACAAGTCAGTTAGACCGTATTATTTTTATTACTTTGGCTATATTTGAAACGATGTTATGAATAATATCTGGATAAAGTGATTAATTTATCACATTGTCTAGTAATACTTTCTATTATATATAATGACCAGTCATTATGTATAATAGCTATTTAATCACAATGACTGTAACATATATATATATATATATATATATATATATATATATATATATATATATATATATATATATATATAAATTAAAAGTCGCTTATCTTTAAAATAATCATAATATGTTGTTAAAGTAATAGACGTTTATTTTCAAAGCTTCTAGAAATGTTAAGTTTATAAATTATTACGTATATTTTGGTCACGCTTCACTGTATTGTATCTCACCCACTTACAAGGTTAAATGTGAAGACGTGTTCAAAGTTTTTTAGGCAATATTTGCCTTCATTTAGATAGAAACATGTATCGTAAATTTATATATAGCCTTTGGTATTTTTTCATTAATAGAGCTTTTTAATCATTTTACTTTTTTTTCTAAAGGGCATCAATATGGTATACAAAAAACATTCTGTTCTAGTCTCCATTTCTGATTATGTAGAAAAACATGATTAATGCTCTGCACTGATTTTTTTTCTATCATGATCTTGGTTATTTACCTTATAATTTTAAAATGAACCTTATCACAATAAAAACAATTGCAGGACCTCCACAGCCTTGAACATAGAACACAGAATTGCTAGTCTCTCAGTATTCTATAGGATACATTTTGATGAGTGTGCGCAGGAATTACACGATTTAATTCCACCGTCCCCGTTCCATCACCGAACTTTCTTACAACTTTCTTACTTTCTTACTTTCTTTCTTATTCTTATATGGCATTGTTTTATTATAAGTTATATAGATATTGTCTTATTCGACTATAACAAAATAATTTATAAAAAAATATATATCTTCACGTACAACAGAAGTGTATAAACGTAGTAAATATGTATAAAAACTTAAAATAAATTTAGACAAAAAAGTTAATAACAATCTTCGGGACCAGTGAACTGTTTGCTCTCTAGGAACCTAGTGGCCCTCCATCACCAAGTCTTACACACGAATTTATTTCTAGGATGTAACGGCATCTTTCTTTTCTTTCATTTCTTTCTTTGCATAATGTAAAAATGGATACTCACATGTAAAATTACATATATATATATATATATATATATATATATATATTCTTTATTTTATAGTTGGTTTACGATCCTCTGTGGTTCTTTGTTTTATTTTATAAACATGATTCACTTCCGACTGTCAAGTGTTAATGGACATCGCTAAGTTAAATTGGTTTCGAGATAGTTATGTAAGTACTAAGAATCATTTCTCATAGTGCGGAAACGAAGCGAAGTGTATTCGTTCATAAATCTAAAAGTTTCCAGCATAGTTTACAGCCGCAGTGACTTTTGAATTTTTGATTTACTTCCTACTCTAGCGTCAAGTTGAAAATCTACAGCTTTGTTATATCTTGGAAACGAATTTTAAAACGTGTATTTTTGCTTGCTTGACTCTTTTCAATTACAAGACTTGTTAAGTGAGCTCTCCCTATATAATGTCCCTATTTATATATCTTTTAGCCCTGTCAGATTAATTTGACTATGCAGCCCGAGTGGCTTAAAAAATATTTATTACTATCTTGAAGTCCTGTTTACCTTATTGTAAGGTTCTAAGTATTATATTACTGACGCAAGTTTGTCTGATCAACTTATGAAAGTAAAATTTAGAGCATCATATATTGAGAAATTTATAGCGATCAAATAATTTTCTACTTTTAAAAAATCTTTTAAAAATTTAGAATTTGCGATTTATTATGTTCTAATTTATAACAATTGGTTAATATTAATAAGATTGGGTTATTAATTGGCTTATATTCGACAATTCGAAATGCGATTGTCATTAACTAATTAGGAGTGCTTTATGATATAATTATTCAATTATCACCATTCAACTTCATTATTAAATATAAAATAAAATGAGAATTTGATAGATAACAGCAGGATTGAAAACTGCGACCTCTGGGAAATAATCCCGACACTCTGCCTATTTAACTACCAAATGACTACCCGTTTCGAGGAACGTAGAATCCTACATTTAATCGTTTTTATCGCAGGTATACAATTAACGTACAGTTTATTTAGCCGTCATTTAGCGCGCGCTTTGCGTGACGTCACGATGACACGTCCAGTGAATGTTTACTATGAACTTTTTAGTTACTTCATGCATATTTTAAGTTTTAATTGCTTTACAAGTCATGGAAGAAGATAAAAATCATCTTACAAGTAATGTATAGTACCGGAGTGCAAAAATAGTATTAGAAAAACACCCGATAAAGTGTTTTTTGTATTTCAAGAGATGCGAAAATACAAAAACAATGGTGTATGGTAATTAAAAGGGATAATATATGTCCTACATCGTGCTTATATTGTTGTGAAGATCAATTTAACGTAAGTATACTTTATTTATAATAAGTGTAATCTAATAGTTTAAATATATAGTAAGTATAGACATTAGAAAATTTGAGTTTAAAATTAACATAACCTAGTTTACAAAAGTTCAGTATAAATTTCTATAAAAACCGTATTCTTTTTTTGGTTATACGAAATTTTTATTTTTGTCGATTTATTTCAGGTTAAGGAAGATACAGCCAATTGTATTGAATATAATATGTATAACAAAACGACAAGGAGAAAAATGTAATCTAAGTTTGAAGAAAAGAGTTGTGCCTCATATATTTTTGTGGCAAAAACACCAGCTGAGAGAACATTCTCATGAATGTGCATAGTCAAAAGGCAAAGATTGACATCGGTTAATGAAGCCTTTTCAGAGTTAGTTATCAAAAGTAGTGTTTAAAAATGATGACCTTCATAAAGAAGTTATATACTCTAAGTAAGTCCTAGTACTGCCCATACAAATGTCTGTGATATTAATCAGCCAGGACTCAGTACTTCTCCTATTGAATGTGATGATCATAAGGCAGAGCCTTGCTTTTCGCATATTGAAGATAAATTTCCAAGTGACTAAGCTGTGCAAGTTAATATTAAACTGAAGTATGGAAGTAAAGGTGTCAATGTAAATATACCTGCTGAAAAACAAAATGTAGCATTGTCACCATTTCCTCAACATTGGTACACAACAGTTTTACCAGTAAAACTATCTGTTTTAAAAAGAAAATTGTTTACCGAAAACACAGCTGACAATACTTCTACAGCATCTTATATCTTCTATATCTGCTGATTATCAACCAAGTTATTTATCTGAGTCAAGTGAAGTGGAAAATGATTCAGAGGAAGAAACATTTTAAAAATGTAATGTGTAGTAGCATGCTAAATGCTATTGAAAAAGAGTTTGTAGGTATTTGTTTTGTTAGGGTTGCTTGAGTATTGAAAAAATTGTTTTTAGAATTACCTAAACAATTGTATCATTAAATAAAAACTTTAAGCACGAAAATATAGGTTTAAATTATTTATTTTTCTCAATAACACTGATACCACACTATGAAATTCGACGCCGATAATTTGAAACGTCAAATGACGTCACATTTCCTTTCGACCAATGGTGGCGCGTTTTGGAAGTTTGAATTTCGCTCCCTTAATTTACAATTTTCATAAATTATTTTATGGCCTTAAATGGTTAGTAAATTAAAAAAAATGAATTTATTATAATAAGATGACAATAAGTAATCGAAAAAAAAATATTTGGAACCATTTTAAATTTTTTGCATGTTCCCTATTGTCAAATGCTGAATATGCATTTCTAAGCGTTCTCACGCGTTGATGGAAAATGAAAGTCTGCCATCAAACAACTCAGTAGTTTTTATTTTGCAACATGTTTGTATTACATTGATTAAATATATAGTTAAAAAAAACCTGAAATTAACTGGTTTACGAAAGAGTTAAAAATATATTTCTTTGGCAAGTGAATAATAAGAGAATTTATTAATTATGTATAAATAGTATTATTATTACTTTATAATCAATAGGAAGTCGCAATTAATAACTCAATTGTATTTTGTTTATTAAGCTATTTTTTTCTTGCGGTTTCCTCCAACAACTTTTTTTTGTTTTTTCGTTGGAAAAATGCGTTTCCGTATCGTCACACCGGCCAGGAAGGCGATGGCCGGGCATAGAAAACGCTGCCATTTTTACGCTGCCACTAAAAACCAACGGCCACCGTCATCGCTGCAATGGGACGCCACGGGATCGCTTTCGCAATCACCGTGGCGTTCTTTTTTTTTTTTTACGTCTGGAATCCTCATGGTATCCTCCACCCAGGGGAAGATGGAAGCGGTTATGTGAGACTCTTACTCACTAAACCAGACGGTCAACACCTCTCCGTCATAATGGAGCGCCACGGGAACGCTTGCGCACACATCCGCGTTGCTCCAACGGAAGGCCGCGTGAGCGGCCACCACCCCCATGGAGGGACGCACCCGGTTGACATGAGCGCGCCCTACTCCGGTGGTCGGCTTGTTAGATCGTGAAGGGCTCCCCTGCCCTCCACTCAAGCCGACCGAGCCAGACCAAGACTCCATCCCCACCGAGACGCCAGCAAGCCGACGCCTCGGCGAAGAAGATGTCCCGATCCGACTTACCCTCTCGGGCCTTTATCTGGCCCAAAAACGGTCCCGGTCCGAACCCGAAGCGGCTGGTGCACGCCAACGGCGACCTCCCGAAGGAGACTACCTCGACGCACGGGGCCGGAAGAGGTATGCAAATCTGCGCCGCAATTTAAACTGCCGCCTGCAGACGACGTAAGAGATGCGACCTCGACCGTCCCACCACCCCGCTAATCCTAGGAAGAGCTCCGTTGCACCCGGGACTGTTCTGGGCCACCTCACTCCCCCTCCCCCCCCAAGGTAGGTGACCTCCGCCCTTCCCCCCCGTCAGTCATGGACCGGGCACTGACACCCCCATGACTGACCCCCAGCAGGGTAATTTATTATAGGGGTTTTCTTCCTCGCAGCCAGACGGACAAAGCAAGCTCCGTCAGTCCAGCCACCGTTCCTGCTCAGTGCGGGCTTGCGAGATCTTGTGGCCGTGCAATGCTCGCTCCGAAAGGCAAGCAGCCACACATGCTAATAGCTGTCCGCGCCGGCCGAAGCCGGTGCCCCCCATATAGGATAGGGGAACCTCCCCTATCCGCAACCCGGGGGACCCGCCAGATGGCGGCACTAGCTGCCGCACACTGGACCGTGGCGTTCCGTGCGATCGATCGTGGCGTGCAACAACTACCACAACTAAAACAACTACACTTTTAGTTTTAGGAATTTTAGTAGGAAAGCAACACAATTCAAACATATTTTTTATAGTTCTTCTTTAGTTGGATAAATAAATATTAGATTAGAAAGAAATAAAGATATTTCGGATTACAGTAATAAATCCTACACAAACGCAAATGCGTTCGAATTGACCTATATAAGATATACTTCTAATCCACTGTTCACTATATTCTAAGTTTAAATCCCATTGAAGTTGTTGTCAGTATCATTCTGAAAAAAAAGTCCTATTTCTTCCCCTATTTCGCTAAAACAATTAACATTTTAAAATCTTTTATTACACAAAGAAACATTCTTTAAAATATATTTCATTTCACTAAACAACGTTATAAATTTTACTAAGATTTTAGAGTCTTTGTATATAATTCATTAGTATGTTTTAATTTCAATCAATTCATTAAAACTATCAAATATTATATTTCTACCAATAATATTCTATATATGTGAGTTACACTTAAGAACCAAGCTGCTAGAAACTTGGTAACAAAGTGCTATAACTCACCGGTGATTTATTGCCTCGCCAGAATCGATTACATTACATGCATTACGTGCATTCTCAGACTGAAAGAAAGTATTTTTTCCTTTTTTATATTAATTATATTTGTTGTATAAAGTAAAAAGGGAAATTTATGTTTACGTTTGACGTACGAAACCGTTTAGATACAAGTTAAAAGTTAATTATGAGATAGGTCAAACTTACAATAATTATCAGCTATAGCATAGAAACACGTATAGAAAGCACGCCTTAAACAATATAGGTCCTAAATATTTAATGTAAACCACTATTTGTATTGCCCGGTCCATGGCTGGAAGGCAGACGTGCTGCCTTTCGGGGTGGCCTGCCTGCGGGTGGGGTATGCTCGGGCCTCTTTTCATTGAACTCCGTCGGTGGAAAGTTGGCTTGGGCGTCGAATGTGGAAGGACGTAGGTTCTATTTGCCGGGGTTAGCTGCGGGGTCGCTCCTGGTACTTCGCAAATTAGACTGTGGAGTGGTCCCGTGGCTGTATCTAAGATCTAAGAGAAGATGGGGGGCCGTCGCCGGGAACCTCCTCGTGTGCCCGTCTGTTTCCCTTGTTGCTCGGATTAGTCCGGTGGCATCGGAAGCGGTACGGGTCGGTGCTCCCTGGGCAACAACGGTTAATGTGATCCTTCGGGTTTGCATTAGCCGTTGGCTAATACTCGGCGCGGTCGGCCATGGGGGTTTGTGCCCGGTTCATGGCTGGCTGGCGGGCAGGCTGCCTTTCGGGGTGGTCTGTCTGCGAGGTGGGCTCGGGCCTTTCGGCCTGGGCACTAAGGGTGGGAGGGCGCAGGCCCTCTCTACCGGGGACAGCAGCGGGGTCGCCCTTGGTACTTCTCTGTGCGCAGAGTGGACTGTGGGGCGGTTCCGTGGTTGTGTGGGGGATACGTGGCGGTCTCTTTCTTGCTGAGGGGGAGGCCGTTGCGCTGATAGGGTGATGGCCCGGAATAGTCATCGTCAGGTACAATAGCGCTTGACGATGATTAGTCCGGGCGAGGTGACGGCGGAGCTCTTCCTAGGGAGGGCTTCGTTGGCTGGACCACGTCCGTTTCCGGACGGGGTCCGGCCCCGGGAGGTTGAGTCGGATCGGGACACCTTCTTCGTTGAGGGAGTCCTGATTTGGCTCGGCCGGCTTGGGTGGAGGGCAGGGGAGCCCTTCGCCATTCAATAAGCCCCGGAGTGGGACGCGCTCAAGTCAACCGGGCGCGTCACTCCATGGAGGTGGTGGCTGCTCACGCGGCCTTCCGTCGGAGCAACGCGGATGTGTGCGCAAGCATTCCCGTGGCGCTCCATTACGACGGAGAGGTGTTGACCGTCTGGTTTAGTGAGTAAGAGTCTCACATAACCACTTCCATCTTCCCCAGGATGGAGGTGTGTATCCATGAGGATGCCAGACGTTATCTATCTATACTAAGAAGAAGAATAAGAAGAATATATCTTTGCTAAGAAAAGGAAGACCTTTTCTAAGTTTTAAATGTAAAATTAAAGATACATTATTAAATAAATCTTACTATAATATTCAAACGTTTGTGGTTGATTGAAATGTGTGGAACTTCTCTTTAAAATGAGAAATTATCAGATTAATAATATTAACAGCTAAAAATGTTTTCAACCTTAAGTCTTACAATTAAAGTTCAATTACGAATGTTACATTCTTGTACTCAGGGTCATTTGTAACACCATAACAGAAAGTCATTAAAATGAAAAGGCTTGTTGAAAAACATATATTTGTACTAGTAAAGCATTTATTTTAAACTAAACCTTAATAGGTAAGCAACAGTGGCGAGGCGTGAAAATTATTAAAGGGGAAGCCGGAACAAAAAAACGCAGTGTTTGCGTGCCGCTTAATTCGAGTGTGAGAATTATGTACCGCTTGCCTTGGCTGAAGGTTTCGGCTTTAGCCCACCTCTAGTATGCACGTAAGCATTGGGTATTTTAACAATGTCTTGCAAGCATAATAAAAGCGGCTTTGAAAAAAGCCTTTGGCAGCTGGGTGAAGATACAAGCTGAAATTAAGTATAAAAATAACGATTAATACTACGAAACAAACTACTGTCAAATATACAGCGTAAAGCATTAATTAATTACTACTCCCACTACTTATACTAATTGATACTACTTAGTTTATTTATATTCCAAAGCTACTCGCCTATTCTTCTTTAAAAAATGAGCTAAGACACTGTCATAGAAACTCGGTTGATTTTTTAACTTTAATAATAAATGCTTCTCTATAGATATAATCGACAAATCGGATAACCTTTCTTCTTTTTGTGCATTACGTATATATGTGTGAATGCGCTTTAAAGTCGAGAAAGATCTTTCCGCGGATGCTACTGTAATAGGAATAGTTAGGAATATATTGCACAGCAACAAAACTTGTGGAAAAATATCATATATTGCAGAATTAGATAACTTTTTAAAGAGCTCGTGTACGTCTAAAGTATTTAAAGAAGAAGTCGTATACAATACTTTAAGCTCATTTTTTAAAGCAGTGAAATTAAACATTTGAGGAAACATTACTAGTAAAGTGGAAATTTTCTCATCCGGGAATGATTGGCTGTACGAAGAGTATTTTAATTTATTTAGTAGATCAAGAAAAGTTAACTGGTTTAAAGATTGGTACCTGTGTTTTATTTGTGATGAAACATTATCTACAATTTCTATAAAAAGGCGCCTATACGTAGTTTTAATATCTAAGACTGAATTTAACTTACGACGACGACCTTGTTGCGGCTGTTCATTAAACTCCCTGACGCTATCAAAAAAGTAGTCAAATTTTAATTTAAAATCATTACATATCCAATTTTCGAATAAGTCTATATTATGCTTTGCAATGTCGATATCAATATGTTTCGATTGAAGCAAATTAAAAATAACATCGGTCTTTTCGAAAATACCTGACAAAACATTTAAAATAAAGCAAAATTGCATATTTTCTAATTTACTAACAAAACTTTCTTCTAATGTTAAAGACTCACTGTCCCAAGATTGAGGATTATCTAATATTGAAATGAATGTATTAATCAGGTCTGATCTGCAATTTAAAATCACATTAATAATACGTGAATGATATTGCCAGCGAGTATCAGATACGCCGGGTAAACGGCGATCAGCTATTTCTTTTAAGAGGTTAGATCTTTTAGTAGACTTATTAAAAAATCGAACAATGCTATTAATTTGCCCGAAAAACATCTTTAATTCATTAATACTTTCAAGGGAGCGGCTTAGTACTAAATTCAGCACATGTGCATAACATGGCACAAATATTGCCATCGGACACACTTCTCGGATTTTAGCCTGTACTCCACCGTGCTCGCCAGACATAACCGCAGCCCCATCGTAAGACTGACCGACTAACTTTGTTCTACAAGAATACTGATCAAGAATTTCTAATAACTGATTAGATAAGACTTCGGCAGTCCGACTGCCGCTAACATCATAAAAACCAAGAAAACGTTCTTCAATGCTAGTTTCTATCAAATATCGAATAATTACTGTTAGTTGTTCCCTGTGACTAACATCGGGTGTTTCGTCAATCATGACAGATACAAATCGCATTTTATTTATTTGATTTTTAATTTCATCGCGGATTACGGAGGCAATGCAATGTATTAAATCATTTTGTATATCACTTGAAAGACCAGAAAAAACGGGGTTTTGCATTGAAGAACATTGTTCGAAATGTGAGTCTAATAGTGAGTCGTATTTACATAAATATAACAAAGTTTCAATATAATTACCACGATTACCAGACTCGGGTCTTTCATTATGTCCCCTGAATGCAATCTCTTGTTTACCTAACAAAACTACAGTGTCTATAAAACGTTTCATTAACTTACGATTACGATCAACTTTCTTATTATGCGCTTCAAAAGTGTTACTAAAAAATGACTCGATTCTAGTGTGACCAAACTCATGCAAAGATAAACAACTACGAATATGTTTCTCCGTTTGAATATGTTTCTTGGCTGAATTAACTAAATTATTAATATCGATAAAGCCAGTCTTGTTCCAAACATTACAAGTATCAGAGAACAACATACAAGGAAAATAAAACATTCTATTGAGCTTGCAACTTCCAGTCAACCAATTATATTTTTCATATAGAGAATCATGAAAATGTTTAGAAAACCCGTCTTTTCGTTTATAATCAATAATCATATTCGGACGAGCACGGCCGGAGTTTATGACATACTTTTTGTTTTCAAAACTTAACTTTGAAAATAAATTTTCTTCTGTTAGCAAATAATCAGTTAAGCAGCAATGAACACGCAATAAGGCCGCCATTTCTAACAATAATAAATACTATTATTATAAAATAATTGCAAATAAACAATACGTACGGTCTCTCACTTCACTTCACTACACTACACATAAACTGCACTACAATAACAATCAACAAACTATAACAATCAACTATCTATAATTTTCACTACACAAACAATAATACTGTATTAAAATAATTAAATATAAAAAATATTCGAACATCCAACTGCCAACGATATATAATGAAATGAAGAAACATGATGACAGGTGGCTGCAGCATAAAACAAGACATTCGTGACGTTCATAAATTTAATTAACTTTTTATAAAAACTATTTTCAAACAATGTAAAATTTTAAAACAATTTTAAAAAGGTTCACTTATTAATTGAATAACCTAAAAATAAATATAAATAAAAATCTTGAGTTATAAATAAATAAACAAAATAATTTGAATTGTTTTTAAACGTATATCTACCAAATACTATTTAATAAACAATTTCTAACATTCGATAAAGCCGGAATGTGTCGGCTTAAAATTATTTTAAAAATCGGCCAATGAGCGCAAAGGAAAGTGCTAGAACGAGACAGGACATAATTATGAATGGTATGAGGGACAGAGATATAGAAATAAGCCGCACTAATACGGCATACACGTCTAAGAATTAGAACTATTTCATATTTATGTAGGTATAGTTAGCTATTCAGTATACCGGCTGCGCTGTCTCGCCGAGGAGTGACGTTATGTTACATTGTCATTATGCGGGATATTTCGTATGTTTGTAATTGTGTATGATTGATTTACTATGATTCTAATTAATTAGCATTTTGTATGATTGTTATTGTTTACGATTGATTTACTATGATACTGATTGATTTACTATGATACTGATTAATTTGATAGTATTAGGTACAATTCGAAAGGTAAGCCGACGGGAATCGTGTTATTCCCAGGCTTCGCCACTGGTAAGCAATAAAGTTCATAATACATATTATCAACTTGGCGCTAACGTTGTTTTTAAATTATTGGTTCACAATACTGGTGTGTCAAGTTATTTTCGTTACGGAATTTTTGGATTCGGTCTCAACGCTCAAGGCTCGCTATAGAAGCTATGCAACAGCTTAAAAATAAAAAATAAGGTATATGATAGCAGGAAGTTAAGAAAGTAGGAATAAAAGGTTATAAACCGCGACCAATAATTGTTACGTTTTCTACCCTTGGTTCAAAGATTATTTATTTATTTATTTTATTTATTTATATCTTTTCCACTTAGAATCACAATCAGTGATCACTTCTGTACGTCAACATGGAAGTGTCAGGAGGGCCTATTACGATACTAGATTTATCGTAATAAGCCCTTCTGAAAAAGCACTTTCCATCTTAATGTTAAAGCTATGAGGGTTCCAAACGCGTCCTGGTCTGAGAAGAACCACACAACAAACTGAGCCGGATATATTTTTTGTTATTGTGATCACTGTTTCACTAACGTCAAACTTAAATGCAATTTTGGAACAACTAGAACCGTCGCAATCAATCAGAAAAGAAGCCTAATGATTTCAGGCAACGAAAATTAAATAATAATAACAGAAAATATATATATATAAATCTTCGGCCTGCCACACAACCAGTCACCGCAAGCTGCACCCGTTCACGAGCATAACACAAGAGCCAGCCATCACCCCCTTCGCACATATTTGAGGGAGGGAGGCAACCCGACTCCCGATGCTACCGCAAGTAGTCACTTCTAAGGAATCGGTGTGATGCAGCAGGTCGATAAAGCAAAATAAATTACAACAAAAAACAAATTGCGGAGATTACTAGCTATTCGCAATACAATACAGATTCATTCCCAGGCCATACCGTCGTCGATGTAATCCTTTACACTATAGTAGGATTATATTAAATTATTTTTACATTTAATTTAAATTTATTTATTGATAGGCTTAAGGCTTCATTTGGGAGCTTATTATAAAAACGTATACAATTACCCTTAAAGGATTTACCTATTTTATGGAGCCTAGTGCCGGGCATAGCGAGTTTATTTTTTTGTCTTGTATTAATTTTATGTAAATCACAATTTTTCTTGAACTTTGAAATATTTTTATGAACGTAAATTAAATTTTCATAAATATATTGATTGTAAACAGTCATAATTTTAAATTCTTTAAATTTGTTTCTTAAAGAGTCTCTTGGTCTCATATTATATATTGCGCGAACAGCCCTCTTCTGCAATGTAAATATGGTATCAATGTCAGTCGCATTGCCCCATAAGAGTATACCGTATGACATTAAGCTATGAAAGTAACTAAAGTAAATTAATCGAGCAGTTTCCATATTTGTTAATCGACGTATTTTTTTAACCGCGTATGCAGCAGAACCTAGTCTACTTGACAAATCAAATATATGAGGACCCCATTCCAATTTTTCATCTAAAGTAATGCCCAAGAAAGTAGTAGATTTGACCAAGTCCAAATCCTCATTATTTAATTGTACATTGGTTCTAACATTTTTAACATTTGTTAAACTAAATTTGACACATTTTGTCTTTTTTTATTAAGCAACAAATTATTGGCGTTAAACCATTATACAACATCTGAGAGAGCATTGTTTACATCGTCAATAACAGATTGCCGTCTATTAACTTTAAAAGTAAGAGAAGTATCATCAGCAAACAACACTATTCCATGTTTTTCCCTCACTAGGTGAGGTAAGTCATTTATGTAAATGAGGAACAAGAAAGGCCCTAAGATAGAGCCCTGTGGCACACCTATTTTTACCAAAGAACCAGGGGAACGTTTTCCATTTACATCAACTTTTTGAATTCTTTCATTAAGATATGAACTAATTAAATCTAGGGACTTATTTTTAACTCCATAATGTTCTAACTTTTTTATAAGGATTTCATGTTGAACGCAGTCAAACGCCTTAGATAGATCACAGAAAATGCCAAGTGCATCCTGTGATCCTTCCCAGGCTTCAAATATGTTTAGTAATAGCTCTACACCAGCATCTGTTGTAGAGCGACCGGCAGTTTTAATTACCGGCAATTAAAATCCTCAAGCAAAAAAGATCATTGAAAGACACTCAATACCACTTGAGCGAGGATTATCCTAAATACATATTAGAAAAAAGAAAAGAACTACAGATAGAAGCAAATAAAAAACGGAAAAAAAGAAATAAAGTCAATAAAATACAAATATTACAAAAAGAGTCATCAAAAGAAAAAAACAAAAAAAAAACAATTAAACCCATCTATACCCAGTGTCTCAGAAGGAGTCATAAAACTAAGTATCCTAAGTTATCTAGTAAAAAATAACACCAACAGCAAGTTATCGATTGTAATGTCGTTGATTTGGTTGTGTCGTAACCAAATCAAAGACATTACAATCGATAACTTACACTCATAGCAACTAACACCCCAGTCCCTATGTAATGCAACATTTAATCAATTTCTAATAAGAAACAGAAACCATCTTCCAACCCGTCTGGTCACCGTGGAAGATCAAGACCAAAACCCTCTAAAGAAGATATCTCAAATCCCTTCAACAATAAGAAAAAAGGAACAAACCCAAGAAACATTTAACTACAAACTAAAACAGAAAGATCAGCTTTATATTGTAACTTACAACGTCAGAACTTTATCTACTCACGAACGCTTAATCGAACTTAGAGAAGCACTCTTTGAAATTAAATATGACATAGTTGATTTATGGGAAATAAGAAAAACGGGCAACCGGATAAAGAAATATAAAAATTTTATACTATGTCATACGGGAAACACCCTGGAAAACATGGAGTAGGTTTTATAATAAATAAAATCCGCAATAATTGGATTGAAAGTTTTTGTGGGCATAAATGAGAGAGATTTTCCATGTCATTTATACAAATATATACACTGACAGAAACCGCATGTGAAGAAGAGATCAACACCTTCTACTCGAATATCAACAGAGCCTTAGACCAAGCTCACGAGAACTATGTAATAATGGACAATTTTAACGCAAAAGTAGGCCTACCAAGAGAAGATAAACATCTAATAATGAAACTAAACGGGTATGGTGAAAGCAACCAGAGAGGCCAAAGGTTAATTAATTTTGCCCTCGAACACAAACTTGCCATCTTAAATAATTTCTTTCATAAAAGCCAAATCAAAGATGGACCTATCGTTCACCGAACGGTAAATATAAAAATAAAATATATTACATACTGTCAAATCAGCCAAACATCTTCCAAGACTTAGAAGTTTCAAATTTCAACTACCCATTGGATCACAGAGCAATAAGAGCAACAATATCTATCACAAAACAGAAGAAAAACCGCGAAGCTTACAAAAGCAATCGATATTTACCTCTGAAAACTGGACATGAAATAATATCTTATAGACAAGAAAATCTCATCTAAGCTAGAGGATATAAATAAATGCCAAGAAAATACATCACTACAGGCTTTCTATAACAAACTAACCGAAGCTATAACCCAGAGCTTACAGGACCCTCGAACCCCTAACGAAGCATGAAAAGGTAACTTAATAATAAATAAAGTCCGAAAAGAGCGTGCACTGAAACTTATCAAAAGAAGACAGGAGTTACAACATACTATGATAAAAACTCGAGCCACATAAAACGAACTACCACATAAAACGAACTACGTATAATAACTGAAAAACAAGTCACACAAGAAATAAAAAGGTTAAAGCTAGATAAAAGCCCAGGACCCAACGGCATTACAAATGAAGTTATAAAGGCTGCCTGGCCGCTACTGACTGCTCCAATAACACATTTATTTAACCTTATATTAAAAACAGCTGAAATACCATCGCAGTGGGTAGAGCCGGAAATAATTTTAATTTATAAAAAAGGCGACTCAAAAGGCATCACAAACTACAGGCCCATAAGCTTACTCTCATGTTCTCAACTGCCTCGCCTGCTCAACGGTGAATGAATGCGATTAAAACAATCAACCAAAAGAATCCATCTTAAAGAAATACTCCATCCCGACCGTTTATAAGCCAGGCATAAAGGTTCATAACATCGTAAGCACACCAAAGAATGTATTACTGCTACAAACTCCAGGTGTTTATAAAATAAACTGCAGCTGCGGTAGTTCTTACATAGGCCAAACAAAGCACTCTATTTCGGAAAGGGTCGAAGAACATATTGCTGCTGTAAAGAACCGACAGACGAACAAATCAGCAATCGCAGAACATGCATTAGAAGCGGGAACCAATCACTCGACGACTCGACGACGGAGAGTCTGCACTGCGAAGACAGTCAGCCTGTGACCACGGCCGGTGCAACCTGTTCGAAACGTCAGGCAAATGAAAGGTATGTGATACTTATTTCGGACGCGTCAATTCCCGATTTCTTAAATAATAATATATAATGAACCGCGATAGTTTAAAAGTTAATACAGTAACAAATTGCTTCGTTTCGTTTCACGTAAACTAGTCAACACACACAAGTCATGAAAAACAAAGTTATGTCAGAAGATATGTCTAAACTCTTTCAAATGATGAAAATTGAACTTGAAAATCAGACCGCAACGATTGAATGGAAAGTACAAACATGGAACAAAAAATGAAATACTTGGAGTATGGAAACAAAATAACCTGATACTACATGACGTTAAAGAAAAGGAGAATAATTACGAGGAACTATTTAAAATATGAAGCAATATATTGCAAATGAAAAATGTCACTATCTAAAAGTATGAAATTAACAAATATCATAGATTAGATCTTGTTTACAAAACAAGAAGGAAAGACTAGACCTATAATAATCTCCTTCACTTCGTATCAGAAAAAAATAGAAATATAAAAAAACAAAACACGGCTACCCGACAAGATGTACATAACCGAAAACTTTCCAAAAGAAACATTAGAATTACGGAAAAATCTGCAAGAACAAATAAAACAAGAAAAAATAAAAAAAAACGAAGCCTACACCAAGAATAATAAATTTAGAATAAACGAAAGAATAACAGAAGCAGAAAAAAGAAAAAGGGACTCAACCTCCTTGTCTCCTGCAAATGTTCAAACTCCAACACGCCCTAATGAAGGAGGTCAAGGCATGTTAGCACCACCCAAATTACATAAAACAGATGCGTTTGCCTATATGAGATCCAGATCTCAGTTATTGGCAAAGAAACACCCACCAAAAACAAAAACATAACGGTAACGTAAGATCAGTAAACATTACAAAAACAACACTAACAAAAAATAATTTGATCCCCAATACGGCTGGTCAACGCGGGGTGATAGACCAAAACCCCTAAGAGCTTGCAACAGAGAAGTCCACCATAATATTAAACTCAAATTCAAACTCAAACTTCACTCAAAATACCCAAAATCTTTACTCAGAATGTACTAAACATAGATCTAAGCATAAATATCCACCATAACATCCGGTCGCCGGCAAAGTTACCACCCATCGGGCAGAGTCGTGCCGCAAAACGACCTAGTCGTGTTCCGACACGTTGCTCGATGAAGCCGTTTATGGGAAATGGGTCTGAACAGTTGCGGTGCGTTGGCGAACCGGTCTGACGTCGGGTTGGTGTTTGTTTTGTCGGGTGTCTAGTCGAGGAGGGTAGCGGGATCCGAAGCGACGGCTTTCCGCTGGCCGCCCGCAGATAGTTGGGGGCCCAATTAGTGGGATAGCCAACCACGAAAGGCTGCCCCGCCAGCTGTGAAAAATCCCAGGGTGGCTCCATCGTGCTGGTTGGCGACCAGACGAGGAGGCCCGATGGCGATCCCTGGGGGGGTTCGGGCGTCCCCGCAGTCTCCAGACTAGCCTCCCAGTGGCAAGACATCACCAATTTCGACGTCGGGTTCGATACGTACCGTCTCGTTCAACTGCCATTTCCCATCCCTATTCACTTTTATATTTATTTATTTTTTTATGAAAAAGTTAAGAAAAAAGAACAAGGTTACACAGCGGTTGCACTCCTCCTCATATAAAGTGCACCTTACTAATATCAGGGGTTTGCACTCAAATCTTTTAGCTGTCCACCACCACCTGGAGACAGAGCAGCCGCACTTGCTCTTTTTGACGGAGACGCAGATACAATGTCCTTTGAGCGCTGCATACTTGGATTATCCCGGTTACTCGTTAGAGCACAACTTTCGCTCACGGGCTGGAGTCAGTGTGTACGCGCGGAACGACCTCTGTGTTCAGCGTCTCCGTCACCTTGAAGACCCCACTTTTTCTTCCCTATGGGTTTTAGTGGACACAGGAAACGAAAAAATCCTGTATTCCTGTGTCTACCGTTCGCACAGCGGTGACCAGGAGACAACTCGTTTATTTGAGTATCTCAGTGAGGCTGCAGATATGGCTCTGTATCAGTACCCTTCGGCGCAGCTCGTCTTTCTGGGGGACTTTAATGCCTGTCATCAGGACTGGCTGTTCCCGTACCAGAAGACCGACCATGCTGGAAGAGAAGCGCGGAACTTTGCGTTGTCCTTGGACCTCTTTCAGCTGGTGAGGCAAGCGACAAGGGTACCAGATGTGGAAGGCCATACAGCCAATTGCCTGGACCTTCTGCTGACAACTGATCCGGACAGGTATCGTGTAGAGGTCACGTCCCCCTTGGGAACCTCCGATCACTGTCTGGTGAAATCTGTATTTACATATTCCCCACCAGCTTTCGAACCACATGGTGTTAGGCGAGTATGGAAATACAAGTCAGCAGATTGGGATGAGATGCGGCACTTTTTTGCGTCTTATCCTTGGCGGCAGGTCTGCTTCTCTTCTTTGGATCCGTCGAGTTGCGCGGATGCTATAACCGATGTGGTGCATCAGGCAATGGAGTATTTTATTCCTTTTGCTGACGTACCCATCGGTGGCAAAGCTCGCCCATGGTTTAATGCCGAATGTCGTCATGCACATGACCGTAAACATTCGGCATACCTCATTTGGGCTGATGCTCGAAGCCGCAAAACTCCGGATGTAAGTACAAAGAAGAGAGCCTTTAACCAAGCTGCCAAGTCCTATAAAAAGGCATTGCGGAAGGCTCGTCTTGATCGGATCGTTAAGAATGGCGAAAAGCTCTCTGTCAGACCAACTGGCAGTCGAGCTTTCTGGTCTCTTGCCAAAGCGATCGAGTCGAACTTCTGCCAACCCTCACTGCCTGCTCTGCTGAAGCCTGATGGATCCCTGGCCCATACAGCAACAGAGAAAGCGAATGTATTTGCTTCTCTGTTTGCTGAGAATTCGCTTCTAGACACTGGCAATGCTTCTCCAGAACATCTTCCTCACTGCGGTATTTCGATGCCTGAAATCCGCATCACGAACAAAGAGGTATGGAGAACATTGTGTCGTTTGGATGTGAATAAAGCCAGTGGTCCTGATGGTATACCAGCCATTCTGCTCAAGACATGCGCAGGTGAGTTGTCTCCTGTATTGACACGTCTGTATCGCCTCTCTTTCAAGACTGGAAAAGTGCCGGAATCCTGGAAGCTTGCCAACGTGCAACCCGTGCCCAAAAAAGGCAGCCGTGCCGATCCTGCCAATTATAGGCCCATTTCAATCACCTCCATACTCTGCAAGATTATGGAGCGTGTATTGAACTCGCGGCTTCTAGCGTACGTAGAAGGTAACGATCTCCTCAGTGACCGACAGTACGGATTTCGCCGAAATAGGTCCACTGGGGACCTTCTAGCGTACGCAACACACATTTTAGGCGAAGCCATCGAGAGGAACGGAGAAGCGGTCGCCGTCTCTCTGGACGTCTCGAAGGCTTTTGACAGGGTCTGGCATGTGAGCCTTTTAAGCAAGCTTTCAGCGTACGGTATATCTCCTGGTCTGATTGGCTGGATAACGGACTTTTTGAGCCAGAGATCTCTCCGTGTTGTTGTCGACGGGTGTTCTTCGGAACCCTTGACAATAAATGCCGGAGTACCTCAGGGGTCCGTTCTTTCTGCAACTCTGTTTCTGCTGCACATTAACGATCTGCTGAAGCCCGGTATCTATGGGTATGCAGACGACAGCACAGTTGTAGAAAGATATCTGCCAAGTTCTCGGGCTAGTAGAGATGAAGTACAATCTGAAAGAGAAGCCATGGTGCAACGTTTGAATGACAAACTTCAGGCAGTCTCCGCATGGGGCAATGCCAATCTTGTCAAATTCAACGCCACCAAAACGCAGACGTGTTTGTTCACCGCCAAAAGGAGCCCCTTTACCTTGGCTCCTACTTTCCAGAATGTATCCTTGGAATACAGTGACTGGCTTCAGTTGTTAGGCTTAGAGATCTCCTCGAACCTCAACTTTGGTCGGTACATTGAGTCCAGAGCAAGAGCAGCTGCGGGGAAGCTTGCCGTACTTGCGAAGGTGCGACAGTACTTTACACCGGGACAGCTTCTTGTATTATACAAAGCACAGATCCGGTCGTGTGTAGAGTACTGTGGCCATATATTTGCTGGTGCCGCAAAGACTCATCTTGCGGTTCTGGACTCAATTGAGAGGCGAGCAAAGAGGCTTATTGGCGACCCTAAATTGGTTGACGCCAAACTCCACAGCCTTGAACACAGGCGTAGAATTGCTAGCCTCTCAGTATTCTATAGGATACATTTTGGTGAGTGTGCGCAGGAATTGCACGACCTAATTCCCCCATCCCCGTTCCTTTGCCGGACGTCCCGACGCACGGCTGGTATCCATCCCTACGTTGTGGACACTCCACCTGTCCGAACGAAGCGCTATGCTTCATCTTTTTTAGTGCGTACAGCGAAGGACTGGAACAATCTGCCTGCGTCGGTATTTCCGGCAAAATATAATGTGGGTGTCTTCAAGAGGAGAGTGAATAGGCTGCTAGGTTAATGCGCTTTACCACCTAAGACTACATTTCACTTTCCATCAGGTGGAATGTAGTCAAGCATTAACCTAGTTTTGTATAAAAAAAAAAAAAAAAAAAAAAAATAAATGCAATATAGCTACATTAAACACGATATCAATAAAGTCACAAGAAAAATTTTTAGAACTTGAAGAGGCATTGGAGTCAATCAATTGGGATATTTTGGGATTGACTGATGTGAGACGAGTGGAATCAAAAACGGTGGAGCATGACAAATACATATTTTACCACTTTAATGAAACAGCAGGGATATATGGGGTTGAGTTTAAAAACAACATCATAATGTTGTTTTTCAAATATTTCTTGACTATAAGAAGACCACAAGAACTCCGTGGAATATCAGACAGAATAGCTATCCCGAAACTAAAACTTCCTGGCCATAAACAAATAACTTCAATTGTCCAAATATATGCCCCAACAGAAGTTAGTAATTTAGACAAGAAAGACGAAATTTACTACAAGTTTAATCTAATACTGTCAAACTTAAATGGTATAGTTATAATAATGGGTGATTTTAATAGCCAAATTGGCAAGAGGGACAGAAATGAGGATATTATTCTCGGACCCTTTTTTTTTTTTTTTTCTTTTTTTTTTTTTTTTTTTTGTCGTTGGAAAAATGCGTTACGCATCATCCCAGCGGCCAGGAAGGTGATGGCCGAGGGGTTATGTGGGACTACCCGGCAGCATAGAGGACGCTGCTATTTTTAAGGCTACCCACTAAAAAACCAACGGTTGACCTCATCGCCATAGTGGAACGCCACGGGATCGCTTTCGCACTCACCGTGACGCCCCGGCGGAACCCCCTGCGAGGGGCCCCGATCAACTTAGGGACACCCTCACCTCGTAGGCCTATAATGAGTGGGAGAGGTCACCCCCCTCTCCCGCCTAGGCACTACGGCTGGGGAAGGAAGCGGCGGGCATACTCCCGCTTCCTTCTTCCCAGCCTAACCCTACGGAGCGGGTCTGCGGTAGAGGTTAGCTCCCTGACCCGCTCCGCGGCCTCCTTTGCGGCAATAACTTGTTCGCAGAAGGAGGCCATGGCGACCCAAACGTCGTCACTGTCGAGCATCTTTGGAATGACGCTCGACAGCGAGACACTGCTGCCGACGTTAACATAATGAATAGCTCCTACAATAGAATACCAAATAGAAAATGGACTTGGGTATCTCCTGACGGGAAGACAAAAATATGAAATAGACAATATTCTTACAAACAAACCAAACATATTCCTGAATGTTGATATCGTTAATCCCCTAAACTACAATACAGATCATAGAATGCTTCGAGGACAAATAAACACGAGATGTAGATGATCAACTCATAACAAGTAATACAAATATTTAGGAAGAAATTACTAATATTCTTAAAAACGAAGTAGACAAGGCAATCAAAACACAAAAGCGAGGTAAAGCTCCAGGAGAAGATGGTATATCCAACGAATTGCTTAAAAGAACATCAGATATAATACTAGACACTATCACAGAACTATTTTCTTGGTGGTAGACCATAACATCCGGTCGCCGGCAAAGTTACCATCCATCGGGCAGAGTCGTGCCGCAAAGCGACCTAGTCGTGTTCCGGCGCGTTGCTCGATGAAGCCGTTTATGGGAAATGGGTCTGAACAGTTGCGGTGCGTTGGCGAACCGGTTTGACGTCGGGTTGGTGTTTGTTTTGTCGGATGTCTAGTCGAGGAGGGTAGCGGATCCGAAGCGACGGCTTTCCGCTGGCCGCTCGCAGATAGTTGGGGGCCCAATTAGTGGGTTAGCCACCCACGAAAGGCTGCCCCGCCAGCTGCGAAAAATCCCAGGGTGGCTCCATCGTGCTGGTTGGCGACCAGTCGAGGAGGTCCGATGGCGATCCCTGGGGGGGTTCGGGCGTCCCCGCAGTCTCCAGACTAGCCTCCCAGTGGCAAAACATCAACAATTTCGACGTCGGGTTCGATATGTACCGCCTCGTTCAACTGCCATTTCCCATCCCTATTCACTTTTATATTTATTTTTTTATGAAAAAGTTTAATAAAGGGAACAAGTTAAAGCAGCGGTTGCACTCCTCCTCATATAAAATGCACCTTACTAATATAAGGGGTTTGCACTCAAATCTTTTAGCTGTCCACCACCACCTGGAAACAGAGCAGCCGCACTTGCTCTTTTTGACGGAGACGCAGATACAATGTCCTTTGAGCGCTGTATACTTGGATTATCCCGGTTACTCGTTAGAGCACAACTTTCGCTCACGGGCCGGAGTCAGTGTGTATGCGCGGAACGACCTCTGTATTCAGCGTCTCCGTCACCTTGAAGACCCCACTTTCTCTTCCCTATGGGTTTTACTGGACACAGGAAACGAAAAAATCCTGTATTCCTGTGTCTACCGTTCGCACAGCGGTGACCAGGAGACAACTCGTTTATTTGAGTAGCTCAGTGAGGCTGCAGATATGGCTCTGTATCAGTACCCTTCGGCGCAGCTCGTCTTTCTGGGGGACTTTAATGCCTGTCATCAGGACTGGCTGTTCCCGTACCAGAAGACCGACCATGCTGGAAGAGAAGCGCGGAACTTTGCGTTGTCCTTGGACCTCTTTCAGCTGGTGAGGCAAGCGACAAGAGTACCAGATGTGGTAGGCCATACAGCCAATTGCCTGGACCTTCTGCTGACAACTGATCCGGACAGGTATCGTGTAGAGGTCACGTCCCCCTTGGGAACCTCCGATCACTGTCTAGTGAAATCTGTATTTACATATTTCCCACCAGCTTTCGAACCACATGGTGTTAGGCGAGTATGGAAATACAAGTCAGCAGATTGGGATGAGATGCGGCACTTTTTTGCGTCTTATCCTTGGCGGCAGGTCTGCTTCTCTTCTTTGGATCCGTCGAGTTGCGCGGATGCTATAACTGATGTGGTGCATCAGGCAATGGAGTATTTTATGCCTTTTGCTGACGTACCTATCGGTGGCTAAGCTCGCCCATGGTTTAATGCCGAATGTCGTCATGCACATGACCGAAAACATTCGGCATACCTTATTTGGGCTGATGCTCGAAGCCGCAAAACTCCGGATGTAAGTATAAAGAAGAGAGCCTTTAACCAAGCTGCCAAGTCCTACAAAAAGGCATTGCGGAAGGCTCTTCTCGATCGAATCGCTAAGAATGGCGAAAAGCTCTCTGCCAGACCAACTGGCAGTCGAGCTTTCTGGTCTCTTGCGAAAGCGATCGAGTCGAATTTCTGCCAACCCTCACTGCCTGCTCTGCTGAAGCCGGATGGTTCCCTGGCCCACACAGCAACAGAGAAAGCAAATGTATTTGCTTCTCTGTTTGCTGATAATTCACATCTAGACACTGGCAATGCTTCTCCAGCACATCTTCTTCACTGCGGTATTTCGATGCCTGAAATCGCATAACTAACAAAGAGGTATGGAGAACATTGTGTCGTTTAGATGTGAATAAAGCCAGTGGTCCTGATGGTTTACCAGCCATTCTGCTCAAGACATGCGTAGCTGAGTTGTCTCCTGTACTGACACGTCTGTATCGTCTCTCTTTCATGACTGGAATAGTGCCGAAATCCTGGAAGCTTGCTAATGTGCAACCTGTGCCCAAAAAAGGCAGCCGTGCCGACCCTGTCAATTACAGACCGATTTCAATCCCCTCCATACTCTGCAAGATTATGGAGCGTGTATTGAACTCGCGCCTACTAGCATATCTAGAAGGTAACGATCTCCTCAGTGACCGACAGTACGGGTTTCGCCGTAATAGGTCTACTGGGGACCTCCTAGTATATGCTACACACATTTTAGGCGAGGCCATCGAGAAGAACGGAGAAGCGGTCGCCGTCTCTCTGGACGTCTCGAGGGCATTTGACAGGGTCTGGCATGCGAGCCTTATAAGCAAGCTTTCAGCGTACGGTATATCTCCTGGTGTGATCGGCTGGGTAACGGACTTTTTGAGCTAGAGATCTCTCCGAGTAGTTATTGACGGGTGTTCCTCGGAACCCTTGAAAATAAATGGCGGAGTGCCTCAGAGGTCCGTTCTTTCTGCAACTCTTTTTTTGCTGCACATTAATGATCTGTTGAAGCCCAGTATCTATGGGTATGCAGACGACAGCACAGTTGTAGAAAGATATCTGCCGAGTACTCGGGCTAGTAGAGATCAAATACAATCTGAAAGAGAGGCCATGGTGCAACGTTTGAATGACAAACTTCAGGCAGTCTCCGCATGGAGCAATGCCAATCTTGTCAAGTTCAACGCCACCAAAACGCAGACGTGTCTGTTCACCGCCAAAAAGAGCCCTTTCACCTTGGCTCCTACTTTCCAGAATGTATCCTTGGAATACAGTGACCGGCTTCAGTTGTTAGGTTTAGAGATTTCCTCGAACCTCAACTTTGGTCGGTTCATTGAGTCTAGGGCTAGGGTTGCTAGGGCAATGCGCCTTACCATCTAAGACTACATTCCACTTACCATCAGGTGGAATGTAGTCAAGCATTGCCCCAGATCGTATATAGAAAAAAAAAATGTTATACTAAAGATTGAATATATACCTCATCAGTGGACAATCTCAACTATAATACTTCTCCACTAAAAAGGTAGTAAAGATAACATAGTCAACTACAGGCCCATTAGTCTAATGTCGAATATTTACAAAGCATTCTCTAAACTAATGCTAAGCCGTATAACAAAAACGCTAGATGAAAATCAACCCCGAGAACAAGCCGGATTTCGCAGCGACTTTTCAACAATTGACCACACACACACAATAAAACAAGTTATTCAGAAGTGTAATGAGTATGGTATGACCTATTATTTGGCATTTATTGATTACAATAAAGCTTTTGATTCCTTAAAACACTTAAAAATATGGAAAGCACTTGCATTACAAGGAGTAGAAGGTAAATACATAAGAATTATACAAAACATATTCAAAACCATGGTAGCAAAAATAAGAACTGAAAGAGTAGGTATGCACTTCCCTATAAAAAGAGGAGCTGAACAAGGAGACTCGATTTCTCCCAAACTTTTCTCGTCAGTGCTTGAGTACATATTTAGACGTCTCGATTGGAGCAAATATGGACTGAATATCAACGGTAAACCACTTCACCATCTTAGATTTGCAGACGATCTAATGTTAGTCTCTAATGATCCACGCAACCTGCAAGAGATGCTTGAACAGCTTGTGTACGAGAATGAGAAAGTAGGTCAATGAATGCCTCAAAAACGAAAATAATGACAAACCACGATAAAACTTCTGTCATAATCCATGACATCCATATTGAATATGTCGAAGAATATACGTACCTTGGCCAAATTATATCACCACAAGACCTTTACATTGGGAAAAAATTTAAATGGGATAGCATACTATATTAAAAAATTAAGTTGGATGAGATGGGCAGGATATATGTTTAGGTGAAAAAAAGATAAATGGTCGAAAGAGGTAACGGAATGATGTCCAAGATATAATAAAAGGAAGAAAGGGAGACAACGTCTAAGATGGCAAGACGATATCCGACTAAACTAACAGCCGGGGTAACTTGGAGTAGAACCGCTCAGGACAGGAGAACATAGCAAGCTCTAGGGGAGACCTTTGCGGGAACGCAAGACAATCTATAACCGGTGTCAAATAATTAGATAATAAACAATAAAATTAAGTATAAAATAGATATTAGGTTAAGTATTTAAAGTAATGTTAAGTGAAAAGATTGTAAGATTGTTAATAAAGGCTATCATATTAACAACATAATTATTTTCTTTCCTTTGTTAAACATATATGTAATATTTGAATTGCTTTTGCATGAAATAAAAGGTTTTTTATTTATTTTATTTATTATATGATGGCAAAATTTATTTCACTGACTTTAATTGTAGCCCTCTGACTCATCAACATATAACCTCTACTCTATGTAAAGTAAAATTGTTGCAAAGGTAAATAAATAAAGAACTTTAAAGTGAATAAAAAAAAATTCAAATGTTTTAATTTAGTTAAGTACTAATGATATCTTACATTTTATTATTTCGTAGGTATTAGTAGCTGTGAAATTGGTCTGTATTTATATTTCCTAGTTGAAAAATAACCTTCTTTTTTGTAAAGAAACCTAGTAAATATAATAGTTATGTCATTTTTCTTTCGTTACACATTTTAATGCCAGAAGTATTAAAAGTATTGAGCCTCAGAATCTTTTCTTATGATTGACGATGTCTGTCTTTTATTCTGAAATCTATTACGATTTTGTAACTCGAGCTAAGAAGTGTAATATTTGTATTTTTTTTTATTTATGTTTTAATATAAAAATTACTTGAAAATAAAATTGTATATACAATTTTTATTTTCAAGTAATCTTCACGTTGTCCCAGTGGGTAAAAAAAATAATCTTAATTGACCAAAAAACATTTTATATTATTTATCACTACATTAATATAGTAATGTAGATCATAAACTAAAGTGATTATTTAAACATTGAAATGAGTTCTAGAGTGTGAGCTTTAATGATATAAGTATTGTATACCTCAAAAAGTTCTATAAGAAAGTCCGCGATAGTATATGTTTATCTCTTAGAGATAACCCACAATAGCCAATTTTTATCCCTTACTTTTTACTAGAAAGAGTGGCTTATTTATGAAGCGATTTTAAGCAATACACCATTAATCCTTATCTAATTAAATACGTTAAAAATATTTTACATTTAATATGGAACAATATAGCCCTTAAAAATTTATATAAATATAGAATGAAAAAAAAAACCGATACGGGCAGGGATTCGAACCCGCGACTACTGGGAAACCGTCCCGTCGCTCTACCAACTGAGCTACCGTATCGCTGTCCGTCTCGGTGAATTAAGCATTCTATATGTGATCGTCTTTAACGGGACGGTGGTGACATCTATTAGGTTTCTTGCGAAGATCCTAACCAATGTTTCTAACTTTGCAGTATAGATAAACATTGAAAAGATGCCACTACCGAAATTAATGTTTGAAAATATCTTTAAACATGTATAGCCATGTTAAGCTTATTTTTAAATTTATATAAATATAGAATGAAAAAAAACCGATACGGGCAGGGGTAGCTCAGTTGGTAGAGCGACGGGACGGTTTCCCAGTAGTCGCGGGTTCGAATCCCTGCCCGTATCGGTTTTTTTTTTCATTCTATATTTATATAAATTTAAAAATAAGCTTAACATGGCTATACATGTTTAAAGATATTTTCAAACAATATAGCCCTTTACAGCATGTAATTTAAAGGAATATTTTCAAAGATATTAAAGATTTAAAATATGGCGTTACGGGGTTACGGTCGGCCGGCGCACTCTGGTATGGAACCGTGCAAACCGTGTCAAAAATGGCTTTTATGAACGATCATTATTAAAAAAAATTGTTAATGTATATAGCTAACTGAATGTCTAATACATTTTATTTAACATTGAAATTAAATTTATTTATTTTTTAATAAAACCAGAGCTTCAAGTTGTTGGTCACAATAACATCGTTTGTGTGGCTCTGAATTCCTCAAGTTTACATGGTCATATTATTATGATTATGTTCAATGAAAATCTATAAGAGTAATATATAGTTAGAATGGTTATTAAGTACTCTATTTAAAAAGTATTTAAATGTGCGTTTAAGTAAAAACTAGAGTGGTATAAATAAAATACAGTATCTAATATTGTATCCTTATTAATAACTTTACATAGACTTTTGACGTCGTAATTTTAATTGAATCATTTGAAATAAGTCATATAAAAAGGGAAAGGGGAATTGTTTTACTACAAATTTAAGGTGTGCGAAGCCGAGGGCAAAAGCTAGTATTTATTTAAATTCTACTTATCTATCTTATACGTATTAGACCGGACTCGTCGAACAAATTGAACTGTTATTTTCTCTATATACTAATCATAAATATTACGATTTGTTTTATAATTTTTAGTTCACACCATAAATAAAATCTCTTAAAACTTATAATGTAACAATTAACTTTTAATAAACACTAACAAGCAAAAATTTAATTATGCACGCTGTTATATCATACAAAACCAAACACAATGGAGTGTAGCGTTACGCTAATTATTAAAAACATATAAAATGGTTGGAGCTGAAGAGTTTAAATCATTATAGCAGAGATTTCGATTCAAAAATATCATTTATCTCAAAATGCAGTTTGTTAGTGTGGTACTTCTATTAGTACTAGCTGTTTTTACAATGGCCCGTAAACCTCACTACGACCTTAATCGCGCAGATGCATTGTTTGAAAAGTTTGTTGACGATTATAACAGACATTATAAGGACTATTTAGATAGAGAATCGCATTATAATGCATTTGTTGTTGCTTTGGTAAGAATCAACCAAGCTAACCAAAAGTCATCTTCGGCTACGTACGATATAAACGAATTTGCCGACTACACTCCCGAAGAGATTGAAAAATTGGATGGATTCCGTAAGTAGCATGAATTAAGTTCTACGTTATTATACTCTATAACCCAAGATCGTTTCAATATTCACTATATATATTTATTTAAGCTGACCTATTATGTTTCAACTAAAAATAGTATTTATAATGAAAATATTTTATAAAAACCTTTTTTCTTTGTAACAATATTCATAACACGATATATTTTTTTCAGGGCCTTGAATATGACCGATTAAACGTTAAGTGATAAAATTATATTTAAATAAATTATAATAATAAGTGCTAACTTTTTTTTTATTATTATTTTAGTTTCACATATTATAAATATTTTCGGTCTTTTAAAAAAAAAAAAATACTCGAGGAAACAAGTTAATATAATATATAATACTTGATTGTACAGGTCCTCGTTAATATAAAACATATGACACAGCCCATCTACAACACATTTATAAAGCATGGTAGTGTCTTGTTAACTAAATTCATACAAATTAGCATAAAAGGACTCGTAGTATATGCAATAGTTTAAGTTTCTTTAACTTGTTAACAAGACCTATTACAATTATAAACTCATTCATAAATTACATTATTGTTATAACAAATATTTAAATCTGCGCAGAATGTGACTAAATTACTAATATACTACTAGATTACTATATTACTAGATAAAAAATATATTGTTTTTTCTATCTCAACAACATACATGCCAATTCTCAAACTAACATACAAGTATTTCAAAAAATGAATCGCAAAAAAATGTTTTTTTGTTTTTGTTAAATAAAATTAAGTAAAGTTATTATATATTTTTTTAGTTTGTTAGGATTCATATCTTAACTACTTACCTGATCATAGGGAAACTTCGTACATACATTGCCATTCTTACAGAAAAGGATATGGAAAATATTTCATCTCGAAAAAAAGTTTTAAATTTCAGAGAAATAATAAAAACTTTTAGACAGCCGTCCCATTTCAAAAGGGTTTTTTCCCTATACAGCATTGACGAAGCCCGGAAAAAATTAAATTATAATAATGCGAAAGTATCTCTTTTTATAGGTTTTACCTTCTATCACACTTACTTATTTCAAATCCTTTGAGTTCGGTAGTAGCCAAATTAATCCAACCTTTGATTACAAGATCAAAAAAAATATTTGAATTGCTAGAGACAATACCAGTACTAAAGTAATAATATTAGAACTCTTACCGCAAAGAATCCCCGACGACGGTCCTTCTATTCTTTAAAGCACTTTATGACACTGTTCACAAATACACTAAACTGTTTACCATTTAAACTCTCAACTATCACTGTTACACAACTTAGTCTCTCGATCACACACTCAGCGGTTTATTATAACTGTTACACTTTTATCACAATAGTACCACCCCACAACTTGAACTCCCAATTTAACAATGCCTTCTCTTAACCGAGCTGCGATTTATATACTCCTTATTCTTAGTCAAATCAGTATCCAATACTACATTTATTTTATCAATTAAACTTCTATACAGAGATTCAATTGTTTTAGTCAAATCAAAAACTAATATCTTTATTTTTAGTCAAAACCAAACTACTACATGTATAAAAGCCAACAATAAAGTTGATGGCAGATAATTTGGTAACACTTGCAAATGTATGCCCTATTTTAAATATTACCCTTTTTTTCTACATTTTATTACCATTCATTACTTATTTTAAATAAGTAGTACCTATCCTTGTAATTTAAGTTTATAACCTAAGTATTTATAGCCTATCAAGGGTACAAATAATGAATGAAATTCCAACTTAATGATACAAGTAGTTTTCCTTTGGATATGTTGTTTTTAAGTCCTTTCTGAAGGTAAAAGTTGACCATCCTTATATGGTTATATCGTGTTAAGTCATATTCTGCATTTAACTGAATCCATTGAAAAAAGTTTATATTCAAATATTAAAGAATATATATATTATTTATTTATTTATGCAGTACTTTTTTTTTATATTTATTCAAGTTACACTTTTTCAGTGTGGTGACCGATAAGATTTTTTTTCTTTATAGAATAAATAATAATAATAATAATAATAATAATAATAATAAACTGGCATAAACCGTTAGTACTTAGCACTGACGACCGTATAAATATATGGAAGAGTAAGGAGCTTCATAGACGGTTCCACCAGGCACTCTATGGGCCTGATGTAGACCTTCTGGCGTCCGTGGCTTGGCTACGATTTGGTGATCTCTTTGGAGAAACCGAAGGTTTTGCTCTTGCAATTGCTGACGAAGTTGTCAAGACGAACAACTATCGGAAATACTAAATATTTTTCTTGGTGGTAGACCATAACATCCGGTCGCCGGCAAAGTTACCACCCATCGGGCAAAGTCGTGCCGCAAAACGACCTAGTCGTGTTCCGGCACGTTGCTCGATGAAGCCGTTTATGGGAAATGGGTCTGAACAGTTGCGGTGCGTTGGCGAACCGGTCTGACGTCGGGTTGGTGTTTGTTTTGTCGGGTGTCTAGTCGAGGAGGGTAGCGGGATCCGAAGCGACGGCTTTCCGCTGGCCGCCCGCAGATAGTTGGGGGCCCAATTAGTGGGATAGCCAACCACGAAAGGCTGCCCCGCCAGCTGTGAAAAATCCCAGGGTGGCTCCATCGTGCTGGTTGGCGACCAGACGAGGAGGCCCGATGGCGATCCCTGGGGGGGTTCGGGCGTCCCCGCAGTCTCCAGACTAGCCTCCCAGTGGCAAGACATCACCAATTTCGACGTCGGGTTCGATACGTACCGTCTCGTTCAACTGCCATTTCCCATCCCTATTCACTTTTATATTTATTTATTTCTTTATGAAAAAGTTAAGAAAAAAGAACAAGGTTACACAGCGGTTGCACTCCTCCTCATATAAAGTGCACCTTACTAATATCAGGGGTTTGCACTCAAATCTTTTAGCTGTCCACCACCACCTGGAGACAGAGCAGCCGCACTTGCTCTTTTTGACGGAGACGCAGATACAATGTCCTTTGAGCGCTGCATACTTGGATTATCCCGGTTACTCGTTAGAGCACAACTTTCGCTCACGGGCCGGAGTCAGTGTGTACGCGCGGAACGACCTCTGTATTCAGCGTCTCCGTCACCTTGAAGACCCCACTTTCTCTTCCCTATGGGTTTTACTGGACACAGGAAACGAAAAAATCCTGTATTCCTGTGTCTACCGTTCGCACAGCGGTGACCAGGAGACAACTCGTTTATTTGAGTATCTCAGTGAGGCTGCAGATATGGCTCTGTATCAGTACCCTTCGGCGCAGCTCGTCTTTCTGGGGGACTTTAATGCCTGTCATCAGGACTGGCTGTTCCCGTACCAGAAGACCGACCATGCTGGAAGAGAAGCGCGGAACTTTGCGTTGTCCTTGGACCTCTTTCAGCTGGTGAGGCAAGCGACAAGGGTACCAGATGTGGAAGGCCATACAGCCAATTGCCTGGACCTTCTGCTGACAACTGATCCGGACAGGTATCGTGTAGAGGTCACGTCCCCCTTGGGAACCTCCGATCACTGTCTGGTGAAATCTGTATTTACATATTCCCCACCAGCTTTCGAACCACATGGTGTTAGGCGAGTATGGAAATACAAGTCAGCAGATTGGGATGAGATGCGGCACTTTTTTGCGTTTTATCCTTGGCGGCAGGTCTGCTTCTCTTCTTTGGATCCGTCGAGTTGCGCGGTTGCTATAACCGATGTGGTGCATCAGGCAATGGAGTATTTTATTCCTTTTGCTGACGTAACCATCGGTGGCAAAGCTCGCCCATGGTTTAATGCCGAATGCCGTCATGCACATGACCGTAAACATTCGGCATACCTCATTTGGGCTGATGCTCGAAGCCGCAAAATTCCGGATGTAAGTACAAAGAAGAGAGCCTTTAACCAAGCTGCCAAGTCCTATAAAAAGGCATTGCGGAAGGCTCGTCTTGATCGGATCGTTAAGAATGGCGAAAAGCTCTCTGTCAGACCAACTGGCAGTCGAGCTTTCTGGTCTCTTGCCAAAGCGATCGAGTCGAACTTCTGCCAACCCTCACTGCCTGCTCTGCTGAAGCCTGATGGATCCCTGGCCCACACAGCAACAGAGAAAGCAAATGTATTTGCTTCTCTGTTTGCTGAGAATTCGCTTCTAGACACTGGCAATGCTTCTCCAGAACATCTTCCTCACTGCGGTATTTCGATGCCTGAAATCCGCATCACGAACAAAGAGGTATGGAGAACATTGTGTCGTTTGGATGTGAATAAAGCCAGTGGTCCTGATGGTATACCAGCCATTCTGCTCAAGACATGCGCAGGTGAGTTGTCTCCTGTATTGACACGTCTGTATCGCCTCTCTTTCAAGACTGGAAAAGTGCCGGAATCCTGGAAGCTTGCCAACGTGCAACCCCTGCCCAAAAAAGGCAGCCGTGCCGATCCTGCCAATTATAGGCCCATTTCAATCACCTCCATACTCTGCAAGATTATGGAGCGTGTATTGAACTCGCGGCTTCTAGCGTACGTAGAAGGTAACGATCTCCTCAGTGACCGACAGTACGGATTTCGCCGAAATAGGTCTACTGGGGACCTTCTAGCGTACGCAACACACATTTTAGGCGAAGCCATCGAGAGGAACGGAGAAGCGGTCGCCGTCTCTCTGGACGTCTCGAAGGCTTTTGACAGGGTCTGGCATGTGAGCCTTTTAAGCAAGCTTTCAGCGTACGGTATATCTCCTGGTCTGATTGGCTGGATAACGGACTTTTTGAGCCAGAGATCTCTCCGTGTTGTTGTCGACGGGTGTTCTTCGGAACCCTTGACAATAAATGCCGGAGTACCTCAGGGGTCCGTTCTTTCTGCAACTCTTTTTCTGCTGCACATTAACGATCTGCTGAAGCCCGGTATCTATGGGTATGCAGACGACAGCACAGTTGTAGAAAGATATCTGCCAAGTTCTCGGGCTAGTCGAGATCAAGTACAGTCTGAAAGAGAAGCCATGATGCAACGTTTGAATGACAAACTTCAGGCAGTCTCCGCATGGGGCAATGCCAATCTTGTCAAATTCAACGCCACCAAAACGCAGACGTGTTTGTTCACCGCCAAAAGGATCCCCTTCACCTTGGCTCCTACTTTCCAGAATGTATCCTTGGAATACAGTGACTGGCTTCAGTTGTTAGGCTTAGAGATCTCCTCGAACCTCAACTTTGGTCGGTACATTGAGTCCAGAGCAAGAGCAGCTGCGGGAAAGCTTGCCGTACTTGCGAAGGTGCGACAGTACTTTACACCGGGACAGCTTCTTGTATTATACAAAGCACAGATCCGGTCGTGTGTAGAGTACTGTGGCCATATATTTGCTGGTGCCGCAAAGACTCATCTTGCGGTTCTGGACTCAATTGAGAGGCGAGCAAAGAGGCTTATTGGCGACCCTAAATTGGTTGACGCCAAACTCCACAGCCTTGAACACACTCGTAGAATTGCTAGCCTCTCAGTATTCTATAGGATACATTTTGGTGAGTGTGCGCAGGAATTGCACGACCTAATTCCCCCATCCCCGTTCTTTTGCCGGACGTCCCGACGCACGGCGGGTATCCATCCCTACGTTGTGGACATTCCACCTGTCCGAACGAAGCGCTATGCTTCATCTTTTTTAGTGCGTACAGCGAAGGACTGGAACAATCTGCCTGCGTCGGTATTTCCGGCAAAATATAATGTGGGTGTCTTCAAGAGGAGAGTGAATAGGCTGCTAGGTTAATGCGCTTTACCACCTAAGACTACATTTCACTTTCCATCAGGTGGAATGTAGTCAAGCATTAACCTAGTTTCGTATAAAAAAAAAAAAAAAAAAAAAAATACATAATAAAGGATGGCACTGTTGATATATGTCGTGCGTGCCACCAACCTGGAGAATCCATCAGACATGTTATTTCCGGTTGTTGTCATCTTGCCAATGGAGAGTATTTGCACAGGCACAACCAAGTAGCCAAGATTATCCACCAAGAACTTGCTCTTCGATACGGTCTTGTACCTTTTGAAGTGCCGTATTATAAGTACTTACCGGAGCCAGTTTTGGAAAATGGTCATGCTAAGCTCTATTGGGACCGATCTATCATAACAGACAGGACTATTGTAGCCAATAAGCCTGATATCGTGCTGGTAGATCGGTTAGAGCGCCGGGCATTTCTTGTTGATATCAGTGTCCCGTGTGACGCTAATTTTGTGAAAGCTGAGAAGGACAAACTGTCAAAATACTTGGACTTAGCTCACGAGATTACCGACATGTGGGATGTTGACTCAACAATAATTGTCCCGATGGTAGTTTCCGTCAATGGTCTTATAGCGAAGAGTCTCGATCATCATCTCAAGAGGCTCTCACTAAAAAACTGGATCAAGGGTCGGATGCAAAGAGCAGCAGTTTTGGGTACGGCACGCATTGTGAGGAAGTTTCTTTCGCTGTCGCCCTAACCACCGACGGACTGGTCGTAAGGCCCACGTCGGCGGGATACTGTTTTTTATATTTATATTTATAATGTTGTTTTTTTTAATGTTATATGTATAAATGTAAATAATAAGATTAATATGAAATAAATGATAACAATAATAATAATAATAATAATAATAATAATAATAATAATAATAATAATAATAATAATAATAATAATAATAATAATAATAATAATAATAATAATAATAATAATAATAATAATAATAATAATACTCCTTGGTAAGTGACACGGAATGGTCACGTTTTTAAATGTCAATTTTTGTTTAAAATATTTATTTTCAAAATCCAGTTTATATCATAATTAAATCATTTCATTCAGTTATTAAAAATGCAAAATAAACGAAAAAAAAAGAATACATACTAAAACTGTGAACTACTTACAAAAAGTACCTGAAAAAAGTGAACTGTTGACAATGTGAAAATAGATACTATAATAATGATCACAAGGAGTAGAAACATAAACGCACGCCCACCACCGCAGCCCGTCGCACCCAACAGCTCCACGTCATCAGAGGAGGAGTACGCAACTCCTCCTGAGGAAATCGTGTCGAGCAGTGACGACGAGCTGCCGCCTCCAGCGTCGCGCCGAGCACCAGCACCGCGCCGTGGGAGGCCACCGCTGCCGCGCTTGGGGCCTACTGGGGCATCCGCCCCGCGTTCGGCCCCCGCCGTCGGTGGTGCAGTGCGCCGCATGAAATGGACGCAAAATATGAACGAAAATGTCATGCGAGTGTTAGATATTATAAGATTCTACAATTAAAAACCACCGAATTAATATAATATAAAGTATTTAATCGAGCTACTTCACACTATTAATATGATAATATTTTTCAATGCATTATCTGGATAAGTTTAAAGAAAAAAAAGAGCTAAACAAATATATCATTTAATATAACAAAATGACTCCCGGTACATGATTATAATAAATACAGTAATATAGTTATTACTGTGTAATTGTTTAGACACATTTACCAATAACTCAATACGGTAAAATACCCACAATAGTTATTACACATATATAAACAATGTAAGTATAAGAATCACTTATCTTGCCCGTTCTCCAATACAGATTGCCTTTAATAGAGTCTTACAGCCTTATTTATAACATAATAACATCGACAGAAGCGCCAACGGCAGCTTCTGGAGATTAGTCATATTCACAACTTCAAACATCATTAAATATATCTTAATAACAATATGATAGTACATAATCATTTTAAATGCCTAAGCATATTTATAACAAGCTTATATTTTTCACACATTTATGGCTTACCTAATAAGATATGTAAATACAACATATTTAATATCTTAAGGCTACTTCCGAAGGTTCGTCAAATCAATATCTTTTATTACTTTTATAACATAGCAGTAATAACAATGATATATAGTTCTAAATGATTCTAAATTCGTAAATCTAGTTGTAACAACAATATTTATTGTCAACGTTATTATGTAGCTAAATAAATAATTACATATTTATATTACCTACATACCAAATTACTATATAATAACAATCTTATATGTAGCAATACTACAATAATATAACACGAGCGTACTATAGGGCGACAGAGGGTGGTACTAACCTCAATGCGTGGCGAACCCGTTTGCTGTCTTTGTTTCAGGTCCTTGAACCAGAGTTGACCGTTTCGGCCCAACGACTATCGGATCAGGTGCGGTTTATTCAACGTAATCGTGCGTTGGATGACTCCGCACATGACCGGCTTCGCTCCGAGGTGACAGTCTCTGCATCCACCACCGAAAGCATCCATTCGCGAGCCCAGTTATCGTCCGCTCCTTCGGTGGCAGGGTTAGTGGTTGGAGATGCTGATGTGGAGGGCATAGAGATTACAACCGTAAGTACCCAAGATAATGAGCAATTAAGGAGGACTTTGGAGGATGCGATTTTGGAATTTAAAGATATACCAGCCCGCGACAGACCACGGTTGCCCCGTTTTCCCATAGACGTAATATGTCGCTTGTAATGGCTCTAGACTGCATGCTAGACTCTTATCTTCGTTCTAGCAATAGTCTTACTGATACCCATTCAATTCTTTATTGTGCAGCTGTTGCAGCGTGCCGCTCCGCCCGTGTCAGATTTCCTGAGCCTGATAGGGTGGTGCGGTCCACTGAGGACACACCCGCATGGCAGATGAGGATTGAACGGCGTATCAGCGCAGCTGGGGTCATTATTGGCAAGTTAATCTGCTTCAGATCGGGAAACATCCGGCCGAGAGTCATGCGTTATGTTACACAGGCCTTTGCCGGTACTGGCATTAGACCTCAGGATTACATGGCCTATGTAACAGAACGTATAGACTACCTGAAGCAGAAAGTTTGTGCGTGGGCAAATCGTATTCGTCGTTATAAACAACGTGTTAATAGGTATAAACAGAATCGCTTATTCCAAAGTGACCAAAGAAAGGTTTATAGAAGCTGGGAGGAATCTGCTACGAATGTGATTGATGGGCAGTTACCAAATATGGAAGAAATGTTCACATTTTGGAAAAATATTTGGTCGGTGCCTATTAATCACAACGATGGTGGCTGAATGCGTGTTGTTGAGCGCGCGTGTGAACACCTGCAGCCAATGGAGGCTATATTTATAAGCCCAGACAATGTCAGGGATGCGATCCGTTCGACCCATAACTGGAAAAGTCCTGGGCCGGACGGATTACATAACTTTTGGCTCAAATGGCTGCGGTCTTCACACGAACGTTTGGCTGGGCAATTCCAGGAAGCCATCGTGTCCGGATCCCTACCATCTTTTATGTCAACAGGAATCACCTTTCTGCTCCACAAGTCTGGTAGTATCACGGATCCAAAGAACTTTCGACCTATCACGTGCTTGCCAACAATTTATAAGCTTCTTACATCCATTTTGACTTAAAATTAAACACACATTTGTATGCAAACAGCATTTTAGATCCCGCTCAAAATGGATGTAAGATTGGGTCTCGTGGTACTAAGGAGCTCCTCCTTATTGACATGGCCATTAATGAAAAGGTTCGCCGAGGTAAGAAGGGTCTCTCCGCCGCCTGGATTGATTATAAAAAGGCCTATGATTCGGTGCCTCATACATGGTTGAGAAAAGTACTAGAAGTGTATAAGATTGACACAGATTTATGCGCTTTTCTTGATTCATGTATGAGGCAATGGACAACGGTCCTTTGTCTTCCAGGGGGCGGAGGAAGTCTTCTTACTTCCGAACCTGTAAGGATTGAGCGAGGTATTTTCCAGGGTGATAGTTTGAGTCCTTTGTGGTTTTGCCTGGCTTTGAACCCCTTAAGCACGTTGCTTAGGGATTCAAAACTGGGATTTCGCTTTCGCAGAGGGGGTGAGATCATTTCACATCTTTTATACATGGACGATCTCAAATTATTTGCACCAAATAAAGCAGATCTGGTATCATTACTAAGCGTTACGCAAACGTTTAGTAATGACATTAGGATGGAGTTTGGTGTAGATAAATGCGCGGTTGCACATGTGCAGAATGGCCGAGTTGTAAATAGCGAATATTTACAACTCTCGGAGACAATGTCCCTTAGATCCCTCTCTGAAACCGAATCCTACAAATACCTTGGTATGTCGGAATGCTTAGGCATACTAAGTGGGGACATTAAACAGCTAGTGAAAGAACGCTTCTTTAACCGCTTGACAAAAGTCCTAAAAAGTCTTTTGTCAGGAGGTAACAAAGTGCGTGCATTCAACAGTTGGGTAATGCCCCTGCTGATGTATACTTTCGGCATATTAAGGTGGACTCAGACTGAATTAGATGCCCTGGACCGAAAAGCCCGAAAACTATTGACAATGTATCGCATGCATCATCCGCGCTCATCAGTGATGATATTGTATATTCCACGGAAGTGTGGGGGTCGCAGCTTCCTTAATGTCAAAAACTTACACAACCGTGAGGTATGCAATCTTAGAGAATATTTCCTTCATGCTGAGTGTGGAATGCATCGGGACATTGTTGCAGTAGATAATGGCCTCACACCGCTCTCCTTAGCCAAAGACAACTGGCATAAACCGGTAGTACTTAGCACTGACGACCGTATAAATATATGGAAGAGTAAGGAGCTTCATGGACGGTTCCACCAGGCACTCTATGGGCCTGATGTAGACCTTCTGGCGTCCGTGGCTTGGCTACGATTCGGTGATCTCTTTGGTGAAACCGAAGGTTTTGCTTGTGCAATTGCTGACGAAGTTGTCAAGACGAACAACTATCGGAAATACATAATAAAGGATGGCACTGTTGATATATGTCGTGCGTGCCATCAACCTGGGGAATCCATCAGACATGTTATTTCCGGTTGTTGTCGTCTTGCCAATGGAGAGTATTTGCACAGGCACAACCAAGTAGCCAAGATTATCCACCAAGAACTTGCTCTTCAATACGGTCTGGTACCTTTTGAAGTGCCATATTATAAGTACTTACCGGAGCCAGTTTTGGAAAATGGTCATGCTAAGCTCTATTGGGACCGATCTATCATAACGGACAGGACTATTGTAGCCAATAAGTCTGATATCGTGCTGGTAGATCGGTTAGAGCGCCGGGCATTTCTTGTTGATATCAGTGTCCCGTGTGACGCTAATCTTGTGAAAGCTGAGAAGGACAAACTGTCAAAATACTTGGACTTAGCTCACGAGATTACCGACATGTGGGATGTTGACTCAACAATAATTGTCCCGATGGTAGTTTCCGTCAATGGTCTTATAGCGAAGAGTCTCGATCATCATCTCAAGAGGCTCTCTCTAAAAAACTGGATCAAGGGTCGGATGCAAAGAGCAGCAGTTTTGGGTACGGCACGCATTGTGAGGAAGTTTCTTTCGCTGTCGCCCTAACCACCGACGGACTGGTCGTAAGGCCCACGTCGGCGGGATACTATTTTTTATATTTATATTTATAATGTTGTTTTTTTTTTTAATGTTATATGTATAAATGTAAATAATAAGATTAAAATAAAATAAATGATAATAATAATAATAATAATAATCTTTATTTCGGGCTCAACCCATATTTGGAAAAATAACACTAATAATTCAAGTACAAAAATTAAAAATTACACATCAATATAGTATTAACATTAAAATATAAAAATTAAATTAAATTATAAAAAGTTAATAATACAATGTCAAATTAAATTACACTTATTCAATATTTAAAACCAAAACAACAAGTAAAATAAAAAGAATAACATTAAAACAACATAACACATTAATTTTATATACAAAAAGTGACATAAACTTAAAACATAAATTTAATTTAATAATAAATGACTTATTATATATATATATATATGTCGGAGATAGGAGGTAGATAAGTGCTTGTTCGTTCTTGATGGAGTCTTCTGGTACAGGATCCGAGGCGTAGGTCTCAGGCAATTAAACCACACAATCACAATATGACAATTACTTGTATTAAATGTAGGTAATCACAAATTACTTAGTAGGTATACAATTATCAGAGTTTCGTGAACCACCGGTCCCGTTTGGGGGGTCCGGACTGTAAGGCTCACACTAAACAATAATCCTCTCGTCTCGATGCTCTCGGATATTTAAAATGTCTCCGGTGCCCCTCCAAACGATTCCGATCACGTGACTCAATACGTCACGGCGTTCACACCCCACTGTTACAATGATATCAATTGAGTTATTAATTATCGTTAAATTATCGTGATCTGCGACACGGCCAAACTGACAAGTCACACGCCCTCGTGTGCATATGTATCTGAAATCCAAACAATATACAACTGTAGATGTAGCTTCGCTCGGCCTTTCTGACCACATAAAAAAATCATGAATCTTTCTAAAATCGATAGTTATGATAACTGTAACTGTTTCATAAAACATAACTCTATCAAAGTCACACCATGAGATTCGACTAATTGGAGTCAAGATAGACAACCATCATAGGCGTCAAGTCAAGATAGACAACCCGCATTGGCGTCAAGTCAAGATAGACAACCATCATTGGCGTCAAGTCAAGATAGACAACCCGCATTGGCGTCAAGTCAAGATAGACAACCATCATTGGCGTCAAGTAAAATAGACATCGTATGAATTATCATTATCATCAGAACAGCCAGCAACAGAACAATTATCATTATCATCATCGTCAACATTGACGTCCAAAATTCTCAAATTACAACCGACTTTTTATTATCGTGTCTCAGAAAAGATATTAATAAGATCAGATAAACTGAAACACATAAACTTTACATATGATTTCTGTCCAAATGAATTGATTTTCTTTGAAAAGCGAGCATTTTGGCAATTAAAACGTAAGTAAATTGAAACGAATCACCTTTTCGCTGTAACGTGCCCAATGGTGGATAAGTTGCACAGACATCAACGTGTTGCTCGCCCATGCCATGCCAGCACCGCTGCCATAGATGCCATCGCCTCGACCGCCATCAACATCATCAGCGCCATCAGCACCATCAGCGCCATCATCACTATCCGCGCCATCAGCGCCATGCGCGTTGCGCCATCATCGCCATTCGCACCGCGTTGTCACCGCCATAATTTCTCATTTCCTTCTTTCTTCATTAGCAACGATTCCTTCTTTCGTAGAATTCTTCCAACACTTTGTCACATAATCTAATAAACGACTTGCATAAGCGATTAAATAGGTATTTTCATTCGATTTTCTTGATATGTGGATAGATCTCAATTTTGAAGTTGTGAAATAACATAAATTTAACTTGATTGATTGATTGATTTACAACCATTGATTATCAACTATTGATTGATTGTATTGTTTCTGGAACTTCATTGTTATTATCTTGTAGTGTGCGTTTTAAATAATAAAATCACTTCATTTCTTGCTTGACGTGATTTGTAGCTTCAATAAACTTATCTCGCGGGTAGTTGGTGGTTTTGATGCCCGAGTGAATCCCACTTCTGATGTCGGAGATATGAGGTATATAAGTGGCTTGTTCGTTCTTGATGGAGTCTTCTGGTACAGGATCCGAGGCGTAGGTCTCAGGCAATTAAACCACACAATCACAATATGACAATTACTTGTATTAAATGTAGGTAATCACAAATTACTTAGTAGGTATACAATTATCAGAGTTTCGTGAACCACCGGTCCCGTTTGGGGGGTCCGGACTGTAAGGCTCACACTAAACAATAATCCTCTCGTCTCGATGCTCTCGGATATTTAAAATGTCTCCGGTGCCCCTCCAAACGATTCCGATCACGTGACTCAATACGTCACGGCGTTCACACCCCACTGTTACAATGATATCAATTGAGTTATTAATTATCGTTAAATTATCGTGATCTGCGACATATATATATATATATAGTTATTATATATATATATATATATATATATATATATATATATATATATATATATATATATATATATATATATATATATATATATATATATATATATGTATATATAAATAACTATATATATAGTACGTATACGTACGTATTATAATACCTGTATATACAGGGTTATTTTTAATTAGTTGAGCACCTTTTGCAGGCAGTCTCTCTACATCAATCCCAACAACATTTGTTATACGACTTTTAAAAAATCTTGATAAATAACTCAGAATAAACAAAACAAAAAAATTTTTGATCCCTCGATTATTTATTACTCTGTATTTTGTAAGCAGTCTAAAGTATAGGTCGCGGCAGTCTAGCGCTGCACGAAATTTGTAACGTACCACGCACCTAATACTATTATAACGTTTTTTTTCTTTTATTTCGAATAATATTGTAATGATATTGTGTCTAAGATAGTTTTATTATTTTCAATTAAACAATTTTATACCCGAATGTACAATACCTACTACAACTTCCTCGCGCTTTTTTCTTAGCCGGTCAAATTGAAATTAAATTTACTAGGAAATTAATAAGTCTTGCGCGCGCGTCGGTCGCTTATGGACGCGCCTCCCCGAGTACTCAAGTTTATGAATAGAACAATGGCGGTGCCATCGTTAACGTTAAAATGTTCGAACTGTAACGTGGTCATAAAAGAGGTGCTTTCGTTTGTCTCTAACAAGATAGATGTTATGGACGAAGAAAGTATAAAACGAATATGTGTGAGTGCGTTTACGGAAGAGGATATAACACAAGCAAAGTGCTTATTGTTTGATTCTGTGCCGACAAAGAAACGAAATATAAGAAGAAAACGAGATAAGAAAACAGTACGAGATATAGATGACATTATATGTCTCCTAAAAGAAACTGATTCTGAATTGATACCGACTTTCGTTGCGAGGGATCTCCAGAAACTTCCTCCGGTATTGTTTGACCATATAGATGTTACGAGATTGCTTAAGGACTTACTTAGGATGCAAAATGAGATGAACCGAATAAAGGAACAATATGCAACGGTTCAACAATTAAATAGCATAAAACTCGAGCTGGAAGCGCTCACAGCCGTCTCAGTTGTAAATACTCATTACACTAACAACGCTAATAGAGGAGCTCGTGGAGATTCATCTGTTGAAAAATCATATCAGAATAATATTGTACCCGTGCCCAATAGTCCGTTGGTTTTATCACCAGCGGAGGGTCGGCGAGAAAAAGTAACTGACGGTAGGATCGAAAATACCAGCGCACCGGTTATCAATGCGGCGAATGGGATACGCGGTGCGATGACGCATATACCGGCCGCGCGCACATCGGAGCGAGTGAAGGCGACGGGACATACGGTCACTTCGGATGGCACATATGTTGGAAAGTGTGCCACAACCGACAAAGATGGATGGACTCTAATTGAAAAAAAGAAGAGATTTCGAGGAAATAAAGGAAAGGCTATTGTAAAACCTGAAGGAAAATTTAGGGCCGCGGATATAGAGGTACCTATCTACATTTCTAACGTGGATAGAGATGTCTCAAAAGAAGAT
Source organism: Napeogenes sylphis (assembly GCA_959347405.1). Classification (NCBI taxonomy): domain Eukaryota; kingdom Metazoa; phylum Arthropoda; class Insecta; order Lepidoptera; family Nymphalidae; genus Napeogenes; species Napeogenes sylphis. Next base: position 47,042,127 of record OY365776.1, on the reverse strand, counting down.
ATCCTTACGCATATAAGAGAGAAAATGGATCTTCATGTAAGTGTTGAAAGGATGAGTATGAAGCAGACTAAAAATTATGATAGTTACAAGATCTTTGTTCCTAAACAAAAGGAAGATATTTTTATGAATGACGACTTCTGGCCAGGTGTTTCATACCGACGTTTCATATATTTTAGAAAAAACGTAACAGATACAGTTAAGACTCAGAATACAATCAACAAATCAACTAAACATGGATAGGTCTGTTAAAATAGTTAGCTTCAACTGCAAATGTGTGAAATCGTCGGTGGGATGTATAAGGTGGCTGTGTGTATCAGCGGACATAATTGCTTTACAAGAAACATGGTTATTGCCGCATGATCTGGCTTTTCTGAATGGTATACACGATGACTTTGGCTACACTGGGACCTCTGCGGTTGATACATCGGAAGGCTTACTTCGAGGCAGGCCTTACGGAGGAGTTGCCTTGCTGTGGAGGAAAAGTTTATTCTCATCGGTGAGTGTCGTTCAGTGTAATAGTGTACGTCTTGCGGCTATTAAAGTTAATATGTGTGATCGGGATATACTTATATTTTCAATTTACATGCCTACAAACTCTGGTGACAATTTAGTGGAATTCACGGACTGTCTAAGTGAAATATATGCCGTCATAGAAAGTTGTAATATTCCGTGTGTATATATGTTAGGAGATTACAATGCCCATACAAATGAACTATTTCACTATGAGCTATTGAAGTTTTGTGAAGAGCAGCGTTGGTGTTGCGCGGACACCGAACTGTTGGCGAGTGACTCGTACACGTATGTGAGTGAGATTCATGGTTGTAAGCGCTGGCTCGACCACTGTGTCGTCACAGAGGGAGCGCGGCGTACTATTACTAGCGCGCGTATTTTGTATGATTGTTACTGGTCTGATCATTTACCTATTCTTGTAGAATGTAATCTTAAATTAATTGAGCCAAATATTATACAATGTAATAGAAATAGGAATAGTGTTATATGGGGAGATACGAACGAATCAGATAAAATTATATGAGGATTTATGTAATTCTGGTTTACGGGATATTGATTTTCCTTCTGAATTTTGTGACTGTGTAAACACATTGTGTAAGAATCCTCAACATACAATTGTTTTAGAAGATATGTACAGAAAAATAATTAATACACTTATGGGGGCTGCCGAGCGAAGTGCTGTCATTGTAAAGAATAAAAAGTATAAGCCATTGAGAGGATGGAATTATCATGTACGAACCGCTCACTCTGAGGCTCGGCTTGCGTTTCAGCTATGGAATTCGCATGGTAGGCCGTCTATGGGAAAAGTCTATGACAAAATGCGTGATACGCGAATTTATTTTAAAGCTAAATTAAAATGGTGTCGCAATAATGAAACCCAAGTAAAATTGGATATGTTATCAAAGAATCATGAGTCGAAAGATTTTGTAAAGTTTTGGAAAAATACAAACAAAATGCAACCCAAGCAGAACCTTCCAACGAGTGTAGCGGGGCTGTGTAACCCTGAAAACATAGCGAATATGTTTATGAATCATTTTAAAATGACTTCACCCTTATCGCCTGTGCTCGATGATGAGTGATACGCGTGTTGATCTAAACGTTATGTTTTCTGCCCATGAAGTTTCTAACGTAATAAAAAATATGGTTAAGGAAAGATCTCCAGGGCACGATCATCTCAGCGTCGAGCACCTGCGATATGCTGGTGTACACCTGACTAGGGTTTTGGCTATTTTTCTTTCATTATGTATCAGTCATTCTTATCTGCCGAGTGATCTTATGAAAACTATTGTAGTTCCGATTTTGAAAAATAGAACCGGTGATGCTACACATCTTGCCAACTATCGACCAATTTCACTAGCCACTGTTATAGCTAAAGTTCTGGACTGTCTGATTGATTCATATATGGCAAGTCGTATTCTATTGCATAATGCTCAATTCGGCTTTAGGCCAGGTCTATCTACAGAGAGTATCTATCAGTCTATCTATCTATCTATGCCTCAAGCAGACGGTGCAGTACTACGCTGACAGAAATAATCCAGTCAACGCTTGTTTTCTTGATTTATCCAGCGCGTTTGACCTGGTGTCATATGACAAGTTGTGCGAAAAACTGCGCAATGAGAGCACCGTTCATCACTCTGTTATCAATTTGTTAAAGTACTGGTATAAATTTCAAACTAATAGTGTTAAGTGGGCAGGAGCTTTTTCTGATGTGTACGTATTGACATGTGGAGTAAGGCAGGGAGGGATAACCTTGCCCCGTCTCTTTAGTCTGTACATTAACCTGCTGATCGGTGAGCTCAGCAACACTAATATCGGATGTCACATTGACGGAGTCCCTATGAACAATATAAGTTATGCTGATGATATGGTGTTGCTGTGTCCATCGGTTAGTGGTCTCAGGCGGCTTGTTAAGGTGTGTGAGAATTATGCAGCTACTCATGGGCTTAGGTACAATGCTAAAAAGAGCGTAATACTTGTGTTTAAAGCAGCCACCAAATGTTATATTAACGTGCCACAAGTTACAATCTGGGTCATTGGTTAACTGATGATTTAAATGATGATATAGATATTGAAAGGGAACGTAACTCTGTCCGCTGCAATATGTTGATTCGTAGGTTTGCACGGTGTACCACGGACGTTAAAATAATGCTTTTCAAATCATTCTGTCAGTCATTTTATACGTGCAGTCTGTGGGTCAAATATACGCAGAGGGCATATTACCCCTTCGTGTTCAATACAACAACGCTTTCAGGATGTTGGTTGGGTTGCCGCGTTTCTGTAGCGCCTCAAACATGTTCGCGACAGCGAGAGTAGATGGTTTTCAGGCCATCATTCGAAAGCGATGTGCTTCTCTGCTACGCACACTGCGCGACAGCCCACACTGCATGTTGGGCGTATTGTGTGACAGATGGGACGGACCGATGTTAAGACGCTGGATACGACAACACATGACGTAAACAGTGTTCGAGCAACGGTCGGTCATAGTATTTAAGTTTTAGCATAAGTTTACTAACAATAGTTGATAAGTTTTGTAACTAACACATATGGCTTGTTCTGAAATAAATTATTATTATTATTATTATTATTATTATTATTATTATTATTAATAACATCTTACAATTTATTCAGATTATTACATTTCACCTCAATTTATGAATTTAAAGAAGTAAGTTTGCTAAGACCAAAGAACACACTTCAGGCAGTCTCCGCATGGAGCAATGCCAATCTTGTCAAGTTCAACGCCACCAAAACGCAGACGTGTCTATTCACCGCCAAAAGGAGCCCTTTCACCTTGGCTCCTACTTTCCAGAATGTATCCTTGGAATACAGTGACCGGCTTCAGTTGTTAGGCTTAGAGATTTCCTCGAACCTCAACTTTGGTCGGTTCATTGAGTCCAGAGCAAGAGCAGCAGCAGCAAAGCTTGCTGTTCTGGCGAAGGTTCGGCAGTACTTTGCTCCGGGACAGCTTCTTGTTTTATACAAAGCGCAGATCCGGTCGTGTGTAGAGTACTGTTGTCACATATTTGTTGGTGCCGCAAAGTCTCATCTTGCGGTTCTGGACTCAATTGAGAGGCGAGCAAAGAGGCTTATAGGCGATCCCGAATTGGTCGGAGCCAAACTCCAAAGCCTTGAGCACAGGCGTAGAATTGCTAGCCTCTCAGTATTCTATAGGATACATTTTGGTGAGTGTGCGCAGGAATTACACAATTTAATTCCCCCGTCCCCCTTCCATCACCGGACGTCCCGACGCACGGCAGGTTTTCATCCTTTTGTTGTGGACATTCCACCTGTTCGAACGAAGCGTTTTGCTTCCTCATTTTTACTGCGTACAGCAAAGGATTGGAACAGCTTGCCTGCGTCGGTATTTCCGACCGAATACAATGTGGTCACATTCAAGAGAAGAGTGAATAGGTTGCTAGGGTAATGCGCCTTACCACCTAAGACTACATTGCACTTACCATCAGGTGGAATGTAGTCAAGCATTGCCCTAGATAATATAAAAAAAAAAAAAAAAAAAAAAAAAAACGTCGCGATACCTACCTACTAAGCACTCGATCGCACTCTGAATCCACTTTCCCTTCATATTTAATCAGGCTTAGGACTGGCTACATTATTCCTTTAAAAAGTTACTAAACCAAACTTTTATTGTTTAATGCAGGCGTATTTAAAAAGTGGAATCAGCTAATAATTTTAATAATCTAATCATTTACAATAATTCAATGTCTCATTTACAGTTACTTAGGTAATATGAAAAAAATAATTACAAATTACCTCTTAAATTAAAATCTCGCGGATGTCGGTGGACATCACGCACATACCGTTCAAAGTAGTCCCCTTCGCATCCAACACAAAGACCACATCTAAAAATTAACTGTTCACCAACTCGTGACAGTACTTGCGAATTCGTTTTAATTTGGTCAAACGCACAAACAATTTTGTCCATTTACATTACTCGGTTTTCTACTTCACTACCGGAATATACTAGGGTTCTCACATGTCCCCACAAATAAAAGTCCAGAGGGGTAATATCTGGTGATCTGGGAGGCCACGCACGAGCTCCTCCACGTCCTATCCAACGACCGGGGTACTCCCTGTTCAAGGTCTCTCTTACTGTGCGAGCGAAATGCGCTGGCGCGCCGTCATGTTGGTAGTACATACCACGTAAGGATGCTAGTGGTACATTTTCCAATAATACCGGTAGGGTTTCTGTGAGAAACTGTAGATATGTTTCTCCATTCAGTCTTTCCAGAAAGACAGGGCCTAGTAATGTGAAATTCACGATTCCCGCCCACACATTAACACTGAACCGGTGTTGAAAATTATGCGGTTTAGGTTGATGGGGGTTTTCGTAACTCCATAAATGTTCATTGCGAATATTAAACAACCCTCCTCTGCCAAATGTTGCTTCATCAGTAAATAAAATTGTAGGCCGTTCGACTAACAACCAGTTACAAAATGCAACACGTGCAGGTTTGTCTGGATCGGTAAGTTCTTGGACACGATGAAGGTGATATGGGTATTTCCCTTCGTTATGAATGACACTCCATGCGAAGTATTGCGACACATTAAAACGTTTGGCGGCGTCATTGGTACTCGCAGCTGGATTAACTTCAAAAAACTCGAGTATATCTTCTTCATCGCGCACTGTGTGCCTTGGTGGACGACCAGCGTCGCTAGACCTATGCTGAAATTGCCCGTGATCGCGCAATCGTTGTGTTGCGCTTAACATTGTATAAGGCGCAGGTGTAGGTATGTTAGGGATTAGCCGTGCATACTCGCGGCAGGCTTTGCGCACATTGTCACCACACCTAGCTAACACTCGCACCATCTCGGTGTACTCGATACTTGTATAAGTATACGGCATTGCAATACTGTTATCCGTAGGTGCACACTAATCGTAATTATCAAATAACAAAAATAATAATGTCAAATTACAATAATTTTGGAGAATTAGTGTTACCATTAAATAAAAAACATCACTGTAAAATATTAAATAACAATATTTAAAATAGCTCCATCTTTTGATCTCGAAAAAAACTTCATTCAAAGTTTTAACACCATGGACTGAGCATGGTGTTATAACTTAGAAAAAATAAGCTCAAATATTAAACTTATAATTTAAATAAACTTCCTATTATTCCTCCTGGTGTTTCTTAATATTTTATTTTGTCGGATATCTGAATGAAGTTTATGGTTGGGATCACAAGATGGAGCCATTTTAAATACTGTTACTATTTTACGGTGATGTTTTTAATTTATGGTAACACCAACAGTTGGTGTCAGTACCAAGTGTCCAAACTCCAAACTCCAAAGTTATTGTAATTTGTAATTTGATATTATTATCTTTGTTATTTGATAATTGATATTTCATTTGTCTCGTGAGATTTATGGTGATGAAAGTGTGTAGTATTACTGATATTTTATATTAACTACCTGGATTGTTTCTGTATACCGACGCTTCTATTTGTGACTGACTGCAATTTCTAGGAACTTCGTAAAGAAATTCGTAAGTAACTTATTGTTTTATTGTCATGATATAAATACTTATTAACAAACGAGATAAAATGATATGTATAAAGTAAGTTATTATTTTGTAAAAATAATATTTATTTGGTTTTTTATCGAATTCTCAAAGAAAATACGCTATATTAATTACTATTCAACTAATTTTGGGATCAAACTAGTTGCATACATTTTAAAGTATTCTTAAATTACTACAGTGATAGTATAGTTATGTTTTTAGTGAATATAAATAAATATAAATGTAATTAAGTATTACAAATTTTCTAAACATAGAAAAGTAGTTCTTATTACTAGGTAAGAAACTTTTTAATAATAACGTAAATATTTGCAGGATCAGAAAAAGTTACAGTGACCTTATTTCATAAACCAAATAAAAATATTGAGACATTAAACTTGTGGACAACGTCTATGGGAGATTTTGTTTTTTCATTAGATTCTTAAACAGTTAGACAATATTTCAATTAATGTATTCCTTTTTAAAAGGTGTAAATATTGTAATTAGATAATAAATGCTTATTTTGTAAAAATGATATTATACAAAAATATGTGTTTCGACTATTGTAGAAAATATTTTAATAAATAAAAGTGAAAAACGATGCTATTTTTTATTACACCTTAGAAAATGATCAAGTTCTAACGTGCAAATCCGTCGCTGCGTCACCCCGCCACCCCGCGCCCCGATGCACGTGGCCTTGGCACATATTTTGACAAGTTGCGTGGCCTCTCTTTGCTCAAGTTTAATGCACGTTCAGAGGCAATAAACAAATTTTGTATGGGAAAAACAAAATTTTTAAAACTATTAATTTTAAAAAGTCGTAGAACAAATGTTGTTAGGATTGATGTAGAGTTGCTGCCTGCAAAAGGTGCTCAAATAATTACAAATAACCCTGTATATATTATATATATATATATATATATATATATATATATATATATATATATATATATATATATATATATATATATATATATATATATATATATATATATATATATATATATTGTTACATAGAAATTTCATTTCTGTAGATAATTAAATATTTATAATTTTAATATTATCGATTTCTGATTATCTGTCAACAAGGTCGATTTTAATATTATCGATTTCTGATTATCTGTCTGTAGACAAGGTAAATTATTTATCTGTTGACAGCTAATTACAAATTCTTAATTAGTCTGTGACATTTCTTTTTGTTTAAAATATTGAATGTTGCCAGCTTAAGCTAACTTTATAGTCCCCAAAATATTATTGAAAATATAAACATTTTATTAATAATTACTATTCTAAATTTCATTTATTAATCATTATTAAAGTTAGCACATCGCTAGATATTTATTTAAAAGTAGCTGTCATATTGTTTCATAAGTTTAATAGCAGCCAACGTTGTTTTATTGTTATATTTATTAGTATAACAATTTGTTATAATTTTATTACACTCGTTTTTTCCTTTACATAATTAGGGCATTGTTCTTAAATTATTTAAATATTGGTCTTTTTCCGGTTAATATCAATTTTACCCACATTTCGTGTAACGCGGCGTGCGCATAGCCACATTGTTTGCTTATTATGCATATTTTGATTATAAAATTGAATGCCGTGACGTGCCGAAGCAATTCCGAATTGAATATCTTAATAGCCTTCGGTGAGTGTTTTGGTTATTTGTGATCTTATTAACGCATTTGAAGCGTTGTTTCTTAAATTCATGAGTGTGTTTAATTGCAGGGCTAATAATTTATTTCTATGGAATAATTATAATTCCTATTGCCGGCACTTCCCGGGCAGTTTCAAAGTTTCTTGGAACAATATTTCCTAAGTAATTTGAATCTTTACTCTGAATTAGGAGATGTTTCATAGGTTTTGAGACTTTATTTAATGTTATTACGTGGTGATATTCCAGTATTTGTCCTGACTCGACCTTCGGAGTCGACATAGGCTAATATTATTGCTTGCGAGGCCTTTTTCCTCCATAAGGTATTATAACTTATTGATATTTGAATAGATCAATGTGTGATTAGTGTAATTATGTAGTTTTACCCTGTAATTTAATCATTACAGGAGGTTTTTTTTTAAGGGCAGACTATAATTAAAATATAATATTATTTAATATTTGACATTGCCATGGTAACGCAGTCCGTCGGAACCAATGTGAAACATTCCAAAATCACCACCTACTTACACATTAAAAATTAATAAAAAAATCATTTTCCAGTGGACCAAATTGTGAATCTAAACAATTCTCAAGTCCCCTAAAACACACACAAAGAATTTCATAAAAATCGGTCCAGTCGTTTAGGAGGAGTTCAGTGACATACACACGCACACAAGAAATATATATATAAAGATTTAATATGAAGGTATTGTTAGTGTAACCTACCATAGCTATCATAATAATGTCTTACACTCCTCATCCTGCTTAGTGGTCCGATGTGCCGTATCGTCACACACTTCTATTGAAAAATCTTAGTCTCTTACGACATTGTTACCATTGGCTGATGCAATTATCTGCCCCAAAACAGGGGTAGATTAAAAAGAGTTTGTGTAAAAAAATGCATTAAAGTATTTTTTGGTAGGGTAGGATATGTAAGCTTTTTACCGTTGAATATTTTTTGTTTGTTTAAAGTAAAACTCTGGTATGAAGTTATTGTCTACTGTCGTAGCAATAATACAGGCTTTGACGGCAAGAGCCGCTTAATTTACTTCTAAATGAAGATGCGTTCACTTAAGTTCGAAATGGGGACGTTGGGAGATACGTTGGGATAAACAATATTTGTAAATAACATTATAAATATTTATTAAAAATTAGAACGCGTCATTTTATGCGTTATAATTTTTTTGTCCAATATCTATTTTATTCTATTTACAACAATATTATTTGGCATTTCAAGAAAATACTTTTATGCAATAACTATGTATTAAAGAAAAATAAATATCGTTTGTTTTACTTTAATACGTAGTTTGGTATAATTCCATATAGAACACAATATGATAAAAATTTTATTACCGTATATTAGAATAAAATAAAATAATTATTTATTTCTAAACTTTCTTCTTCAATTAAAAATGTTGTTGAACACAAACTTTATCTAGTGTTAAAAATGATAATCTTCATGGACATTTAATATTTTTTAATAAAAGTTATTTTTTTATGTTATGGACTGGTTATCTGCCAACTACTTACGTTTTAACGTTTACGATGCATTTTACAACGCATCTTAACGTTTTATTATTTATAAACTGAATCATTTTTAGGTGGTCCATATAAGATATATATAATATCATAAAGGTCGTATAATGTCATAAAACCTATAAAAAGAGGTACTTTCGCATTATTATAATAACTATTTTTTTTCAGGGCTTCGTCAATACTGTATATGGAAAAAACTTTTTGAAATCAGATGGCTGTCTAAAAGTTCTTACTCTTTTTCTCAGGGTTTAAATTTTTTTCCGAGATAAAATTGTTCAAATGAAAAAATTCATGCAAATAAAGATTATTATTACTATCACTATCATTTATTCCATAACATTCCACATGTCGGTAATTTCGTGAGCTAAGTCAAAGAATTTTGATAGTTTGTCATTCTCATCGGTCCCAATAGGCTTAGCTTGATCATTTTCCAAAACTGGCTCCGGTGTGTACTTATAATATGTTACTTCAAAAGATACAAGACCGTATCGAAAAGCAAGTTGTTGGTGGATAATCTTGGCTACTTGGTTGTGCCTGTGCAAATACTCTCCATTGGCAAGAAGAAAGCAACCGGAAATAACATGTCTGATGGATTTTCCAGGTTGGTGGTGGTTGGTTTTCACGGATGCCAGAAGGTCAGGCCCATAGAGTGCCTGGTGGAACCGTCCATGAAGCTACATACTCTTCCACATACTTATAAGGTCGTCAGTGCTAAGTAATACCGGTTTATGTCAGTTATCTTTGGCTAAGAAGAGCGGTGTAAGGCCATTATCTACTGCAACAATGTACCGATGCATTCCTCAGCTCAGCATGAAGGAAATATTCCCTAAGATTGCATACCTCACGGTTGTGTAAGTTTTTGGCATTAAAGAAGCCACGACCCCCACACTTCCTTGAATATACAATATCATCACTGATGAGCGCGGATGATGCATGCGATACATTGTCAATAGTTTTCGGGTCCTTTCGGTCCAGGGCATATAATTCAGTCTGGGTCCACCTTAATATGCCGAAAGTATACATCAGCAGGGGCATTACCCAACTGTTGAATGCACGCACTTTGTTATCTCCTGACAAAAGACTTTTTAGGACTTTTGTCAAGCAGTTAAAGAAGTGGTCCTTCACTAGCTTTTTAATGTTCCCTGTTTAATGTCCCAGCTTTTAGTATGCCTAAGCATTCTGACATACCAAGGTATTTGTAGGACTCGGTTTCGGAGAGGGATCTGAGGGACATTGTTGCCGAGATTTGTAACTATTCGCTATTTACAAGTCGGCCTCTCTGCACATGTGCAACCCCGCATTTATCTACACCAAACTCAATCCTAATGTCATTACTAAATGCTAGCGTATTATTATTATTATTCTTATGTCCTTTGCTGTAGCCGTCGCAATATATGTACGAAATTTCCCTATGATCAGGTGAGTAGCTAAGATATGAATCCTAACAAATTAAAAAACAAAATAACTTTACTTAATTTTATTTAACAAAAGTAAAACGTACATATTCATTTCATAGACCTTTCCATAAAAGTTTTAACGAATATTAGTCACCGAAATATTTTTTATTCTAAGCAGATTTAAATATTTGTTATAACAATAATGTAATTTATAAATGGGTTTATAATAATAGTAGTTCTTGTGAACAAGTTTAAGAAACTTAAACCATGACATAATATACTATGGAGTCCTTGTATGCTAAAAGAAAATGTTTGCACTTGTAATTATATATATTTTTTAATATAATTTCATCACTTCACATTTAATCGGTCATCAATATTCAAGGCCCTGAAAAAATATATCATTACAAAAAAGAGGTCTTTTAAAATCATCTATTTTAATATATAATAAATACTATTTTTATTTAAAACTGAACAAGTCAGCTTAAATAAATATATATAGTGAATAGTGAAACGATTTCGGGTTAAAGCATTTTTATCTTACATAATAACGTAGAACTTAATTCATGCTACTTACGGAATCCATGCATTTTTTCAATCTCTTCGGGAGTATAGTCGGCGAATTCGTTTATATCGTACGTAGCCGAAGATGACTCTCTGTTAGCTTGGTTGATTCTTACCAAAGCTACAACAAATGCATTATAATGCGAATCTCTATCTAAATGGTTTTTATAATGTCTGTTATAATCTCCAACAAACTTTTTAAATAATGCTCCTGCTTTGTAAACGTCGTAGTGAGGTTTACGGGCCATTGTAAAAACAGCTAGTACTAATAGAAGTACCACACTAACAAACTGCATTTTGAGATAAATGATATTTTTGAATCAAAATCTCTGCTATAATGATTTAAACTCTTCAACTCCAACCATTTTATATGTTTTTAATAATTAGCGTAACGCTACACTCCATTGTGTTAGGTTTTGTATGATATAACATCGTGCATAATTAAATTTTTGCTTGTTATTGTTTATTAAAAGTTAATTGTTACATTATAAGTTTTAAAAGATCTTATTTATGGTTTGACTTAAAAATTAATAATAAATTGTAATCTTGATTAGTATATATAGAGAAAATAACAGTTCAACTTGTTTGACGAGTCTGGTCTAATACATATAAGATAGGTAAGTAGATAATAAAAGAAAAACCAAAATCAGTAAAAACAAAAATCTATAGCGTATTTACAAAAACTACAACACATTAATAGATCTTGTTAATGTATTTATAATTATTGTTATACTATGGCAATAAGTAGTGAATATGTTCAAAAATATTTCTGTAACTAATAATTTCTAGCTTGGTGTGTGACCCCGCGATTTTAGGTTTTATCAAATTTACGTTCATCATCAAAGGAAGATTATAAGTATTGGGTAAGCCTATGTTCAGCAGTAGAAGGAAAACGATTTTAATAATGATGATGACGTAATTGTTATTAGCTATTTTTTTAAACCTTATTTCAATGTGTCATATCATCACTTTCTTTTATGATCTACATCGATCAATGTACTGACTAAAGATCTATACATATGATAAAATCGTCACTGAGCCATTCCTGTACATGGAATCAAAAAAAAAACATCATAGGGGGGCTTTATAAGATCAAAAGAACCCAAAACAATGAAAAATTAGAATCTAATCCCTTAATTAACTTGAACAAAAAACTAACTATCTTGTGTAGAGATTGGAAAAAGAAAGGTTATCTTAGTAAGAGCTTACACAAATGGGTTTACACATCAGACGGGAATTTACCCAAGTGTTATGCCCTTCCAAAGATCCACAAAAAAGATATCCCATATCGATTAATTGTATCATACATCGACTCACCACTATATAATTTGTCAAAGTTCATCAACAACATAATTAGCGGGAATATAAAACTATCGGAATATAGTGTAAAGAATAGCCTAGAATTCAAAAAGAAAATAGAGAAGATAAACTTGAAAGATGATGAAGTTCTTTTATCATTGGATGTTACGGCGTTATTTACAAACATCTCACATGACGCGGTAATTGATAGTTTAGCAAGAAGGTGGACACAAATACAACCGAATTGTAACATTCCTTGGAATGAATTTCATAAAGCTGTTAACCTAATCTTATCATCTACCTTTTTTACGTTCAATGGCGAATTTTATAGACAGAAGTTTGGTAGCCCCATGGGCTCTCCTCTTAGTCCGATACTTGCTGAAATTGTTATGAATGACCTGGAGAAGCATTGTTTTTCAAAACTTGATATTAAAGATCCTACATACTTTAGGTACGTAGACGACAGTTTCATGGTGCTACCAAACTCTAACGTTGATACCGTGTTAGACATTTTCAACAGTGTTGATGATCATTTAGGGTTCACACATGAACGGGAGGTAGACCAGAAACTTTGTTTTTTGGATGTGGAAGTTGAAAGAAGAAATGGCAAATTGATAACGAATTGGTACCAGAAACCTACTTTTTCTGGCCGCGTGCTTAACTATAATTCTTACCACCCCACACACCAGAAAATAGCAATGGTTTACAATCTGGTGGACAAAGCAATCAAATTGTCTGAAAAAATTTACCATACTGATAACATTAAAAAAGTCAGAGACATTTTGTCAGCAAACAGTTACCCAAAAAAATTTGTTAACAAGTATATCGGAAAAAGACTTCGAAGTATTAATAACGAGTCTAGTAATATTATTGAAACAACATCTTCACAAGAGAAAAAACCGATGGTAATTGTTCCTCATATCAACAACTCAACTGTCAAAATTTCCAGAACACTTAAAAACTTAGACTTTAATGTTGTAAATTCAGTACACAATAAACTTAATAACATCATAGTAAAAGGCAAAGATAAGACAATCAAAGAACACCAGACACACGTTATCTATAAAATTGAATGTGCGGATAGTAATTGTAATAGTATTTATATTGGACAAACGTATAGAAGATTACAAACACGTATCAATGAACATAAAAACAATATCAATTGCAAATCAGAAAGACACACAGTTGTAACAGACCATAGGAAAAATAACAAACATGATTTTAAGTGGAACTATGTTAAAATATTAGAAAAAGAACCAAATTGGAAAAAAAGACTGATCTCAGAGATGATGCATATTAAGAAAAACAAAAATTGTATCAATGAACAAACTGACACCGACAAGTTGAATAATGTGTATTTACCGCTCATCAAATGACACATAGTGCGTGTTACCAACATTAGAACGAAACATAGTGGCTTGTCGTCTGTCAACACCGACACGCATTGATTGTTATTATTATATTAATTGTTACTTTTTAAGTTATTATGATAAAATCTGACAACAAGATAACACCTGTAAAAACTTGTGTATACTTTTCAACGAAAGTGAGGTTAAAGAAAGAAAGAGGTATGTTTTGAACTATAACAAGTTTTTTCGTTATTGATGTATAAACATAACCTCACTCTTGACCTTTTTTTCTTATAGATTGTTGTCAGACGAAACTGATACTAGTCGACCGTGATAATGAGCAATACTAGAATTTAAGGTATAATTTTTGTTTTTAATTTGTTTTGTTGAAATTTATGTACTGTAAAGAAAGGAAACTTATCAATGTATATTATCTTTTGTAGCTTGAAAATGACCGAAATTGACGGTCGAAACGTCGCAACTTTTGCAATAAATTAGTTCTAAAAACGAACAGTCGTTGGTTCAAAGGCGTTATTACATTCATTGTTTTATAATCCAAAACAATGGTTTTTTAGTTTCACTGTTTGTCTGTATGTCTGTATGTCTGTATGTTTGTGCACGCTAATCTCGGAAACGGCCTAACCAATTTGAATGCGGTTTTCAGGAATTTATTATCACAGTCTTCACTTAACATTTAGTGTTTATTTTATCTAAATCGGTAAAGAAATAAAAAAGTTATGACTATTTATATCAATGACGTAATAGGTACCATGAAAATCTTATTCTACACATGTAATAAATCTGTAGAGGAGTAGTCTGTGTACATTAAAAATATTTATAAAAATATACCAGGATGTAAAGTAATAACTAACAGAATCCATTTTCAGCATTTTTTGCACACAACACGTAAAAAATATATTTTCAAAAATTCATACAGGGGGACCTTTATATAAGCAAGAGAACTCAAAACAATGTCTTTTTCCTTTTTTTTCGTCTAAATGTCTGTATGTTAGTGCACGCTCATCTCAGAAACGGATTAAGTAGTCGATTTGGATGCAATTTTCGGGAATATATCGTCATGGGACTCACTTTATATTTTGTTTTTTTTTAACACTCGCTTAACAAATAAAGAAGTTAATAATCTCTTATTGTCGTACCATTGCTTCTTACCGGTTTGAAGGTTTATAGTTTTTACATACATTAGTAAGTACAAAGGGTACTTTTTATCAAAATCGAAAACTACGTGTACGAGTTCGCACGCACAGCAAGTTACATATTATAAAGCAAAGTCGCTTTTCGCGTTTGTCCCTTTGTCTGTATGTATGTATGCTTAGAACTTGAAAACTACGCAACGGATTTTGATGCAGTTTTTTTTAATAGATAGAGTGATGCAAGAGGAAGCTTTATATGTATAATAACATGCTTAATATATTAGAGATCCACTGATCATTTAAAGATTTCTAATGGGAAGTCGTAAAGAAACACATTGTTTTGCGCTTACAATGCAAACGCTGGTTGAACTCCACGAGATAGATCAAAATAATGTACTAAGTATTGTATACCTTAAAAAGTTCTACAAGAAAATCCGCGATGGTATATGTTTATCTCTTTGGGATAACCCACAATAGCAAATTTTTATCCTTTACTTTTTACGAAAAATAAAAGGTTATTTAAGAAGCGATTTTAAGAAATACAGCTTTAATCTTTATGTAATTAAGTAACTTAAATACATTTTACATTTAATATGGAACAATAAAGCCACTTACAGCATGTAATTTAAATAAATATTTTCGAAGATATTACAGATTTAAAAAATAGGGTCATCGCGTTTGCGGCGCGGCGGTAGGTACGATCGGCCGGCACACTATGGTATGGAACCGTGCAAACCGTCTCAAAAATGGCTTTTGTGAATCTTCAGTATTGAACATTTCGTTAATGCATATAGCTAATTGAATGTTTATCATTTAAAATAGATTTTTTTAAATAAAAATAGACCTGCAAGTTGATGGTAAAAATAACGTCGATTGTGTAGCTCAGAATACCTCGAGTTTACATGGTAATATTTTGATTATGTTCAATGAAAATCTGTAAGTGTGATATATGGTTAGAATGATTATTAAGTACTCTGTTTAAGAAGTATTTAAATGGACGTTTAAGTAAAAACAAGATAGGTATAAAAATAATTACAGCACCTAATATTGTTTCCTTATTAAAAACTTTAAATATACTTTTGACAGTGAGCGATGTCTGCTGATGTCGTAATTTTGATTGTATCACTTAAAATAAGTCATATCTTAAAAGAAGCCAATACAAAAAAAGGGAAGTGGGAATTGTTTTACTACGAATTTAAGGCGTGCGAAGCCGCGGGCAAAAGCTAGTATAAAATATATTTTGGTCAATTAAGTTTCAATCGTTTTATGAGCTGCAACAACGTGAATATAAATATTGTATATACAATTTTTATTCTGCAAGATATGAACTCGCGGCTTCTAGCATACGTAGAAAGTAACGATCTCTTCGTGACCAACAGTACGGGTTTCACCGAAATAAATCCGCTGGGGATCTTCTAGCGTACACTACACATATTTTAGGGGAGGCCATCGAGAGGAACGGAAAAGCGGTCGCCGTCTTTCTGGACGTCTCGAGAAATTTGAGAGGGTCTGGCATGCAAGCATTTTAAGTAAGCTTTCAGCGTTCGGTATATCTCCTTGTCTGATTGGCTGGGTAACGGACTTTCTGTGCCCGAGATCCCTCCGAATAGTGGTCGACGGGTATTTCTCGGAAACCTTGGCAATAAATTCCCGTGTACCTCAGGGGTCCATTCTTTCTGCAACTGTCTTTTTGCTGCACATTAACGATCTGCTGGAGCCCAGTATCTATACCCATAGTCGTCTGCATACCCATTCAGACGACAGTACAGTTCTAGAAAAATATCTGGTGGAAAAATATATGGTGGAACGTTTGAATGACAAACTTCAGACAGTCTCCACATGCTTCGAATAAACATCGTATAAAGAAAAACTAGAACGAAAATCAAAATATTTGACAAAGACATATCATAGATATAAAGATTTATTTATTTATTTATCATAGATTTAAAGAGAAAATATTTACACAAATTACATTATTGGTACTTTTTGATTTTTTAAACGCATTTATCAGTTGAATTTGATATTAATTTTGTCATAAGCATCACCCTTCATGTATCGTAAGCAGCTGTCGTTTAGTTTAAATGTAATAGAAATGACTGTGAGCTATGTATCCGGAACTTTGCGGATGTCAAGCGGCTGCTTGTCCTATCTTGTCACCCACATCAAGCCACCCATAGTTAAGCGTTGACTGGCCCTACTACCATAATATGTAAAAGGTTCTACTGACAGAATTAGAAACATTTTAAAAGTGGTTTCTATAAGAACTATCTACCAACCTCAGAGGAAGGTGATCCAATTCTTGAAACCAATTAAAAGTAATTTTCCTTTACAGTGTGCTGGAGTATAAATAGGACTTCAATTGTGGTTTGTCATACATAAGTCAAACAAAGAGGAGCATTAATAAAAGAGATAGGGAACACATCTCAGATATCCAGCATAGGCGTTCATTGAAATCAGCAGTGTGTGATCATATTGTTTCTGCCACCTAGGACCTACTCATGCACAATGTATCTATAAAATTCAAAGCTTATTATCTCGGAAATGCTACGCTTGGAAACTTAGGAGCCGTTCAAGGTAGATTACTAATTAACTGACTTACTGAGATATACCTCTTCTTACCGTGAAGACGATTACTCCAAAGCATTTGAAACGTCGGGTTAAATTTAAAAAGTAAATTTAAAATTCAATTATGCACGAGCAAAATCAGTAAAATTAGTTTTATTTCAATGTGTAGTACTCGTGAAAATTAGATTCAGTTAAATGCATAAGATGACAACACTATATAATCATATAACCGCCCCGTGGTTAGATTGAATAGCCCAGACGCCTAACGTATAGCGGGCGCAACGGGGCTCGGTTTGATTCCTGACATGGACAGGCCTGTATGTGATGACCCTAGTTGTCTGTATTACTAGGTTTCGTTTAAAACTACTGGTTTTATTTAAAACCTTCCTGATAAGAATGCATGTGTTGTCAGTGTATAGTTTGTTGATGTTTATTAGTTTTGTATTCTAGTATATGTAAGCAGTGGGTGTTAGGTATGGGTTTTTTTTTTATGGAAGAGGAGGGCAAACGAGCTGGCGGGTCACAGATGACTTGTGATCACCGCCGCCCATGAACTCTTGCAACATCCGAGGATTTACAAGAGTGTTGCCGGCCATGTAGGTAGGAGTACACGCCTTTTTTGAAGGTATCCATGTCGTGCCGATCTGGAAATACCACCGAAGGGAGTTCGTTCCACAAGCGAGTGGAACGTGGGAAAAATGTCCTTGAAACCGCATAGTAGAGGATCGCCACGCATCCAGGTGGTAAGGATGATATTGGAGGCGATGGCGCGCTGTGCGGTGATGAAATTCGGCGGCAGGCATCAGATCGAATAGTTCTTCGGAACATTCCCCGTTGTAAATGCGGTAGAAGACGCACAAAGAAGCCACGTCTGTACGCAATGCCAAAGAGTCCAGCCGTTCGCAGAGCACCGGGTCCCCGACAATCCGAACGGCTCTCCGTTGTACGCGGTCAAATGGTAGAAGCTGATATTGGGGTGATCCGGACCAGAGATGAGAACAGTACTCCATGTGTGGCCGGACCTGCGCCTTATAGAGCCCAAGTCTTTGGCCAGGTTTGAAATACTGCCTCGCTCTATTAATCACTCCCAATTTCTTCGAGGCTAACTTGGCCTTGCTCTCCAGATGACCACGAAACTGACAATCGCTCGAAATGTCGAGGCCCATTTATACCTGTTACATCATATGAAATTGTTAAAACTTTTAGAAATCTAAATATGAAAAAAACCGGTGATCTTTGGGGTATGTCAGTAAAATTACTAATAAGTATTATAAATGATATTGCTCCACAATTATCCTTAATTTTTAACAAACTTGAAAATTGAAACCGGTACTTTCCCAGACTTAATGAAAAATAGTAAAGTAGTTCCTTTGTTCAAAAGTGGCGATAGACTAATACACGGAAATTATAGACCTATCTCTATTTTACCTACTTTAAGTAAAATCTTCGAAAAAATTATACTAAACCAAATGTCAGAATTTGTTTATAGCAATGAAATCGTGCATAGTGAACAATATGGTTTCACCAAAGGCAAATCAACAACTGATGCTGGTGCCGCGCTTCTTAAGCACATTTACGACGCATGGGAAAAGTCACAGAATGCAATCGGAGTGTTTTGTGATTTATCTAAAGCCTTTGATTGCGTGGACCATCATACATTACTTTGCAAACTTAATCTTAGGTATAACTTTCTTAGGTATAACTTTAGATAAAAAGCTCCAGTGGAACCCCCATCTCTCGACACTCGCAAGCAAACTTAGCTCAGCCGTCTTTGCAATTAAAAAAGTAAGACAATTAACAGACGTTAATACGGCTCGACTCGTTTATTCTAGTTATTTTCACAGTATATTGTCTTACGGTATCTTACTATGGGGCAGCGCTGCCGAAATTAATTCTATACTTATTTTACAAAAACGAGCTATACGGGCTATTTGTAACTTAAAACTAGAGACTCCCTAAGAGAAGTTTTTAAAGAAATCGGTATTCTTACGGTCGCTTCTCAATACATTTTTAATAACTTACTATATATACGCCAAAATTTAAATGACTATAAAAAAAACAGCGACAGACATAATATCAATACAAGAAATAAAAATAGGCTCGTAACGCCTAAATTTCGACTTCAAAAAGTTAAGAAATCCTTCATGGGCTTGAGTATACGCATATATAATAAGGTTCCACAAGATATCTTAGATCTTCTTTTTCTTGGTTTCAAATCTAAAATTAAAGGTATATTATTAAATAAATCTTACTATAACATTCAATGGTTTTTGGTTGATCGAAATGTGTGGAACTTGGGTCATTGACTTATTTGCGGGGTTGATGTTATAATTTATAAGTCAAACATTGTTAAATTTTATTTAAAAAGAGCAACTGTTGAATTTCTGGCCAGCTCTTCTCAGCAGAACAGCATTCCGAGCTGGTGGTAGCTTACTCACAGACTGACTATACTGACCAATTAAATGTAATTGACGATTCAAAAGTGCGTGTAAATGCCTACTTGAATAAAGATATTTTGAATTTGAATTTGAATTTGAATCTGATACTTGGCGAGGCAATGAGGGGAGTGCTCTCGAAGAGCGGTGATACGACAAATTTGGTTTTCTTAGTGGTAAACGCGCAAACTTGTGTCTTTAGGGGATTAAACTGAACGTTGTTTAGTTCACCCCACTCAGAGATCAGCCCCAAGGAAGTCTCTATAGAAGACACAAGTTTCTTTCGGCACTCGTCAACGTTTTCCTGAGAGAGACCTTCACGGCCGGAATATACCGCATCCCCAGTGCTGTCATCCGCATAACAATGTATGTTGGAGATATCCAACATATCATTGATGTGCAGGAGGAGCAGAGTTGGGGATAGCACGCAGCCTTGGGGTACACCAGCGTTCACGGGCTTAGGGTGCGAGCAAAAACCGTCAAGAACGACCTGTATGCTCTGCCCAGTGAGGAAGCTGGTGATCTATTTGCATAAACTCTCGGGAAGCCCATAGGAAGGTAGCTTTGAAAGAAGCCCCCTGTGTCATATACGATCAAAGGCTTTCCCCATATCCAGACTAACTGCCACACCCTCTCCCTTGCTTTCAACAACAGCTGCCCAACGGTATGTAAGATACAACAGAAGATCACCAGCCGATCGACCATGGCGAAAGCCATATTGCCGGTCATTTACCAACTGGTGATCCTCGTGGTAGGTTAGGAGGTGTTTATTGATGATGCTCTTCATTACTTTGGAGAGAAGAGAGGTGATGACGATAGGTCTGTAGTTAGCTGGGTCCGAGCTATCACCTTTTTTAGGGATCGGATGGACAAGGGCACGCTTCCATGAGACCGGGACTACGCCTTTAAAGTAGGAGTACCGAAATAGACGCGTTAGCACTGGTGTCAACTCAGGGGCACATGTGCGTAGTACAACTGGAGAGATACCATCTGGCCCACTCGACTTATGAACTTCAAAGGATAGGAGGGTTTTTCGGATGAGTTTTTGCCGAAAAATTATTTCTGGCATAAAGTTCGGACACCGCGGGATGATAGGCGGTGCCCTCCCCTGGTCGTCCAAAGTCGAGTTTGAGGCAAAACAGTGCCCAAGAGATCGGCTTTCTCTTTTGCCGTGTGGGCGTAAGAGCCGTTCCCAGTGTGCAATGGTGGCAGGGATGGACGACAGAAGTTTCCCAGACTGGCTTTGGAAAACGCCCAGAACTTGCGCGTGCCAGGTGGGTGCTTTGCCAGCTGATCCCCAATTTTGACGACATGCTTGAACTTTGCTCTAGCGATTTTCCGTTTGAAGAATCTGGAGGCACGATTATATTTCTTCTTCAGAACTCTAAAGTTCGGATCCTTAGTGACTAACGCATTATCCCAAGCTTGGTAAGTCTGCCGTTTGTCAGCTGCTGCAGCCCTGACAGACGCATCAAACCAAGGCCGCGATCTGCCACCAAGTGGTACCACAGAGCTTGGTACAAAGAGTTCCATGCTCTGAAGTATCACATTAGCTACAGCCGCAGTGCAGTCACTAGGATCATTGGAAGGGAAACAAATCGGCCCCCATGAGTAGGATGCAAAAAAGGATCAAATTCCATCCCAATCCGCTGACTTGTAGTGCCAAACGCGTCGAGTGGCAGGTCTTGTGTGAGCTGGGCGTTCCATGGGCACTACACTTCGTACCAAGCAATGATTAGAGGACCCTAAGGGAGCCTCGACAGTGACTTGGTACTTTCCGGGATGTGTAGTCAGCAGAAGATCCAACAAAGAGGGCATATGGCTGTCCACGTCCGGTAGACGAGTGTGCGTCTTTACCAATTGGGACAGACTATTTGCCAGAGCAAAGTCAAACACAGATCTCCCCGCGTATTCGGTGGCACGTGACCCTAGCCAATTGGTATGGTGCGCATTGTCCCCGAGGACTACGACTTCGGCAGAGGGAGTCTGTTAAAGCAGATCGTCAATCCCACCCCCCCCCCCCTGCTCAGCTTGCAGCTAGACGTGTTTCTTTGTGCTCCTCAAATTTAATTAAAAAATTGTTCTTTATTAGTACAGATTCAGTAAAAGTTTTGAATATTTGTTTACATATTTAGTTGCTTTAACCAATTCTCAAGTTAGCGGTGTAATTATTGGCAAAAAAGTGAAGAAAGATCAAAAATTAACATACAAAAACTTTTAGTGATTGTGTTAATGTAGTGCAGTGACTTGAACGTATCAGTAACAGGTTCATCGGTCAATGAACTGTATCTGTCATATTATTGTATTCTAACAGTTATTAGGTTAATTTGAGCTTTACGAGTAAAAGTTGCAGTGGTGTAATCGGGAGAGTGGTAGACGCTTCAATTGATGTATTTATCGTACCAGTGTTCAAATCTCAGCTCATAAACTTTTTAATTATTTCTTTTTATTATTATTTTTTTTATATTTATTTTTATTTTATATATATTTTTTTTTCTTCTGTAATTATAATTGAAGATTTAAAGGGAATATATCGTATAAAGTATAGAAAAGTACAAATAATAGTGAATGAGTGAAAGAGACATACTTCTTTGTGAGTAAGACCCATATACGTTCTGTTATCTCATATCTGTGAGCGCTTGCGCAAGCCACGCCTCTACGCAGTCGACTGCCCACGGCTAACGCGCGAATTTTTAGAATTAAAACACAACTAAACGACTTATTTAATAACAATGCCTCGCGTGCAACGCCCGCCACAGCATTGTAGTAAAACTGTGTCGAATGACGCTTCTAAGCGTTCACCGACTCACTATGGATCCGATTCCGATATTAATTTGTCATCAACTAGCTCACTAAAGCAAGATACTTTACTTAATATTACAAAAAGGATGAAACTATATTATAAAACTCAATTATAAAACCCTTGTCAACACTCTTGAGTCAAAACTGGATATGTTGGAGAGGGATTCCAAGTCTACGTCAATTGAATTGCGCAATATTCTAAAACTAGATGTTGAAGACAAACAAGCTTTGTGTACTACTGTAAAAAATATAGCATCAATCATCAGCGCCGAGCCTAAAATTCAAGACTTAGAAATACGGGACGTATTTAGAACAAAAAATCAGGCCATTTTAGTGCATTTCACTACGAAGTCTAGGAAGGATCTTTTGGTCCAAAAATTTAAGGAATTTAATAAAGACCAGCGGAATTTTAATCGACCTCCACTTGGTACCACAGCTCTTAAGATTCCAGGACCTAACAAAACATTTTATCTGTCTGAAGCCCTTACTAGCAGGGCCCGTCGAGTTTATTATCTTACTAGAGACCTTGTCAAGACCAAAAAGATAGCAGCTACTTGGACTTCTTATGGGAAGGTGTATGTGAGAAGTGAGGAGGGTAAACCCGCCGTGCGAGTTAATGTTGAGAGTGATATCGCAAAACTTTTTTTATAATTATCTTAACATATTATTTTCTTTTTTGTTATATTATTTTGTTACATGTGTGTACCTTACTTAATAATTCTTTTTCGCTTAACTATAAATATTATGCTTTCAGAACAATATACTTATTTCTTACCGCTTTAACAAGATTTTTTGGCCAGTTATACACAATTGGTAGACATTCTTTGTTTTGTTATAAGTATATTATTAGAATAATAATAGCAAAGCACATGGATAGGAAGATGTGCGGCTCTGCTAAATGTAATTTGCAATATCCTATAAATATTTCTATATATTGTTTTTATTATATTTTGTTGTTTTTTTCATGTACTATAATTGATTATTATTTATCATTTGACTATAAATTTTATGCTCCTAGAACATCTTACTTGTTACTTACCCTTATAATAAGGTTTGTCGATGTGTTATATACTACTAGTGGACATCCCTTATTTCTTTTTATATATTTTATTATAATTATAGCCACGCAAATTGAGAAGAGAAAGCTCGAATCTGATAAATTTACTCTACAATATGTGGATCAATTTATTAGTTACCCTATGTTTATTATTTCGTTTAAATGGCAACTATAAATGGAAATAAAGTAATCATTGATGAGTTGGAGTCTTTTGAGATCGCGGAGGCAATGAGTTGTGATCCTGAGAACTTAAAAAATCACATCTCATCTGTACCGGGTAACTTACGTATAATATCTGAAAATATTAGAAGCATCTCCTGTAACATAGACAACTTCTATACACTCATTCTTAGAGCTAAAATTGACTGGGACGTCATTATACTAACTGAATGTTGGTTGCAAAATCCCAAGCCTATTCCTCTTTTAGATGGCTATAGATCATATCAAACGAGAAACCATTTAACTCAAAATGAAGGAGTTGTACTATACTATAAAACATACTTAAACCCGCAAATAGAGGAACCGCTTTTTAATGACGCAAATTGTCTAATCCTAAAAATTAATCCTTATACATGTATTATTGCTATCTATCGCCCACCAAGTCATAAAAATATTTGCAATTTTATTAACTGACTTAAATCGCTTCTAACTGGTCTGTCTCAGTTTAAAAACATTGTTATCATGGGTGATATTAATATTGATATTTCCAAAGCATCACTTGACAATAGACGAAATGAATATCTGAACTTACTTGCTAGTCACGGAATTTTACCTGGTCACTATATACCAACTCATGGTCGTACATGCCTGGATCATGCTATGATTAAAACTAAAAGATTATGTTACTGTTACGTCATTGAATCTACCATTACTGATCATGATTGTGTGGCAGTATGCATTAACGTTAAAACCCCTAGACAAATACGTGGTCCGTGCATCATAAAGCAAGTTGATCGCGATGGTGCTAGTAGTTTCCTAACTAATATCGACTTTGGTCCCATATATTTAATGGATGACGTAAATGAGATTACCAGGTTTCTGGTAAGTACGCTGCTAAACTCTCTATCTGCAAACACACGAGAAAAGAAAATACCTAAACGTAAAAGAACAGCCAAGCCGTGGGTTACACCGGGTCTCCTAAGATGTATGAAAAACCGAGATAACCTCAATAAAAAAGTAAAACAGACTCCTGACAATGATATCTTAAAGCACACTTATAAAAGATATAGGAACTACTGCACAGCACTTTTAAATAAACTTAAAAGAAACTATGACAGATCGCAAATTGAACAAGCTGGGGGCGATAAGAAAAAACTTTGGAAAGTCATAAGAGACATCGCATACACCAAGAAAAAGGAAGACAAATCGATGGCTTTGGTATTGGGAGATGATCCCGAAGCCAGTGCCGATGCTGTAAATAAATATTTTACTAATATTGGACAGTCGCTAGCCGAAACCCTTATTCATTCCACCGACTTAACTGACCCTAATATATATATATAATGCCACCCTCAATCCCAATTCCCTCTACCTCATGCCCACAGATACAGAAGAAGTGCTTAACATTATAAAGTCAATAAGAGATAACTGTGCGTCAGGAGTGGATGGCATCCCTGTCTGGCTCCTAAAACGTAATTCTCATTTACTTCTCGCTCCCATCACCCACTTATGTAATGTTGCACTCGGCACTGGTTGCTTCCCAGATCAATTTAAAATATCTCTGATCAAACCTATACACAAAGAGGGTAATAAAGAAAATGTCAACAATTTTAGGCCCATCTCGATTCTGCCTGTGCTTTCCAAAATTTTAGAAAAAGTAATGAACAAAAGACTTGTGTCTTTTTTAAAATCAAATAATATCATATCTAGCTCCCAGTTTGGTTTCCAAGCTGGAAAGTCAACAGAAGATGCTGTCATTGAGATGACCAACACATTGATTGGGGGCCTCGAGGGTAAACAAAAACTATTGACAATATGCCTTGACCTGGCCAAGGCATTTGACACAGTTGCGATTTCCCTACTACTTGTTAAATTAGAGGCAATCGGTGTGAGAGGTCTATCACTTCAGCTATTTAAGGATTACCTAACAAACCGAAGTCAGAGAGTTAAGCTGGGACCGACGACTAGTGAGCAACTTCCCATCTCTTATGGGGTCCCACACGGCAGCGTTCTAGGTCCCACGCTATTTCTCGTTTACATAAATGATTTATGTCAAATGCAGATACCTCAGGGCAAAGTTATATCTTTTGCGGATGATACTGCTTTGCTCTTTTCGTTTTTTCGGTTTTTCGGTTTTACGTTTTTTCGGTTGCGCAATGGGGATTTGACAAAGTTTCACTGTGGTTAAAAAATAACATCCTAACGCTGAATTCCTCTAAGACAAAATACCTAGCCTTCTCCGCATCTAAGGAGGGTCTTCCAGCTTCTGGTCTTATTCGCGCTCATATCTGCAACCCCATTTTAAATAGTGTTTGTGTTTGTCCTGATATTGAGAGAGTGAAAAGTATTAAGTACTTGGGAGTTACTCTTGACTCCTTGCTTAACTTCAAGCTACATATCACATCTCTAGTGACTAAACTTCGTAAACTTGTATATATATTTAGATCTCTAAGATATGCAGCAGACCAAAAAACTATCAAATTTATATATTTTGCTCTTTGCCAATCGCTGATTATATACTGCATCACTGCATGGGCAGGTGCTGGTAAGACAATACTTTTGGAAGCGGAGAGAGCTCAGCGAGCAATCCTTAAGACAGCCGCATCCCTTCCCTTTAGATACCCAACTAGTGATCTTTACAACTTCTGGGACGTTCTAACCGTGAGGAAACTGTTTATCGCAAGAACATTACTTAAAAAACACGTAGAACAATATGATCCAAATCTGAACGCTGTTAAAAGACGAAAACGCAAAGTATGTCCCATCGTCAAGGCTTCCACCAGTCTTGCTAGAAAGCATTACTATTATCTAGGCAATTTTTTGTACAATAGAGTCAACAAATCAATACCCACCTATCATCTTCCTAAACTCAAATGCAAACTTACTATAAGTAATTGGCTTAAATCCTTTACTTACATAGACATTGAAAATCTACTTGTTTTTTAATCGGCTGACATTACACATACTTAATATTGTATTTACACTGTGTAGTTCTGTATTGGATGGATATTGCCTTTGTAGACATGTCTAAATTTAAGAGTTTTTCTGGTTTTTAATTTTGATGTAATTATATTTCTCTCTAAATAAGAGCATGTATTTCTATTTCTTTTCATTTTTTTTTTAATAAATAATAATATTGTCATAGCATTTAACATCTAAGTATAATCTAGCATGTATTAGTTTCTAACCGATGGGAGGACCTGGTGACCTAATAGTACAGGTATTTTATACCTTTTTTTAGGCACCAGTCCCTCACAGATCAAGTTGTGTTTATTAGAATTAGCCTAAGATAAGTACCAATGTAAAATGTTTCAGCTTGATGGAAATAAAATCTATTTTTATTATTATTATTATTAATCTTCGCCTGAACATGGCCTAAGAGTTGATCAGTTTCTGCATTACCACTATGGGACCTGTAGAGGCACGCATAGACTCTGACATGGTCGTCCATGTCCACGCGCAGCCAGAGTACAGACCGGTCCCGACCTTCAAAAATCTGAAGGCGACGGTAGCAGATATCCTCGCTTACGAACACAGATACCCCGGCGTGTGGTATAAAATGATGTTCTAGTTTATACCCGGGGTATGATAGGTACGCTGTGTCGCTAGGTTGAGATATCTGCGTCTCCGTCAGAAACAACAAGGCCGGCTGCGCCGTCTGTAGATGATGGTGGACGGCGTTCAAGTTGGAATGAAGTCTCCGGATGTTGCAAAAGTCCACAGTTAAAGTGGGTCGGGGTGCCGCTGCGTTGACTCGTCGTTTGCCCTCAGAAAACACAAAAGGCGATACTTTGCCCGCCCCAGATACGACGGGCAGCCCAAGCAAAATCCGAGAATCATTTCCCCGATTTTGCACGGGGAGGGGGTCCCCGGCTTCATCAAAGCCGGTACCCTCCTGGGGTATTTTTCTTTTTGGCATTGCTTTCATGTGTGGTGTGGGAGGTAATGTAAAAGCATTTTAATTAATTTGTTGGGATTTCAACATACTTAAATATTAACTTAAATTACAAATACAAGTACTCCTTATTTTAAATAAACCTAGTGAATGATAATGAAATCCAAAAAAAATATCTGTGGTATGCAGTATTCACAATAGAGCATATCCACAATAGGATATTACCATATATAAGTATATGATAGAGCAAGTGCTCTCAAACTATCTGCCATCAGCTTTATCACTTCAGTAAAGGTAGAGTTTCAACCTATTCCTATATCTTTTTTGATGTTGAAATGAAAGATAAGATTGATTTTGCCTGAAATAAGTTTGTTCATAAAGGTCCGTGTGACTTGGGGAAATTTCGTTTAAATCTATCCAACCCTGTAAGTGTGATAGAAGTAAAAACATGTAAAAACAAATAATTTCGCATTTACATAAGTTATATTTTTGCGGGACATCTTCCACGCTTTATAGAGTAAAAAGTCTTCTGATATCGAAGGGAAAAAGTTTAAAAAAAACTTTTGTTCTCATTATTTTTTTAAAGGGCTTAAACTTTTTTTCAGGCTGAAATATTTCCTCTATCCTTTTTCGTAGCTCTACCTTCTAATTTACGTACGAAGTTTCCCTATGATCGGTTAAGTAATAAAGATATGAATCCTTAAAAAAATAACAAACAAAATAACTTCACTAATTTTCTATAACAAAGCCAATAAGTACAAAACTTTTACAGAATAGTTTCGTATATTTAAATGTGGTATGGCGTGTATATTGGTTTATTGTTTGTTTGTATCAGACCGAAACTAGAATACGATATTTTATAAAATTTTCTGGAGCTTATTTACTGAGTTTTATGTGAAACTTTATTCTTTATTTTTTTTTTAATTTCAAGTGAAAGTTCAAAAATATAAATAAATCAGTCTTCTATGCTATAAGAAATAACATAACAAATAAAATCGCACGTTTATGTTTAGAATTATTTGAATAATCTCCTTTATTTTATATTGCGAAAGAAAAAACAATCATTTTTGTTGGAATCGTACGTACATTTTGAACATTGTGTGCAGATTTCCATATTTGTTATAACAGTAATGTAATTAAATAAATGTGTGATGTACGTATGTATGTGTATAATTATAGTAGTTCTTGTGAACAAGATTTTTAAGAATTTTTTCAACCATTATCTGGTTTTTTCTTTTACATGTACTAGGAATCCTTGTATGAATTTAGTTAAGAAAACACTAACATGCTTTCAAAAATATGCTTCAGGTCGGTTGTGACATTCTTTTTTATATTTCGGAGTATCTTTTTTCCTTTGAAAAAATCCAAAATATTTTTAATCTGTGACTAAATTAGTAATAAAGAAAAAATGTTTACGTTTGTTATCACAATTTATTTAAAAATTATTTAATTACTTCACATTTCAGTCAAAATAAGGCCCTGAAAAAAAAATATCGTGTAATCATTATCGTTATAAAAAAGAGGTTTTTGTGAAATAACTTAATATTAGATACTATATTAATTGATAAGTGAAAAAGTCAGTCCAAATAAATATATATAATGAATAGTGAAACGATTTCTGGTTATAGCGTTTTATCTTATATTAAATTAGAATTTAATACAGACTACTTACCGAGTCCTCTCGTTTGTTCAAGCTCTTCGGGAGTATAGTCGGCAAAATTGTTTATATCGTAAGTAGCCGAAGAAGACTGTTTGTTAGCTTGGTTGATTTTTACCAAAGCAACAACAAATGCATTAAAATGCGATTCTCTATCTAAATGGTTCTTATAATGTCTGTTATAGTCTTTCACATATTTTTCAAACAATGCATCTGCTTTGTAAACGTCGTAGTGAGGTTTACGGGCCATTGTAAAAACAGCTAGTACTAATAGAAGTACCACACTAAGAATCTGCATTTTGAAATAAATGATATTTTTGAATCAAAATCTCTGCTATAATGATTAAAATTCTTTAAGTCCAACCATTTTATATCTTTTTAATAATTTTGCGTAACGTTACACTCCATTGTGTTTGGTTTTATGTGATATAACAGTGTATAATTTAATTATTGTTAGTTACTGTTTATTAATTGTTACATTATAAAAGGTTTTAGCTTTAAAAGGTTTTATTTACTATATACAGATTAGTATTTCAATAAATAATAATATTTTTAATATTTTAATAATAATATTTTTAATGCAGTTTCAACTAAAGTTGCAAATGTCCTTATATTATCAATATACATCCCTCACCCAATTCCTTCATACATTCCAGAACTTACTCTGATCCTCTCTTCTCTCACCCCTCCCTTCATTAGTGAAGATGATGTTAATTCAAACTACTCAGGTTCAAATAAAATTGATTCCTTGGTCACCGTGTTCCTTGATTTATTTTGTACATTTAATATATGTGTGTTAAATGATGAATTCTCAACAAAGGGAGTTCCGCCGCAACAAAACATAAGAAATGCTGGTGATCTTTCACTATCATATCCTTTTTTTAGCCTCCATAGAAATTCAAGGCAGGAATTATTTTCCAATTTTAATTTCCTTACCTGATATTGTCTGTCCTGTGGAAATTATTCCTCCCCCGCAAAAATTACAAGTTAACAAGTCTGATTGGAATCAATTTGTCAATGTTATTTGTGTAAAAATTCCAACTTTACCAAATATTATTAGAAGAAAAAAAATATATTAGAAGAAATATTAGTTACTCTGCCCTTATCTCTCTTGTTAAATACGCCGCCCATAACACTATTCATATAAAGAATATTGTCCGAAGTCGTATCTCTTTCCCTCCATGGTGTTATTCAGAATGTACACAGGCAGTTTTAAATGAAAAGTATCTGAAATTCCTTATCTTGAAGACTAGGACTTTTTAAAATATAAAAATAGAAGAAGCATAGACTAAACGACTGCTATCATACTTATTTTAAAAACAATATGGATGTATTAAATTTTGTGAAAGTTTATCCCCTAGCTGTGACTCTTCTCTTTTTTGGAAAAATATAAAAAAGTTAAATATAATATTGATATTAAAATTAAAAAAAAACCGTTGCGTGGTTGTCTGTAAAGTCGCTTTACTGATGATATAGAGAAGGAGGTAAATGGAAATCACAATGGAATTGATCAAGTTACATTTATTTGTACGCATAAATACAATTAGAACAGAAGTTTTGATGACGTCATCCCAAATCATTCGTTCTTTGATCATATTAACCAAAACATTATTAACTGGTACCATGAACTATTTTTTATCAATAGAAACATGAAAGTAATATTACTTTTATGTCTAATTTTGAGATTTGGAAATTGTTAGTTTTTCAAGACGGATTTAGAATGTAATATTGTTTTTATTGCCAATTTTATTATTTTGAGTTAGCTTTTCGCGACAGATTTACTTATTATTACTTTATAATTTACGTATTTATTTTAGCCAGCAACTATAATAGGCATAAATACTACACTACACTACTACATGTGATACTCTTACAAGGGCTTTAAAGGGTATTTCTATTTACAAAAATGATTTGTAAAATCATTTCTGTCTTTTAGTTAGTCTAAATTGATTAACTGTTATTTTATGATTATTTTTACTGTTTATGTTCAACACACTTAACTCATTTATTATATTATAAATATAAAGGCTATACCTTTAACTATTCTGCTATTCTGTTCAACTCAGCACCACTTCTTTAATTCAAAGACGGTTTATCATCAATATATTTTTATTAATATTAATTAAAAGGCTAAAACGTAAGAAGTGAATCGACTGTTTGTGATGTATAATATTCTCATAGAAGAAACACATAAGTAGCGCAAAAAAACAGACAAATGTTGATGCTTCAACAGATGTTCACAATCCACTTTAAAAATAATAACTTTAGTCTTCTTAACCTATTTGGGTCGTCACTATATTAAAAATAAAATTATTCTTCATAATTGTTTCTACAGTTTCGAGTTGATGTTCGTCCTATAGCAAAACAGACCGTGCGTGCGTGAATACAATTTGCAACATAGTGTGAAAGATATGAAGCTATACGAAATAAAAGTGATGACTTATTCCCTTCTATTTGCAGGAAACGTTATAAAGGCGTTACCGTAACGCCGCATATACGTCATGTTTTTTGGTGCGTGCAGCCGGCTTCATCGAATTATAAGACGTTGTCACGTCAAACATAAATGTTATAATTTATGCTTCTTATTTTGTTTAGCCACAAAAATACTAGATATTTCTGTTATAAAATTTAAAAACGAATGCGAAATCAAGTTGTTTTAAAGTAAAATTCAGTATTAAAGTCGTCTGCCGTCGAAGGAATAATTCAGACTTTGACGACAAGAGCCGCTTAATTAACTTCTAAATGAAGATGCGGTCGCTTAAGTTTAAATTTGTGAGTAGAAATTATAATCAGCCCCGTGATTGGGGACACTAGGAGAGATTATTAACTATGATTTCATTGAAGCAAGTGTTGAAAAGCATTCTTAATTGGAGAATCTTCATTGAAGCAAGTGTTGAAAAGCATTCTTAATTGGAGAAGAAAGCATAGAAAAATTTATTCTAATATTGTATTATTTTATTTTTTTAATGCTTAGTAATTACGTAAATATATCTTCTAGAAATGCTAAATACTGTTGTAAATCGAATGAAACAGATCCTTCAAGACTATTTCAAAATAACATTCCAAATACTTAGGTCAAAAATTCGAATCCACAAAATAATAATCTGCACGGACATTTAATATTTTTGAAAGAAAATAATTTCTTTATCTTAACTATTGGTTTTATGCCCATTACTTACTATTAAACGCATTTTAACGTTTTATTTTTACTTATTAACTCCATAATATTGTGGTGTTTCATCTGAGAAATATATACCATAACTAAAATAAATTAATATGACGGGTAACTATCAGAAATATGTATCATATGTATCATCTTACGATTGAATATACAGAAAAAAATATATACAAAATTTTGATGGGTGTTCAAAGTTCAAGGAATTTTAAGAGCATTTCTATTATTTACCGGTTTTTCGAGGCACTGAGCATTAGACAGCAGCATAAGGGCGTTGCCCACAATCAAGCCATAATTCCCTTAAGACGAGACGAAGCTTCTTAGCAATCCATGGATTCACCGTGCAGGTGCCGGGCCCATCGCGTTGCAAGTAGAGGAGTGCAAGCAGTGCCTGGGACTTGCGACCCAGGAATAGGTTTAAGGGGCCCCTTTATTATGCGCAAAAACGCTCACCTTCACCCTCCACACTCCTCTCCCTACCTAAACAGATTTGGAAAGAACCTACTAATACCGCCTTTGAAATACGTTCTAGAAATAAACCGATGCTTGTTCTAGAAAGGCCAAGGTCTTTAAGTAGGCTATAGAGAGATTTTGCTGTTATACCTCTCGCTCTCACTTCTACCGCGTACAAACTAACTATAAATTTATTCCTGATCAGTTCGTTGGTCAGTTCGTAATACTTATTGAGCTTGAATGTGTGATCCCTTGGGATGTTTGTTTCCCAAGGAACAGTAAGCTCCACAAGTATCACGCGCCTCAGATGTTTCGAATACAGGAATAAGTCCGGTCTGGATGACGAAACACCAATCCTCACGGATTTTGTAATGCTTTTCATACGTGTCCGTCATGAGAATCCAATCAGGAGCCGCGCCTAATATTGAATAAGGCTTCGCTTTTGATTTTTTGGCCGAGCCTTCTTTTACGAATTCTACAGATCGTTTGGTGGTTGTTATACCCTACCGCGCTCTTGCTACTGAAAGACTAACCGCTTCCCGTATACTTTATAATACCTTGTCATGGCGACGCGAGTATTGACCTTTATCTAGAAGTACCCTACACTTATAGGTGTTTCGCGGTTCCTATTGCCTCCCCACAGATGTTGCAAGACTTTTCGGTGGCTTTGCCCCATCTTACTAAATTACTTTGATCTGGGAGAGTCATTTGGAATGCATTAAGATAGAATTTTAATAATGCTGGGGACCAATCATAAATTAAGGTGCGCCACTTCATAGCTAGTGGAATACAAAAATCTCCTATGGTCACCCATTCGTTTTGAATTTCTAGGTTCATCGCGTGGAGTCGGTAATTATCGTTTTCGTCTTGTCGAATAAAAGATTTTGTTACGTCTATGTCTTGAACTTTCCTACTTGATCCTAGCCCTACTTTATTCGTTTGAGCACCTATCATAATTTTTTTATGGAATTGAAGTCGTGACTCGAGCTCTGAGGCAACTTTGTCTTTTGGGAGAGAAGTTACAGTATCATCTTTAGATTTTCCAATGATATGTCTTTTGGTAACTCTTAGATGTTTGTAGAGCTCCGATGGTTTTTTTAATTTTAATCCAAAATTGTTTCGGTCTCTAAATAAGGTTGATGAGTCCGCTGAGTGCTCTAACCCGAGCCTTAACTTCAATGTCTTTATGACGCTTGCATCGAACTTTGACAAAAGGGTTTTGTTAATATCATAAAGGAAAGGCCAATTTAGACGTGATGTTAAAAAAATTTCGTAAATCCAAGCTTTTTTGACGTTACTTATTGGCTGTATACCTTTTTGAGATCATTTAAAAATTCTATCTATCTATCGAGCTATCGACTATTACATCCAACGATGGAGTACGGCCTTGGTAATCGATTTAAATCGATAAAAAAAAAAAAAATAAAAATAAAAATAAAAATAAATAAAAAAAAAAATAAATAAAAAAAAATAAATAAATAAAAAAAAATAAAAAAAAAACTTAAAAACAAAATAAAAAAAATAAATTCTCTGTACATTTTAATTAATATTAAATTACTTTATGTATATTAATTAAGTGCAATTATCTCATTTTGTATTTAAAAATACCATTTTACTATAGTGCTATTGTTTGTACTTTGTCTTCGTGCATAATTTCATAAGAACAAAGAAATATACTGAGCTGTCAACCAACGGATGTCGAATTCAAATTTCTTCAACCCGGGGAGTATTTTATTTTACTTTTAATATAATTACACTTACATTAAACTAACAACTACTCATTTTATAGTGAGTTACGTCCATCCACACACTCTGGCACCGTTATTGACTCTCTTTTCTTGACTAGTTGGAAGTAAAGTTGAAGACAAAAACATTGGCCTCATACAAAACTATTACTTTTACTTTACCTTACTTATATACATTAAACAAGCATTTTGAAACTCCCATTTGTATCTAAAAGGTAATTTGTACCCAGGTTCAACAATGGAAAGAATAATTGCAACTCGCAAGGCCTCTGCAAAGGATTTGGAGCAAAAGTTAAAACTGGCTTTAGAAGAATTAAAATCTTCTAAACATTTGTGCAACAAGCTACTGCAGGAACGAGAGGACAGTGAAGAGGAAATTAAAGATATTGTAATAAAAAATACTAATCTTAAAGGTAAGCTCGCTGAACTACATACCAATTATTTGGATATTGTGGCTCAGCGAGATCAGTTAAGAAATATAGTGACTGCATTTGACCAGTGCAGCAATGAGCATGAGAGGGCATTAGATCGCATATCAGAGCTTGAGTCTGATTTGGTGCAGGCTAGGATAACTATTTCAGACCTAGAAACCTGCAAATTAAATGTAGAAAGTCAGCATACTCATAGCTTATATGAGGAGCTGGTTGAATGCAACTCACAACCTACTCAATCAAATTTCATAAATGTTAATTCTACTATAATTGATCTAACAAAAGATGAGTCAAGTATTGTGCACCCCATATACTTTTCAAGTCATAAAAAATTAAAAAAGTATATGAAGGTTAAGAAATTAATTAAAAAATCTCATCAAAAACAAGTTTCCTGCAAAGAAAATAAAGAATTTACAAATTGAACGCTCCACATTAATTAAAAAAGTAAGTGTTTATAATAGGAAAATGATTGAGAGTAGGTCACTGTATGAACGAGACACCCAAAACTTGCATGAGGAAATCTCTCAATTAACTTCTGCATTGCATTCAATAAGTAAAAAATATGAATCTTCTCAGAATCAAATTAAGGAACATATTGAAGCTACAGGTAATTTAGTTGACCTATGTAGTTATAACTTAGAGCGGTTTGAGTCATTAACTAATAATTGCAAAAGCTAGTATGAATTCTGTGTATTTGTTGTTGAACTTAAACCCCACTTTTTTATTATTATTTTTTTTTTTCATTTCTAATTTCACAAATACTGACGTACTTTCTACGCAAATTGTACGCAACGCAACGCAAATTGTACGCAATTGTATCCTTACTATTAATAACTGTCTTGGCAGCTAAGGTATTGTTCAAAACTTTACTATTCCCAAAATCTCTAATTTTACTCTCTTTTCACACGGTCCAATCTCCATACATTCCTTTTATATAAAACTCTTGAGTATATTGCAAAATCCCAACTCTCGCTTTTCGTCTCTTAAAATAATATTCTTATTTTTATTCTTATTTTCCAGAATCGTTGCCAAAGAACGCTGACACACTGCTACGACATTGACGAAGGTGTTTGATGAGATCAAGTTGAGAATTAATAATATACATTGTGAAAACACTGGCACTTCTTGACTTTATAAACGCATTTCACATTTAACTTAGTCTTTTTTTAGTCATAATTAGTTACCTACTCCTAAGCAGTTATTAATTTGGTTCTAACATAACTAACATTACTGCCGCAATATATCCGAGTCATGAGAGAAATGTAAAATAAGCTCACTTTACCATGTATACACCTAGATATTTTTAAACAATGATTTAAATGTTTGATTTACTAACGGTAAGTAATTTTAGATTAGATTATATTATGTTATTCATAGGTATCTCCCAAAAAATCCCTAAGCTCAACTCTTGTTCTCTTTGATGATTCTACGCTGTATCTAATCTGTAGAAAGTGGTACTGTAAAAAATCTTGGAATTAACAAC
Source organism: Napeogenes sylphis (assembly GCA_959347405.1). Lineage (NCBI taxonomy): Eukaryota > Metazoa > Arthropoda > Insecta > Lepidoptera > Nymphalidae > Napeogenes > Napeogenes sylphis. Next base: position 47,005,292 of record OY365776.1, on the reverse strand, counting down.
GTATCGTGGTATCAATATACAGCAAATAACCAAAGTATGTAAGAAAGTGTCTAAGGCATTTGGGTGCTTTAAAACATCGTGCCTTTTAGAACTAAAGCTCTGCCTTTACTTATTTTATATACTCCATTGTCTGCTAACTGTCCTTAGTAAAGATCTTCTTAATCTTCTATGACGATTTCAAACCCTGTGTATAAAGGATATATATATATATATATATATATATATATATATATATATATATATTATGCCTTATTGTTAGTGTTCTAGCTGTCGCTTTTAAAACGAGTATCATAATCATTTACATGTTAATTAGGGCTAAATAAATAATATAGAATAATTACAATTCATATTCTCTACTCTGGGGGCAGTGTCTAAGTATCTATGTACAAAGATTCTTGTGAAGATCACATTATTCAATAAAATAAATAAAATAAATCCTATTGAAAAAAGATATTTTTTTGTTATTCTTAATTAAGACTTTTTTTTCTAAGTTGTTTATTTATGAGGTCGACCAAACTCCTCCATGACCCTCAGAAGAGCCGCGTCGCGTGTACGACTAGTAAATATTTTCTTCAATTAAGATTTTAATTCTTATTAGCCACGGCGATAACGTGAACATGACAAATAGTATGAACAATAATTGGTTAATATTGTAGAAATTTTATTACAATATAGTGACCGTTACCGAATAAAAAAAAAATCTGAATATTCGACAGTCGTCGTCGTCTAATCATTTATGTAGGAAAGATAGATAAGTCTTAATATTTGAGACGTTATAATGTGTGTGTTATAAATATGTGTTTTCTTTTTTTATATATAATTCAACATAACATATATTTATACATTAGTTTTCGTTACAAAACCTGAAGTTATTTTTCAACCACGATAATCAAGTAATACTATTAACAAAATTATAACTTAAACTTTTTTTATCTGCCTTAAAGGTTAAGATATAGTTTTTAGACTGGAACTAATTTAAGGTTCCACATACTAAAAGTTTAGGCTGGTGGTTCTTAAATAAGAGGCTAAAGATTCTTCTTTTGTATAGGTATCTATATAAATTAGGACCTCTGTATATCGGATGTATATGGGTCATTCCATCTGTTATTATTTAAAATGTATTCCTTATAAGATGAATTTAATATCTCACTATAAATTTATAGTTTCTTAATTCCATTATAATAATGAAACAAACTATCATGTCTTATTTCTGAATCCTGTCTCTCGAAATTTATAATTATATAACTGATAATTTTCAAGGCAGGTTTTACAATCCAAATATCATGTTTCTTTATCTTTAATAATGATGTCGTAGTGGTTTTGTAATAAAGTTCTTTTGATGAATCACGATTTTATAACGGTTATTAGAATATTATTTAATTAAACAAACGTCCTTCTGCCTGAAATTGTATTTGGCAACTGACAGTATGTGAGACATGTACCTATAGTTCACATGTACGGCTTGGTTTGTATAACAAGCATGCAATTTAAATATACTTATTGATTTAACATAACCGTTCACCAAATATTTATTTGAGTTCTTTCAAAACGTAGTCATTGAGAATTTGTTTTGATATAATCTTGAATCCCATAAAGAGGATGTGACTATAACAGAGTACATGTCATTAATAAAGATAAATGAAAGCACACATCATCTTATTAAAAATAAGTAAAGTAATATAACTTACCTATATATAAAATGCACTTGAGTTTAACCATAAACAAAGACGAAGCTTCTTAGCATTCCATGGATTCACCGTGTGGGTGCCGGGCCCATCGCGTTGCAAGGAGAGGAGTGAAGCAGTGCCTGGGACTTGCGACTAAGGAGTAGGTTTAAGGGACCCCTTTATTATGTGCAAAAACGCTCACCTTCATCCTCCACACTCCTCTCCCTACCTAACCAAATTTGTAAAAAACCTACTAATGACGCCTTTGAAATACGTTCTAAAAATGAACCGATGCTTGTTCTACAAAGGCGAAGGTCTTTAAGTAGGCTATAGAGAGATTTTGCTGTTATACCTCTCGTTCCCACTTCTACCGCGTACAAACTAACTATAAATTTATTCCTGATCAGTTCGTTGGTCAGTTCGTAATACTTATTGAGCTTGAATGTGTGATCCCTGGGGTTGTTTGTTTCCCAAGGAATAGTAAGCTCCACAAGTATCACGCGCCTCAGATTCAAATTCAAATTCAAATTCAAAATATCTTTATTCAAGTAGGCATTTACACGCACTTTTGAATCGTAAATTACATTAATTTATTTCTAATTTTAGAATAAGTAAGACGGGATATCAACAAGTTTTTGAGGTACTTAGTCCACATCTACCAATTTCTAAAAGAAAAACATCAGTACGCAATGAATTAAAAGCACGATAATCTTACAAACGGATTAACTGGTTTGGATGCAGTATTCGGTAATATATTGTCATGGACTTCACTTCACATTCAGTGTTTTTATTTATTTAAATCGGTTAATAGATAAAGAAGTTAATAATCTCTTATTTTTGTGGAATTGAAATAGTGGTCCTCCCCTCAGGGAATAATAATACCATTTCCAATAAAATTAAAAAACAAATCGGACTACCAATTCTGTAAAAAATATCTGTGATTAAAAATAAAATATATATATTAAAATAAACTAGAAATACTCCTACACGCAACAACTACTTGATAGAGTATTTGAACTTTGAAGATTTACAGTTTATACATGGGTATGTACTATGTACAAAGGTTAGGTTTTATCAAAATTGAAATCTACGCGTAAGAAGTCACAGGCAAAGCTAAAAAATAGAATATAATTATTGTAAATAGATATTGTATTGTTTATAAAGCATTTTCTATCCCAGTCTCTCAATATGTAAAATTTATTTTTTATTTATGATTTTTCTCCTTATTTATTCTTTTTGAGGGTTTGCTAGCAGGTAATGCTTGTGTAGTTTTGTATATTATTGTCTGTCACCTAAAATTTGACTTTGACATTATGACCTCATAAATAATAAATAATAATAACAATAGTAGGATAATAGGTTAAAAGGGGTATAGCTTAAAATAATAAGAAAATAATGTTTTATTTTTGGTTGAAGAGTAGGGTAAACTTGCCTAATTCGTACCACTTAAGGAGAACCTCAAATATTTTGGAAATGATCAAAGATACACAGCTATTTATATTAAGTATTTATAATTTGACTAATATTCTATTAGTATTTGAACACAAAATAACATAAATCTTATAAACTTCTGAGAAATATAAAATATTAAAAAACTTAAAAAAACCTTAAATCCTACTAGTATATTCTTAAATCGTACTTTGAGATCTTCTCATTGGTTTACAAATCAATCAATCAATCTTAAATATCACAATCTTAACAACTAATGTACCTAAAGTACCTACATTAATTCAAATTAAAACAGCGGATGCTCTTCGCCAATTAATGACAGTCAACGCTGTAAAAACTTTTTGTTTTTTTAGTTGTTCCTGCACATAGTTCATGTACCCATACTTCACAATTACTGCATTTAATCATGTTCTCTTTTATGTCTTCCTTGGCATATTTTGCAAAACCAATTCTCATTTTCATCTGGTTCGTTTTTTTTTGAGGTATTTTCGTTTCTTTCACATTTAGCTTCTTTGATATGGTCTTCTTCTTGATTTTATCTATCTTTATTTCGAGCTCTTGTTTATATGGACTTCCTGTAATAACGAGAGCACCTGTGGCTTTTCTTTTTAACTGTTTTGAATGTCTCGGAATGGAATTCAATGGCGATAATATTTCAAGCGTCTCTCGAATTCACTTAGTAGATTTATTTACTTCGACCTCTAAAGAACTCTCTTCCCTATTATCTTCTAAAAATTGTTACTTCTGTTTTTTTGATGGTTTGCCTGTATCTCCGAAGGTTGTGTGTTAAATTCTTCCATGTTTTCTAGCTGATTAGTTCTACTGGATTGTGGTACACATATAATAGAATCAGTTTGTTCTTGTTGTCTTTCAATTAACTCTGCTGGTTCATTTGGATCAGCATTTTCGTCAAAAGTGACATATTCCTCCTCTCTGATTTTAAAGCGATTGCATGGCCATAGCCCGCAGGACTCAAAACCATTAATGCCTTTGTCCAAACAGACTGATCGAGGATATGATTCTCCCATTATTTCTGCGATGTTTGCCTGCTTTATTACGGAACCAGGATGGTTTCGCATCCAAGAAGAGGAAGCAGCACTAAAATTCTGTTTTAATGATTTAAAAAATGACCTATCTAGCGGTTGTAACTTGTGCGTTGTATGGGCAGGCAGAGATAACATAATTATTCCATACTCCCTTGCAAGATTAATAGCATCGATGTTTTTCGTGTGCGTCGAATGTCCGTCTAAGACAAGAAGAACTTGATTCTCTTTAGACTTTTCCAGTCTCAAACACTTTATAAAATGTTCAAGCCATTTCATGAACAATTCCCCCCCCCAATCCATCCGCTTTCTGAACACTCATAAACGGTGTTTGGTGGCCCTCCACGCTTTAAGTCATCTGTCATTCTTTGTCGTTTATATATAAGCATGGGTGGAACGAATTCACCAGCAGCGTTCATACAACAAATGCATGTAGTGTTAATACCACGTTCACCGCTAGTTACAGCTCCGACTTGGTGTTTCCCTCTTTGAGCCAAAACTTTAGAAGGCTTATGCACTGTACTCAAACCTGTCTCGTCCATGTTATAAATTTTTTCAGATGTAAATTGGCCTATATCCAAGATTGATTCGTATTTGTCAAAGAAAGCCATTACAGTTTCTTTGTTGAATCCTTTGCAGCGAGCACTTGATGTTGCTTCTGGCGTTCGTAACGATATTTCAGGGTGATCTTTCATAAATGTATAATACCACTTCCAACCGGCTAGTTCTGATTCACTGTTAAATCTATGTTTCAATCCGTATTTTTCTGTTAACTGATATGCTAAGCGTCGTGAGTCGGTAATTGTAAGACCAAAAAATCTCGATTCTAACGATAAAATATGTCTCACAAGTTCTGTTTCCATTTCCATGGTTAAATCTTTTGGACGACCTATTTTTTGGTGTTTATTTAGTCCTTTTAAATGTCGTCTAAACGTTGGTTTCGGAACGTTATACCTTCGACAAACTTCATTAAATTTCAAGTCACCATTTTTATATTTCTTAATTGCTTCTTCCATGTCGTCTTTGCTCCAAGAGTTATATCTTCTTTTTGACATGTTGCCCTAAAATAGTAACAAAAATAATCGAAACAATTAAATAAAAAAAATATATATATTAATTAAGTAGCTAATAATATACTGTGAAATAATAAATAGTTTTCCTAAATCGTACCGGTACGTTTTAAGAAGTTGCTGCGAGTACGAAATATAACTATAACTATAACAACGATAAATGCTGTTGTTTGTTAGTTTTAAATATTATATTATGAAAATAAATTGTATAAAGATTAAACAAAGAATACATTTTAACTCTTAATTACATTAGGGATATTTAAATATTGACATTATATAATTGGAATTATAGTAAATCTTTCCTATTTCCAACACCAGGTAAGCATTTACTGGAATCCGCAGAGATAATGACAGCTTTGTAGCCTAAAAAAATGTCAAGGATCATGTCAATAAGAACGAATAATCCTCGTCGAACAAATATATAGGTAAATTTATTTAAAATTTAAACCCTAGGGATGACTCCCTACAGTAAAAAACAAATGATGGTACCTAAATACCAAATTAAACCAGTACACCATAAATCATAATTACAAAAATTATCTAACTAAAAAGCGTACAAGTCATACATTTTTGTATATATAAAGTGCTGGTTTCCAAATTCTTATCAGTACAGAATTTCATTATGATTCTGATTATTAAATCAAAACCAATAGTTGAGTTTATGATTAATAAAGTATATTTGATCAAGTAAGTAAGTAAGTATCATTAAATGTCGATATCAATTTGATTCATAAATAATTATTTATATGATACCATACTTATACTACCACAACTTTAGTTCTTTAGTAGGGATTACAATTTTGCAGCATAAGCTATGCAGAGAAAATAAAAACAGAGGGAGAACAGAGATAAAATAGTCAATTCGTTCTATGTAATATATATGTATAACAAACGAGCGTCGAAAGCATTCACGTTCCTTTTAATAGTTGAAAATAGAACCGAAAGTCTTAATATTTATCTCTTTAGATATCTCTTAACTTTTAATTCTTACGAGCGAAATGTAAAATTTTGATCTACTTAAATTGCGTATTTTGCTGATTCGAAACAAATATTGTTGAGGCGTATTCCTTTGTAAATAGTATAAGAGAAACAACAATAAATTTTTCAAAGATTAATTACTATACTAGCTGCGCCTGCGATTTCGTAAGCGTAGATTTCGAATTCGATACAATATATCCAAATACATACCATTGTATAAATTATATTGCTTCAAAGTTCTTAACTTCGTCAAGCAGTTGTTGCGTGTGGGTGATAGGTAGGTGTATTTCTAGTTTATTTTAATATATTTTATTATGTTTAATCATACATATTTTTGTACAGAGTAGGTAGTTCGATTTCGTTATTTTTTATTGGAAAGGGTTGTTTTAGACCCTGAGGGTAGGACCAAGATAATTTTTTTATTTCTTATAGTATTAAAACTTTGTTTAAAAAAAAGCCAACTTTAATATAGACATGACAAATATACTCATCATTATTTTATTATTTCTACAAGAACAATGATGGTATGGGTAATTCCAGTGAAATGACAAAAGATTATATATTTATCCGCAATGACATCAAATGGTTTTCTAACGATTTTATATTATTGATGATATTTTTAAGCTAATACTTTACTTGTTTCGATCAGTTGTATTTTATTACATTTGCATATTTATGTGATATCTAATTTAGTAATATTAGAATAATTTAATATTCTTTAAAATTGGTTTTTATATGACGGTAAAAAATCAAACAGTATTCTTAAACTATTGAATATTCACAAATACTGGCTTTTAATAAAAATCACAAATATAAAAAGATATATATTTTAAATGTACTTTATTAATATAGTTTACTTGTAATGTAGTTTAATTATAAATGTAGCTTATAATTTAAAGAAGAGAGGGTTTATAGTCAAGCATTTGTCCAGTTTGTAAAAAACAAAACCACAAAAAAAGTGAAGGAACCTTACTGAAAAGGACTTAGGAGATTATTATGATTTAGAAAACTTGATAATTGTTTAAATACAGCTTTTTCAAAGACTTTAGATAGGAAAGTTAAGATGGATATTGGACGAAACTGTGAATAAGAACTAGGATTGTTTATTTTAGGTAGTGGCATGATATATGCATATTTCCAAGTAAGTAGAAAGGAATTGACTGTTAAAGAGAATTGAAGGATATCTTTTATAACAGATAACAATATGTTGAGAATAGGAACTAACTTGTCACCTGGGATTTTTTTAACAAAAAGTAGTAGCAGTGTTCATGGTACGACAACAGCTTTGCTGAAGGTCAGATAAGACATTAGGTTTGCAAGGGATAAACAATTTTCTTCGCCCGTGAAGTTAAATAACCCGCCAAAATAGCTCCGGTCTCTCGGAGGCACAGTTTGGCTTCAGGGCGGATCAATCGACGCTCAACGTCCTGATGACCCTCTACGGTTTCTGGTTGGACCATCGCGGTGAGGGTGATCAGCGTGTACCGGTGTCGTTTATTGCGGCGACACTGCTAGTCAGTCACTTCCCGGTCATCACCTTCTTAACCGCTGGGTATCCGTAACGGATTTTACAACGCAAGAAAAAATTAATAAATAAGTAAAAAGGCGTTTAATTCAGTATCACATATCTCACATATCTTCACCCGGGACAAACTGGTTTCATACTTTTCTGTACGGTCATCATCAGATTTCATGCTCTGATTGAGATATTCTCTCTGCCGGCGTCCCTCAGGGTGACATTCTATCTCCTTTGCTTTTTCTATTTAAATTAATATCATGACTAAAATAATTTCTTAATACCATCTCTAAACAGACGATTTACAACTGTCCAGGCATAAACGAGTAAAGTAAATATGTATATAAAATATTTGTTTCTTCATAATATCATGACCAGTACATATCCATTTGAAAACCATCCATTTTAGATATAATAGCAAATAAATATAAAATTATAAAATAGTCTCATCTTATTGGAATTACCCCCTAGTAGCACCATTGTTATTTCTAAAACAATACAATTTAATTTACTTGATATCTAGCATATCTTTGTTGATGGCAGTATCTTCAAAATAAATAATATTATTAAAGTCCCTTAAACAAATTTGAATAACTGTAGCTTATTTAGTAGTATTAAATTGCGATTACTTTTTAACCCCCGACGCAAAAAGAAAGGTGTTATAAGTTTGAACGATGTGAAGATCTGTGGTCTGTGTATCTGTGTATCTGTATATCTCTGTCAATCTGTGTATGTGTGTATCTGTGTATATGTCTGTGGCAATGTCGCAGCCAAACGCATGAACGGATTTGATTGCGGTTTTTTTTTAATCGAAAGCCTGGTTCGTCGAGATGGTTCTTAGCTTTGTTTGGTCGAAATAGAAACAATCGTCTATCTGAAAATTTGTGTGTCCGTAGGTTCATTAAGTACAATAATGAAACTAGTAACATAACTTTAAAAAGCTGAATTATTTTACTTATTTACTAGCTTTGTCCGCCTAAAATTCGTAGTAAAAAAAATCCCACTTCCCTTTTTTTGTATTGGCTTCTAAATGACTTATTTTAAGTGATACAACCAAAATTACGACATCGGCAGACATCGCTGACTGTCAAAAGGATATTTAAAGTTTTTAACAAGGATACAATATTAGGTACAGTAATTATTGTTATACCTCTCTTGTTATTACTTAAACATCCATTTAAATACTTTTAAACAAAGTAATTAATAAACATTCTAACCATTTATTATACTTACAGGTTTTTATTGAACATAATCAAAATATGACCATGTAAACTTGAGAAATTCTGAGCTACACAATCAACATTATTTTCACCATGAACTTGCAGGTCTACTTTTATTAAAAAAAATCTATTTTAAATGATAAACATTCAGTTAGCTATATGTATTAACAAAATTGTCTATGAACATTCACAAAAGCCATTTTTGAGCCGGTTTGCACGGTTCCATACCGGAGTGCGCCGGTAGACCATACCGCCGCACGCGCAGATTCTATATTTTAAATCTGTAATATCTTCGAAAATATTTATTTAAATTACATGCTGTAAGTGGCTTTATTGTTCCATATTAAATGTAAAATGTATTAAAGTTACTTAAGGATTAAAGCTGTATTTCTTAAAATCGTTTCTTAAATAACCTATTATTTTTCGTAAAAAGTAAAGGATAAAAATTTGCTATTGTGGATACCTAAGAGATAAACATATACCATTGCGGATTTTCTTGTAGAAATTTTTAAGGTATACAATACTTAGTACATTATTTTAATCTATCTCATAAAGTTCAACCAGCGCGCGTTTGCATTGTAAGCTCAATGCGGTTGTTTACGACTTCGCATTAAAAATCTTAAAATCATCAGTGGTTCTCTAATATATAAAGCATGTTATTATACATATAAACCTTCCGCTTACTATCTATTAAAAAAAATTGCATCAAAATCCGTTTTAAAGATCTAAGAATACATACATGCAGATATAGGGACAGACGCGAAAAGCGCCTTTCCTTTACAGTATGTAACTTGCTGTGCCTGCGACTTCGTACGCGTAGTTTTCGATTTTGATAAAAAGTACTCTTTGTACTTACTAATGTATGTAAAAACTATAAACCTTCAAACTGGTAAGAAGCAATGGTACGACAATAAGAGATTATTAACTTCTTTATTTGTTAACCGATTGTTAAAAAAAAAACAAAATATAAAGTGAATCCCATGACTATATATTCCCGAAAACTGCATCCAAAACTATTAATCCGTTTCTGAGATTAACGTGCACAAATATACATTGCGATTAACGTGTACAGACATTCAGACGAACAGAAAAAACGAAAAAACATTGTTTTGGGTTCTCTTGCTTACCTATATTAAGTCCCCCGTATGAAATTTTGAAAATCTTTTTTTTTTTGTGTTGTGTAAAAGACTAACAGAAAAACAGACAAAGATTTTAAAAATGCTGAAAATGGATTCTATTAGTAATTACTTCACATCCTGGTATAAATTTAAAAATATTTTCAATGTTTACTCCTCTACAGATTTATTACAATGCATAGAATAAGATTTGCATGGTACCTATTACGTCATTGTCATAAAGTGTCATAACTTTATAATTTCTTAACCGATTTAGATGAAATAAACACTAAATGTTAAGTGAAGACGGTGATAATATATTTCTGAAAACCGCATTCAATTTGGTTAAGTAGTTTCTGATATTAGCGTGCACAAACATAGACATACAGAAAAACAGACAAACTGAAAAACCATTGTTTTGGGTTCTTTTGCTCTTATAAAGATTTAAGATAATTTAATTTTTTATAAGGTGATATTTGTTTGATCATTATTTAGGTCAAAAGGTTCATTTCAGGAACAGGTGTACCATGAATTCTAATGGAGTAATTAAATTAGGAAAAGAATTGCAATTCATATGGAAAAGATTTTGTCGTAAATCTGAAATTCATCGTAAATCTGAAATTCTAATGATAGTGATATGGCAGGTGAATGTAACGTATAAAATCTAATGGTTTTATACGTTATATTACTAACACTTCAAAAGGTTAATTAATTAGTGAGTGTAACCTTTTGAAGTATTTGTCAGTTTTGAAGAATTTAGTTTTTATCTGACAGCCCATTAAAAAGGTTATGTAACATCGGAAAGGAAAACTTATGTCATATTTTATTGTTATTTAAATTATATGTATCAAAAATTAAACTTTTTGCTTTCGGGCTCAACTATCTTAATAGCTCATTAACTATCGTGTCATAACCATATCGTGTCCTGCCAGAAGTGGCCGTGTTAGGTGTTTTCTAATGATATATATTTATATTTATTTAAAAACAATGATGGTACAAACAAATAAAAATTTAAGAGATGAGACATACATTTGAAGTCACACTACTATAGAAGTTGGTAATGGTGTATTATTTTAAATACAGCAAACAACTGTAAAGGTAAAATAATTTTAAATTATGTTTTGTGGTAAAAATATGATTACTATTGTCACTCTTGTATAGTAAATTTAGATAAAAACGTTAATTTTATGTACATAAAAAAAACATATAATTGGTTCTTCAATTTAGTTATTTTTATGAAATGCGATAAAAAAAGATTTAGCGAGCGATTAGTGAATTGATTAGTGAAAAGTACACAAATATAATACAATATATTACATCTACATATATGTATATATTTACAAATACATACTTATAACATAATGTTTGTTAAAAAATTAAATAAAAAATATCCTATTCCCGTGGAAATTTTATATATATAGGCATTACATTGCTACGATATTAAACTGAAAATAATAACATACATCCACATCACACACACACGACCAGGACTTTATTCAGATATACGTATTAAAGCATATGGATTCGAAATATTATGTTTTTGAGAAACAATTTCATAGAACATCATTTTTGCGTAACTTTCACCGTTTTCGCAGCGCACGCAGTTTTTTGTTTATTTTTTTACACCTTGCGTTAGAATATTCAAGTTTTAGTAATCATCCCTAATTTTTTGAAAATAAAACATAGCCTATGTCACTCGGGAATAGTGTAGCTTGCCAACGGTGAAAGAATTTTTGAAATCGGTCCAGTAGTTTCGGAGCCTATTCATTTCAAACATACAAAAAAATAGACAAACCTTTCCTCTTTATAATATTAGTATATCTTATTTTATATTAGATATTTTGTGCTAAAACTTAAAAACACCGGCACAATGAAGTTGTTTAATGTAAAATTCTGGAAGGGAAATTGCTGTCTACCGTGAAAGCAATAATGAAGACGTCAATGATGAGATTCACTTAATTAACTTCTAAATGAAGTTGAGGTCGCTCAAGTTGAAGTTTGTGCGCAGAAATAATAATGAGTCTCGTGATTGAGGACAGGAGAGATTATTAACATTGATTTCAGTGAAATGTTTGTTTAACTATTTGATCGATTTTTAATTGATAAATGGACCATAAAAAATTATATGCACAAAAAAAATATTAAAAATATTGCTTATTTTATGGATCATAGCTAAAAATATAGTTATATTTTTGCATGGCCACTTTGAAAGTTTTAACAATTTTTTTATTTTGAAACGCTGGTGGAGTACAATTGATTTTGTAATGTAAACTAACATTTAAATATATATTTTTCTACTTATTACCAGCACCGTATTTTTTAATAGGTATAGATTCCATTCTGCAATATGTACGGTAAAATATAAAAAGATATAAAATTAATATGTAGTTAAAAAATAAATGAACTAAAATAGTCGAAGTTACTAAAGGTTAAAATAAAATATTTATTTCCCGTTTAACCATGCCAAACAAATGCAAATTATTAATTTGATTTAAAAATTTAAAAAACAGTAAACATTATCCGAATAGCATTTTTTTTCTTACTTTTTACATCAACATAAATAATCGAAAAAAAACACGTTCTAAAACCAGATTAAAATTTTAAAATCTTATAACGTATCAACTAAACCTTATAAAAAAAATGGTACAAATGTGTCCAATATAAACGAATTTCAGAGGGTTACTTTTTGTCGTTCTCCAATTAGCATGAAATTACCTATATGTAATAGAAAATCTGAATATAAAAAGGATTTGCGCCGAAAACACGTTAGTGGAATGATGACCTTATAGTGTAATAAGAGACTGATGAATTGTTTTATCGCGCAAATTAGTTTTTATGACTGTCACTGAAATAAAAGCGCAACAAGTAAATAAATGTATGTAAGCTCTTCCCACCGTGTTTGCGATATCATAAAAGGTATCATATTAAATTTTGATTTTATCAATATGATTCAGGAATTACTTTTTTAATCCCAGGTTTCTTTTTCTTTACATTATATTAAGTATCAATTTCCTTAAGGAACCAAAATAGCAAAAAAGAGAGATGTGTAAGTATACCAATCTCTCAGTAGATAATAAACTTATAATAATAGACTTATAATAACTAAATCTATTTATGTAAATTTACAATGACACATGTTATATCTATAAATAAATATAAAACCTGTTTACTTTATTTGAAGCCTACATTTTTGTTACGTAATATTTCATAAATTCTTGATTCCAATTATTAAATAGGGTTATATACATTTAAAAAAAGAAAGAAATAAATTTAAACAGAAGAATAGATACACATAATTATACATTTTACAAATGCTAAATATGTGTTTAATCGTATTTTATTTAACATCATACTTGTACTATATTTACATTGTCTGGTGTTAGTAATAAATAGATGATGTAATAAATAATTGGAACCATTAATATAACTTTTATATATTTTATGTCTGTATACACATGATAGTTTTGGATTGTTTTATGCTTGGAAGTAAAGAATAAAACAAATAAATCAAGTAGAACAAAATATTTGCAAAACGTTTTTTTGGTCGTCTGATAATAATTCAAGAATTGATGTTGGTATATCTAACTAAACGATTAAATAATATTATGGGAGTATCAAAAACATATCAGATTATCATTATTTATCTGAATGGTTTAAATATTTAGAAATAGCTAGTGATTTTATAACTAAATATAGAATTTTACGAGAAAATAAGTACAATACCCACTTGTCAAAGTAATAAAATTAATAGATATAATGATTGTTACCAACTGTAGCTTATCTACATTGTATAAGTGTGTGATTCACTTAGCATACTCACTAGCCTTGATACACAACTGTAAAATGTAATGTAACTTATTGAAATAACAATGAAAATGCTCAATTACCGACTGCTGCTAGCAGTAGTCATAATATAACAAGAGGCAAACCGTATTACGACGTAAAAAGGCTCCTTGCTTAGTTAAAAAGTTTATGAAGCGGCATAACAGATTTCACAAAGATGAATCTGATAAAGAAACATACATATTCGTCAAAAACTTCAAAATCATCAATGAAGCCAAAGCGAAGTCTTTTAGTGCTACATTTAATATATAAAAAAAATGCAACTATACACCCTAAGAAAAAAAACTGTTTAGTCAGAGATTTCAAGTAAGACATATATCTTATTATTAACAATATATAGTACACAGTGTATACATCTGAACCAGACGTATATGCGGCATTACGGTAACGCCGTTATCTTTCCTGCAATAGGAGGGAATGAGACATCACTTTTATTTCGTATAGCTTCATCTCTTTTACACTATGTTGCAAATTAAATCCCTAACACGCACTTTTTAAAATAAATTATAATATTCGATTAAAAAATATTCTTCTTTTTTATTCCTGGTATATTAATAGCCTTGTATAAGCGAAGCTTACTTGGTTAGTTTTAAAATTGATTGATTTTTTGATACCATCTATAAATTAAAAATAATAACGCACCATTTATCTATTATTATTATTCATAATATTATTATCACCTGGGCCCTTATTCTGTATGATACACGAGATTTCTTACGAATAACGCGTGACGTCACAACGCGCTGTAAACCTAAACGCCATACATAAACGCGGCAAGATGTGAAATTAAAAATTGTATGCAATAACGTATTCGCTATGACCAGTTACGCACCGCGTTACGATAAAATCGTGGAATCGCGGTTCCCTATGCCAATGTCAAATATTAAAACACGTTGTCGTGTGTAATGGTCTTGTTTTCAAAATTCAAAATAACGTGCTTTGAGCTTGCGCGTTTATAATAACGTTAGTACGTTTTGATACTTTTCTATTAAAATAAATTTATTAAGTGAACAAATTAACAAAGTATTATTAAAGTTAAGAAATAACGTACATTATTTACAATAATTATAAACTATATTCTTTATAAATGTTGTTATTCTAATAAATGCGACTACTACCAAAGCTCTGTCATTGTTTCTTCGTTATTTTATATTTATGTTTCTATGTT
Organism: Napeogenes sylphis; assembly: GCA_959347405.1. Lineage (NCBI taxonomy): Eukaryota > Metazoa > Arthropoda > Insecta > Lepidoptera > Nymphalidae > Napeogenes > Napeogenes sylphis. The sequence continues at coordinate 46,990,223 of OY365776.1, read as the reverse complement.
ATAGGGATAATTTAAAATACCCCATAAAAAGAGATTTTATTTATTATGAAATTACAACAATTAAACACAAACACACAAAACTTGTAACTTTAAAAAAATGTTTCTCAAATTCCCGTCTATGACATATAAATGGTCTTCTAGTTTTCTTCAACACCGACTTTGTAATGCAACAATTATTACACTAAATAATATAAAAATCTCAATGTAAATTCTATCTGAAACTTTATTCTCTGTTATTTATTTATTTATTTTAGGATATTTGTCTAAGAATGTGGTAGACATTACAATGACATAACATTGATATTTGATGACATTACAAGTATTTATGTCAATTTATATACATCATAACGCGTTCTAAACTTTAACGCGCCACGATATGGAATTGACAAATTGTATTTTGCACGCCACACGGTGAGTTATCTATGTGCAGTTTTTGATTTCACATTACGGGTACATCAATGACTCTAACATCGGTTTTTATTCGAAGGTACCGGTTTTAAAAATATTTTTATTATTTGTTTTTAATATTTGTTTTTAGTAGGTTTATTTTAAATAAAGCGTCACCTTAAATTTATTTTTAAGCTACCGTAAGTCTTATTTTATAATGTTATTCGAATTTTTGTAGGTTTGAAACCAAAAAATAATCTTAAAATTTTTCTAAATTACCGATTAGTTTTAGACGAAAATAGGAAAAAATTTTAAGTAACAAGTTTTGAGTGTTTTGTCTTGTTTATTGTATTTTTAATTGCAATGTATAGTTAGGTAATAAATAAACTCTTTTTTCAATGGCATTTTAAATGATCGTTTTAATACATTACATAACGATAAAGCTACAAAAGAACCATCATACATGTTTTGGTAATGCTCGTATTTATTAAATTAAAAATAATTGTAAAGAATGTTAATTATAATTATAATAAAGAATATAATTTTTTAACTTTATAATACTTTTTAAAATTAAATACCGACATATTTATTTTTATAAAAACGTGCCAACACTTACCACGTTTTTTGTAAACGCGCGATTTCACAACATGTTATTTTGACATTTAAAAACAAGCCCATAACGCACGTCAACATGTTTTTAGGTTTGACAATGGCATAGACAATACGATCCCATGAAGATTTCACGAATTTATCGTAACGCGGTACGTAACGCGACTATTTGCTTATAGAGAATAAGGGCCCTGACTAGAAACGTTTAAAGTGGATTGGCAGTTGGTTGCTATGGAAATACTAAATAATCAAAATGACAGGCATATAATTTACATAAACCATAAAAAAGAGCGCGGGAAAACTTTGAATTGTCCAAGCAGGAAATTTAAATTTATTACTAACTATTCGTGGAATACTCTTATTTTACAGTAAAAAATATTATTTAAAAACAGTAAATAATATATGTAAATAATATATAACATGCGAAAGCAATCTAGGCGAAAACGAAAAAAAGACGATAATTCGTTAGAAACGGTCCAGCCCAGTGAAGACGAATCTAGTGATGAATCAAGTCCAGAGGATGAGGCTGATAAGTATACACCTTATTTTGTTACAGACTATACTAGGAGATACCCTGAGGATTCTACAACTACAGAGTTTGAAGTTTTTATAGAATTTGCTATTTCTGATACCCCCATCAGAGACCTTATTTCCATATCAATCTGTATAAAAAGATTCAATAAAGGAGTCAAATACTTAAGAAGGATGAATAAATTTAAAATACAGGCATTTTTTGAAAAATTCAGCCTGACCAATGCCTTTCTTAATAACAAAACTTTTTTAAAGATTACCAACTCCAATCGAGCATCCCAGCAACAACCACAGAAATTACTGGTGTCATAAGAAATGTTCTAATACAATTCACAAATAAAAAGATTTTTACACTGCTTTCAAGCTATAAGAAAATCATCTCTATAAGAAAGATTATTAAAAGAACAAAAGTTAATAATTCTTTTATTCAACAGCTAACACAAACAGTTGCAATAACTTTTGCATCTTCGGTCTTGCCAGACTATATAGATCTAGAGGGATGGCACCATGACATCTCCATGTATGTATCACCAGTCAAACAATGCTTCCGCTGCCTAAGGTATAGACATCTTGCCAAATTCTGTAAAAACGCCGAAACATGCAGCATCTGAAAGGAAAAACATAGCTATAAAGTCTGTTCAGTCCCTTCTGACCAAGCAAAATGTTTTCAGTGTGATGGTTATGTTAGCATTTCAGCACAGTGTCCAATTAAACATAAGAATATAAGTGAAAACAATAATAAATTTTATGCCACATTCTTTTGCTGATATCCTCAGCCAAATTTTCCATCTATAAGTAACAGAAATAAAACTCCTAAAGCACCATTTGATCATTTAGCTTTATTGAAAGCTGATGATAATTCTTTAAATTTATTGATACGATCTATTGTAAAATTAATCACTCTGCATTAAACTCAGGACACCCAAATTTGCTCGAAAAATGTACTGAATATTCTGATAGAAAATTTTAAACTCAGTTAAATTCAAACTAATACTAATACCCAAAATTCCATTCAAACTTAAAGATTACACAATGGAATGCTCAAAGTTTGATGAGCAATCGAAATATATTTACAAAATTTCTCTATAGTAGTAATATAGATATAGCTTCAATCTGCGAGACTTGGCTGAGGCTTCACCATAATTTTAAAATTAAAGGATATCAAATAGAACATAGTGATTGTGGTAATAAATATAATGGCGTAGCTATTATTATTAAAAATAATATTTAATATAATAGACTTCACACTTATTTTGATAATTCTTTGCAAAATTATGTCATTAGCAAGTCTTTATATTCCAAATAACAGTAATCCTATTTTTTCTAAGTCTAAATTAGTAAACTTCCTGAACAACTTACCTAAACCAACTTTTGTTGCTGGAGATTTTAATGCCCATCACACAATTTGGGGCTGCCATTCTATCAGTTCTCGTGGAAGAAATATCTTAAATTCTCTGGATGAATGTGGCATGGTCTCATTAAACGACACGCAACCTACTACTGTAGGTACTAATAAATGGAAACAAAATGGCCTAGACCTTTCTTTGGTCACCCCTTCTCTAGCCCTCCATTGCAGTTGGAGAGTGCATGGTGACAACCTTGGAAGTAATCATCTGCCAAAAATATCAGAGATGTCCTTAAAAACACTACTCTTACAACAGAAAATGTTTTATCAAACAATGTAATTTTTATTATAAAACTGGAATACATACACTGAAGTAGTCATTATTATGTTGAAAGATTTAATTATTATGAATAATAACCCATTACAATCTTATTATGACATTTGTAACAATATCACTTCTGCTATAAGTAAATCTATTTTTACAAAGAACTTTATATTGTCTGAACCAAACAAAATTAATAAAAAGCTCTATTACAAACATCCACCCCTGCCGTGGTGGAATGAAAGGTGTGTGTGAAATAAAAGCAAAGAAGCTTTTCATATTTTCAAAACAGTTCCAACCGAAAAAAACTTTATTCAATTGCAAGCACAAAAAAAAAATCTATCAAAATGGAAAGAATTAATAGCTGGAAGAAATATTGCTCAGATATAAATAGAAATACTCCTGTATATTAAGTTCAATTCCTCTAATATTTATGGTCCTAGACTATCAACTAAAGGAGTTGTCAGGAAGGAATCCTAAGTCCTTTATTATATACTATATTGTATGTGTATAGATTAAATGAAATTTTGGTGTCTGAAGTGACAAATCTTCAATTTGCAGATGATTTGGCTATATATTTGAAACACTACTGGAAATTTTTTTCAATCTACAAATGAAATATTAAATTTAAGTTTACGAAAATTAGAGAAATATTTTTCTGTTTTAAACCTTGACATAAATACAGTAAAAAGTAGCGTGGTTGTTTTTACAAGAAAAAAATTAACGTAAATTCTATTAAATTGATTAATAACAAAAAAGTCTTAAAATTAATTGAGAAGCCAAATTTTTAGGTGTTAGATTTACAAATAGTCTTTTATGGAATAAATACGTCAATTGCATATCAGAACGAGCTCTGAGAGCTACAAATATATTGAGGTGTTTGTTAGGCAGCCAATGGGGTGCTGATCCAAAAATTATTCTTATAATATACAAAGCTTTGGTACGAATTCATTTTGACTATGCCTTTTTTTGTTATTGTACTAATGTTAATCTTGTAGATAAATTAAAGAAAATTTAAAATATTCATTTAAGGTTAATTTTAGGGGCTTTTAAAACTTCACCAATAAATTCAATGCAAGTCGAGTCTAATTTACCTATCAGATTTCAACTTCTAAAATATTCTTTTCTTATATAATTGTTTCGTGTGATTAATAATCCTTTACTTTTGAAGCTGTCCAAGCTTTCTCCTGTACATTTTCTTACGACTGAATTGAATGATATATTGGAATTCAAAAACAATCTTAATATTTATAGCAATGCTGTACTTTCCTGTTATGAGGGTAACTATAAAAGTAACATTCAAATAGTTATTGACAAAATTTTACTAATAAACAAGAATTTCGTAATAAGTAGGGTCAGTTAAAAGATTATAGAAAAAACTACACTGATGGCGCCAAAAAGAAAGAAAAAGTTTCGATGGCGTTTTACGATTCAAGCATCAAGATGGGTCACGGCTATAGATTACCTGGTAATATAAACATTTACACAGCGGAAGCTTTTGCAATATTGGTGGCTTTGGAATACATAGAAAATACTGATATAAGCGTGAAGAAGTTTCTTATTGTTTCCGATAGTATGAGTGTCTTGACAGCATTATCGAATTCCTCGTTTAATGTTCATACTAATTATATTATCCACAAGATAAGGCAAGTATATTATAGGATGCGGTGGGATCAGAACAGAAAAGAAGTTTCATGTTTACTCCATCACATATTAACGTCTATGGGAAGGAATCAGCTGATAGTCTTGCCCGTATAATAGTTAATAGTCCCCAAAACTTTCCAATAAAAATATTTAATTGCTTCTCTCTGATTGTTTACCATAAATCAAAAATAAATTTAAAAACAATGGGATGTCTCATTGGGAAGAGATATCTCTTATAAAAGGAAAATGGTATAGATATATTAACACAAATATTCGTCATTCTGACAGAAAAGTACATTCATCGAAAATTTTACGTTACAATAAATCGCCTTAGAATCGGACATGGACATTTCAACGAACATCTACACAGAATGAAAACAATCTCTTCTCCAACATGTGATTTCTGTAACTTAGACAACCAGAATTTAAACTACATTTTCTTTGATTGCCCGCAATTTAATATACACAGACTAATTTTGATTGATGAACTATTAAGTGCTTACAAAAAAGTCCTGGAAATCCCGCGTTTTATTCAGGATCTTCTTAAGAATCAAGAAACCTATCTCATTATCTACAAATTTATAATTAACACTATTGAAAAACTTTAACCGGATCTGAAATTAATATAACAATGACATGATACGACTAAACGGAAAAAAATATAAAAAATTGTTGATACAGTATTTAATAATTAACGATAGACAAGGCTAATGCCTCGCTATCATATCATCTTCATTCAGATGACCCTTATTAGGGTAAATTGCAAAGATAAACTACTAAAGACTTGGCAGTGTGGCATAAAGCTTTAGCCTTTCCTTAAATTCAAGATTAAGAAATAATTAAGAAATTATGAAATATAATTTATAATATTTAAAATACATCGATTGCCTGAAATAGAAGAAGTCAGAAAGAAAAGAAGTGCGACTTTGGGTGAAAAATTGAGCATGGGGTTCCTGATCTCTGCAAAGTCTGTTTTGTTATAACTAGGATGAACAACAACTCGAAACAGCAAAAACAATTTTGAAGAATAATTTTATTTGTGATATAGTGACGATCCAAACATGTTAAGAGGACTAAAGTTATTATTTTTAAAGTGGATTGTGTACATTTGTTGAAGCATCAACATTTGTCTGTATGTGTTTCTTCTATGAGAATATTATACGTCACAAACAGTCGATTCACTTCTTACGTTTTGGCCTTTTAATTAATATTAATAAAAATATATTGTTGAACAGAACAGCAGAATAGTTAAAGGTATAGCCTTTATATTTATAATATAATAAATGAGTTAAGTGTGTTGAACGTAAACAGTAAAAATAATCATAAAATAACAGTTAATCAATTTAGACTAACTAAAAGACAGAAATGATTTTACAAATCATTTTTGTAAATAGAAATACCCTTTAAAGTCCTTGTAATTTTGAGAGTATCATATAATTATATGTGGTGTGGTTCGCTAGCTGTTCTAAATAAAATACGGTTTTAATGAAAACACATATATTGAGCTTAGTAGCACAAACATGACATTCAAAAATGTTTGGCGCCAACTACCTTCACTTAGCTAATCTTATTCTGACAACAAGAAAAAACAAGTAAATTAAGCATACCTTCATACACAACACTAGCCTAGACTTCTTTTGTAGTATTTATGCATATTGTAGTTGCTGGATAAAATAAATACGTAAATTATAAAGTAATAATAAGAAAAGCTAACTTAAAATAATAAAATTGGGCATAAAAATAATATTACATTGTAAAACCGTCTTGAACAACTAACGATTTCCAAATGTCAAAATTAGACATAAAAGTAATATTACTTTCATGTTTCTATTGTCAAAAAATAGTTCATGGTACCAGTTAATAATGTTTTGGTTAATATGGTAAAAGAACGAATAATTTAGGATGACGTCTTCAAAACTTCTGTTCTAATTGTATTTATGCTTACAAATAAATGTAACTTGATCAATTCCATTGTGATTTCCATTTACTTCCTTCTCTATATCAATACAAAACATCTGTCAAACAAATAAAATTGAAAATTTATTTTGAAAAATGCAACCATTCCATCAATATTTTTTTATGACGTTGTCACGTTCAAGTGTCGTCAGTAAAGCGACTTTACAGACAACCACGCAACGGTCTTTTAAGATCAACTTAATCAAACCTTACATGTAACTTATAGTAAGTTGTTGAATTATTGACATTTAAAACTATTACTTTTGTTATAATAAGTATTATTACAATATTATTCAATAATCAAGCGAGCATGAGAACGCAAAACAATGGTTTTTCAGTTTGTCTATACGTTTGTGCACGCTAATCTCAGAAATAGTTTAACCAATTTGAATGCGGTTTTCAGGAACATATTATCACAGTCTTCAACTAACATAATTATTTATATCATTTTAATCGGTTAAGTAATAAAAAAGTTATGTTAATTTATGTCAATCAAATAATACGTACCAAATAAATCCACTTGTATACATGTAATAAATCTGTTTAGAAGTGGTATCTGTATATTCAAAATATTTAAAAATTATTTAGATGTGAATAGATAATTAACAGAAGCCATTTCTAACATTTTTGTGATTTTTGTCAGTTTATCTGTTTCTCCTTTAGTTGTGCACGCAACACGAAAAAAATATAAGGCCAATGTAAATAACTTTTATAAAAAAAAAAATGAGCGTCACTCGAGCGAATAACATTTAGATTTTCACTTTCATTTCACTCTATTCACTCTATCAAAAGATAAACGTATTGCAAGTGTTCAATAAATTTACATACATAAAATAAAGTTTTACCGCCTCGTTGGTCGAGTGGTTAGCGCAGACGCCTAACGTGTCACGGCGCAACGGGGCTCGGGTTCGATTCCCGGCAGAGCACAGGCATTTATGTGATGAGCATAGATGTCTGTGTTTCTGGGTTTGGTCGTTTATTAAATATATTCTCAGTATTTATATGAGTATTTCTATGTATTAGTAACGTTGTCTAACACCCTTAACACAAGCAAATAATTTGCTTACTTAGGGGTTAGATCAATGTGTGTAATTTGTCCGATATTATTATTATTATTATTATTATAAAGAAAATATAAAAGTTGAAAATATCTATAAACATGTATAGCCATATTAAGCTTATTTACATGTATATAAATATAGAATGAAAATTAAACCAATACGGGCAGGAATTCAAACCTGCAACTCCTGGGAAACCGTCCCGTCGCTTTACCAATTGAGCTTTTATTCCAATTACTATATAGCTTTAACGATAGCATTATTTATAAACTTTATAAGGTTTATAAATAATGATATTCTCTAAAAATTATAAATAATAGATCAAAGTTGTAAAACTCTTGCATCCCTCGAAACTCCAGATTCTTTACAATTTTCTTTCTGCTCTTTTACTAAATGTGATGTGATAAGAAGAACGTACTATCCATTTCATCGAATGCTGATGGTGCTGAGCATTAGCCGGAATATGATCGTACCCATCCTAGATGTTATCTCTCCCATTTTAATTCATTTCTTAAACCATTCCATTACCATTAAATTTCAGTGATTTCCGTCCCATCTCCATTTTACCCTTGCTATCAAAAATACTTAAGAAATGTATCTTTGAACAACTCAGCCTATATCTTAACAAACATCACTTTTTACGTTACTTTTTACATCACTTTCCGCTGGCCGCCCGCAGATAGTTGGGGGCCCAATTAGTGGGATAGCCAACCACGAAAGGCTGCCCCGCCAGCTGTGAAAAATCCCAGGGTGGCTCCATCGTGCTGGTTGGAGACGAGGAGGCCCGATGGCGATCCCTGGGGGGGTTCGGGCGTCCCCGCAGTCCCCAGACTAGCCTCCCAGTGGCAAGACATCACCAATTTCGACGTCGGGTTCGATACGTACCGTCTCGTTCAACTGCCATTTCCCATCCCTATTCACTTTTATATTTATTTTTTTTTATGAAAAAGTTAAGAAAAAGGAACAAGGTTACACAGCGGTTGCACTCCTCCTCATATAAAGTGCACCTCACTTATATCAGGGGTTTGCACTCAAATCTTTTAGTTGTCCACTACCACCTGGAGACAGAGCAGCCGCACTTGCTCTTTTTGACGGAGACGCAGATACAATGTCCTTTGAGCGCTGCATACTTGGATTATCCCGGTTACTCGTTAGAGCACAACTTTCGCTCACGGGCCGGAGTCAGTGTGTACGCGCGGAACGACCTCTGTGTTCAGCGTCTCCGTCACCTTGAAGACCCCACTTCTTCTTCCCTATGGGTTTTATTGGATACAGGAAACGAAAAAATCCTGTATTCCTGTGTCTACCGTTCGCACAGAGGTGACCAGGAGACAACTCGTTTATTTGAGTATCTCAGTGAGGCTGCAGATATGGCTCTGTATCAGTACCCTTCGGCGCAGCTCGTCTTTCTGGGGGACTTTAATGCCTGTCATCGGGACTGGCTGTTCCCGTACCAGAAGACCGACCATGCTGGAAGAGAAGCGCGGAACTTTGCGTTGTCCTTGGACCTCTTTCAGCTGGTGAAGCAAGCGACAAGGGTACCAGATGTGGTAGGCCTTACAGCCAATTGCCTGGACCTTCTGCTGACAACTGATCCGGACAGGTATCGTGTAGAGGTCACGTCCCCCTTGGGAACCTCCGATCACTGTCTGGTGAAATCTGTATTTACATATTCCCCACCAGCTTTCGAACCACATGGTGTTAGGCGAGTATGGAAATACAAGTCAGCAGATTGGGATGAGATGCGGCACTTTTTTGCGTCTTATCCTTGGCGGCAGGTCTGCTTCTATTCTTTGGATCCGTCGAGTTGCGCGGATGCTATAACCGATGTGGTGCATCAGGCAATGGAGTATTTTATTCCTTTTGCTGACGTACCCATCGGTGGCAAAGCTCGCCCATGGTTTAATGCCGAATGTCGTCATGCACATGACCGAAAACATTCGGCATACCTCATTTGGGCTCAAAGCCACAAAACTCCGGATGTAAGTACAAAGAAGAGAGCCTTTAACCAAGCTGCCAAGTCCTATAAAAAGGCATTGCGGAAGGCTCTTCTTGATAGGATCGTTAAGAATGGCGAAAAGCTCTCTGTCAGACCAACTGGCAGTCGAGCTTTCTGGTCTCTTGCCAAAGCGATCGAGTCGAATTTCTGCCAACCCTCACTGCCTGCTCTGCTGAAGCCTGATGGATCCCTGGCCCACACAGCAACAGAGAAAGCGAATGTATTTGCTTCTCTGTTTGCTGAGAATTCGCATCTAGACACTGGCAATGCTTCTCCAGAACATCTTCCTCACTGCGGTTTTTCGATGCCTGAAATCCGCATCACGAACAAAGAGTATGGAGAACATTGTGTCGTTTAGATGTGAATAAAGCCAGTGGTCCTGATGGTATACCAGCCATTCTGCTCAAGACATGCGCAGGTGAGTTGTCTCCTGTATTAACACGTCTGTATCGCCTCTCTTTCAAGACTGTAAAAGTGCCGGAATCCTGGAAGCTTGCCAACGTGCAACCCGTGCCCAAAAAAGGCAGCCGTGCCGATCCTGCCAATTATAGGCCAATTTCAATCACCTCCATACTCTGCAAGATTATGGAGCGTGTATTGAACTCGCGGCTTCTAGCGTACGTAGAAGGTAAAGATCTTCTCAGTGACCGACAGTACGGATTTCGCCGAAATAGGTCCACTAGGGACCTTCTAGCGTACGCAACACACATTTTAGGCGAAGCCATCGAGAGGAACGGAGAAGCGGTCGCCGTCTCTCTGGACGTCTCGAAGGCTTTTGACAGGGTCTGGCATGTGAGCCTTTTAAGCAAGCTTTCAGCGTACGGTATATCTCCTGGTCTGATTGACTGGATAACGGACTTTTTGAGCCAGAGATCTCTCCGTGTTGTTGTCGACGGGTGTTCTTTGGAACCCTTGACAATAAATGCCGGAGTACCTCAGGGGTCCGTTCTTTCTGCAACTCTTTTTCTGCTGCACATTAACGATCTGCTGAAGCCCGGTATCTATGGGTATGCAGAGGACAGCACAGTTGTAGAAAGATATCTGCCAAGTTCTCGGGCTAGTAGAGATGAAGTACAATCTGATAGAGAAGCCATGGTGCAACGTTTGAATGACAAACTTCAGGCAGTCTCCGCATGGGGCAATGCCAATCTTGTCAAATTCAACGCCACCAAAACGCAGACGTGTTTGTTCACCGCCAAAAGGAGCCCCTTCACCTTGGCTCCTACTTTCCAGAATGTATCCTTGGAATACAGTGACTGGCTTCAGTTGTTAGGCTTAGAGATCTCCTCGAACCTCAACTTTGGTCGGTACATTGAGTCCAGAGCAAGAGCAGCAGCAGGAAAGCTTGCCGTACTTGCGAAGGTGCGACAGTACTTTACACCGGGACAGCTTCTTGTATTATACAAAGCACAGATCCGGTCGTGTGTAGAGTACTGTGGCCACATATTTGCTGGTGCCGCAAAGACTCATCTTGCGGTTCTGGACTCAATTGAGAGGCGAGCAAAAAGGCTTATTGGCGACCCTAAATTGGTTGACGCCAAACTCCACAGCCTTGAACACAGGCGTAGAATTGCTAGCCTCTCAGTATTCTATAGGATACATTTTGGTGAGTGTGCGCAGGAATTGCACGACCTAATTCCCCCATCCCCGTTCCTTTGCCGGACGTCCCGACGCACGGCGGGTATCCATCCCTACGTTGTGGACACTCCACCTGTCCGAACGAAGCGCTATGCTTCATCTTTTTTAGTGCGTACAGCGAATGACTGGAACAATCTGCCTGCGTCGGTATTTCCGGCAAAATATAATGTGGGTGTCTTCAGGAGGAGAGTGAATAGGCTGCTAGGTTAATGCGCTTTACCACCTAAGACTACATTTCACTTTCCATCAGGTGGAATGTAGTCAAGCATTAACCTAGTTTTGTATAAATAAAAAAAAAACAAAAAAAAAAAAAGGTGGCGTGTTATCTCCTTTGTTATTTGCAATCTTCATTAATTCTATTACTCAATTTATAACTTCTCTCTATCACATGTATGCGGACTACCTACAAATCTATAGACATTCTAAAGTTTAAGATTTTATCTGCTCCATATCTGCCATTAATAGTGACCGGACTGCAATCTCTGAGTGGAGTAAGCAGTATGGACTTAAAATAAATCCTGCCAAATCCTAGGTCATTATTATTGGCAGTCCCGGTATGATTGCAAGGGTAAATTGGGGAAGCATTTCTCCAATTTTATATAATAATGTGCCTATACCCTACTGTTCTACTGTTAAAAACCTCCGCATTCATCTGGACCAGACGTGGTCTTGGTCTAGTCACATTAAAAAACTTAGCAAGAAAATGTTTGCAACAATGAGATATTTATTGCGAAAGCATTATTTTCTTTCGATTCCTACCAAAATTATGTTAGCAAGTGTGCTAGAATAATAGATAGAAGAAGGGAGTGCCCTTCTTCTATCTATTCTTGATTACACCGATGCAAGCTATCTTAATTTAACTGAGGACCATCTTAACAAACTTGAGCGACTCCAAAACATTGCTATACGGTTCATATTTGGTTTAAGAAAATATGACCACATTTCTGAATTTCGTCAAAAACTCAAGTGGCTTCCAATTTATCGCCGCCGGGATTTACAGGCTCTTTCTCTTCTATACTGTGTATTATTTTAACAAAAACTCTCTCATATCTAAAGGAGAGATTTAAGTTCATTGGACTTCCGGCAGATGTACGATCATCAGAATTCTTAATAATACGAATGCCAGTTCATAATACGAAATTTTTCAAACACTCCTTCACATTCCATGCAACAAAATTATGGAACGCGCTGCCTCTCTTTATAAGAAAATCAAAAATCTTTGGCTAATATTTAAAAAATCCGTTAAAAATCTTTATTTATCAGAAGAAAGCTGAGACGACTTATTTTTAATGTTATGATAATGTTCTTTACTTATGTGTCTAATTATAAGTAATTGTCTAAGTATTGTCAATTTATTTATTTTTAATAGAATTGTTTAGTTTATTAGTTAATATATACATATTATATAAAATTATGTGTGTTATGTATTATGTTTATGTATTAATGTGTAATTATTCGTTTGTATGATTTATAACTTTTGCCACCTATTCAAATATATGCACTAGCTGTTTTAAATTCCTAACAAGATGGTTGTCTGGAAGAAATCGCCTTTAGGCGATAGGACCGCCCTTTATATTTCCCATGTGTTTTTTTTTTGTTTTTAAATTTCATTTGTAACTCTAATATGTATTTTTATGTGGTATACAATAACGTGTATAAATAAATAAATAATGAATAAACCGAAAATTATCAACGTTTTCTGATATTAAACATATTTTTAGGATTTACTTGAACTGTTTTATCATATTAAAAAATATTATTTAACCTAAGTTGGCTTCTTATTCAAACACGGTGATGACAATTTTATTAAGTTTAATATTTTAAGATAATATTGAATTTAAAGACGAACACCGCAGGTCCATTAAGAATAACAAATTAGTTGTAACAAGTCTATAAAGAAAGATTACATGTAGTAATAGTACAAAGTTTATTATGTATTTACATTGTTTTCATAGAAATATGAAATTATTTATGTTTAACAGTTGTAATATTACTCATGAAATTAGTAATTCCATTATAGTCTTTTGTCTTTGAAAACGGCACCGACCGATACCGATAACTATATAACAAATAAAGGTCTCTCTCTTTTAAAATATTAATAATTATAAGAAATTATATGAAAAAAAAATGGAATACTAAATAAATATAGATTAGACCTATACACAATTTCGGTGAAAATATGTTCGTAATTCTCAAATCTGTTTGAATATTTTTGTGTACATATAGAGTCACTTGGATATTCCTGATTCTTATTTATATTTATTTATGTCAACTTAAGTACAGAAGCATATAATTTTTAATTGAAAACCATACATTTTACAAAAGTTACAAACTGTTGTTGTTGTGAGAGTTTTAAAAGTTGTTGGGCTTATCGCCATACGTAAATAATCTGACTAAAAAAAATAAAGCTAAACTAAAAACTAAAAATAAAAAGTGAAATTGTTATAAGTTAGGATAACTTAAATTAAATAAAGTAAACAAGTAAATTAATATACGCATTCGTTCTATTATTATTTTAGAAGTTTTTCTGTGTCACAGGGAATTGTTAGTACACAATTTAATTATTTTACTTTTATATTTATCAAAGGACAGATGGAAACATATAATAAAATTGTCACTGATCGAAAACTTTACATGGAAAATATTAAAAAAAAATATGATGTGGGCCTTTATAAGAGCAAGAGTATCCAAAACAATGGTTTTTCATTTTGTCTGTATGTCTGTATGTCGGTAAGTCTGTATGTTTGTGCATGCTAATCTCAGAAACGGTTTAACCGGTTTAACGGGTCTTAGTTGTTAGACAGTCTCCAACCATCTTCTTTATTATTTTATTTTTTATTTTTATAGCCTTGCGATTCGTTCTTGGAATGTAACAGTGGTCCTTTCTGAGGATTTGTGGTTTACTAAATCTTTATAAAGTGGTTGGGCTTGTCTATGGTATCTTCCCACACTGCTGACCTAGATACAGGTACATCTATTCTTGATATCCGAGACGTGATCCTAACTCTATTAACTTTTCTCCTTTATGTTTGACCTATGTGTAATAGTCACAGACAACTTTTACATTCAGGTACCTTGTAAAGAAATTTTACTTTTAATTAGCCTCACGAATTGACTCACTTTCCTGTGAGGTTATACAAAGTAGGAAAAGAGTTTTTTAATGATAATAATATCAAGAAAACCTAAAGAATTATTTAAATGTTATTTAATTGTAAATTGTTTAATGTGGTTAGTGCATAAGTGACTAATCGTGTTTTATTTGCTCTTAAGTCTATTTTAATAATTATATAAATAGGTTATAAAAAAAATACATGTAGATTACAAATTTAAATACCTACCAGTTTTATTTATAGACAAAAACTACTTAAAATTTACAATAATCTGCATAAATATATTGCCACATCATTTATCACAATAATATAAAGTTATTAAAGACACTGTACTGGAATTCAGGGGAGTTTTTAACTCTCGCTTAAATGACTTTCAATGAGATTAGGGAGTAGCAACACCAGCAGTAAGTCCATCTTCTAATATAAATAGATAGTCCCACGCCTTTAGAAATTTAGTCTTGTACGCTCTGGAGAGCCTCCAGCTTCAGATTAATATTCTCTCACGAAATCATAAAGAACTTAGAATCAGACCCCACATAAAAATTGTACTGATCCGTGGTGTTAGGGAAAATAAGAACGAGGTTGCTTTCTCCAAATTTTTAGATATTTGCTCGCAAAAGCTCAAGCTACAAGATATCTCTCGCGGTGATATTGATAGTTGTCATCGCCTCGAATCTTTAACTGGCCGCAAAACAAGAGCCATACTTTTAAGATCTTATCAAAAGAACTGCAAAGACAAGTGCTGATCTGGTAAAACATGCCTAAAAGGTACTGGAATAACATTTTCGGAGTTTCTTACAAAATGTAGACATAACACCTTTGTGCTAACACGTAAGCACTTTGAAATAACGAATTGCTGGCCAAGAGACGGCCATATTATAGAGTTTAGAAGGTTATCACTATACATAATGCTTGCCACTCTTTTGTTCCGAAACTCCAACGGCACTGCAACAGTGGTTTCAAAAGGTAGTAGGATAATTTATATTGTGCGGTCGACGCATTAAAAAAGTCAGTATATTCAATCCATGAGTAGGCTACCAAGCTGGTGGTATGTGTCATGCTGCTTTCCTGAGAAGAACCGGCCAGAAACTCAATAGTTAATTTTTTTAAATAAAATTTAATAATGTTTAATTTATACATTATCACATCAAACCTGCAAATGAGTCAACAACACAAGTTCATGAATAAATAGTCTTGATAAACTTAATAAAATTATAACTTTTAGGTTTAAAACTAAGAAAAAGAAGAACTAAAGTATCTTGTATAAATTTATTATATATGCGTTCACTCAAGCCCTTGAAAATTTTTAACTTTTTGAACACCGAATTTAGACGTTACGAGTTTTTTCATTTTTATTTCTTGTATTTATTTTATGTCTATGTCTATATTGTTTTTTATATAATTATTTAAAATTGAGGTACGAATAATATGTTATTAAATGTGTATTGAGAAGCCATCGTAAGACTTCCACTTTCTTTAAAAACATCTCTTAACCAACCTCTAACCTTAAATTTATAATTATCTCGTATAGCACTTTTTGGTAAATATTAATTTTGGCAAGACTGAGCTATAATAAAAAACAGTAGAAACAAAATACTATGAAATAACTAAATTAATAAACGAGTCGAATCATATTAACATATATTAATATGGTTTACCTGCGAGTGGTAAAAGATGGGAATTTCAATAGAGCTTTTTATCTACAGTTATACGTGAGAAAATTATTGAATCAGTCAGTTCTAACAGATCATTGTTAAGGAGAAAGCTACAATATCGACTTTATATATTAGGAAGTGTGTTATTTTTATTCTGATTTTAAGATTTCATTTCTAATATAAATCGACTTAGCTTATATGCAAACGTTCTTTAATATTTTTGAAAAAGTTCTTACGTTACTCGGGAACACCGGAGCATGATTCCATTGCCTCTCACCATATAAATCACTTAACTTTTTTCTACTTCTATATATTTCCACAGTTAAGTTAAGTTTCAAGTATTTTGTTATCGTTCTGAGCTTAAAAATATTATTATATTCGTGTAACAAAAAATCTAAAACTTTATTATTTAAATTATTTGGATTGTAATCTGTCATTTCTACTTTACGTACTTGTTGTTGTTTTTTTTAAATGCAGAACCAGATACATTGTACCTTTTATCATCCTAAAACAATAATAAATAAGATTAATTATATTAAAATAAAAGAATGGTCTTTCATAGAAAGTATAAAAGTATGAGTAGCTTTCATAGAAAGCGCTAACTCAAATCAGAAATTCTTAACCCCTTCTCACCTTACCGGGTTTCTCTCCTCTTTTTCCACACAACTAAACTCCGGAACAGACTCCATGAGACCATAAGATGATAACCCAGCAAAGTGAATTTTGAGAGGGCAGTTTATCTTTCTTAATATTGTTTTGAATAAAAGTTTCATGTTTTAGTGACTTATTCTATACTTTGTAAGTACTGTAATTACGGGTTGAATGGAAGAGAATTTAGGTTAGCGGGGATCGCTCCTGGTACCTGATTTTAAAATTAAATAAGCATGTGTAATAAATAAAATGTATTATAAGTAAATCATTCTATAGTGTAATAAACCTAAGTATTAAGCCCTTCTGTAAAAGCATTTTAAAACTTAATGTTAAAGCTATGAGGGCTCCAAACGCTTCGTGGTCTATGAAGAACCACACAACGAACTCGGGCGGATATATATATTTTTCTTATCGTGATCACTGTTTCAAAAAAGTCAATATTAAAAGCAATTTCGGAACAACTAGAACCGTCGCAATCAATCGGAAATCGGAAATGAAGCGTAATGATTTCAGGCAACGAAAAAGAAATAATAACAGTAAAAAAATAATAATTCTTTGGCTTGCCACATAACCAGTCACCGCAAGCAACTCCCGTTCAAGGCATAACGTAAGAGCAAGCCATCACCCCATTCGCCATATTTCAGGGAAGAAGGCAACCCTACTCCCGACGCTAGCGCAAGTAATGACGTCTAATGAATTGGTGTGATGCAGCAGATTGATAAAACAAATATAATTTTCAACAAAAAACAAATTGCGGAGATTACTAGTTATTCGCAATACAATACAATTCATTCCCAGGCCATACCGTCGTCGATGTAATCCTTTACACTATAGTAGGATTTTTTTATCAAATTAATTTTTACATATAATTTAAATTAATTTAAAGTCAAGAAAGCAAATACCGGTAACGTTCGGAAAAGCCCTTTTTGTCCTCATTCCGAAAAACGACAATGTCAATAATCCCAAGGATACTAGACCGATAGCCCTAACAAATACAATTTCCAAAATATTTTTCTCTTTTTTACAAACTAAAATGACGCAATTCATGATTAACAATAGATATTTCAGGCCTAATCACCAGAAAGGGTTTTTGCCCGGAATTTCTGGATGCCTGGAATATAATACGTTAATATCGGAAAGCCTTAAAGATGCTAGAACTAGCGAGAGACAAATTACGGTTTGTTGGATAGACTTAGAAAACGCCTTTGGGTCGGTACGACATGAACTAATGATGTTCGCGCTTAAATGGTATAACTTTCCTATGGTAGTTCGCGACATTATTGCATCATATTATTCAAAATTAAAATTCTCTATAATTTTTAATGAAAACCATTTAAAACCACTTAATTATAACGTTGGTTTATTTCAGGGCTGTTGTATTTCTCCTATTATATTTAATATAGTTATTAATATTTTAATAGACAAATTAATTAGAAATGAAAAAAAGTGGGGCTATCGGTTTAAGTTCAACAACAAATACACAGAATCCATACTAGCTTTTGCAGATGATCTCGCGATACTGACACGTAATCCGAAACAATGTCAGGTACTTTTAAATGTAGTTGAGGATTTCTGTACGTGGACCGGCGGATTGAGGACAAAACCAAGTAAATGTTTTAGTCTGTGTCTGGGTAGACGGAATACCAAATATACCTCTTACGATCCGGGTCTTATAATAGGCGGTCAGTGCGTTAGTACGGTTACGGAAGCGGCTCCGTTTAAATTTTTAGGTAAAAAAATCGATTACCAAGGCCGTACTCCATCGTTGGATGTAATAGTCGATAGCTTTTTAAACGATCTCAAAAAGGTAGACAACCAACCAATAAGTAACGTCAAAAAAGCTTGGATTTACGATAATTATTTAACATCACGTCTAAATTGGCCTTTCCTCGTTTATGATATTAATAAAACCCTTTTGTCAAAGTTAGATGCAAGCGTCATAAAGACATTGAAGTTATGGCTCGGGTTAGCGCACTCAGCGGACTCTTCAACCTTATTTAGAGACCGAAACAACTTTGGATTAAAATTAAAGAAACCATCGGAGCTCTACAAACATCTAAGAGTTACCAAAAGACATATCATCGGAAAATCTAAAGATGATACTGTAACTTCTCTCCCAAAAGACAAAGTTGCCTCAGAGCTCGAGTCACGACTTCAATTCCATAAAAAAATTATGATAGGTGCTCAAACAAATAAAGTAGGGCTAGGATCAAGTAGGAAGGTTCAAGACATAGACATAACAAAATCTTTTATTCGACAAGACGAAAACGATAATTACCGACTCCACGCGATGAGCCTAGAAATTCAAAACGAATGGGTGACCATAGGAGATTTTTGTATTCCACTAGCTTTGAAGTGGCGCACCTTAATTTATGATTGGTCCCCAGCATTATTAAAATTCTATCTTAATGCATTCCAAATGACTCTCCCAGATCAAAGTAATTTAGTAAGATGGGGCAAAGCCACCGAAAAGTCTTGCAACATCTGTGGGGAGGCAATAGGAACCGCGAAACACCTATTAGTAGGGTGTAGGGTACTTCTAGATAAAGGTCAATACTCGCGTCGCCACGACAAGGTATTAGAAATCATACGGGAAGCGGTTAGTCTTTCAGTAGCAAGAGCGCGGAAGGGTATAACAACCACCAAACGATCTATAGAATTCGTAAAAGAAGGCTTCTCCAAAAAATCAAAAGCGAAGCCTTATTCAATATTAGGCGCGGCTCCTGACTGGATTCTCATGATGGACACGTATGAAAAGCATTACAAAATCCCTGGGGATGTTGGTGTTTCGTCATCCAGACCGGACTTATTCCTGTATTCGAAACATCTGAGGCGCGTGATACTTGTGGAGCTTACTGTTCCTTGGGAAACAAACATCCCAAGGGATCACACATTCAAGCTCAATAAGTATTACGAACTAACCAACGAACTGATCAGGAATAAATTTATAGTTAGTTTGTACGCGGTAGAAGTGGGAGCGAGAGGTATAACAGCAAAATCCCTCTATAGCCTACTTAAAGATTTTGGCCTTTCTAGAACAAGCATCGGTTCATTTCTAGAACGTACTTCAAAGGCGGCATTAGTAGGCTCTTTCCAAATTTGGTTAGGTAGGGAGAGGAGTGTGGAGGGTGAAGGTGAGCGTTTTTGCGCATAATAAAGGGGCCCCTTAAACCTACTCCTGGGTCGCAAGTCCCAGGCACTGCTTGCACTCCTCTCCTTGCAACGCGATGGGCCCGGCACCCGCACGGTGAATCCATGGATTGCTAAGAAGCTTCGTCTTATAAACTTAAGGCTTCATTTGGGAGCTTATTTACCTATTTTATGGAGCCTAGCCCAGCACGGCATAGCAAGTTTATTTTTATGTCTTGTAGTAATTTTATGTAAATTACAATTTTTCTTGAACTTTGAAATATTTTTATGAACGTAAATTAAATTTTCATAATTATATTGATTATAAACAGTCATCCTTTTAAATTCTTTACTTGTTTCTTAAAGAGTCTCTTGGTCTCTTATAATATATATTGCTCAAACAGCCCCTTCTGCAGTGTAAATATGGTATCAATGTCAGCCGCATTGCCCCATAAGAGTATACCGTAAGACATTATGCTATGAAGATAACTAAAATAAACTAATCGAGCAGTTTTCATATTTGTTAATCGACATATTTTTTAACCGTCTAAGCAGAGCAGAAATTGATGAATTAAATATATGAGGACCCCATTTCAATTTTCTATCTAAGGTAATGTCCAAGAAAGTAGTAGATTTGACCAAGTCCAATTCCTCATTATTTAGTTGGACATTGGTTCTAATATTTTTAACATTTGCTAAACTAAATTTGACACAATTCGTCTTTTTTTTATCGAGCAACAAATTATTAGCGTTAAACCATTGTATCTGAGAAAGCATTGTTTAGATCGTCAATAGCAGATTGCCGACTATTAACTTTAAAAGTAGGAGAAGTATCATCAGCAATGATGTTTTTTTTTATATTTGCCATGTACAGAAATGGATCAGTGACAATTTTATTATATGTATAGATAATCAACAAGAAACGTAAAAAACATATAACGTCACTTCGTTTGGGACATCCTGCACTCATCGGTAAACATTTCATATAGATCGATAGATAGCACAAGCAAATCTCTACCATATACAATAATGACCATAGTTCTATGTAGGCGTCATGAAGCTTTCGAATTTTCCCAATTGCCTCTTGCTCACACTAGAAAGTAAAACAAGACAAATGCTACCGTTAACGGCATATATGCGTACGAATACTTTCATATAAGTGTGGTAGGAGTATCATATTTATTAAATAAAAATATTATTTTTCAAGATATAGTTTAACTAAAAAAAACAGTTTAAAATGAGAAAAGGATAGCTTTAAAAGATTATTATTACAGTTAAGTTTTAATTTACTTCATGGATCACTTTTATAGACCGTTTATTATAATTATATTTATTTCCACGGTCTTCTGTGTGCGAAAACCTAAATAATGACTTATTGAAAATAAACGTATAATATTGTTTTTAAAATCAGTCTACTATTAGTACAGTTCAATTAGTTTTGCAGTCGCGCCTTCAAAAGGTGCCATTTAGACGCTCGCGTTTGTATATTTAATAGATTCATGTGCTAGTAAATTTACTAATACATATAAGGTCCACAATCTTATGCTGTCGACACGCGCCGTTCGATAGCTCGACTCTGAGTCTAGCCTAAGAATACAGGGAAGTTCCCTGCAAGTTTTAAACAAAGATATTCGAGAATTGTTAGGAATTTACTGTGTTTTTTTTTTAAATAAGTCATTACTCATGTTGCGTTCCTGAAATCTGGTTTATTTATATTTGTACGAATGTAGGAGAAATGTTCATTAATTCAATAGTATAGTTTCCAGAGTCCGTTTTAAGAATTTGAGAGGTCCCCGTGGCATGGGGCCTCGGGCAGTGGCACTCACATACGGGGGATCTCTCAGCAAGCTAGTGACCCCGTCGAACCTTTTGGTAGTTACCCCAATGCTTTAATATTAAAAAATCAATTTCATTCGTATTTTAAATGTGATTTTTTATGAGTGAAGCAAGGGTAAAATTCTAGTCTAGAATAAAAATAACAAGGTATAAAACGACTGACAGCCATAAGTACTTAGAAGTAATAAAAATAATAGATATAATAATTTATACCGACTGACGCCATCTCCACTACACTATATAAGCGTGTAATTCACTCGGTATCCTCACTAACCTTGAGTTACAACTGGTTGAATACAACATATCGCAAAACCATGAAGTTGCTTAGTTGCCTACTTTTATTCACGGTGGTTGCAATGTCACAAGGAGGGAAACCGTACTATGATTTAAATGATGCCCCATCCCTGTTTGAAAAGTTTATTAAAGACTACAACCGAAACTACAAAAATGAAGAAGATAAAGACGTACATTATAAAGAATTTGTCAAAACTTTGGAATCCATTAATAAATCTAACGCGGAGTCTTCTAGTGCTACATTTGATATTAACAACTTTGCTGATTACACACCTGAGGAACGAAAACATCTATTTGGTCTGAAACTGCCACGTAAGTAATATATTTTATTTAATAAAAAATAAGCAGTTGAGTATTTGCATCTGAACTATCTTTAATAGTACCTATTAGCATTTTGTATGGTAATTGACTCTTAAATATTTTGAAACATTTAAATAAATATTTAGATAGCATCTAAAATCTTATAAGTCTTAACTGTTTGGTTAAAGTAGTTTTGTTTTGTTTTTGGGGGGTTTTGGGATAAATTTGATCAAACGTTCCATAAAAATGTGATGATTATTGTTTTATTTTTTCATATATTGATTCGAACTAGAATATTTTCATATAAATTTAATATTACAAAACATAAAAATATTCTAATTAATAATTTCTTTTACTAACTATAACGTTATTACTAATGATACAATTTATTTGATAGAAACTATTTCTTCTAACTAAATAATATTATTCTATTTCAGAAAATAATGAAAAATGAAATGCTACTATGTTTTCAAATTGCTCGACAATGGACCTGGTTTAACTAACTGATTTTTGTGAATTGTTTTATCATATTTATAATAAAATATATTTATAATAAAAAATAACTTGTGTTGTTTTCTGTGCATGGAGATGAAAATTTAATTCATTAATTGTACATGTTTCTTTTAATTATATATATCTTTTATACCTTACTTTAGTTTACTTTTAAAAAAATATTTTGTTGGTTACGGCTATGTAAAAAATCGCAGTAGGATTTATAAGTTAAAAAAAGAATATGAATAAACAGATATACAAATAATAAATATTTTACATAACCCAATAAATTACATGAGTATTATGGAAAAGAAATAGTAAATCTACGTATAATAATTATTATTATATTACGACACGACACGAACTTTATTACTATTTTTATATTACGGTACGACATGAATTAATGATGTTCGCGCTTAAATGTTATAACTTTCCTACGGTAGTTCGCGACATTATTGCATCATATTATTCAAAATTAAAAATCTCTATAATTTTTAATGAAAAACACTCAAAACCACTTAATTATAACGTTGGTTTATTTCAGGGCTGTTGTATTTCTCCTATTATATTTAATATAGTTATTAATATTTTAATAGACAAATTAATTAGAAATGAAAAAAGTGGGTTTAAATTCAACAACAAATACACAGAATCCATACTAGCTTTTGCAGATGATCTCGCGATACTGACACGTAATCCGAAACAATGTCAGGTACTTTTAAATGTAGTTGAGGATTTCTGTACGTGGACGGGCAGATTGAGGACAAAACCAAGTAAATGTCTTAATCTGTGTCTGGGTAGACGGAATACCAAATATACCTCTTACGATCCGGGTCTTATAATAGGCGGTCAGCGCGTTAGTACGGTTACGGAAGCAGCTCCGTTTAAATTTTTAGGTAAAAAAATCGATTACCAAGGCCGTACTCCATCGTTAGATGTATAGTCGATAGCTTTTTAAATGATCTGAAAAAGGTAGACAACCAACCAATAAGTAACGTCAAAAAAGCTTGGATTTACAATAATTTTTTAACATCACGTCTAAATTGGCCTTTCCTCGTTTATGATATTAATAAAACCCTTTTGTCAAAGTTAGATGCAAGCGTCATAAAGACATTGAAGTTATGTCTCGGGTTAGAGCACTCAGCGGACTCTTCAACCTTATTTAGAGACCGAAACAATTTTGGATTAAAATTAAAGAAACCATCGGAGCTCTACAAACATCTAAGAGTTACCAAAAGACATATCATCGGAAAATCTAAAGATGATACTGTAACTTCTCTCCCAAAAGACAAAGTTGCCTCAGAGCTCGAGTCATGACTTCAATTCCATAAAAAAATTATGATAGGTGCTCAAACGAATAAAGTAGGGCTAGGATCAATTGGGAAGGTAAAAGACATAGACATAACAAAATCTTTTATTCGACAAGACGAAAACGATAATTACCGACTCCACGCGATGAGCCTAGAAATTCAAAACGAATGGGTGACCATAGGAGATTTTTGTATTCCACTAGCTTTGAAGTGGCGCACCTTAATTTATGATTGGTCCCCAGCATTATTAAAATTCTATCTTAAAGCATTCCAAATGACTCTCCCAGATCAAAGTAATTTAGTAAGATGGGGCAAAGCCACCGAAAAGTCTTGCAACATCTGTGGGGAGGCAATAGTAACCGCGAAACACCTATTAGTAGGATGTAGGGTACTTCTAGATAAAGGTCAATACTCGCGTCGCCACGACCTGGTATTATACGAAATTATACGGGAAGCGGTTAGTCTTTCAGTAGCAAAAGCGCGGAAGTGTATAACAACCACCAAACGATCTGTAGAATTCGTAAAAGAAGGCTCCTCCAAAAAAATCAAAAGCGAAGCCTTATTCAATATTAGGCGCGGCTCCTGATTGGATTCTCATGATGGACACGTATGAAAAGCATTACAAAATCTCTGGAGATGTTGGTGTTTCGTCATCCAGACCGGACTTATTCCTGTATTCGAAACATCTGAGTCGCGTGATACTTGTGGAGCTTACTGTTCCTTGGGAAACAAACATCCCAAGGGATAACACATTCAAGCTCAATAAGTATTACGAACTGACCAACGAACTGATCAGGAATAAATTTATAGTTAGTTTGTACGCGGTAGAAGTGGGAGCGAGAGGTATAACAGCAAAATCTCTCTATAGCCTACTTAAAGACCTTGGTTTTTCTAGAACAAGCATCGGTTCATTTCTAGAACGTATTTCAAAGGCGGCATTAGTAAGTTCTTTCCAAATTTGGTTAGGTAGGGAGAGGAGTGTGGAGGGTGAAGGTGAGCGTTTTTGCGCATAATAAAGGAGCCCCTTAAACCTACTCCTGGGTCGCAAGTCCCAGGCACTGCTTGCACTCCTCTCCTTGCAACGCGATGGATGGGCCCGGCACCCGCACGGTGAATCCATGGAATGCTAAGAAGCTTCGTCTATATATTTTCAAGTGAATCTTCTTATTAATAGAATAAGATATTCCTATTAAATTGAAACAAATAACGCAAAAAAATAATAATAAAAAATGGTTATTTGTAAGGGTTGTCACATAAAAAAAATAGTAAAAAAGCAAATACTTAGGTTCGATTAAAATTAAGGCCTTATTCTAAAACCTTTAGCAGGTAAAAAGAATTTCTGAAAATTCTAATTCCAGAAGGTTGACTTAAAAATTTTGTGTATAACTTTTGTATTTAAATTAAAACGGCGTGAAAAACTTTTATTATATTTTATTAAAACAAAATTACGTTTCGAAAAATATTTCAAAAAGGAAATAAAGTAAAATTTGACAGTGTTCAAGAAAACAAAAACATTTTTACAAACCAAGTAAATTGAAACTAGTGGTGAGAATGGTCAGTTTGATTACAAATCCATTTCGGTTTCTTGGACCCTCGTAAAGTGCTTCAATGTTAGCTTTATTTTCATTCGAGAAACTTCTTTATTGTCACGGGTTTTCAGGAAATAAGGAAATTGGTTCTATAGATAGCGTAGCGTAGGATATACCCCTGTATATGTACCAATACCCTTATTGGTTAAAGTTTCAAGTTATTTTTTCGCAATTTCAGTAAATAAACAATGATTTTGCTAAAATTACTAAATATTAAAATAGAATATCGTGAGATTTGTATATAACGTATACCAAATAATAATAAATTTTAAAAAGTTCAACTTATTATAACGAGTACAGAAAGAAACTAAATTAAAAAATAGAGTTTTAGATTGTAATCTAAATACTTTATTTAGACCAACGACGAAACGAAATAATCTGCCTTACAGTAAACCATACCTCCACTGGTTCTCATAGTAGGGTGGACATGCGGTTTTATACTCACAGTACGAAATGTGGCTACAAATGTGTTCTACAAACTCAATCAATTTGGTTATTTAATTTATAATTATATTATCATATTGGCATATACTTTAATAAGTATATGCGATTATGATAATATAAAAAAATATATTAAAGTTAGGTAAAGGTAATCCTTTACCTTTTTTTTTTTTTTTTTTTTTTTTTTTTTTTTTTTTTTTTTTTTAACGTCAGGAATCCTCATGGATACACACCTCCATCAAGGGGATGATGGAGGTGGTTATGTGAGACTCCTACTCACTAAACCTGACGGTTGCCGCCGCCGTCATAATGGGACACCACGGGATCGCTTTCGCACTCACC
Organism: Napeogenes sylphis; assembly: GCA_959347405.1. NCBI lineage: Eukaryota > Metazoa > Arthropoda > Insecta > Lepidoptera > Nymphalidae > Napeogenes > Napeogenes sylphis. The sequence goes on along the minus strand of OY365776.1, from coordinate 46,963,585 downwards.
GCGATGCCCCGACGTGATCCACGGAGAGGGCACCCCGCAACGAGGAGCACCCATCCCTTTTTCGCAGGCTTGATAGATCGTGGAGGGATCCCCTTCCCCCCACCCAAGCCTGCTGCCTCTGAAGGGGGCCGAGACCCCCTTCTAGCTGGACTCAGTCTCAGAATCGAGCCAGTTGGACAGACCGACTCGACCATTGACCGTATCCAGCTCCGCCGCCGGTTATCTCCCCGAGAGGAGACCACCGGTCAGACCCCCTGGAAGAGCACACTCCCATAAGACCCAGTGATGCGCAGACAGCCTCACTGCAACACACTGGAGTCGAACGTGAGTCCGCTCACGTAGGGGGCCCAACGTCGAACCCGACGGCCTTTACCGCCGGCCACGGTGATCAGCCGAGACCAGCAAGAAAAAGGCATAAGTCGGGAACCCACCACGCCCAGACCAACCATCACCAAGCGCAACCGTGGCGTCGCGCTCGGCAATGATTAATCCAGGCAACGTCTCGGACCGTCTCCCCACCAAGCACCCTCTCTAAAGTGCTTGGTGGAAAGAGGTCCAGACCCTAATCGCGGACCCCCCCACACAGCCGCGGAACCACTCCACAGTCCACTCTGCTATCAGAGAAGTACCAGGAGTAATTCCGCAGCCGACCCCGGCAAAGAGGGCCTGCGCCCTCCCACCCTCAACGCCCAGGCCAACTTTCCAACGTGATCAAACGATGGAAAGAGGCCCGAGCCCCCCTGCAGACAGACCACCCCGAAAGGCAGCCTGCCCGCCAGCCAGCCATGAACCGGGCACAAACCCCCATGGCCGACCCCCACCGCGCCGAGTATTAGCCAACGGCTAATGCAAACCCGAAGGATCACATTAACCGTTGTTGCCCAGGGAGCACCGGCCCGTACCGCTTCCGATGCCACCGGACGAATCCGAGCAACAAGGGAAACAAACGGGCACACGAGGAGGTTCCCGGCGACGGCCCCCCAAGGTAATCCTTTACCTAACTTTAATATATTTTTTTCCATATTAATTATTTAGCATAAATGCATAGTAAAACTTTATTAATAATTTCGTAAAATTATTTATTTGAAACCAAGAGGACAAAGTAAAATAATTGTAGATAAATAATAAAGGGAGTCAATAGTTAAATAAAAAAGGGTGCAATCCAAATGCATTAATTAAATTATAAAAATAAATAAATAATATAAAAAGTTCTTGTAAAAAGTTATTAAAAAAATAATTGTAAGATAACTAAAAATCTTTTAGGAAAAAAATAAGTACTTTATTTTATTCTATATAAAATAAAGTAGGTACTTATTTTTTTATCAGAGAAGCCATTATAGTAGTAGTATATATAAAGATAACTTAATGACATTGAAATTATGAACACCTATCGATAATTCTAAAAGTGGAGGGAGAAAACATAACTAAATAACCCTAAGTGAAAAAAAAATACAAGAATTGTCATTAAACATAACTTAAATTTATAGTTTCCATATAAACTAAGAGATGTACCACCATTTCACTTCAGTTCGTACTTGTACTTAGGGTTAGACATAAACCGCCATCGGCTGACAAGCCTGCGAGATACTAAAACTTGACTATGATGTTTCGGAGCAAAGTTGATAGTAATTTAATGACTCCTTAATGATATTGAAGTCCTTTATCAGTTACATAATAAACATACTTATAATAGAGAGATGAGTATGTCTACACTTTGTGGAATTTATAGTTTACGTCAGATTTTTTTAAATTTCCATATTCAATGATAAATATCCGTTTCACAGTTCAATTAATAAAAATTTTCTATTATATTATTTTTGTATACAGTCACTGTTTCTTTTTTTATCTAGTAGTAGTATAAATTAAGACGATCTAAGAAAATAATTAAATGGCACATCAATAATAAATCATAATTAGTTCTTATTCGAGTATATAGTAATTAAATTGTGCAGTTTATTATTATATTTTATAACATCGTTTGATATATCTTATTATAATAACTTAATCATGGTTGTATTTTATCCTATATCACAAATGTTGATTCCATAAAATATAATTTAAATCGTAGTTTTAAAAAGCATAATATTATTTTAAAAATCTAAATTTATTACATATGGAACTGTATATGAACACTGTAATCCAGTAAAAGTAAACTAATAAAATGTCGCTCTGAAATGGCTGATTGCCAACTACTTCAACTACTTCAATATAAGCTCTAACAATAAGACCCAAAGTTATAAGGGAATTACAGATGAAACGTAGATAGTGTTGACAAAGACCAACTCCTTAAAACTTTGATTATTATAATTAGAGAGTGGCAATTTCAAGGATCGAGAAGAGGAAATTAGTTTCTAGATAATAATATCATAACATATACAAGAAACTTCTTAACGGATTTGAATGTATTTTCCCTTTTGTTCTACAAACCCACACTTTAGTATTTCACAAAATTTTCGCTAGTGGTACAATATATTGAAATATTTTTTTTAGTGGATTTAATTTGTGTACATTTTTTATGAAGTAACTTTGGAGGCTTGTGATTAAAAATATAACCAACACTTCTCTTCAAAATAACTTGATTTATTTAAAATATTAGAACAATTGCCCAAAAAAAAATACAATAATAATAATAATAATAATAATATCAGGACAAATTACACACATTGATCTAACCCCTAAGTAAGCAAATTATTTGCTTGTGTTAAGGGTGTTAGACAACGATACAAATACATAGAAATACACATATAAATACTGAAAATATATTTAATAAACGACCAAACCCAGAAACACAGACATCTATGCTCATCACATAAATGTCTGTCTCCGCCGGGAATCAAACCCGAGTCCCATTGCGCCGTGACACGTTAGGCGTCTGCGCTAACCACTCGACCAACGGGGCGGCAAATGTTTGATATCAACAATTTTTCTTATCTTTATTTCTTCATTATCCACAATTGAAGTGAATGTTATTATTTTTTGGTGGTATTATAAAACCGAATACATCTATTTGAAGCTCGTACGAATGACTAGAGGGAGGTAGTACCACCCTCTTGTAGAAGATCGGCGTGAAGTTGATGTTATAACTACGCTTGTAAGGCGAGTGAGAAATCAAGAATCTGCCACTAACCAGCATTCATGGACCGTCCGACCGTTTGCAACCAGCACAAAAAGTATTTTCTTATAGTATAAACAATGAAATGAATTCTTACATGTCGCAAATGAATGTGAAGTTGAAATTTAAAATTGGTATTGATTTAATACTGGAACATATTACAATCTTGAAGTATTTTCTTTGTGTAAAAACGCATGATAAAGCTCCAGAAGACGTAATTTTTATACGATTACCGAGCCACTAAATCTCCGGAACTCGTTAATCGAACTTTCTCAAAGTACTTCATGGCGCCTGACGCCAACTGCCTTTGGCAGAGTCCCGCTTCCAGTGCCTCTAATTTAAATGATAAAATTCAGATCTGTCTTAAGAATAAAATCAGATTATTCAGCCTGGAAATAAATTAAAAATACAAAAGTTTTGAGAGAGTTGGACAGAAAACCAAACATTATGTAAATGTAAAATATTTAGTAATTTGCAGTTATAAAGTTGGCCTTAGTTGTACAGATTTATATGAATTTCCATGTTATTTCACTTCATTTAGCCAGGATTTAAGATTTATGACATTTATGGCACCTACGCATCCTTAATATTATAAAAGTTTTAGGATATTGAGAAGCTGTTTCTATTTATATAAACGAAATTCAATATTTTACTTAACATTAACATTAAGAATCAAAATAGTATGTAAATATTAATTGATATTAATTGATTTACCGGTCAGAAATCATGTTTAAACGTTTAACGTGTAAGAAATATTCTTAAATTATTAGATAATGAACTTCGAAACCCTAGAATAATAATATATTCAGAATTTTAACTTCCAACCATCGTGATTATCCCGTACACACTTTTATTATACTCAAAAGTAATTTTACACATACGTAATAACAATATTATATAAATACACTATACTGAATATCTGTTTTAATAAGAATTTTAATTAAGAGCTTTTGAGTTCTATTTCTCTTCCTTCCTTACTCGCTAGCAATTACAGTGTGAGGGTGTTTAATTCCAATAACGATGACTAATATACTATTTATGTTTTATATATCATTAATATATAACCTAATATATAACCGAATTTTATTATATAACCTGCTGTACCTAAAGTACCTGCTGTATTGCAGGTAGGGAAAGGATTTATGCTATTTGTCTAAAATTCTTGCAGTTCTTTCTTGTAGACAAGCGCTGGATTACTGCCAATAAAGCGTCTGGTGCCGGCGGATGGTGAACAACGACTGGCATAAATCTGTTTTATTGAATTGCGATTGACTGAATTTAAGGTATAAATAAATGTTAAATATGGAATGAATTTCATATTTGGCATTTGTTATAGACGATTATTAGTTTTATATAATTTATTATACACTTAATTATTATTATTAATATGTAATAAGTCACACTATTGCTTCCTTTTGGTAAAAAAAAGGTACACAAATTGTTGGGCATCCACTTTTTACTTATTAATTACTTTTTACTAATTAATATTCTGGTCTATGATGTTATATTGTTTAAACTTATCGTAGCAGATTGCGTTAACGAGTTATCTAAGACAACACCTTAATTTAAAAGCATAAAATTAAGCAATAAATTATAATTTTGCAAATATCTACAATATATCAAACTTATACTAGTAAATTTATTTCGTGGAAAATATATATATATAAATAAAAGATTTTACGTTTCAAGAAATCGGCATAATGATAGAAATATGCAAATTTTATAGCACTATCTCTAGTATTTATTGCGCCTGAATTGTTTTATAACTTCTTATTATGTATATTAGAATATTATATTCTGAATAAATGAACTTCTTACTAGTTACAAGATTACATTCTTGTATATCTTTATATAAAAATAATTTATCTATTTAGAAAAACCCCACAATTATATACATAGGTTTTGGTTAAAGTTGAGCATGCAATTTAGGGTTTTTATTTATAATTATTACAATTAAATCATTATGTAGTGTTAGTAATATTTATTTATAATAATTTAAATAGTAAACACATTAGGAATTTACATGTTACGCTACGCTATTAATTATGGAATGTTATTTAGTATTTACTGTTAAATGTTTTGAGAATTAGGAGCATATAATATTTTAACATGATGTTTAATATTTTATTAATTATTAGAACTTATTAAAAGTTATCTGTAAGTTGATTATGAAATTGTAAATTACCCTCACCTAAATATTATAGTGTTAAAATATTATAAAACAAGTTGTAAGGGCTGCTCTCGCCCATTCTATTACAAATGGTTGGATATTAAACATTGAAGTGCAAGTACTGTGTATTACTGAAACGAATTCTCACAGTATTTAATGAAATTAGGTGTTTTTTTAATAACATTTGAGAAACACGTTAGAATAAATTTGATTAATTATTTAACATAAAAATATTGATAATTTAATTAAATACTGTTCGTAATAATAAAAATAATATTTTTTTTAAATGTCCAAAATGTAGAAGCTAAATCGAATTGATGGAAATGTACTAAAATATGAATTACCATTTGCCTTCAAACTATTTGTAAAACAAACCAAATAAAATTTAAACTTCAGTATGTATTACGTACTTAGAATTTCATAATTATGCTATTTTGAGATTTGTTTATGTTTAATACAAACGAGGAACTGGAAAATAGAAGTTTGAGCAAACAGAATTAATTCCCACAACAATGAAAACTCTTTACAAACTGGTGCTTTGGCCGAAACCCTTTCCCTGAAAAAAAAATATATCTCAGTTATTGTTTCATATACCGGATTTGAGTTTTCTTTTTTTAAGAGCACAACTCTGTTAGAAAAATTAAAAAATAACAATAACGGTAGACGTTTTTTCATAGCAGTGAAATACAAAAGGTTTTGTTAATGGAATTTATAAGAAAGTGGAAAATATTTACCGAAAATTGAAATTATTTTTCTTGAAATAAGAATAAAATTTTAGCTTGCTTTTAGTGTAACTTACTGCATGGTTAACATTTTGTGATAATATAAAAATTTAAAAGGTGTAATTATAAGGGTCTGTGTCTACTTTTCATAGCTATAATTATTAAAAAAAAAAAATTAGAGCTCGTTTTTATGTTATTAATTTATAAAAATATATAAGAACGTGAGTTGGAATTTGAGATCTTATTTTGTTTTCGTATATTAATATACGGATGCAGTGTTTAGTTATCGTAAAAATGATAAATTTATTTATTTATTTATTTATTTATGTACCATCAAAACTTTCAAAATATGAACATATACAAAGAAAAAAAAACATGTACAAAAAAACATGAACTTATCTCTTTAAGAGATCTCTCCCAGTTATCCTCCAAAGTAGGATAAAAACATTATAAATATGCGGTCGGGTACGTAGATAAGCAAAAATAATTTTAATGATATTTTTAACATATAAATTATACATACTACATAAAATATATACGTTATGTATAATAATAATAATAATAATAATAATTGTAAATATATTAAAGTTACATATTTACATACATATATACATACATACATATATACTTCATCATATATTAATAAGAATTTAAGTTATTGAAGAGAGATAGTGCTCTTTAACTCTAGTTTTAAAGGTGCTAACAGCTGGATTATCTTCAAAAATATGTTTTGGAAGAGAGTTCCAAAGGCGAGCTGCAACAATAGTAAAAGAGTTCGAATAGAAAGTGGTATTGTAAGAAGGTACTTCCAGAGAATTTAGTGAGACACACGAACGAAGAGGTCTCGTTCGTGGAATTGGAAGTTGGAAACGTTCACGTAAGTAGGAAGGAGAAGAAGTTTTAAAGATTTTATAGATCAGGGATAGAATATTTACATTCCGGCGAAGGCGAATAGGGAGCCACTTTAATTTGTTTCGGTATTCGGACACATGGTCGTATTTGCGCAATCCGTAGATAAAACGAATGCACAAATTTTGAAGTCGATCAAGCTTATTAAGTAACTCCTCAGAGACATCTAAGTAGCAAACGTCGGCGTAATCGAGAATAGGAAGTAAAAGAGTTTGTGTTAACATGATTTTTGTGCTTAGAGGAAGGAAATTCTGCAACCGCCTAAGTGAATGAAGAGAGTAGTGCAGCTTTCTGTTAACATCATTAACTTGCTCTGACCAAGAAAAATTACAATCGAGAATGATACCAAGGTTTTTCGATTTGTCTGTAAATGGTATGGGAATAGTATCATAAAACAAAGTGGGTAAATTTACATTATTAATTTTATTGCGCAATCGTTTGCTACCAATGATCAACGCTTGTGATTTCAACGGATTTACAAGAAGACCGTATTCATCAGCCCACTGCTTAATCCTCTTGAGATCACTATTTAGTGCGTCTATAGTAGCGGCAAGGTCGTCGATAGTTGTATGTCGATAAATCTGCAAATCATCTGCATAGATGTGGTAGTGACAAGAAATTACTTTTGAGATTTCGTTGATAAATAAAGAGAATAGAAGAGGAGATAACACGCCGCCTTGTGGAACACCGGCAGAGATAGCTGCCCAGTCCGAGTATTCCTCATCGGTACAAATTCTCTGCCGGCGACCGCGAAGGTAGGAATTAAACCATTCGATTACTGGAGGTGAGATATTAAGAGAGCGTAATACACCAATCATTACGTCGAAGTCAACTGAGTTGAAGGCATTGCTAAAATCAAGTAGTATAAGAATTGTAACTTTTTTAGTGTCCATAGCAAAACGTATATCCTCAGTCACTTTAAGTAAAGCAGTTGTCGTGCTATGGAAAGGACGGAAACCAGATTGGAAAGGATTAAGGAGATTATTTAACGAAAGAAAAGACGTGAGCTGTTTATAAACAGCGTTTTCAATAAGTTTAGATAAAATAGGTAAAATTGAGATGGGACGAAATTGTGAAAAGGAAGTAGGATTAGCGGATTTGGGCAATGGAATGACATGAGCCAATTTCCAAGCATGAGGATATGATTTGGTTATAAGGGAAAAATTTACAATGTGGGTAATTAAAGGGACCAAAATGTCTAGTATAGGAATAAGCATATCGCAACTAATATTATCGCTTCCAACTGCTTTAGTTGATATGGACAGAATACCCCTCTTAATATCAGTCTCCGTAATGTCCTGAAAGCAAAAAATATCACAGATAGGTGGAGTGACCGATGCCAATTTTTGAATAGTTAAAAGTTTAAGAGAGTTATTTATTTTGAAAGTAGGAGAGGAAAAGTAAGAATTAATTGAGTTTAGGTTCATTTGATTATTAATTTTAACAGACGGCTTGCCCACACCTAGTGATTTAAAAAATCTCCATTTTTGAGATGGAGAGAAATATTCAAGGGAAGACAAAATGTAACGGCGCTTTGCGTCCCTACACATCCTATTGCAGAGATTACGCAGCTTTTTATAAACAGCTATACTATCGTCGCTAGGATTTTTTTTGCAATATTTTTTTGCTTTGTCGCGCTTGAGCATAGCTTTCCTGATCAACGGACTAAGCCAAGGCGCAGGAAAATGTTTAACCCTTACAGGTTTCAGTGGTGCATGTGAATCAAATAAAGCAGTAAGGGTTGAGTTAAAGGAAATAACCTTGTCATCTACAGTAGAAGCATTGTAAACAGAAGACCAATCACAAGTAAGTGCGTCTTGGTTTAGAGCTTCGAGATTTATTCGCTTAAGGTTACGGCGCAGAATTACCTTTTTTAAACTTTTTGGGACAGTCAAATGATATTGTAGGAAGAGGAGATCGTGGTAAGAAAAAGGAGATTCGAGTTGACCGAACTTAAGTACATTCTCTGATTTGGAAACTAAAATAATATCTAAAAGTGATGCATCATATATTGGCGAAAAATGAGTTGCCTGAAGAGGTAGGATTGACATATCATAAGAGGAAATAATAGATTTTAATTTTCTAGATCTGTAGTCATTTTTTATGAGACATGTATTTAGGTCACCCATAATTATCAAATGTTCAAAAATAGGAGAAAAGTTGTCAAGAAGGAGTTCTAAGTCATTGAAATAGTTAACGTTTAGAGATGGGCTATAAACAACCCCAAGAAGAAGTTTAGAATGTAAGCAGGAAATTTCAAGAAACAAATATTCCAGTTTGTCTGGAACGGTGTTTGGAGACTGGCTTAAGACGCTGAACGAAATGGAGTTTTTGAGGTAAATACCTACTCCACCACCTCTCTTATTAGGACGATCATTACGTATCAGCGTAAAGCCAGGAAGAGAATAGAGAGTGGAAGAAAGGGAAGGTTTTAACCAAGTCTCTGAGACCAGTATTCCATCTACTGCGACGTTACTAAAAGATGCCAGAAGGTCGGGAAAGTGTGCCGGAATGCTTTGTAAGTATAATTATACTACAATATATATAAATAAGGTATACTAATAACAATAAAGATCACTTAGTTTATAACATAAACTTATCCTACAAAACCAGGCTTAGAAAATGACATATACCATTAAGTCGAAAAACATAAAAAAAATACATCAAAGAGACATAATAATATAAAACAAAGTAAAACAAAAACATAAATTTTAAAAAGTAAAAATAACATAATTAAAACATCGTAAAACAGATTCTAATGAAAATTTAAGATATTCAATGTTAAAAAAACATATACAGCGTAACTAAAAATACAAATATATTTTTTAAAGTAGAAAAGAAAACTTCATTATCTATGTGCTGTATGGTTTTAAATATGCCTGTGACGAAGTTTATAAGAACTTGACGTTGACAGTTAAAAATCAACAAATGACATGTGACAACTGAAGGAAATTTGATAAAATAATAACATCTTACAATAAAACTAAAATAAGTACTAAATAAAAAAAAAACAAATATCAAAACTATAAATAGATTCTTTCAGTATTATTGTTGAAATATATGAATTAGTAAGAAGTCTGTTCACACAGACACCTACAGAAAAATAAATTCTTTGAAACTTAATGGATGAACAAATGTTGAACTGAGAAATAAATATTATTTACCAGAGTTTTTAATAATTCGACGGGAACGTGATGATTTAAGATCTTGTGATAATGGTTGTATCTGTGGAAAACTCTGGACCAGTGGCTGAAGTTCAGTTAAAGAAGTAAGCTTCTTTCTAGTGTTGTCGGGCAAAGCAATGACAATAACACCATCAGAAGTCCAACAGCTCTTCATACCGAAGTGTTTTCTAGCTTCCACAAATGCCTCTTGTCTAGGCTTTGTAAGGAACTCAGAAACAGTGATTCCTGAGCCTTTTAAGGTGGTTTTAGCATTCCAAACAAGATTTTTTAGTTGCATGCTAGTAAAGCGTACCAAAACTGGTCTTGGATTAAGTTTTTTAACACCAAGACGATGACAGGTATCAATACAAGAATCACCCAGAGTAGACAACTTCATCTGATTGTGCAGAATGTCATTAATCTTTTGTAAGTTATTATATCCATCCTCCGGCAAGCCATGGAAGAGCAAAACTTTACGACGAGAAAACATCTCGTGACTATCAAACCCAGTTGACAACAGTTGTAATTGTTGTCGTATCATGGTGAGAGTCTTCCACATCAATTCCTTGAAGATTTTGAAATCGGAAACCAGTGCTTCCAAATTTCCATGACCAGATGTAGATGCCTTTGGAAGTTGAGGTTGGGATTGTGCCAGTGCAGTGTCAAAATCACTCATGCGTTTCTCAAAAAGTGCTACTATCTGCTTCATGTTCTTATTAAGTTCTGTGTGTAAATCCATTATACTCAACAATAGAAAATATATTTGCCAGGTAATGTAGGAAACTTTTCTAATATATTTTTATAACATTTACTACTACTAAGATAAAAATTATAACAAATATTAAATAAAATATAGAGAGCAAAAACTTTTGTTGTTAATTAGAAGACTACCCGCACAAAAAAAAAAAAAAAAAAAAAAATATTGATAATAGAAAACTATGTACATGAAATGCGATTTATAATTATAAAAATAATACTCCCGGACATTCCTCAAATATTTTTTCGTTTAAAAGTTGCTTTAACGATTTTTGTTTTACGATGTTTTGAATTTGAGATCTTATTTTGTTTTCGTATATTAATATACGGATGCAGTGTTTAGTTATCGTAAAAATGATAAATATTGATAATAGAATACTATGTACATGAAATGCGATTTATAATTATAAAAATGATACTACCGGAACATTCCTCAAATATTTTTTCGTTTAGAAGTTGCTTTAACGATTTTTGTTTTACGATGCTAGCATTCTTAAGATATGTTTACTTATTCATTCAAACTTATGATTCATTAACTGTCTATTCATTTATTAGGAAGGAAGTAAATATATATGTTTATTATGATTTTGAAAGTTACAGTTAACTTCTTCATTTAATAATAGATTCCCTGTAATTTCGAAAATATTACAAAAGGGTGTACAAATTTAAAACATTAATTTATAGTGGAAATAAATAAATAAACTAATGGAACGTAAAAAGAAACAATATTATCTAAATTTCTCGTATTTTTAAGGAAGGCTGTTTCAATACTTTGCTATATTTTTGCGAAAAGCCCTTACTAGTTGTAAGGATTGTGATGAGTTACACAACTAATAACTGGGGCAAAAAAAAAATATTCAAAACCCCGATTAATAGTTCCTCCTTACATAAACACCCAAAAAAAAAAAGGAAATCCTTATTACTAGATACTGTGGATTTTTGTCTTAACTCATCATTCATTTTAATTATTTTAAGCGCATTTTATTATAAATATTTAGTTGTTTATATTAGATTATCTATATTGATGGCATGGTAGCTATGGACTGACTGACTGGTTATAGAATACTACGTTATATTAATGTGCAAAAAGCAGGAACTATATGTATGAATATATGAATAAACCTCATTATAATACTTTTCCACTCACAGCGAGGATTTTATAAAAAATCAGTAGGGTTGTAAATTTTGCTTTTTATATCTAGAGTTAATGATGCATTTAAATTTAATGTTGAAAAACGAAACTTTAACATACGGCAGACATTGGAAGAAATGCTTAGCGACTGCAGGTAATGGAGTCGCCGATTAAGCTAACGACCCGGTCTCCAAGCATGTTTTATTTAGCCGTTCATATTTACATAATATTTTTGATAACATTTCATTTCTTTGTTTTAAAAAATGTTTTGTCTCTCGGATAATAATTTTTGAATTAATAACAAAGTTATTTGAGAATATCGAATTCTTTAATCTAATACGTCACAATATATTATATTATTATGTATAGGAAAAAGAATAATATGGTTTTAAAAAAAAACAGTGATTAAATCTTAGACATACAACATTTAAAAGCGGTATATAGATCGTGCATTCTCAGTTCTCAGATGCACATTTGGCTCTCATCGTATCGCAAAGTGTGCCGAGCGAAGTCGTTGACCCTTATCTGTGATAGGGCTTTTACGACTAGTTACCACGCGCCCTACTCTCAGCGTGCATGCTTTTATTTATAGCTGTGTGTTAGTGTTAGTGAAGTTACTTGTTCCTTCCTCTAAACAACCTTACCCTTTATTAAAGCACTTGTGCTTTATTAAAATTCGTACTAAGTATGTATTTATGTGTAATAGCTTTGAAAATGAAAAAAATGTTTTGTATAAAATTTATTTTCAAAAAAGATTTTTGATTTATTCAAAATATTGATGACATTAAGGTATGAGTTAAAATAAACCAAGTCTTGAATAATTATTATAAAAGGATGTACGTATACATTTTCTATTCTTTTCAGATACAAACAATTGATTGAACATTCAAGTACAGGATAATGCATAAAAAGAAATACTCAAAATGGTTTCACAAGTAAGGTATAAATAGTAAATAACGGTTTGTAATACGAAAGTAATGCGCTTTAGACAAAAATGAGAACATCCTGAAGGTAGAAAGAGTAATGTGCGCTTTGAGGTGTAATGGCGTACAACACTTTGCTCTATGCGCTAATGATGTCTGTCCAATATAATGAAAACAAGTTGTGTATCCCGTCTCAACGTTAAGTGATAATGTGCTATCTTTTCTACTTCTTCGGATTTCCAAAGGACATTATTATAAAAGATTACATTATAAAAGATAAATATCAGCGTTGTTGTTTGTCATTGGTGTTGTGATAAATCTCCTTAATTTGGAATTGACGTAACAAATTTTTATTTAATAATGTGATATACATATGAATTATGTTATTTATACCTATAACAAAAATAAACTTATGAGCATAATGTACTTCATATATTTTTTCTCAATAATGACATGAATTTATATAATAAGTTTTAACGAAAAGGATTTTTTTTCGTCCTAGATTGGTATAATATTGTATCATTATTAGTGGAATTAGAACAGCTTAGACATCACAACATAATTATTTTTATAAAAAATAAAACATATAAAAATTATTATCATATTTAATTATTGTTATAAAATATAATAAAATCCGTTTAACAAATTGTGGAAGTGTTAAAAACTAGAAAATCAGAAAAATAAAACAGTTATTCAAGATGTAAATTATTTTATACTGTAGAAATATACAATTTATAAATATTTCTTAAGAAATACTATTATTTTACATTTAAAATATTTTTGGTTGTCAAAAAATGACGTAGTCTAATCCAAAAACATTATGTTGTTTTTACCTCGATAAATTCTAGTTCCCTCGTGAAATATAGAATTGTAAATGCGAGTAATGTAACTGTAGACTCATGATAATAGTACTATAAAGAAATACTCTGCTTCCATTTATAAAAAAAAACATTTCTAATTATAAAATACTCTTAAGGAAAAATACGGATTATTGAATTTATGCAAACATAAACAGTAACTTTATAAATTTTTAAAACCGAGTATTAATTTTAGTTCGTTCTTTATTAATGCGACTCTCATGTGAAAAATCTCTTGCGACAGACGAATTTCATTAAAATCCACCAAACGTAACGGATCGGTCAGTGCAAAAAGCCGTTCGATCGTTAAACGAATTTAAAGTGAAAAATCCTTGCCAGTTGAATTTATATTAGTCCTCTGTAAACTTCCAATTAGTATATTGTTCTTAAAACGGTTTTGTCAATCTTTTTATTGTATGTTTGTTATTCGTTGTTTTTATTTTATAGTACAATTAAACAAATAAATACATACACATACTAAGGAATTCAGGTAATATTATAGTAACTTACATATTATTTACATTACACAACGACAATGTATTTAATTAAAACGTGATACAAGTTACTCTCTTTATTTATAAAAGTGGTTCCAAATGGTTTAAATTCAAAGTGATATTTATTTTAATTCCAACTGATTGTTTAACAAAGTATTAAAAGAAGTGAAATGTTGCAATAGCACCTCCACGGTTCGTTAGTATTAATGGTATTAATAATAACGTCGTACAACATTATTATATACTTATCAATGTAAACTAAATGAAGTTTTATATAGTTTCGACCCGCTTTAACTATGATTCATTCCATCTATTGTGTAAGAAACACCACAATTAGAATGAAATTTAATAGAAAAAATAATACTGCTACTATTACTATTACTACTACTATTACTTCTACTTCTACTTCTACCATTATTACCTACTACTATGTACTAATACTACTACTTCTACTATTACTTCTACTTCTACCATTATTACTACTATGTACTAATACTACTACTTCTACTATTACTATTACTTCTACTTCTAATATTATTACTAACATTATTACTAACATTATTTTTAAATATTATTAGACCTTAAAGAAACTACACTGTACTTATTGAATACAAAAAAATAAACTGTCGAAAAAAAACAGGCCTAAATAAATACTTTATTGAATATAAAAAATCTTTTGAAAATACCTCATACGAATAACATCTATCAATATTTTTACTTTTTAATTTCTCTAAGAAATCTTTTGTGGTTTCTAGAAAAGAAAACATCAATCCCTAAAAAATAACCAATAAAAATAACCAAGGTGTACGTTCGACAAAAAGGGTTGGTAGGCTAATAGGCCGCCTTGAAATAAGGGTGCCTTTGTTGTTTGCGGATCTTTTATACACAGAAAACATGAAACAGGTGATTTGATTATTTATATTTTATGAATACTATGTTTTTAGCGAGGAAAACAAACCTTGTAAAATATAAGCTTTTCATTTTATTCACAATTTAATTACTCAGTTAAATAGAAGACAAACAATATACACGAAAAAATACCAAAAAAAAATACTAAAAACCATACTCGGTACTCACTCACTCATCTTATAATAAATTAGGTAACTATTGATAAGTATCTTATAATTTAGGTACAAAGAGCAGTTCAAGGGTTAATATTTTCATTATTAAGTGTATTTGAACTACAATAAGAATATCACGTTGATAATATAATAACAGCTACAATTACTTTTCAAAAGAAACAACCAATTTTCACATATTTTTGTGTTACAAATTACAAGTTTCAAATTTTACAAATTATTTATTTTATAGTACCTTTTCAAATTCAAATTCAAATTCAAAATATCTTTATTCAAGTAGGCATTTACACGCACTTTTGAATCGTCAATTACATTAAATTGGTCAGTATAGTCAGTCTGTGAGTAAGCTACCACCAGCTCGGAATGCTGTTCTGCTGAGAAGAGCTGGCCAGAAACTCAACAGTTGCTCTTTTTAAATAAAATTTAACAATGTTTGACTTATAAATTATAACATCAACCCTGCAAATGAGTCAATTTTATTTATTTTATAAACTTAAATGCAATTTTGGAACAACTAGAACCGTCGCAATCAATCGGAAAATTTTTATTGATTTTTTATAAATGCAAACATCTTTATAAAACTCGTTTTTAGCTACATAATAATTAAATTTAGATAAATTTTAGGCAAGCAGAAATTTAATAAATAATGTACATTTCAATACTAGCATATTGATCAAAATATCATTTCTCCAATACATAAGTCCATTTAATTTGTCAAATATGCGAGTATGTAGCACAAATCAATATGAGAATCAAATCCGCTTTATTGACAAAATATAATGACTGAGAACTACAGGAGTATCAAATGTGGTTAACATTTCGGAAATGTTTTGTTAAACTTGTTAGTGTATATTTGGTAAATATCTAAGACTTCTGTTTTGACGATATTATTTATGTTTTTAATGGGATTAAAACAAGTATCACCTAACTTATATCTGTTTGCATTTTGTTTAACTGAAACAGCGTGACGGATAAATATCAAGCACAGAAGAACAAATATGAAATAAGGATTTTGATGTTAGTTTCAACCACGAAAGAGGTCTCATAAATTTAACATGAACAATATTGAATTGAATTTACACCGTTTTGTTGGCTGCAGCATCGGGGAAATGTTCATCTTTCGCATAATTAATTTACGTCATTTGCACCCTATTAATAATTTAATAATTTTAGATTACCCTTCAATCGAATTTGTTGATAAAAATCTTACTACGTATACTTTAAGTTAAGATAATTAACATTGCCATGAGGTAATGTAAGATCATAACGATCCGGCACGTTTATCTGTATCTAATGTTTCTTTTATAACATAGCCTTAGAGATTGAAATTACCGTCCGAATAGGCGTACTAAATAATCAGCACTCTCATAAATTATTAATGACAGCCTCACGTACGGTATTATGCATAGCTGGAAGTAAATTTAAGTATATACATACGTATGTCATGTACGTAGACATACGTAAGTCATGAGAGTAATTTTAGCAAGCTATTCATAATATGAAATACGAGTATAATTCAAAGATTCGATTTTGATCAGTTTTTATTACAATTAGATAATCAATGAAACATATCACAGAACATAATCTAATATTTATTTATTTATTTAGTTCATCAACATATAATTATAACTTCTTAACAGTTTAAACTAATACAACAAGTAACAGTATTTCTATTATGAAATTAATTATGCAAAAATAGAAAGCGATCAACAAGAAAGCATTTAGAATTAAATATACGACTAAAAGAACGTAAGGTAATTGCTTTTCTTCATTTTTATTATTCCTTGCATTTATTACATATATACAAGGTCATAACTTAATTACTTACTGGAAGGTTGTTCAAACTTTTTATAGCATATTTTTTTAAATAAATAAATAAAAATCTGTATTTATAGTTAGACAAAAGGAGAGTAGTTTAATGTTAAAAAGAAAATTAAATTATCAAACAGTGCTTGTCTTAAATACAACAAAGCTTAGAAATAATAAATTTTATGTTTAATATTAAAGCCTTAAGAAATATATAAAATTCTTGTCAGTTAAAAGGAAGTAGAAAATATGTTGTAATAACTTAGTAGCGCCATGACTACTTTTTAATGTACGTTTTCAGATATCATTTATATTATTCGGTTTGTATTTTTTTCTGCAAAAATTAAAATCAGATAAGTTAATGCATTCTGCATTCTTTATTTTTTTATATATATTAAACTCTAATATTCATTGAAATAATATTAAATATATTATTTCAGATAAAGTAATATAATACTATTCAGAGTCAATCGCAATTCAATAAAACAGATTTATATCAGTCGTTGCTAACCGTTACTGGACGCCTTATTGGCAGAAATCCAGCTCTTGTCTACAGGACTGTAAGAAATGCAGACAAATAGCGTAGAATTTTAGTTTCTTACTTGAATTTGAAGTGCGATGGAAAGGGAATGATGGACATCGTATATCTGCCGTTTGTGCAATTTCCATTTTGCTCTTAAGTTGTCTTGGGAGAAAGGAAATTGAATCGCTTTTATTTATGCTTATGTCTTTCTTTCTTGCTTTACAAATTAATCTGTTGAAAATACACGACAAACTCATTTTCATTTTTAAATTACTTTCAATGAATCTAAATGAATAGATTTTTTTATAGAACTTATCATCTTCGAAACGTTTGCTTTTAGGTTTAATATTCTTAGGCCGTAACGTAATTAAGTAATTTGATTAAACACTAAGCTTACAATTACACCCAAGTGTATTTGTTCAATTGGTGTGGTACTTCCAAACTCTCTGACAGATAAAAATTGAACTGCAATGCCTTGGTGCATGTTAACGTTGTACAAACGTCAGACAGTTGTTGTATGGGTTTGGAGAAAAAGCTTAAAAACTCTAAGGTTTTGATTTTAGAGTCAGGCACAGGCATCATAAATTAGTTAGGATAAATTAGAATCCGAGCAAACCATAAGAACAAAAGAAAACAATGGAATAAATAACTACTTTACTAAATTTCTATTTCTATGAGGCTCTCACATTTTTATCAATTCTAACCTTATACTTCAAAATATTATTTAACAATATATTGTCAGGAGTTGAGAGTTTTCCTAAATAATAGGTGGCTATCTATTGCTATAAATTGGTAAAAGTGTTAAGTTTATTAATTATTATATCTTATTCGGGGTGACGCGACGGTGTGATCTTATCTCGTATCTTGTCTACGTTTATAATTGTGTAAGACCGCCTACCATCTCGAGTTGTCAAAATTCAATTCTGAGCATATTGTTCCGATAAAAATCCTTATGACAGACTCTACTTTCCTTGAATATTTATTTAACGATCAATTAAAAACATTCATAGGTCGAGCTGGTGGGATGTCATATTTACAATCATGTTCCGAACATGTGCTATAGACTCCGGTGATAACGCGTCTATTTGAGGCTTTCTATTTAAGAGGCGTAGAAATGAAGTCCTGGAAGACTGCCCTCATGCATCCGATCACTTTAAAAGGCAACAAATCTGATCCATGTAACTACAAGCCTATTGCCATTACCTCTTAGCTCTCCAAAATAGTCGAGCTTTTTATAATCGGCTAGCTTCTGACTAACCTTGACGATCACCCTGGTATCAGCTTTTAACATTTCATCGCGTATAGTTACGTGCCGTTCGAATTTCGGGAGACTCAGATCTTTGTGAAAATCTGTATCTTTTGGCGTTGCAGAGAGATATTTTATCTTTTTACGTTTTTTACCCCTTCTTCTTGGAACGTAACGGGGTTCCTTAGTGAGGATTTGTGGTTTATCAAATCTGATATAATGGTTGATTTTGTCATTGTCATGTACACATACTGTTGACTTAGATGTACGCCTACACTTGTTCCAATCTACATCAGGCTGGTAAAGATTCAAGAAAAAATTGATGTATAATGCGTCCTTTCTTAACAAAAAAGGAAATTCAAAAAGTTTCACTATCAAAATTCAAGTTGTATAAATTATAAAAAAGCCTGGAACTAAACTGTTGTAAGCCTACTCCATAAAAACAAACTTTGTAACAATCATATTTTCAGTTGAAACGAGTGACCATGAGTTTTTTTGCCTAAATCTTCTTGTTTTAATGCTAATGAGCGAACGAGCTTTTTTGTTATAACTCAAAATTGTTATTTAATTTTTTAATATTTGTTTCATTTTGACGTGTCTAAAACGTCAATCATTTTCTTTTGTAAAACAATTTTTGAATTTGACTATGAATACCATAAAAATACTGCAAGTATAAAAATACCAAGTCTAGCATAATTATGTTCGTACTTAAAAATATTTTGAATCAACAAAAACCAGGTAAAGTCAGAATGTGACACTTAAAATTATTTTTTTGGATATAAAAGAAACCGTTAAGTTTACATATAATACAATATATAGAAAAAGCGTGATTTACATATCTAGTTTGTAATGTCTAGCGAAAAGGTCTTCGTTGTCGTAAATTTAACTTTTAACAAGATTTCGTACAATTTACACGGTTTTGCTATAGTAGCGCCGAGTTAGGAATCTCATAATTCAATTAAACGACTGAAATTAATAGCAAATGTAGTGGAAATTATTGGAACTGAGTGTTCAACGCCGTAACAATAACATAAAACAATTATTTGGATCTTTAACTAGTAATAACATATTTATGAGATTATAATTAACATAATATTTGAATAAAAAAATATATTCCCTTATTTTTTTATTTTATTTTTTCTTTTATTAAAATAGGTATAATCCAATTCTGAATCATTTTTATTATAATTGGGTAGTTTTAATTTCATTATTTAACACTAAAAAATTACAAATATTAGTTGCAATTTTTTTGTTTTGAAATGGCTATTATACTAAGAGTTATGTTAAAAGTAATTAAGTTAAAATATTAAGTTAAAATAAAAATAATTAATTTAAAAACCTACGTTATAGAGGTTCGATTCATCAAGGTATTACTGTAATAGTTATTGCTAATATACTTAGATTACATGCGAATGAGAAGTATTGCATTTCACGGGCAGCTAATAACTTAACTAGGGGGAAAGAGTAAATAATGTCCACAATAATGGTTGTTTTGTATATGCCAAGCTGATCCCATAAATAATACATAGACAAGATCCGATTGAATTTACCATGTACGTACGTACGTACGCGGAAGTGTTGTTCAGACTCTCATAAATCATTAATATAAACGAAAATCTCATGCAGCTGTTTTGGATTCACGACCATATATGTTTTTCTTATATTATACAACTGGCTTATTACTTATATTTTCAAATAAGTATTACCATCCGGAAAACTTGATAAATAATCAGTACCTATATAAATTACTACCTACCTCTCGCACTTACGTAATGCGGGTTGGGGGTAAGTGTATGTGTGTGTCATGTTATATCTTGTGTGTTGTTAACATACGACAGAATAATTTATAATAATATACTACAAAATAATGACTGACTATGATGGGATTTTGTTTTTTACACTTTTATTTTATTGACATCATAATATTGCTAAACTAAATTTTGTGAGCACATGTTTTTGAAATAACCAACATATTAAATAAAGTAAATACAATTCAACATTAAAATTATTAAAAATAATTAACCATTGTTAATAAAATTTCGTGCAAAATTCTCTCACATGGAAAGATGTGAATGTATGCCTAACAAATATATATATATATATATATATATATATATATATATATATATATATATATATATATATATATATATATATATATATATATATATATATATATATATATATATATATATATATATATATATATATATATATATATAATTATATATATGCACGTTTGGTTTTAAACAAAAACCAAAAGAAACTATTGTTTCAGTTTTTAATAAAATATCTTTCAACATTTCAACAGGATCTCTTGACGGTTAATCATATTCCCTGCGGTCCTTAGTAACTTTAACTGGGAACAACTGGGACAAAGTTTGATACCAGATTTAAAATCAAATAGATGAGGATTTAACGTAGAATTTATAAAGGAAATTTTGGCTCTGACAGATTTTTTTTAATTCATATTTATTTTGTAATGTCACAAAAAAATCTGTCTTTTGTCAGAAATTCTTTTATTACTTAATGTTTATTCAAAATATCCGGCAATGTTAATAAAATTAGATATCTACTTCCTCTAATGACGAGAAATAACCTTGTTAATGAAAAAGGTACACGTTTTCGAATCTAGCACTTACAAAGATACCTCGAAACGTTTGCTCATTTAGGTATACCTACTCTTAAAACCCTTTAAAAAAACTCTTATCATGCAACTACCGTGCACGAAAAAATAAAAAGTTTAATAATTTTTTAAATCTGTCCAAATAACATTGAAGAAAATTATAAAACCTTTCAATACTATATAAAATATCGAATATTTAATATTTCAAAATCATAAATATACCATGCCTACAGTACATAACATTACAAAAGGTAACTGCGTACTTTCAAAGGTAAAATAGAATTAATATAGCCATTTTATGATCGTATCGTCCATTGTTTTGAATTCAATCACGTTGCTTATGTATCCGCTATCATCATAATGAATTCAGAGCTATAGAAGTACCTAAATAATCTCTCGGTGTCAAATACTTTAAAGATTCTTTAAAACTAGGAAAGTTATTTTTTTACTTAAAATTACTAATTTTAATCCTTGCTGATTTTCTATCAAGCCTTGCAAGGCAATCAAATATTTATTTATCATGTTTTCTTGCTTAATCAAACTCATATCACATAATAAAATCTTAAAACCGTAATTACATATTTACATCACAAAAAGTACCCAACGTTCAAATATAATAGTACTTAGTTGTACTTAGGTCCAACTCTCATGTCTTGTCGAGCATATCATTATTATTTTTAATGTGTATAAGTATAATTTTATACATAAAACATTACTATTAAATTTTGTGTTTCTAATTCTTACTAAAATATTCGGTTTAGTAGATAATTATTGTTATTAAATTAAGATAAGTGCAGTAATTTATAAACCAAATTACTATCTTAAGAATAATATCGAAAGTTTGAAATATTCACATAATTTCAGATATATCTTAGAATTAGTTCCAAAGTCAATGAAATAAAAAAATAATTCGTCATAATCTAAATATATGTTCTATTGGTGTAAATTAATAGAAATCATTGTTATACTTTCATTATATGTATAGATTTAATAATTTTCAAAAATGTATTAATACACATGTTGCTTTTTTTTACGGCCGAGCCCTTAGTTATACGCCATAACAACATAATAATTACAATGAACATATATTTTCTGTGAAGTGTAAGCGATATACACTACAAAAAAAAATCGGACTTTCTTTTTCTTTCTTATGTTAATTGTAATCGTATTGGCACAAATAATAACACCCTTTAATACTTTTACCTGTATTACGAAACTATCATATGAAAGTTGCAAAAGTTTTTTCAATAGAGTAAATCAATTATAATGATTCTTAAAAATGTAAAATAAGACATGTGCGCATACTATTTTTAGACTGAAGAAAAATGTTACTGCTTCACTATTCCTTGGAGGTCATGTGACTAAGCCAATAAGTAGTCGCAGTCTTTGAAAGATCCGATGCTAAATCTTCGTGGTCGTTTTCAGTATTCTCTTTGTGGCGGCATTATTGCATATTACTAACCGAAGACACTGTCTGTCAAAGACGTACTCGTTATATTAAACTTAATGCAAGTCCGCCAAAGCTTTGAGCAGTGGTTTAGACAGTTTAGTACATTAGATAACTATTAATAGGCTTTTAGAGACAGCTTTAATGTTGAAATAATATTTTACGGGTGTGGCGGTTACTCAAAGGTCGCGGGTTCGATTCCTACCAATATTTTTTTAGTTTTTAATTCTATATTTATGTACCAAATCTTCACTTATATTTTATTCTCTGCCTTGGCAAGGTTACCTTGAACAAAACGCTCTTCAATAGTTTTTGCCTTTTGAACCTATTCATAATTTTTTATTTTCTTATTTAGTGGTTTTTTATTTTTCATTCTTTATTAATTTTTTCTTATAATTAATCTGAAATGCAATTTTATATTTAAATTTATGTGGTTTAGTATCTATGTATCTATCTCTCTGATATCTGTCTGTCTGTCTACATCTCTGTACATCAATAAAACTAGTTAACTCAAAGTTATAATTCACTTTATTCTCAATACTGCCTAGAACATATAGCTAACACACATCATATATTTAATTTATAAATAATACATACCTTTAATTAACCTAATCAATATATTCCATATACGTGTTGTTACTTCTTAATCTTCTTCCAGAATTAAATTACTCTGAAAGAATCTGCAAGGAAACCAAATGGTGGGAAGTAGCGAAAAGTTTAAAATTAGATCACGAATGAAAATGTAAGACAGGAGTATTTCCTGAGATTTCTTTCTTCTTTCTTTCTTTTATTATAGTGAAACATACCTTATAAATTTAAATCCTATAAGGGATGGCGGGGAAGGGTTGGTATTGCCAAGGCATGGCATTCTTTGATTGTACAAGTGCGTTAAAAATATAAAAAACTACTTGTTTCATATTTTGTTAGATAAATTCAGGAGTATTTAAAAAAAAAATACAGTTAGGGTTACTAACTACTACGCCAACAGTTCATCCAAAATATTGGTTAAACATTTCGGATTAAAACTTCATTTCCTTGATTAAAACTTTGCTCTTAAAGAAAATCAACTTTTTAAATGTTCTATAGGATGTTTTCCATAAAATTCATTCCGTTCCTGAATAGGTTATGAACAGATGACAATCCTCGTGTAATCCATATAATAAGGCTCGACAAATATAGTATATTTTATCACGTAATGAGATTTTGCGTCGTAAAGAATAAACACATTTCTGTATTGTATGTCGGTTATATTTGTTTCAGGATTGTTTGAACTTCGTTTGCAGCATCATTTATATAATGTTGGTAATCCATGGGTATTTCCAACATTATATTTGTAAAGTAACAGTATAAAGTAACATTATAAAGTAACATAATGAATGAGCTCAACGAACGTACAGTGTTTACATTTATAACAATCTTAAAAAATATATAGTTCAGACAGAAATATACAGTTCAAGACATCCCAAATTCTGAAAATTGGTTTACAAAAAATGTATGAAAACTACAAACAGTTCTAAAGATTACCTATTTATATTCCAAAATTCTAAAAATGTTTGGTTGAATTATATACTTTTATACTTTTACACATAGTTTTATATATTATTATAGAAATCTTTAAAATATTTTAACTTTTTACATGTTTTAGCAAGTTTAACTTACTTAATAAAAGTAATGTATTTGTAATTTATAAAATAAAGAAGTAAAACCTGGATACACAATTTAAAATATTATAAACAGAAAACGTGGCTTTATTAGTTTTCATTATATTTAACGGCCTCCATTATCTTATAGAGCGAAGTGCTGTTCGCCATTAACCCTCATAGCGATCATTACTCTTACTGAAACTAAGATGTCTTTTCATCTACAATATTAGTAAAATATAAGATATAATATTGAGTAACTACGTCTTTTTTATAGTAGTAATAAAGACAAGAAACTACTTATATTCCGAATTCTCTAAGAAATAAGCGATAAAACTAAATTGGTTTTTAGTGTCAACAGAAAAAGTTTAAATTAAAATCTGGGCGAACTCCGGACAAAAGAAAACGAATATTTGGTCTATAAACTCCTTTGAGAAAGATGGTTCAAGACGATGAAAAAGACATAAGATGAATTCTAATATAATCTTGTTCTAAGTATAACAGTACTCAAAATTTTGTAGACTTTAATAAATGACTTTATTTTACGTTATTAATGTCATTTTAATTATTTATAATAACCAAAATCTTATTAATGTTAAACCGACAATTACTCGGAAATGAAGTATGGTTGATTCCAATTTATACTTAAATTATTAAACGACTTCAATCGTGGGAAATGATAAAGTGCGTTACACATTCAGACCTTGAATAAAGAACTAATATTATGTAATTATTAATTAGTATTACCGCTCCTTACATCGAAGCTAATGTTATAATTTTGGTCTTTACCTCAAATTTGCCTAACATTTCTAGAGATTACTACTGTTATTAGAAAAATAAAAATATTATTTAGTATTATTTGATATCATAGTTGTAACGTACAGTACGTTACAGACACGTTGTACCAGCACTAACTTGAAAACATGAACGCTTTTGCTGACTGAGAAGGCTTTAACATCAAAAGTCCTAAAAATGTTCAAGTTTCTGCTGAACTGCATTTAAGCAACTAAACTCGCCATATATCTTTTGTGTGCTGCTTACGTGTATATGATAGTATTTTATATTTTAGAATATTTAAATAGTGTTTTTATTTTTCAATTTCATCTCTATTATCAACACTATCCATTCTTACGTGATTAGGTCTTATGTGTGGTAGGTTTAATTAAGATGATCATTTTATGGATATTTATTTAATAATTCTACATCTTTTTTTAGTAGTATTTTATTCTATTTTATTTATTTATTTAGACACACCAACAGCATAACATATACAGCATTCACAAACAAATCTTAAACATCTAAGTCTTAAATACTAATATATTACAGGTGTGTACAACATGCACCAAATCTATGTATGATATAGATATATATTTACAATTTAAATCTAGTGTGATTTTAAAAACAATTATGCAAAAGGCAATTAAAAAAAATAAAAAAAGACCCTTATGACATACATCTAATTGAGAATTTTATCAATCAACAGTGCAGGAAACCGGCAGAGTTTAAGGAAGAAAATATCTCTAGGTTCGTTTGTGAGCCATGTATTAAAGGTGTTACACATGCGAGGTATAGGTTAATTTTCACTAAATACAGTGGTACGGAAGGGTGGTTGAAACATAGCAATTGGGTGCCGGGGAATTCTATATGGTATTCTAAATTTGAAAGTTTAAGAAGCTGAGGGCAGTCAATATGATTTTATACATGAATATAAGGTTAAAGAATTCTCTACGTTTACTTAAAGAAGACATTTTATAATGATTTAATTTCTCATGATAGTACCTATTTATTTTCGGATTTTTTCAAAATATGATAAGTGCCATAAAAATCGCTTTTGGACCCTTTCTATTCTTAGTGTATGGGTAGCGTAGTGAAGCCTCCATACAACAAGGCAATATTCTAATAAACTGCGAACCAAGGCGTTGTACAAAGTTATACGTGTCTGAGATCGTTAAAATATTTTGCTATTTCTGATGATAAAACCCAGCATCCCAGATGAACGCTTAACAATATCATCTATATGAGGCACAAAAGTTATTTTCCTGTCCAGTATTATTCCAAGGTCCCTGACATTGTCTACTTCTTGAAGTGACCGACCGTCGATAAAATATTCGGACCTAACTGTGTGATGTTTGCGTGTAAATTTTATAAGGAAGCATTTATCTACATTTAGTTCCATTCCATTAACACCACACCAGTTACATAACCTATCTAAATCGAACTGCATCATGAGAACATCAGCTTCAGATTCTTTAGTACTGGCAATTTTTAAGTCATCTGCGAATAAATAAGGGGTTGGTGAAACAAAGATTTTATACAAATCATTAATATAAATATTAAAAAGACATGGCCCCAAATGGGAGCCTTGTGAGATTCCAGAAGTCACACTAAGGAGCTCCGACTCATACCCCTTTACAACTACGAAGAAAAATCTATCAGTTAGATAAGAGCGAATCCAATTGCTAAAGTTTCCTGTAAAGCCATAAACTGCTAGTTTGTCAATGAGACGCAAGTGAGGAAGCTTGTCAAAGGCCTTGCTGAAATCTGTGTAAATAACGTCTACTTCATCATGCATATCGAGAGCCTCAGCAATGCCTTCAACAAAGGTGACCAGATTCGTGCATGTTGATTTAGATTTTACAAAACCATGCTGGTGAACACTAATATATTGTTGAAAGTGGCTTTCAATTCAACAACTTTTGCCATTGTCGACAGGATTGAAATAGGCCGATAATTTTTTACAGAATTCTTGTCACCTGATTTAACTCTACAGTCGCATGCACCACACAAAATGCATCAATAATGTATTTCTGAAAGTTAATTATTTGAATTTTATAAACAAACATAACCACACATAGGCCATTATTCATTTTAAAAATGTAATCAATTCCTTCCTGTACACTTATATTATGACTTATGCTATAGAAATTTTAATTATTTTAATAAAAGATAGACAAAGGCCAATACTTATTGAATGTATATAAAGAATAAAAATGATGTCCGTTAGCCTTGGAACTGTAATACAATTTCAATACGGTTCTATTGTACTATATCGTTATGTGGTGTTTTCTATGGTTAGCTATCGTATGGCTAGTCTGTATGTGTAATTGATTAAAGTATTAAACTAAATATAATATTTATCTTCCCGATAAGTTATTGGCCATATATTATATTCTAGTAGTAATACTAGCTAGCTTTAGGGAAATCTAATTTCTTTATCTTTGACAGTTTTTCCTATACTCTTCTACCTCTTGGATCTGACAAATGTGTCAGGTCAGAAAGCCCTTGAATCAAGGAAATAATATTATGAGCTAAATTAGATAGTATTAATACGCAATCCCTTTTTTAACCCACGGCCCAAAAAGAGGGGTGTTATAAATGTTAATTGTATTTGTAGCCCCCTAACAGCCAAAGGAGTGAACGGATTTGATTGCGGTTTTTTTAATCGAAATCCTGGCCCGTCCACATGGTTTTTTGCTTTGTTCAGTTCAAAGTTTTGAAAACAAAATGGAGGATATTTTAACTAAGCTTTGTCATAAAAACAAGTCCGTGATTGTTTGCGGTGATTTCAATGTAGATATATTACAAGAAACTTCGTCTAGTGTACGTTTATTAAATATGTTTAAATCTTTTAACTTACTGAACGTCTTTTTTGAACCTACTCGTATTACTAGTATTTCCGCGACTTGTATTGATAATGTGTTCTGTCGCTGTAACATTTATGAAGAAACAGTAATGACGAATTTAAGTTCAGACCACTGTGGTCTAAAATTTTCTCTATTAATTAATCACGAAAGTGAAAAGCCCCAAAAGTTTACTTGTAGACCAATTACAAAAAACCGGGTCCTAACATTTAAGAATACTGTTCAGCAAAAAGTGGGTAAAGTAGACATGAGCGATGATAATCCTAATAATTTATATAATAACATTTTCGGTTTTTTGTTACAAGAATTTAATAATGTTTTTAAGCCAAAAACTATGACTGACTGAATGAATACCTAAAACTTAAATTTAGTGATTGGGCTACCGTGGGAATATATAAAAGTAGAGATAAGTTATATGATTTATATAGTGAGAGGCAATGGAATCAAGATCCGGTATTCTTGAATAAAGTTAGGATTTTTTCTAAAATATTTAAGACCGTTACATACCGCATACAAGCTAAGTCGATTTACATAAGAAATAAAATCTTAAACTCAGAAAATAAAATAAAGGCAACTTGGGATGTTTTATCTAGTGTTTCTGGGAAAAATAGGACTGCTAATGGAGCTATTAAGTTAAAATTGATAATATTGAAATAAATTCAAATTCAACTGTGGCGGCAATTTTTGAGACTTTTTTTAACGAAATTCCTTTAACAGTCACGCGTAATTTAAATTCTTCACCATGTGATGCAATCGTCGAATTGACGAATAACGTAAGAGTCAGTAATAAATGTTTTGTTTTTAAACCTGTTACATCATATGAAATTGTTAAAACTTTTAGAAATCTAAATATGAAAAAAACCGGTGATCTTTGGGGTATGTCAGTAAAATTACTAATAAGTATTATAAATGATATTGCTCCACAATTATCCTTAATTTTTAACAAATGTATTGAAACCGGTACTTTCCCAGACTTAATGAAAAATAGTAAAGTAGTTCCTTTGTTCAAAAGTGGCGATAGACTAATACCCGGAAATTATAGACCTATCTCTATTTTACCTACTTTAAGTAAAATCTTTGAAAAAATTATACTAAACCAAATGTCAGAATTTGTTTATAGCAATGAAATCATGCATAGTGAACAATATGGTTTCACCAAAGGCAAATCAACAACTGATGCGGGTTAAGCACATTTACGACGCATGGGAAAAGTCACAGAATGCAATCGGAGTGTTTTGTGATTTATCTAAAGCCTTTGATTGCGTGGACCATCAAACACTACTTTGCAAACTTAATCACTATGGTGTGCGTAGTGCTGCGCTTGATCTTATTGCCTCTTACTTGAATCAAAGAGTTCAGACGGTTGATGTAAATAATTGTAAATCGGTTGGATCTCATCTAAAAATGGGTGTTCCACAAGGATCTATTCTAGGCCCTTTCTTATTTTTACTCTATATTAATGATTTGCCTTTTTACGTAAAAGGACTATGTGACATTGTACTTTTTGCTGATGATACCTCACTTACTTTTAAAGTTGATCGTAATAATGCTAATTTTGACAAAGTTAACTGTGCTCTGTCACGTGTTCTTCATTGGTTTGAAATTAATAATTTGGCATTAAATACTAAAAAAACTAAATGCATGGAATTTACACTTCCTAATGTAAAAAGTCAAGATTGTAGTTTATTCGTTAACAATGAAGTGTTAGAACTGACTGACTCGACAACTTTCTTAGGTATAACTTTAGATAAAAAGCTCCAGTGGAACCCCCATCTCTCGATACTCGCAAGCAAACTTAGCTCAGCCGTCTTTGCAATTAAAAAAGTAAGACAATTAACAGACGTTAATACGGCTCGACTCGTTTATTTTAGTTATTTTCATAGTATATTGTCTTACGGTATCTTACTATGGGGCCGAAATACCGAAATTAATTCTATATTTATTTTACAAAAACGAGCTTTACGGGCTATTTGTAACTTAAAAGCTAGAGACTCCCTAAGAGAACTTTTTAAAGAAATCGGTATTCTTACGGTCGCTTCTCAATACATTTTTAATAACTTACTATATATACGCCAAAATTTAAATGACTATAAAAAAAACAGCGACAGACATACAATCAATACAAGAAATAAAAATAGGCTCGTAACGCCTAAATTTCGACTTCAAAAAGTTAAGAAATCCTTCATGGGTTTGAGTATACGCATATATAATAAGGTTCCACAAGATATCTTAGATCTTCCTTTTCTTGGTTTCAAATCTAAAATTAAAGGTATATTATTAAATAAATCTTACTATAACATTCAAGAGTTTTTGGTTGATCGAAATGTGTGGAACTTGGGTCATTGACTCATTTGCAGGGTTGATGTTATAATTTATAAGTCAAACATTGTTAAATTTTATTTAAAAAGAGCAACTGTTGAGTTTCTGGCCAGCTCTTCTCAGCAGAACAGCATTCCGAGCTGGTGGTAGCTTACTCACAGACTGACAATACTGACCAATTTAATGTAATTGACGATTCAAAAGTGCGTGTAAATGCCTACTTGAATAAAGATATTTTGAATTTGAATTTGAATTTGAAAATACAAGCAATCTTCTTCAAGATGTAGCTTTTATTGGTGCTGGTAAAATGTTTTTATGCAATATTTATAGTAAATACTTAAAGAAGTGAAAATTAGTGTGTTCGTTATTTAACTTAGTACAATATGTAAACGAGTAATATATCTTTACAAAGCAGAAAAAAACTTTTTAAAACCCCCTATGTAAAAAGATCTCTAAAAAGAATAAAAATAATTTAATTATGTACTTATTGAAGACTCTAAGTCGGGAGGCCGTTAAATAAAGGAAAAAAAAATAAAAATGCAACTAAGTTACCGAGGCAAACAACGAAATAACAATATCTAATCATGTAGTCTAAGTCCTCATTCAATAGCTCAAAAAATTCGTTAAATAGACACCATCGTCAACGTACTTACAACAGTCCCAGAACGCAACGAATTTAATAAGTGCATAATAATATTATTTGTATCCTTTTTAGAGGTCTTTTTATATCGGAGGTTTTTTTTTTTAATTTTTACTCTAATTTGTTAGCATATTGCTTAAACACATAAAACGTCATAAATATTTTATCTAATTAAGCAATAATGTCAGATGCAACATTGTAATAAATATAAAAACAACTGTTCCTGCTTGTAATTTTAAGTAACCTTCTTGTTATTATTTGAAATAAAATGTGAAGTATTGTGTGATTGTTAAGTGTTTATATTTTAAGTAGAGCAGAAAAGTATTAATTAAAATTTATCTGCCGCATTACTATTCACGTTAACCGCAAATAGGTTTCAAAATTTAATCAAAATGATGAAAGTCAATGATGTTGATGATCAGAAATATAAATAAAACAAAAAGTAATAAATAAAAAAAAAGGTTAATTTACAGAGTTAATTTTATCCTTATTTAATTTTATTTAGTTAATTAAATCAATTATTTTAACGTGTTATTGACCATTGATATGTCCTATAATATTTTTTATTTAATTGGCAACAAGGAAGAAAAAGAGATTATTCATCAATAATAATAATAATAATAAGCAAATGAGAGGATTGTTAAAATATAGCACCTTTATAGAAAGGCGCTATATTTTAACATAGTATATTAGTATATAACATATATTTAGTATATATTTTTTAAACTAAATTAAAATTTGATCTTGAACTATCGGTAGTTCAAGATCAAATTTTAATTTAGTTAATAATATTCTCGGGAATATAAGTATTTCCAAATAGTGAAGAGTAAATTAAGTTTTATTAAAAATAAATAATGTTACTGTCTTATTCCGATTAAGAAATCGAGGAAAAAAAATGTTTCTTTTTTTCTCAAACTAATTACAAATTATTTAATAGATTTGTTTTATAGGACTAGTGGTTTACGGAATAAAAAGTACTGAATTCTGAAGGACTAGTTAAGTTTCGCTGACTATGATTGTGAAACGGTTTTTTATCTTTAGTATTATGTTTCTTCTGTAAACTTATGATACGTTAAAAAAATCTTAAATGGTACCATATGGTTAAGATTTTTTTAACGTTATCAAGCGGTTTATAAATAAGAAAAAATATAAATTAATAATTGTAATAACGTCTGTTATATTGTAGTAACGATTGTTAATTTAGATAAGATCTGACCGTGAGACTTTTCGAAGTAACCAAAAGGTACTCCTGATAGATTGGTACAACTGAATCGATTGTTTTGTTTGATTTTAATACTTTTGATAATAGTTTAAAATATCAAAGATATAATTAATTACATTCACTTTAAATTGAATTCATATTTCAATTTAAAAAAATAATGAAAGAGCTTAAAAAAATATTTTTTTTACTTATTAGTCTCCTTGCCACATTCTTTCCATTTCCTTATGGAAATATTTTCTTACAAAGCTTTTACAGAAATATGCT
Organism: Napeogenes sylphis; assembly: GCA_959347405.1. NCBI lineage: Eukaryota > Metazoa > Arthropoda > Insecta > Lepidoptera > Nymphalidae > Napeogenes > Napeogenes sylphis. The sequence goes on along the minus strand of OY365776.1, from coordinate 46,930,893 downwards.
ATTCAAGTATCTTAAGACTTTTAAAAATGTTTTGTCTATATAAAACGAACTGGTAAAATGAACGTCGTATTATTTGCAATTTTAAATATTTTGTTGATGATGTGATTTATTCTTGAGCTCATTACATAGTAAATATGACCAAAGTTGTTGTGGACTAAGGTACAAACAGGTCCCTCTTGTACTTTATTCAATCAATATCTTGGTAGTGGGTGGAATATTTTCGAAGTTCCGTGTGAATAATGTACAGATAACAATATACCGTTAGCTTTTATATAATTGGAGGGTAGGTTTTGATAACAAAATGAAGATATCAGTTGTTGGTTCGACTAAAATTAATGTAATGTTTGTATAGCAATTTAATTGACTAAATGAATAATTGTAATATTGGAAACTGATTTGAATGAGTTGTTTTTGCCCTAAACCAGTCTTCGCCTCTTAAAGTAAATGTGGTGCTATTATATTTACTTACTTGTTTATTTATAAGTTCAATATATTTAATATGTAGAATAAACTAAGATGATAAAAGTAATTAATTTGAATAGTTTGGTATGGTACGTAAATATATAAAAGAAAAAGAAAGACAACGAAATGATGTCAATATCAGTATATATATATAACAAAAAATACTTTAATATATAAAAATATAAACATATGTAAACAATATAAATATATAAACAATTTATATACTAATGAAGAAAAAAAATATATAAAAAAAAACAATTACTTTTTCTATTTCCCAAGAAAGGTAGTGCTCCTTAACTCTTAGCTTAAAAGAGTTAAGGGAAGGATTGTCATTCAGAATGCCATGGGGAAGAGAGTTCCAAAGACGAGCTGCAACGACGGTTGAGGATTTTTTATAGAAAATAGAATTGGAAAAAGGGACTTCCAGGGATTTCAAATTGACACACACACGAGATGGTCTTTTCTTCTGTGGTGGTAAATGTAAACGCTTTTCCAAGTAAAGAGGTGCAGACTTATTTAAAATGTTAAAATGAAGCGTTAGAATGTGCATATTCCGGCGAAGTCGGATAGGGAGCCACTTTAATAGATGTCGATATTCAGATATGTGATCAAATTTGCGTAATCACAATGCACAAATTTTAAAGTCATTCAAGTTTGTCAAGTAGCTCATCAGATGCATCTAAATAGCAGCGTCGGCGTAGTCAAGAAGTGAAAGGAGAAGTGTTTGTGCTAGCATTATTTTAGTTTGTAAAGGAAGGAAATTCTGCAACCGCCTGAGAGAGTAAAGAAAATTATGTACTCTTCTACTAACTTCATTAATGTGTGGTGCTCAAGAGAGATGAGAGTCTATGATAATGTCTAAGTTTTTCGATTTCTCAGACAGTGGTAAAAATGTAGCATCATAAAAAAATTTTGGTAACAGTGTACTGGCAATTTTGTTGCGCAATTGTCGACTGCCTATTATCAAAGCTTGGGATTTTAGAGGATTAAGAAAAAGGCCGTGCTAATTGGCCCACTCTTTAATCCTGTTGAGGTCACAATTTAGCCCTTGAATAGCAGCAGCAAGGTCCTTTAGGGATACATGACGGTAAAGCTGCAAATCATCTGCATAGGGATGGTAGTGACAAGAAATAACTTTAGAGATTTCGTTAATAAATAAAGAAAAAATAAAAGGAGATAATACGCCGCCTTGCGGAATACCTGCAGAGATTTCTACCCAGTCTATAGTCCCCTTCCATACAGATCCTCTGCCGACGTCCACGAAGGTAAAAGTTAAACCAATTGATTACTGGAAGTGAGATATTAAGAGAGCGAAGAACACCCAGCAATATTTCAAAGTTAACTGAATTAAAGGATTTGCTAAAATCGAGTAACACGAGAATCGTTAATTCTTTATTGTCCATAGCATACCCAATATCTTCAGTCATTTTATGTAAAGTCGTTGTGATGCTATGTAACGGACGGAAACCAGATTGTAGGGGACTGAGTGTTAGCTTTTATACATGTAGTAGTTTGGTTTTGACTAAAAATAAAGATATAAGTTGTTGATTTGACTAAAACAATTGAATCTCTGTATAGAAGTTTAATTGATAAAATAAATGTAATATTGAATACGGATTTGACTAAGAATAAGAAGTATATAAATCGCAGCTCGGTTAAGAGAAGGCATTGTAAAATTGGGAGTACAAGTTGTGTGGTGGTGCTATTGTGATAAAAGTGTAACAGTTATAATAAACCGCTAAGTGTGTGATCAAGAGACTAAGTTGTTTAACAGTGATAGTTAAGAGTTTAAATGGTAAACAGTTTAGTGTATTTGGGAACAGTGTCATAAAGTGCTATAATGAATAGAACAACCGTCGTTGGCGATTTCTTGCTGTAAGAGAGCTCTAATATGAGTAAGTTATTAGAGGATAAGAAGGAGGTAAGTTGCTTATAAACAGCATCTTCCAAAAGCTTGGAAAGGATAGATAAAATTGAAATAGGACGAAAAAATGAAAAAGAGGTTGGATTAGAAGTTTTGGGCAATGGTGTGACGTGTGCCAATGTCCAAACACGAGGAAAAGTCATTACTTTTGTGAGTCTCTTCACACACAATTGTTCACTACTCACCATTGTGAGTAGTGAACAATTTCAGATATGAGCTTTGATAGGTGTAAGAATATCTATAAGAGGAATAAGCATGTCACGACTGATGTTGTCATGACCAACTGCCTTTTTTGAAATGGACAGGATGCTCTTTTTAATATCAGCTTCCAAGATCTCTTGGAAATAGAATTAATCAAACATAGGTGGGGTGACATAAGCCAATTTTTGAAGAGTTAAATTTTTTTGGAGGTCATCAACGACGGATAATGGAGAACAGAAATAGTCTTTAATTTAATTTCTTAATCCATCTGTTTATTAATATTAACAGAGGATTTACCAACGCCCAGTGATTGTAAAAATCTCTATTTCTGTGAAGGAGATAAATTCTCAAGAGAAGAGAAAATATAGCGGCGTTTAGCATCCCTATACATTACAGAGATTACGCAGCTTTTTATAATTAGCAATATTTTCGTCGCTTGGATCGTTTTTGGATTTAGTTTTGGCTTTGTTGCGACAAATCATATTTTTTCTTATTGTATCATTAAGCCAAGGTGCTGGAAAATGTCTGGCCCTTATAGGTTTAAGTGGAGCGTGTGAATCATATAACTCAATGAGGGTCGAGTTTAAAATATCAACTTTGTTGTCTACAGTAGATGCTTGGTAAATTGGTGTTAAGTCCAGGGAATCGGCATCTGGTATAAGGGGTTCAAGGTTTATATTCTTGTAAATACGGCGCAGAATCACCTTTTTTTTTACGTCTAGGAACAGATAGATCATAGCGAAGGAAAAAAAGGTCATGATAAGAGAAGGGAGCAGTAAGCTGACCGTGTTCCAGCATATTCATAGAATCAAGTACAATAATAACATCTAAAAGGGACGCTTGATAGGCTGAAATAAGGAAAAATAGACATATTAAAAGAAGAAATAAGAGATTTCAAATTATTAGATCTGTAGTCATCTTTTAATAAACAAGTATTCAGATCACCCATGAGTATGCAATGATTATACATAGGTAAAATATTGTGAAGGAGAAGTACTAGTTCTTTAAATTAGTTAAGAGTATGAGAAAGAAGAAGTTTAGAATGGGAAGCAGAAATTTCAAGGAACATGTATTCTAGATAGTCGGAATCAGTGTTAGAAGATTGGCTTACAACGTTGAATGATATGCTGTCTCTAAGGTAAATACAGACTCCACCGCCCATTTTATCAGTGCGATCATTGCGTATAAGGGTAAAGCCGGGAAGAGAATACCGTGCCGATGACAGAGAAGGTTTTAGCCAAGACACTGTCACAAAAATTCCATCAACTAGGACGTTGCTAAATGATGCGAGAAGGTCAGAATAGTGAGCCGGAATGCTTTGTGCGTTGATATGAACCAAGTTTAGACACTGGTTATTACAAGGAAAATAGATTCAAGCTTAGAATCAAGAGAAAAAGAAAAGTGTCTGTTGATAAACTGCTCATAGCCCTATGGAAACTCTCTGAAGAAGTACATAAAAAATAGTCATCGTTTATATTAAAATAGATAAATTGGACATATTATAACAGTACTATAAAATATATTATATATGAATAAATACTTTTTGAATTATACAAAAAAATATAATTCTTTTAATTCACACTACACTTAACACCCCCACCACCTGGCTAAAAATAATGCAATATTATAATTTCATTATAATATTGCATTATTTTTAGCAAACAAAAATAAAGAATTTAAAATTTGTTGTTTGTTTGACTTTACAATTGTATTATAATCATTTTATTTACAAATTGAATTAGAAGTAAAATTGTAAGAAGATGGATTTTGATAAAGAGGGGACTCCTTATGTTTAGAATGCCCGAGCTGTTAGCTTTTATATAATTAGAGGATAGATTTTCATAAAAAAAATAAATGTTTGTATAGAATTTGATTAACAAATTAAATAATTGTAATATTTGTTGGATACTGACTTGATTAAGAGTAGTGAATATATAAATCGTCTCCCAGCCAAGAGAATGCTTGGCAGTGTATGCTTGAGAGACTAAGTTATGTAACAGAACTAGTATAACAAAGTTTAAATAGTAAACAGTTTAGTATGTTTGTGAGCAGGGTAGGAATAGAACGACAGTCATTGGGCACTAAAGTAAGAGAGTTCTAATAACGCTTCTATCAGAATACCTATGTCGGTCTGGGATGCCTTAAGGGTAGATGAAGTATTTAGTAAAACTCCTTGAAATCTTGCGGAGCACCTAAGTTAAAAATTTGTTGCGCCCTTGTAGATATAGGCAAATAATAACCCAGAGTACACAATGAGTAGAGTTTGTTGCTCTGTAGATTTTTGAAACCTGGAAACACGCAGAATATCTGATACCAGATTATATTCTGATCGACAAGTATTACAAAATATTTTGCTTACCTAAGGGACCAATAACAGTGGCAACGGCATGCGGCGGTTTGTTGATTCACAAGTGATATTTGTATTTTTCTTGCAAAAACTGCAGTTTCCAGGCTATGTTCAAATTTATTATACAATTAGTACAACTAGAACTGTTTTAAAATCTCTTTTAAAAATTCAGCCCAGTTCTGAACGGGAATCTAAATAAAAATCATCTGACGCTATTTTGTTTAGGTCTATTTGGTCGTTTTAATATAAATATTTACAGTTTATAATACAATACTGTTTCGAATTAATTGAGCTCAGCGTAAGCCTGGGAATTAATTTTTTGAGGCAACATCACAGGAAAACCACTTGACCAGTTTTAACCAAAATTAGCACGAATTTCAAGGACATGACTGGGCTTCTACTCCAAGAAACAGAATACAAAAATATTGTTTCGTTTTAAAGATATGGTAAAAAAACTGAATCTCTCATAGACTTAAGCTTAACTTCATTGGAAGTCCTTGGGCACGGTATAGACCAACTTTAGTAGCATAAAAAAGGGGCAGGGCGCTCAGCTCAACTCCCGCATTGTGGCGGATCCTAGTAGTAATAAAAATTTTATATTCTAAAGTTTCTTTAACTGATTATACTATCTTTTAAAAAAAGATTGAACTTGAAAGAAATAATTGAAGTCGACAAGCTTTTGACAAAGTCGGCTTTTTAAAACTGAGAAAAGGTCCATTAACTATTCGTGGTTTAATTTTCTCTGAGACGGAACTTTCATTAGACTTACCTACATTAAATTTGCTTTATAACATTCTTAATATTTCGTTACGAGAACGATTTATTGATTATCTCGCTATATAGAGCTTTATATGAATATTTTTGAGCCATCATTGTTTTGATTAAATATGTTTTTTACATTTTATTACTTTTGTAAAGCATTTAGAGGATATCATATTACGAGTTATTTCCTTGATTGTGAGATACGTTTTTATTTTGTTTTATGTAAAAACATTTTTTTTTAAATGTGATCTGTTATTATAAAAATGTTCACCTCTGATTTTGTAAGCCGCAGCAATTAGTGTATTTACAGAATATTCGTGCGAGCAAGCATACAAATAAATTAGTAGATAGTCGATAGGCTTTCAGTTTACTGTAACTTATTTTAGGTAAGACCTTTTACATTCTTAATCTGGAACAAGTGCAACAGCCACGTTGCTCAGTTTTGATATAGTTATTAATAGGCAAAGGACGAATGAATTAATTAAATTCATATCGGAAATATTACATGACTTTAACAATTATAATTGTAAATATATAATTATAATATATTTTTGTTACGTTATGTTGTTATATATATAGGCGCAAATAATATAAGGCATTTTAATTTATAACTATAAAAGAGAGGTATGTGTAAATATTAAATTGTATAAAAGAAAAAGTATGTCCTTATAGACTAAGAAACGGTTAGAGCAATTTCAAGGAAGTTTTCAAAAATCTTTAGATCGACCCTTGGTTTGGTGGCGATAGGAGCATTTTTTTATCGAATTGTCAGTGAGAGGTTTCTTTTCACTGATATATTACTCCACTTAAGGTCCGTTAGAACGCCATGGATCTATCCGTGTATCTCGCTAAAGAAATGAGGAGAAGAAGAAAAAGAAGAACAGTGAAGCGGGCTAGGTCCGCTAGTTAGGAATAAAAATGTTGACTTATTCAGTGCCTTGTCTTACAAACAACTATAAGCAACATAGCAAATAAAAATATTATTGTTTGAAGATGTCTATAGACACTATAAACATGGCTATATATGTTAAGCTCTTTTAAACTTTACACTTTGTACCATATTTTCAAACAATAATTTCGTTTGTGGCAACTTTTCAATGTTAATCTATACTGCAGAGTTAAAAACATTGGTTCAGATATAAGACGAAAGTTTAATAGATGTCGCCACCTTTCAAATAAACACGATTGTATATAGAATAATAAATTCATAATTTAAGGCTTACGATAACTCAATTGGTAGGGTGATAGGGCTGTTTTTAGCAGAGGTCATGGCTTCGACCCCTGCCTTTAACTTTATTTATTTAAAATATAAGTACTAGTACTTCCACTTTAATATTTAATATCCAACCATTTGTAATAGAATGCGCGAGAGCAGCCCTTACAACTTGTTTTATAATATTTTAACACTATAATATTTAGGTGAGGGTAATTTACAATTTCATAACCAACTTACAGGTGCTATTATTTATACCTTATAATAAGTTCTAATAATTAATAAAATATTAAACATTATGTTAAAATATTCTATGCTTCTAATTTTTAAAACATTTAACAGTAAATACTAAATAATATTCCATAATTAATAGCGTAGGTGGTGCTACTCTTGAAACTTATGAACCAAAATATGTAAATTCCAATGTATTTACCATTTACCTAATAGTAAATAAATGTTACTAACAATGTACATATTATAGAAAGAAATATTATATGACTTATTTCATTAAATATTTATTTTTTTTAATTTACACGTTTTTTTATTTCTCTTTTTACATCATAAAAACGAAACAAAAGATATTAGCGTTTCTTAATTATAGATCAATCATATTATAGACAACAATGAATCCCTTTAATGTATTTTCCTTTACATCAATGTGGCAAGTGAGATGACTTTGATAAATTATCATTTTGTTATTATGGTTCAACAAGCTTTATTGCTTTAATCAATTCAAACAATCACTTTGAAACTGTATTTTTTTAATTCTTCATATAGCTACAATATTTGGTCATTCAATTATATTTTATAGATTTGGCTGATAAAGGCTGTTTCCCAGACTGACTATTTTTCATTCTATACTTAATTAACACTAGCTGTTGCTCGCGACTCCATCTACGTGCTTATTGACAAACAATGTTTTTATGTTTCTTAGTTTTTTTAACTTCCCGCAAAAAAGTTTTTTTTTAAATAAAAATTGTTTAGTGTTACTTCTAATACTTCTAAAAGTATGTATACCTACAAAGTATCATAATGATCGGTTGAGTAATTTTTGCGTGAAAGAGTAACAAACAAACTTACATTCGTATTTATAATATTAACAAGATTTGAATAATCTTCTTACAATTAAATACATATGAAATAAAATTGACTAAGAATTCTATTAAAAGATTTTAGTAAATTGTTCAATTTAAAGATTTTACTGATCTAAAGAACATTACATATATGTTTGAAGTTATTGAAAGAAAACTAAATGTTGTATAATTTTATTGATACAATATAGGTATTGGATTAAAAGCGTTCACTTTACTTTAAGTCGTCGGAAAATATTTTGAGGTTACTTTTACAAAAAACTGTGGTTATGTGATCACTTATCATCAAATGATCCGCATACTCATGTATATCTTGTAAAAACAATTTTCGCTTGTAGTTTTCTGTTATAAAAATCTACCTTTATTAACCCAATGTACCAGCCTTTTTATTAATGGCATGCATATCTGATGTAACAAAATCAGAAAAGTCGTTGGACGTTCCCTATTTCTGTTACTCCTCTTGAGTCACAATATCCAAGGGGCTGTATTCTGGACTATAAACCATTTTGTGCTCAGTATAAAAGCATGATGCCAAACGTGGCGTGTTCTATAGCTTTCTGTGCTACTTAAGATACAGCTTCCTTAGTAAGCGGCCATATATCAGATACATAAATCTTTATATAGAATAAAGACTCCTGAGTTGGAGGGTTACTTAGCATTAAAAATACATCTTCTAATATTACTTTTCCTTTTCAATTAGAGCCAATTGAATATTATATAATATAATATTAACTACTTATTTCTGAAGAAAAAAAAGTGTTAATCCAAAGACAAATTTGTTAAATTCAAATCTACTTAAAAGTATAAAAGATTATTAAAGAGGCCTCTAGGAATGAGGACTATCAACAAGATGTGTTAAAAAATTATAAAAATATTTTTTATTTTCATTTACATAATAGGGTGTGATTCAGATAAATATGAACCGAGCTATGATTAAAACATTACCCTTAATAATTTAATCTTATATTATATTAATAGCATAATTAAAAAAATGAATTGAATATTTGATATAATTAATATTTATTTAATATTTAATTTGATATTACAAACTATTTTTTTTTTTCAATTTAAGTCTATAATAAATATTCCTATTAATTTCAGTCAATATTTTTATTATTAAAAATTATAATTTTAAATAATAAATTATTAACTGACTAATCCTATATTACAAGTAAAATAATATACCATGTATATATTTTTTAGTAAGAAATGTATAATATATTTCTAATGTAAGGATACTAATCACATATCAAAGGACGCATTAGACTTGAGTACGTATTGCAAAAAAAAGGTTTTAAATGAAAATTCATTGCATTTTTTGTCAACAAATATATAACTTATTTTTAAATTTAAAAACAAAAATTGTATTTTTGAACTTTTATACCTCTTGTTATATATTCACATATAGTGTTTTCTAAAATAGCCTTCATTATTTTAAAAAATAATCTTACAAAAATATGCTTCTCAATGAATGATTTAGTATGTCACATGAAATAGTTATAATGTATAAACAACGGAGTGAGTAGATCCCGATATTTGGGTAATACTTGGATATACTATTTACAAAGAAATAATTATTTGTATCTAAATATTTACAGGCATTATGTAATTCATAGCAAAGAACAAAGCTCTTAAGGGTCTTTTTGACAGGAACAAATAACAAAATACTCTAGAGTTCTGATGCACAAATCGTGTTAAAATGCTAAATAGAACTCTGTGATAACTCTGAGGTACTCCACTGTAGTTATTCCGGAGTTCTATTTAGCATTTTAGTATAACTTGAAGAAATATAAATATAGTACAGATATTAAACATAAAAAAAAAGTTCAGATTATTTTTCATAATAGTTATTTAGAATCATATAAGGATGACAAAAATAAACTTACGGATCATGTATTCTCATTTCCTGCCATTCTTTTAGGCTACATCACTATCCTATATCCACTATAGTATCGTTATAGAGACTTGTATTGAGAGAGTGCACATATTATGCAGGCGGGATAATTAATATGTGCACACGTTCTCATATTTAGTAGTTCCTTTAATTCATTAAACTTTATTCTTATTTCAAATAAATACTAAAAATAAATTATTAATTATTATGAATATATATTTAGGCTTCGTTCAGAATTTTAATAAGTCATATTATGTTGTTTAACAATTTTGTTTAATGGTTTCAAATTAACGCTATTACTAAATTATTTAGATACATTTTGTGAAAAAGACTTGTAAAATAAAATAATATATAAATTAAATTAAAAGACTCTCATATCGTCTCGGTAGAAATAACTTGGTTATTAATGATAAAGTTTTATCTTGGCGTATAATAATTTATAGTCTTAAGATTTATAATTTAGTTATTAAATTCAACAAATTTCTACTACATTTTCCATCTAGCTTATATAATGTTCATTTTTTCAGTTCAATATGATTGTAACAAAATCTTTATTTTATCTGAATCTAACTAACAAAATATGTAAATTTTTGGGTTTAAATACTTTTTATACTTACTTACTAAATCGCCATTTCGCTAACAAACTTTCTAAATTAGAACTAGGTTCAGGTACATACAAAACAAATTAAGATTGGGAGCTGTAAAAGTGATACATATAACACAAAACCGTTATTTTAATTATTTAACACTATGTGATGCCCGATTAATTTAGTAATAGGTTTAATTAGAAAAAATAATTTAATCACTAAATATATTATTATAAACTTTAAATACATAAAGAATGAAAAATAAACCGATACTGCATGGATACGAACCTGCCACCTCTGAGAAACCGTCCTGTCACTCTACCAATTGAGCTACCGTGTCGCTACCCGCTTTGGTAATTAAGCTTTTAAACGTGTGTTTTTAACAGAAATATATCTATAATATAATAATGTGTAATATTATTTACAATTTTCATTTAAATCATTGTCTTACAAGTGAATATATATAATATGTTTGTGGAAAATTATCACTAATTTGATAAAAAATAATCTAATATTACAGTCTTTGTTATTACTATTGGTTTTAAAACGGTTAAGTACTATTGGTTTAAATGAACGGTTTTTTAAATTATCGAGATACAAAATTGGAAAATATATTTAATAAGACTAATATGAGTCAAACTTCACCAAAAAATATTTTCTGCTTCCTAGCCCAAATATTCTGTACCTACTTCTTTAAAATCTTTTGTTAGTTTATTATTGAAACAGAAACAAAATCATTTATCCACTTCTCAATATCGAGTGACATTTATTTATTAGTAAGCTTTCGAAAAAGTGAGAAATGTTGTGTCGTTTTCGTAATAGCTCAAAATGTTTGATATTGTATTGGTTTATTTATGAGATTTGTGATAATTTAAGGTGTGTTTTGAAAGTAGGTAATGATTATATATTTGCAGACGTTGCTTGCCTTCAAAAGAAAACTGAAATAATAATTGATTTATTTATTAGCAACTGCTATAAGCAGTATTTCTAAGCGATGCAAAAAGAAAGCTTCCTGATCACTATATGTTCATGGAGGATTTAGCGTACTTGACTCATGCCGATGCCTAAGTTTGTTCAGAAAGCTAACCTTGACTTGAACAAGGTTTTGATAAAATCGACTTATACTATCATTTAACTTATACTACTACTATCTTATACTATCATTTAACTATTTAAATAAATCAGTTAAAACTAATAAATTAAAACAACAAATATCAAATCAAAAGACGAAGTCTAGTCACGTAAGCACCACATACCGATTATAGAACTAATATTTTATACGTTTTATCAGCATTAGTATTTAATACTTGCTGGTTAAGAATATTTGTGCGAACAGGCGCAAAATGTAATTAGTGGATGTTGAGTTCTCCGGCAGTTTGCAGTCACTAATTTTAGGCATGCCCTTTCACTTTACTAATCGGGAATATAGTATGTAACGGTTAGATATTGCTCGGTTTTGCTCAATGTAATAATAGGAAAATAAATTTATACCAGAAATTTTGTTTATACTCATAGTTAGTAATAACATAGATAAAACTAAAATGATTTTGTTTGTTTATTACTATGTGTGGGTAACAATATAAGGAAATATGTAAAAGTGATAATAATTTGACGTATATTATTTCTGCGGCAACATTAAATAACAAATGAAAATAATATTTAAATTTAAGTTATAATTTTAATTAGATATATTTAGTTAACACACGCATATTTCTTATTATTTATTTTCAATTAATTTTCATTTTATGATGAATTAAGACATTCACTCTAATTTTTTTATCTGATTCGAAAAAAGTATTTTAAATACTTATGTATTTATATATTTTTTTATTTTTTGTTAAATTGTAACTTCTTAATTTTACTTAACGGTTATGTTTATTTGAGAAAACAAATAAAAAACGTAATGGGCAATCATTGTTTTAGATACCATAATCTTTACAGTATATAATATAATGGTAGGTTCGTTCGGTCGATACGTTTTGTTATTGTAAGATTGTAAATTCTCTTTATTGCAATTATAGCAGCAGATGGAATGAATTATTAAAATTAACACATTATGAATATTTATCTTATTATTCAAGTATAGTTTGAGCTGAGCTCTAAATACGATTAATAACAGAAAAAATGCAGAAAGTATTATTTTAACCTAATTGTATAAGCAAAATATAAGTAAAGACCCAATATTCTTATTTATTATCATTTTCAAGTAAATTTTACAATATGAGACATAATTTCTTGTGAGCGCTAGTACATTGAAACTACAGTAGCAACTATAATAAAAGAAAGATATAAAATGATCACAATATGAAAACTTGGGTATGTGGTACTTTGTTCATAATATTTAGCAGCGAAGTGTTGCGTCGATGGATCGTTGTGTGAACGTGACCTATGCAATGGTGTATATTTTACGAACTTTTGAGAGGTAATGAATGAGGACTTAGATTGTACGATTAGATATTGTTATTTCGTTATTTAATACTACATGACAAATTAATTGGTAACTTGTATTTTGATTCCTTCCTTTGTTTAGCAGTCCCCGACGCAACGACTCCAATAAGTACATAATAATGTTATTTTCACCCTTTTTAGAGGTCTTTTTAAATCAGGATTTTCAAAACTTTGAATTTCATTGCTTTTCTGATACCGCCACAGCTAGGAAGGTTTTCTTTGAACACTTCCATAGTAATATGGAGTACCTTGCAATATTGTGCGTTGGCAGATGTAGTATATACCATTTCATATAAGAAAGAAAGCAATTCAAGATATATTATTTGATTATGATTAATAACAACCGATGAGAAGTGCAGAGATGTTTTATTAATCATCATTATTATACTACACCACGTTCGTTATGTATTATGTCCATTACATAAGCGCAGATTTTTTATAAAACTACGAATAAAGTACTAGGTACTAACTGGCAGAAAAAAGTTGGAGATTCTCAATTCGCCAGAATCTTTTTTATGTTAGTTTACAGTAACTTGCCATGAGGTGTCCCAATTTAATTATTTAGGAAATGAATAAATATTATTCCATAATTTCGTTACTTTAGAACCAGTTTTTTTAATATTTTTTGCACATGATTCAAGTCTGTTAACATGATTCACCAAATTACCTACGAATAAAGACCCGAAAACAATATGAACCTAATCAACTTATTTATCGTTTCAATATAAAGTTATCATTATTTTTTCATTACTTTTTGTCTCACTCAGTCACACTCACTCACTCACAATATTTTATTACATTATCATGATATTTTATTCAAACATTTATTTATCAAAGAAATTTACAATACCATTCTTAACTCAATCTTAACAAAAACCCTTAGGGTTTATTCAAGATTGAGAAGCTCCATAACAAAATAAAAACATCATCCATAATAAAATAAAAAAAATAAAAGTGAGTTTTGTGATAAAAACAAAATATATTCGGAAAGCAGAAAATGATTTTATTTTCGGAGACGTTCTTTGCTTTGATAAAAGAGAACCAAAATTTAAAGTAATGCTTTTATTAACATATAGGCGGGAAACCTAAACGTTTGGCAAATTTTAAAGCCGACATGTTATTCAACAACTACAATCTTCCATTGCAGAGCGAGTGTGCTCTCTACTGTTATAAGTGCGCCAGAACCTCTTTGAAATTATATTGCTAAAGAAGTACTATTTAAGGAATGGGGGTAATATTCATAATTATTTTAAACAGAAAACTAAATCTTATCTATTGTTTATTTTTAATATTTAAGTACGAGTATATTACCACAATTTAAATTACAATGTTTAAGTATTTTTAGACAATCTTTTATGTCTTAAATGTTAGTAACGAAAAGGATAGATCGTCACTGGTATTTAAAAAGTTAAATAATAAATATATTATTGGAACTAATATAAAATATAATAAGAATTGTATATATATATATATATATATTTAGATATATATATATATATATATATATATATATATATATATATATATATATATATATATACGGGGAAACCTATTATAAAATAAACATTATACATAAATAAATTTCAGCATGCAGATTTCTTAACACTAAAACTAAAACCTCATTTCACATTTTTTTTTATATACTAATATAAAATCAATGTGGGTGTGTGTGCGTGCGTGCGTGTGTGTGTATATGTGTGTGTGTGCGTGTAATATTATGCATTCGATTCACAAAGAAAACTTAATTACTATGGTATTGTTATGGTTCACTACAGTATTATGATTATATTATTGTTCGAGTAGTTTGATATATCTAATTAGTGTGGTTTTGTCATCTGTCATATTGTTGCGCCAAATTGTACGAGTATATGTTATTCACGTTACTTGATGTTCCACAAATTTAGTAATGAATACCGAATTTCATTCACAATACTAATTCTTAATATACCATAATATAAATATAGCATGTGTTTTGAATAATTATTTTAATGATCATAATCAAATTAGGTTCTCCGGGATCAATGACCAAACAATTGTATTGTAATTGTATAGTCAACATCAATCACCTACCAATTAATTAATCATTCAATCAGAACTACATACCTTGAAAACTATGAAACCTCGTATAAAATTTGCAAATAACATTAATAAGTTGATAAATTATGATATGATATGATGGTATCCGGCAGATTACATTACATTCCAATAAAAGTATATGACAACAACGTCTATTTTAGTAATTTTATACGTGTCTATCTAAATTATAATTATATAAAGCAATTTGGTGGTAATTCTTATTATTATCATCACGAGATCGAAATATACATATATATTTAAAATTTTGTATTATTCCTTTATGTAAAAGAATTTATGTACTGAAGCTTGAAAACACAGCAACGAAACTAGAAGAACACGTAAAAAGAACAGAGACTGTGAAATGATAAGATTTCAGAGATCAATTATATAATTTTATCTAGCAATGAAATTTATCTTAACTGTGTTCAAAGTCATTTTGTAATACATTATATTATAACAATCGCATTTTATACGTAGACCACAAATTATTACAGAGAAACAAATTGCGTCAATGACAATGAGATAATAAATAACAATAGTATACAGTGATGCTGAAATACCATACATCATGAAGAATGAGTTTATGTGTTAATTTTCGGAGATAAGTAACGTTAAATTTATTGATTTAATTTAAACAGAATCGTGACTTGTATTAGTATATAAAGTTATGATATTTTTAGTAAGTTAGATACTATGGTAAGAAATATGTTCCATGAAAATATGTTCAATAATTTAATTTAACCTAAACGATTTCAAAACGATTTTCACAAAAAATGCCTTGTTTTGGTTTACCTACCACATATAGATATATGGCGTCAAGGACTTTTTTAAAAATATACTGAAGAAAAATATTTTTAAGAACATTGCATCAACGTATCATCTGCTATAACAACCAAAAAAACAGCGCAGCGGTGCTTTTCTTCCGATGTACGTTGTTTTTCGTAGAAATGAGATACTTTCCGTCATCAAAAGTAACCTATATCCTTTCTCAACATCTTATCGGTGTTTACGCCAAATTTTATTAAAATTAGTTTGTAGATCCTGATATTTGAAAATTAAATACAATTTACATATTTGGTCGATTAAGAGGACATAAAACGGTTCTTATACAATTATAAAACATATTACTTCAACAAAACAAGTCTTGGTAATAATTGCTAAGTATTTTAAATTAATTATATCTTAATTATGCTATTTAATAAATTGTCTTATTTGAAGAAAGCAAAAAACAAATCACATATTTCAAAACTCTAATTTCAAATATTTCTGTACTGAGTTAAAAAATTAAGCTCATACAAGTAATGAAAAAAAAAATCTCTTTTGCCAACATTCTTTCCGACTACATCGCTTTTCCATTATCGTTATAGAGCGGATGCACATAATATGCAGAAAATTTATGGGCACACACACTCCCATATTTATTAGTTCCATGCAATTATTTTATTTGAATTTCCATTTACAAATATTAAAAATAATTTACTTATTATTAAACAGAAGGTAAAATGTAAAATGTTTTACATTTTTATGACGTTGTTTGGTTGTATAACTTACATACGAAGTTAACGTCATTGAAAGCTATAGACAAATTAATTACAATATTTGGGTTTTAAACAAATTTAAAACTTACTCATTGAAAAATGTTTATCCAGAACACTTACATTACCCTCAACTTACTCTTACTGAACTTAATCTTTTAATTCTTTAAAAAATATTTACTATTTAAATAAAACTTATGCTAAATGCATATTATATAAAAATGCTTATTATATAAAAATACTTTTAATAACATTTCACCAAGTCTGCATTTTCATAAAATTTAAATAATAATAGTTTAAATTAATAACTACTTTATATTTTTTAATGTACAGAATTTCAGCTAGAATATTTCATGAAAGTAAAATTAAAAGCTCATGTTAGACAATTAAAAAATACGAATAGTTTATAGAAATCGCCTTGATTCTAAACAGTTTAATTTGTCTAGAACTCTTTGGCTTCAATAAGATTTTAAAAATATAACCAAAACACAAGGCAATTTAAAATTACAAAGAATTATCTCATGTCATCATCTATTATTTCGTAACATCAAATCTATATAAATATAGAATGTAAAAAATCGATACGGGCAGGGATTCGAACCCGCGACTACTGGGAAACCGTCCCGTCGCTCTACCAACTGAGCTACCGTATCGCTGTCCGCCTCGGTGAATTAAGCATTCTATATGTGATCGTCTTTATCGGGACGGTGGTGACATCTATTAGGTTTCTTTCGAAAATCATAACCAATGTTTCTAACTTTGCAGTATAGATAAACATTGAAAAGATGCCACTACCGAAATCAATTTTTGAAAATATCTTTAAACATGTATAGCCATGTTAAGCTTATTTAAATTTATATAAATATAGAATGTAAAAAACCGATACGGGCAGGGATTCGAACCCGCGACTACTGGGAAACCGTCCCGTCGCTCTACCAACTGAGCTACCGTATCGCTGTCCGCCTCGGTGAATTAAGCATTCTATATGTGATCGTCTTTATCGGGACGGTTAGGATTTTCGAAAGAAACCTAATAGATGTCACCACCGTTTTTACATTCTATATTTATATAAATTTAAATAAGCTTAACATGGCTATACATGTTTAAAGATATTTTCAAAAATTGATTTCGGTAGTGGCATCTTTTCAATGTTTATCTATACTGCAAAGTTAGAAACATTGGTTAGGATTTTCGAAAGAAACCTAATAGATGTCACCACCGTCCCGATAAAGACGATCACATATAGAATGCTTAATTCACCGAGGCGGACAGCGATACGGTAGCTCAGTTGGTAGAGCGACGGGACGGTTTCCCAGTAGTCGCGGGTTCGAATCCCTGCCCGTATCGATTTTTTACATTCTATATTTATATAAATTTAAATAAGCTTAACATGGCTATACGTGTTTAAAGATATTTTCAAAAAACATCAAATCTTATAAATTAAATTATAATTTTACTTAACTCACGAGGAATTTTGACCTTAACAGTGAATATGGCTTTTATGATTTGATTTGCTAGAGCATTGTTATTATAATTATTGTTCTAGGAGGTGGATATAATTAATGTGGTTTTGTCATCTGTCATGTTGTTGCGTCAGATGTTATCTGCCGTTAAGATATCATACACGTCACTTGGTGTTTCGCAAATTAAATGACGAATACCGGCTTCCATCCACACAATAATGTTATTATTATTATAAATAAATATGATTTTTTTTGGTTATATTTAAATATATATATAATAAGTATAACAATAAAAAAATAACTTAATCAACTACTTTATATTATTTTATAAACAAGCGGTACACCATTTTAACAAGTTTAAATACACAAACATTTTTTATCTACAGAGATTGATATAGACAACTGGTTATCTTCTATTGCATTCACACGAGAATGATAAAAATAAACCCATAAAACCGCACATAGAAATGACATACAGATTTTTGGTTTTTTATCCATTCAGTTAGATGTCCTCGTCTGTTACACACAAAAAAGTCATAGAGTTAATTTACATAATTCGATAAACTAACTCCGAAATTGATCCTGAAAACTTGTCATGAAATTTATTCATTAGTGCAATATTTATAATTACTGATTTGATTTTGGAAAAACATTATAATTGTTAATAAATAATGTTTAAATATTTAATTATAGGTATTCGAATAGTTTGTTTGATCAAGACACACCTTTGACCTTTGTTTGACCTATGTATGACAAAACACAATCGCAGTCAAGTTTATACACTCCAGCACACTGTAAAGGAAAATTACTTTTAATTGGTTTCAAGAATTGGATCACCTTCCTCTGAGGTTGGTAGATAGTTCTTATAGAAACCCCTTTTAAAATGTTTCTAATTCTGTCAGTAAAACCTTTTACATATGGTAGTAGGGCCAGTCGACGCTTCACTATGGGTGGCTTGATGTAGCCACATGCAAGATTAGATAAGATAAGCAGCCGCTTGACATGCCGGTCGTTCTTCAGCGTCTCAAGTGTGTTGTGCTAACTGTGGGTGGGTGGGTAACTAACTGGCTAGGGTGGTGGTGTGATTTACCATTGAGGTACCTGTGTATATGTTTGGATTTCCTATAAACAGTGTGCACTAATGTGTTGTCAAGATTCTTAATGATGAGAATATCAAGGAACGCTCAAATATAATTTGACTGTAATTCTATTATTTCTAATATATTACTATTAAAATTACATTATAATAGTCAAATATTAGAAATACTCGCGATCACTAACACAAATACGTTTAAAAAGATCCGGATACATAGCTCTATTACATTTAAACTAAACGACAGCTGCTTACGATACATGAAGGGTGATGCTTATGACAAAATTAATATCAAATTCAACTGGTAAATGCGTTTAAAAAGTCAAAAAGTATCAGTAATGTAATTTGTGTAAATATTTTCTCTTTAAATTTATGATAAATAAATAAATAAATCTTTATATCTATGATATGTCTTTGTCAAATATTCGTTCTGGTTTTTCTATATACGATGTTTATTCGAAGCATGAGGAGACTGTCTGAAGTTTGTCATTCAAACGTTCCATCATAGTTTCTCTTTCAGACTGCACTTGATCTTTACTAACCCGAGTACTCGGTAGATATTTTTCTACAACTGTACTGTCGTCTGAATGGGTATGCAGACGACTATGGATATAGATACTGGGCTCCAGCAGATCGTTAATGTGCAGCAAAAAGACAGTTGCAGAAAGAATGGATCCCTGAGGAACTCGGGAATTTATTGCCAAGGTTTCCGAGAAACACCCGTCGACAACTATTCGGAGGGATCTCGGGCTCAGAAAGTCCGTTACCCAGCCAATCAGACAAGGAGATATACCGAACGCCGAAAGCTTACTTAAAACCCTTGCATGCCAGACCCTCTCAAATTTCTCGAGACGTCCAGAAAGACGGCGACCGTTTTTCAGTTCCTCTCGATGGCCTCCCCTAAAATATGTGTAGTGTATATGCTAGAAGATCCCCAGCGGACCTATTTCGGTGAAACCCGTACTGTTTACGAAGGTCACGAAGAGATCGTTACTTTCTACGTATGCTAGAAGCAGCGAGTTCAATACACACTCCATTTTTATTTTATTTTTTTTATTTATATCTTTTCCACTTAGAATCATAATCAGTGATCACTTGTCAACATGGAAGTGTCAGGAGGGCCTATTACGATACTAGATTTATCGTAATAAGCCCTTCTGAAAAAGAACTTTCCATCTTAATGTTAAAGCTATGAGGGTTCCAAACGCGTCCTGGTCTGAGAAGAACCACACAACAAACTCAGCCGGATATATTTTTTGTTATTGTGATCACTGTTTCACAAACGTCAAACTTAAATGCAAATTTGGAACAACTAGAACCGTCGCAATCAATTGGAAAAGAAGCCTAATGATTTCAGGCAACGAAAATTAAATAATAATAACAGAAAATATATATATATATATATAAATCATCGGCCTGCCACACAACCAGTCACCGCAAGCAGCACCCGTTCACGAGCATAACACAAGAGCCAGCCATCACCCCCTTCGCACATATTTGAGGGAGGGAGGCAACCCGACTCCTGATGCTACCGCAAGTAGTGACTTCTAAGGAATCGGTGTGATGCAGAAGGTCGATAAAGCAAAATAATTTACAACAAAAAACAAATTGCGGAGATTACTAGCTATTCGCAATACAATACAGATTCATTCCCAGGCCATACCGTCGTCGATGTAATCCTTTACACTATAGTAGGATTTCTTTATTAAATTATTTTTAACATATAATTTAAATTTATTTAATGATAGGCTTAAGGCTTCATTTGGGAGATTATTATAAAAACGTATACAATTACCTTTAAAGGATTTACCTATTTTATGGAGCCTAGTGCAGGGCATAGCGAGTTTATTTTTTTGTCTTGTATTAATTTTATGTAAATCACAATTTTTCTTGAACTTTGAAATATTTTTATGAACGTAAATTAAATTTTCATAAATATATTGATTGTAAACAGTCATAATTTTAAATTCTTTAAATTTGTTTCTTAAAGAGTCTCTTGGTCTCATATTATATATTGCGTGAACAGCCCTCTTCTGCAATGTAAATATGGTATCATTGTCAGTCGCATTGCCCCATAAGAGTATACCGTATGACATTAAGCTATGAAAATAACTGAAGTAAACTAATCGAGCAGTTTCCATATTTGTTAATCGACGTATTTTTTAACCGCGTATGCAGCAGAACTTAGTCTGCTTGACAAATCAAGTATATGAGGATCCCATTGCAATTTTTCATCTAAAGTAATGCCCAAGAAAGTAGTAGATTTGACCAAGTCCAATTCCTCATTATTTAATTGTACATTGGTTCTAACATTTTAAACATTTGGTAAACTAAATTTGATACATTTTGTCTTTTTTTTATTAAGCAACAAATTATTGGCGTTAAACCATTGTACAACATCTGAGAGAGCATTGTTTACATCGTCAATAACAGATTGTCGTCTATTAACTTTAAAAGTAAGAGAAGTATCATCAGCAAACAACACTATCCCATGTTTTTCCCTCACTAGGTGAGGTAAGTCATTTATGTAAATGAGGAACAAGAAAGGCCCTAAGATAGAGCCCTGTGGCCCAAAGAACCAGGGGAACGTTTTCCATTTACATCAACTTTTTGAATTCTATCATTAAGATATGAACTAATTAAACCTAGGGACTTATTTTTAACTACATAATGTTCTAACTTTTTTATAAGGATTTCATGTTGAACGCAGTCAAACGCCTTAGATAGATCACAGAAAATGCCAAGTGCATCCTGTGATCCTTCCCAGGCTTCAAATATGTTTAGTAATAGCTCTACACCAGCATCTGTTGTAGAGCGACCGGCACTGAAACCAAACTGGTTTTTGTGTTAGAGATTGTTTTTACTGAAATATGCCACAAGTTGATTAAGAATTATTTTCTCAAAAATCTTACTAAAAGTGGGTAATACTGAAATAGGTCTATAGTTACTAGGATCTAATGAAGAGCCTGATTTGAATAATGGAGTTATTTTGCATTATCTTGCAGAGTATCCTCCATATCTTGCAGAATAAAAATTGTATATACAATATTTATATTCACGTTGTTGCAGCTCATAATAAAACGATTGAAGCTTAATTGACCAAAATACATTTTATATCTTAAGTCAGTACATTGATCGATATAGATCATAAAAGAAAGTGATGATATGACATATTGAAATAAGGTTAAAAAAAGTTTAAATACGCTATAGATTTTTGTTTTTACTGATTTTGGTTTTTCTTTTACATGTACTATAAAACCTTGCTTGCTAATTTATATAAATTTAGTGAAAACAATCCTATCTACTTACCTATCTTATATGTATTAGACCAGACTCGTCAAACAAGTTGAACTGTTATTTTCTCTATATATACTAATCAAGATTACAATTTATTATTAATTTTTAGGTCAAACCATAAATAAGATCTTTTAAAACTTATAATGTAACAATTAACTTTTAATAAACAATAACAAGCAAAAATTTAATTATGCACGATGTTATATCATACAAAACCTAACACAATGGAGTGTAGCGTTACGCTAATTATTAAAAACATATAAAATGGTTGGAGTTGAAGAGTTTTAATCATTATAGCAGAGATTTCGATTCAAAAATATCATTTATCTCAAAATGCAGTTTGTTAGTGTGGTACTTCTATTAGTACTAGCTGTTTTTACAATGGCCCGTAAACCTCACTACGACGTTTACAAAGCAGGAGCATTATTTAAAAAGTTTGTTGGAGATTATAACAGACATTATAAGAACCATTTAGATAGAGATTCGCATTATAATGCATTTGTAGTAGCTTTGGTAAGAATCAACCAAGCTAACAGAGAGTCATCTTCGGCTACGTACGATATAAACGAATTCGCCGACTATACTCCCGAAGAGATTGAAAAAATGCATGGATTCCGTAAGTAGCATGAATTAAGTTCTACGTTATTATGTAAGATAAAAATGCTTTAACCCGAAATCGTTTCACTATTCACTATATATATTTATTTAAGCTGACTTGTTCAGTTTTAAATAAAAATAGTATTTATTATATATTAAAATAGATGATTTTAAAAGACCTCTTTTTTGTAATGATATATTTTTTCAGGGCCTTAAATATCGATGACCGATTAAATGTGAAGTGATGAAATTATATTAAAAAAATTATATAATTACAAGTGCAAACATTTTCTTTTAGCATACAAGGACTCCATAGTATATTATGTCATGGTTTAAGTTTCTTAAACTTGTTCACAAGAACTACTATTATTATAAACCCATTTATAAATTACATTATTGTTATAACAAATATTTAAATCTGCTTAGAATAAAAAAATATTTCGGTGACTAATAATCCTTAAAACTTTTATGGAAAGGTCTATAAAATGAATATGTACGTTTTGCTTTTGTTAAATAAAATTAAGTAAAGTTATTTTGTTTTTGAATTCGTTAGGATTCATATCTTAACTCACCTGATCATAGGGATATTTCGTACATATATTGAGACGGCTACGCCAAACGACATAAGAATAATAATAATAATACGCTAGCATTTAGTAATGACATTAGGATGGAGTTTGGTGTAGATAAATGCGGGGTTGCACATGTGCAGAGAGGCCGAGTTGTAAATAGCGAATAGCTACAAATCTCGGAAACAATGTCCATCAGATCCCTCTCCGAAACCGGGCCCTACAAATACCTTGGTATGTCGAAATGCTTAGGCATACTAAAAGCTGGGACATTAAAAAGGGAACATTAAAAAGCTAGTGAAGGACCACTTCATTAACCGCTTGACAAAAATCCTAAACAGTCTTTTGTCAGAAGGTAACAAAGTGCGTGCATTCAACAGTTGGGTAATGCCCCTGCTGATGTATAGTTTCGGCATATTAAGGTGGACCCAGACTGAATTAGATGCCCTGTACCGAAAGGACCCGAAAACTATTGACAATGTATAGCATGCATTATCCGCGCTCATCAGTGATGATATTGTATATTCAAGGAAGTGTGGGGATCGTGGCTTCCTTAATGCCAAAAATTTACACAACCGTGAGGTATGCAATCTTAGAGAATATTTCCTTCATGCTGAGTGTGGAATGCATCGGAACATTGTTGCCAATTGTTGCCATTGTTGCCAACAATAGATAATGGCCTTACACCGCTGTCGTTAGCCAAGATAACTGGCATAAACCGGTAGTACTTAGCACTGACGACCGTATGTGGAAGGGTAAGGAGTTTCATGGACGGTTCCAGCAGGCACTCTATGGGCCTGATGTTGACCTTCTGGCGTCCGTGACTTGGCTACGATTTGGCGATCTCTTTGGTGAAACCGAAGGTTTTGCTTGTGCATTTGCTGACAAAGTTGTCGAGACGAACAACTATCAGAAATACATAATAAAAGTTGGCACTGTTGGTATATGTCGTGCGTGCCACTAACCTGGAGAATCCATCAGACATGTTATTTCCGGTTGTTTTCATCTTGCCACTGGAGAGACATTTGCACACATTTGCACAGGCACAACCAAGTAGCCAAGATTA
The DNA here is from genome assembly GCA_959347405.1 of Napeogenes sylphis. Classification (NCBI taxonomy): domain Eukaryota; kingdom Metazoa; phylum Arthropoda; class Insecta; order Lepidoptera; family Nymphalidae; genus Napeogenes; species Napeogenes sylphis. The sequence continues at coordinate 46,906,268 of OY365776.1, read as the reverse complement.
TCCACCAACAACTTGCTTTTCGATACGGTCTTGTATCTTTTAAAGTGCCATATTTAAAGTATACACCGGAGCCAGTTTTGGAAAATGGTCATGCTAAGCCTATTGGGACTAATCTATCATCACGGACAGAACTATTGTAACCAATAAGCCTGATATCGTGCTAGTAGATTGGTTAGAGAGCCGGGAATTTCTTGTTGATATCAGCGTCCCGTGTGACGCTAATCTTGTGAAAGCTGAGATTGACAAACTATCAAAATACTTGGACTTAGCTCACGAGATTACCGACATGTGGGATGTTGCCTCAACAACAATTGTCCCGATGGTAGTTTCCGTAAATGGTCTTATAGCAAAGAGTCTCGATCATCATCTCAAGAGGTTCTCACTAAACAACTGGATCAAGGGTCGGATGCAAAGAGCAGCAGTTTTGGGTATGTCATAAATTGTGAGGAAGTTCCTTTCGCTGTCGCCCTAACCACCGACGGACTGGTCGTAAGGCCCACGTCGGCGGCATTCTATTTTTTATATTTATATTTATAATGTTGTTTTTTATGTTATAAATGTAAATAATAAGATAGATATGGAATAAATGATAATGATAATAATCAATTTTTATTTGCATTAAGTTTTTCATTTTAAAAATTTTATCTCAAAAAAAAAAATTAAACCCTGAGAAAAAGAATAAAAACTTTTATACAGCCATCCGATTTCAAAAGATTTTTTCCATATACAGTATTGACAAAGCCCTGAAAAAAAATATTTATTATAATAATGCGAAAGTATCTCTTTTTATAGGTTTTATGATATTATACGATCTTTATAGTATTATATATTTCTTATATGGACCACCTAAAAATGATTCAGTTTATAAAAAGTAAAACGTTTAGGTGCGTTGCTAAATGCGTCGTAAAACATTAAACCGTAAGTAGTTGGCAGATAAACAGTACATAACATAAAAAAATCACTTTCTTAAAAAAATATTAAATGTCCATGAAGATTATCATTTTTAACACTAGATGAAGTTTGTGTTCAACAACATTTTTAATTGAAGAAGAAACTTTAGAAATAAATAATTATTTTATTTTATTCTAATATACTGTTAAAAAAAATTATCATATTGTGTTCTACATGGAATTATACTAAACTGCGTATTAAAGTAAAACAAAATAATATAATTTATTTTTCTTTAATACGTTATTGCTTAAAAATATTTTCTTGAAATACCAAATAATATTATTGTAAATAGAATAAAACAGATATTGGATAAAAAAATTGGAACGCATAAAATGACGCGTTCTAATTTTTTACCTAAATATTTTAAACGTTCCAATGTCCCAACGTTCTCAATCACGTAGCTGATTATAATTGCTACTCCCAATTTCGAATTTAAGCGAACACATCTTCATTTAGAAGTAAATTTAGCGGCTCTTGCCGTTAAAGTCTCTATTATTGCTTCGACAGCAGACAATGACTTCAATACCAGAGTTTTACTTTAAGCAAACAAAAAATTTTCAACCGTATAAAGCTTACATACCTTACCTTACCTTACCTTACCAAAAAATACTTTAATGCATTTTTGACACACACATACACACAAACTCTTTGTTAATCTACTCCTGTTCCGGGGCAGATAATTGCATCAGCCAATGGTAACAATTTCGTAAGAGACTAAGACTAAGACTAAATTTATAAAAACGGTTTCCCAGTAGTCGCGGGTTCGAGCCCGTATCGGTTTATTTTTCATTCTATATTTATATAAATTTAAATAAGCTTAACATGGCTATACATGTTTAAAGATATTTTCAAACATTAATTTCGGTAGTGGCATCTTTTCAATGTTTATCTATACTGCAAAAATAAAGGCATTGGTTAGGATTTTCGAAAGAAACCTGATAGATGTCACCACCGTCCCGATAAAAGACGATAACATATAGAATGCTTAATTCACCGAGACGGACAGCGATACGGTAGCTCAGTTGGTAGAGCGACGGGACGGTTTCACAATTGTCGCGGGTTCGAGTCCCTGCCCGTATCGGTTTTTTTTTTCATTCTATATTTATATAAATTTAGTTGTCCCATGCTTTGTTGAAACACTTTTTAGAAGGGCAATTAAATATATGTGAAGAGGTTAAAGATTGTGGCTTCAGTGTGTGGGAAATTATAAAACTGTCAACCCTTTAGCTTTAAAGATATCTAGCGCTTCAATAGAAGTATGAAGACGATGCGGCACATCGGACAACTAAGCAGGATGAGGAGTGTAAGACATTATTGTGATAGCTATGGCAGGTTACACTCGTACTTTTGATGAGTTTTTGGTAATTTGTCTACCTACTCCTATAGTTAACTATCCCCGGCTTCTACTTAAGTTTCAAACTATCACTAAGCACACAAAAATAATAATAATATAGACTCTTATCTTCGTTCTAGCAATAGCCTCACTGATACCCATTTAATTCTTTATTGTGCAGCTGTTGCAGCGTGCCGCTCCGCCCGTGTCAGATTTCCTGAGCCTGATAGGGTGGTGCGGTCCACTGAGGACACACCCGCATGGCAGATGAGGATTGAACGGCGTATCAGCGCAGCTAGGGTCATTATTGGCAAGTTAATCTGCTTCAGATCGGGAAACATCCGGCCGAGAGTCATGCGTTATGTTACACAGGCCTTTGCCGGTACTGGCATTAGACCTCAGGATTACATGGTCTATGTAACAGAACGTATAGACTACCTGAAGCAGAACGTTTGTGGGTGGACAGATCGTATCCGCCGTTATAAAAAACATGTAAATAGGTATAAACAGAATCGCATATTCCAAAGTGACTAAAGAAAGGTTTATAGAAGATGGGAGGAATCTGCTACTAGTGTAATTGATGAGCAGTTACCAAATATGGAAGAAATGTTCATATTTTGGAAAAATATTTGGTCGGTACCCATTAATCGATTGTGGCAGGATGCGTGTTGTTCAGCGCGCGTGTGAACACCTGCAGCCAATGGAGGCTATATTTATAAGCCCAGATAAGGTCAGGGATGCGATTCGTTCGACCCATAACTGAAAAAGTCCTGGGCCGGACGGATTACATACTCAAATGGCTACGGTCTTCACACGAACGTTTGGCTGGGCAATTTCAGGAAACCATTGTGTCCGGATCGCTACCATCTTTTATAACAACAAGAATCACCTTTCTGCTCCACAACTCTGGCAGTATCACAGATCCAAAAAACTTTCGACCTATCACGTGCTTACCAACCATTTATAAGCTTCTTACATCCATTTTGACTTTAAAATTAAACACACATTTGTATGTAAATAGCATTTTAGATCCCGCTCAAAATGGATGTAAGATTGGGTCTCGTGGTACTAAGGAGCTCGTCCTTATTGGCATGGCCATCAATAAAAAGGTTCGTCGAGTTACTAAACGTTACGCAAACGTTTAGTAATGACTTTAGGATTGCATATGGTATAGATAAACGCGCGATTGCACATGTGCAGAGTTGTAAATAACGAATATTTACAACTCTCGGAGACAATGTCTCTCAGATCCCTCTCCGAAATCAAGTCCTACAAATACCTTGGTATGTCGGAATGCTTAGGCATACTAAGTGGGGAAATTAATCAGGTAGTGAAGGAACCACTTCTTTAACCGCTTGACAAAAGTCCTAAAAAGTCTTTTGTCAGGAGGTAACAAAGTGCCTGCATTCAACAGTTGGGTAATGCTGGTGTATACTTTCGGCATATTAAGGTGGATTCAGACTGAATTAGATGCCCCGGACCGAAAGTCCCGATGGTAGTTTCCGTAAATGGTCTTATAGCGAAGAGTCTCGATCATCATCTCAAGAGGCTCTCACTAAACAACTAGATCAAGGGATACTATACTATAACTATACATAAGGTAGCAGTTTTGAGTACCGCACGCATTATGAGGACTAGTCGTAAGGCCCACGTCGGCGGAATTTTATTTTTTCTATTTATATTTATAATGTTGTTTTTTTGTTATATATATAAATGTAAATAATAAGATAGATTTGAAAGAAATGATAATAATAATAATACAGGACAAGTTACACATTGATCTAACCCCTAAATAAGCAAATTATTTGTTCGTGTTAAATAAACATTATAAATACTGAAAATATATTTAAAACTGTTCAGGAATAGGAGTACCTGCGCAGGTCGCACCCACATCGACCTGTCCAACTAAAAGGAATGTGAAGCGTGAAACAGCGTCGAGCCACGACGACAACCCGGCATCCGTAATTGACTTCGACTTACCTAATGAATTGGAAATTATCGACTTGGACGCGGATGAGCCGACCCCGACGGTCGGTGCCTCCATGTATGATATTGGCAGGCCTATTGGTTTACAATTAACTTACGGCTGTGATCTGACGGATAAATCAGATCAGAAGATACATGCGCGTCGCAAGCGAGGCCCTCTCTCTGAGGTCTCTCGCTTGCAGAGTGAAGCATCCGGTAACGGCCCGGAGCTTGGTGTTCACCAAGCTCGGACCTCTTTCCATCGGCCTTCGTCGGTGGAAAGTTGGCTTGGGCGTCGAGAGTGAGAGGGTGGAGGCCTCCTTTGCCGGGGCAGGCTGCGGAATCGTTCCTGGTACTTCTCTGATAGCAGAGTGGACTGTATAGTGGTCCTGTGGCTGTATGGGGGTTGTGTGGCGGTCTCTTTCTTGCTGAGGGAGAGGCGGTCTGCATTGTTTAGGGGTGGACTTCTTTCTACCGAACATTGATAGTACATTACTTGGTGGGGAGTCAGTCCGGGATGTTGCCTGGGCTGATCGTTGCCGAAAACGATGAAACAGTTGGGCTTGGCGATGGTTGGTCTGGGCGTGGTGGGTTTTTGACTTGTCGTGTTCGACATTGGGTCCTCTGATTTGAGCTGGCTTAAGTGCAGCCCAACGCATGGTTCGCAGTTTGACCAGAGCCGCTGAACCGGCTAGACCGTATCAAGAGTCTGATCTTCTAGGGAGCCTGACAGGTGGTCTCCTCTCGGGGAGACTACCGCAGCGGGGCTGCACAAGGTCGTTAATGGCCGAGTCGGGTAACCCGCCTGATTTCCTGACACCGAGTCCGGCCAGAAGGGGGTCTCGGCCCCTTTAGACGTAGCAGGCTTGTGTGCGGGGTAGGGGATCCCTCCACAATCTAACAAGCCTGCGAAAAAAGCATGGGTGCTTCTCGTTGCGGGGTGCCCTCTCCGTGAATCACGTCGAGGCATCGCGGTGAGTGCGAAAGCGATCCCTCGGTGTCCTATTATGTCGGCGGCGTCAACCGTCAGATTTAGTGAGTAGGAATCTCACCTCCATCATCCCCTCCATCATCCATGAGGATTCCTGACGTTAAGATAAAAAAAAAGTATATGAACGCAGAATTTATTTCCATGACTTTAACTGTAGCCTTCTGACTCATCAACATATAACCTCTACTCTATGTAAACTAAAATTGTTGCAAGGGTGAATAAATAAACAACTTTAAAGTAAATAAGAAGAAATTAAATGTTTTAATTTAGTTACGTGCTAACAACATCTTACATTTTATTATATGGTAGGTATTAGTAGCTGTAAAATTGGTATGTATTTATATTTTCTAGTTGAAAAATAGCCTTCTTTTTAGTAACGAAACCTAGTAAATGTAACAGTTATGTCATTTTTCTTTCGTCACACATTTTAATGCCAGAAGTATTAAGCCGCAGAATCTTTTCTAAAGATTTTGAAACTCGAGCTAAGAAGTGTAATGTTTGTAATAACTTTTAAGCTATTGCATAGCTTCTATCGCGGGTCTTGAGCGTGGAGACCGAAACCAGAAATTCCGTAACGAAAATAACCTAACACCCCCCACGAGCTACTACCCCCCCTACTACGAAACTCGGCTGAGTATTGTGTACATATCTTTGAAAAATAGCGTAAGCGCCAAGTTGTTAATATGTATCATGAACTTATTGCTTACTTGTTAAGGATGAGTTTAAAATAAATGTCTTACTTTTACAAAGGTATTTTTTTCAACAAGCCTTTTCATTTAAAAGACTTTCTGTTATCGTGTTACAAAAGACCCTTACTCATTTAATAATAGAAAATGAACCATATTTATGAGGCATAAGGTTGAAAATATTTTTAGCTGTTGATATTATTAATTTTTATATATATAGAGCAAAAATAACTTCTCATATTAAATAGGACTGTTGATAAAATATCGATGTATCGAAATATCTATATTATTACTTAGAAATATCGATATTTATTACTTATACATTTTAGAACGATATATTGATAGTTAGATATTGAAATGCAGATATCGTGGTCGATATCTATTTCAAGGAAGTTTTCGTTTTTTTTTCTATGTAAATTATTTAATCATTAATTAATCTACAATCGTAAACTTGGTATACTGTACATTTTTTACATTACACTTTGTTTTTTCTCTATTCCTAGTATACTTCTTATCTTAAAAAGATATGTATTTTTGTATAGATATACCCTTAAAGTGTAAGGTAAAAAAATATAGTACCTACTTTATAAAAGTAGGTAATATCGTCTTTGTCACGTTAACTGCGAAACAAAATATATTGATATCACAGTTAACATTGAGAGAAATGAAAAAGAAGTTATGAAAAATTATAATTTTATTGTAGCGATAAAAGCCAATTTATTCACTTTAAAACATTAAATATCTAGTTTCATAGAAATAGTTCAGTGCCAAAATATATCTTCTTCAATAAATTCTAAAATTGTATGGTATGTAATATGTATGTATTATTATTTAAAAAATCGGGAACTATTTTACGCATTATTTTATGCAATTGTTTTACGCATTATGCATTGTTAATGACACTCTGTGTTTTGGGTGTATACAAAATACTTTCAGCTTGTGAAGAATAAACGTGAAAAGGTACTTTTAATATTCAATGGACTAGTAATTTATGGAACTTGAATTGCAGATTGATGATATTTTTAAGTCAACTTAAAAAAATATTGCTTTTAATTAGTCCACATTGCAATTTTAAAATATTTACACCTAATAGATTGATTAAGATTAGTGTCTAACTGCAATGTTTTATGTATTTAAATTGTTTTTCTTTACGTTGAAAAATAATTCTAGAATACCCATGAACCCTAAGCCACAAAACAAACTGTTGGGATTGGAAACAAACAATTCACAATGTGGGTTTCTGCTATGTTACAAGCATTCGCGAAGGCAGAAACGATCTAGGTGCAGTTCAGATTATAGTGAATAAAAACACAAACATTTACTTATTAATATTTATTTTAAGTTGTGTTATATTTTTAAGTTGTAACACTATTATATAATTGTTCTCTATCTACAAAATACTGCTGGTAAAAATATATTTGCGGGTAATTTGTTACAGACAGTGTTAGGACTTTTTTTTGAAATGATACGCAGTACTTGCCTTTTAATCATTTATACGACAATTTGTAAAAGAATGGCCTTCGCACAATTTACAACTTATTTTGTAATATTCAACTGTTTATAGCCTATACCTAGCCTAGCCTAGCCTTTGCCTATTATGACTAAGAAGTTTTATTATTATAACTATGCCTAGTATTATGACTAAGAAGAAACCATCTTTTTTTTTTATTGTCAGGAATCCTCATGAATACACACCTCCATCCAGGGGAAGATGGAGGTGGTTATGTGAGACTCCTACTCACTAAACCTGACAGTTGCCGCCGCCGTCATAATAGGACACCACGGGATCGATTTCGTACTCACTGCGATGCCCCGACGTTATCCACTTACCCACGCGTCGGGTCGCACTAAAGCCCGCTCAAGGCAGAGGACCCAACGTCGAACCCGACAGGCCTTAACCGCCGGTCACAGTGATCAGCAGAGACCTTAAACTTGAAACAGGCATAAGTCGAGAACCCACTCCGCCCAGACTAACCATCACCAAGCGCAACCGTGGCGTAACACTCGGCAACGATTAATCCAGGCAACGTCCCGGACCGTCTAACCACCAAGCACTGTCCTCGCAGTGCTTGGTAGGAAGAGGTCCAGACCCTAACCGTCGCAGACGGCCTCTCGCTCAGCAAGAAAGAGACCGCCGCGCATCCCCCACACTGCTACTTGACCACCCTACAGTTCACTCTGCTATCAGAGAAGTACCAGGAGCGATACCGCAGCCGACCCCGGCAAAGAGGGCCTGCGCCCTCCCATCACCGATGCCCAGGCCTACTTTCTAACGTGATCAAACGATGGAAAGAGGTTGTTGCCTAGGGAGCACCACAAGGAGGTTCCCGGCGGCATAATTTTGTGCCAAGTTGGGGGACTGAGTGATCCTTATGAAATATATTAAAACTTAATTCATGTGAAAATATTTTATTTATTACGAATAATGGAATTTCAATCAGGCGGGAATTATGTTGCTTACTTTTTGAATATTGTTTATAAAAATAATGCTTTATACAGCACTATACCAGGAATAATAATTAACTAAAGCATGCATTTTCCCGGCGGACTTCACTGGGTTTGTGCTTGAGCGAGACACAAATTCTGCACTGTAATAGATTTATGTTCTCTAAAGTAGAAATAACAAGTTCTAGGACTTGTAATTATAGCATATTAATATTTAGACATTGTTATTATTAAAAAATCAAATAACCTTAACATGGATATATGTTTAAAAATATTTTCAAACATTGTTTTTTTATTATTTATTTGAATAATATCATAATTATTCCAATCTAAGTTATAGGAATAAATAATTGGACCGCGGTCTTGGGAGTATAATATGTCTGTTTATTATTGGTTTATTAGCTACTATAAATTTTCTCGGATTTAAATTATACGATTATTAGCTTCTAATCAGGAAAATGAATAAGTATTTCACCATATACTTGCAATTAGAACATAAATAAGTAGTAAGTTTTATTAAAATGAGGTTTTCTTGATATAAAAGAAACTTTTTTAATGGTAACAGTGATTAATTTAAATTTTTAAAAAAATAATAATTGTGTGATGTGGTGAGGAGTTATTGAGCTGAGCGTAAGCGAAGCTTTTAACTGTTTGGGAATCAATTTTTTGAGGCAACATAACAGGAAAATCACTTGACCAATTTTAATTAAAATTGGCACGCATATCAATGACGTGACTGGGCTTGTTCTCCAAAAAAACAGAATAAAAAATATTGTTTCGTTCTAAAGATATGGTCAAATACCTGAATCTCCCATAGATTTAAGCTTACAGTTTCCAGATCTCAACAGAGGTCGCTGTGCATGTCCATCGTATTTCTGAATCACGGTATCACATACAAAAATATTGTTATCATAGTAAATTGGCTTGTTTAACAATTTCTTTTAAAATTCAGCCCAGTTCTGCCCTGAAATCGAAATAAAAATTATCTGACGCCATTTTGTTTAGGTTTATTTGGTCGTTTTAATATAAATATTTACAGTTTATAATCATAACTATTTTGAATTAATTGAGCTGAGCGTAAGCTTGGTAAGCACTTGTCCAATTTTAACCAAAATTGGCACGCATGTAAAGGACGTGACTGGGCTTGTACCCCAAGAAACAGTATAAAAAATAATTGGTTTTAAAGATATGATCAAAAAACTGAATCTCCCCTAGACTTAAGCTTAACTAAACCTGCGTGCGCTCGCCAATCGTTACTCTTAACCTTCCCAACTTCATTAGAAGTCCTTGGGCACGGTATAAACCGACCTAAGCAGCATAAAAAAGGGGAAGAGCGCTCAGCTCAACTCCCGCATTGTGGCGGATCCTAGTTATTTTACTTGTGTATTTTTTTGTTACATTTCTTATATATTTTTTAAGATATATAAGAAATGTAACAAAAAATTTAGAAGAAGAAGAATTTAGAGCATGATATAACGTTTTTTTATTTAATAACATAATTTAAACTATTTACAATTAAAACTTTGTTTTTTATAATGCTTGTGTTTTAATATTAATCTATAACTTGCTTTATTTGTTTTTTAAATATTCTGTAAATATCAGTAAGTGAGTTCGTGTATCTTTAGTGTTTATATATGTAACTCACATCTTTAGCCGCTAAACTAAACTTCAACTTCAACTACTTCTAGAAATTTTATTTTAGAAATCAATAAATAGATTTATCATAGGCTTATTTTAGTGACCAGTTAATAGGTTTTTGCTGCGATAGTAAACTATTTTTATAAAAGTTTTAGAATCGCAGGAATGAGAAACTGGAAGGGGTCTAATAGAAGACAACGATAATAATTTTAGATTGACATGATATAACTTCTCAAAAGATATATATTTGTGTGTCGGAGCGAGTAAATTCAATAAGAAATTCAATTAGAACGTATTATTGTTATTTTATTTTTATTTGTTTAAATTCCTATTGCTTTCAAACTCCTTATTTAATTTTATTTGTTTTGTTACTTTATTTTATCATTTAAAAAAAAGGTTAAGTTTATTAAAATTAATTTTCGAAACGACCAATCAGAGCAGAGGACGCGCCTCGAGCGGTATCGAGGCGCCATCTTTGAAAAGTGAGATGCTGACGACGCTTAACATTCAGGTTTTGATTGAGTTGGTTTGTTGTAAAATAAAAGAGGATACTAAGGTCGGAGCTCCGAAGCCTCTCCGACATATATTTATTTATATATACTTTTTTATACTTTTTTATGATAATGTGTTCGTAAATATATATATAGTTGTTGGTATGGATGTAAAGATGCTGCCTGCAAAAGATGGCCAATTAATTACAAATAACCCTGTATATAGGCGCAACGACAACACTTTAACAATTATTAAGATAACTAATTCATTGGTTAAAAATAATGTTGATTATTTATCAGTGTAAAAATTACCATAAAGTACAGACAATGTTACGCTACCTGTTGAATAAACGAATCTATAATTATTTGTGAATTTTTATTTGGAAGACCTAATAATTACAACCATTATGAAGACTAGGACAGTGACAGCAGCAACACTGACATCACACCATTTAAAAACACTGACGGAGGTCTTATGGTCTTATGTATAAAAATATTATATTTTATTTAAAATAAACATTAACTCTTGACTATTTTTGAGTCAAATGTAACGAAATGAGATCCCCAAAGTTCTAAATAATTATAAAGTTCTTAGGTATATTCCGAAGTTTTCTTTAACTGGTTTTACAGCCTTTTCAAAGAAAGTTAATTTTGCTGAACTTGTCAAAATCTTATTGAAGTCAACGAGCTCTTGACAAAGTCAGCTTTTTGAAATCGACTAAAGATCCATTAACTATTCGTGGTTTAATTTTCTCAGAGACGAAGTTTTAATTCCACTTTCATGAAATTTGCTTTATAACATCTTCTTACTTATACGTTTTTTTGATTACCTTAATATTAAGGGTTTATGACGGACGTGTTTTGATTTCAATTATTTTGCTTTGCATACAAGTAGCTAATGCATAAAAAAGAAACGATGTCACCTTTTATCTACTACAATTATTCAACTAAAATTCCCAGAGTGCTTAGTTATCTCGTAATGCACAGCCCTTATTTTATATTATAACCTGCAGCAATTAGTGTTCAATACTTGCTCGTACAGAATATTTATGCTAGGAAACGGGCAAATGTAATTAGTGGATGTTGAGTTCTCCGGTAGTTCGCAGTCACTAATAGTAGGTATGACCTTTCATTTCGTTCACCGGGAACATGTGAAATTTTGATATTTCTCTGTTTTCTCTAGGTATCAATAGCAAAGAAACGAATGTAATATCCTTTAATTATAATTTAATTTTTGATTATTAATAACAAATACATGATTTCAAATATTATGGATGTTATTACGATATCTGCAACTGGATTATTAAGTAGCGAAAGCGTAGCCAGAACTACTTTATAAAAATGTGTCAAAAATCTGTCTGTGGTCACGAAACTATTAAATTAATGTTTCGTCTTTCTCTACGTTATGATATCGTGTAAAACGGAATAGGTGTCTCATATATATATAGTAAGATAAGGTAAGTATATATTTATATATATATATATATATATATATATATATATATATATATATATATATATGTATATAAGGGAGTATCTAAGGGTGATAATTATTTTAATACATTTTTACATTATAAGAGTTCATCGTAGCTGCAACACTTTCTCCTGATAGCCTATTACACATAGACGACACGTGACATTAAGCACAATCCGAATAAATAATAAAATCACTGACGATTGCCAGCAAACACAATTGCTTCAAACGATCTGCAAGTAAAGCGTAATCTTCAAGTTTTACAAACTCGTTATATGTTTAAAAAAAAATTGTTTCTTTATAGGTAAACCATACTACGAATTACGATAACTTTCAATTTTACTACATTATCAATAAAACAATCCCAGAAGAGAAGAGTCTCCAAATTAAATACCTATTAAATTATACGTAATTTTATGCTTTTGTCTTCAGTATTCTTGTATTCAGTTGGATTGTTTCCTTTAAAACGTTTCAGGTAGAATCTTCTGCACGCCAGACCCATTCAGAGCATGCGTTCTCCAATTAGCATTAAGTATACAAGAATCGTTGTATGGATATATCATGCTGTTATCTTTTACTAGTTTGAGTTTGACTGGAGTTTGTTCAAGTATTCTTGAATTCATTAAATTAAGTTTTTGAAAATTGAATTTAAGATTATAGGAGAAATATTTGTATCTTCTTGATCTTCAGTATTAGGTAAATCTATTATTAGTCCAGTCGCTTAGTGGTTTTACCAGTTATTTGGTGAAGATGAATAATATTTTATACGCTGGATTGTGGTTACTATCGATTTTACAGAAAAAAAAACATAAATTAAAGATTTTTTTTTCTATTTTGTTTTGTTTAATGTTTTTCTCGTAATATGCGTCAGATTTTTTTTTAAAGTATCGTTATTATGCGCCGTTTTTTTTATATGGTGGCGCGAACGGCGGATCTTACCAAAATATATATTACAAAATATTTATGTCTGGGTAACCCACTTTTTTGCTACTAAATGACTGGACGAGATCTTCATGACGTATCCTTTTATATAGTCGTTTGAATTTTCAACGGTGAATGAGTATGAGTTCTTCCTAATATTTATTAATAGTAGGAAAATGTGTTAAAGTGTCTTATATTATATATTTACATATTATTTTTACATATTAGTTATCTGACGTCCAAATAAAGTTAATTTAACCCATTCCACTCCTCTCCACTCCACTCCGCTCCGCTCCGCTCCACTCCACTCCGCTCCACTCCGCTCCGCTCCGCTCCACTCCGCTCCGCTCCACTCCACTCCACTCCACTCCACTCCACTCCATTTCAATGAATAAGAAAATGAATACGGAAAAGTACAAATTACAAATTTACAATTATTGTTATTATGTAATTTTAATATTTTATCTATATATTTAAAAATTTCCATTTTCTTTACGGACAAACCATCTCCATGTAACAGTACAATATTACTGTAAATTAAATTATAGTCATTTTTTAGGCCAAAGTTAATTATTTTATCCAAATTCTGCTGGTAACTGGTTCCAGGTGAGCATCAATACATATTATAAAACAAAGCCCCCCGCCGCGTCTGTCTGTCTTTCTGTTCGCGATTTACTCGAAAAGTACTGAACGAATTTTCATTCGGTTTCCAACAATAGATAGAACAATTCTTGAGGAAGGTTTTAGTGTATAGTAAGTTTATGTTTTGTACAAACCAACGATATTACAACGATATTATTTCAATATGTCGGCAAAAAATAAGCCAATCGGGAGCTTTCCTCGAAAACGCTGCCAAAACCTTTTGAGTTTTAACAAAACATTGTATGGTGGAATTTTTGTCTTCGATAGATCTCAAAAAAGTAAGTGTCTATCTTTAAAGAATAACCCACAATAACCGTTTTTTTGCGTTTACTTAAAACAGTCAAATGAAGGGTTACTCACAAACTTTCGCATTTATAATATTAACTAGGATTTTTATTCTTGAATAACCGAATCGAAGCGAGGGCGGGCAGCTAGTATATTTTATTTATTTTTTTTTTTTTTATTAATTTCTACTTTTATCCACGGACACGTCGCCCGTTATTTTTATTTTTTTCACTCATCACGAGCAGGGTTTCCACGATAGCGAAGTTTCTGTCTTTTATAGCCATCTTGGTATTATTTTCTATGATGTTGTATTTTGTCGCCTTCATCGCTCTCCTGATGAATCTGCCCGTCGCGTCGTCCTCGCTGTCGGTAAAATACACAGCTCTCGGTATGACGCGACCCTGCTACAACTGCGTGGGGAACGCTGTCGTGCAATTGCATCTTACTCCTGGTGTTGATTATAAAAACAGAACCGAAAGTGAGTCCTTGTGCTTCGTGTATGGTTAAGATACGCGACCCTTCGCCTGATCCATAACCCTCGTTAGACAATGCTATCTTCTCTTCCTGGGTGTGTACTAAGTACAGGGTATTAGGTTGGGATCTGGGTATTTTCGATCCTGTGTAATTGAGCATTGTTAAGGACTGCACTAGTTTCCTGCTGGAGTAGATGCCGGAGTAGACCTCTTCTAAGGCATACGCGACATCTAAGGGATTCCGATGTGTGCACAGTAATTCTTGGCTGATCGACGTTATCAGGGTGAGACGACAGTACCTCATCTCGGATAGATTATCTCTATCGATGTAAGGTAACTGGTTCACGTCACCGACGAGGAGAATTTCGGCAGCGCCGGACAACCGCGTAGCCATTGCTATGGATTCGAAATGGTTCATAAGAGCCTCGTCTACCACCAAACGTTGATAGATTTCTGACTCTTTGAATCCATTTACTAATACAGAGGCCATCGTACGCACTCGATTCTTTGATTCGTCACCTATACGCTGAGAGATCTTCTCTCTTAGATCTTTAACCGCCTCAGTTGTGGTTGTAACGATGATGATGTAGATGGCGTCGTATATCTGGCTTTGCCTGTTCGCTTCGTCTCTTCCCTATCCAACATAACGAAACCACTGGTCGCATTGTATGCTGCCATATGCTCTCCTGCCATTGTGCCGTGAATTATCTTTGCAGTTTGGTTGTTGTATATGGCTGCATCTGCCTCCTTGAGTTTCAGCTCCAAGAACTTCCGCTTACCGATTTTAAAGGCCTGAAGAATTTCTTCAAGAGGTATTGATTTAGCCTGTTTAGTCGCTTTTGTTAAAGCTTGAAACTCAAGGAAAGCATTTATGAAATGATCTAGTGGTCCCTCCGCCAGACGAAGACAAGGCGAACTGACTATTCCCATCTTTGCCTTTGTTTTTTTTTGAGGTTTTACAGATTCAGAGCTGGTTTTATTTTTCATCTTTATGAGGTTAATTACCGCCGTTGCCATGGAGCTGGTGGGCTTTAGTGTACGACGTGAACTAGGGCGTTGGAGATTTTCCTCCTGGTCATCGTACACCACTTTCTTACCTGGTGAGGTTCTTGATGCTTTTACCATGGACCCTACGGCGGTTGTGATTGCCTTCATGAAAGATTTTGATGTCAGGCTAGGTTTTGACGTGGAGGCTTCTGCTTATTGTTGTGCTTTTGCCTTCTCCTGTAGTCGTTCCGAACCAATCTTTGATGCTGGTTCTGTATCTCCTCCGTTGCCCGGGGGCTTGGTTGGTCCCAAAACATGATGTGGCCTGAGGTATTCAAGGTTTTCTCCTCGGTCTTCATAGACAACTATCTCGTGGTGTATGGAGGCCTTTAAAATACCAATCCTTTATGATACTTCAGCCTTCTCATACACCAGTACCATAGCATGATTGTTCGGGGAGTGATGTTTTCCCCTCCTAACGGCTCTCCGAATTTCGACAGCAGACAACTAGCCTGAGCGTAAGGTGGCTCTACGTCTTTCCGCTCGATTATTACGATAGTTTTTTTTACTTTTCGTAATAACCGGCATTCGATGCCTGCCACCTTTGTTACGGGCAACGCTTCGTAAACTTTGCGCTTCATGTTCTGTCTCGTCGTGCTTCCATTTATTAATGCCGCTAGTCCCGGGGAAATCGCAACTCCACTGCGAGTACTAGGAACTCAAAAACTTATACCTAGCTTTTTCTGATTAGAATTCATGAATAGCGCCACCCCTCTAATTCTTATGGACGGATTACTTTTTTCAACACAAGATAAAAGTTGGTGAATTGTTATCGCGTTTGGCTCGGAGTTTATGGTAAACACAGGATGTCTTCGGGCAATCACTTCGCGTGTTTGTATGGGTTGATGAATAGATGGATTAGCGAAAGTACTTTTCCTTCTAGCTGCGTTGGGGAACACTTTTTCGGCAAAAGTAAGGAATGCAGGCCTGCTCTCCGAATCTGCCAATATTTTAGGCAGTTCAGACTTGGCCAGATTTCTGTACATTTGGGCCTCCAGGTCATGTCTAGCCGCGGCATAGCGGGGACATTCCAGAAGGACGTGCCAAATTGTCTCGCTTATGTTTGGGTCGCATTCGAAGCCGGGACTATCTTTGATATGGAATCTGTATAAGTATTCCGCTATTCCACCGTGTCCCGTGAAGACTTGGGTGATAGTGGGGTTTGTTTTTATTTTTCTGAGGATGTGGTATGACTCTTTTATATCTGGCCAGAATATTTTAGTAATGGCTCCTGTGGTGGAAGTTTGGTAACGGTCCTGCCATTCGTGGACCGTTTCTTTCCTGATGGTTTCTTTGACCGTACACAGAGGTATTTTATCGTATTCTGGATCACTGTTAGTTAGAGCTCCCTTCTTCGCAAGTTCGTCTGCTCTCTCATTGCCAACAGTGCCCACGTGAGCCCTTATCCAAAAGAGTCTGATTTCTCTACCGTCTGCTTTGGTACTTCCAATGTTTTGTTTTATGGCATTTGCTGAGGGATGGGTTGTTTGAATTTTTCTTAGCAGATCTAGCGTAGATTTCGAGTCGCTGAGGATGTTAACTACTTCTTTTCTGATAGATTTGGCCAAAAGTGTCGCCTTATATAGCGCATATAGTTCTGTTTTGAAGACCGTACATGAACTGTCCAGGCTGAATGTACCGTATTCCTTCTCTTTACCATACTCCCACCACGTCAGGGCTGCTCCTTCTCTGCCTGATATTTTGCTTCCATCTGTGAATATTAAAGGGCCTGTATTTTGTATAGTTTGGATGACGTCGGGGTGTGGTTGATCCAATTTGGTGTATTCTATATCTAATATTGTGGATGGGTGTGGCTTGTCTAAGTGATTGATGACCATTTCCAGCTCTCTGTTTGGAGGAAGGTAATCTTTTGATATTCCCTTTTTAGTCCAGAAAAGGTGGGCTGACTCCTGGATTCTTAGGTCGAGAGGTAGGAGACCTGAGAGTGTTAACGCTGACGTCAGTGAGACCGTTCTGTATGCCTTGCAGATCTTTTGTGCGAAACCTCTTTGGAGGGCATTTAGCTGTTTTTGTATTCTTTGCAGCTCAGTTGTTTGCGACCACACACTTGAGGCATACATCATAATAGGTTCCACTACGGCAACGTAGATAGTTCTCGTGATTTCACCTTTCAATCCCCAGGTAACCTTCGCGGCGCGCGCTGGTTGTTTATATATTTCCGCAGCTTTTTTACACGATGCGGACACATGAGAGGTGAAGGTGAGCTTCCTATCTATCACGAGTCCAAGGCACGAGTCCAAGGCAGCTAGTATATTATAAACATTATTTAATTAACTACTTAAAAGAGACCCAAAGCCTTGACCTAATTGGTCAGAAAAAGTAATTATGTTTGAGCACAACAGAAGACTTATTGTTTATTGGTTTTTTTTCTTAATTTTTACATTTTCATTACTATTTTCAATATGTATAGCCGAATCACTCAACACCTCAGAGTTTTGTTTAGAAACTACATTTATTTTTTCATTTAAAGAATTACAATTAACATAATTATTAGTAAAAGAATATTATCTTTATTTAATTATAATTGTATTGTAATTTATCACGACCTACTGTTATTCGTGGTGTTCCATTACAATACTGTCTCGTGTGTATCTGTTTCCTGACATTATCAGAAGTGGGATTTAAATCTAAATTTCAGATAATCAACAACCAAATGAAAATTCCACGGAGATGAAGGTGTTTATTCGAATGATGCGTTAATGTTCAGTAAAGGTGATGGTAGAATAAAGAGGTTATTGCAAAACATAAAGATCTTAAAGGACAAAGATCTTACTTTTATATTTTGTTAATTATAACACATACGCTTTGCGGTGAAATTGCTATTTACTTTCAGATGATTTTTCTAACGCTATTAATTTAAGCGTGACAGTTTTGCTGTCACAATACTTAAGGATAATATTTTCTCATCTAAATCTTTTACTTACTTTCAAGATGCACTTTCTGGGTTCTGGATGATGTAATAAATATAAAATAATTATTTGTATACCTTTCAAACACCTTTGTCATAGAAATTTTGTCTGTTATTTAGGCTGTATTAGTTTTTATCTAGATAAAGATTTGATGATTTCGACTTTTACGACAGAAAACATTTCTTATAATATAACAATTTTTTTCTTCTAACAGTTTGTTAAGGGAATACCAACGAAATGAATATCAACGGTTATGTTAAAAATTGACTTGATTGATTTTTCTTAAACTTTTCAAGGGCTGTATATTATCTATTTATTCATAGTTTGTAAAAGAGATAATCATACATATAAATATACCAGTTTTCCTGGCCCTATATAAATAGTAGTATCAATATCAAAATACGAGTTCTTATGAGATAAAATATGTAAATGGCTCAAAAAGATTATATGCGAGTACATAAAGTTATATGTATAAAATGTTTTCATGAGGTACACATTAAGAGGATTAGAAAATAACGGAAACTCTTTGGGAACATGCAGATACAACATTAGAAATATATCGTGCATAAAACCTGCTAAAACTTTACATTTTATGGCATAGACTGGATACTGCAAACGTTAAAGATAACGAAAAAGTATTAGTGTTTACTTTTTTTTTAGTACTGTTAGCCCTGTTGATTATTACAGCGTCACCGGGGGAGCGGGTGGGTCAGGAGACCCGCCCTTAAAAAGGAGGAGGGCAGATAGGCCCCTATGGGGAACGACGCGACGTCCCGAGGGCGTCTCAGATTGAGACACGGACCTCGGCTCGGGGCGTCGTTAGTCAGGAGGGGAGCTAAGGGAATTTGGACACTAGCATCCTCACTTACTCAGTTGGGACCTCGTCTATAATGGTATAGACAGTGTGTGTCTGTATGTTGTGTGGTGTCACTTATGCCTACGTGTACACGTTATTACCTGTGAACGCGTCGTCGGGGTCAACGAGTACCGACTTGGATCTTCTTTTTCTGACTAAAGTAGTCTTACGTGGTCTATACTCTGCGGCGTTGGCTACCAGTGGGTTCGGGTGTCGCTCAGCACGTTCAAATTACTTTTGGGAAAGCCCCTTGAAGTACTGATCGATGGTCGGAAAGTCTAAGTCTCTATGGAGATCGATGTTGCGTACGAACCACGGCGCCCCGGTTGCAATCCGTGTAAACCTGTTCTGAATCACCTGAAGGGGTTTCATATTAGCATGCGCAAAAGCGGGACTCGCATAGGAAATGACGAAACGTATGCAAGCTTTGTAAAGTGTCACCTTATTTCGAAGGGACATTTTACTCCGCTTGCCTAACAGCGGATATAAACGACCTAATATGTAGGCCGCTCTGCTACGAACGGTCCTAATATGCACAATGAAAACTAACTTTCTATCTAACGTTACTCCTAGGTATTTTGCCTCGTCTTTCCAAGGTATCGGTTTATCAAAGAGTTTGATTCGCGGGAGGATCCTTGGGGGGCCCCGTTCAAAGAGCACCGAAACGCTCTTCTCAGGGTTTACCTCGATCCGCCATTTCCGCAGCCAACTCTCGAGGGAGTCGACTGCGAATTGGAGACGTTGGTATACCTCCCAGTGATCCTTAGAGGACGTAGTATGTGTACTATATTGAGAAAAGTTGTGATGGTATGACAATGATCTCACAATCATATGGTACCTGAAGATTAAGACAATTGTTCCAATTTTTGGAGAACTTCTATTGATGAAGGTTAAATGTACAGCAGTTATTATTTAACGTAATTAATTATCTATATAATAGATGATATTATATAAAAGCCGACTCTTCAACGAGTAGTAAAGTACAAAACAATCACCTTTCGATCCCATGATCATTATAAACAACCACTATTAAAACATAATAGATATTTTGCTTAAAATTTCAACAAAAATACACAAAGAGTATTTATAAACATTAAAACAAAAAATATGCTTCAAAACACAAGCAAAAACATTTATTTTCAATCCATTAGTGAATTCCATTTTTGCCAAACACTCGCCCAGTTAACGATTCGGGCGTGATGTGAATAATAATAGTAAAAACATCTAAATTTCTGTTCTAAATAAGAGTTATTATATCCTCCAATATTTGGAAACGCAACGGCGTGTTTTGAATTTGCCTTAATCTATTTTTTTTTATCAAAGGTAAAATACACTGTTATTCGATCG
Organism: Napeogenes sylphis; assembly: GCA_959347405.1. NCBI lineage: Eukaryota > Metazoa > Arthropoda > Insecta > Lepidoptera > Nymphalidae > Napeogenes > Napeogenes sylphis. The sequence goes on along the minus strand of OY365776.1, from coordinate 46,885,793 downwards.
ATGGATTAAATTTTTTATACATACTAGTTTTTATGCTTTAACAATATACGTCATCACTATGGATATATTCAACATCATTTAATTTTAATTTATTTTAGTGAGAGATTGTTTAAATCAATATAATTTTATATTTAATGCTTCAAATGTAATTAGAATAATTATTAATATTAATGCTTAAAATAATAATTATTATCATAATAATATTATTTAATAAGAATTGTACTTCAATGATAACGTAATAAGAGCAGTTGTAGTAAGATTTTTAACTAAGCTTATAATAGAGTATTTTTTCTTAAGCCGAGTAAATATCATAAAGGTAAACATACTAAGATTGAATTTAAAATCCTTATGATTTCAATGGGAGAAATTCTTTAAATAACTTTTTAATATACGGAAGGGCTATAAAACTGTCAGAAACCAAAACTTTTCTCTGTGGCAACATAAAGTATTTTAACATAATTATATAAAAATATTGCGAAATAAATAATTTTTATTTTTTAACTGAGAAACCAATATGAGACACGAATGCTTTCCACGAGGGCTCTTAGACAGAGCTTTTCAAAATGTTGTCAACATTTTGCAATTCCTGCATAGCCCTGTTTTCAATAGTAGACCTATTATACTCAATGCAGCTCTGACATTTAACGTAAACAATTTTTTCCAAAAAGCTACTGGTCACTTCTAAATACTATCGAAAATTAATAGTGTTTATAAACATGGCTACTTCATGTTTTAAAAAACCAATAAATTATTTTTACAGAAAAGTATTTATTAGTTTATTTTAAACCTAATCATTATAATAGTAATGGTGCGTTATTGGTGTATTATTGCTAACTTTGTGAAAGGATATTAATGTCTTTGCTATTAAAAATCTAGTGACAGAAATCGAAAATATTGACGTACTTACTACTTGAAAATCATAAATAAAATCGGTTACTAAACTTTAGTAATTTTAAAATGAGAGTATATAAATGTTATAATTTAGTTATCTCCTCCTTATATTTGAGATTTAAAAAATACAGAATGGTAGTGTATAACACACTGTGCGACATATACGGTATTTTATAGATATTACTTACAGTTTTTGTGCCATGACTGAACTCGTATTATAGAATACCAGAAGTTTCTATAACGAAAAAACTAACAGCAAGAACACAATTTGCATTAGGTTTTCTTTTTATTTTACAGCTCTTTTATAATTGCTAACATATTAATTAACTAATTAACATTCATAAATTATTGTAAGAAGTCAAAAAACAAAAGTTGGTGATCGTACAGTTTTATTCATTAGGTCAAATTATAGAGAAAGTATTTATCGTATAAGTCATGCCATTATTTGGTATTTACCTACAAAAATACACAATTCATTATATTGGCGTCGCTTTGACCTTGACAATCGTTAAGTATTTCATATTTATTTAATCTTTTGTGTTCTTAAATATATTTATTTTATTAGTGTTTAAAATTTATATAATAATCAATATTTATTAAATGTATATTTCATTTTTTTTTTAAACTTTAAAAAAGAATAAAAAAAATAATTTTATAAATGCTTATTCTGCTATGTGTCTGTTTATAAATATCAATAACATTTTAAAATAAGTATTAAATAAAAAAATATATAAACAAACAAAGGTCATGAACTTCAGGGGCAGAACTGAGATCTATTCAACATTACGTAGAATACCTATAACATTTATGGGTGACGTTCCTTTCTTGAGAACGCATGATAAGTTTAAAATAAGAGGTGTCAAGGGATGGTGGAACGAAGTTCCTTTCGATTAATTATTGAAGGAGTATGGAATAAGCATAAAATTTAAAATGGTCTCAAATACTTTTTTTTCGGATACATATTATCATCTTATATAATAAAAACATTTTTTTTTATTTACTAATCATTTAAGGTCATAAAATAATTTGTGAAAAGTGTAAATTAAGGGTGCGAAATTCAAACTTCCATAAGGCGCCACCATGGGTCGAAAGAAAATGTGACGTCATTTGACACGCCATTCAAATTATCGGCTAATTATAATTTATACTGTGGTATTAGTGTTACTGAGAAAAATAAATAATTTAAATCTATATTTTCGTGCTTCAAGGTTTTGTTAAATGATACGATTGTTTAGGTAATTATTTTCCACTTCACTTGACTCAGATAAATAAATTTGTTGATCATCAACAAATATAGAAGATATAAGATGCTATAGAAGTATTATCAGCTGTGTTTTCAGTAAACAATATTCTTTTTAAAACATAGGTTTACTGGTAAAGTAAAACTATGTAAAATAGTTAGTTTTACTGGTAAAGTAAGAGTATTGTGTGTTGAATGAGGAAATGGTAACAATGCAATATTTTGTTTTTCAGCAGGTATATTTACATTGACACCTTTACTTCTGTATTCCGGTTTAATATTAACTTGCACAGCTTAGTCACTTGGTAATTTACTATATCACTTCCTTGTAAAGGTCACCAATTTTTTTAAACACTACTTTTGATAGTTAACTCTGAAAAGGCTTCATTAACCGATGTCAATCTTTGCCTTTTGACTACGCACATTCTCATTCTATAAGCTGGTGTTTTTGCCACAAAAATATATGAGGAACAACTACTTTCTTCAAACTTAGATTAAATTTTTCTCCTTGTTGTTTCGTTATACATATTATATTCAATTTTATTAGCTGTATCTTCCTTAACTTGAAATAAATCGACAGCCATAAAAATTTTGTTAAACCAAAAAAAGAATACGGTTTTTATAGAAATTTATACTGAACTTTTGTATGCTAGGTTAGGTTAATTTTAATTTTTCTAATGTTCAATACTATAAATTTAAACTATTATATTAAACTTATTATTAATAAAGTATACTTACGTTAAATTGATCTTCACAACAATATAAACACAATTTAAGACATATATTATCCCTTTTATTTACCATAGACCATTGTTTTTGTATTTTCGCATCTCTTAGAATATAAAAAACACTTTATCGGGTATTTTTCTAATACTATTTTTGCACTCCGGTACTATACAATACACATGGTTTTTATCTTCTTCCAGGACTTGTAAAGCACTTAAAACTTAAAATATGTATGAAGTGAATTAAAAGTTCATAGTAAACATTGACTAGACGTGTCATTTGACGTCTCGCAGGGCGCGCGCAAAATGACGGCGTTTAAACGGCTCAAATTTACTCAATGATTTAATTTTCACTTTGAAAAAAAACTAGAATCTTTTCAAGCCTATTTATATTTTTTTCTACGATATAGAGAGGTAAATGATTAATTTACGTCAAATAAAAACATGAATATTACCTATTGCAATAAAAAAATATTAAATGTCGTGCCAACTTTTGGTAAGAATTTTTACCGTCTAGCCCCCTTTCACAACGCGCGATAAGGAACTACGTTTCAATTATATTGTATGTATCTATATAAATATAGAATGAGAAATAAACCTATATGGTCAGTTATTCGAACCTGCGACCTCTGGGAAACCGTCCCGTAGCTCTTCCAATTGAGCTACCGTATCGTTGTCCGCCACGGTGAATTAAGCATTCTATATGTAATCGTCATTATCGGGACGGTGGTGACACCTATTAGGTTTCTTTTGAAAATCCTAACCAATGCTTCTAACTTTGCAGTATAGATAAACATTGAAAAGATGCCACTACCGATAATAAATAGTGATAGTGGTGACACCTACCTACCTACCGATAAAGACGATCACATATAGAATGCTTAACTTAGTCTCTCGATCACACACTTCCTTCAATCAGTTGGGAGAAGATTCATTTATTCGCTACTTCCTTAATCAAATCAGTATCCAATATTACAATTATTTATTTAGTCAATTCAATTTCTTGACAAACATTACATGTTTTAGTCAAACTATCAACTGATGTCGTTATTTTTTTATCAAAACCTACTCTCCAATTATATAAAAGCTAACACTTCGTAATTATTCTTTAATAAATGATTATGGTAATTCATAAAAAAATCCGACTTATCTAGAATTGCTATTTAATAAATTTAAAAATAATTAAATATTTATAAAATACCCATTTGCTTCGAAATATAAAAATAGAAGATACATAAGGTATGCAGGTAGACAGGTAATAGTAGTACCTACCTACATATTTCATACAGACATTTCAATGTTTATAATTATATACCATGATTATTGAAATTATATATAATTTGTATCAACTACAAACGTTTATGTTAACAAAATTAAAATTAATGATCTGATCTTCGTTCTAGGATACGATTTTAAATAAAAAACAACGTTTATAGACACATTTAATAAAATTGCTATTTCAAAATTTTCCTAAAAATATTGAAACACTATACAAATATTTGATATCCGTGTAACACAAAAATTTTCACAGGAAAAAAGTGTTGCATAAATATTGTGTAAAAGTAAACACTTCAGTCTGCTTTATTCGCGGCGCTCATGTTGTCATCTCGCTCACTAAATACAAATATTTTCATTATTTATTCAGTGTGACGAGCTCTTTGTGAAAAATGTTAACATTTTAAGTTTCTTATATATTTTTTTATTTTTAATCAATAATTTTACATCTATTATTAATAATGTTGAATTACGTACTGATTGTAACATTTTATAGGATTTTATTTTTATATGATTATATTATTTATTTTTATTACATTTTATGATATAATACTGTTTTTAAATTTATTAACCTATACCTACCTGAGATAAATCTTCAAGGAAGTGAGTTTTTTAGTAGTTTCTTAAAAACGTTAAATAATTTGTTTAACGCTAAAAATATTTTGGTAGGTTTTTATTACGTATAAAGATAAGGCTTCCTAGCATTCCATGGGTTCAACGTTCAGATGCCGGGTCCACTGCGTTGCATGGAGAGGAGTGCAAACAATGCCTGGCCCCTGGGACTTGTGACCCGAGTGTAGGTTTAAGGGGTCACTTTATAATGCGCATGAACACTTACCTACACTGTCCCAATTCCTCTCCCTACCTAACCAAATATGGAAAGCCTACTAATGCCGCCTACTAATGCCACCTTTGAAATATGTTCTAGAAATTAACCGATGCTAGTTCTAGAAAGGCCAAGGTTTTTAAGTTATAGAGAGATTTTGCTGTTATACCTCTCGCTCCCACTTTTACCGCGTACAGGCTAACTATAAATTTATTATAATACTAGCTTTTGCCCGCGGCTTCGCACGTCCTAAATTCGTAGTAAAAAAATTCCCACTTCCCTTTTTTTGTATTGGCTTCTATATGACTTATTTTAAGTGATACAATCAAAATTACGACATCGGCAGACATCGCTCACTGTCAAAAATATATTTAAATGTACATAAATATAGAATGAAATTTAAATCGATGCGGGCAGGGATTCGAACCCGCGACTATAGGGAAACCGTCCCGTCGCTCTACCAACTGAGCTACCGTATCGCCGCGCTGTCCGTCTCGGTGAATTAAGCATTCTATATGTTCTCAGTTTCGGACGGTTCCCCAGTAGTCGCGGGTTCGAATCCCTGCCCGTATCGGTTGAGGAATTCTGAGCTACACAATCGACGTTATTTTCACCATCAACTTGTTGCATGTCTAGTTTTATTTAAAAAAATCTATTTTAAATGATAAACATTATTAGTTATATGCATTAACAAAATTTTCAATACTGAACATACACAAAGCCATTTCTGAGACGGTTTGCAGGGTTCCATACCAGAGTGCGCCGGCCGACCGTACCGCCGCAATCGCAATGTCCCTATATTTTAAATTTGTAATATTTTCGATAACATTTATTTAATTTAAATGCTGTAAAGAGCTATATTGCTCCATATTAAATGTAAAATGTATATAAGTTACTTAATTAGATGAGTATTTAAGCCGTTTTTCTTAAACGCGCTTCGTAAATAACCTATTATTTTTCGTAAAAAGCAAAGGATAAAAATATGCTATTGTGGGTTATCCCTAAGAGATAAACATATACCATCGCGGATTTTCTCTTGCTTATATAAGGTTATATGCTGTATGAATTTTTAAAAATATTTTTTTTTCGTGTTGTGTGCACAACTAAAAGACAAACGGATAAACAGACAAAGACTATAAAAAAGCTTAAAATGGATTCTGTTAGTAATCACTTCACATCTTGGTTTATTTTTTTAATATTTCCAATGCACAAAGACTACTCCTCTACAGATTTCTTATATGTATGGAATAAGATTTGCATGGTACCTATTACATGATTGACATAACTTGTCATAACTTTTTTATTTCTAAACCGATTTTGATGAAATAAACACTAAATGTTAAGTGAAAACTATCATAATATATTCCTGAAAACCGCATTTAAATTGGTTAAGCCGTTTCTGAGATTAACGTGCACAAACATACAGACATACAGACATACAGACAAACAGACAAACTGAAAAACCATTGTTTTGAGTTTTCTTGCTCTTATAAAGCCCCCCATGATGTTTTTTTATTAATTCCATGTACACGAATGGATCAGTGACAATTTTATTATATGTATGTATTTTATTTTATTATATGTATTTACTCATCTATAATCATGTAATTTTTAATCGGAATTTGCCCGACTAGTTTCGAGCCCATTCGGGATGCCTATTCATGAGCTCGAAGCATGTCGAGCCCAATCGGGGTGCCTATTCATGAGCTTGTGTGCAGTAGCTCGCTGAGCGCGTCGCGATGGTTATGGTGATTATAGGGGGGAAGATGTAGTATCATCGTCTTCCGAGCTTTCGTGCAGGTCTTCGTTACTCGTCATTATATTCCGTTGTATTAGAGCTCTCTTACCGCAAAGAATCGCCAACGACGGTCGTTCTATTCTTTATAGCACTTTATGACACTGTTCACAAATACACTAAACTGTTTACCATTTAAACTCTCAACTATCACTGTTACACAACTTAGTCTCTCGATCACACACTCAGCGGTTTATTATAACTGTTACACTTTTATCACAATAGTACCACCCCACAACTTGAACTCCCAATTTAACAATGCCTTCTCTTAACCGAGCTGCGATTTATATACTCCTTATTCTTAGTCAAATCAGTATCCAATACTACATTTATTTTATCAATTAAACTTCTATACAGAGATTCAATTGTTTTAGTCAAATCAAAAACTAATATCTTTATTTTTAGTCAAAACCAAACTACTACATGTATAAAAGCTAACATTTGTAAACACACTGAACTCACTGTATCACTATTGTATGTAACTTATTGTTAGTGTCTTTTGTAGTGTTAATAACCGGCACCCGGGCCGTAGGTAGCATCCAACCACTATCACTATTGAAATTCGGTAGACGGTAGATTTCGATGGCTTCACGTACTTTATGACGTACTAAAAACTTTTCCATAGCTAAAACTGACGCTTTGTCGAAAGGTTTGTTATGACCCGTTCCCGAATCTAAGACGTGTTCCGTTATCGCTGAGCCGTTGTGGCCCAGATTGTCCAGATGTTCAGTGATTATTATATTGACGTTTCGACGAGTTTCCCCTACGTAACACTAATGCGATCACAAGGAATCTTGTATACACCGGGACGTCTAATTTCGTTTTATCTAGATGACCGTAACACCAAGCGTAACTTACAATGGGCACGAAAGATCGTCTTAATATTATATTTACTGCGTAATAAGTACCTTATGCTATTAGTGACTCCTATGACATGTGATAAGTAAATGGGTGAGCGTGCTGACTCTATTGCAGAATTGTAAGTTTTTTTTCTATTTACGAGTTTGACGCTAATTGTATAAGTTGCTTTTTAAAACCTTTCTGAGGTGATTAAGTTCGCCATACACGTTCTTAGGGTCGCATAGTTGTAAAGCTCTATTGATTAAGGTACGGGGTAACGCTGCTACGTGGGCCGGATGGTGGTGTGACTGTGCATGTATGAAATGATCGGTGTGTGTAGGCTGTCTGTACACTTTAGTTACTAAACCGCATTCATTAGTTATTTTTACCATCACGTATATGAATGCTAAACTACCGTCGGATTCAGTGATTCATTTTCCACCTGGAACTTAACCTTTTTATGACAATTGTTAAGGTAATATCCTAAGTTTTGAAGTTTATCTTTAGGTGCTATTGCGAAAATGTCGTCTTCATATCGCCACAAGTATCGAGGTCTGAGAGGATGGTTAAATAGAAAGATTTTCTCAAACCACTCCATAAAAATGTTTGCTACCACGGGTGCAATAGGAGAACCCATAGCTACCCCATCAATTTATATGAAAAAATCTCCATGCCATACAAAATTAGCACTTTCTAAACAAAATTTTATTAGTGTTATTAAATATGATTCTTAAAACTAGTGGGACAAATTTCGATTAAAAAATTACATGATTATGGCCGGGTAAGTACATAGTCATCATGGTTCACAAAAGTTTAAATATAAATTTATTACTGGACATTTCGTTGGTCAGTTCGTAATACTTATTAAGCTTCAATGTGACATTCTTGGGAATATTGGTTTCCCATGGCACAGTGAGCTCCACAAGTATTACGCGCCTTAGATGTTTTGAATACAGGAATAAGTCCGGTGTGGATGACGAGACACCAACGTCCCCAGGGATTTTTCATGTTTTTCATACGTGTCCATCATGAAAGTCCAATTAAGAGCCGCGTCTAAAAAAGAATAAGGCTTTTGACTTTTAAGAGCAACTAAGAGTTTTAACTTTTTGGAGCAGCCTTCTTTTACAAACTCCACAGATCGTTTGATGATTTCTGATACCTTATCGTGGCGACGCGAGTACTGACTTCTATCTAAAAGTACACTACACCCTATTTATAACTGTTTCGTGGTTTCTACTGCCTTTGCCTGTGTGGGGACACATGTTGCAAGACTTTTCGGTGGCCCCATCTTACTAAATTACTTTGATCAGTGAAAGTAATTTGGAATGCATTAAGATAAAACTTTAATAATGGCCGGGTCCAATTATAAAGCACGGTGCGCCATTTTAAAGCTAGTAGAATCTAAAAATATCTGATGGTCACCCATTTATTTTGAATTTCTAGGCACATCGCATGTACTCGGTAGTTATTGTTTTCATCTTGTCTAATAAAGGTTTTTGTTAGTTTCTTTTCTACTTGTTCCTAGGCCGACTTTATTCATTTGTGCACCACCTATCATATTTTTTGATATAATTGAAGTCGTGACTCGAGCTTTAAAGCAATTTTATCTTTTGGGAGAGATGTTTTAGTATCATCTTTTGATTATTCGATGATACGTCTTTTGGTAACTCTTAGATATTTACAGAGCTCCGATGGTTTCTTTAATTTTAACCTTAAAATATTTCGGTCTGTAAATAAGGTTAAAGAGTCTGCTAAGCGCGCTAGTCCAGCGCTAGCCATAACTCCAATGAATTCATGACGCTTGCATCTAACTCTGATATTTTGGTTTTATTAATATCACAAACGAGGAAAGGTCAATTTAGACGTGATGTTATAAAATTATCGTAGATCTAAGCTTTTAGATGTTACGTATTGGTTGGTTATTTACCGATTTATGATTATTTTAAAAACTATCAATAATCAAATATCATCCAATGATGGAGTGCGCCCTTGGTAATCCATTTTTATACCTAAAAATTTAAACAGGATTGCTTCCGTAACCGTACTAATACACTGATCGCCTACTATGAGATCCGGATCGTTAGAGGAATAGTTGGTATTCCATCTACCCAGACACAGACTAAAGAATTTACTTAGTTTTGTCCTCAGTCCGCCCGTCCACGTACCTAAATCCTCCACTACATTTAAGAATACCTGGCATTGTTTTGGATTACGTGTCAGTGTCGCGAGATCATCTACAAAATCTAGTATGGATCTATGTATTTATAATTAAACTTAGACCCCACCTTTTCCATGTCTTAATAATCTATTTATAAAAATATTAATAACTATATTGTGAGGCGCTGTGTGCCATATATCTTGTTTCATTTTTGAACTCGATTTTGACTTACTTTAGGTGGTCAGATCCTATTGGAATCACCTATCCTATTGGATCCTATTGGATCACCACAGTTAATACCACAATCGATAATTTTTACACATGCCTTGAGTGATAATAAAATAAAGTCCGTAAATCATGAAGAATTTATTAATTCGAAATTATAATTATATTAATTTCTAGAAATAGAGCAAATTTTATTTAAAAATTCGTTTTTGAAAATATCCAATCACTACAATGACTTAAAGAATGCCACAATAGTAATAGCACGAAGCGCCCCACGCATTTTTCCGCAATAATTTTATTATATTTTGCCCATTATTCTCATATTACGAATTACTTTTTGGTTTTTAAGTCGATTCATCTTTAAAGCGTGTTTTTTATTATTTTTTTTATTTTATGGTTCTTATACTTCTGTATCAAATTCGACATACTTCTCATATATTTTTTGATTATATAATAGAATGAAATAAAATTTGATATGAAATAAAATATATTATATATATATCATTTTATTAAATAATTAAAAAAATACTAATTATAGAGCATGTTAAAAATTAGACGGTTAGGTTGCTTTTTGTATATATTGTATCATCGCACAAAATGGTGACTCCGAGATTACGGTATGCTGCTTCATATATTCTATCTCATTCTTTCGCATGTGCAACGCCCACGGTACGGATTGATTAAATTATTGCATTGTCATCGGTCCTTGAGAAGTTGGTATGCCAAAATTCAGATTACTCCGACATTTCAAAATAAGTTAAAATCACATTCAAAGATTCCGTTACATAGATAGATAGATACATTCGAAGCTAATAAAAATGTGTTAAAAACGGCAATCAAATCCGTTCACTCGCTTGGCTGCTACGAAGTCATAGAGTGTTTTGATAAAACATGTATTATAATTTAATTAATATCACAGACGACCTCTAAGATGTTAAATGTCACAAGTAATGTAGACATACATGTAAGTATATAGACAGACAAAGAAAATTCTGAAGTTTTTTAAATTACAAAGATAAGAATTTTCAAAATGCTAAGTACAAAATGTTACTACGGAATTATAACACACTGTTATTGCTTGATCGAAAACTAATGTTGGACTTGCGTTTTTTACATAAGATTATTTCGAATTTTATTAAGAGTCCTAAATTGTTAAATAAAATTATTTTCTTAGTGCAAAAACAAAGCGCAAGGAAAAAATAACACTTTTAGAAATATTTTTTCCAGGACTAACTTAGGGTTATTTGGGCCTAACGGCCGCGGCCGTAAGAAAAAAATAATAAAATATTTTTTTTCTAAATATACTTAGTTGCTTGATGAATTAACCTTTTAATTATTTCAGACGTAACCTTTAAATGTCGATGTATAATATTAAAACTTGTGTATAATTCATTTATATACCTATTTATGTTTAAGGTAACATTGTATGTTAGGTTGGTTTCCTATTCTAATAAATAAATATTTATAATTTTGGTTTCTGTTTTGTCGTGACTCACAATGTATTCTTTGAAACATTCACAGAAAAGGCTGTTCACGTGAAATGTCGGTGAATGTACAGCAACATGTACGAATGTTTGACCCGAGGTTGTATTTATTGTTATCGAAAACGATAGTTTTAATTGAAACCCTATATCTCGTGGTATAAATGGATCCATGAAAACAAATTAGGTTTCCAGTTTTAGTGTATTGTAGTCAATTAAATGTGTCCTTTAATGTTTATTGTATAATTTAAATGTATCTTGGTGTCGTAATAAAAAAAACAAAATTTATTAAGACATATGAAAAACAAACAAAAAAGATAGGGAAAATTATATGTTATTAGAAATTATAATTATAGGTTTTATGAATGTTTTTAGTTATTAAATAAGCTAGTATTTCCGTAGTACAGTTACTCCATTATAACAATAAATGTTAGTATAAAGCGGATGTACATAATGTTGCTGGCTAATGAATGTGCACCCGCATTCTGATATTTATTATCAGTACCGGGGACAAAGCACAACGTTATAAACTACTAGTTAAATGGCCGAACCTAAAATAAGTTTCCATAATTTAATTTAATTTTCTATAATTGTTTTCAAATATATAACTCTTAAAATGAGCTAGGGAAACTAAATATAGTTATAAGAAATAGAAGATATAAAATGTATTCATTCTACTACATGACTGAAACACTACTTGTTTTCTTTACCACAAAACTTTTTAGTCATAGCAAGTTTTAAACCTTCTTGAGTGCCTCATTATTAAATGTAAATGAAACAAACACAATAAACACTTAAGTACTTTATTTTAACTTATATAGAATAAGTTACGAGTTCGAAGTCACGTCCGTATCGGTTTATTTTTCATTCTATATTTATATATAAAATGATTTAATAATATTTAATAATTTAATGATAGGATTTCAAACCTAGATCTTCCCCTTTTATTCCTATATATTTTATAAATATTAAACATATTCTTCTATAATAGTAAATAATCTTCCCCTTTTATTCCTATATCTTTTATAAATATTAAACATATTTATAGATATTAACCAATATTAACCAACAAATACATTCGTATTTGTTTCTGAATCAGATTTAAGTAAAAACAAACGACACGAATAAAAATAAAATATTTTATATCATAATATTAAGCTTTTCAGTTGTTTACTTGTGAAATACAAAAAGATCGATCAATACGCTGCATACAAAAACGTTCTGAAGTATTGAATGGACATCAAAATGTCAAAAATATTGTTCATATTAATATCGAGATATTTAGCTAGTAGTCGATTATTTATTTGTCGCTGTTAGTCGATTATTTATCCTACATGGAAACCTCCACCCAGATATCCAGTTTTATCGCCCAGATCAAACAATGATTGACGGCGTGCCATACAGCTAGATACACCAAGAGTTTTGCTGGATAAATTTTCGAACGGAACATCAGTCGTCACTACCATTCTTATAAAACCAAGTTCATTTCAATTGAACGTTTGTTTGCTGTAAGTTTGCGTAAGTTATTCTAAATTATTGCAACCATACCATATTATACTCACTTAACACTTATAAATGAATCTATTATATTTTACCTGCAATGTTAAGTTTCATGTTAGCATTGAATATGAATTTGAATATGAATACACACTTTTTAAGCCACTTAAGAAAGTTGTTGACTCAAAAGCCATTTTTAAAACCAAAGCTTTTTGTTTATTAACATGCTGTTACCCTTAACTGCTTCTAACGATTCAAACAATAAACCATTAATAACCAAATAATAACTAAAGTAGTTTTGTTTTATTATTTAAGTAGGTACTACTAAACTAAATAGGTTTTACTGTTTTTTCTTAAAAATGAAAAAAGACTTGCGATGCGAAAGGTATTTTATTGCTGGATAGTAAATAAACTTTAACTAAATATTTTCTTCAAAATCGGTTTAGTAGTTTTCGTTAAATAATTTTAAAAAGTATAGTTTTGAGTTTTCTGTCATGTACTGGATACGTAATTATTTAGAAACTTTTTAAAGTATAAAATTATATTAAAGTATATATACTTGTAAATAATTTTTAAAGAGAATCTGAGATTTCATTAGAGTATTATTAAAAAAAGGCTGCAATCTCTGACCGTCCGTATAGTGATAATTGATTCTGTGATAATTATAAAAATAACTATAATAATTGTGATAAATAGGGATATGTATGTTATACGTTAGTAAGTTCCAATGGCAAATAATATAGTAAAATAGCTAGATAAGACTGTTTCAGCAAATAGAACACGTTAATCATTATTTAAATTAATCATTTTTAATTAAATAAAAAAATCGGTTAGTACCCTTTTTTTTAAAATCATCAAATCAACATATTTCATAACTGTAACACCTATTAGCTACCATTAAGCGAAATTGTTGTGAGAAAAATAGTTGGGCCGCTATTCAAATTGAAAATACAATTATTATTTATAAAGTTACTAACAAATAAACAACATTAAATTGAACAAACAATGAATAATTAAATACAGTCGAAATTACAACGTCTTCAATCGTACGTCTGTTAAATATGTGTATGTATGATTTTTTTTTTACAAATAATAGTTATACAATATTATATACCTACATCGTTTTAGTTAGTTGTTTATATTGGAGTTATTTATTCGACTTAACAAAAATATTTACTAACAAAATACGTCGCATACTTTGCAGGTAATGGCCGCAACGATTAAGCAAATGACCGACGCGACGTCTCGAATCTTGGATTATGCAGCTGTTCATGCATTTCTATACCATTAAGGACAACAACCTTTCTAAACATTTTCGTATCAAGACAAGTCTTCTATTTTCCTACCTAAATAACAATAAAGCTATATTTTACTTTAAAATCAAGTTTTTCTAAATACATCCCAATAAAATATTAATTCGTTTTTGAAAACTAACATAATAGAATTCCAAACCAAAGGAGGTAAATGTATGATGTAAATCTTCAGTATTTTATAAGTAACTAGCTGTTGCCCGCGGCTCCGCCCGCGTGTAGGTCACTTTTCGCGTAATCTGTGGAAATTACAATTATCCATACCTATAATAGACTTATAGTTAATTCTATAGTATCCTATTCCTGTGGAAATTTTATATATATAGGCATTACATTGCTACGATATCAAACTGAAAATAATAATATACATCCACATCACACACACACGACCAGGACATTATTCAGATATACGTATTAAAGCATATGGATTCGAAATATTATGTTATTCAAGTTTTAGTAATCATCCCTAATTTTTTGAAAATGAAACATAGCCTATGTCACTCGGGAATAGTGTAGCTTGCCAACGGTGAAAGAATTTTTAAAATCGGTCCAGTAGTTTCGGAGCCTATTCATTTCAAACATACAAAAAAATAATCAAACCTTTCCTCTTTATAATATTAGTATAGATATAGCAGCTGACTCTAAATTGTTTAGGCTTAACATTTAAAAAAAATATTTAAATGTTACGTTTGATAGATTTAAATATATCTAATAATCTTAAGAGTTAAGACTATATTAATAATAATATTTACAAGGCTTTTTATCGTAAAATAGTGTTTGAATACAACTAATGTTATGTTCGCCTTTATAAATATTTATTTTCACTCTTAGGAAATTCTATAAAATGCAAACAATTTAATAATATAATGTATTCACACAAGTTACGTTTCTGTTACAGTTGAATGTTTAAATTAAATGTTCTGTTATTAATTTTCTGATCTACTAAAATTATAACATTGATTCAACCTACAGCGAAGTAACGTCAGCATCACTGTATACTATTGACATTTTGTATCTTATCGTACATCGGAATCCGTTTCTGGGTAATAATTAATGGTCTACGCGTAAAATGCAATGGATATCAAATAGTTATTTATTGCTAATTGGATTTGATCATTGTTAAGATAAAATTAATTTTCGTAAAGTGATTCAAGATGATATTACGTAATTCAATACCTAATATTGGTGGTACTTTTCGGTGGCTTTGCCTCATCTTACTAAATTACTTTGATGACTCTCCCAGATCAAAGTAATTTAGTAAGATGGGGCAAAGCCACCGAAAAGTCTTGCAACATCTGTGGGGAGGCAATAGGAACCGCGAAACACCTATTAGTAGGATGTAGGGTACTTCTAGATAAAGGTCTATACTCGCGTCGCCACGACAAGGTAGGGGAGAATGGGGGAATTGGAGCTATGTAAGGAAAAGTGAAAAAAAAAAACAGTTTCGGTTACAATCAAAGACTTTTATAGACACTAATCAGTCTTTTAGTTATCTGCCTTTCAATACTTGAAAAGTACCATTTATAAAATATATCATTACATAAGTAAAATCACCTTTTTGTAAAATCTTACTTTCGCTCCCATTACCCCTCGCATCGGGTAATGAGAGCCAAGAATCTTTAATATGTGAAATGAGAGCCATGAAATAAAAATAAACAAAATAAAATCTATTTTCACCTATTTAACAGAAATTTAAACAATTTAAAACCTTAACGTAATCAACAAAACAAAAAATATATCATTTTCAACAAAAAATAAAAACAAAAGGTATTTTAGGGATTTTAACAAAAATTGCAAATATCATCTTTAGGATGATCGCAACCTGAACACTCAGAATGGGCCCATTTGCCACAAGCTCTGCAACGATATCATAATTCTTCATTTTAACCAACATCGTTACATATCATGCATAGATTTTCATCCTCAGAATATTCAGAACCATAATCACAAATATTATTTTCATAAATAGATAATTCGTCAGTATTGCTCTCTTGAAACAAATTTCTAGTTACTCTATTTATGTTTTTTTAACATAATTTATTCTTAATCTGTATCATATTTTTACATTTATTTATTTGGATTTTCTTTGGCTTTATCCCTTTCTTCTTTCTTATATCTTTTTTCTCCTTCTTCTCCTCCATCCAATGTAGCATGACTATTAATAAGCAAAATCTGATTTTCCGCAGTAGGACTTGTAAATTTTATGAAATGCTCAAGCCATTTTAAGAATGTCTGCTCATTAGTCCACCCATTTTTAGAACAATTTAAATTTTTCAACTCGTAAGGGGTAATAAGAGCCATAGCGGGGTAATGGGAGCGTGAGTAGCTCCCATTACCCGTAACTTAACTATTTAAAAAATAACGACACCAACCTAAAAAACTTCGCTAAATTAATTTAGTTTTCAATTTTATCTTAAAATTGATTAAATAGTGCATACAATAGAAACAAAATATGACGGAATAATAAAAGTTTAGGTACTCACTTTGTTTGAGAGATTTTGTACTATTTTATAACGTGGTCAATTCAAATATATTTCCTCTTCTTACCGCTATGCGCGGGCTACTGAGCTGGTCGGCGGCGATTACGTGATGTTACCGAATGTTTATGAAGCCATTCCTTTCAGTTTCGCGCGACTTGTACGTTCCTATCTCTTTAAATTTTAATAGCTCTCATTACCCGCTAGCTCCCATTCCCCCATGTTCCCCTAATAGAAATTATACGGGAAGCGGTTAGTCTTTCAGTAGCAAGAGCGCGGAAGGGTATAACAACCACCAAACGATCTGTAGAATTCGTTAAAGAAGGCTCCTCCAAAAAATCAAAAGCGAAGCCTTATTTAATATTAGGCGCGGCTCCTGATTGAATTCTTATGATGGTCACGTATGAAAAACATTACAAAATCCCTGGGGATGTTGGTGTTTCGTCATCCAGACCGGACTTATTCCTGTATTCGAAACATCTGAGGCGCGTAATACTTGTGGAGCTTACTGTTCCTTGGGAAACAAACATCCCAAGGGATCACACATTCCAGCTCAATAAGTATTACGAACTGACCAACGAACTGATCAGGAATAAATTTAGTTAGTTTATACGCGGTAGAAGTGGGAGCGAGAGGTATAACAGCAAAATCTCTCTATAGCCTACTTAAAGGCCTTGGCCTTTCTGGAACAAGCATCGGTTCTTTTCTAGAACGTATTTCAAAGGCGGCATAAGTAGGTTCTTTCCAAATTTGGTTAGGTAGGGAGAGGAGTGTGGAGAGTGAAGGTGAGCGTTTTTGCGCATAATAAAGGGGCCCCTTAAACCTACTCCTGGGTCGCAAGTCCCAGGCACTGCTTGCACTCCTTTCCTTGCAACGCAATGGGCCCGGTAACCGCACGGTGAATCCATGGATTGCTGAGAAGCTTCGTCTCGTCTATTACAAATATAGTTCATCGATTAAATTCGTTAAATTTATAGCTCTTAAATTTGTAGTAAAACAATTCCTTTTTTCACTTATGAAACGTCAGACTCTACTTGCACGGTTCCAAGGAGTAGGTCAGTGAAGAAGAACCGGCACGAAACTCCATGGATACTCTTTTAACTTATTTATAAAACTAGCTGTTGCCCGCGGCTCCGCCCGCGTGTAGGTCGCTTTTCGCGTAATCTGTGAAAACTACAATTATCCAGACCTATAATAATTTTATAATATTTACCCTCTTTGTTTACGCATGAGTTTAAAAAGAAAATGAGAAAGGGTAGTTTTCTTGACTTTTATTCAACCGATTAAAGTTAATGTTCAGGCTAGTGGCTAAAGTTCAGGACTTACCGATAAAAGAAGATAAAACTTTATTAACTTACTTCGCCCTGAAACAGTTTGAAAAAAAAAAGAAAGTTCTGAAAAAGATACTATTTTTATAAGACAAATTAAGAACTATTGAAAGCTATACACTCTCAAACATATAAGGTTATTTACACCCGTTATCTAGCACCTATTTAGAAACCATTTCCAGGAAGAACTAACACTTAGGTAAAATATACTTTGTACTACTAATCAGTGACATTAAAATCAAAGGCATAGAAATCATGTTCAGTTTTGATATGGTATCACTACCTACTAACAGCGCAATATGTGAGGACATTGATATCATATCATATATTAGATACACTAAATAGCTCAAAACATCTTAAAACCATCTTTAAATATTCTTAATATAGATAATAAACGGCTATTTGTATTTAATATATCCCCTTCCGGCTGCCGTGCGATAATATCGTGCAGACGTGTTTTGTGAGTGCTCCTATAACTCAAGCAAAAATCGATATAAAAAGTAGTGGCAGAGACACAAAAAGTGGACAACTTGTAACAGTTATAAAATCTGTTAAAAATCATTACAGTGAAAACAGTTATAACTTTGAAAAAAGAGTTACTTTATTAATAAATATAGTCAGTTCATTGCAAAATCAGTTATCATATAATTATGTTCAAGTGCAGTGAGTAGTGTACGGGTCAATGACCACAAGCTAGTGAGAACCAATTACATCAAGTAATGCATATTTGCAGTGCTTCGTTAAAAGTACATACAACTAATTTCAATACAGAAGATACAGTCCAGTTTGGTGTATTGGCTAGTTAGTGGTGCTTATTGAGAGTGTATCCTGAGTTCGTAACTCAGAATTGACTTAATTTTGGAATATTATTGTTATTTTTTGTTTTTGTTATTTTTAGTTATTTTTCGATATCTTTTTATTATTATTATTATTTTGTCAAATTTTCAATATTTTGTTGTATCAAAATTAACATTCGCATAAGGTTTAAGTGCTTAATTTTTGTTGTTTTATATAAATTTAAATCTTATTGTGTTTTATTAATTAGTTTTTTTTTTATTATGTTTTTTTATATTGTATTTTCAATATTTGTTTTATAAATTTGTATGTTTTATCGATCTCTTTGGAAATCTCTCAATTTCCCAAACAGATCATAAAAATGGCGTATGCAACGAGTACAAATTATTGCGCTGGATGTCGAAACATTCTACCGAAGAAAGCATTTCTCAGTTGCTCGATCTGTAAATCGAAGTATGATTACCAATGCGTTAATATACCTCTCAATCAATTTGAAGCAATGGACCAACAAAAAAGGAATAAATGGAAGTGCAGGGAATGTTGCAGTAAACCTAAAACTGGTAGAGTTCAAACACCCGCTAGTTCAGCTGTCACCAGCCAAACATGCCCTACCAGCCAAACAAGTACCACTAACACAGATGAAGAAAATTCTTCTAAATCTTTTGCTACAGCACGTAAAAATGCTAAGAAGTCATCCGTTTCCACACCCACGTGCAGCAATGATGGCCAAAATTTTGTATCGGAGACGACTCTTCGCGACATTATAAAACAAGAACTTTCTACGATCATTCTAAACCTCGTCACGGCACCATTGAACACAATTAATGAACAAATAGTAGGATTTTGTGAGTCCATGTCATTCATAAACTCTCAATTTGAAGATATGAAAGCTCAAATGGAAGAAAAATCCTGAAAAAAGAAAATAATCTACTGCAGGTGTCTGTCAAAGATCTTACAAACCGACTAAACACCGTAGAATCACATATGAGCGAATGCAATATCGAAGTCAATGGCATTCCCGAACACAAATTAGAAAATTTAGTGGATACTTTGGTGCAAATAGGCAAAACCGTAAAAACTCCCCTAAATGTTGACGACATTCAACATGTTACTCGAGTGGCTAAGCTGAACCAAAAATTGATAGACCACGCTCTATTATTGCCAAACTGCGTAACATGAAACACAGAGATACCTTGTTAGCGGCTGTAGCACAATTCAATAAAAGCAATCCTGAAGACAAACTAAGCTCTCACCATCTGGGGATTGGATCACCAGTTTATATCTCAGAGCACTTAACACCTAGTAGTAAACACCTCCACACCGCAGCACGCATAAAGGCTAAAGAAATGAAATATCGCTTTATCTAGGTCAGAAATGGAAAGATTTATGTGCGGAAAAATGAATTTTGCCAGGCAATAGTAATAAAAAACGAAGATAGTCTTAAGTTAATACAATAAAAAAGAGGAAACAAGAAAACTGGTAATGTCTATACAGCTTAAATTTAACAATGTTTGAAATTTACTATCAAAATGTACGGGGAATGAGAACTAAATCTAATGATATACTTAAGAATATCCTAACTTCAAGCTATAAAATTATTGTATTAACAGAAAATTGGCTTAACCCTAGTATATTTGATAATGAACTGTTCGATTCGCGTTATGTTGTGTATAGGAAAGATCGTATACATAAATTAAAAAATGATGGTGGAGGCATTCTTATTGCTGTCGCCCGCGAAATTAAGTCTTCTCGTATTTTAAATTGGGAAACTGATGAAGAGAATATGTGGGTAGTTATAGAATTTAATAATAACTACGTCACAAAAAGTATTGGACTTAGTGCAGTATACTTGCCACCACCTATTAAATCCGAAACACTGACCAAGTTTTTGGAAAGCGTCGATAATGTGACAAACCATATAGATGATATTGTTGTTATAGGAGATTTTAACAGGGTTTTATTAAATGGAGTGCTAAAGTTAACGATTCTTCGATGACTCCATCTAATTATAGTAATCCGCTTGGATACTTGCTGGTTGATTTTATGATCATTAATAACTTCAACAATTTAACTGCCTTGGTAATTGTGATGACAGATTGCTAGACTTGGTGTTAAGTACCTTACCTAAAATTACGGTAACAACGCCTCCTGATATTCTTAGTAAATTAGACACATACCATCCCGCCCTTTTGATTAACATCGAATAGAGTCATATATCTTACCTTCGGTCCAAAGATCGTGTCGATTACAATTACTTTAAGGCTGACTATAATACTATAGTAAGCACCATTCAAAACATAAATTGATTGCACAAATTCTCTGTATGTAAGATATCACCGCAAGTGTCCAAAATTGCAAATGTTTGCTATTTGCTGATGATTTAAAAATTTACAAACCGGTAGAATCACAGGATGACGTAAAACTGATACAAGATGACTTAAATCGAATTTATATATGGTGCGAGGCCAACAGAATGACTCTTAATATTAACAAATGTTTCCAGGTGAAATACACCCGTAAAAAAAATCACTTGTCTCTAGTTATTCTTTTAACAATGTTGCCTTGCAAGAGCTATCTGAAATAAAAGACTTAGGAGTTACTATTGACTGTAAGCTTACTTTCAAATCGCACATAAACAACAGTGTTAAAAAAGCTAGTTAAAAAAAACTGAGTTTTTAGGATTCATCAGGCGTAATTCAAAGGGATTTTCTTCCCGGACTAAAATTCTTCTATATAATGCTTTTGTCAGAAGTCACCTTGAATTTGCAAGTTCCGTCTGGAACCCTGCTTATAATTTTATTATTTTTTTTTTTTTTATATTATCTAGGGCAATGTTTGACTACATTCCACCTGATGGTAAGTGGAATGTAGTCTAAGGTGGTAAGGCGCATTACCCTAGCAGCCTATTCACTCTTCTCTTGAATGTATCCACATTGTATTCTTTCGGAAATACCGACGCAGGCAAGCTGTTCCAATCCTTTGCTGTACGCAGTAAAAAAGACGAAGCAAAGCGCTTCGTTCGGACAGGTGGAATGTCCACAACAAAAGGATGGATTCCTGCCGTGCGTCGGAAAGTCCGATGATGGAAGGGGGCCGGGGGAATTAGATCGTGTAATTCCTGCGCACACTCACCAAAATGTATCCTATAGAATACTGAGAGGCTAGCAATTCTACGCCTGTGTTCAAGGCTTTGGAGGTCGGCTTCGACCAATACGGGATCGCCTATAAGCCTCTTTGCTCGCCTCTCAATTGAGTCCAGAACCGCAAGATGAGACTTTGCGGTACCAGCAAATATGTGGTCACAGTACTTTACACACGACCGGATCTGTGCTTTGTATAAAACAAGAAGCTGTCCCGGTGTAAAGTACTGCCGAACCTTCGCAAGAACGGCAAGCTTTGCTGCTGCTGCTCTTGCTCTGGACTCAATGAACCGACCAAAGTTGAGGTTCGAGGAAATCTCTAAACCCAACAACTGAAGCCGGTCACTGTATTCCAAGGATACATTCTGGAAAGTAGGAGCCAAGGTGAAAGGGCTCCTTTTGGCGGTGAACAGACACGTCTGCGTTTTGGTGGCGTTGAATTTGACAAGATTGGCATTGCCCCATGCGGAGACTGCCTGAAGTTTGTCATTCAAACGCTGCACCATGGCTTCTCTTTCAGACTGTACTTGATCTCGACTAGCCCGAGTACTCGGCAGATATCTTTCTACAACTGTGCTGTCGTCTGCGTACCCATAGATACCGGGCTTCAACAGATCGTTAATGTGCAGCAGAAAGAACGGACCCCTGAGGCACTCCGGCATTTATTGTCAAGGATTCCGAGGAACACCCGTCGACAACTACTCGGAGAGATCTCTGGCTCAGAAAGTCCGTTACCCAGCCGATCAAACCAGGAGATATACCGTACGCTGAAAGCTTGCTTATAAGGCTCGCATGCCAGACCCTGTCAAATGCCCTCGAGACGTCCAGAGAGACGGTGACCGCTTCTCCGTTCTTCTCGATGGCCTCGCCTAGAATGTGTGTAGCATACACTAGGAGGTCCCCAGTAGACCTATTACGGCGAAACCCGTACTGTCGGTCACTGAGGAGATCGTTACCTTCTAGGTATGCTAGAAGGCGCGAGTTCAATACACGCTCCATAATCTTGCAGAGTATGGAGGTGATTGAAATCGGTCTATAGTTGACAGGATCAGCACGGCTGCCTTTTTTGGGCACGGGTTGCACGTTGGCAAGCTTCCAGGATTTCGGCACTATTCCAGTCTTGAAAGAGAGGCGATACAGACGTGTCAGTACAGGAGACAACTCAGCTGCACATGTTTTGAGCAGAATGGCTGGTATACCATCAAGACCACTGGCTTTATTCACATCTAAACGACACAATGTTCTCCATACCTCTTTGTTAGTGATGCGGATTTCAGGCATCGAAATACCGCAGTGAGGAAGATGTGCTGGAGAAGCATTGCCAGTATCTAGATGTGAATTATCAGCAAACAGAGAAGCAAATACATTCGCGTTCTATGTTGCTGTGTGGGCCAGGGGTCCATCCGGCTTCAGCAGAGCAGGCAGTGAGGGTTGGCAGAAATTCGACTCGATCGCTTTCGCAAGAGACCAGAAAGCTCGACTGCCAGTTGGTTTGACAGAGAGCTTTTCGCCATTCTTAGCGATTCGATCGAGACGAGCCTTCCGCAATGCCTTTTTGTAGGACTTGGCAGCTAGGTTAAAGGCTCTCTTCTTTGTACTAACATCCGGAGTTTTGCGGCTTCGAGCATCAGCCTAAATGAGGTATGCCGAATGTTTTCGGTCTTGAGCATGACCACATTCGTCATTAAACCATGGGTGAGCTTTGCCACCGACGGGAACTTCAGCAAAAGGAATAAAATACTCCATTGCCTGATGCACCACATCGGTTATAGCATCCGCGCAACTCTACGGATCCAAAGAAGAGAAGCAGACCTGCCGCCAAGGATAAGAGGCAAAGAAGTGCCGCATCTCATCCCAATCTGCTGACTTGTATTTCCATACTCGCCTAACACCATGAGGTTCGAAAGCTGGTGGGGAATATGTAAACACAGATTTCACCAGACAGTGATCGGAGGTTCCCAAAGGGGAGGTGACCTCAACACGATACCTGTCCGGATCAGTTGTCAGCAGAAGGTCCAGGCAATTAGCTGTATGGCCTACCACATCTGGTACCCTTGTCGCTTGCCTCACCAGCTGAAAGAGGTCCAAGGACAACGCAAAGTTCCGCGCTTCTCTTCCAGCATGGTCGGTTTTCTGGTACGGGAACAGCCAGTCTTGATGACAAGCATTAAAGTCCCCCAGAAAAACAAGCTGCGCTGAAGGGTACTGATGCAAAGCCATATCAGCAGCCTCACCGAGATACTCAAATAATCTAGTTGTCTCCTAGTCACCGCTGTGCGAACGGTAGACACAGGAATACAGGATTTTTTCGTTTCCTGTGTCTACTAAAACCCATATAGAAGAAAAAGTGGGGTCTTCAAGGTGACGGAGACGCTAGATACAGAGGTCGTTCCGCGCGTACACGCAGACTCCGGCACGTGAGCGAAAATTGTGCTCTAACGTGTATCCGGGATAATGCAGGTGCGCAGCGCTCAAAGGACATTGTATCTGCGTCTCCGTCAAAAAGAAGAGGTGCGGCTGCTCTGTCTCCAGGTGGTGATGGACAGCTAGGATATTAGAGTGCAAACCCCTGAACTAGTCGTCAGATAAATTCTCTGTACATTTTAATTTAAATTAAATTACTTTATGTATATTAATTAAGTGCAATTATCATATTTAGTGAAAAAAAGTACAGTATTACTATCGTGCTATTGTTTGTACTTTGTTTTCGTGCTTAATTAAGAAAGAACAAAGGAATATACCGAGCTGTCAACTCAACGGATGACGAATTCAAATTTCTTCAATCCCGGGGAGTATTTTGTTTTACTTTTAATATAAATCACATACATTGAACTAAAAACTACTCATTATTTAGTGATTAACGTCCATCCACACACTCAGGCACCGTTACTGACTCACTTTACTTGACTAGTTGGAAGTAAAGTTGAAGACAAAAACAATAGCCTCATACAAAACCATTACATTTATTTTACTTCACATACAATACATAAAATAAGTATTTTAAATACATACATACATAAAATAAGTATTTATCTTTCCCATTGATTCTAAGTGGTTATTTGTACCCAGGTTTAACTATGGAAAGAGTAATTGCCACCCGCAAGACCTCTGCAAAGGAGTTGGAGCAAAAATTGAAACTAGCTTTAGAAGAACTAAGATCTTCTAAAGATTTATGCAAGAAGCTACTGCAGGAAAGAGAGGACAGTGAAGAGGAAATTAAAAAAATTGTAAATAAAAATACTGATCTTAAAGGTAAGCTCGCTGAACTACATACCAATTATTTGGATATGGTGGCTCAGCGAGATCACTTAAAAAATATAGTGACTGCATTTGACCAGTGCAGCGATGAGCATGAGAGAGCACTAGATCACATTTCAGAGCTTGAGTCTGATTTGAGGCAGGCTAGGAAATCTATTTCAATCCTGGAAACCTGCAAATTAAATGTAGAAAGCCAGCATACCCATAGCTTATATGAGGAGCTGGTTGAATGCAACTCACAACCTACTCAATCAAATTTAATTGATGTTAATTCAACTGTAATTGATTTAACTAAAGATGAGTCCAGTATTGTGCACCCCATATACTTTTCAAGTCATAACAAATTAAAAAAGTATATAAAGGTTAACAAATTAATAAAAAAATGTAATAAACTCATTAACAACAAGTTTTCTGCAAAGAAAATAAATGATTTAAAAATGGAACGCACAAAGTTAATTAAAAAAGTTAGTATTTATAATAAGAAAATGATTGAGAGTAGGTCAATGTATGAGCGAGACACCCAAAACTTACAGGATGAAATTTCTCAATTAACTTGTTCATTGCAATCTATGAGTAAAAAATATGAATCTTCTCAGAATGAAATTAAGGAACATATTCATGCTACCAGTAATTTAGTTGATTTATGTAGTTATAACTTAGAGCGGTTTGAATCTTTAACTAATAATTATGTTAATTGTAACTGTTTAACTGAAAAATTAAATGTAATTTCAAACCTAAACTCTGAGGTGTTGGGTGATTCGGCTATACATATTGAAAATAATAATAAAATAAAATAAATGTAAATATTTTGGAAAAAAATCAAAAAATTAATAAGTCCTCTACTGTATCAGTCAAACATAATTACTTTGTTTTTTCTGACCAATTAGGTCAAGGTTTTGGATCTCTTTTAAGTAGTAAATTAAATAATGTTTATAATATATGCTCACCTGGAGCCAGTTACCAGCATAATCTAGACAAAATAATTAATTTTAACTTGACTGAAAACAGTACTATTGTACTATTACATGGAGATGGTTTGTCTGTCAAGAAAATTGAAATTATTAAAAATATAGAAAAATTATTAAAATTACATAATAGGAATAATTGTAAATTTGTAATTTGTACATTTCCTTATTCATCATCTTATTCGGACATACAAAACAAGTATATATATAATTTAAATTTGACATTGTATAATTTGACATACCGTCATAGTGACGCATTCTTTTACTTTGATGTAAATAAATTTATTTATAATAGGTTTAGGATGACAAAAGGTACAATGTATCTGCCTGTATATTATAAAAAACAGATTGCTACTTTAGTAGCATTTAATTTAAAAAACTTCGTTATAAGAGATATAACGAAAAATGATTGTAATTTAAATAGTGTAGTACTGACAAAACATAATCGTTCCACTTTAAACTAAATTTTAAGACAAAGCCTAAGCTGTTTACTATTGTCCATCAAAATATACAAGGCTTAGGTGGCAAGGAATCGGAAGTGGAACTGTTTGTTCAAAAATATAACATTAGTTTATTATGCATTACAGAGCACTGGTTGTCAAAGAATAACAATATTATAAATGTACAAAATTATAAATTGTCAAGTTCGTTCTGTAGAGAGAAAGCTATTCGCGGTGGCTCACTTATCTTAGCTCGTAACGATGTAGTGTTTAAGTCTCGATCAGACATAGTGGCGCTCTCTGTCGAGCGAATTATTGAACTATCCTGCATTGAGCTCAATGAACATATTATTTTATGCGTGTACCGACCTCCCTCTGGTGATTTTGATGAATTTGAAAACAAAATGGAGGATATTTTAACTAAACTTTGTCATAAAAACAAGTCCGTGATTGTGTGCGGTGACTTTAATGTAGATATATTACAAGTAACTTCGTCTAGTGTACGTTTATTAAATTTGTTTAAATCTTTTAACTTATTGAACGTATTTTTTGAACTTACTCGTATTACTAGTGTTTCCTCGACTTGTATTGATAATGTGTTCTGTCGCTGTAACATTTATGAAGAGACGATAATGACAAATTTAAGTTCAGATCACTGTGGTCAAAAATTTTCTATATTAATCAATCGTGAAAATGAAAAGCCCCAAAAATTTACTTGCAGACCGATAACAAAAAACCGAACTAATGCTTTTAAGAATATTGTTGCGCAAAAACTGCATAAAGTGGACATGAGCGATGGCAATCCCAATAATTTATATAATAAAGTTTTCGATTTTTTGTTACAAGAATTCAATAATATTTTTAAACAAAAAACTATAACTAAATACCTAAAACTTAAATTTAGTGATTGGGCTACCCCGGGAATATACAAAAGTAGAGAAAAATTATATGATTTGTATGGTGAGAGGCAATGGAATCATGATCCCGTGTTCTTTAATAAAGTTAGAAATTTCTCTAAAATATTTAAAAACGTTTGCGTACATGCCAAGTCGATTTATATTAGAAATAAAATTTTAAACTCTGATGATAAGATAAAAGCAACGTGGGATGTTATATCTAGTGTTTCTGGGAAAACTAGGGCTGTTCATGGACCTATTAAGCTAAAAATTGATAATATTGAAATAAATACAGATTCAAATGTTGCGGCTACTTTTGAGACTTTTTTTAAAGAAATTCCTGTAACAGTCACGCGGAATCTAAATTCTTCACCATTTGATGCAATTTTTTTTTTTTTTTTTTTTTTTATACAATCTAGGGCAATGCTTGACTACATTCCACCTGATGGTAAGTGGAATGTAGTCTTAGATGGTAAGGCGCATTGCCCTAGCAACCTATTCACTCTTCTCTTGAAGACACCCACATTATATTTGGCCGGAAATACCGACGCAGGCAAATTGTTCCAGTCCTTCGCTGTACGCACTAAAAATGAGGAAGCAAAGCGCTTCGTTCGGACAGGTGGAATGTCCACAACAAAAGGATGGATACCTGCCGTGCGTCGGGACGTCCGGTGATGGAAGGGGGACGGGGGAACTAAGTCGTGTAGTTCCTGAGCACACTCACCAAAATGTATCCTATAGAATACTGAGAGGCTAGCAATTTTACGCCTGTGTTCAAGGCTATGGAGGTCGGCTTCGACCAATTCGGTATCGCCGATAAGCCTCTTTGCTCGCCTCTCAATTGAGTCCAGAACCGCAAGATGAGACTTTGCGGCACCAGCAAATATGTGTCCACAGTACTCTACACACGACCGGATCTGTGCTTTGTATAAAACAAGAAGCTGTCCCGGTGTAAAGTACTGCCGAACCTTCGCAAGAACGGCAAGCTTTGCTGCTGCTGCTCTTGCTCTGGACTCAATGAACCGACCAAAGTTGAGGTTCGAGGAAATCTCTAAGCCTAACAACTGAAGCCTGTCACTGTATTCCAAAGATACATTCTGGAAAGTAGGAGCCAAGGTGAAAGGGCTCTTTTTGGCAGTGAACAGACACGTCTGCGTTTTGGTGGCGTTGAACTTGACAAGATTGGCATTGCTCCATGCGGAGACTGCCTGAAGTTTGTCATTCAAACGTTGCACCATGGCTTCTCTTTCAGACTGTACTTGATCTCGACTAGCCCGAGTACTCGGCAGATATCTTTCTACAACTGTGCTGTCGTCTGCATACCCATAGATACCGGGCTTCAACAGATCATTAATGTGCAGCAGAAACAGAGTTGCAGAAAGAACGGACCCCTGAGGCACTCCGGCATTTATTGTCAAGGGTTCCGAGGAACACCCGTCGACAACTACTCGGAGAGATCTCTGGCTCAGAAAGTCCGTTACCCAGCCGATCAGACCAGGAGATATACCGTACGCTGAAAGCTTGCATATAAGGCTCGCATGCCAGACCCTGTCAAATGCCCTCGAGACGTCCAGAGAGACGGCGACCGCTTCTCCGTTCTTCTCGATGGCCTCGCCTAAAATGTGAGTAGCATACACTAGGAGGTCCCCAGTAGACCTATTACGGCGAAACCCGTACTGTCGGTCACTGAGGAGATCGTTACCTTCTAGGTATGCTAGTAGGCGCGAGTTCAATACACGCTCCATAATCTTGCAGAGTATGGAGGTGATTGAAATCGGTCTGTAATTGACAGGGTCGGCACGGCTGCCTTTTTTGGGCACGGGTTGCACATTAGCAAGCTTCCAGGATTTCGGCACTATTCCAGTCATGAAAGAGAGGCGATACAGACGTGTCAGTACAGGAGACAACTCAGCTGCGCATGTCTTGAGTAGAATGGCTGGTATACCATCAGGACCACTGGCTTTATTCACATCTAAACGACACAATGTTCTCCATACCTCTTTGTTAGTGATGCGGATTTCAGGCATCGAAATACCGCAGTGAGGAAGATGTGCTGGAGAAGCATTGCCAGTGTCTAGATGCGAATTATCAGCAAACAGAGAAGCAAGTACATTCGCTTTCTCTGTTGCTGTGTGGGCCAGGGATCCATCCGGCTTCAGCAGAGCAGGCAGTGAGGGTTGGCAGAAATTCGACTCAATCGCTTTCGCAAGAGATCAGAAAGCTCGACTGCCAGTTGGTCTGACAGAGAGCTTTTCGCCATTCTTAGCGATTCGATCGAGACGAGCCTTCCGCAATGCCTTTTTGTAGGACTTGGCAGCTTGGTTAAAGGCTCTCTTCTTCAAACTTACATCCGGAGTTTTGCGGGTTCGAGCATCAGCCCAAATGAGATATGCCGAATGTTTTCGGTCTTGAGCATGACCACATTCGGCATTAAACCATGGGCGAGCTTTGCCACCGATGGGTACGTCAGCAAAAGGAATAAAATACTCCATTGCCTGATGCACCACATCGGTTATAGCATCCGCGCAACTCGACGGATCCAAAGAAGAGAAGCAGACCTGCCGCCAAGGATAAGACGCAAAAAAGTGTCGCATCTCATCCCAATCTGCTGACTTGTATTTCCATACTCGCCTAACACCATGAGGTTCGAAAGCTGGTGGGGAATATGTAAACACAGATTTCACCAGACAGTGATCGGAGGTTCCCAAGGGGGAGGTAACCTCTACACGATACCTGTCCGGATCAGTTGTCAGCAGAAGGTCCAGGCAATTGGCTGTATGGCCTACCACATCTGGTACCCTTGTCGCTTGCTTCACCAGCTGAAAGAGGTCCAAGGACAACGCAAATTTCCGCGCTTCTCTTCCAGCATGATCGGTCTTCTGGTACGGGAACAGCCAGTCCTGATGACAGGCATTAAAGTCCCCCAGAAAGACGAGCTGCGCCGAAGGGTACTGATACAGAGCCATATCTGCAGCCTCACTGAGATACTCAAATAAACGAGTTGTCTCCTGGTCACCGCTGTGCGAACGGTAGACACAGGAATACAGGATTTTTTCGTTTCCCGTGTCCACTAAAACCCATAGGGAAGAAAAAGTGGAGTCTTCAAGGTGACGGAGACGCTGAATACAGAGGTCGTTCCGCGCGTACATACTGACTCCGGCCCGTGAGCGAAAGTTGTGCTCCAACGAGTAACCGGGATAATCCAAGTATGTAGCGCTCAAAGGACATTGTATCTGCGTCTCCGTCAAAAAGAGCAAGTGCGGCTGCTCTGTCTCCAGGTGGTGGTGGACAGCTAAAAGATTTGAGTGCAAACCCCTTATATTAGTGAGGTGCACTTTGTATGAGGAGGAGTGCAACCGCTGTGTTAACTTGTTTCTTTTTTTTACCTTTTTCATAATAAAAAATAAATAAAAGTGAATAGGGATGGGAAATGGCAGTTGAATGAGGCGGTACGTATCAAACCCGACTTCGAAATTATAATAATAATAATAATAATAATATCAGGACAAATTACACTCATTGATCTAACCCCTAAGTAAGCAAATTATTTGCTTGTGTTAAGGGTGTTAGACAACGATACAAATACATAGAAATACACATATAAAATACTGAAAATATATTTAATAAACGACCAAACCCAGAAACACAGACGTCTATGCTCATCACGTAAATGCCTGTCTCCGCCGATGATGATGATGTCTTATCGCTGGGAGGCTAGCCTGGAGACTGCGGGGACGCCCGAACCCCCCCAGGGATCGCCATCGGGCCTCCTCGCCTGGTCGCCAACCAGCACGATGGAGCCACCCTGGGATTTTTCGCAGCTGGCGGGGCAGCCTTTCGTGGGTGGCTAACCCACTAATTGGGCCCCCAACTATCTGCGGGCAGCCAGCGGAAAGCCGTCGCTTCGGATCCCGCTACCCTCCTCGACTAGACACCCGACAAAACAAACACCAACTCGACGTCAACCGGTTCGCCAACGTACCGCAGCTGTTCAGACCCATTTCCCATAAACGGCTTCATCGAGCAACGTGCCGGAACACGACTATGTCGCTTTGCGGCACGACTTTGCCCGATGGGTGGTAACTTTGCCGGCGACCCGATGTTATGGTCTACCACCAAGAGAAATCTATTTTCTTGTAAAACCACCTTTGTCCATCGCATGCCTATAACTTGCGCCTCTGCAGCCAGTTTCTCTTGCTCGCGCGTGTCCCAAGCATTTTGTAGCTCCTTATTCGCCTTCACGAAGTTAGTGCCGATGTCGCTGAACATTATCCGCGGCGTTCCCCTGCGTGCGACCATACGTCGCAACGCGAGGATCATGGAGTCCGCCGTCAATGAGGTGACTAGCTCCAGATGAACTGCTCTGGTGGTTAAACAAGTAAATAGCGCCCCCCATCTCTTCTCGTTACGGCGGCCTACAGTGACGGTCATGGGTCCGAAGTAGTCCACCGCGGCGCAGGTGAACGGTGGTTCACCAAACTTCAGTCTCTCCTGTGGTAGGTCTCCTGTAGGCGGCGTCTTCGGGGTGCTCTTGCGCACCTTGCACCACTGGCACTCGTGGGCCGTCGCTCGCACGGCCGATCGTAGTCCTAATATCCAGAACCGCTGCTTCAGTTCGTTCATGACAGTCGCGTGGTTCCCGTGGTTGAAGGTATCGTGATAGTGCTTGATGATCAACCTAGTGATCCTGTCCTTTGCATCCAACACTATGGGTTGCTTCAGGTCGCCGTCTATACCTCTCGCCGCGTTAATCCTTCCTCGGACCCTTAGTAGTCCGTCTCCTATGGTGAGATCCAGCCTTCTAAGCTTGCTAGTTCTGTCAAGTTGCCTTTTCTCCGATGTGTTCTTGATCTCGTTCTTGAAGCACTCTTGACTCCTTTGTAGCAGCAATTGTTCCGCCCTCAACAGGAGGTCGGGCCCTAATGGCCGCGCGCACGCCTGTTCGTCGGGCGTTGAAGACGAGGGCAACTTCACCCTTGCCTTCTTAGCGTATCTTCTCCAGGCTGGATCCTTTCTACGTGTGATTAACGTCTTCTCAGTCTTTCTTCGGCATAAGTCGATGAATTGCAGTACCCGCGCCGTTGCTCTCCATAGCCTCGCCTACCTAGAGAACCTCGCAGGTTCTGGCGTGGACGAGTCGCTGGCGGTCGTCGCGGTCACTGTGTGCTTCACTTCTCTGTCTTCGACTGTAGGCTGCGACTTGAAGCTTCGGTGCTCGGGCCATTTCTCCTCGTTCATACTGAGGAACTCAGGCCCCGTGAACCATCTGTGGCCCTCCGCGAACTGTCTCGGTGCTCCCCGGGTCGCGTCGTCCGCCGGGTTCTGACTCGTCGGTACCCAACGCCACTCGTTTGGACGCGTCGTGTCTTCTATCTCCGCCAACCTGTGCGCCACGAACGGTTTGAACGTCCGGGGATCCGAACGTATCCACGATAATACTGTACTTGAGTCCGTCCAGTAAGTCTTCTTCTTCGGGGCGATGTCCAACTCTTCTATGGCCGATTGCGCCAGCCTCGTCCCTAGCAGTGCGGCCTGCAGCTCTAACCTCGGGATGGATATTGGCTTGAACTCGCCTCTCTCTCGTCGGAGATCGCCTGGAGTACTGCAGGTCGGTTTGAGGCCCATCCCCTCAACTCGAAGCCGGCCTTCTTGTGAACCTGGAACACTTAGCGGGCGACCTTCTTAGCTTCTTCTTCCGTGTAGAAGCTGTGCAGGTAGTCGTCCATGTAGTGGTTAGCCCTAATGGCCTCTGCGGCCGCGGGGAACTCCCCCTCGTGTTCAGCAGCATTTGAGTTCTTCACGTGGATGGCCACGCTGGGAGAAGAACAAACACCAAATGTCACTGAAGTCATGCGATAATGCTTCGGAGGCTTCTCTCGCTCATCTCCGCGCCACAAGAAGCGTAGACTGTCCCGGTCTTCAGGCCTCACTTTTATCTGCAGAAACATCTCCTTTATGTCGGCCACCACGGCCACTGGCCGCTGACGGAAACGTAACAGGACGCCGAACAACGGTTGAAGTAGATCTGGCCCAGGTAGTAGCATGTCGTTCAGGCTTTTACCCCCGAACTTAGCTGCGGCGTCGAACACTAGCCTCATCTTCTTCTTAGTCGGATGAGTCACGGCGAAATGAGGCAGATACCATCTCCTTGCAGACGTGGATTCCTGCTGAGCCTCCTCTGCGTAGCCGCTGTTCAACAGGTGCTGCACCTGTTCTCCGTACTCCTTCTTGAGTGCCGGGTCCTTATCTAACTTCTTCTCGATATTCCGCAGCCTGTTCGCAGCCGACTTTATGTTATCGAGTGTTTCTTCGTTTTCGTTCTTCCACAGGAGCCCGGTCTCGTACCGGCCATCTTCCATTCTCCTCGTGGTTCTGAGGAGTAGCTCTAGCGCCTTACCCTCCGCATCGGTAGAAGGTCGGCGCGGTTGGACCCCGAGCGACTCGATCGCGAAGTGGTCCTTCATCAGCTGCTCCAGTTCATCTTCTGAGGCAGCGGTTTGCGCGCACGTCATCACGTTCATTGGTCTCGACGCTCCGCCGTCGGAGCCGTGCAGCACCCACCCCAGCTGAGTCAATGATGCTACAGGTTGATTCCTTTTTCCTCTTCTTATGACCCGCGTTATGATGATGTTCCAGTTGTCTTGACCGATGAGCAATCGAGGCTTCTCCTCGTCGTATACTAAACGCTCTAACATGCGTTTAAGGTGCGTGCACTTCTTCAATCTTGTTTTATCTAACCTATGAGGTGTGAGGTGTAGATCCTTTATCGTTCTCACTCCTTCGAGTGTCTGCCGCCGCGAGTGATGTACACCCTTCAGCTTGAGGTTGACGCGCATGGAATCTTCACTTCCCAAGATCTTGCCTCCGACCGTCTCCAAACGTAGAGGCTCCTTCGGCCCCTTCAGGCCGATCTCATGTGCCACTGAAGCATCAAGTAAAGTCACTGTGGACCCTTCGTCCAATAACGCCAATATGGTAGCAGTCCCCTTCGGGCCGTACACCTCTACCGGTACCATCTTCAAATACGCCCTCGGCGCGGTCAATGCGTTCACCGGTAGCACTACGTTGTTTGACTTTTCTTTTTCTTCTTGCTTCTGGCCTTCTTTCTTGTAGTAGTGAAGCACGTTATGATGCGTCCTCTTGCAGTCCATGCAAGGCGGCTTCTTACAATTTTCTTTTCTATGCTTGCCTTGCAGGCAATTAAAGCACCCTCCGTGCTTTATCACTATGTCCCATCTCTCTTTGACGGACCCCTGCAAGAACTTCTTACATCCCGCTAACGGGTGTTCCCCTTGACAGTGCGGACATGAGGGCTTCTTCTCAACACTAACATCGACCGCGGCGTGGGCGGCTTGTTGTCTGTACGTACCTTGTCTCCTTATCGTAGGTTCCAGAAGTGCGTACGGCCCGCACCGATCCGCCTCTCTATTGAGGAAGTCGGCCTCTGTCACCAGGTCACTTTCTTCATGATCGGCGGCGTAATCGAACCACCGATACTTCAACACCGCAGGTAGCTTCTCCACTATTGTCTTCATTATCTCTGGAGACTGTAGATACTGCGGTTTTCTTAATCCTTTCACTGTAGCTACGACGTTGTTCACTTGACTCGCGAATATACAGACGTGCGCGCATTCTCGCCGATCTTCGACAGCCCCTTCAGCTTGTCCATCTCGGCGAGCACTAACACATCCGGCCTCCCGAAGCGACGCCTCAAGGCGTCTATAACATCTTCGGGTGGACACTCCGAATACAAGAGGCTCTTCACCGCCTCCCTTGCTGTTCCCTTGATGGCCTTCCTAAGCCTGGCCATGTTCTGAGGGGGTGTAAACAGCCCTCCCGTGTCCTCATACACGGTCCTAAAAGTGATCCATTCGCCTATCGCGCCGTCGAACAGGGGCAGCTCCGTCATGTAACTCGGTGCCGCCGTCCCCGCCTTCGGCACCGCTTGTATAGCCCTGATGATCGCCTCAGCCAAATCTTTGTTCCCCGAGACCGATGAGTACACTTCTGGTTTGACTACCGCCGGCGAAATAGCTTGGATACTCGGCGGCTCCTCTAGGCTCTTCCTAGGCACGTCGCCGGCCCCATGCCCCTTTCTGGGCACGACACTGGCAGCATCTTCCAACCATTGATGCACTTCCGCTTCTTTATCTTGAATCTCTTCGTCGTCCGAATCAGCCAACCGTGACAGCTCTAGGTTGGCCCTGGCCACAGCGGCCCGAGCCTGCGCCTCGCGGAGCTCTAGCTCCGCTAGTTCGGCGCGTGCCTCTAGCTGTTTCTTCTTAGAAGCGGTGCTTCTGACCGACGACGCTCTTTCGCGTACGTTGGCGGCTGTCAGCGCGTTCTTCGTGTTGTCGGGTTTCGCAATCACTTCTGTACTCGTAGTTTCGTAGCTCGTTGTGGTCGCTTTCGTCGTCAGCTCCGTGGATGGCTCCGTACTACTTTCCCGTCCCGGAGTACGGGGAGGGGTACGGGTGACTCCCGGCGTTACGGCCCGCACTGCGCTCGACGCGGGCGCTTCTGTAGTCGCGATTGCTTCTTCTACCGACGGTCGTTCTACAGTTTCGGACCCCTTGTGACTCCTCGTGACCGGCATGTTTGCTTCGAAACCACTTAATATACACCCTTAATGAATCTAAACCCCTTAGATTCGGCTCGAAGGACCAGATGTCGCGGTCGGGGGCTGCGGTCTTAGAAGACCGGAGCGGCGTTACGCCGAGGTCGCTAGATTGGACCTCAGCTACCGCACCCTTCCGCTTTTGTAGGGCGAAACGAACCCTGTCCGCAGGAGTGACGTCAAGTCGGGTGACTAATGATCACTCCTAACGGGCGCCGGTGATTCGTCTCTCATGGATATAAGGGTCTCGACTCGAAGGGGTAATTAAAACGAGCATGTAAGGACACTCAATTAACCTAGTCACGAGTAGCTTTTTTCGATCGGGCTCTTCTACGATCCTCCCGTACAATATTAGGGCTCTTCTACGATAATCCCTCACGACGTTATTATTCAGGGCTCTTCTACGATAATCCCTCACGACGTTATTATTCAGGGCTCTTCTACGATATTTCCCTGTTCTTCTTTCTTCAATGTTGCGGTCCGAGGCGAATGGAATACCTCATTCCCATACTAGCCGTTTATTAACCAGCCGGATTTACCGTAAAGAGAGCCGCTGAATAACAACGCGTTTTACGCGTATTTTTACTATGCCCCCGTGACTAAGTTTCATATAACTTTATTTGTTTTATATACACAGACATTACAATGCAATATTAAAAAAGGTTACAAAATTATCTTTACATACACATATAATGGTTAATGAAAGCTATATAAATACAAAAGTTACGAAGAATGAAATAGTAAAAATATAAGAAATTCTATACAATATAAATAGCTTCAAAGTCTTATTTCTTATAAACTATTATTCTTTCACATAAAGTGTAATACCATATTACGTTCGCCCCGTTATATACTCTCTATTTAATTTACTATTAACAAGTTTTACCTAATTTTATATTCCTTCGGGGTATATTGAGAGCGAAAGAGATAGCCTTCGAATGCTATCTCTCTCTTTCTTATTGTTGCACAAAAGAATGCTCTGTAGCAAGTGCGACGAACGCTTGCTATTTAATGTTTCTAAGTGATTTTAAATTTTTAACAAGTTATATGAAAATTAATGAATTATGATTAAAACAATGAAATATCAATAATATTAATGTCGAGAATTGTCGCCGACATCCTCCCCCTCGTGCGAAGCACCATTTCTCAGCTAGGCGACTCGATGTTCCCTCCCGACGTTGCGCTCCTACGAAGCCGTCGTCTCGTCCGGTGGCGTCCCGTTGCACGTCGTCTGGTGCGGGACCAACAGCACCACTTTGGAGCTAGGCCTCTTCAAGAGACCTCCGGCCGTGCGCACGTCAACCACGCGCGTGCGGCCGTCGGGTCCCGGGTAGATCTGCATGATCTCTCCGCGCGGCCAGGTATTCCGTGGCAGCGTAGAGTCGACGATGAGGACCACGTCCCCCCGCCGCAGGTCTGGAGCGTCTCTTCTGCCGTCGAGTTTCCTCGGGATGAGCGTGGGCAGGTACTCCTTGACCCACCTCGCCCAAAAGCGGTCGGCCAGATGCTGCACCGCCTTCCAAGTGTGTCGCCTTATTTCACTGTCGTTGAAGGCCCCGACCCTCGGGGCCCCACACGACCTGCCTATTAGGAAATGATTAGGGGTGAGGGACTCTCCCTCTTCGGTGTTGACTAAGGGTCGAGAGTTTACAATGTGCTCTGCCTCTGTTGTTTCTCCTTAAGGGTTACCTCCAGGGCCGTCTTAATGGAGCCCACTAGCCGCTCCCATGCGCCTCCCATATTGGGCGCTCCTGGCGGTATAAATTTCCATCGCATGCCTATAACTTGCGCCTCTGCAGCCAGTTTCTCTTGCTCGCGCGTGTCCCAAGCATTTTGTAGCTCCTTATTCGCCTTCACGAAGTTAGTGCCGATGTCGCTGAACATTATCCGCGGCGTTCCCCTGCGTGCGACCATACGTCGCAACGCGAGGATCATGGAGTCCGCCGTCAATGAGGTGACTAGCTCCAGATGAACTGCTCTGGTGGTTAAACAAGTAAATAGCGCCCCCCATCTCTTCTCGTTACGGCGGCCTACAGTGACGGTCATGGGTCCGAAGTAGTCCACCGCGGCGCAGGTGAACGGTGGTTCACCAAACTTCAGTCTCTCCTGTGGTAGGTCTCCTGTAGGCGGCGTCTTCGGGGTGCTCTTGCGCACCTTGCACCACTGGCACTCGTGGGCCGTCGCTCGCACGGCCGATCGTAGTCCTAATATCCAGAACCGCTGCTTCAGTTCGTTCATGACAGTCGCGTGGTTCCCGTGGTTGAAGGTATCGTGATAGTGCTTGATGATCAACCTAGTGATCCTGTCCTTTGCATCCAACACTATGGGTTGCTTCAGGTCGCCGTCTATACCTCTCGCCGCGTTAATCCTTCCTCGGACCCTTAGTAGTCCGTCTCCTATGGTGAGATCCAGCCTTCTAAGCTTGCTAATTCTGTCAAGTTGCCTTTTCTCCGATGTGTTCTTGATCTCGTTCTTGAAGCACTCTTGACTCCTTTGTAGCAGCAATTGTTCCGCCCTCAACAGGAGGTCGGGCCCTAATGGCCGCGCGCACGCCTGTTCGTCGGGCGTTGAAGACGAGGGCAACTTCACCCTTGCCTTCTTAGCGTATCTTCTCCAGGCTGGATCCTTTCTACGTGTGATTAACGTCTTCTCAGTCTTTCTTCGGCATAAGTCGATGAATTGCAGTACCCGCGCCGTTGCTCTCCATAGCCTCGCCTACCTAGAGAACCTCGCAGGTTCTGGCGTGGACGAGTCGCTGGCGGTCGTCGCGGTCACTGTGTGCTTCACTTCTCTGTCTTCGACTGTAGGCTGCGACTTGAAGCTTCGGTGCTCGGGCCATTTCTCCTCGTTCATACTGAGGAACTCAGGCCCCGTGAACCATCTGTGGCCCTCCGCGAACTGTCTCGGTGCTCCCCGGGTCGCGTCGTCCGCCGGGTTCTGACTCGTCGGTACCCAACGCCACTCGTTTGGACGCGTCGTGTCTTCTATCTCCGCCAACCTGTGCGCCACGAACGGTTTGAACGTCCGGGGATCCGAACGTATCCACGATAATACTGTACTTGAGTCCGTCCAGTAAGTCTTCTTCTTCGGGGCGATGTCCAACTCTTCTATGGCCGATTGCGCCAGCCTCGTCCCTAGCAGTGCGGCCTGCAGCTCTAACCTCGGGATGGATATTGGCTTGAACTCGCCTCTCTCTCGTCGGAGATCGCCTGGAGTACTGCAGGTCGGTTTGAGGCCCATCCCCTCAACTCGAAGCCGGCCTTCTTGTGAACCTGGAACACTTAGCGGGCGACCTTCTTAGCTTCTTCTTCCGTGTAGAAGCTGTGCAGGTAGTCGTCCATGTAGTGGTTAGCCCTAATGGCCTCTGCGGCCGCGGGGAACTCCCCCTCGTGTTCAGCAGCATTTGAGTTCTTCACGTGGATGGCCACGCTGGGAGAAGAACAAACACCAAATGTCACTGAAGTCATGCGATAATGCTTCGGAGGCTTCTCTCGCTCATCTCCGCGCCACAAGAAGCGTAGACTGTCCCGGTCTTCAGGCCTCACTTTTATCTGCAGAAACATCTCCTTTATGTCGGCCACCACGGCCACTGGCCGCTGACGGAAACGTAACAGGACGCCGAACAACGGTTGAAGTAGATCTGGCCCAGGTAGTAGCATGTCGTTCAGGCTTTTACCCCCGAACTTAGCTGCGGCGTCGAACACTAGCCTCATCTTCTTCTTAGTCGGATGAGTCACGGCGAAATGAGGCAGATACCATCTCCTTGCAGACGTGGATTCCTGCTGAGCCTCCTCTGCGTAGCCGCTGTTCAACAGGTGCTGCACCTGTTCTCCGTACTCCTTCTTGAGTGCCGGGTCCTTATCTAACTTCTTCTCGATATTCCGCAGCCTGTTCGCAGCCGACTTTATGTTATCGAGTGTTTCTTCGTTTTCGTTCTTCCACAGGAGCCCGGTCTCGTACCGGCCATCTTCCATTCTCCTCGTGGTTCTGAGGAGTAGCTCTAGCGCCTTACCCTCCGCATCGGTAGAAGGTCGGCGCGGTTGGACCCCGAGCGACTCGATCGCGAAGTGGTCCTTCATCAGCTGCTCCAGTTCATCTTCTGAGGCAGCGGTTTGCGCGCACGTCATCACGTTCATTGGTCTCGACGCTCCGCCGTCGGAGCCGTGCAGCACCCACCCCAGCTGAGTCAATGATGCTACAGGTTGATTCCTTTTTCCTCTTCTTATGACCCGCGTTATGATGATGTTCCAGTTGTCTTGACCGATGAGCAATCGAGGCTTCTCCTCGTCGTATACTAAACGCTCTAACATGCGTTTAAGGTGCGTGCACTTCTTCAATCTTGTTTTATCTAACCTATGAGGTGTGAGGTGTAGATCCTTTATCGTTCTCACTCCTTCGAGTGTCTGCCGCCGCGAGTGATGTACACCCTTCAGCTTGAGGTTGACGCGCATGGAATCTTCACTTCCCAAGATCTTGCCTCCGACCGTCTCCAAACGTAGAGGCTCCTTCGGCCCCTTCAGGCCGATCTCATGTGCCACTGAAGCATCAAGTAAAGTCACTGTGGACCCTTCGTCCAATAACGCCAATATGGTAGCAGTCCCCTTCGGGCCGTACACCTCTACCGGTACCATCTTCAAATACGCCCTCGGCGCGGTCAATGCGTTCACCGGTAGCACTACGTTGTTTGACTTTTCTTTTTCTTCTTGCTTCTGGCCTTCTTTCTTGTAGTAGTGAAGCACGTTATGATGCGTCCTCTTGCAGTCCATGCAAGGCGGCTTCTTACAATTTTCTTTTCTATGCTTGCCTTGCAGGCAATTAAAGCACCCTCCGTGCTTTATCACTATGTCCCATCTCTCTTTGACGGACGCCTGCAAGAACTTCTTACATCCCGCTAACGGGTGTTCCCCTTGACAGTGCGGACATGAGGGCTTCTTCTCAACACTAACATCGACCGCGGCGTGGGCGGCTTGTTGTCTGTACGTACCTTGTCTCCTTATCGTAGGTTCCAGAAGTGCGTACGGCCCGCACCGATCCGCCTCTCTATTGAGGAAGTCGGCCTCTGTCACCAGGTCACTTTCTTCATGATCGGCGGCGTAATCGAACCACCGATACTTCAACACCGCAGGTAGCTTCTCCACTATTGTCTTCATTATCTCTGGAGACTGTAGATACTGCGGTTTTCTTAATCCTTTCACTGTAGCTACGACGTTGTTCACTTGACTCGCGAATATACAGACGTGCGCGCATTCTCGCCGATCTTCGACAGCCCCTTCAGCTTGTCCATCTCGGCGAGCACTAACACATCCGGCCTCCCGAAGCGACGCCTCAAGGCGTCTATAACATCTTCGGGTGGACACTCCGAATACAAGAGGCTCTTCACCGCCTCCCTTGCTGTTCCCTTGATGGCCTTCCTAAGCCTGGCCATGTTCTGAGGGGGTGTAAACAGCCCTCCCGTGTCCTCATACACGGTCCTAAAAGTGATCCATTCGCCTATCGCGCCGTCGAACAGGGGCAGCTCCGTCATGTAACTCGGTGCCGCCGTCCCCGCCTTCGGCACCGCTTGTATAGCCCTGATGATCGCCTCAGCCAAATCTTTGTTCCCCGAGACCGATGAGTACACTTCTGGTTTGACTACCGCCGGCGAAATAGCTTGGATACTCGGCGGCTCCTCTAGGCTCTTCCTAGGCACGTCGCCGGCCCCATGCCCCTTTCTGGGCACGACACTGGCAGCATCTTCCAACCATTGATGCACTTCCGCTTCTTTATCTTGAATCTCTTCGTCGTCCGAATCAGCCAACCGTGACAGCTCTAGGTTGGCCCTGGCCACAGCGGCCCGAGCCTGCGCCTCGCGGAGCTCTAGCTCCGCTAGTTCGGCGCGTGCCTCTAGCTGTTTCTTCTTAGAAGCGGTGCTTCTGACCGACGACGCTCTTTCGCGTACGTTGGCGGCTGTCAGCGCGTTCTTCGTCTTGTCGGGTTTCGCAATCACTTCTGTACTCGTAGTTTCGTAGCTCGTTGTGGTCGCTTTCGTCGTCAGCTCCGTGGATGGCTCCGTACTACTTTCCCGTCCCGGAGTACGGGGAGGGGTACGGGTGACTCCCGGCGTTACGGCCCGCACTGCGCTCGACGCGGGCGCTTCTGTAGTCGCGATTGCTTCCTCTACCGACGGTCGTTCTACAGTTTCGGACCCCTTGTGACTCCTCGTGACCGGCATGTTTGCTTCGAAACCACTTAATATACACCCTTAATGAATCTAAACCCCTTAGATTCGGCTCGAAGGACCAGATGTCGCGGTCGGGGGCTGCGGTCTTAGAAGACCGGAGCGGCGTTACGCCGAGGTCGCTAGATTGGACCTCAGCTACCGCACCCTTCCGCTTTTGTAGGGCGAAACGAACCCTGTCCGCAGGAGTGACGTCAAGTCGGGTGACTAATGATCACTCCTAACGGGCGCCGGTGATTCGTCTCTCATGGATATAAGGGTCTCGACTCGAAGGGGTAATTAAAACGAGCATGTAAGGACACTCAATTAACCTAGTCACGAGTAGCTTTTTTCGATCGGGCTCTTCTACGATCCTCCCGTACAATATTAGGGCTCTTCTACGATAATCCCTCACGACGTTATTATTCAGGGCTCTTCTACGATAATCCCTCACGACGTTATTATTCAGGGCTCTTCTACGATATTTCCCTGTTCTTCTTTCTTCAATGTTGCGGTCCGAGGCGAATGGAATACCTCATTCCCATACTAGCCGTTTATTAACCAGCCGGATTTACCGTAAAGAGAGCCGCTGAATAACAACGCGTTTTACGCGTATTTTTACTATGCCCCCGTGACTAAGTTTCATATAACTTTATTTGTTTTATATACACAGACATTACAATGCAATATTAAAAAAGGTTACAAAATTATCTTTACATACACATATAATGGTTAATGAAAGCTATATAAATACAAAAGTTACGAAGAATGAAATAGTAAAAATATAAGAAATTCTATACAATATAAATAGCTTCAAAGTCTTATTTCTTATAAACTATTATTCTTTCACATAAAGTGTAATACCATATTACGTTCGCCCCGTTATATACTCTCTATTTAATTTACTATTAACAAGTTTTACCTAATTTTATATTCCTTCGGGGTATATTGAGAGCGAAAGAGATAGCCTTCGAATGCTATCTCTCTCTTTCTTATTGTTGCACAAAAGAATGCTCTGTAGCAAGTGCGACGAACGCTTGCTATTTAATGTTTCTAAGTGATTTTAAATTTTTAACAAGTTATATGAAAATTAATGAATTATGATTAAAACAATGAAATATCAATAATATTAATGTCGAGAATTGTCGCCGACACTAGCTGTAAGATCAAATTTAGTTTAAACATATAAGAATAAGATCTTTCATAATTTATAATTTATAATTGTACTTCATTAGCTTTTTATTCACTTCAAAAATGTGTGTACTATAAAAAATAATCTTGCATGACATTTTGTGAATGTTATGTACACTTGTAATTGATATACATATCAGTGAGTGTGTTTATCTGCTTTGTTTAAATAGTTAAGTAAAATATGTATATTGTAAGTGTGCTTTAAGAAATAAATAAATAAATTAATATAGAATAAATGTTATTCTTCAAAATTACCTATTAATTATATTTTTTTAAATATTTTCAGTATTAAAGCTAAATATTATAAAGTTTATAGTTAGTCTTGATTATCCAAAAAATTATCTATGCATTACGAGATTATAAGACTTGAAAAACATATCATTTTAAAAAGAGGGGCGTTATAAGTTTGATCTGTCGATCTGTGTATCTGTGTATCTGTCTGTAGCAATCTAGCGGTCAAACGCGTGGACGGATTTGAATGCGGTTTGTTTCAAACAAACAAACTAATCTTTCCTCTTTATAATATTAGGATAGATTAATAGAAATTCTTAAACAACTGAAAATTATTGTGTGGTTCATTTAGTACAATTAAGAATCCAGTAATATAACTTTAAAAATAAAATTAAAAAAAATAATAAAATTAAAAAAACCCTCGATACAAACAAACTCTAAAAAATAAAAATAATATTATTATGTACTTATTGAAGTCGATGCGTCGGGGG
Source organism: Napeogenes sylphis (assembly GCA_959347405.1). Classification (NCBI taxonomy): domain Eukaryota; kingdom Metazoa; phylum Arthropoda; class Insecta; order Lepidoptera; family Nymphalidae; genus Napeogenes; species Napeogenes sylphis. Next base: position 46,841,505 of record OY365776.1, on the reverse strand, counting down.
ACCGCTTAGTAAGGAAGAAATTAAAACGCAAGTAAGTTACCAAGGCAAATAAAGAAATTACGATATTGAATCATATATAGTCTTATATGTAACGACTTCAATAAGTACATAATTATATTATTTTTATTTTTTTAAAGGTCTGTTTGTATCGGGGGTTTCTTAAACTTATAATTTATTTAGATATAACTATTACACTCACTGGGAAAAAATATATATTAATATTTCGATCTATTGTCCTGTTTGTTGTTTGTTATTTCAATCCAGTTACCTAATCTTTATTACCTTATAAAAAAACATTGCACCATGTTAACAGATTTGAATAATAATATTTATGTTACTTAATTTAAAAAGATACTTTAATGGAAATAAAGTAATTAAAACAAAACAATCCCGCGTTTCTGTTTTATAATTACTATAAACCTTAAACAAGTATAAATCGATTACAGCGCGGAATATATGGCTCGCCAAAGCACAAACTCTATATTGTCCGACGAGAGAAGGCACGCTGTAATTAATTGTTGCTAACGTTATAGTGATGTATTAAATATCGTTACTATAGATAATAAACGCTTGATGATTTCTCGACAACGGCTATTTCTATTTTTTTATAAAATAAGTTTTATTCTTCAAAATTACCTATTAATTAGTCCATAACATCGGGTCGCTGGCAAAGTTACAACCTATCAGGCAAAGTCGTACCACAAAGCGACCTAGTCGTGTTCCGGCACTTTGCTCGATGAAGCCGTATATGGGAAATGGGTCTGAACAGCTGCGTTGCGTTGGCGAACCTAATTGGCGTCCAGTTGGTACCGCCTCTTTCAACTTCCATTTCCCATCCCTATTCACTTTTATTTATTTTTTTATGAAGAAAGTCAAAAAGAAGAAAAGTGCACCTCACTTCTATCAGGGGCTTGCACTCAATATCTTCCATTCTGTTCATCACCACCTGCAGACAGAGCAGCCACACCTCTTCTTTTTGACGGAGACGCAGATACAATGTCCTTTGAGTACTGTGCACCTGGATTATCCCGGATACACATTAGAGCACAACTTTCGGTCACGTGCTGGAGTCTGCGTGAACGCGCGGAATGACCTCTGTATCTAGCGTCTCCGTCACCTTGAAGACCCCACTTTTAAATTTCATTTGACATCCCTCATTTGAGCTGATGCTCGAAACCGCAAAACTCCGAATATAAGTTCAAAGAAGAAAGCCTTTAACAAGTTGCTAAGTCCTACAAAAAGGCATTGCGGAAGGTTTGTCTCGATCGAATCGCTAAGAATAGCGACAAGTTCTCTGTCAGACCAACTGGCAGTCGGGTTTTCTGGTTTCTTTCCGGCCAAAGCGATCCAGTCAAACTTTTGCCAACCCCCACTGCCTGCTCTGTTAAAGCCGGATGGTTCCCTGGCCCACACAGCAATAGAAAAAGCCAATGAATTTGCTTCTCTGATTGGTGAGATTTCGCATCTAGACACTGGCTATGCTTCTCCAGCACATCATCCTCACTGCGGAATTTCAATGCCTGAAATTCACATCACGAACAAAGATGTAAGGAGAACATTGAGTCGCTTAGATATCAATAAAGCCAGTGATCCTAATGGTATACCAGCCATTCTACTCGAGACATGGGCATCTGAGTTGTCTCCTGTATTGACACGTCTTTATCGCCTCTCTTTCAAGACTGAAATAGCGCCGAAATCCTGAAAGCTTTTCAACGTGAAACCCGTGCCCAAAAAAGGCAGCTGTGCCGATCCTGTCAATTACGACGATTTCAATCACCTCCATACTCTGCAAGATTATGGAGCGTGTATTGAACTCGCGCCTTCTAGCAAACCCTCCTAGTGTATGCTACACACATTTTAGGCGAGACCATTGAGAAGAACGAAGAAGAGGTCGCCGTCTCTCTGGACGTCTTGAGAGCATTTGACAGGGTCTGGCATGCGAGCCTTATAAGCAAGCTTTCAGCGTACGTACATCAGGAGATATATCTCCTGATCTGATCGGCTGGGTAACGGACTTTCTGAGGTAGAGATCTCTTCAAGTAATTGTCGACGGATGTTCCTCAGAACCCTTGACATTAAATGCCGGAGTGCCTTAGGAGTCCGTTTTTTCTACAACTCTTTTTCTGATGCACATCAACGATCTGTTAAAGCCCGCTATCTATGGGTATGCACACGACAGCACAGTTGTAGAAAGATATCTGCGAAGTTTTCGGGCTAGTAGAGATCAAGTACAGTCTGCAAGAAAAGCAATGGTGCAATGTTTGAATGACAATCTTCAGGAATTCTCCGCATGGGGCAATGCTAATCTTGTCAAATTCAATGCCACCAATACGCAGACTTGTCTGTTCAACGCCAAAAGGAGCCCTTTTACCTTGGCTCCTTCGTTTCAGAATGTATGGTTGAAATACAGTGACCGGCTTTAGTTGATAAGCTCTTATTATTCTAAAGGATACATTTTGGTGAGTGTACGCAGTAATTACAGGACTTAATTCCCTCATTCTCGTCATCGTCCTTCCAACACCGGACGTTCCGACGTACTCCACCTGTCCAAACGAAACGCTATGTTTCGTCTTTTTTAGGGCGTACAGCGAAGCCTTGGAACAACTTGCCTGCGTCGGTATTTAATACTAATATATTCGAACGTCTTCTAAACCCTGCCCATATATGTTTATTTTTTATTTTTTATCGAATATAAATTATAATAAGCTTAAGATGGCTATATATGCATTTTTATACACATTTCTCTTATACATTCATTTTCGTTGTGGCATTTTTTCAATGTTAATCTATATATAGTATGCAAACCTGAGGAACACCATCATTCAAGGGCTTGGGGTCCAAACAAAATCCATCGATAATGACCTTTATGCTCCACCCAGCTTAGAAGCTGGTGATTAAAAAACACAACCTCTCGGGATGTCCATAATAAGAGGATTTGAAAGAAGCGCCTTGTGCCGTACATAAGCTAAAACTTTTGAAATAATCAATTTAACTACCAGGCTCTCTCCCTTACTTGCAGTGGCTAGTGAATCTAACAGGCCAATGGGTGGCCTGTTAGGTTCACTAAAAGATCGCCAGTTTATTGATCATGCCAAAAGGCACATTGTCGGACATTGGTTAACTGGCGATCTACAAGGTAAGTCAATAGCTGACGGTTTATAATAGATTCCGATATATTTGAGAGCAGGGAGGTAATAGCAACAGACCTGTAGTTAGATGGGTCACATTTATTGGTTTTTCTAGGCATTGGATGGACAAAGGTGGTTTTACAAGAAAATAGATTTCTCTTGGTGGTAGACCATAACATCGGGTCGCCGGCAAAGTTACCACCCATCGGGCAAAGTCGTGCCGCAAAGCAACATAGTCGTGTTCCGGCACGTTGCTCGATGAAGCCGTTTATGGGAAATGGGTCTGAACAGCTGCGGTACGTTGGCGAACCGGTTGACGTCGAGTTGGTGTTTGTTTTGTCGGGTGTCTAGTCGAGGAGGGTAGCGGGATCCGAAGCGACGGCTTTCCGCTGGCCGCCCGCAGATAGTTGGGGGCCCAATTAGTGGGTTAGCCACCCACGAAAGGCTGCCCCGCCAGCTGCGAAAAATCCCAGGGTGGCTCCATCGTGCTGGTTGGCGACCAGGCGAGGAGGCCCGATGGCGATCCCTGGGGGGGTTCGGGCGTCCCCGCAGTCTCCAGGCTAGCCTCCCAGCGATAAGACATCATCATCATCGGCGGAGACAGGCATTTACGTGATGAGCATAGACGTCTGTGTTTCTGGGTTTGGTCGTTTATTAAATATATTTTCAGTATTTTATATGTGTATTTCTATGTATTTGTATCGTTGTCTAACACCCTTAACACAAGCAAATAATTTGCTTACTTAGGGGTTAGATCAATGAGTGTAATTTGTCCTGATATTATTATTATTATTATTATTATAATTTCGAAGTCGGGTTTGATACGTACCGCCTCATTCAACTGCCATTTCCCATCCCTATTCACTTTTATTTATTTTTTATTATGAAAAAGGTAAAAAAAAGAAACAAGTTAACACAGCGGTTGCACTCCTCCTCATACAAAGTGCACCTCACTAATATAAGGGGTTTGCACTCAAATCTTTTAGCTGTCCACCACCACCTGTAGACAGAGCAGCCGCACTTGCTCTTTTTGACGGAGACGCAGATACAATGTCCTTTGAGCGCTACATACTTGGATTATCCCGGTTACTCGTTGGAGCACAACTTTCGCTCACGGGCCGGAGTCAGTATGTACGCGCGGAACGACCTCTGTATTCAGCGTCTCCGTCACCTTGAAGACTCCACTTTTTCTTCCCTATGGGTTTTAGTGGACACGGGAAACGAAAAAATCCTGTATTCCTGTGTCTACCGTTCGCACAGCGGTGACCAGGAGACAACTCGTTTATTTGAGTATCTCAGTGAGGCTGCAGATATGGCTCTGTATCAGTACCCTTCGGCGCAGCTCGTCTTTCTGGGGGACTTTAATGCCTGTCATCAGGACTGGCTGTTCCCGTACCAGAAGACCGATCATGCTGGAAGAGAAGCGCGGAAATTTGCGTTGTCCTTGGACCTCTTTCAGCTGGTGAAGCAAGCGACAAGGGTACCAGATGTATGCCATGGCCATACAGCCAATTGCCTGGACCTTCTGCTGACAACTGATCCGGACAGGTATCGTGTAGAGGTTACCTCCCCCTTGGGAACCTCCGATCACTGTCTGGTGAAATCTGTGTTTACATATTCCCCACCAGCTTTCGAACCTCATGGTGTTAGGCGAGTATGGAAATACAAGTCAGCAGATTGGGATGAGATGCGACACTTTTTTGCGTCTTATCCTTGGCGGCAGGTCTGCTTCTCTTCTTTGGATCCGTCGAGTTGCGCGGATGCTATAACCGATGTGGTGCATCAAGCAATGGAGTATTTTATTCCTTTTGCTGACGTACCCATCGGTGGCAAAGCTCGCCCATGGTTTAATGCCGAATGTGGTCATGCTCAAGACCGAAAACATTCGGCATATCTCATTTGGGCTGATGCTCGAACCCGCAAAACTCCGGATGTAAGTTTGAAGAAGAGAGCCTTTAACCAAGCTGCCAAGTCCTACAAAAAGGCATTGCGGAAGGCTCGTCTCGATCGAATCGCTAAGAATGGCGAAAAGCTCTCTGTCAGACCAACTGGCAGTCGAGCTTTCTGATCTCTTGCGAAAGCGATTGAGTCGAATTTCTGCCAACCCTCACTGCCTGCTCTGCTGAAGCCGGATGGATCCCTGGCCCACACAGCAACAGAGAAAGCGAATGTACTTGCTTCTCTGTTTGCTGATAATTCGCATCTAGACACTGGCAATGCTTCTCCAGCACATCTTCCTCACTGCGGTATTTCGATGCCTGAAATCCGCATCACTAACAAAGAGGTATGGAGAACATTGTGTCGTTTAGATGTGAATAAAGCCAGTGGTCCTGATGGTATACCAGCCATTCTACTCAAGACATGCGCAGCTGAGTTGTCTCCTGTACTGACACGTCTGTATCGCCTCTCTTTCATGACTGGAATAGTGCCGAAATCCTGGAAGCTTGCTAATGTGCAACCCGTGCCCAAAAAAGGCAGCCGTGCCGACCCTGTCAATTACAGACCGATTTCAATCACCTCCATACTCTGCAAGATTATGGAGCGTGTATTGAACTCGCGCCTACTAGCATACCTAGAAGGTAACGATCTCCTCAGTGACCGACAGTACGGGTTTCGCCGTAATAGGTCTACTGGGGACCTCCTAGTGTATGCTACTCACATTTTAGGCGAGGCCATCGAGAAGAACGGAGAAGCGGTCGCCGTCTCTCTGGACGTCTCGAGGGCATTTGACAGGGTCTGGCATGCGAGCCTTATATGCAAGCTTTCAGCGTACGGTATATCTCCTGGTCTGATCGGCTGGGTAACGGACTTTCTGAGCCACAGATCTCTCCGAGTAGTTGTCGACGGGTGTTCCTCGGAACCCTTGACAATAAATGCCGGAGTGCCTCAGGGGTCCGTTCTTTCTGCAACTCTGTTTCTGCTGCACATTAATGATCTGTTGAAGCCCGGTATCTATGGGTATGCAGACGACAGCACAGTTGTAGAAAGATATCTGCCGAGTACTCGGGCTAGTCGAGATCAAGTACAGTCTGAAAGAGAAGCCATGGTGCAACGTTTGAATGACAAACTTCAGGCAGTCTCCGCATGGAGCAATGCCAATCTTGTCAAGTTCAACGCCACCAAAACGCAGACGTGTCTGTTCACTGCCAAAAAGAGCCCTTTCACCTTGGCTCCTACTTTCCAGAATGTATCCTTGGAATACAGTGACAGGCTTCAGTTGTTAGGCTTAGAGATTTCCTCGAACCTCAACTTTGGTCGGTTCATTGAGTCCAGAGCAAGAGCAGCAGCAGCAAAGCTTGCCGTTCTTGCGAAGGTTCGGCAATACTTTACACCGGGACAGCTTCTTGTTTTATACAAAGCACAGATCCGGTCGTGTGTAGAGTACTGTGGACACATATTTGCTGGTGCCGCAAAGTCTCATCTTGCGGTTCTGGACTCAATTGAGAGGCGAGCAAAGAGGCTTATAAGCTTATAAGGCTATAGACGATCCCGAATTGGTGGAAGCCGACCTCCAAAGCCTTGAACGCAGGCATACAATTGCTAGCCTATCATATTCTATAGGATACATTTTGGTGAGTGTGCGCAGGAATTACACGAGTTAATTCCCCCGTCCCCCTTCCATCACCGGACGTCCCGACGCACGGCAGGTATCCATCCTTTTGTTGTGGACATTCCACCTGTCCGAACGACGCGCTTTGCTTCCTCATTTTTAGTGCGTACAGCGAAGTACTGGAACAATTTGCCTGGCGTCGGTATTTCCGGCCAAATATAATGTGGGTGTCTTCAAGAGAAGAGTGAATAGGTTGCTAGGGCAATGCGACTTACCATCTAAGACTACATTCCACTTACCATCAGGTGGAATGTAGTCAAGCATTGCCCTAGATCATATAAAAAAAAAAAAAAAAAAAAAATTGATGCTTAAAAAAATACACGTTAACATAGAAGTCAATTCAGGAACACATTTCTGAGCCACGGTTGTAGAAATGACATCCGCCCGCTTGGATTAGATATCGATTTTAGCCAGAACACTATAACCGGCATTGAGGCCTTAAAGGGCTAGATGGCAGGCAGTGTTTTTTTATGGTCAAGTTTGAGGCAATAAGTGCCAAAATAGGGTTTCGCTTTTGCCGTATTATCTAGGGAGTCATTCTCCATGTACAATGATGAATGATCGTTTTGTCACAAGTTTGTAAGGCCAACTTTTGAAAGCAACCAGAAATTTCATGTCCCGAGCGGATAACTTGACAGCTTTTTACCAATATGATATTCTGAGGAATGTTGGCTTCGTTTACTGATAGTAATGTGCGGTTCTGTACCCTCCAAAAGGTAATCAGAGGGGTCCGGTGGAAGATATCCTCCTAAAGGTACAATATCTTTAGGGAACAATATCTTTAAGGACCGGGAGGGGTTGGGAGTATAAGTACATTCCAAAAATTTACATTTTGTTTTCCATCTATAAAATCTAACCATTGACTACTTCCTGGTGGTTTATCCTGAAATTTAACATGATTTGACTTTAAATTACAAAATTTTGATGTGTTTTATTTTGTCTAAGACTACAAAGGCTATTTAGTCTTTGTATTTATTATTTTAAAAATGTAATTGAGGAAAAATAAGTAATTATTAACTGCCCTTATTAAATTTTATAATGTAATTACAAAACAAAGGAACGTTAAGGATCAATTTTTATAAAGAAATTTTCTTTATTGTTTTTTATTTACTTTCCTTTTATATTCCAATCTATTCTAGTCATAACATAATAAATTGTAAGTATAATAAAATATAATGTATTCTTCACTGATACGACACCATATTTTTATAATAATAAAGTTTTCTTCCTTATACATTTGTACTTGCTATTAGTATTTTCAAACTTTTAAGAAATGATCATTAAAAATGATTACTAAATGTCTCATAACTGATTGTCATTCTAATTCGTGTAATAAGTATCAATATATTAATAGATGAAACAGAAAATCTTTGTTCTTTTTATAAAATATACACGGAGGTATATAAAATTTGTTAAAGTTTATATGGAGAAGAAATATTAAATTAAATATTTTTATATGCTAATGCATTATAATAACGAAAAAATCAGGAACCGAATAATGTTTGCGTTGTCTAACTCTTAGTAACTAATAGATATTAGTCTGATGTCAATGAATTGCAAAAGATGATTGTCGTCTGAAGTAATGGTAGATATAGAAGAACAATATATATATGCTTGCATATATATGCATGATGGTGTTGGTCTAAGCCTTCATATTCAAATATTGATTTTCACAATTATGCACACTTGTTATTTTAAAAACTCACAAACATTTATCATACAAATTACTTGGTAATTTTTCAGTCATAACTTTAACAGACCGGTTGATTAAACGTAATTATAAAGATATTGAATTTCTTCTTGAATACATCACCTAACACGCAGTGCACTTGCACAATGCAGTAATAACACACTCAAAAACTTACACGTGTACAGAAACTCAAACGTACATACACACACATATATATACAAACACATACACACTAACACCATCATGCCTCAAATACCCTCAAACCCTCATATATATTAATAAACTTTATAATAATACACATTTTAGATTAAATGTTATATCACTGTGGTTGTCATTATTTATATTTTAAACACAGTTTGATTAATCTCTGTGCAAATTATTATATGAAGTAAAGTATATTTTGTATCTGTTAGCTTATAGTACTTACCTCTAATTGTATGAAAGAAGAGCGGGGCCTCCTACTACAGGTATTGATATACTTAATGGGGGATGCCCAATGATATATAAAGAAATGTACTACTTTAAAGGCAATAAATAAAATTTTATGTTTTATGACTATTATTGCGATGTATTGCATGGTTTCTATTAAAGCTTTGACTGTAAAATAAGCTATAAAATTAAATGAAAAATTAAATAAACCCCCGATACAGAAAGACCTCTAAAAAGAATAAAAATAATATTTTTATATACTTATTGATGTCGTTGAGTCTATTGAGAATGTAATAAATTATAAATGTATTAAGTAACATGATTCAAGACTTTTTCATATAGATATATACGAATATTAATAAATATAAACATTTAGAGTTAAAATTATTTATCACTAATAACACTATGATGAAGGGATTTATATTATCACTAGCTGTTGCCCGTGATTCTTTATGACTACGATCGTAAGCCATATAAATATATTTTTTACAGTCTACGTGGACGCAGTCGTGGGCAACAGATATCCCTAATAAAGTATTTTAGTAAATAAGTTTAAAAACCTTTTGGCCTACACAACAAGGCTTTTTTCCTATTTAGCGCGGGCGAAGCTGCTGGGAAAAGCTAATTATTGCAGAAAAACCTTTCACCAATAAAACATCAATATCTTGGAGACGACTGTTTTTATTTTGATTAATAATAGCTAAGAACCATCTCGACAAACAACTTTCGATTAAAAAAAACTGTATTCAAATCCGTCCACGCGTTTGGCCGCTACAATGCCACAGTTCCTGGTCTGTCATCGCTGCCAGCTCAATGGGCATTCCCAACGTTTTTGCCACGCGCGTGCAAGGTATGTCAAGTGTCTGTACGACCACGCGACAGCCGACTGTCCGCGGAAGGGACCGGTCCCTGAGGATCCTCCCAGCTGCGTCCTGTGCGGACAGAAGGGCCACCCCGCGGCCAATTATCGCGGGTGCCCCAAAGCGCCACGCAGGACATAGCCGGCAAGGCATCCTCCTCGGTTCGTCCAGTCTCCATGGGCTCCTCTAGCCCCTAGTAGGCCCGCGGCCCCTCAGGAATCCCAGGCCCCTCAGGCACCCGCGAGCGAACGCGATCGCGAATGCTTGGGTGAAGCCCCCGATTATTATCCCACAGCCCGTCTCCCAGTCGTCACCGCCGCCGCCGGTTCGTAACTCCACCGACGGAGTTGCGAGTTCGCTCGCGTGCATCACGAGCCTCTTCGGTGTAATAGACATCAAAGAGCTCCTCTAGTCTTTTCGAACGAAATGAGGGGTTCCGCGCGGAACCCTCCCGCTAGGATGGAAGTGCTCCTCAAGCACGCCGTCCTAATCAAATCGATATACGAACACACGATGTCAACATGATGACATCGCGTGGAAGGATAAAACCTCGCTCTCTGACTGTCGCTACATTCAACGCGAACAGGCTACTTAAGCAGATAGATCTAGTGCGCCACTTCGTGGTCACGCACCAGATAGACGTCTTGTTAGTACAAGAGACCTTTCTGAAGCCGTGAAATCGTGATCCGCGCATCGCGAATTTCCGTCTCGTTAGGAACGATAAGGCAACCGCGAAGGGGGGAACCATCATTTACTACAGAAGGTCTCTTCATTGCCCTCCGCTTGATCCGCCCCAACTAGTTAACGTAGAAGCGTCATTATGTCAGGTGGGTATGACCGGCCATCAGTCGATCGTACTAGCATCCGTCTATCTTTCTCCCAATAAATCCTTAGTTGAGAGGGACCTTAAGTCCTTACTGCAATTAGGTAACGCAACCATTCTGGCCAGCGATCTAAATTGCAAACATCCCTGTACTGTCGCAAACAGTAGAGGAAATCTCCTCGATAGGCTAAGTTACAATGCTGGTCTCGACTTCGAGATCACCGCGCCTTTGAGTCCGACGCGATACTGCGACACAGATTTCCGCCATGACAGACCCGACGTGCTTAACATAGTACTCTTGAAGGGCGTGACACTCCAGTTACGTTCTATCGAGTTACTATCCGAGCTAGACTCTGACCATCGACTCATCGACATCGGTCCTATTTCAGCTAGGACCTCCCCCCCATAGGGAATCCGCGACTAAAACAATTATTAACTGGACGAAGCTTTGAGAGCAACTCCATTCCCCCGTATCAGCGCACCTCGACGAAATTCCTGACCAGCTTACATCGGTCGAGGATGCTGTTTCAGCCGCGACTAACTTCACAGATCATTTAGTAGACAGCATAGGAAAGTCCTCGAGGGAGGTCCGAGTGAACTTCGAGGGTTACCGAGCACTCCCTACACATTAGACTTCTCATCACCCGTACAAACGCCGCGATTAGAGCCCATGACCGATACCCGACAGATGACAACCGACGGAGGCTGCGCTGTCTCCAGAGGCAGTCGAGACAAGCTCTCGACGACTTCAGAGATAGTGGCTGAGAAAGGACGCTTGCGGCGCTCTCTCTAACACACCAGGCATTCTGGCGGTTGCAGAGAGCGTTGAAGGCAGACACTGTCTCAGATATGCCTCCCTAGGTTAGACCTAACTCCGCCATTGCGTCTGACAACCTTAACAAAGCTGAGTGCTTAGCCGACAGTCTAGACAGCCAGTGCCATCTATCTACTCAATCGGTTGATCGCGATCATGTCGAAATAGTTGACAAATCGGTCAATATAAAGTGTTCTCAGCCACCGGTCGGTCCGCCAATCAAGGAAACGAACCTAGACGAGGTGACGTCCATAGTTGACCTAGACGAGGTGATGTCCATAGGACTACTTGTGGAATCGCTCCTTTCGCTACAGAGTGGAAGGTGTTTTGTCAACCCCCGCCCCATCAAGGCGGGTGTCTCCCAGGGTTCAGTTCTCTCGCCCATCCTCTACTCCATCTACGCTAGCGACATTCCTAGGCCGCGATCTAAAGTGCACCTTGCCATGTTCGCGGACGATACCCCCGCGCGCTTACACATCCTTTTACGGCGCTTTACCAACCTCTAAGGATCACTGGAAGATATACCAACGTCTCCAATATGCAGTCGACTCCCTCGAGAGTTGGCTGCGGAAATGGCGGATCGAGGTAAACCCTGAGAAGAGCGTTTCGGTGCTCTTCGAACGGGGCCCCGCAAGGATCCTCCCGCGAATCAAACTCTTTGATAAACCGATACCTTGGAAAGGCGAGGCAAAATACCTAGGAGTAACGTTAGATAGAAAGTTAATTTTCACTGCGCATATTAGGACCGTTCGTAGCAGAGCGGCCTACATATTAGGTCGTTTATATCCACTGTTAGGCAAACGGAGTAAAATGTCCCTTCGCAATAAGGTGACACTTTACAAAGCTTGCATACGTTCCGTTATATCCTATACGGGCCTCGCTTTTGCGCACGCTAATCTGAAACCCCTTGAGGTGATTCAGAACAGGTTTACACGGATTGCAACCGGGGCGCCGTGGTTCGTACGCAACATCGATCTCCATAGAGACCCAAGAAAAAGAAGACCCAAGTCGGTACTCGTTGACCCCGACGACGCGTTCACAGGTAATAACGTGTACGCGTAGGCATAAGTGACACCACACAACATACAGACACACACTGTCTATACCGGTATAGACGAGGTCCCAACTGAGTATTAAGTGCTCCGTTGCTCCGGCGTTCTGCCGTCGGAGGACGTTAGTGTCCAAATTTCCTTAGCTTCCCTCCTGACTAACGACGCCCCGAGCCGAGGTCCGTGTCTCAATCTGAGACGCCCTCGGGATGTCGTTCCCCATGGGGGACCATCTGGCCCCCCTTTTTAAGGGTGGGTCTCCTGACCCACCCACTCCCCCAGTGACGCTGTAATAGCCAACAGGGCTAACAGTGTAGACAAACAAACAAAAAAAAAACAAAAAAAATCCAACGAACAGACACACAAATACACAGATCGACAGGTAAAACTTATAACACTCCTCTTTTTAGTCGGGGGTTAACTAACCTAACTAACCCCCGACTAAAAAGAGGGGTGTTATATGCCTTTAATTCGATTGTTTTAGTATATATGCCTTTAATTCGATTGTTTTAGTAGACTTTAGCTTTTACTGTTCACAATATGGTTCAGATTAAATTCGCTATTGAACTACGTCAATAGCGAATTATTATTAGTTATTATCAGTTAGTTATTTATTTAATTACTACATTTATGTCTTAACTTTTAAATTAATAAGTAAAGTCGACAGTTTTTAGTCAACTTAAAAGATATATGAAATTATTTAAATATTATACGTTAAAATACAAATCCAGTGAATAAATATTGTAAATATTTAAAAATGTTTTTTAAACAAAATCAGTCTTTTTGTAATCAAGAAACATAAAGTGGAGGTCTAATTTTATTTTTACGGATAAGCAATGTTTTTGAGCAAAGTAAACAAAAATCTTTCTTTAATCTTTGTTTCTCGGAATATTTTTGACAAAATTTTACTGTACAAAAGAATAATATTATATTTCAATATTAAATTTGCGTATTATTAATTTAATACATTGTTTTTATTATATATTTTTCTACGTGTGTCAGATTAAAGATAAAAATATATAAAATACTCAAGAATCATAAATACATAGGTACTATAGTCAGAGCATACCTTTTTACTAAAGATTTTTCCTAAAGATCACATTATCTCGTCTAAATTCTAAGATACCAATTTTAAAGATATTATATAGATTAAATTATTAAATTACGTTATATTTTACACACGTGACACCAAATACAATTATAATAATAATGGATTCTTTATATTACCTTAAATTATAAAATTAGATACTAGAAATAAAATCGGTCTAATAAATGGTACCACGATTATAAATTAGTTAGAAGTATTTTTTGCTACTGTTCTCTTATTTTTTAGCCCATATCACCAATCACGAAGCTTTCAGTAACCTTTTTCGCCACACATATTTGTATCGTCTGCTCATTGGCAAACGGACAGATATTATTCTTTTTGACAAACGACAAACGTTTTAGGGCCTACACTTATTTCTCTGGTATGCTTGTGTGTCCATATAATGTAGAGATGTAAAAGTAACGAAAAAAAGCGTCTTCGTATGTATTCGTTACTTTAACAATTAGTACTCGTTACTATCGTATTATTACATTACTCGTTACTTCTAATACCTTATAACATGCTACGAGGTATGTACATTGAAGTAACGAATCGCGTCGTACGACTCGATTCGTCGCATTTGTACGGTTTGACATTTGTACTGTGAGCCACATTTATATATGTTGTTCTAAAATTACTTTTATTTAATAGGTAAAGTACTAGTAAACTTGTAGTTATACGCAAGTTATACGAAATCAACTAAATTCGCAATGGATTTAAGGACTGTTATGATTTTTTTTTTGGTGGAATTAAATTGAGCATAATAATAAAATAAGACGTATTTTAAACGATCTAAATAATAAAATTTAACAATTAACTTCGGATTCATTCAATCTTAAAATATAAAAAAAAAAATTGGGCGATAAATTATCAATTAAAAAAATATTCAAGTTATTATACGACGAAATTTGTAACGCCCCGCATTCGTAAAACATACGAGTATCAACGTTACTCGCATGAACCGAAACAGTATAAGTACTAAGTACCGATAGTACCTACGAAAGACGCGAGTAACGAGTAACGAAATGGGTTCGTGAGTAACGTTTCGTTATTCGGTACTATAGTGATATAGCTATAGACTATACTATAGAGTATACTATAGAGTATACTATAGTGATTGTCCACTACCATATTTGTAAGGTGTAAGACAAACATTTTATTATACGTAATTTTAACTATTTAATACCGTGTCTAAGACAGATCCTTCTGACGTACGGACTAAAAACTATTAAAGTTAGTATAGTTTTTTTCATTAAAAGAACATCAGAAACAATTTACGAAAAGAAATCCCCGAATAAGCTCAGTCTTGTGTTAAGTGTGGTCAAAGCCGTCGTAAACTTAGGTAATTAGCATTAAACTTGTACTTGATCTGGATCTAAAAGTAGGACAACAAATAACAGGCATTCGACCAAAATATTCATAAAAGACAAATAAAAATAGTACAGTACAAAAACAAATTTCATTTTACAATATTTTAATTTATTGTGATTACTAATTATTGTATATTAATGAAAAACACATAGGTATCTAGATATAAATAGCTATAGACTAGGATGAAAATAATTTGCCCGAAACTTGAGTTAAAACCTCATCTTTGAGAAAATTAAACCTCGAATAGTTAGTGGATCTTCAAAAGGCTTATTTTCAAAAGCTTACTTTTGGCTTAATAAAATTTTGGAGAAGAAAACATATCTTAACACCAGTAAATTCTTAAAAAAATTGTTAATTGACTGTGGTTTACTAACTTTTAAACTATCGCGTTTCATTATGTATTATTATTTAAGAAATCGGGAATTGAGGCGTCCGGATTAGGTATTACATACCTTTTATTTGCCTGACGTTTCGACCAGGTTGCACCGACCGTGGTCACAGCCTGTGACCAGGGCCGGTGCTACCTAATCCGGACGCGTCAATTCCCGATTTCTTAAATAATCACTGCGGTTTATTGGTCGAAGATGATATCTGGTACAAGTGTCCTTCTTGTCACAAGCAGGTACTAGTAATGAATAAAGACATACCTATAATAATACATTGACCGTGACTGTGAACATTTGGAAGTGCAAACAACTTAAAAAGCTGGTCGACAGTCTCATTCCCCGAAGTACAAATTTACCTCTAAATATACTTATTTAATGTTGGGTCAAAATGTATTGTCTAATTATAAATAAAGGGGATCGTTCTTTAACTTCTTGATCTAAAACGTTCTAAAACGTTATTGTTCTCAGGAACTTGTAGAATGTAGAGGCTTCAAATTAAAATTTTATATATTTTAGTCTTATAAAATAAAAAAAATATATATAACAAACTAGAAATAAACAAAAGTTGATCAAGTGTTTTGTATTTATTGTCTTATTTAGATTATAGTTCAAATATTTTGTAAGCTGTTTATACACACTTCAATAGGAAACCAATAAAGAGTAACATTGTTAATTGGTTTCAAGAACTGGCTTATTTTACAGGCACTTGCGTAATTGTAATTTTGTTTTACCTTACCTAACAAATAGCATTATGATCTTATGATTTTGATCCATTTCAAATGGAATTGTTGTGAATTGTTATTCAGTTATTTGGTGTAGAATATAAATTATTGAGGGGTGAATAGAATTCGATTAGTTATTATTTTCATCTTGGTCAGTACTGAGTTTGACGATCATAAGCTGTAAAATTAATAATATATAACAAGAATTTCTAATAATTATAAGCTTTGTACTTTTTAAAAGAAATAAGAAAAAATAACCGAAACTTCTGAAAAAGTAGTTAAGATCTCATTTAAGACAAAATTGGACCATCAAAAGCTTAAATATCATAACGAAGTTCTAAAACATTTACTTTGTGTGAAGAGAAGCCGTGAGAGGAACAATTTTATTAAAAACCAGTTAAATAACTCAAAAAACATGAAATCATGTTTGAAAGTTCTAATTAAGGACGCGTTTCCAAAACAAATAGTTATCACTACATTGACAAATCATGAAAACACCCTGTCTGCACGTACACATATATAATGCAGGAATAATTATATCTGTTTAAATTATTGGTTTTATTACATTAAGTTTGATTAAGTAGTACCTAATATGTATCAAAAACTTATTAATAATTTTCGACGTAACTGTAAACGCGTCTTAAAAAGATATTTAAAGAATATTTTTAGAATATATAAAAAACTTTGACAAAATGTAATCACAGTGAAAGGAACTGATGAAATTTTACTTTAAAATAAATAGGCATTTATTTATAAATAATTAATTACTGCTAACATTTTGAAATATATTGTAAGCATTTTAAACTTTAAACTCTTTGAAATGTTGTAATCATAAACTCCCTCCATTTTAAACGCCTCTGTGCATTCTTTCCTTTACGGTTAACCAATTCCTTTGAGCGAGCATTACTGTGGTTATTATATTTAGATCAATAGCACATGACTCAATACCTAGTAGTATTTTGTAAAAATAAATGTAGTTCTTAGTCCTCAAGCGGGGATAAAGATTTCGGATCAGTTTTTTCGTACTAAATCAACTAATTAAACGGCTGAACGAGTAGGACGTGATATGTTTAAATATATAACAATTTCAAATATACAACTCACAGCTCTAGCATAGTTAATATTAATTAAAAAAAAATCAAAATTTGTAGTTGTACTATTGATTAACAATGAAATATAAATTACAGCATAAATTTTCACACCCGACCTCCTCGCTGGGATTAGTTCCAAGATTATGCTCTGACGAGCGACATATTGTATGCTGTTATAGATTTATGTGCGCCTTGTTTTTACAACGGAGGAATTTCAATGCTTATTCTGCTTTACGTTTTGTAAATTTTGTAATAAGGTAGAATGAACAATGTATTAATTGTTTTTTGAGGAATTCACAAAATGAACCTACTCTCAAAATTATATTTTTAGGTATTAATACGCTATACATCCCTTGAATTATCAGCTCAGGTGAGATATTAATAAAAAAGCTCAAATATCAGCTGCTTTTTATTAATATAGTTATTAATATTAATGATAACATATATTGAGACGAGACGATAATGATTAGTTAACTATGTGAATACAATTACGAATTCAAATTAAGTAAATTGTAAATTTCCTGACTTATATACCTACAATGATTACAGCCATTGAATTCACAAATTACTGACATTTACATTTCAAATGCCAAGGAAAAAAAAATAGACAACTGTTTAGATATGTGATATCAAATCTCTACTCATTTGCATTCCAGATAAACCAGTAAATGTACAGCAATGTGACCTAAAATTGTTTTAAAATATTTTTATAACTGATTATAAGGTGTTGTAAATAAAAGATAGTATACAAAAAATCAGGTTAAGATATATAGATACATAAGAAGGTTCTGTTTGTCATATTCATAAAAGTTTAGAAAAATATTTAAAAACAAAAAAAAAAATCTGTCATTACACAAAGATTTATGGTTACCACTCCAATATTTCTTTGTTTCCATTTACTTAGTTAGGTATGGATATCACTGCAGCATACATCAAGAGAGCCTCGTATTCTATAAATTTCAAATTGCTCTGAAGGAAGGGAAGGTAGATAGTTTTTTAGGCAAGGTAATGAACAATTAAACAATTTGTTATTGTTATAAGATATGTTGTACATATATAGTATATAAATATATAGTGGTTCAATGACATACCGTAATATATACGCTCTAAATGTATAGATAAACATTTATTTTAGTCTTTCGATAATGGGTCAAAATTATTGCACTGATGTTCCTCTTTGATGAAATAAATGACGTCCAAAATACGTCATGCATACATTATACTTTTTTATCATAATATTTTACATATAATTGTTACATAACTGGTTCTCACTTAACACATGAAAATGTTTGATAAGATTCAGATACCACAATTAAATGTTTATTGGAAAACTAATTAATCGTCAGTAATATTGATACAAGTGACGTAATTATCAGCTATTGTTTAATATCATAGACCCAACATTTGATTTTCAGCACGATAATCAAATATGGTTAACGTAAAGCAAATAACAAATGAGCAAAGAGAACCACGAGAGAATCATTTAATTCAAGGGCTTACGAGTAAAGCACGACCTCTAGCTATTAGTAAAGTACAGTTGCACGTTGTATGTGCACATTAGGCACGGATACGATCTACTGATTATTTGTGTTAATAGGAAAAATTATAACAATTTGTAATTAAACAAATATATAAGAAAAACGTGATAATATAAGAACATTGATAAAATACTTTTTTTTATTCATTTTATAAATAAAGTACATATTTAAAATAAGATAAGAAGTTAACCGAATTTTAAAATCCAATTTCATCTGTCTAGCGACGGCGCTGTTATATTTCATTTTTCACGCTTGATTTGTGTTTTGGATCTTGCTAGAGAAATATTGGACAATTAACTTAAAAAAAGCATGACATATCTAAATATTTAAAAAATCTATTATAAATGGATTAGGGTATTTAGTACGTTCAAAATATAACAAGCTATGAATAAATTCCAATCCATACTTTTATATGAATTGAATTGACATTATCTCTTAGATTATAAAAAGTATTTATCTATATATTTTGTTGTTAAATAATCAACAGTAAATAAAATAATAAAAATCATTTTTTAAAGCACTAAAAACAACTTTTTAAATATTGAAATCTAAAGAAACAAAATTGATTGATCGGTTAAAATCCTGAAGATAAAATCACTATTACTACACCCTTTTAAATATTGATATTTACTTAACAGTAAGCATAATGTACATACACAGTATATTTTTGTTAAATACCGCTATAAAGCAACACTTAAGCTTTTGGGTACAAAGTCATGAAAATGTATTTATTTATTTCTCAGGTAAATCAAGTAAATCTAAATCGAGCTCAGACTTTTTCGTATGCAGAGTGCTGAGCTCAATCAGTTTTCAAAGAAGCTAAAGGAGACGCGAACGCCGCGCCGGTGAGATCAAAGGTTACCTCTATATGTAGCTAGTGAACGAGGGCTTTAACCAAATACAGGTATTTCTAGAAATACGCAACGTAATTCAACCTTTCATGTTGACCAAACGAATGGCGTAACGAAATGAGTTGAGACTTCAAAGCAAAGTTTTTGAATTTTGTGTCGATTTGGAATAGAAAAAAATACCTGTATAAGAATAGTCTTTTGGATTTTAACGATTTTAAGTAAAATAAATTTATTTTTTAAAATCATTAGATAAACACAAATTTTGATATCTGAAATTGAAAACTTCTATAAACGGTTAATAAAATAGAAAGTGCCTAAACGTCTCACATAATAATAAGTTAATTGTAGTATTACATTTATTTGAAGTTCATATACTTATAAAATATTGTATCATATTACAGATTAGATATCATTATTATTATAACTGATGAACAGGTATACTTATAGATACTGTTATGCCAACATTTTTTGTCTATTCTCTTACATTATCTGTGAATTCGTTTTCGATTTTTCTTTATGATTGTATGCTGTTTTTCGTTTTCATTGTTTATTCATTTGTTATTTCATTTTCATTCATTCACCTAAATAACTAAACACCTAGTAATATAATTCATACGGACCACAGAAGCACTAGCTTAGTAAAAATATGGTCTTTCCATTTGGTACAATTTAATATTAATCATCGTATATGTTCAGAGTTTTATAATAGAGTTTGTTAAAATACATGTCATATTTATTTACATAATATATTATGTACTTCGTCAATAAAACCCTTCGATAAGTATGTCTCTGCAGTATAAAATACATTTTAACAGGTGAGATACAAAATTACCCAGGGATTGACATATATTGACATTATATATTATTATATATTTTGAAGCTTGACCGTGGCAGTGGTCGAATAATTTCTATATACTTCTATTTTTTATAATTTGCCTACATATATTTAACTATTCCAGTTCCTATACTTTAAAACTTTATTACAATTTTCTTTGCACTATGTAATACGACATTAACATTATATATAAATAGTATATATTTTCGTGATTTCGTCCACGTAAACTGTAACTAATAATATTTGGTGGCCAGGAACATAAACCATAAAAATATTATTTTCGATAATCTTTGACATATCTACCAATACCTCATAAACATCATACCTCATCCTTTAAGCCGTTTAGGCTGTAGCAGGGAATATAGAAATAGTATATTTGGCTATATTTCTATAAACATACGTATATTTGAATAACATAACATTCCTTCTAAAGTCGTCGGTTAATAAGAAGGATTTTCATAAATTCTTATGTTACTGTAACTGGATTTCCCGTGGCAATTACGTAATTGCGCTACAACCTATGTTATGTTAAAGACAAAACCACATACATAAGCTAGTATGTCTATAACCTGTTACTGTTAATTTAGTACATAAGCCACAGTAGTGACAAGTTTTATTAAAATTCGTTTAGTAGTTTTAGCGTGATTGAGTAACAAATATCCATGACTCCAAACATCCACACATGCTCAGTTATATATTAGTAAGATAAGATTATAATGTATGTCAAAATAATATATGTATGTAAAAATAATATATTTACAGAGTTAAAAAGCTGTAAATCGATCGAATTTATATTCATTACAAATATTAAATTATATTAATAAGGTGTTAAATCCTCACCGAAACTGCAATTAAGAATTAATTTACTTACTTGTTCTGGAAATGAAAATCGGTTGTAATAATTTAAAGCGAAATCAATATTTATTTAAATAGAGGTTCAGGATAAGCTGTTATTAAATAAATACGGCTTTGGCAATCAATTTCGTCCACATGTAATTTATAAAGTAAATTTAGTTATGTTTGAAAATATCTATATTCATGTATAGCCATATTAAGCTTATTTAAATTTATAAATATAGAATGAAAAATATACCGATACGGGCAGGGATTCGAACCCGAGACTACTGGGAAACCGTCATTTTATTTTTTATATTTACATTTTCATTCTATATTTATAAATTTAAATAAGCTTAACATAGCTATACATGTTTATAGATATTTTCAAACATTAATTTCGGTAGTGGCATCTTTTCAATGTTTATCTATACTGAAAGTTAGAAACATTGCTTAGGATTTTCGAAAGAAACCTAATAGATGTCACCAACGTCTCGATAAAACCGATCACATATAGAATTCTTAATTCACCGAGACAGACAGCGATACGGTAGCTCAGTTGGTAGAGCGACGGGACGGTTTCCCAGTAGTCGCGGGTTCGAATCCCTGCCCGTATCGGTTTATTTTTCATTCTATATTTATAAATTTAGTTATAATTAATAATATTTATGAAATATATCGAAAACTTGGTTTTTTTTTTTAATTATGTTGTGCTATAATAAAGAGCTATTACAAAAATAAAAGGTCTTATTACGCTTCTTGAAGCAAGAATTTGCAACATTTTCTTTTACTTCTAACATTAGTTTATTCGACATGAAAAATTTGAATTAGAATAGGTCCAGAAAGCGTCTGTATAAGTAAAGAACGTAAATAGGCATATAAATATATGTGTGTTAGGTAATGATTCGCGGCCTTTGATCTTTCCAGCTTTCCTTTGGCTTTTTGAGAATTGATTAAGCGCACATTTATGTCGTAGAAAATGTGTGCTGAAATTCTTTGTTCGGTTTATTTTTATATAAAAGAAATGTTTATTTTTCAAGCTCAAAACGAATTTCAATAATATTTACCTAAATAGTTGAAAAGGATTTGGGCATTAAGTTCTAAATATATTATTATAATACTACTGTCTGGCACTAGTTAATAGCGTGGCTTTATCCTGAAACTTTTATATTACTCCTGAGTAAAAAAAAAACAATTAACATTCCAATAAGTAAATTGAATTATAAATGTAAACTTTTACCCTTAAGAAACTCGTTTCTTGCCCCTGCTTTATTCCTTTGGGGCATCAATTTCCAAAATTGTTGAATTAGATGTAGGTAATGATTCAAATAAATAATAATAATAATAATACTCTTTATTGCACACCACATACAGAAACGTTACATATAAATTGTTAATAAGAGGGATTGGTAATACAACAAGGCGGTCTTATCGTTAAATAGCGATCTTTTCCAGACAACCTTATACTGGTGGGAATGACGAAAGAGACTACAGAGTGGTGCATATAATATATATCAAATTTAAATAAAATATATTTATATATACATATTTATATATAATGATATTTAGAAAAAAATATACATAAATCTCATTTTATAGTAAGGAGAAGAGAAAATGCAACAAATATGGATAATATATTTAGCATGGAGAGGAACAAGGTTCGAAATAGTGATTTTTGACTAGCTTTGATTAAAAATAGTCAAGAATTTGACTCTGAAACTGCTAGTAAAGTAAAAGACTTTTTAAAGAAGGAAGAAGAATAAGGTGGTAAACGAAGAGTCAGATTTTCGGAGGACCTAAGTATCTGACTATGAGTACAAAGGAATTCAAATTTATTTTTTAAGGAGATCAGAGATAAGGGGTTGTACAACACAGAGAGCAGAAGCGAGAGAATATGTAAATGCCGGCGAGAAGAGATAGGCAACCACTTGAGTTGAGAACGAAACTGAGATACATTATTGGGCACCGCTGTGAGCACCAACATACAAACGGCTGAGATCAGGGATGTTTATCGGCTTACCAGTAACAGAAAACCTCAAACTGATGGGCCTATTATCGTCGAATTTACGTCAACCATAATGAAGGATAAACTTCTAACTAACATAAAAAAACTACAATCGCAACCACAGCACCAAGCAACTTAATAGCTCACACATAAAAATGCTGGAAAATAGTCCCATATTCATTTCTGAGAAACTTTCCACTAAAGCCAGAAAGCTATTCTATCAAGCAAGAGAGTTTGCAAAGCTACATGGCTATATGTATCACTGGACATCACATGGCAAAGTTTACTTAAAAAAGGAAGAGGGAGCGCCTGCAAGGAAAAAAACTCAGGAATTCGACTTTAAAGGTCTGAAACCACAAGGAAAATGACTAGATACACTTATTAACACCCAATATCATGACCGGCCTAAAATCTTGATGCTTCGTTTGAAAATTGCATGTCTTATTAACTTTCCTGCATTTAACATAGTTTTAAGTATTTTTCAACTGCTTTTTATATTTTTGTTCGTGTTCAACTACATTAGAACACTATATACACTATATATCCAATCACTATACACGAAGTTAAAAATCGACACCGATAAGGCAATAATATGTATCTATAGATCTCCGTCTTTAAGAGACATAAGTAACTTTCTACAGTCCCTAAACACACTTTCAACAAGCCAGTTTACATATAAAAATATAGTTATATTTGGTGATATTAACCTTGACATCGCATGTACTATATCCTCAAACCAAATCTCGGACTATCTCGATCTCATAGCTTTCCATGGCCTGCTACCTGCTCACTCACTTCCCACTAGAGAGAGTGCTTGTCTTGACCCCATAATGCTTAAATCTAACTTGACTACACTCCGTCACTGACCATAACCCTGTAATGCTGTGCCTTAATCTGAAACGATTTGTCAATACACGCTCATGCAACATTTTTAAGACTAATTTCGAATCTCTCGATAGTGATATGAAGACTACGGACTTCCAAGCAGTTTATGAACATGCCGATGCTAATGAAGCGACAACAAGTTTAGTTACCACTCTAACTAGACTAATAAATACTCAAACTTCGATAATACATATAACAAATAAAATACGCTTACTCAAACCGTGGATCACCGTTGGCTTGCTCCGCTGTATGTGTAACAAAGATGCAATGCATAAAAAACTCAAGCTATCTCTAAACAATTTCATTTTAAAAAATACATATAATAGATATAGAAACTACTGCACAAAAATCATAAAGAAACTAAGGAGAGATTTTGACAAGAAAGAATTAAATGAGGCTTTCAAAAGACAATAAAAAGATTTGGAAGGTGATTAAGAGCGTTACTAATACAGACAAGCCAAACATACCAAATACTGATTTAATTACCTTCTCTGGTGACACTTGGGATGACACCTTCAATTCCGCACAAAAAGGACTAAATACGGTTTTACAATGGCTTAAAAGACACATTCTTACAAATAATACCGAGAAAACCAAAATTCTTACGTATAGCTTACGAAATTCCACTCAACCTCCAAATTCATATGATTTGGTAGCTCATTCATGTTTACTGTCTGGCAATGCGACATGTACATGTCCGGAGTTGGAACGTAACGCCGAACGCCGAACTATCAAATATCTCGGTGTGACCCTTGATGATGGCCTAAGCTTTGCACCTCATATAGAGTTGCTGACAAAAAGAATCAGAAAGTTAATTTTTGTCTTCAGTAATCTTCGTCATATCGCAGAATGTCAAATTATTAGGTGTACATATTTTGCTTTCTGTCAGTCCCTCTTAACCTACTGTATACCCGCATGGGGTGGTGCACCCAAAATGGCACTTCTGAAGTTACAACGAGCTCAGAGGGCCGTGCTGAGAGTCAGTACTTTTAGATCCATCCTCTTCCCAACTGAAGAACTGTATAGGAACTGTAAAGTCCTTACAGTCAGACAATTATTTGTATTACATATATTACTATACCAGCATCAAAAAACGTCCTATGAAACAATCACCACAAGACGCAAGGACAAAATATGTCAACATTTCCGCTGTAATTACTCGTTTACAAGAAGATTTCCTTGTTTTCAAGGACCCTATTTTTACAATAGTTTTAAAAAAATACTGGACTTTTATTCACTCCCTATAATGTCTTTTAAAAAGAAACTTAATGATTGACTACCAACACTTAATTAAAACAACACTGAAAGCCTATTGTTGACTCGATACAACTCCCGTTAAACCTCATTCTATCCTCATAGTATCCCATTTGCCTATCGCTTGCTACCATTACTCACAAATATAAAAAACACAATACACACTTTCACACACTTTCACACACACCCAAACCAACATAACTTTTTTTTTTAAAGTCAGGAATCCTCATGGATACACACCTCCATGTCCACCACCACTTGGAGACAGAGCAACCGCACCCGTTCTTTTTGACGGAGACGCAGATACAATGTCCTTTAGGCGCTGCGCACCTGGATTATCCCGGATACTCGTTAGAGCACAACTTTCGCTCACGTGCCGGTGTCTGCGTGTACGCGCGGAACGACCTCTGTATCCAGCGTCTCCGTCACCTTGAAGACCCCACTTTTTCTTCTCTATGGATTTCAGTAGATACAGAGAACGAAAAAATCCTGTATTCCTGTGTCTACCTTTCGCACAGTGGTGATCAGGAGACATCTAGATTATTTGAGTATCTTGGTGAGCCTGGCATGCGAGCCTTATAAGCAAGCTTTCAGCGTACGGTATATCTCCTGGTCTGATCGGCTGGGTAACGGACTTTCTGAGCCAGTGATCTTTCCGAGTAGTTGTCGACGGGTGCTCCTCGGAATCCTTGACAATAAATGCCGGAGTGCCTCAGGGATCCGTTCTTTCTGCAACTCTTTTTCTGCTGCACATTAACGATCTGTTGAACCCCGGTATCTATGGGTATGCAGACGACAGCACAGCTGTAGAAAGATATGTGCCTAGTACTCGGACTAGTAGAGATCAAGTACAGTCTGAAAGAGAAGCCATGGTGCAGCGTTTGATTGACAAACTTCAAGCAGTTTCCGCATGGAGCAATGCCAAGCTTGTCAAATTCAACGCTACCAAAACACAGACGTGTCTGTTCACCGCCAAAAGGAGCCCTTTAGCCTTGACTCCTACTTTCCAGAATATATCCTTGGAATACAGTGACCGGCTTCAGTTATTGGGCTTAGAGATTTCCTCGAACTTTGGTCGCTTTATTGAGTCCAGAGCAAGAGCAGCAGCAGTAAAGCTTGCCGTTCTTGCGAAGGTTCGGCAGTACTTTACACCGGGACAGCTTCTTGTTTTATACAAAGCACAGATCCGGTCGTGTGTGGAGTTCTGTGGTCACATATTTGCTGGTGCCGCAAAATCTCATTTTGCGGTTCTGGACTCAATTGAGAGGCGAATGAAGAGGCTTATAGGCGATCCCGAATTGGTCGAAGCCGACCTCCACAGACAAAGCACAGGCGTAGAATTGCTGGTCTCTCAGTATTCTATATTATACATTTTGGTGAGTGTGCGCAGGAATTCCACGATCTAATTCCCCCGCCCCCCTTCCATTACCGGACGTCCCGACGCACGGCAGGTATCCATAATTTTATTGTGGACGTTCCACCTGTCCCAACGAAGCGATTTGCTTCGTCTTTTTTACTTCGTACAGCGAAGGATTGGGAACAGCTTGCCTGCGTCGGTATTTCCGGCCAAATACAATATGGGTGTCTTCAAAAGAAGAGTGAATAGATTGCCAGGGTAATGCGCCTTACCACTTAAGACTACATTCCACTTACCATCAGGTGGAATGTAATCAAATGTTGCCCTAGATCATATAAAAAAAAATATATTGAGAAATTACGAGGAGCAAGATCGGCTAAATTTCGAGTATATTTAAAATGTAAATAATTGCGAGCTAGTGCTCTTTAATATTTTTATTTTAATTAACGGTTGGTTGACACACATGTAAATTATAGATACCCTTTAAATAAAAATTTCAAACCACATGGTTGAAATGGACTTTTAAGACTATTAAAATATTATTTTTATATTAAATATTTATTATTGATAAATTTCTTTGTAAAATAAATACATGATAGCTTTTACAAGGAACTAAAATAATTTTTTGCGTTGTGCTTTGGTAAATAATGTAAATAATGTAATGTTAATTATGTAAATATGTCTAAAGAGAATACGCTCAGGTCAGACTCACTCTATGACTGACTAATTAAGCCGTGTGTAGGTAACTTAAGTCTTAAACAATATTATGGATACGCTTTTAAGTATATTTTTAGTCGTAGTTTACTCACTATGTGTTAATGCAGTATTTTAGTTAAATGGTTAACTTAAGCCATAAAGCCAAATAATGATTTCTTAGAACCGTATTGTATAAATATACGCAAACATGATAAGGTTTGCAAAAAAAAATTAAGGTTAGTAAATGGGGTTGTTAGCAACTGCAGGCGTCAGTGATTGTATTGTTTAGTCAGATGGTTCACACCTTTATTAACACTATAATAAACTGTCGATTCAAACAACTCATTCTGGTTGAAAATCTTTGATGAGTTATTTTCTTATGGTCTTTAATATAACCAGCAGAATACTTAAAATTAAAATCTGTATTCTTTACTATAAAGTGCCTACGATGCTTTTAAATCCCTTTGCTGAAATGTTTATAATCAATCTATTATTACTTAGAATTTATACAAATTGATTATTACACAAAAAAATGATTTTATCGGTCGGCAAATCCCAAGAGACATTTTTTTTTATTTACAACGGTTTTCATCGTAGTTTCAAATACACGGCTGGTAATTATATTATTATTACTAATTATATAATTATATTTAAAATAATAACACGAGCTGCGAAAGTTATGTTAAAACAAATTTTACACATTAGTGTGCGTTTAACTAAGTAACTTGACACTCAGTATACATTTTTCTAAAATTATTTAAAAAATATTTTGAGATAAAAGTGAATTTTGTAAAATCTTTCAACATTAATCACAAATTACGCTCGTTCGTGTCGTGTTGCAAATTACAATAAAAAATGGCACATGAAATTGTTGCAGCGCAAATATATCGCTTGCCCGAGTGCAATCTTGGAGCTAATCCCTTAGCGAGTGTTCGGCGAGAAAATTCATACAATAATTATTACTTTCAGTATAAAGGCAAGCAATATAGTGTTCGTATATTTTTCTTTTTAATAGCTAGGAGGTAGTAATTTTAATTTAAATTGATTTATTCTATTCGAGCTCTTGGATCTTAATATATATATGTCGCAGAGTGCCTATCTGAAGGTGTAGATGATGGGATGTCAACCAATTAGTGTAAATATTGTTTTAGTCGATTAAATTATTGCTTGAGTGTGTTTAGTTGTGATGCGATGTTTTGATGGATGACATTGATAGAATGTCAACCGGGTGTCAGATGTCAAACGTCAAATGACAGGATGGGCATTCTGGGACAAGTCGTGGCTATCGCAACACAACTAACCTCACTGCATTCTATTATTTAATTTAATTCAGTTCATCCTTTGTTATTTTATTTCCACAATCAGTATACAAGTAAAGAACAGTGTGTTAAACAAGCAACGAGTTTTATTTCAAGGATCTTATCATATCTGATGCCCAATATGACGACCGTGAAGGAGACCTCTTGCCACCCTCGCCGTCATATAATTGCAATGAGCAAACAAGCAGGTAGTTTGTTTAACAACCATGTAGTCCATGATAACCATAACCTGAGGATATCATGACATCATGGCAAATGTAGCCATAAGAAATTAAAGACGGTAAGGGGAAGGTTTTTTTACCCTACATAGAAATCTGGAAACATTTCCTAATTTACGGTGATAATCCTAACCTGGGCTAATCAACCACTACGATCTCTATTTAGGACAACTAGATACTCACTAACTATTTCTATATTATGAATCTATTATGAACATTTATAGAATGGGAATTTATATTGTTAACACTATCGTTGTAAGAATGTCATATATATAGTATTGCTTATAAACAGTCATTAGAGCATTTGGATGGTTTCCCAGAGGTCGCGGTTTCGAATTACTGCCCATATCCATTATTTTTCATTCGAAAAATACCCATTATTTATCATTCGAAAAGATTAATACAAAAGTTTATACTCTGGTTATACGATTTTCTATCCGATGAAACGGGAAATCCTTTACGTAAATTTGGAAGATAAACAGGTCTTTAGCCGATTCATTACGAAGGCGCGCCTTTGTTCTTAAATCAATAAAGAATAACTTTTTATTTTAATACTATTGTCTGTTGTTTGTAATTGTACTAGAATAATGCCTTTTGTCTATAGTTTGTAAAAAGAAATATTGGTAATCAAAAATAGGTGAATAAATAAATAAATACCAAACAATGAAATGAAATGTGGATGGGTCATAGACCTAGAAATTATGAAAAAACTTATTTATTTTTTAAATATAGAATAACTCAATCATCAACACGGGTATGGCTTGAACTTGCGTCTTTCTGGGAGTTTGTTCTCATCGTTCTGCCTATTAAGCCATCGGGTCGTTATCGTTATTGTTTTTGTACCAGTTCAGGTTATTGTTTTTGTATCAGTTGAATCAAGATCTGTTTACATAAAAATATACGGAAAATATGCAAATGAACTTTGGGACTTAAGTTCAAAAGGTCGTTAACAAAGTACGGGTAAAAAATTTTGCTGTACCTATTATGCATTTTAAAAAATAAAATAATCTCTGACTCGTCTCCGTAAGTTGCGCTTTTTTAAATGTTTGTGTATTTAACCAGTACCATTTACTATGTGTTATATGTGTAAAAAATATCGTCAAATTTCTGCAATTCTTTCATTTTTGGGTTCCGTACCTACCCAAGGGTAAAAAAGTAATTAATACTAAAACTTAGTTATCCGTCTCTCCGTCTGACTGTCTTACGAAACAAGTAGTAAACGAAACGAAATTTAATAAATATTTCCTGATAATTTTCTTGATATTAATACCAGCTATAGTTAGACGCTTGAAATAATCACAGAAGATTTAGTTATATATTCACTATAAAAAAAAATATTTGAATTAAAATAAATATTTAAGGGGACTTCTATACAAAAATCGCGATTTTTTGCCGTTTTTATATGTAATGGTAAGGAGTTTTCGTTCGAGAGTCAGAATCACACTTGGCCGTTTTTTTTAGATACAACGTAGAAAATCCAATATTTTGAAATGTATTAATGAAGTGGAGGCATATATAAATCGGTTAAAAACGAAAAAAGAGATCGCTACGCGTTACGTGAACCAAACGAACTCGGATGTTGATTTTAATTAAGACTTTAAAAATAAATATTGATTTAATTGTAAATTGGTTAACCAGGCAAACCTTTTTCATACAAATACAATTTTACAATCATAAAGTTAAACGTTTTTTTATTATATGTACGCTTATCGTCATAAAAACTTTTAATGTAATGCTTTGACTAAGTAATATTGAAAACAAAAAAAACTATTCAAACACTGATCTACCTAAAAATTTAATTTGTTTAAAATTATAAATAAATTGGAAGCATATGGTATTAAATCAATTTTGTAAAGTAATTAAGAACAGATGGAAAATAAATCTGCCAATATCATTAATTTACTATAATTATATATTTGATTATGAAATAAGCTATTCAAGAATAATAGCTTTAGCATATGTTTAATAATGAAACCTATTGAAAATATTTATGTAGCTTTACCAGAAGTCAATAAAAATATTAATACTACAAATATTATTTTAAAGAGGTTAAACAATGAAACAAATAAGGAACAAAGTTGGACTCAATTTTGTTTTAGTTCTAGAACACAATTGTACTCTGTACTGCCTTATAAAGCCATGATGAAATATCAAACAAATTTTTATGTTTAAGATTGTTTCTACTAGCACGCTATTAAAATTATACTCCCTCTGTCAATTAGTTTGGTCTGAGCGACGATGAATACGTCAATCAATCATAAAGAACGAGTAATTTTAAAATTAAAAAATATTAAAAAACATGATGCTTTTATATGGCAATAGGGAACATTCACGTATTTTTTTTTTGACGTAAATTAATCATTTACCTCTCTATATCGTAGAAAAAAATATTAATAGGCTTGAAAAGATTCTAGTTTTTTTTCAAAGTGAAAATTAAAACATTGAGTAAATTTGACCCGTTTAAACACCGCCATTTTGCGCGCGCTTTGCGTGACGTCAAATGATACATCCAGTGAATGTTTACTATGAACTTTTTAGCAATTTCATAGATATTTTAAGTTTTAATTGCTTTACAAGTCATGGAAGAAGATAAAAATCATCTTACGAGTATTGTATAGTACCGGAGTGCAAAAATAGTATTAAAAAACACCCGACAAAGTGTTTTTTGTATTCCAAGAGATGCGAAAATACAAAAACAATGGTGTACGGTAATTAAAAGGGATAATATATGTCCTAAATCGTGTTTATATGGTTGTGAAGATCAATTTAACGTAAGTATACTTTATTTATAATAAGTTTAATCTAATAGTTTAAATTTATAGTAAGTATTAAACATTAGAAAATTTGAGTTTAAAATTAACCTAACCTATCTTACAAATTTCAGTATAACTTTCTATAAAAACCGTAATCTTTTTTTGTTTTACGCAATTTTTATGGTCTGTCGATTTATTTCAGGTTAAGGAAGATACAGCAAATTGTATTGAATATAATATGTGTAACGAAACAACAAGGAGAAAGATGTAATCTAAGTTAGAAGTAAGGAGTTGTTCCTTATATATTTTTGTGGCAAAAACAACAGCTGATAGAATGAGAATGTGCATAGTCAAAAGGCAAAGATTGACATCGGTTAATGAAGCCTTTTAAGAGTTAGCTATCAAAAGTAGTGTTTAAAAAAATTGGTGACCTTTACGAAGAAGTGATATAGGTAGTAAGTCCTAGTACTGCCCATACAAATGTCTGTGATATTAATCAGCCAAGACTCAGTACTTCTCCTATTGAATGTGATGATCATAAGGCAGAGCCTTGCTTTTCGCATATTAAAGATAAATTACCAAGTGACTAAGCTGTGCAAGTTAATATTAAACCGAAGTATGGAAGTAAAGGTGTCAATGTAAATATACCTGCTGAAAAACAAAATGTAGCATTGTCACCATTTCCTCATTTAACACACAACATTGTTACACAACAGTTTTAAAAGTAAAACTATCTGTTTTAAAAATAAAATTGTTTACTGAAAACACAGCTGATAATACTTCTATAGCATCTTATATCTTCTATATCTGCTGATTATCAACCAAGTTATTTATCTGAGTCAAGTGAAGTGAAAAATGATTCAGAGGCAGAAACATTTTAAAAATGTATTGTGTAGTAGCATGCTAACTGCTATTCAAAAAGAGTTTGTAGGTATTTGTTTTGTTAGAGTTGTTTGAGTATTTAGAAAATGTTTTTAAGATTACCTAAACAATTGTATCATTTAATAAAACCTTTAAGCACGAAAATATAGGTTTAAATTATTTATTTTTCTCAGTCACACTGATACCACAGTATGAACTTAAACGCCGATATATTGAATGGTGTGTCAAATGACGTCACATTTCCTTTCGACCAATGGTGGCGCGTTTTGGAATTTTGAATTTCGCTCGCTAAAGTTACACTTTTCATAAATTATTTTATGGCCTTAAATGATTAGTAAATTTAAAAAAAATGATTTTATTATAATAAGATGATAAAAAGTAATCGAAAAAAAAATATTTGAGACCATTTAAATTTTTTTGCATGTTCCCTATTAGATCTTTTTCAATTATTAGGGAAAATATTAGTGCTGTATTTTAAAGAGAAAAATTCTATTGATTCTTTGATAACATGATTTTGTAACAATTTATGTATAGATATATACATATATATGTATAGATTACAATATATAGCTAACGGTATTTATTGCCAAATACTTTGTAAACGTGCAAAATATTTAATGAAGATAATTCCAAATCAGTCGAATAAATGAGATTTTAAACCAACCCTTTGATAAGGCCACAAAATATGCCTTCTCAAAGTGAAATCTAAAATTAATTAACTGTTGCTGACAGCTCCGATTTAGTTCTCTTATTATTTGGGCTCGTTTTAATGAAAATTGAAATAAAACTGATACTTAAGTGTAAAATTACGATAAAACATTGTTTAGTTACAAGGGGCAATATTAATTATTTATTCAAGGCCTAATAGGTATAAGATGTCAGATTAATATAATTATTCTTGGAGAAACTGATTGATATAACGGCTTGTTCACTAAGTGGTTTGTGAACCTTGTTGTCGGACCAAAGGCAATGGCAATGGGTTCGATTTCCACTCTAGATAGTCCTTTATGTGAGATTGTTGTCTCGTGTCTGGGAGTAATTTGTGTCTGTTAATAACGTTTGTGCATCATTTGACAGAAGGATTTGATATTCTTGTGTCCATAAAAATATCATACTCTTCAGAAAAAATAAATTGATTTCTAAACAGGAAGTTCTTTTTATAGAGAGAAAAAAATAACGGGGATTATTGGTTTCATGACATTAAGTTATATTTTGTAGTATTATATACGGAAAACTGTATAATTGTGGACATAAACGTAACGTAACTTTAAAAAATTGTAAAATTTACAAATTAAATTTTAGGTGAGAATGTTTAAATAATTAATGACGACAGTAGGGATGTCTCTGAAACAAAGACTATCATAGTGACGGCAGCAATGCCCACGTAACACTTTAAAAACACTATCGGAGGTCTCTTCTCCATTAGATATAAAAAATATTGAATGACTGGCTGATTTCGGGTTATTAGTACAAGTATTAACTAATAGTCAATCACTACAATATTTTATTTAAATAATTTTACTTAGATTTAGAAACGTCATGTTCTAAAGCCGCAACTGACAACTTCACTTGTTAAGTTGAATATTGAATTACATTTCAAACGTCGAGCGGAGGCGTTGAAGCTAAGTATAGTTTTAAATGATTGCGGTCAGTGCGCCAGATTCTACTATTAGTCTCGGATGATTCGAGTTCAAAATTCTGTACAGCAACGTGATAAAATTTCCATGTAACTTAGAATTTCATTTAAGGCTTACATTTTAAATACCGTGTAAATTGTATAAAAATGATATGTTATACATCATAAAAGTTTTTATTCTAATAGATATATGATTGCGACATTTGATTTTTTGACATAATACATTATATAATACCTGTTAAACCGGATTTCAAGAATGTTTCAGAATTATATAATGCCTTTTAACGGGTATTTTATTACGTGCAATGAAACCCAGTTTTTGACTGCCACCGGCTTGTACGCTAAAGAAAGGTGAAGCAGTGTTGTTATGCAAGGAATAGTATACAAAGATGAGGCAGTCATAGGCTGTACAACGACATTTAAATGTCACTCTTTTTTTTAAATAGTAGTCAGGTAAAAGGCATATGTATATATATATATATATATATATATATATATATATATATATATATAGAAATATATAGAAATATAAATACTACTCTCAAGAGCCACAAAAGTTGCGTCATGCTATGATCTAATAACATAATTCTATTATCGGCACTACAAGATATAACCGCTGCATTTAAAGTTATCTAACGACAGTAAAAATATATTTATATTAAAGTAAAAGTATGTTTAGAATGGTATCAAAAGATTACCGACGCAAAATGAAGTGATAAATTGAATGTACTTACATTTCATATTCACACATATACAAACTATAAAACAAACAATTACTTAAAACACTCACCCGAAATGGGATTTTAGAGTTAAGAAAAAAATTTTAAAAAACTATCGAAAACGTCGCAACGTTTTAAAATAACGACATTTTCAATTATACTCGAGCTAGAAACGTAACCGCCCCATAGCGGTGGTCGAGTGGTTAGCGCAGACGCCTAACGTATAGACTCGGGTTCGATTGCCACCAGGGATAGACATGTGTGTAATGAGCATAGATGTCTGTATTTTTGGGTTTGGTCGTCTATTAAAAAATGTCTTAGTGCTTATAATGTATATTTCTATGTGTTTATATCGCTGTCGAACACCACACACCAACGGATATAAAACCGTTACATGTATCATATATGAAAATATTAGATAACTAGTTATCCTTCACGTATTATGAGATAAAGCCTGGAAACAGACAGACCGACAGACGAACAGACGGATTAGCAGACAGTGAAGTCTTTGTAATATTGTTCCGTTCTTACCATTTGTGTACGAAACCATAAAAATAGGTATTGAATACGCGATTTAATTTTATTCTTTCGTCAAAAGCGACCAATCCTTTCGTTTTATTGAAAAAGGTCCCTTGCGTCTTTGTTGTGGGAATTCTTTGCATTCAGTCTATACAAAGTATTTGAGTTACGAGAACCAGAAAACGATATTAAAGGTACATATAAAATTAAACAAAACATTTGGGAGTCTTTCTAATTACTTTCCAATTCATTCTTTATTTTAATTTTTTTAACCCTTTTTGTAGTTATTATTGTATCCCTATAATAATGTTTGTCCTACTAAAGGCAATTATGAATAGGGAGAATAGATTAGAAGTGCCGATTTTCAAGTAACATATAAAATATTGTAGTAAGAGGTCTAGAATATAAGATTTACTAAATAATAGATTCAGTAGAGATTCGAGAACTAAAAACGAAAGAGTCACATTTATTATATTAATAATGTATTTTTATTTATTTATTTATTTAAATTCTTTATTGTACACAAAAAACAAATGGCGGACTTAATGCTAAGCATTCTCTGCCAGTCAACCGACATAGTAAACCAAAATCTAAAAATGAGGGGGCACAATATTAAAAAATAATTAAAATAATGGAATGAATATCCATAAAACTACTTATTTATACGTACACAATACAAACTAATACATGAAACAATAATTTAGAGTATATAAGACTCATATTCTGCTATAGAAATAAAGTATACTATATATCAATAAATACATACAGATTACTAATACAATATACATACATATTTACATATATATATATATATATATCCATATGGACAGATTTATAAACAAATATATACATACACAGATACGTACATATACACATACACGTATATACACATCTAGGCTAACAAAGTGAAATTAAAAATAACTAAAATTATACCATCTCAAGAAGGTATTTGCGGACACGTTTCTTAAAAAGCTCTTTATTGGGGCTTGTCAAAGTGGCCGTTCCAAAGTTTTATAGCGTCTATTTATTTATTTTTATTTAATTCTTTATTGCACAAAAACAAAATAATATACAAAAGGCGGGCTTAATGCCACTTACGCATTCTCTACCAGCCAACCTTAGGAAGTACAGAAGAGGTTGTGCAAAAACAATAATAATAATAATAAAAACAACAGAAAAGCACAACAAAATTCTTAAGAAAAAAATAAAATAATAATACTAAAATATATAGTTATTATAAAAATACGGATACAAATAAATATATTAACGGGTAAGGATAATTAATTCGATACCATTTTTGTAGCTATAATGGGATATATAATATATACGATTATAATACATATGATATATAGTACTTATGACATATATTGGTACATAAATATAAATTATATTAATTACACTGGTCAACACTGAATTTGTCACATGAACTTAGTGGTCATTTCTGTTAAGGTTAGCAACTCTTTTAAAAAAAAAAAAGTAGTTTCGTTTCAGTCACGTCCAGTTTTTTAGTGACAGCTATAAATACATTTCTAACCTCAAAACGCGTTTAGTAAAAAAAACTTTATTTTGGCAACTGTATAACTACTGTATTTAACTAACTTACATATTTTTATTTATGTTAAATACATCGTAAACATGCCACGAAAGTGTTTAAACAACCCCGATAGTTTTTGTTATGTGTGTGGAGAGTTAACTTTTACATCTCAGCGATTTAATGACTGGAATTTACTTTCTTCTGATACAAAAATCACTTATTTTCGACATCGTGACGAAGAAATGAAACCTTATTTTTCTAAAGCAGATGATTTAGTCTATTGTACTAACGTTCCTGTTGTGATGAATTTATCAAATTTTGAATATGATGCAAGTCACTGGCGATTGTTCATTGATTCTTCAAAGACTAGCTTGAAAGCAGTGTTGTTGCATAATGGGAATAAGCTTCCTTCAGTACCGATTGGCCATGGTTGTGATATGAAAGAGACCTACGAAAATATGAGATTTCTTCTTGAAAAAATTAAATACAGTGAACACGCTTGGAAAATTTGTGGAGATTTTAGTCATTGCTCTTTTGCTTGGACTGCAACTAGGTTACACAAAATTTTGCTATTTTCTTTGCGAATGGGACAGTAGAGATAGACAGAGTCACTACATAAAGAGAGTGTGGTCCACGCTCGAATCACTTACTCCAGGCCATAAAAATGTTAAAAATGATCCTTTAGTGAACCCTGATGACATTTTCTTACCACCGTTTCATATAAAACTCGGTTTAATGAAAAATTTTGTAAAAGCTATGCCTAAAGATGGCAGTGGATTTTTATATCTAAAACAAAAAGTTCCCAAACTAAGCGAGGCAAAAATTAAAGAGGGTATATTTGTAGGTCCACAAATACGGAAACGAATAAAAGATAAAGATTTTGAAGAGAAATTGAATGATCTAGAAATAGTTGTCCAAAATTATTTAGGAAACCATAGAGCAGAAAATTACAAAGATTTAATAAATTAACTTCTAATATCATATAAAGCTTTGGGATCTAACATGTCCTTAAAAATACACATGCTGCACTCTCATTTGGATTTCTTTCCTGCAAACTTGGGAGCTGTGAGTGATGAACAAGGCGAGAGGTTTCATCAGGACATTTCCTCAATGGAGAAGCGTTACCAAGGGAAATGGAGTCTACGAATGCTAGCAGATTATTGTTGGAATCTAAAAAGAGACCTACCAAAAGCTCAATATTCCCGAAAATGAAATTTATCTATTGTACATTAAACACTAACTTCTTTAAGTGTTGAGTTTTTTTCTTTTTATACAAAAATAATAAATTTATGTTTCTATATCGCAAGGACGTGTAATTTTTTTTCTCTCGATATATTATTGCTTGAAAGCCCTAGTATATTCAAAATTTGACATAAGTTTTCGTGTGACATAAAAAAGTTAAAATTTTGTTGACCAGTGTTATTTGAGATAAAGTTCTTTCACTCGGCGCTTGAAAGACTCACGAGTTGGGGCTCTTCTTACATGTTCCGGTAATTCGTTCCACAGTCTGACAGCAGTAAATGAGTTGGACAAGAAACCAGTACGATGAAGAGGTGTATGAAGCAATAAATTTTTGGAAGAACGAAGCAATCTGTCATCTGTACGCTAAAAAGGAGAAATTTTAAATAAAGAGGAGTGGAAGGATTAAACAAAATAGAGTATAGTAGATACAGGGTTCTTAGATTTCTCCGTTTACGAATTGGCAACCATTTTAGTTTTGACCTAAAGTCAGAGATATGGTCAAACATACGAAGTCCGAAAATGAAGCGGATACAAGTGTTAAGCAGGCGGTCTAATTTATTAAGAAGTACTTCATTGGCGTCGACATAGCACACATCAGCATAGTCAAGAATAGGCAGCAATAACAAATTAACCAACTGTAATTTAGCCCGAAGGGATAGGAAGTTTTTGAGTCTTAACAATGGGTGAAATGTGCTATAAAATTGACGTGACAGTTCTTTAACTTGATGCTGCCAACTAAGAGAGCTGTCTAAAATTATTCCTAAATTTTTAACTTGCGAAGAAAAGGGTATTACAACATTTGGTAATGAATGTTGGTCAATGTGGGCCAACTGACGGTAGCTACCAATAATAATTGTTTGACATTTACTAGGGTTAACTTCTATTCCAAAGTCATTAGACCAATGCAATATTCGCTGAAGAGCAGCGTTTACGGAGTGAATAAATATATCCGGCTGATTTTGTTGGATGGTTCTTCTCAGACCTGGACGCGTTTGGAACCCTCATAGCTTTAACACTAATATGGAAAGTGCTTTTTAACCCCCGACTAAAAAGAGGGGTGTTATAAGTTTGACCTGTCGATCTGTGTATCTGTGTATCTGTGTATCTGTGTATCTGTCTGTGGCAAATTTCCGGCCAAACGCGTGGACGGATTTGAATACGGTTTTTTTTAATCGAAAGCTATGCTTGTCGAGATGGTTCTTATCCATGTTTGATTGAAATAGTAATAGTCGTCTTCAAGATATTGACGTTTTATTCGTGCGGGTGAGAGGGTCTTATGCAATAATTAGTTGTTTGCGGCCAAACGCGTGGACGGATTTGAATGCGGTTTTGTTTAATCAAATGCTATGCTCGTCGAGATGGTTCTTATCTATGTTTGATTGAAATAAAAATAGTCGTCTTCAAGATATTAACGTTTTATTCGTGCGGGGAAGAGGTTCTTATGCAATAATTAGCTGTTCCTAGCGGTGTCGCCAAAAGGATGAAGGCCAAAAGGTTTTAACACTTACGTACTGAGGTAAAGTACTTTATAAGGGATAGCTGTTGCCCGTGACTGCGTCCACGGAGACTGTAAAAATATATTTATATGACTTACGATCGTAGTCATAAAGAATCACGGGCAACAGCTAGTGATAATAAAAATCCCTTCATCATAGTGTTATTAGTGATTGTAAATCATTTTAATTCTAAATATTTATTAATATTCGTATATATGAAAGCTACCTACCTACCCATATGAAAAAGTATTGAATCATGTTACTTACCGGCTCCGTTGCTCCGGCGTTCTGCCGTCGGAGGACGCTAGTGTCCAAATTTCCTTAGCTTCCCTCCTGACTAACGACGCCCCGAGCCGAGGTCCGTGTCTCAATCTGAGACGCCCTCGGGCCGTCGTTCCCCATGGGGGCCCATCTGGCCCCCCCTTGTTAATGGTGGGTCTCCAGACCCACCCGCTCTTCCGGTGACGCTGTAATAGCCAACAGGGCTAACAGCATAGACAAACAAAAATAAAAACATGTTACTTAATACATTTATAATTTATTACATTGTCGAAACTTTCACGTGGATCCTTATTTTATTAAATACTAGCTTTTGCCCGCGGCTTCGCACGCCTTAAATTCGTAGTAAAACAATTCCCACTTCCCTTTTTTTGTATTGGCTTCTATGACCTATTTTAAGTGAAACAATCAAAATTACGACATCGGCAGACATCGCTCACTGTCAAAAGTATATTTAAAGTTTTTAATAAGGCTACAATATTAGGTACTCTAATTATTTTTATACCTCTCTTGTTTTTACTTAAACTTCCATTTCAATACTTCCTAAACAGAGCACTTAATAACCATTCTAACCATATATCACACTTACAGATTTTCATTAAACATAATCAAAATATTACCATGTAAACTTAAAAAATTCTGAGCTACACAATCGAAGTTATGTTCTCCATCAATTTGCAGGTCTAGTTTGATTAAAAAGAATCAGTTTTAAATGATAAACGTTCAATTAGCTATATTCATTAATAAAATTTTCGATACTGAACATTCACAAAAAGGAATTTTTGAGACGGTCTGCATGGTTCCATACCAGAGTGCGCCGGTAGACCGTACGGCCGCAAACGCGAAGACCATATATTTTAAATATGTAATATCTTCGAAAATATTCATTAAGATTATATGCTGTAAGGGGCTATATTGTTCCATACTAAATGTAAAATGTATTTAAGTTACTTAATTAGATACGGATTAAAACTGTATTTCTTAAAATCGCTTCGTAAATTACCTATTATTTTTCTAAAAAGTAAAGGATAAAAATTTGCTATGGGATGGAAAATGGGATAACCCACAGGTTATCCCTAAGAGATAAACATATACCATCGCGGATTTTCTTGTAGAACTTTTTAAGGTATCTATACAATACTTAGTACATTATTTTGATCTATCTCGTGAAGTTCAACCAGCGTTTGCATTGTAAGCGCAAACAAAAAGACAAACAGATAAACAGACAAAGATTTTAAAAATGCTGAAAATGGAATCTATTAGTTATTACTTCACATCCTGGTGTATTTTTTTAATATTTTTAATGTACAAAGACTACTCCTCTTCAGATTTATTACATGTATAGAATAAGATTTTCATGGTACCTATTACGTCATTGACATAAACAGTCATAACTTTTTTATTTATTAACCGATTTAGATGAAATAACCACTAAATATTAAGTGAAGACTGTGATAATATTTATATTCTTCAAATCCGCATTCAAATTGGTTAAGCCGTTTCTGAGATTAGCGTGCACAAACATACAGACATACAGACATACAGACATACAGACAAACATACAAACTGAAAAACCATTGTTTTGGGTTCTCTTGCTTTTATAAAGCCCCCCTATGATGTTTTTATTTTTTTTAATTCCATGTACAGGAATGGCTCAGTGACTTGTGATTTTATTATATGTATAGATAATATATATTTCTCTTAATAAATATAACCTATGTACATCATAATATAGGATTCTAATGCTAAAAGATTTTTTTAAAAATCGGTCCCGTAGTTTCGGAGCCTATTCAATTCAAAGAAACAAACAAATCTTTCCTACTTAAACAATTGATTTTTTTGTTTGAAAATATCTTTAAACATGTATAGCCATGTTAAGCTTATTTAAATTTATATAAATAAAGTATGAAAATCACCACCACCGTCCCGATAAAGACGATTACATATAGAATGCTTAATTCACCGAGGCAGACAGCGATACGGTAGCTTAGTTGGTAGAGCGACGGGACGGTTTCCCAGTAGTCGCGGGTTCGAATCCCTGCCCGTGTCGGTTTATTTTTCATTATTTATTTATATAAATTGATTTTTTTTTTAGGTTCATTTAGTACCATTCAGAAATTAGTAACATAAGTTTAAAAAAGCAGAAAAAAAAATTAATTAAAAATTTAAAAAACTACCGATACAAAAAGACCTCTAAAAAGAGTAAAAATAATATTTTTATGTACTTACTGAACTATAAATAATTTTGCCATAAAATAATTTATGAAAAGTGTAAATTAAGGGAACTAAATTCAAAATTCCAAAACGCGCCACCATTGGTCGAAAGGAAATGTGACGTCATTTGACACGCCATTCAAATTATCGGCGTCGAAGTTCATACTGTAGTATGAGTGTTACTGCGAAAAATAAATAATTTAAATCTATATTTTCGTGCTTAAAGGTTTTATTAAATGATACAATTGTTTAGGTACCTAATCATTTTCCACTTCAGTTGACTCAAATAAATAACTTTGTTGATAATCAGCAGATATAGAAGATATAAGATGCTATAGAAGTATTATCAGCTGTGTTTTCAGTAAACAATTTTCTTTTTTAAACATAGTCTTACCGGTAAAGTAAAACTATGTAAAATAGTTAGTTTAACTCGTAAAGTAAAAGTATTGTGTGTTGAATGAGGAAATGGAATTAAGTACGGGAGCAGTTAAGGATCCAAATTTACAAATTTATAAAAATACTTTAATTAAAATTATAAATTATGTACGACATATATAACTAAAATGACGACTGCTTGCTCGATGTTAGAATACACGAGTGTCAATTATAT
This sequence comes from Napeogenes sylphis, assembly GCA_959347405.1. NCBI lineage: Eukaryota > Metazoa > Arthropoda > Insecta > Lepidoptera > Nymphalidae > Napeogenes > Napeogenes sylphis. Next base: position 46,798,769 of record OY365776.1, on the reverse strand, counting down.
TTAAAATTAATTATAATAAAATACAATTATGCGAAGTGCAGATTCAGCTTTTTGATTGTTATAATTCCCGGATTCTGATGCAATGGAATGTACATATTGCACCATCGCTTGCTAAGCGGCTCCGGCGATGCATGGGAATATAACTATGGTAACAATGCTACATTTTGTTTTTCAGCAGGTATATTTACATTGACACCTTTACTTCTGTACTTCGGTTTAATATTAACTTGCACAGCTTAGTCACTTGGTAGTCACTTAGTAAAGATAAATTCTTTAATACGCGAAAAGCAAGGCTCTGCCTTGTGATCACATGTGAATCTTTGCCTTTTGACTACGCACATTCTCAATCTCTCAGCTGGTGTTTTTGCCACAAAAATAAATGAGGAACAACTCCTTTCTTCAAACTTAGATAACATTTTTCTCCTTATTGTTTCGTTCTACATAAAAACCATAAAATGTTCGTAAAACCAAAAAAAGAATACTGTTTTTATAGAAATGTATACCAACCTTTTGTAAACTAGGTTAGGTTAATTTTAAACTCAAATTTTCTAATGTTCAATAGCTAATGCAACTTACTATAAATTTAAACTATTAAATAAAACTTATTATAAATAAAGTATACTTACGTAAAATTGATCTTCACAACAATATAAACACAATTTAAGACATATATTATCCCTTTTAATTACCATAGACCATTGTTTTTGTATTTTCGCAGCTCTTGGAATACAAAAAACACTTTATCGGGTGTTTTTCTAATACTATTTTTGCACTCCGATACTATACAATACTTTTAAGATGGTTTTTATCTTCTTCCATGACTTGTAAAGCACTTAAAACTTAAAATATGTATGAAGTGAATTAAAAGTTCATAGTAAACATTGACTGGACGTGTCATTTGACGTCACGCAGGGCGCGCGCAAAATGACGGCGTTGAAACGGCTCAAATTTACTCAATGTTTTAATTTTCACTTTGAAAAAAAAACTAGAATCTTTTCAAGCCTATTTATATTTTTTTCTACGATATAGAGAGGTAAATGATTAATTTACGTCAAATAAAAACATGAATATTACCTATTGTAATAGAAAAATATTAAATTATGAATATAATCTATTATGAATAATATTTATATATATATATATATTTTTTTTTTTTTTTTATACGATCTAGGGCAATGCTTGACTACATTCCACCTGATGGTAAGTGGAATGCAGTCTTAGATGGTAAGGCGCATTGCCCTAGCAACCTATTCACTCTTCTCTTGAAGACACCCACATTATATTTGGCCGGAAATACCGACGCAGGCAAATTGTTCCAGTCCTTCGCTGTACGCACTAAAAATGAGGAAGCAAAGCGCTTCGTTCGGACAGGTGGAATGTCCACAACAAAAGGATGGATACCTGCCGTGCGTCGGGACGTCCGGTGATGGAAGGGGGACGGGGGAACTAAGTCGTGTAGTTCCTGCGCACACTCACCAAAATGTATCCTATAGAATACTGAGAGGCTAGCAATTTTACGCCTGTGTTCAAGGCTTTGGAGGTCGGCTTCGACCAATTCGGGATCGCCTATAAGCCTCTTTGCTCGCCTCTCAATTGAGTCCAGAACCGCAAGATGAGACTTTGCGGCACCAGCAAATATGTGTCCACAGTACTCTACACACGACCGGATCTGTGCTTTGTATAAAACAAGAAGCTGTCCCGGTGTAAAGTACTGCCGAACCTTCGCAAGAACGGCAAGCTTTGCTGCTGCTGCTCTTGCTCTGGACTCAATGAACCGACCAAAGTTGAGGTTCGAGGAAATCTCTAAGCCTAACAACTGAAGCAGGTCACTGTATTCCAAGGATATATTCTGGAAAGTAGGAGCCAAGGTGAAAGGGCTCCTTTTGGCGGTGAATAGACACGTCTGCGTTTTGGTGGCGTTGAACTTGACAAGATTGGCATTGCTCCATGCGGAGACTGCCTGAAGTTTGTCATTCAAACGTTGCACCATGGCTTCTCTTTCAGACTGTACTTGATCTCGACTAGCCCGAGTACTCGGCAGATATCTTTCTACAACTGTGCTGTCGTCTGCATACCCATAGATACCGGGCTTCAACAGATCATTAATGTGCAGCAGAAACAGAGTTGCAGAAAGAACGGACCCCTGAGGCACTCCGGCATTTATTGTCAAGGGTTCCGAGGAACACCCGTCGACAACTACTCGGAGAGATCTGTGGCTCAGAAAGTCCGTTACCCAGCCGATCAGACCAGGAGATATACCGTACGCTGAAAGCTTGCATATAAGGCTCGCATGCCAGACCCTGTCAAATGCCCTCGAGACGTCCAGAGAGACGGCGACCGCTTCTCCGTTCTTCTCGATGGCCTCGCCTAACATGTGAGTAGCATACACTAGGAGGTCCCCAGTAGACCTATTACGGCGAAACCCGTACTGTCGGTCACTGAGGAGATCGTTACCTTCTAGGTATGCTAGTAGGCGCGAGTTCAATACACGCTCCATAATCTTGCAGAGTATGGAGGTGATTGAAATCGGTCTGTAATTGACAGGGTCGGCACGGCTGCCCTTTTTGGGCACGGGTTGCACATTAGCAAGCTTCCAGGATTTCGGCACTATTCCAGTCATGAAAGAGAGGCGATACAGACGTGTCAGTACAGGAGACAACTCAGCTGCGCATGTCTTGAGCAGAATGGCTGGTATACCATCAGGACCACTGGCTTTATTCACATCTAAACGACACAATGTTCTCCATACCTCTTTGTTAGTGATACGGATTTCAGGCATCGAAATACCGCAGTGAGGAAGATGTGCTGGAGAAGCATTGCCAGTGTCTAGATGCGAATTATCAGCAAACAGAGAAGCAAGTACATTCGCTTTCTCTGTTGCTGTGTGGGCCAGGGATCCATCCGGCTTCAGCAGAGCAGGCAGTGAGGGTTGGCAGAAATTCGACTCGATCGCTTTCGCAAGAGACCAGAAAGCTCGACTGCCAGTTGGTCTGGCAGAGAGCTTTTCGCCATTCTTAGCGATACGATCGAGACGAGCCTTCCGCAATGCCTTTTTGTAGGACTTGGCAGCTTGGTTAAAGGCTCTCTTCTTTATACTTACATCCGGAGTTTTGCGGCATCGAGCATCAGCCCAAATGAGGTACGCCGAATGTTTTCGGTCATGTGCATGACGACATTCGGCATTAAACCATGGGCGAGCTTTGCCACCAATGGGTACGTCAGCAAAAGGAATAAAATACTCCATTGCTTGATGCACCACATCGGTTATAGCATCCGCGCAACTCGACGGATCCAAAGAAGAGAAGCATACCTGCCACCAAGGATAAGACGCAAAAAAGTGCCGCATCTCATCCCAATCTGCTGACTTGTATTTCCATACTCGCCTAACACCATGTGGTTCGAAAGCTGGTGGGGAATATGAAAATACAGATTTCACCAGACAGTGATCGGAGGTTCCCAAGGGGGACGTGACCTCTACACGATACCTGTCCGGATGAGTTGTCAGCAGAAGGTCCAGGCAATTGGCTGTATGGCCTACCACATCTGGCACCCTTGTCGCTTGCCTCACCAGCTGAAAGAGGTCCAAGGACAACGCAAAGTTCCGCGCTTCTCTTCCAGCATGGTCGGTCTTCTGGTACGGGAACAGCCAGTCCTGATGACAGGCATTAAAGTCCCCCAGAAAGACGAGCTGCGCCGAAGGGTACTGATACAGAGCCATATCTGCAGCCTCACTGAGATACTCAAATAAACGAGTTGTCTCCTGGTCACCGCTGTGCGAACGATAGACACAGGAATACAGGATTTTTTCGTTTCCTGTGTCCACTAAAACCCATAGGGAAGAAAAAGTGGGGTCTTCAAGGTGACGGAGACGCTGAATACAGAGGTCGTTCCGCGCGTACATACTGACTCCGGCCCGTGAGCGAAAGTTGTGCTCTAACGAGTAACCGGGATAATCCAAGTATGCAGCGCTCAAAGGACATTGTATCTGCGTCTCCGTCAAAAAGAGCAAGTGCGGCTGCTCTGTCTCCAGGTGGTGGTGGACAGCTAAAAGATTTGAGTGCAAACCCCTGATATTAGTGAGGTGCACTTTATATGAGGAGGAGTGCAACCGCTGTGCAACCTTGTTCCTTTTTTTTAACTTTTTCATAAAAAATAAATATAAAAGTGAATAGGGATGGGAAATGGCAGTTGAAGGAGACGGTACGTATCCAACCCGACGTCGAAATTGGTGATGTCTTGCCACTGGGAGGCTAGCCTGGAGACTGCGGGGACGCCCGAACCCCCCCAGGGATCGCCATCGGGCCTCCTCGTCTGGTCGCCAACCAGCACGATGGAGCCACCCTGGGATTTTTCACAGCTGGCGGGGCAGCCTTTCGTGGGTGGCTAACCCACTAATTGGGCCCCCAATTATCTGCGGGCGGCCAGCGGAAAGCCGTCGCTTTGGATCCCGCTACCCTCCTCGACTAGACACCCGACAAAACAAACACCATCCCGACGTCAAACCGGTTCGCCAACGCACCGCAACTGTTCAAACCCATTTCCCATAAACGGCTTCATCGAGCAACGTGCCGGAACACGACTAGGTCGCTTTGCGGCACGACTCTGCCCGATGGGTGGTAATTTTGCTGGCGACCGGATGTTATGGTCTACCACCAAGAAAGATTATATACTATTTTTGTATGATATTTCGCCGATTATTTATAATAAATGTAAATAAAATGAATAAAATTAAAAACTGTTAATCAATAAACCCTTGAGTGATTATCCCCACCTAGCGGTTTCACTTTGTAGAGATATGTTTATATAACAGATCTGGTTATGTTTCCCTAAGGTATAAATAGATGGCGTTGTTACAAAACATTACGAGTACATTTGTTCACAAATTTGTATTATTATTTTCATTTAAACTATTTTATTTGCAAATTGATTCTAAAAGAACAAACTCCAATATCAAATAAATAATAAAGAACTACTAAGCAATATAATATAATACAAAAAACAATAATGATAGAAATGAAAATATATCGCTTGCATTCTATAAGAGAGAGAGAGATAGCAAATCATGTCGTGTCAACTTTTGGTAAGAATTTTTACCGTCTAGCCCCTTTCACAGCGCGCCATAAGGAACTACGTTCCAATAAATATATTGTTTTTATGGGAGCCCTCTAATTTTATCGTTTTTACTATTTATTGTTATAGCGGCAACAGAAATACATCTTCTGTGAAAATTTTAAAACTCTAGCTACCACGGTTCACGAGATACGTTGACACACAGATAGGAAGATATACAGTGAAGTCTTAGTGGTTCCGTTTACCTTTTGGGTACGGAACTCTTATAAAAACATGAATAATAATAGTAAAGTAGTAAACATAATAATAGAAAGATAATTACTCTAAGTAGAAAATAATTAACGTAAGCAAAAAAACTAACTAAATCAACAACAAAGCTGACAGTACTTATCGTAACCTGCTTAAGACTACCCATATCCTACTTAAGATTTTCTTACACAACACATTCAAAAATATGTTAGAGGAAAGCAATTGCCTTAATTAAAAACTAAAAGCAAATTAAATAACTTATTAAAATAAGCTGTTGTTGCGTAAAAAAATAACAAAGAACGCACAAAATGTTATAAATTTATATATGATGAAAATATAACTAAATAGGGTACCTATTCGATAGACAAGACTTTTAGCATTTACTGTCATACAACACGCACCAATTGTTGGTCTCGGATACAGGCTTCAAATTCAGCGTTGCCCAATAATTTGGCCTTCCCGTTTAAAGGGTATTTTAAACTCTGAATAATTTACGCAGAAATCGCTTAATCAGGAGAGATTATAGAGTGTTCTATTTCCTGGCCAGTGCGACATGAATCAATTTCGTTGACTTGTTACATAATGTGTGCACTTAATTTTTTCACACGTTTTATAGATAAATGATTTAAAAGTCAAATCAATATATATATATTTTTAATTTTAACTTTACACTTTACACTATTAAAGTATTGCTAGATTGTAGTATTTTCTCAATTAAGAGAAATGGTTCTCATTCTGGTCGATAATTTCCCTTCAAGAAAACTGTATTACAATCGTCTAATTATCAATTAAGTCAAATCATATTATATGTAAACCAGTCTTTTTAATTATCTATTACATCAGACAATTTATTAAGATCTCAAAGCTTTTAAATTTAAAACTATTTTTTTGTATGCAATTATAAAATGTTGCCAATTCGATTTTCCATTCGATTCGATTCACCAAAAATTGGATTTTTTTGTGTATATTTATCTTTATATATATATTTCTTGTGTGCGTGTGTTTGTCACTGAACTCCTCCCAAACGACTGGACCGATTTTTATGAAATTCTTTGTGTGTGTTCAAGGGGACTTGAGAATTGTTAAGATTCACAATTTGGTCCACTGGAAAATGGTTTTTTGATTAATTTTTAATGTGTAAGTAGGAAGTGATTTTGGAATGTTTCACATTGGTTCCGACGGACTGCGTTACCATGGCAATGTCAAATATTAAATAATATTATATTTTAATTATAGTCTGCCCTGACAGTTGTGGTTGGGATAGAAATGAGAAAAATATTTTAGTACTAGCGGCCCGATACGTGCTTCGCTACGTAAAAAGTGAAATATAAAAAAATATATAGGAACATCAAATTCATTTATTCAAACAAAAAATCTTTATTTACATATTCATACGGTATCGATTGGTCGAATTATGATAAATGTATATGTAATGACGTTAGATATTGTGATAACTTTTTAATATGTATTTTTTTAAGTTTGAATTATTTAAATTAAAGAAGCGTGTACAAGACAACGTCTGTTGGGTCCGCTAGTTATGTTATAATAATATTATGGACTAAAGGAAGAATGTGACAGAGTATGGTCAATCTTTGAAGAACACTAATAAACAATTTTGATAAACATTTCAAAGTCTTCTCATTACAGAAAAGACAATGTTAAACTTTTAATGATTTCCTTTTTGTTGAAAATCTACTTAAATATCGTTTCAGTGATCAAAAGGAAAACAATAAATTACAATATATACTAAAATATTTTAATTATAACATTTACGCTTTTGATATCCCGTCCTAATTTATTATAAAATATTTTTAATATGTTTTAATTAGATATATCTTCAAAATATTCAAATATTTTTTTTTACTAGTTACAATCAACATATATCTATAATGTAGAAAAAAATATACGGGCATTTGTAATTCTTTAATTAATTAATGTGTCCCAATTTTATTACAATGAAATAATTTTGACCTAAAAGTTATAAAGAGCGAAATAATGTGAAGCGTAATAAATACGTAAATTAAGTTTAGGTGTATTAAATTATCTATTATTTATTAACACTTTATTAAACATACAACATAATTGTCAGAGTAGTAGTAGTGTATTATATGCTCTAATATTTTAAAAAACAATTATCGCGTTTAGTCACTTCAGATTGTTCATGAAACTTGTGAGAACTTTGCCTCCGTAAATTGTATAAATTGTTTAAAGTTTTAGACTCACTGACCTCGGTTTACTTGTCAGAGTAACTAAATTGGAGACTGAAGTTACTAAATTGAGATTAGGTTTATCATTTCAATGGATTTTATGGCATTGTTACTGGAAATACATAAGCCCATGTCAATTGAAAGCGTTTTTACTTATAACATTCATTATATTTATATATATTTTTTTTTATTTTTCTTGTTATATATTTCAATCTATACGTAAAATTTTAAATAAGTATTGTTAGTAATATTTATTTATAATAATTTTAATGGTAAAAACATTGGAATTTACATGTTTTAGTTCATAAGTTTCAAGAGTAGCACCACCTACGCATTCAATTATGGAATATTATTTAGTATATATGTTAATTGTTTTAAGAATTAGAAGCATAGGATATTTTAACATAATGTTTAATCTTTTATTAATTATTAGAACTCATTATAAGGTATAAATAATAGCATCTGTAAGTTGTTTATGAAATTGTAAATTACACTCACCTAAATATTATAGTATTAAAGTATTATTAAACGAGTTGTAAGGGCTGCTCTCGCCCATTCTATTACAAGTTGTTGGATATTAAACATTGAATTGCAAGTACTGCGTATTACTGGAACAAGTCCTAACAGTGTGTAACCTTTATTACATTCAACAACAACGAAAAAACGCTGGATAGGAAACTTGTTCAGTAATAGGAGACTTTAAATACCTTTGTAACAATTCAGACATCGTTGCGTTCAATTTAATCAATAAAATAATACATAAGATAGTAGATAACGAATTGTTTTATTTAATTGTATCGTAATTAGACGGCACAGTAAGATATAAAAAAATATATTTATTTCACCTTAGTAGTAGGTTCAATGTGAGGTTGAAATTGTTGAATGGGTACATGTTCAGGTATAACATCTCTAATTATTCACACTAAAACAATGTGTGAAACAACATTAGGCTAATTCTGGGTTATTGCATAGGTGTCAATTATGAGATTTGGATTTTGAAATATTTAAACTCAAGTATTGTAGCTTTTCATTCGTCGTCATCATGATTATGAATTGTTGTAATAACTGTTCTAAAAATTTTCTACGAAACAAAGATGAACAAAGATGAACTGAACAAAGATGAACTGAACGGAATTGAAAAAAATGGGTACTGTGTCCGAAAAAACACCACTAGAGTTGTTACCCTGCCTAACTGTTATTATTTTATGTTTTTAAATATTTTTTTATAGTGATCTATTAGTTTTATTGAATTTTATTAGTTTTATAGCGTACAAGCGGAAATATCTATCTAGGACAGGAGAAAGATAAAATGTTATCTTTGAGGAATTAAAAAAATAAAGGTGTCCATTTCAAAACTGTCAACATCATCTACAACAACTTCGATGATGTTGACTTCGATGATTTTAATTTCTCTAAGAATTCTGCCATATGTTTGCCAACGGACTCAACAATGTTGCGGTGATTTTCATATTATATTCTAGTATACTTACTTTATAGAATATCATATTTTAATATACTTTACGTAAGATGAGAGTTGAAGTAAGTGCAATATATTTATAACTACTGGTGTTATTACAAAAAGAATAATGTTAATAATTGTGGCCTTGTACTATAAAAAAAGTTATAATTTAAAACAATATCTATTATTAAATGTATATAGCTTTATTTAAAACATAATTTGGTTGATTACATATAAAATTTATATATATATTCGTTTATTTTTGATTATTTCTTTGTGGACTACTGAAGTTGCTAAATTGATATTTAGTTATGAAGGTGCCGAGTTAAAGTGATTATTTTCAATTATAAGTGTCTATGTATATTCAAAGTAAAAGATATATCTCTATACAAATCTTAAATTTTCAAATTACGGACTTGACTTGATATTTCAAGCATGTTAAGGAATAAATTGTATAATAAATTTTTGAAATTATTCATAAGTTTTTTGGTTTCGTTAAGCTTTCCTGCCTGTGTTGATGCATTTAGTTTTTTATCTCTATAAAAAAGCTTTGATAATCCTTTATTAATAATCCTTTGTTAAATATGTATAAAAAATCAATATCTAAATTGAAATTTATAAGCACTAAACTTAAACTCACAAAGTTAAATTTTCCATAGTATAACAGAACCGACAGGCGTGATTCGTTTCCAAACTGAGCAGGAAATAGACCACCACTCTGCAATCTGTCCCGGTAAACCGTGTCCGCATAAATTAGCTGTAGTTAAAAGCACCCTTTTATTGGAAGATCCAAATGAATGGGCAGCGCTAGCCAACACTGTTAAATTTCGAACTTGATTCGTCCGAGGCTTATAGTAGGAGCAAGCGCGCTGACCGCAAACATTTAAAATTACGCTTTGATTCATTCACGTGTATAATCGACTTTTGAATGTAATTCTATGGTTAATTTGTTAGGTAAGAGTGCATTGTTTTATATCGACACCACATTTATTAAATTTAAGACATTAACTTAGTAAAATTATACTACAAAAAATAATAGCCTTAAAACAGCTTGTATAAAACACGGTGGTTATTTTATTGTTATTTAGGTTTAGTTATTACTCTCAGCTATGCTGAGCTAATTGTTTATTTATTGGGTTTAAGTTCACAGGAGAACCATTTTGGAATATAAATAAAATAGTAAATAGCTTTTTGTGTTACTTCCTATCGGGGTTTCTTATTGAAATTCTCTTATAGATGATCAAGGTGAAGAAAATTTTATAATTGTGTTTTGCCAGCGAATGAAAATGCCAGAAACCTAGGTACTTTTCTTAAAATTTCTCTAATTTTTAGCTAAAAACCGCACTAATATTTCTAGAAGTCGTTGGCCGAAGGCAGGGTAGGTACATTGTCTGACTACTTAATTAGCTTCGAATTACAGTGCATATACACTGTCGCAAGATCACGATAATTTAACGATAATTAATAACTCAATTGATATCATTGTAACAGTGGGGTGTGAACATCGTGACGTAACGAGTCACGTAATCGGAATCGTTTGGAGGGGCACCGGAGACATTTTAAATATTCGAGAGCATTGAGGCGAGGGAGAATTGATTAGTGAGAGCCTTACAGTTCAGACCCCCCAACGGGACCGGTGGTTCACGGTTTACGCAACTCTGATAAATGTATACCTGATAAGTAATTTGTAATAATTGATTACCTACAATTAATACAAGAATTGTCATATTGTATCTGTGTCTGAGACCTACGCCTCGGATCCTGTACCAGAAGACGCCATCAAGAACGAGCAAGCCACTAATATGACTCTATTGCCGAAAAAAAAAAAAAAAAATATATATATATATATATATATATATATATATATATGTCGGAGAAGCATCATTTGTAGCAGTTTTTGTGGGCGTCATTGGGATAAAGTGTAAGCACTAAAGACAAGATCTCAATTTTACACGTTTATTTAGCATATAGTTCACTTTTAATTTCGAACCGAGCAGCGGGTTCGGGGCTCCGATCTTAGTATCGTCTTTTATTTTACAATAAACCAAATCAATCACTCCATCAATATCTGACCACTTCCAAACATATCGGAAACCCAAATGAGCACAGCGTCGTCCGCATCTCACCTTTTAAAGATGGCGCCTCGACCCCGCTCGAGGCGCGTCCTCTGCTCTGATTGGTCGTTTTGAAAATACTTTTTAATAATATTATAACCTCTTTTTTAAATTGTAAAATAATGAAACAAAACAAATAAAATTAAATAAAGAGGTTTGAAAGCAATTGGAATTTAAACAAATAAAATAATATTCTGGTACGTTCTAATAATAATCAATTCTATTGAATTGACTCGCTCCGACATATATATATATACTAAGCAAGCTACTACTATGCCTCTATTCCCGAAGATGTTTGGACTTCAAAGTATAAAATTTAAATTAGATAAATTATAAACATGAAATAAATTATTTAAAAGTTCATATAAAAACTATTTTAAGAAAGTGTTATAGTTCAAAAAATATTAAAATAGTGTTAGAAAGCACAGGTTTCAATGGAGTCGAAGGCTTTCATGTAATCCACAAATGCTATACATAGCGATAGTTATGATCTTCGGGCTTTTTTATGAGCTACCAAAGAGTATCGATGTGGTCCATGGTGCTGTAGCCTTTTAAAAATCCGGCCTGTTTTGGTGGTTGGAATTCGTCAAGACTAATGGCAAGACGATTAGTCACAGTTAGAGAACAGCTTATAGACTTGACTCAGAAGTGTACATAATCTATTTTATAATGTGTTACAGATGATTTGTCTAAAAAGATTACAATGTATGCCAGTACTAATAATATAACAATAATATACTATTTAACCGTAATAAAGACTACACAATGAATATAAGTAATTAACGCTGTATCGTTAGTTAAATGCATGTTTTCATTATAATAACCGCTTGCAATATGATCTATTTACATTTTATATACTTTTTTATCTGGAATGTATAAGATACTCTTTTTAGAAATCATTGTTTTCACACAACAATCTCATTAAAGTTTGGTAAAATAATATTATTCTACCATTTTTCATGACATCGGCCAACTTACCCAAGCTATAAAACAGATCATTGGAAACCTTATAACCTAGAAATTCGCATCGTTTCTACGATGTAATATTAGGTGCAATCACCTACAAATTGATAGGGTCAGCGGTAACCGATTTTTCACTTCGGTTATTATTAAGATAGAAAAGAAAAATGTTATATATTATATTTATTGATTCGAATAACAATATAATTTTCAAAAACTTAAGGTTCAATCGTATATACATTTCCACTGTACTTATGTAGAATAATTATAACATAACAACACTGTTTTTATATTTTACATGAGCTATGTATATATATATATATATATATACATAAAATTTAGTGAACAATGCAATTATTTCAAATGAAAAATATATGTTTATGTATCACTTAAAATACGACTAGATGCCCGTCTTACATATAATATACTTTGTTATACATTTTTTTATAATTTCATTATGAGTTTATCTAGAAAAAAGATTTTTTAAGTTTATCTAGAAAAAAGATTTTAAAAGATTTTTTTTATTACGTGCTTATTCATTTAATATTTATTAGGAACCAAATACGACAGGAGACTTATCTTACATAACATAATCTCTAACAGTGAACCTTGAAAATTTTGTCGACTTTTTTAGGTTTAAAATTTTTTTTATCCTAAAAATCTAATCGAACCTTATTTCAATATTAAGTTATTAGTTAATTTCAGTGTACAAGATGCTAATTTGTGCATTAAAACACCGCTCAATAAACTTATTTGCACAATTGAAATTCTTGAAGAGATCGAGAGCTAGTGGTTTGTTTGTTTGTAATAGATAATTGATGCTGTTGCACCGGAGAATAGAGGTGAGTGAGTTTGTAAATACAAGTTTGTAGTCAACGTGCTGCTGCAATTTATATTTTAACCAACTTAGGACTGTTTTATTGTTGAAACGTTTCAAATTAAAACCTCTAATCTAGTAATAAATCTCTAATCTTATTAGATTTCTATTGTATTAAACATGAAAACATCATATGTTTATAAATGTTATTCCATTTTCATAAAGCTATACTAGTAAAGCACTAGTTCTAGTTCCACTGGGAAATCTTACTCACGACTTCGCGAAGCGCATGTACCTTATTCTATGGAAATATGCGTTCTGAAAATATGATGTAACCTTCGTTAGTATAAGTTTTGTGAATTTTACTTTGCATAATGTTTAATTTATTTTTAGTGCTTTTACATTATCTTTACTTGTTAAAACACTTTTGTGGCATTAATTTTGAATTATAGATTACATTTTCATAAATATATCGCTAATATATATCAGTAAAAAATTACTTAAAAGATATTTAAAATGGACATTTAAAAAATACGTAAAAATACATATATCAGCCAAAATTCTGCGAAAAGCATTAAAAATACAGCACAGTTTGTGTTTGCTAACTAGCAATTCATACAACCGGCGCGTGCCTCCGCTCCATAAGATCACTGCTCGCAAAACAAACGTTACCGGCTAAATTGTAGTTCTCCATCGTCGGCATTTAAGTTAGGATTCTCCCAAAATGTGCCTGGCGTTTTGCCAACTATGGCATTGCTCATTGCATGACAATCACTTAAAACAAAATGTGCTTACTCTCTTATTTGTAACCGTTAGTACATTATACAATTATTATAAAAATAATACTTTTATAATTTTGTATTATTTATGTCCCTTATTTATACATATTTCCTATATATATGTAATGGTAATGGTATTGATGATAATAATAATAGTTATTTTTATATTTACTATTTAATTATTATCATTTCTATTATTATTAAACATATTTTATAATAATAATTATTAATTTCCCTTTGATTAAATTATTCTATGTATGCCTAGCATCTATAAAAGTGTACTGTGTTGAACCTTCAAAGCCTTTTTAATAAAATAATTTATTTCCTAACGCACTTAGCCATGTCTTGAAGATATACTTATTATGTGAAAGTCGAACACATTTTCCATGCAAAATAACACATATTTCTCAATAAAATTTCTGTCAATGGAGCTGCCGCTTTGTCTTGCTTTCTTTTTCTCATTTTTCTCGTTTGATTTGTGTTTTATGAGTGTTCCGGTGCAGCCTCTACTCTCTATGTGCCCGGGGAAGGTTGGATATCTGTCAAGACTCACCATTTGTTATAGATCTCATTTATGTTTAATACATAGCATAAAACTGTGGTGGTATACAATAAAGAAACTTTATTTTTATTTTATTTGATGTGATATTTGCAAACGAAATGATAAACCTAAAAAGTACCTATCAGAAACAATGTTTTTATATTTATCCCATGATTTTGGTAAAATTATTGATGTTAAAAAAATAAACAGAGATTGTATAATGCAACATACATTTCGTAAACAATTGCATGTTAAAAAACATAGGAAATACTTTGTACGTCAGTGTTATCCATACTCATATTATAAAAAAGAAAGTAACTGTGTCTATCTGTCTGTCTGTTACGCTTTCACGCTTAAACCACTGAACAGATTTTAATGAAACTTAGATAAAGGTAGGTAGATAGGCCACTACTATTAAATATAGAGTTATTTAAATAGTAGTTTTCCCCGGGAAAATTATCCTTTTCCTACAGGAAACGCCGTAAATCGGAAGAACAACACCTCTAATTGTTACGGATACGCTGGCGTCATAATTGGTGATATGTTGATGCAATGTTCTTCTTTAGTAGATCTAAAAAGAGACCCATGTCATTATACATTTATTCGTAGTAGGTAAGCCAAAATAAGGCATTTAAATATTTTAACGATGAATAGTTATTTCCTAACGTTACAATTTAGGAAGGCATATATATTCTTATGAAATATAGTAACTCTATCGTTAAGACTACTGTACTAAGGTAAAATTTGGCGTTTAAAGCATATTGTTTGAATGCATAGTTTAAGGAATACGAGCAAAGAAATATCAACGCAGTTTCGTGCGCCACAGGCCTCAACGTGATTTGCAAACTATAATCCCAACTAATAATATGAGTGTCTAACCTAAACCTATATATGCTAAACCTATAAAAAAGAGAAAAGGGCAACTACAAATTTAATAATACGTGGTTTTTTTGTACTAAATTCGAACATTCTAAATTACCAATATCTTTATTTATTAATTTTTAATAACTACTAAGTAATAGTTTTTTTTTCAATTTTAAGGGTCTAAAGACATGGATTGAAATTTTATAAAGTTTAGTAGGCTCACATAGTTTTTGTAGTTTTGGACCAAAGATGGCTTTGAAACAGTTTATTATGAGATATTGTGAAAAAAATGTTAAAGATATTTTAAGTATTTCTAGTATTTCTACGGCTTAGCTCGTTTCCTGGCAATAATATAATAGGGACAACAAATACAAGAAATATATCATTTCGTCTTTTTCGTTCAAAAGTCACTTAGAAGTTCTTAACAATAGTGTATTCAAATAATTTCCATTATATTACCCTTTGATTCTTGTTTACGCATATTTTTTATAAACAAAATGTTTTATATGATTCTTTTCAGCGAGAATACATTTTCGTTTTTAGCAAGTTGTTTAATGCAAGTTTCTAAGAATAAAGTTTTGCAAGTTAATTCATGTAAAGGCTACAAAGTTATGCCTACCCAAAAGTTTAGGACTCGCTCTTGAAACTTAAAATGTTTCTGATAGTAGAAGTACAAGCTGAGCGATGGTAAAACATATATATTCTACAAAGGTTCTTCGATACTTCGGTCCTTTTTGTTTACTAAAATTGATTGACAAAAAGGCAAATATCTAATTTTAAAAATATTTTTAAAGAGCATTTTTTTTTTTAATTATTATCATATATTTAATATGTGACACTGGAGTTGTAGATGTAAATTCTAAAATTCTGTAACAATACAAGTTGCCTTTGTTTAGTAATGGTTCTATCTCTTTTTTAAAAACCCGACTCAAAAAAAGAGGTGTTATAAGTTTGACCTGTGTCTGTATGCGGCATCATAGCAGCCAAAAGTATGACTTTGATTTCGGTTATTTTAATCGAAAGCTTGGTTCGTCGAGATGGTTCTTAGCTATGTTTGGATGAAATAGAAACAGTCGTCTACAAGATATCGAGGTTTCATTGGTGCGGGTGAACGGATTTTTTGTATTATAAATATATTGATAGAAATACTTAAACAAGTGAAAATTTGTGTGTCCGTAGGTTCATTCAGTATAATAATGAAACCAGTAACAAAATTTTAAAAAGCAAAAAAAATATATATTTAAAATCCTTTTATAAAAAGACCTTTTTATAAAAAGACCTCTATAAGGAATAAAAATAATATTATTATGTACTTATTGAAGTTGTTGCGTCTATTTGTTCGTTTGCCACCCTATTATACAAATAAAATAAAATAAATTTAACTTAAAATTATTGTATTTTACTTAACAACAATAGAATTCTTGAAATAAAGATAATTAATCAGGTATCGAAAATATTTTATATCTTTTATGAAGATAAATATATGTAACATTTAGATAAAAATTGAGATAGATGCCGCAGAAGGATAGACGCCTCGTTTGATAACCCAATTTACAAAAACAAAACAGCGAATGCTTTTTTAATACATACCTAAATGAAATGTAAACTGTTGTGCTGTGTTGTAAGTTGAAAACTTACATCATATTTTAATGATTAAATACATTCATAGCGGATGTGAAAAACTCTTAAAATTTTCAAACGTTAATATTCACTGTTCCATATCTTTTTCAGTGGTAATTAATGGTATTAATTATAGATTATTAACAAAAACATATTCGTTCATTGAGAACACATTTAGAAGTCAATCATCAAAATCAAAATTATACTTTACTGTGAACATATGTATCTTAAAAATACATATGTTCTATAATTCAATTTTTTTACAATCCCTTTAAAATATTGAAGATTTTACATATACATATATAAACTTTTAAAAAGTTTGATTTAGTAATTATTTGATGAATTAAGGCATTGGAATACAAAGTAAAATATGCTTTTAAAAGTTTGAAGTTTATTCATTTCATTATATATAAGAAAATAACGATAATAATTAACACTCCATTCGTCATTAATACCTACGTCAGAACGTAAATTCAATTAAATTTACTGAATATACATCGGTTATACAAATACAAACGCACACCACACATAAATACATACACGCACTAAGACATAACAGAACTTGGAGAAGATACTGAAGCCATTAATTTATCAGTTATGCTAGAGGAACGCAGGAGCACTGAATCCTTTTTCTACTACGAATCATTGTTTAAATGATTGATGATTTTTTTTATGAACGATAAGCAGTATTTAAAAAAAAAAAAAAGTCTTAATAAAAATGCTACTTTTCCCAGTTTCGTTACAAACTGAAAATTAATTAAACACTGACTATATATATTTAAACTATTTCTTAGTTAGTTAAATTAAAACATTTTGAAAAAATAACGTTGTGCAGTTTTTAAAAAGATTAAAATTGATCAAGTGCATCATCGGTGAATACGAGACAAATACCATAACTTTAATTAAAAGTATAAAAAATATTACATATATATTTATCCGGCTGTATTGCTGTATTCAAGTAAATTAATTCGGAACTTGCCCGATAAGTTTCGAACCCATTTAGGTTCCTATTCGTGAGCTCAAATCATGGCTCGACTCGAAATGCGTGAGAACTAGTCGGGCGACTGTCTATTTTTGACTAATTTTTTGTAATGCTCGATAAACATATTTTTAATAGTCATCGCTTACGACAGTTTAAATATGAAAAAAAAAACATTTTGTTAAAAAATGATCACAACAACCAACGATATTATTTGTATATACCTACCTATAATTGAATAATTAAGAAAAGGATAAAAATTCATGCAGTATTGTATAAGCCTACAAAAATGAAGACCAAAAGTCAACACTGATCACTTAACTTACAATTTAGTCGTTTTAATTTATAGTTTTAAGAACGTTTTTATTTCCTTTATGTATTTTATATCATTTGAAGTTCCAATTACATCCAGTTCTAATTATATGTTCCAATTATATGGTGCAATACCAAACGCTGAACTTTGTCCTTTCATAATATTGTATAGCTTTACGCATTTTGCTGCAGAAATTTTCTCGGATTTCAATACTCATACTACTACAGTTCAAATGTATTAATTAAAGGCAATAAAATTAATGTTACACTGAATATTGAGTAATTAATATTCAGAGTCTTATACATCAATTTTCAGAATATAATTTGAAGAGATGTTAGAGAATACACATAAAACAATCTCAACACCGATATGAGATACCAAGTTATTCTGAATCTGTGTAATATATATTTATTTAAAAAAAACTAGCTGAAATGTAATGCAGTAAGCATATTATATATAGTTTTTTTTAAATCGTGTAGTAATCGTATTGAGTTTCAATGCACATCAATAATATTTGGAACAAAAACTCAGATACGGAAATTTGACCCAATAAAATTTATGGTTCAATTTTACAATAACCATTATCTTAATAAAAACCCATTTAAGATACTTATAAAACGTAAAAGCACTGGAACACGATCGACACCATATTTTTCACATTTGTAGTTATTAGAACTTGACCTTAATTCATGACTTGAATGTACAATTCTGAAGTAGTAAGGTTAAAAGTGATAAGGTAAAAAAATACGCATAACTTGCTGGTTGTCTTCCATTAATTTTTCCTTTGGAACTGTGAACTAGAAACAAACGTTTCACAATTGAAATTTTTTATTTATTTATAAATTTTCAAATTAAAAATTTTTATATACATAAAAAAAACATTACTATTATAAATAACAACTATTTATAAATTTTTCTATATATAAAAAAACACCTTTTGAAAGTAAAAAGATTACTTTTAATTTTCAGCATCCACTGATGCTAAAGTTTTCATTAGTAAGGTTCATATTATTGATGAAATTGTAATAGGTTTAAGTGTTTCTATTTATAACGATATTTAACATTTGCAGAGAATAACCGTTGTATATAGACCTCCCACATAACTTTTAAACAACATACATAACTGTATAAATATCCTCCAGGAATAACATTATTCAAAACTATTTCAACGAGCATATAATTATATATAGTTAAAATCAGTAATTACGTTGTTCTTACTTGCCTGATAAATATTTCCTGGCCTTGTAGCTATGAAATTTTCTCTGACATTATATTTAAATTATTGATTCTTACACATTTCTGTATTTCGAGTTAGTGGCAGGATATATTTATTTATTAATGTGCGTTACAATATCATATCTGTTATGTTTATAAGTATCTAAGTATACACAGCGTAATATTTTTTTAAATCGGAACATTTTTCCTGATACTTTTTTACACAGGTGTATAAAAATATAAATCTTAAATGATGTCTCTTTACATTTACTTACCCAATCGCCAAATATATTATATAGTATATAGTATATAGTATGAATTACTTTGTGTCAAAGCTTTTAAAAGAAGTGAAAGTTCAATTAAAACTTATATTTTTAAAACGTATTTTAATATAAAAATTTAATTGTTATTTTGCCGTTCTACTTTCAAGCAGTGTTTTTTACGAAATATATTTGTGTTATATCCTATTTTATCCTATTTTTCATTTAAATATAACTGGAAAATAAAAAATGTTAGTATTTTCTAAGACTTTCACGAGTACTACACATTGAAATAAAACTATTTTTACGGATTTAACTCGCGTATATTGAATAAAATTTTAAATTTACATTTTAAATCTAACCCGACGTTTCGAATGCTTTCCAGCAATCGTGTTCACGGTAAGACGAGATGGAGGTGTCTGTCAGTAAGTCAGTTAATTAGTCATCTACCTCCAACGGTTTCTAAGCTTCCGGGCGTACAGTTCAGGATTCACACAAAACGCACTAACAGTATCTTGAGGTCTTACAGTGCAGTCACAGACATGGGATTTTATATTTTTCAAAAGTGTGTTAAAAGTGGATGGGTGTTAGATAATCCCCAACCATCTTCTCTATTAAAATTAGGATGTTTTTTAATTTTAATAGCCTCACGAACCATTCTTGGAATGTAACGTTGTTCTTTAGCGAGGATTTTAGGTTCATCAAATCTTATATAATGATTGGGCTTGTCTATGGTATGTTCATACACTGCAGACTTCGATGTACGCCTATGCTTGATATCCGATACGTGTTCCTTTACTCTTTTACCGACGCTCCTCTTTGTTTGACCTATGTATGACAAGCCACAATCACAGTCAAGTTTATATACTCCAGTACATTGTAAAGGAATATTACTTTTGATAAGTCTCAAGAATTAGCTCACTTTCCTTTGAGGTTTGTAGATAGTTCTAATAGAAACCTTTTTTAAGATGTTGCCGATTCTGTCAGTAACTCCTTTCACATATGGTAGTAGGGCTGATTGACGCTCAACTGTGGGTGGCTTGATGTGGTTTCTGCGACGCTGGCGGGGTATAGGCAGGTGGTTGTTTAAACAAGGCATACTTGACATGCTGCAGCTCGCCCTCTAGATGTTCAGCGTCACATATGTGTTGTGCTCTCTGAAGCAAAGATTTGCCAACGGTAGCTAACTGGCTAGGGTGGTGGTGTGATTTACCATTAAGGTACCTATCTATATGTGAGGGTTTCCTATAAACAGTGTGTCCTAATGTATTCTTGTCAGAATGTCAGGATTCTTGATAATAAGAATATCAAGGAAAGCTAAAGTATTATTTGACTGTAGTTCCATTGTAAATTGTATTTTATTGTTAATGGAATTAAGGTGTTCTAGAAAAGCAGATGTTTGATTTATAGGTAGTATTGTGAAGGTGTCATCTACGTACTATTTAAAGATTTTCGGTATAGCGGGTGCAGAGGACAGGGCTCTCGCCTCAAAGTGCTCCATGTAGATATCGACAACAACAGGGGAGACCGGAAAACCCATTGCCACTCCATCAACTTGTACATAGAATTTATCCTTCCAAAACAAGTAGCCAGATGTTAAGCAATGTTTCAGTCGTTCTGCAAATTCTACAGTTGATATCCTCTTTTTTTCAAGCTTTCTCTTGACAATTACAGTGCAGTCAATCAGTTAATATAAATTTGCTCGTATTCATTTGAGTGATAGAATATAATTATTGGTTTAAGGTTTGGTTAATTAGCTGTTCAGAGCGGCTTCGCCCGCGCTATAAAGGAAAAAAAGCCATGTTATGAAGACCAAAAGGTTTTTACACTTAGTTATTCAGGTAAAGTACTTTATTAGGGTTATCTTTTGCCCGTGACTGCGTCCACAGAGACTGAAAAATATATTTATATAGCTTATGATCGTAGTCATAAAGAATCAAGGGAAACAGCTAGTGATAATATAAATCCCTTCATCATAGTGTTATTACTGATTGTAAATCATTTTACACGTACAACGGTCGGCCCTCGACGCAACGATTATAAGTAAATAATAATATTATTATTATTCTTTTTAGAGGTCTTTTTGTATTTAATTATTGGTATCATTAAAAGAGTATCTATGGAGCTTTTTTGATTCTATCTTCTTTTTCTTCTGCTCAATTGACTTTCAATGAAATCATGCATTTATAATCTGACTTTTAATAAGTGCAATATGTGCTTATTTAAAATATAAACCTTTGCCTTTGGATAACAAGTCACTTATAAATTTATTACAATAATAGTTTAAATATTTACTACCTTTACCTTTTTAATCATATAGTTGTGAGGTAACAGCTACTGTCATTGAAAAGCCGCGTTGATCAAAGTAAATTTTCCTTACTAGCAGTAGTAGTATTAAAAACATATTTCACCCTTTTCATCGAACAGTTATTTATTAGGAGTAGTTTTTAACAATATAATACTCATACAATTTATATGACATTAGCATTCAGTTTTGGTGTAAGTAATTTTATTATAAATAAAATAATATTAGTTGTATATGCAATTGGTACTTTTAAAAAGTATGTATTCGTATTCAGAAAGTTGTGAAGAAAAGTTCTTAAATAAAATTGCAATGTTAATAAATGTAAAGGCTTGAAATTATGCCTCCTAAAAGTTTAGGTCTAGCTTTGAAACTTAAAATAGTTCTGATAGTCAAAGTAAAAGTTAAGCTGTCGTTAAACAAAACTACTAACTACTGCTACTAATTTTCTTTTTTATGTTTCCAATAAAATGAACTTCAATATAATTGATATATTTTTAAAAAATATACGTTTAACAGAAGAATGTGATTTGATATATTTGATAGTTTTGTAAGGTAATTTTCTTTATTTTTACAATTTGTTAATTCATACATTATAAATAAAAAAAAAACTTCTCAACCAACAACGATTAGTTCATTTAATTTAATATTCAAAACATGACTCAAATATTTCGGTGAAATACATTAACCTTAATTAACAATTAAAAAAGGCAAATAGCCTTTGAATAAAATTTGTAAACAAAAATATTGTTTTGAAATACAAAATTAGTGTAACTATACCTTATTACTTACTAAAGAAATGAACATATAGCAGGACATATATCTTAAGACTAAGAAAAAACCATTTGTGCTATTTTCTAAAATGATACACAATAGAAAATATATTAAAAATAGTAGTTGTTACGAGAATTGGGCCTTTTGTTGGTTTATAATTTAATTAAGCAATAATATATTCATATTATTGCTCAATTAAATCACGGAATAAATATATCTTTTTTTGTTGTTTCTTGCCGGTTCCTCTCCGTTGTTGATGGTAAAGTCATTGCTTAGAATATTATTCTTAAAGAAAGTGTGATCTATCAGGATTTATTCATATTCATCACTACATAAAACGTGCGATTGACATTCACTCATGCGAATCGTCTAGTGCCTTTATACAGAGACAATAACCATTATATCTTGAGATCTCATATAGCTCATATGGGATGAAGCAGCCCATGATTAATTATTAATATTTTGGATATATTATGATACAAAGTTTTATTTGTGTTTATTAATATACAGTAATTCTAGAATATTTTTGTGTTATTATCAAGAAACTAAAGACGACCCAGAACAAATAGTAACAATATTAAGTGTTTTCCTCAGATTCACTGTAGATATTCCTAAATCAAAAAGTATACAAAGTATAAACACTGTTAAAGATAAACATAACAAATATTGAAATTAAACTATTTTTACGGATTTAACTCGCGTATATTGAATTAAATTTTAAATTTACATTTTAAATCTAACCCTACGTTTCGAATGCTTTGCAGCAATCGTGTTCACGGTAAGACGAGATGGAGGTGTCTGTCAGTAAGTCAGTTAATTAGTCATCTACCTCCAACGGTTTCTAAGCTTCCGGGCGTACAGTTCAGGATTCACACAAAACGCACTAACAGTATCTTGAGGTCTTACAGTGCAGTCACAGACATGGGATTTTATATTTTTCAAAAGTGTGTTAAAAGTGGATGGGTGTTAGATAATCCCCAACCATCTTCTCTATTAAAATTAGGATGTTTTTTTATTTCAATAGCCTCACGAACCATTCTTGGAATGTAACGTTGTTCTTTAGCGAGGATTTTAGGTTTATCAAATCTTATATAATGATTGGGCTTGTCTATGGTATGTTCACACACTGCAGACTTCGATGTACGCCTATGCTTGATATCCGATATATATTCGTTAACTCTTTTACCGATGCTCCTCTTTGTTTGACCTATGTATGACAAGCCACATCCTAATTTTAACAGAGAAGATGGTTGGGGATTATCTAATACCCACCCACTTTTAACACACTTTTGAAAAATATAAAATCCCATGTCTGTGACCGCACTGTAAGACCTCAAGATACTGTTAGTGCGTTTTGTGTGAATCCTGAACTGTACGCCCGGAAGCTTAGAAACCGTTGGAGGTAGATGACTAATTAACTGACTTACTGACAGACACCTCCATCTAGTCTTACCGTGAACACGATTGCTGGAAAGCATTCGAAACGTCGGGTTAGATTTAAAATGTAAATTTAAAATTTAATTCAATATACGCGAGTTAAATCCGTAAAAATAGTTTTATTTCAATGTGTAGTACTCGTGAAAACCTCAGATAACAAATATAATTAATCAAAAGAATTCTGTTCACTTTACAATATATGCAGGATATAAATACTTGTAAAACAATTAAATATGATCCAGGAATAAAATAAGTTCAAAATCGTATAACTATTCTATCAATATAATCGAAAAATAAATTGGGGTTCACTCGCGCATCACAACCACCAACTAACCATGACCGTAAATGGCAGATAATCTTTGAACTCCAACAACAGAAATAGTGAAATTTATTAAAGCTACGAATACATGTGAAGCTGTAGCACCTAAGAAATTAAGTCATTTTCTTATTTTAAACGCACACTGCAAGATAATAACAATAACATTTCGAATAACAAACGTCATGCATCTGCAATATCTAAATCGTTGACAATCAATCAATTAATTATTGTAGCAAGGTGGGATCAAATCGAGCAGATGAAGAGATACGTTTCCGCTACGAGATCTACCCTAATATAAAAAAAACGAGTGATAAAGAATACTTCCCTACCCGCTGATACAAGTCATTTGTTAGATTTTATGATGAACCGTTGGAAGAATTCTAGGAAAGAAAACACTTAATATTTTCTCAACGGAACCAAGAGTTGAATTGAATTATAACGTCGTACGAACCCTTAATTGGTTTAGCCTACAGAAACCAACCTCTGAATTAAAGAAGGGATTAATTACATAATATTATGATTATGACACGTGAGAATTTATTTATTTCTAACAGTACCCGCCAGCTATAAATTAAATAACTATTGTATAACTGCAACTAATTTTATTATTTGATTCAAAAAATACTGTAATACAATTTAAAGCCTGCGATACATTAAATAACATTTTTTACATTTTATCAAACTTTTTTTCCCGAATATAATTTAAAAGTATGTCCAATCAACATTAATTTAGCTAAATTAAAGCAATGCTTCCTTCATAGGATATCATTCAGATCTTGGTTTTAACATTATTGCCACTTTTCACGGTTATTTTAAAAACACGTCCAAATTTATGATATATGTTACTGCAATTACTAATAATATCAATTTTAAAGATATATCTACTTAAAAAATATGTAATAATTATTCTACTTGTATATTGCCTTGTAGAACTTTTAAGTATTTTTATTTAAATATTTTTCTAATTTATATTATTTAGCACATAAATATATATGGAAGGCAAACAGAGCAGCGTCTTGCATACGACAGTGGCTCACATACGTAGGATGGCAAGGGGCTGATCACAAAATGGAAAGCGTCCTTGGAACTGAAAGGATAATGAGAGGATCAATCACCATCTCTGTCAGGGACTGTGAGATCCACTCAAAAAGATCCCTAAGATATTTAGGGGTCCAGATCGACGGACTGGAATTCGGGTCGAAACGGGTTTTGTGAACACCTTCGAATCGTCAGTCAGCGGGCATCCCAGGAGGTGAATGCGCTTTCCTGAATAATTCTAAACACAGGAGGACCACGAAAGAGCCGAAGACAGCTGCTTTCTACGGTCTGCAGCTCAATTCTTCTCTACTGCTTCCTTCGCTCGCCAGATGATTAGCGTCTACAGAAGAAGTGCACTGCGCGTCGCATGCGCATACCGCACAGTGTCCTATGATGCTGTGTGTGTAGTGGCTGGTGTGTGTGTGTGTAGTGGCTGGTCCTGCCAATCGACATCTTGGCGGATGAGCGACGGAGAGTCTACTTGCGTAGAAAAAGTGAGGCTGAAGACACCACGCCAATTCCACAAGAAGAAAGAGGCAACTCGATGGAGAAGTGGCAAAAAAATTGGGAATCCTCGCAAAACGGAAGGTGGACATACCGCCTGAGTCCACACATCGCGACATGGATCAACAGGAAGCACGGAGAATTAGACTTTTATGTCACGCAGTTGCTAACTGGCCATGGCAACTTCCGAGCATACCTAAACTTGGACTTTGAACCACCATGTTCAAGTTGCTAAGATGAGGACGAAACAGCGGAGAACAGCTTCTTCTCGTGTCCTCGTTTTATTGCAGAGAGAGCAGAAATGAAAGCAGGATGAGATTCTCCAGTGTCATGGTACGCCAAAAAACTTCGTCGGCTTGATGGTCCGCAGTGAGGTAAATTGGACGTTTTGGCCGATGCAGCGGCCAAAACGATGAAAACTCTCCACTCTACAGAGAGATCGACCAAAGAGACGCCCATAGAAAAATTTAGTGAAGTAGGCAGATGTTAGTAAGTCGTCCCCGGGCGAAGTAATACCTGACGGCGGTTCCGCGCGTTGTACAATGAAGTATTCTCAAGAGTTTATGGTTTTAGCGGGTATGTTCTAGACGCAGTCTAGTCCGAGCCACCGCACCGTGCCGGAAGACTAAAGACTTTCCAGTCAGTGCGTAATAGCATTTCCCCCTCTTAATCACAATATATTTATTATTTAAAAGATTACATTATATATATATATATATATATATATACAGGGTTATTTTTAATTAGTTGAGCACCTTTTGCAGGCAGCCTCTCTACATCAATCCCAACAACATTTGTTCTACGACTTTTAACTCAGAATAAACGAAACAAAAAAATTTTTGCTCCCTCGATTATTTATTACTCTGTATTTTGTAAGCAGTCTAAAGTATAGGTCGCGGCAGTCTAGCGAAACTCAGAAACTGCTAAACGCGCGCGCCAGCTTTTTTCGTATAGCTTCATCTCTTTTACACCATGTTGCTATGGAAATACTAAATAATCAAAATGACAAGTATGTGGATTACAAAACACAATTTAAATTAACCAAAAATAAAATTATCGGATTAGAGTTTTATAATTAAATAATGAATTGTAATTACATACTGGACAATACGATTTTATGGACTTGCTATTGAAACTAATAAATAAATTCAAGATTATAACATGAAGAAGAAATTATGAAATGTAATTCATAATATTTTTAAAATACATTGATTGTCCGAAATAGAAGAAGTAAGAATGAAAAGAAATACGAGTTTTGGCTGAGAAATGGAGCATTGGGGTCCTGATCTTTACAAGGTCTGTTTTGCTATACCTAGAACGAACAACAACTCGAAACAGCAGAAACCATAATGAAGAATAATTTTATTTGTGATACAGTGACGATCCAACATGTTAAAAAGAATAAAGTTATTATTTTTAAAGTGGATTGTGTACATTTGTCTGTTTTTATGGTACTTATGTGTTTCTTCTATGAGAATATTATACGTCAGAAACAGTCGATTCACTTCTTACGTTTTAATTAATTAATATTACTGAAAATTATGACGTTTTTCTGTTACGCGCCATCTTTATTTCTAAGTCACATTTAAAAGAGAATGTGAATTATATTTACACGTCATAAAGAAGTTTCACTAGACTAAAGTTTTCGTTTTTTCAGTTTTATTAATATCATAAACGAGGAAAGGCCAATTTAGACGTAATTTAAATAAACTTCCTATTATTCCTCCTGGTGTTTCTTAATATTTTATTACAAGATGGAGCCATTTTAAATACTGTTACTATTTTACGGTGATGTTTTTAATTAATGGTAACACCAACAGTTGGTGTCAATACCAACCAAATGTCAAGTAATTTGTAATTTGATATTATTATCTTTGTTATTTGATAATTGATATTTCATTTGTCTCTTGAGATTTATGGTGATGAAAATGTGTAGTATTACTGATATTTTATATTAACTACCTGGATTGTTTCTGTATACCGACGCTTCTATTTGTGACTGACTGCAATTTCTAGGAACTTCGTAAAGAAATTCGTAAGTAACTTATTGTTTTATTGTCATGATATAAATATTAACAAACGAGATAATATGATATATATAAAGTAAGTTAAAGAGAAGTTATTGTTTTGTAAAAATAATATTTATTTGGTTTCTTTACAGTGCCCTTATTTCATGAACCAAATAAAAATATTGAGACATTCAACTCGTGGACAACTTCTATTGGAGATTTTGTTTTTTCATTAGATTCTTAAACAGTTAGACAATATGTGTTTCGACTATTGTAGAAAATATTTTAATAAATAAAAGTGGAAAACGATGCTATTTTTTATTACACCTTAGAAAATGATCAAGTTCTAACGTGCATAGCCGCCGCTGCGTCACCCCGTTACCCCGCGCCCCGATGCACGTGGCCTTGGCACATATTTTGACAAGTTGCGTGGCCTCTCTTTGCTCAAGTTTAATGCACGTTCAGAGGCAATAAATAAATTTTGTATGGGAAAAACTAAATTTTTAAAACTATTAATTTTAAAAAGTCGTAGAACAAATGTTGTTAGGATTGATGTAGAGGGGCTGCCTGCAAAAGGTGCTCAACTAATTACAAATAACCCTGTATAATGTAATCTTTTAATTATTTCGTCCATTCAAATTATATCAAATTGTTCACCTACTTTAAATAATAAATTTATTCTTATTATCATCAGCGGTCCCATCCTGTATAAGTTTATTTCCAATATACTGAGGACACAAGTGTTTTTTAATCAACATTTTATTTTAATCTCTAATAGAGACAAATCACTTATATATTTTTTTAACCGGACGTAAGCTAAAACAATTCTTAAACATTTATTTATTCTGTAATTCAAAATTCTTCTAAAACATTTTAAAATATTCGAGATTTGACCTACATAGAAACTTGAAAACTTTTAAATTTGTAACTTTTTGGTTTATTACGGCATTGAAATTCGAAGTAAAGAAGGCTTTTTAAACTTTGAAACTCTTATATTCAAAAGAAAAACAAAACAATAAAATATTATGTACAAACATAAATAGAAATATATATCACTTCGCTATACATGTCATGACATGAGAGGCCATGTAATCGAAACGAATTCGCAAGTAATGTATAATATACCATTAACATTTACTGAAGAAAACAGAAGCTCTAAATACTTTCCTTTATTTTGTAATTAAACTTTTGTGAAACACGATAACTTTTAACTGGCTCACGAAAATTAAGAAAGGAAATTTGAATAGTGAACTGTTAACGCCACGAGTCCGCCATTCTTCTAGATAATGTTAAAAAGAACCCGAATTGGTTCGAAACTAGTCTTACAAAATTTCGATTAACTTAAGTCAACTTAGCACAGGCCGGTAAAATATATATTTCATATACTTTCCTTATATTCCAAATAATTTAATAAGTTACTCTAATAAGTTTTCATGAACACTAATCAATAATTTGTAAAGATATCAATGCAAAATATACAAATCATATATGAGACATATTACTTATATAAATAATATTGTATTAAAAACAATAAAACTAAAATTAAACCAACAATTTAAATTTATAACGTGAATAAAAATTTCCAGAATAAAAAATCTTTGTTTTCTTCCACAAAGTTATAAGAGATTTGTATAAATTCATTCATTGTATCACATCGTAGTTGGATGACAAAGAAATATCATAAATTAAATTAGTATTTTTACAATTATCGTTATATTTTAGTTTTCTTATTTTTAAAAGGTATAATAACTGTTAATTCAGTTTAAACTAAAATTAAAAATAAGTTTATATCATTACTAAATAAATTAAAACATAACAGAAACCTTAAATCAAAAGCATTGTTTTAGTTCGACTAACGCAAATTAATTATTTAGACAGACAACGACTAATAACGGCTAATAAAGAAAAAATAGAATCCCAAAAGTTTACTTTTATGAACTTTAAACGAAATTACGATATGATTACAGTATTGACACCGTAATCATATCGTTATTTCGTTTAAAGCGGGTTTTGTCTTTAATGTAATAATACTACCTGATTTAAATAAAGTTATTATAATAATACTTATGATAGAGTTCTAGTAAGACTCTTACCAATAAGTATAATCGCAATAGCTTGAATTTGGTCACTTTATGTTAACTGGAGACTGAAGTAGTAAAAATTACTATTCGATCACATTTAGAATACTGCTTTCTGGTTTATTTTGCATATATTTATAGTATAATAGGAATATCGTCGGTGCAATTACAAACGTCAAAATTTGATTTTTATCATTATTTAGACATAGTTGAATTATAAAGCGAAATGATATTTGAATAATGATATTTGCGTGTAGTTGTCTACAATGTAATATTTTAAACAATGTATTAGTTAAAAAGGACAGGAAAATAATGAATAAAATATCATTTAGTAAGTAACCTCATTTTCACTGTGTTTATTATTTGCAATGAAGATAATACGTTCCAATTAATTAGAATGCCAAGTATTATAGTATTTATAATTGTTTTATTATTATCAGGGGTAATAATATACAAATCTCTTTTTAAGCTGTAAATTGCGTCAGATTAAACAGAATCACGTGCATGGGAATTGTCTGTTCAGAGTCATATGATAAACATCCAGTAAGTTACTAAGAGTTACTAAGTTGTTCTTAAGTGTACTGCGTAATATACTACTTAAAAGTTTTAAATTAATTGTATAGTTAAATGAAAGATGTTTGTGATTTAAAGTTTAAAATTTCAGTGTCAAAAATGTATTGATCTGAATAAAAAAAATTGGTTTAGCTTTATATTTTAAACCATATTTTAGGATATTGAGGTAATAGCATTGTCCTCGGATTGCTGTTAGAATAGTTAAATGCCTCTGTTTATATGTTTATTATCTACTACAAAAGTATACAACAGATGCGTGGAGATACAGAGAGAGTGATCTATCTCGATTATTTATTTCTATTCACCAGATCATTAAACGCGTGATGAACATTCGATTATTCATCCTGATGAGTGACTTTATAGAGACAATAACCATTACATCAGAAGCACCAAAATAGTTCATAGAGTTTAATGCAGTGCTTCATAAATTATTATTATTGCTGTTTCATTAAAACTAAAGTCAGCCAACGGTTATATTCTTGTAAATAAAAAGTAATTATTTTAGCATTTCATTTCTCTAGGTCCTATGGAAATGAAGAAGAATTATTTTATAGTAATATTTATGTCTTAAGATGATGCTTACTCTTTGTTAATTTTTGAAAGTGTTGCATACTTCAATTTGTGTGTAAATCAGAAATTCTGTAAGTATCAAAAGGAAACCTTCGGGACTCGAATTTGTTGTACAGATTTTTTTTAGTATAAAATTAACATCCATTCACTATAAAATACTCATAGTTTAAGATTTATGTTTGTACATTTATGATCAAAGCCTTGATACAATTTTATTAATAATCATGAATCTTTGAGATTTTTAGGTACTCATTAAAGTTAATAGTTACGTCCGAAACGCAATTTCTTGTTTCAACGTATATTAATTAAAATCTAACGATTAACCAAATTATATATATTTGTTTGTTGTAAAAATGTAAGTGGAGGATATCATCACGAACTCCTTTTTTAATATATTTTAATGTGAAGAATCTTCATGGATACACACCTCCAACGAGGGGATGATGGAGGTGGTTATGTGATACTCCTACTCACTAAACCTGACGGTTGCCGCCGCCGTCATAATCATCACGGACTCCTGATGTAACTACATCAGTTGATATCAACAGCAATAAATAATCCTATTTATTTTTATTAAAACTATGGATGTGTAGTAAATTGAAAAAAAATATTTTACTTATTCGCTCTAGTTCCAATTCTAATATTCATGTTTTATTTTTTCTTTTACATTTTTTTGTACAAATCCCAAAAAGACCCTCACAAATAATCTGCCGAATTTGGTATAAATAAAACCAATTAAAGACAGTGCAAGGAATTATTTAATCGAATAATACTATAACGCTTATAGATATGCAAAACCAATCGTGCTTGCGTGATGTAAAGTACAAGTAACGCCATCATTTATGATCATAAATGTACAAACATAAATCTTAAACTATGAGTATTTTATAGTGAATGGATGTTAATAATAACACTTAAATTACATTATGTTCACCATTTTTTTGTTTATTGTGCTTACTTTTACTTTTAGCGATTAAATGCTAAGTGTAGCTTTACAAAAGCCACGACATTTTTCATTTTGTGTAAAAGCTTTAACAAAAACTGAGAGTTCAATTAAAACTTATCTTTTTACAACGTTTTAATAAGGAAAGTTGATTGTTCTATTTTCATATTTCAATTCCAATTTAGTGTATATACGAATACTATACACTAAATTGGAAAATCCTTAATAAATATATCCTTAAATATTGTTTTTAGGTTTTATTGTAGGTCTTCTTTACCCTAACTGTATTTTTTTAAAACATGTCTACATTGCATTAATAACAAAGCTTAATCGGTACATTCACTATATTTCTTTAAACGTATAAATCTAACTGTATCATTTTAAACATTTTTAGGCCCTTCATTATAGACAGACCAAGCTTCTAAACATTCCATGGATTCAACGTACGGGTGCCGGGCCCATCGGGGTGCATGGAGAGGAATGCCAACAGTGCCTGGGACTTGTGACTGACAGATGTAGGTTTAAGGGGCCCCTTTATTATGCGCAAACACGCTCGCCTCCACTATCCATACTCCTCTCCCTAACTTACCAAATTTGAAAAGAACCTACTAATGCCGGCTTTAAAATAAGTTCTAGAAATGAACCGGTGCTTATTCTAGAAAGGCCAAGGTCTGTAAGTAGGTTATAGAGAGATTTTGCTATAATACCTCTAGCTCCCACTTCTACCGCGTACAAGCTGACTAAAATTTTTTTCCGGTTCAGTTCATTGGTCAGTTCGTAATACTTAATAAGCTTAAATGTGTAATCCTTAGGGATGTTTGTTTCCCAGGGAACAGTAAGCTCCACAAGTATCACGCTCCTCAAATGTTTAGAATACAGGAATAAGTGTGGTCTGGATGACGAAAACCAACATCCCCAGGATTTTTGTAATGTTTTTCATACGTGTCCATCAAGAGAGTCCAGTCAGGAGCACCGCCTTAAATTGAATAAAGCTTTGGTTTCGATTTTTGAAGGAGCCTTCTTTTACGAATTATACAGATCGTTTGGTGGTTGATATACCCTTCCGTACTCTTGCTATTAGAAGACTAACCGCTTTCCGTATAATTTCTAATACCTTATCGTGAAAGCGCGAGTATTGACCTTTATCTAGAAGTACCCTACACCCTACTTATAAGTGTTTCACGGTTCCTACTGCCTCCCCACAGATGTTGCAAGACTTTTCGGCGGCTTTGCCCCATCTTACTTTGATCTGGGATAGTCATTTGGAATGCATTAATACAAAAATAATTAATAATAAATTGAATTAAGTAGGTGTTTATAACATTTTTGTAAATATGTCTTAATAACCTAATACCTAAGAGTATATCAAAGTTAAAAATAAATTTTAATTTAGTACAAATATATGTTTTTATAAAAATAATTATGTGGTCTTTTTAATATTTTGACCTCGACTCTCATGCCGACTTTTTATAAATTTTCCAATAAGACTGACAGCTGACAGTTTTTGAACGAGAACTAAAAATGTAAAAAAAAATATGTTCACGATAGACAGTAGTTACTTAGACGCCTTAGTTAATTGTTTTATTTTCAAGTGTACCAAAAAAAAAATCTTGACAGGTGCCATCCGATTTAAAATACCAACACCACTTACTTTTGGTAAACCGTTATATTTGTGTCAAAAAATTCTGTCGTGAGTCCTGTTTTATGACAAATAATAATAATACTATAAACGTTCCATCATTCATAAAAAGATTAACATTCAACTTAAGAATTATAGTGGATTCCTATCAAAAATGTCTAAAATGTTTCAACTTTTGATGTTATAAGAAATATTATATTCTTTTTTTTTAACATCGTAAAATAATAAGTCTTCTTTCATTAATGAACGAATGACATCTGATGCTCGTCTAATACAAAGATTTGAAAGTAAATAATTACACGAAAAGAAATCGCTGCTTAAATACTTAAAAAAAATACATACATAATATAAGGTTTAAAAAAATTGATGTATATATTATTCTCATTTAACTTTATGAAGATAATATATATTATATCGTATTAAATAGAGCCTTCAAAAGAACATTCAATAACAATAATTTATATCGTAGCGCAATTAGTCATGTCTCGGAGATATATTGTGCTAAAAGCCGAATACATTTTTCGTCTAAAATAACACATATTTCTTAATGAAATTCCTGTCAATGGAGCTGCCGCTTTGTCTTGCTTTCTTTGCCTCATTTTTCTCGTTTGATTCGTGTTTTATGAGTGTTCCGGTGCAGTTTCTACTCTCAATGCTTCCCAGGAATATTGGATATCTGTCAATACTCACAATTTGTTATATTTCACGGATTTATATTATAGATAATAAAACTTTTTACAACATTACCAAATAGTATTAATTATTAAACGATAAGTTCATGTACAATTAGTTATCGATATTGTTGTTTTTATTGATAGAAATGAAAGATATATTTGTTTTACATTTTTATAATTTCCTCGGATCTAAAATTTAGTAATATATACTAGTGTTATGTTTACGATAAAGTGATAAATTTCATCCTTGTAATTAAATAAACCAATAAAAGATTTTATATATATTAATATGCCATATATACTGATATCATTAGTTTAGGTTAAACACAAATCAAAAGGAGAGAAATTGTAAGAATTGAGGAAGAAGAAGAAGTAAATAAGGCAATTAGGAAGGTACATAAAAACAGGCAGACTATTTTCAGTAGGAGACTATTTTCACTTATTGTTCTTCATCGCCATTTTGCCAGAGTTTTAGCGGTTTTGGAATGAAATTTGAACAGTTTAGATCTTCTTCCTATGATTTTCAATTGGTTGTGTTTAAAATAAATACAATATTTATTACTGTGCCTTAAATTAATTAATAGATACAAATTGCCATTATTAGTTATGGCCTTAGCGTGATTAACGTAGTTTTAAATTAAACAACTTTTAAATGTAAAAGAAAACTAAAATTCGTTTTTAGTGAGTTGTCTGTGAAAAGCTGCTTAGAATAAAGTTGCAACCTAATACTTGAAAAGGCTACAAAGTTTTGCCTATCCAAAAGTTTAGGTAACGCTTAGAATATAAAGTTGTACAAATGTAGCTGATAATATACGCAATATTCCTGACAATAATAAATTACATTGGCAAATTAGTTTATTATTGTTTTCTAAAACAATGAATCCTTTACATTGTGTAAGTATGGATTGCCTTGATGATTTCTAGATTACATTTCTTAATAAGAAACGTAAGAAGATCACATACATGAATAAATTAATTTCAAATATTAGTTAGATTCGAGGTGATTCTCCATTTTTATTAAGATATGTTTAAATTTCTGTAGATAATAATTTATACCTATAGGTAAAAATGTAAGTCGTAATGAAATATCTACTTAATGAAAAAATCAAGTCACTTTACGACTGGATTTTGTATGGACTATAATTTATCCTTACGTCCTTATTTCGAATTGGCTAGACTTTATGTCCATTACAAACAGGTATATATATTGCACTTATGCAACATCAAACTCTAGTTGCAGATAAGGCAGTAACTCAATTTACAGTAATCAATGTTTTGGTTTTTAATTGTGCACATATCATCATTTACTTATCACATATCATTTACATATCATCTCATGATATAAAAGGTCGTTTCTTACAAAAAACTAATTAATTGAATAAGTCAAATAGTTATAAATTGTTTTATTTCTCAGTAAATTAAAACTGCAACCTACGTCTTATTGCTTTTATCGTAGTAAAAAATATATATAATATATTCTTAAATCCACTTACAAACTCCAAATAACTTTATTCAGAGTATTGGCTTTGGCGGGTATTTTTATAAAATTTCGATTTGTGAAGGTGATACTAATATTGATGTGTAATGAGAATCACCATCTTATTTAAAAAGAGGTACTTACTATAAGTTGTGAAAATATTGAGGTAGCTAAATAAGTTGCATTTTATTTAGTCATAATTTTCGTGATCAAAGTTCACGTTTTTGCTTAACACTTTTGATCAGATATTCCTTATAAAACGGAAGTACGTAATCTAAGTATTTATTTTCTTTGTTTTTGAATTTTAAGATAGTGCATTTTTTAAATATAATTTTCTTTAAGTAAATTTTATAATTAAATACTATAATAGAGTTAATTAAATAATATACTTATATATATATTTTTAAACGTCAGGAATCCTCATGGATACACACCTCCATCCAGGGGATGATGGAGGTGGTTAAGTGAGACTCCTACTCACTAAACCTGACGGTTGCCGCCGCCGTAATAATGGGACATACGATGGGACGTAATGATTGCTTTCGCACTGACCGCGATACCCCGACGTAATCCATGGAGAGGGCACCCCGCTACGAGGAGCAACCATCCCTTTTTCGCAGGCTTGAAAGATTGTGGAGGGATCTCCTTCCTCCCACCCAAGCCTGCTGCCTCTGAAGGGGCCGAGCCCCCCTTCTAGCCGGACTAAGTTTCAGAATCGAAACGGTTGAACCGACTCTACCATCGATCGTGTCCAGCTCCGCCATCGGTTATCTCCCCGAAAGGAGACCACCAGTCAGATGAAGGTCAGGTCAGAAGAGGACATTCCCATAAGTCCCAGTGATGCGCAGACAGCCTCACTGCACACACTGGAGTTGAACCTACAGGCTACCTCGAAAAGTTACCTGCCTTGGCCAGCCATGGACCGGGCACAAACTCCCATGACCGATCCCCACCGCGCCGGGTATTAGCCAACGGGGGAACCCGAAGGTTCTCAGTAACCGTTGTTACCCAGGGAGCACCACGAGGAGGTTCGGGAACCTTCGCCCCCATACTTATAACTCAAGGACAGACAGACAGCTGTAAAAGTTGAAATCGAGAATTTTTAGGAAGTATAGTTGTTTACCTGTCCCGTTGGTCTAGGGGTTAGGGCAGACGCCTAACGCATAGCGGCTCAGTGGGGCTCGGTTTCAATCTCCGACAGGGACAGGCATGTATGTGATGAGTATAGATTAGGGCTTTCAATCCCGGAATACCGATATCTGGGTATTGCGGGATCCCGCGTCATTTTTCAATCCCGCGTGAAGCGGGATTACGGGCGCGGGATCCGCGCGGGAAAAGCCCGAAGAAGCCGAAAGGGCCTTTTCTGCTGCCGGCTATATTGTCTCAAAAATACGCAGTAGTATTGCAGACGAACCTTTAGACATGTTGTGTTTCCTTCCCAAATATTTTCAATTGAAAGCTGACTAAATGACCGAAACAAATATAAATAATTTTAAATAATTATGATGGTCTTGAGTTAAAAATCAGCCTTGTTTGATTATTTTCAAATATTTATCTGTTTTTTAAAAAAAAGATAGATTTTTTGTTTTTTCAAGTATTTGTTACTGATTTTTTTTTTAAATAAACAGTGTTATTTTATTGATCTCATACTAATAGTAGGAGACCTAATGCCTAATTAAATATGAAATTAGTTGATTAATATTTTATTTTGTTTGCCTTACATAATATGAATATTTTTAGTATGCGGGATCCCGTAAATACCGAGATCCCGCGGGATTAAGAATTTGTAGTCCCGCAAATATCGAGATTGGATGCAGACTGCAGGATTGGAAGCCCTAGTATAGATGTCTGTATTTCTAATTAATTTTTTTTTACTAATTTCTACGTTTCGCATTTAGTTTGTATTTGACAGATTAATCGTTGAATTTTAAGATAACAAACTCAAAAAGGAGTCTATTACTACAGGTATCTTAAAAAAACTATATTAGTAAGGTAAGTCCCTTGCACAGCAATTACATATACATATATAAATATAATATATACATTTTTTCTTTTATTTTTTTTTTTTTATCACAAAGTTATAATATGAAGTATAGTATAAGTAATTGAAATATAATAAAAAAAAAATATTATTAAAGTTAGTATGCATAAATTTCTTATATTTTCTCATTAACGCCTTCCTACGAAAACACTATTGTGGTGACCTACTGTTATTTTTATTTTTTTCACTCATCACGAGCAAGATTTCCACGATAGCAAAGTTTCTGTCTTTTATAGCCATCTTGATATTCTATGATGTTGTATTGTGTCGCCTTCATCGCTCGCCTGATGAATCTGCCCGTCGTGTCGTCCTTGCTGTCGGTATAATACACACAGCTCTCGGTATGACGTGACACTGCTACAACCGCATGGGGAACGCTGTCGTGCAGTTGCATCTTACTCCTGGTGTTGATTATAAAAAAGGAGCCGAAAGTGAGTCCTTGTGCTTCGTGTATGGTTAAGATACGCGACCCTTCGCCTGATCCATAACCCTCGTTAGACAATGCTTTCTTCTCTTCCTGGGTGTGTACTAAGTAGAGGGTATTGGGTTGGGATCTGGGTATTTTCGATCCTGTGTAATTGAGCAATTTTAAGAACTGCACTAGTTTCCTGCTGGAGTAGATGTCGGAGTAGACCTCTTCTAAGGCATACGCGACATCTAAGGGATTCCGATGTGTGCACAGTAGTTCTTGACTGATGGACGTTATCAGGGTGGGACGACAGTACCTCATCGCGAATAGATTATCTCTATCGATGTAAGGTAACTGGTTCGCGTCACCGACGAGGAGAATTTCGCCAGCGCCGGACAACAGCGTAGCCATTGCTATGGATCCGAAATGGTTCATAAGAGCCTCGTCAACCACAAAAACGGTGATAGATTTCCGACTCTTTGAATCCATTTACTAATACAGAGGCCATCGTAC
This sequence comes from Napeogenes sylphis, assembly GCA_959347405.1. NCBI lineage: Eukaryota > Metazoa > Arthropoda > Insecta > Lepidoptera > Nymphalidae > Napeogenes > Napeogenes sylphis. The sequence continues at coordinate 46,760,022 of OY365776.1, read as the reverse complement.
GCACTCCATTTTTTTGATTCGTCTCGTATACGCTGAGAGATCTTCTCTCTTAGATCTTTAGCTGCCTCAGTTGTGGTTGTAACGATGACGTCCTTCTCCGCGTCGAAGTGCGATATTATCCACGTGGTTTTGCCACATCCTGGAACCCAGTTTAGTATTGGCACGGTCCAGGTTTCAAAGTTTGTTAGTGTGCTAGCTTTGTCTAGGATCATATCCTCTAGCATAATCTTGGTGCATTGGGCCGTGACAACAATTGGGTCGTTAGATGGCGTCGTATTGCTTCGTCTCTGCTCAATCCAACATAACGAAACCACTGGTCGCATTGTATGCTGCCATATGCTCTCCTGCCATTGTGCCGTGAATGATCTTTGCAGCTTGGTTGTTGTATATGGTTGCATCTACCTCCATGAGTTTCAGCTCCAAGAACTTACGATTTCTGATTTTAAAGGTCTAAAAAATTTCTTTAAGAGGTATTGATTTAGCCTGTTAAGTCGCTTTTGTTAAAGCTTGAAACTCAAGAAAAGCATTTATGAAGTAATTCAGTGGTCCCTCCGCCAGACGAAGATAAGGCGAACTGACTATTCCCATCTTTTTCTTTGTTTTTTTTGAGGTTTTATAGATTCAGAGTTGGTTTTATTTTTTATCTTTATGAGGTTCATTACCGCCGCTGCCATGGAGCTGGTGGGCTTCGGTGTACGACGTGAACTAGGGTGTTAGATATTTTCTTCCTGGTCATCGTACACCACTTTCTTACCTGGTGAGGTTCTTGATGCTTTTACCATAGACCCAACGGCGGTTGTGATTGCCTTCATGAAGGATTTTGATGTGAGGCTTGGTTTTGATGTGGAGGCTTCTGCTTGTTGTTGTGCTTTTGCCTTCTCCTGTAAACATTCCGAACCACTCTTTGATGCTGGTTTTGTATCTCCCCCTATTTTGTATCTCTAGGGAGATTGGTTGGTCCCAAAACATGATGTGACGTGAGGTATTGAAGGTTTTCCCCTCGGTCTTCATATACAACTATCTCGTGGTGTATGGAGTCTTTTAAAATACCAATCCTTTGTGATACTTCAGCCTTCTCATACACCAGTACCATAGCATCACACTGATTGTTCGGGGAATGATGTTTTCCCCTCCTAACGGCTCTCCGAATTTCGACAGCAGACAGCTAGCCTGAGCGTAAGGTAGCTCCACGTCTTTCCGCTCGATTAATACGATAGTTTTATTTTCTTTTCGTAATAACCGGCATTCGATGCCTGACACCTTTGTTACGGGCAACGCTTGGTAATCTTTGCGCTTCATATTCTGTGCTCCCAATTATTAAAGCCGCTAGACCTGAGGAAATCGCCACTCCACTGCAACTACTAGGAACGCAAAATCTTATACCTAGCTTTTCCTGATCAGAATTCGTGAATAGATCCACCCCTCGAATTCTTATGCCCGGATTACTTTTTTCACCACAAGATAAAAGTTGGTGAATTGTTATCGTGTTTTGCTCGGAGTTCATGGGTAACATAGGATGTCTTTGGGCAATCACTTCGCGTGGTTGTATGGGTTGATGAATAGATGGTTTAGCGAAAGTACTATTCCTTCTAGCTGCGTTGTGAAAGACTTTTTCGGCAAAAGTAAGGAATGCAGGCCTGCTCTCCGAATCTCCCAATATTTTAGGCAGCCGGGACTAACTTTGATATGGAATCTGTATAAATATTCCGCTATTCCACCGTGTCCTTTGAAGACCTGGGTGAGAGTGGGGTTTGTTTTTTTTTCTGAGGATGTGGTATGACTCTTTTATATCTGGCCATAATATTTTAGTATTGGCCCCTGTGGTGGAAGCCTGGTCCTGCCATTTGCGGACCGTTTCTTTCTTGATGGTTTCTTTGATCGTACACAGAGGTATTTTATGTATTCGGGATCACTGTTAGTTTGAGCTCCCTTTTTTGCAAGTTCATCTGCTCTCTCATTGCCAACAGTATTCACGTGAGCCCTTATCCAAAAGAGTCTGATTTCTCTTCCGTCTGCCAAAGCAGGCGGAAACATTGGAAGTACCAAAGTACTACCAATGTTTTGTTTTATGGCATTTGCTAAGGGATGGGTTGTTTGAAATGTTCTTAGCAGATCCAGCGTAGATTTCGAGTCGCTGAGGATGTTAACAACTTCTTTTCTGCTAGATTTGGCCAAAAGAGTCGGCTTATATAGCGCATATAGTTCCGATTGGAAGACCGTACATGAACTGTCCAGGCTAAATGTATCGTATTTCTTCTCTTTGCCATCCTCCCACCACGTCAGGGCTGCTCCTACTCTGCCTGATATTTTGCTTCCATCTGTGAATATTAAGGGGCCTGTATTTTGTATAGTTTGGATGACGTCGGGTTGTGGTTGATCCAGTTTGGTGTATTCTATATCTGTGGATGGGTGTGGCTTGTCTAAGTGATTGATGGCCATTTCCAGCTCTCTGTTTGGAGGAAGGTAATCTTTTGATATTCCCTTTTTAGTCCAGAAAAGGTGGGCTGACTCCTGGATTCTCAGGTCGAGAGGTAGGAGACCTGAGAGTGTTAACGCTGACATCAGTGAGACCGTTCTGTATGCCTTGCAGATCTTTTGTGCGAAACCTCTTTGGAGGGCATTTAGCTGTTTTTGTATCCTTTGCAGCTCAGTTGTTTGCGACCACACACTTGAAGCATACATCATAATAGGTTCCACTACGGCAAGGTAGATGGTTTTCGTGATTTCACCGTTCAATCCCCAGATGACCTTCGCGGCGCGCGCTAGTTGTTTATATATTTCTGCAGCTTTTTTGCACGATGCGGGCACATGAGATGTGAAGGTGAGCTTCCTATCTAACACGAGTCCAAGGAGTTTTATTTCCTTTACAAGTTGTATTGCGGTTCCAGCCATGTAAATGTTTGGTTCATCGTACTTCAGTTTCTTCTTTAAGAGCATGGCGCCGCGCCGGTCTATTTCTGGGTTGGTCGTTTTTTAAATATATTCTCGGTATTTAAATGTGTATTTCTATATATTGCAAAAAAAAAAATAATCGCTTACTTAGGTTTAAGATCAATGTGTGTAATTTGTACTGTGATATTATTATAATTATTTTTAAAACGAATATTAATAAGCAGAGGCTATCATAATGAATTATATCCTTGTAAATGATTTATTTTTATTATTTTACCAATTTCAACCATTTTTTTTAATTAGTGCAAGTAAGCTTACAAGTACTCAGGTATCAATATAAAAATATGTATACTGAGGAACGATATAGTGTCTAACTGACATTTGACATCGAGAATTGTTTAACTAAAATGCAATCAAAGAACGAATAGGTTAAACTATTCAAATAAAAAAATAAGGTTATAATTGTAATAAAATAAGAATACTCAGTCTAATCGAGATTCCAACCAGTCTTAAGCGAATTAGTAAGTCTATGTTTTAAGGTATATAATACAAAATTACTCGTCACGGATAGGTCTTGAAACTGTGATATCTGGTTAACCGTACTTCACTTTGCTAATTGAGAAACACTGTCTCTACCCCTTTCTTTCTTTACTTGTAGCATTTCATAGATATTTCTTCTTATCGAACCGGAGGTGACATCTCATATTATGCTTCTTAAACCTAACCTAACCAATATTTCTAACTTTGAAGTGTAGAGCTCCTGAATACATGTCACAGGCAAAGAAATGTTTGAAATTCTTTTAAATATATTTAACCATGTTATGTTAATTATAGCTTGTAATGAGTATAGGAAAAAAATATATGGAGCATGATCCAAATTTACGACCTCTAGAAATCCGTCCCAAATTGGTCTGCGAAATTTACTGTCTATTTACCGTTTCAAACATAGACTACTATGCGCCCTTAGTGTAGTCCGTTTTGTAATGTGAATAAGAGTTGAAAGATAGAGATCTTTCAACAGTCAGAGGACTGTATGTAAATTAGGGGAGTGATTTAGTTTTATTTAGATTATTTTAAATAACCCGAAAGTCTTGGTTGAGACAGTTGCAGCTAAATAACATTATAATAAAACTAAATAACAGACACAAATCTCGTCATCCGGTAAATTTGTTACTTCAACATATTCGCCACGTATAGCGAAGATAATAATTCTAAACAATGTTCTGAATATAAATCTTTTAAATATGTTTACAAAAACTAACTTTTATAAAAAATAAAACACAATAGATCTTACTCAAAATAAATGAATAGTAAAAATACATATGCGACAGGCATTAAGACGTGAGAGAACTCAGAATTGCTGCTAAGGCAAATAATTTATCAGTTACGTCAAAAGAACGCACGAGCTCTACATCCTTCCCTTCTATTACAAATGATTGATCTTAATGTTTAAATGATTGATGTTGCTTTTATATGAACGCTAAGTGATAATGAAGTGAGGCATAATTCTTAGAAACTGAATAAACACCATATTTTTAAACATGAAACTGATAATTATTTACGAACTGACAGACAGAATAAATCTTTATGTTTTAATTATTTTTAATTTGTTATTATAAAAAGTAATGTATATGAAATATCATGACATTGAAACAAATATGCTTCTAATAATTGAAATATTTATTTCTAATATTATGTTGTGAATAGAAGCATAATTCTAGAATGCCATTAAATGTCAGTTAATTAACTTAAAATACATTACGTGACTGAAAGTTTTCTTTCTCTTTTGACAAACTTCTGACAGAATCTTGTGACGAAATCAGGTTATTAGAACCTCCGTAACAAGTATTATAAAATATTTCTATTTATAAATATACATTATTTAAGTTGATTGTAAATAAATTGTAAAACAAAGAACAAAATCATAAAAACAACTTTACACTTTGTTATATAATATATGAATTACTCGCGATATAATTTATATTACTATGTTTCATTTCATTTCATTGATTACGAAACAAAATGACATGTTTAATAACCTTCGATTATAAAACATGTCATTTTGTTGTTCTAAATATAACATCCTATGAATGTGCTGAATATCTGACACCTTCGATATTTCTACCTAGTCGTGATGTATGTCTTTGCTAGTATTTTTTTTTCGAACAGAGGTACTTGATCATAGCTCTAATTTTGATTTTATTCATTCTTATTTTGATTTTATGATTGATTTGATGATTTTGATTTTATTCAGTCATTTGAATGCACCTCCCAGAAATCGAGACCTATTTATATGATTTTTTTAGGTTGATTTAGTTGGTGTAGTCGCAAGTAAAAAATATGTATTTTTTATTTTTACACCTAACTGGAAATAATCGATTATGACTACTTTTGGATCACCTCTTGTAGAATCCCAAAGTGTAGTTTATAAAATGTTCATCTGTTTGTGTGTTTTTATATTGTATATTAAAATAAAACTTGGTTTAGATATTAACCCTGTCAACATGATATACTCTACTTAAAAATGTATGAACTATTAGTAAAACGCAACAAAACTGATGAATTATTGAAATTGAACAACACCCGTGTTGATTTATTCATTTGGTCAACATGAAAATGCTTTTTAACATTATTACGGGCAAGTACAAAAACTTATATCAAACCAGCATGTTAAGAATTAAACAAAACAGATTAAATTAAAATAGGAATTAAAGTGGACTTAACTTGTTAGAAATATGTATATTTTTGGAGATATAGATTTATCACTATTATTTTCGCTTTATTTTAAATCGATATCTGAGAGTTTTAATAAAAAAAATTAACCTTAAAGCTTAAGAAACTTCAAATTTAGTTTCTTAACAATTTTTTAATGAATACTTTAAAACTTAGTACTGTAAATGTCAAGAATTAAATATTTTTTAGTAACTAACAATATACAACATAAAAACATACTCCTAAAACCAAAACGAAGGCGTTACTCATGATTGTATTATTTAGCACATACCGCGAAACTAATAAAAGCGTAATGTATCGAATTATGTTTATCGGTTATTAGGATATTAAATATGCTATTAACACTCCCTCATTCTGATCGGCATGTGCTCTATATCTATAATCTTTCTATACTTTACTATTAAAGATACAATGATTAATCTATATACATATAGAAGGATGTTTGTATATATGAAATCGATGAACTCAGAAACTATTGGACCGATGATTATGAAAATTGGTATGTATATGTATTTTTCCACGGAAAAGGTTTATATGGTATGCCTATTGATGTAACTCGCCACCAGGCGGCGCTGTCAAATATAGACTTCCGCCCCGTTCAACCGATTATCATAAAAGTTGGTATGACCATGTATGTTTCCTCGAAGAAAACGAATATGCTATGTCCATTGATGTAACTCGCCACCAGGCGGCGCTGTCAAATATCGACTGCCGCCCCGTTCAACCGATTGTCATAAAAATTGGTATGACCATGTATGTTTCCTCGAAGAAAACGAATATGCTATGCCCATTGATGTAACTCGCCACCAGGTAAAGTAAGGGTTAGCCCAGCGAAGCGGGCTGGGTTCGCTAGTAGGCCATAAATAAACATGTTAATGTTGTTGTTGCAGAAGTGTTATTTCCCCGTCACTGAAAATAATATTTGAGCAACCACTTCTTACACTTAAGAAAAAAAAACGATTTTATTTACGTTGTATGCAATAGCCACTCTATTATTTAAGAGGTTGAATTTCCAAAAAAAAATCTTTATGAAATGAACCACATATTAGTCAGTCAGTTATCATTAAACACAAATGTAATGAGATCCTAAAATGCCTTCATTATTTTTTTTATATTTCAGATTTACTACTAAATTTTCAAACGCAAAGCGTCGTTTTATAAAATACAATAATCATGATTTTTCTGTGGAACAACTTTCATAAGCACTACTTATTTTTTTTTTAAATCTGATTGCTTCGCTATTTAATTTCAATACTGTAGCGCTTTTAAGTAGTTGAACGGCTTGTATTTTTTCCTTTCTTACTTTTTCCTTTGACTCAAACAAAGCCGAAAAAAGGAATGCTGTCTTGCATAGACACTAATTTAGTAATGGAAAATTGTCCACATATTCCCCAGTTAAAGAACAACCTTAAGTCAGCCTTGTATAATTTGCTTGAAACATTATTAAACAACCTTTTTAGTCTTAGAGATAAGTGTTCTTTTGAAGTAACTGAAGTAGTATTTATTTACGGCACACTGCTCTCTCTATAAATGCATCGCTGAATTTCTATTTTATTTTTTATTTGAGTAGGGAATAAAGGGGGAACCTCTAACGGTAAGTAGTTGTTCATGGACGTTGGCAAATATTGAAAGTAGTAAATGCATTTCATTTTCTTTAAAAACTTGTGACCGACTTGCGGCTTTTGCCGAAAATGTACGTGAGACCGCCTCCCTATATTAGCCGAAGGAACATCGTTCCTACCTGTGTCCCATGATACCACAGTGTTTTTGACGGTTTCATTAATGATCCACGTCTAAATTGCACACATGTTTATTTTTAATATTCTTTTATTTTTTCTGTTTTCCCAGATGACAATTATCTTTTTGTGAATATTTGACATAACAGTAATATATAATTGACATTAACAATGCTAACGTAAACAATGTAGCTTATCTTAGAATTAAGCATTAGAATATGCACGTATTCTATTTAAATTATTTGATATCAAATTATTATTTTTTAAATCAATTTTATACAAGGAAATTGCTAATAATTGCAATCCTTAATTATACCAGCTGCATTCTGAGTTTTATATTTTTATTATTGTTATTTTTTTCTTTAATATTTATATTTTATTATTGTGTAATTTACGATAGTCTTTATAATTTTAGTTTTTTTTCTGTATAACTAATTAAATAACTAGTTTTGTCACACCTAGTATTTATGCATGCCGTGGCAGCAGTAAGTAAAGCTACACTATACAGGGTTATTTTTAATTAGTTGAGCACCTTTTGCAGGCAGCCTCTCTACATCAATCCCAACAACATTTGTTCTACGACTTTTAAAAAATCTTGATAAATAACTCAGAATAAACGAAACAAAAAATTGTTGCTCCCTCGATTATTTATTACTCTGTCTTTTGTAAGCAGTCTAAAGTATAGGTCGCGGCAGTCTAGCGAAACTCAGAAACTGTTAAACGCGCGCGGCAGCTTTTTTCGTATAGCTTCATCTCTTTTACACCATGTTGCTATGGAAATACTAAATAATCAAAATGACAAGTATGTGGATTACAAAACACAATTTACATTAACCAAAAATAAAATTATCGGATTAGAGTTTTATAATTAAATAATGAATTGTAATTACATACTGGACAATACGATTTTATGGACTTGCTATTGAAACTAATAAATAAATTCAAGATTATAACATGAAGAAGAAATTATGAAATGTAATTTATAATATTTTTAAAATACATTGATTGTCCGAAATAGAAGAAGTAAGAATGAAAAGAAATACGAGTTTTGGCTGAGAAATGGAGCATTGGGGTCCTGATCTTTACAAGGTCTGTTTTGCTATACCTAGAACGAACAACAACTCGAAACAGCAGAAACCATGATGAAGAATAATTTTATTTGTGATATAGTGACGATCCAACATGTTAAGAAGCCTAAAGTTATTATTTTTAAAGTGGATTGTGTACATTTGTCTGTTTTTATGGTACTTATGTGTTTCTTCTATGAGAATATTATACGTCAGAAACAGTCGATTCACTTCTTACGTTTTAATTAATTAATATTAATGAAAATTATGACGTTTTTCTGTTACGCGCCATCTTTATTTCTAAGTCACATTTAAAAGAAAATGTGAATTATATTTACATGTCATAAAGAAGTTTCACTTCTTACATGTGTACACTAATACACACACACATATTTAATAAAGACTAAAGTTTTCGTTTTTTCAGTTTTATTAATATCATAAACGAGGAAAGGCCAATTCAGACGTAATTTAAATAAACTTCCTATTATTCCTCCTGGTTTTTCTTAATATTTTATTACAAGATGGAGCCATTTTAAATACTGTTACTATTTTACGGTGATGTTTTTAATTAATGGTAACACCAACAGTTGGTGTCAATACCAACCAAATGTCAAGTAATTTGTAATTTGATATTATTATCTTTGTTATTTGATAATTGATATTTCATTTGTCTCTTGAGATTTATGGTGATGAAAATGTGTAGTATTACTGATATTTTATATTAACTACCTGGATTGTTTCTGTATACCGACGCTTCTATTTGTGACTGACTGCAATTTCTAGGAACTTCGTAAAGAAATTCGTAAGTAACTTATTTTTTAATATGAGATAAAATGTATAAAGTAAGTTAAAGAGAAGTTATTGTTTTGTAAAAATAATATTTATTTGGTTTCGTTACAGTGCCCTTATTTCATAAACCAAATAAAAATATTGAGACATTCAACTTGTGGACAACTTCTATATGAGATTTTGTTTTTTCATTAGATTCTTAAACAGTTAGACAATATGTGTTTCGACTATTGTAGAAAATATTTTAATAAATAAAAGTGGAAAGCGATGCTATTTTTCATTACACCTTAGAAAATGATCAAGTTCTAACGTGCATAGCCGCCGCTGCGTCACCCCGCCACCCCGCGCCCCGATGCACGTGGCCTTGGCACATATTTTGACAAGTTGCGTGGCCTCTCTTTGCTCAAGTTTAATGCACGTTCAGAGGCAATAAATAAATTTTGTATGGGAAAAACTAAATTTTTAAAACTATTAATTTTAAAAAGTCGTAGAACAAATGTTGTTAGGATTGATGTAGAGGGGCTGCCTGCAAAAGGTGCTCAACTAATTACAAATAACCCTGTATAAATGTATAAGACAATTGTAATTTCTTCTTTTCCATGATGTTTAAGTGTATGCTTTGTTGGTTGTCCTATAAATAAGTAATAAATACGTTTCTTATGCATTATTATACATAACTAACATAAATACAATTGCTTTTTGCACTTTTTCTCTTTATAAATATTAATTTAACCAAAATTCGTACTCTTCTGTTCGTCTGTGAACATTTCGTATAATGTGTATATTTTGTAAAATGGTTTTGTCTTCAAATAATAAGTTATTGCCAATGTCTAACTTAATTAAATGCGAAATTCTTCTTACTTATAATTATAAAGTAGTTTTTGTTTGAGAGCATAAAAATATAGGTCACATAACTATTCACACTTTCAGGACGGCGATTTTTAGTAGTTTGAAGAAAAAAAATATATAGAATAAATAAGTTTGTTAGACTTAGGTTAAGGTTATTTATTTAACAAGTTAATGTAACTGTTAAATATAAAATACTATTGTGCGTTTATAGTTAAGCCGAAGTAAAGATCGGATCCATTCACCCATTCACAAAGAAGACTAACTACAGAGAAAATGTTAAGCCCCTACTATATGTACATATTGATGCTTAGGTGTAAGTGAACCGACAGAGGTTAAATTATTAATCAATAATTGACTTTGGTAACACACATACATTTCAACAGTAGCAAAAATATTTTTCTATAGTCAGAATAGGCGTTAGGTGAGTTGTTATTTTCAGTAACTAAAATAAAACGAAAAAAAAATACCGTTGTGATAACTTTAAGCTAAATAAAAGATAAAAAAAATATAATATAAGTTTAAGTATTATTAAAATAATGATTGTCTGAAACTACATGTATATCAATGAAATTATATGAAAAGATATTTCACTGAAACTGTATCAGTCATAGAGATATAATTGCAATAAATGTTAATAGTATAGTCACATAAGTAACACATTCAGCAAGAAGACGTAATGTATTCGTTACGATGATTCGCTGACAGCCTTTTTATATAATAAAAATTAATTAGTATTATTAGTCACCAAAATATTATATTAAAACTATTATTATTACGTAGATTTTTATATTTTCCCTTAAAAGGACAGACTTTGCTAGTAATTTCTTTAACACTTATCAAAGTTCTGTATCTGAGTTTACTGTCTTGTTAATACAAAGACTGAATTTGAGATGGAATACATAATTCACTTTATGCTATATAAACTAAGATATAACTTTGAGTTGAAAGTTTTCTCTTAACTTAGAATTACATAATGAAATAAATGTTAACTTCCCTTCGAAATAATTTTAATGAATGGGATAAAGTTCGAGTTGGTAGAGTAAAAGAAATATGGAACAAAAAAGTGGTAAAGTAGTTCCCAAGAAATGGGATTTTAAAACTTTTGGACATCTTACTTGTTTTACAATATGTAGTCTAGATACACAAGTAGTCCAATATATACAAATATAAAGATAAAGTATTTTAAGTTTCCAAAAAAACACATACCAGGTCGACACAAAAGACAAAAAAGTACATATTATTATTTTACAACATGCAAGATGATTACTATGACTTTTCCATAACAAGTAATTAGACTAAAAATACACGTATCACATTACTCACTCATATGATAGAAAACATACGAGTAGAAAAATAATTAAAAACCAGCTGATGTTATATAATAATTGTATGGTGAAATGTGTTATTTTATATGAAATATGAATATGGCAGTTACAGTAAAATGTTTTTTAATTAAAATTTTCAGAACGATACATTAAATCATTTAGTATTTTCATAGGTTTACGCTAGCGGTAACCGCCTTTTATACAAGAACAAAATTGAATTCCTTAAAATGGCTGTGGCAATATCATAAGAGAAGAAAAGGATCATGGGTCACAAGAAATCCTTTTTTTTTGTTTTAGCTTAATTTTTAATCAGCTCAGTCAAAAAAAATATTTTTTAATATCCGAAATTGCCACTATTGACTTCGGTCTAAAGAATTCACCAATTAAAAAAGTATTATGTTATACTAATGCATCAGATATTGATAATATATTTGTAAAGCAGAAGAGCAATCGAGAAATATTTAACATGAGGCCACGAGAATCGTTAATCTAATTTTAGCTGTATACAAACAATATAATTGCGAAAATTTTATTTATGTACACAAAAATAGTCATAAATAAAAAAAAAAAACAATATTAACACTAGAAATAGAAATGAACTAGCTACACCCACCACTAGGCTCTATAAAATAGCTAACTTCTCAAGAGTCAATTTTATATGTTTTTACAATTCACTACCAAATAAAGACTCAAGTTTCCCATTAAATAAATTTTATTTGTATACTAAAAGAAAATTGATAAATTATTCTATTATAGTGTTAAGATTACGTTAACGACGGTGTGGCCTGGAATGAAATTATTTTAGCAATTAACTCGTAACCTACGTAATTTATTTGACGTAGTTATTTTACTGTTGTTACTTTCATTTAAATTTATTATTTTATTCACTTATCATTAAGCCTTCCAATCGAATTGATCATAATGGTTCTAGTTGTTTGTAATTTGCTCACTACGTCACTATGTATTGACGTATATGAAGTGAGTGTCGGGAGTGTCTTTAAAAGAGGTTTTATTTCGATAAGTATGGCATTAAAATAGGTCTTTCTCTTTTATTTAACTTAAATAAATGGTTGCTGGTATTTAAGATGGAAAATGTATAAATTAATAAATAGATAGATATAGGCTTGCTGGCTAGGAATCTATGAATTCACGTACTGTTTTCATTGGAACATTACTGATTGCTTGGAAAATTCTCTTAAAAGATGTATGCTGATTAACATGTTGCTTTTAGCAAGCTTTAGCCTCTAAAACTGACTATAATTGGTATTGTAACATGTTTATATCTGGACTAAAAGAGAGTTAGTTAGTTTTTAGTTCATATAACCAAAACGTTGACTTTAAGAGAGACCTATGTGGTTTATGTCCTTTTACCGGGCAGGCACTTCTTTGTACAAAATACAGATAATGGCTGATGAAGGATGATGGACACGTTTTATTTTTTCTTGAACGGACTTAACCATTACCTTTGTATATTAACTTTTTAGTTCTAAAAGCACGCAGCTGCCCTGATTTTTAATGGTGTTAGCCAAAAAAGCATGGGTGTATCTGTTGAAGATACGCTATATGAGCACATGAACATATAACAGATTCTAGTTTTGGCAATACTGATTTTCATAACTCATGCAAAATATGTAAAGTTACGGGAAATAAGTCCAATTTTTTACATACTCGTAATAAACGCAAAAATATGAATTAGAATTAAAAAAATCTTTATTAAGAAGTGTGTTTATTGTGAAACAGAGAAACAACAAGAAAAATCAAAGCATGATTACATATTCTAAAATATATATTTGTATTATAAAATAAATTTGTGAATTTATCACTAAGGACTGAAATTATAACATTTTCTCTCGTAAAACTAAGGTATCCCTGATATATCCACTGAGCTGTAATAAAGAAATGTTACGTCTTTGGCTTCCTTCTGAAGGCTGTGTACACATTTTTCGATGATTAATATACCACAACATTTAGTGGCATGACATTCTTTGATGATTATTTTATTATTATTGGTTAGTAACTTGACCTAATTAAGAACACGTTGTAATTTTTATCAAGTAAAGATAATAATATACATTCTATAATATTAAGGTTTGCTAGTTTAATTAAAATTAAAGTATTTAGTTCCATTGGGAAAACATAAATATTTTTGTAAATTTTCATGTATTTGAACTTGAAGTTATGTTTTGGAAGTACATTTTATTTTTCAAAATAAAGAAAAAATGAATTAATTAAAGAATGTGTATGCAGATGTCCCAATGTTGGACTAATGAAAAAACTTTCCAATTGTAAAAATGTTGGGGGAGTCTTGACCCATCTTAATCCACTGCGGATTGGCAGGTACACAGTATTTTATTTAGCTTAGGAAGATCAAATAAACTATGGGCAGATAATATCATTACTACACCGGTCAAACAGAGGCTAAAAACGGCAAAGGCCATGAAAAATGGCACAGGCCTGGCCTATAACCAAAAAGGGCTTCCTTTTTAAGATCGAGACAAAAAAACTTACAAAAAGAGATTAAGTTTACTTGAAATGTCATAATTAACTTATTCTGTTATAATATATAATTTGCAAGGACTTTTAATTGTAATATTTTAAAAGAAACGGAACTTACATAGAAAATAAAAATTATCAAAGTATCTAATGACGGTGTGTTGGTAGTGCTCAGTGGCTCAGTGGCTCTGTCTGCCGAAACAAAAGTCGTGGGTTCGTTTCCTATACTCCGTATGTTGTTGTTTGGTATCTGGGTGCTCTGTGTCCATCATTTCTAAAACCGCGCGACCAAGAGATTATTTTTGTAATGCGGAAGTTGTTGTAATAACACTAATACTAAAATAATATTTGAAATTGTCTATGAACATGGTAGGCAAAATATAATGAATAATTCAACAATACGGGTACAACTTTAAGTTTATCTATTATCGGGATAAACACGAAATCTTTATATATAAAAACTCATTTAATATATAAAAAAATCGTTGTCTAAATAACATTCAAGTTAAAATACATACATAGTGTATCTTATGTAATCTTAATTTGTAACAGATATCATATTTTTCCCTGTAGAATCATGACTCCATTAGATCACTCAAAGGATACAAATCAAACAAAAAAAAATAAGTAAAAGCAATACAAAAGCAGCAGTTTGATCCACAAGAATTTTATCCTGAATTGTATGTTATTTTATATAAAAAATGTAGTCAGCGTTCAAAGCAAATATCTCTCAGAGGTAAGGGTTATTTTATATCTTTTTATAGGGATAAAAATTTAATAGCCTGAAAAACAATATATATATTTTCACATTAAGCGAACTCAGAAAACTCAAAAATACAGACATCTATGCTCATCACATGCGTGCCTGACCGTTTCGGGAATCGAACCCGAGACACTATACGTTAGGGATCTGCGCTAGCTCCTCGACCAACGGGACTTTTATCTTTATACTGATAAAACCATAAAAATATTATTTATTTTATATAATTTATATTTTATATTATTATATAATAAAACTACTTCACAGAAATAATTTGCGTTTAATTGGATTTATATTTTAAACTTAAATTTTATCCCGAGGTTTCATGGGAGGAGGAGATGTCCTTGTTTGTAAATAATTTAATTAGTCCTTTACTTCAGTTTCTAAATTAGAGGGTATAAAGATCAGGATTGAAACGAAATGCACTTTTTTTTTTTTTTTATATGATCTAGGGCAATGCTTGACTATATTCCACCTGATGGTAAGTGGAATGTAGTCTTAGATGGTAAGGCGCATTGCCCCAACAACCTATTCACTCTTCTCTTGAAGACACCCACATTATATTTGGCCGGAAATACCGACGCAGGCAAATTGTTCCAGTCCTTCGCTGTACGCACTATAAATGAGGAAGCAAAGCGCTTCGTTCGGACAGGTGGAATGTCCACAACAAAAGGATGGATACCTGCCGTGCGTCGGGACGTCCGGTGATGGAAGGGGGATGGGGGAATTAAGTCGTGTAATTCATGCGCACACTCACCAAAATGTATCCTATAGAATACTGAGAGGCTAGCAATTCTACGCCTGTGTTCAAGGCTTTGGAGGTCGGCTTCGACCAATTCGGGATCGCCTATGAGCCTCTTTGCTCGCCTCTCAATTGAGTCCAGAACCGCAAGATGAGACTTTGCGGCACCAGCAAATATGTGGCCACAGTACTCTACACACGACCGGATCTGTGCTTTGTATAAAACAAGAAGCTGTCCCGGTGTAAAGTACTGGCGAACCTTCGCAAGAACGGCCAGCTTTGTTGCTGCTGCTCTTGCTCTGGACTCAATGAACCGACCAAAGTTGAGGTTCGAGGAAATCTCTAAGCCTAACAACTGAAGCCGGTCACTGTATTCCAACGATACATTCTGGAAAGTAGGAGCCAAGGTGAAAGGGCTCCTTTTGGCGGTGAACAGACACGTCTGCGTTTTGGGGGCGTTGAATTCGACAAGATTGGCATTGCTCCATGCGGAGACTGCCTGAAGTTTGTCATTCAAACGCTGCCCCATGGCTTCTCTTTCAGACTGTATTTGATCTCGACTAGCCCGAGTACTCGGCAGATATCTTTCTACAACTGTGCTGTCGTCTGCGTACCCATAGATACCGGGCTTCAACAGATCGTTAATGTGTAGCAGAAAAAGAGTTGCAGAAAGATAGGACCCCTGAGGCACTCCGGCATTTATTGTCAAGGATTCCGAGGAACACCCATCGACAACTACTCGGAGAGATCTGTGGCTCAGAAAGTCCGTTACCCAGCCGATCAGACCAGGAGATATACCGTACGCTGAAAGCTTGCTTATAAGGCTCGCATGCCAGACCCTGTCAAATGCCCTCGAGACGTCCAGAGAGACGGCGACCGCTTCTCCGTTCTTCTCGATGGCCTCGCCTAGAATGTGTGTAGCATACACTAGGAGGTCCCCAGTAGACCTATTACGGCGAAACCCGTACTATCGGTCACTGAAGAGATCGTTACCTTCTAGGTATGTTAGAAGGCGCGAGTTCAATACACGTTCACATTACGAGTTCACATCTAAATGACACAATGTTCTCCATACCTCTTTGTTAGTGATGCGGATTTCAGGCATCGAAATACCGCAGTGAGGAAGATATGCTGGAGAAGCATTGCCAGTATCTAGATGTGAATTATCAGCAAACAGAGAAGCAAATACATTCGCTTTCTCTGTTGCTGTGTGGGCCAGGGATCCATCCGGCTTCAGCAGAGCAGGCAGTGAGGGTTGGCAGAAATTCGACTCGATTGCTTTCACAAGAGACCAGAAAGCTCGACTGCCAGTTGGTTTGACAGAGAGCTTTTCGCCATTCTTAGCGATTCGATCGAGACGAGTCTTCCGCAATGCCTTTTTGTAGGACTTGGCAGCTAGGTTAAAGGCTCTCTTCTTTGTACTTACATCCGGAGTTTTGCGGCTTCGAGCATCAACCCAAATGAGGTATGCCGAATGTTTTCGGTCTTGAGCATGACCACATTCGGCATTAAACCATGGGCGAGCCTTGCCACCGACGGGAACTTCAGCAAAAGGAATAAAATACTCCATTGCCTAATGCACCACATCGGTTATAGCATCCGCGCAACTCGACGGATCCAAAGAAGAGAAGCAGACCTGCCGCCAAGGATAAGATGCAAAGAAGTGCCGCATCTCATCCCAATCTGCTGACTTGTATTTTCATACTCGCCTAACACCATGTGGTTCGAGAGCTGGTGGGGAATATGTAAACACAGATTTCACTAGACAGTGATCGGAGGTTCCCAAGGGGGAGGTGACCTCAACACGATACCTGTCCGTATCAGTTGTTAGCAGAAGGTCCAGGCAATTGGCTGTGTGGCCTACCACATCTGGTACCCTTGTCGCTTGCCTCACCAGCTGAAAGAGGTCCAAGGTCAACGCAAAGTTCCGCGCTTTTCTTCCAGCATGGTCGGTTTTCTGGTACGGGAACAGCCAGTCTTGATGACAAGCATTAAAGTCCCCCAGACAAACAAGCTGTACTGATGCAAAGCCATATCAGCAGTCATTCACAGTCATTCACCGTCGAGCAGTCGACCGGGACACATGTCCCTTTTACCTGCTTCGCCTACTTGCGCCACCTACCTGTGCCGTCACGCTGACCGCCCAGACACCTGCGCCGACCACCTGCACCGACCGGACCGTTCGAACACCTGCGCCAGATTAAGATAACGGCCTCCATTGTGTGCAAGCCAGTTTTGTGATTGTGTTTGTGTGTGAGTCATCGCCGCAAGCACACCTGCGGGCCGGCGAGCCTGCATAGGGGTCCAACAAGTCCGACGTCGCCCTAGTTAGGGTACGAAACGGAATTCAAAGACTTCGTCGTAATAGCCTGCGTCGTGTAAGTACACAGTCGTTAGGGTATTAGGCACACCTCTGTCACCTACTGACAGAGATTCGATAGGGTTCACGTTAGGCACTCGCCTCCCTGCTCACGCAGGGAGGACGGCTCATATCTCCGGGCTCCACCATGGACCCCAAATCCGCGGCGGAACCCGAAGATCTGTCCAAGTCGCAGTTTTTTGGCTGGGTCCACGGAATTGCGCCTGAATTATGCCTGCGCTACTCTATCTTGTTAGGCACCGAGTCTCAGCCCTCGAACTCGCGCGCCGCGATCGCGACCGAGAGCACCTCCGACATGGAGGTTGAGGCCGCCACTCCTACGGAGCAGACGGCCTCGGATTCCGAGTCGGGGAGTTCGTCCCCTTCCTCGGACGCTGACGAGGACGACGGTTTCACGACCGTGCAGACCAAATCGGCCAAGAGGAAGGCGACGAAAGCGCTCTCCTCGAAAGTCCCGCGAAAACGGGCCTTAAAACCCGCTAGTAGCAAACCCGCGTCGCCCGACCGTTCTTCGGGCCCGGGCCCGACTCGCGAACGCGCGCCGATCGCGCCCGAAGCGCCCGCGTCCGCGTCGCCGTCGTCCGCGCCTTCAGCGCCACGGAAGTCCCCCGCGCCGCCGCCCCTTTACATAAGGGACAAGTCTAAGTGGGACACTCTGTCCGCACTTATGACGGAGCACAAGCTCCATTTCACGTCCGCCCGAAATACCGCCGACGGTATCCGCGTACAGACCGCGTCTTCGTCGGACCACCGCGGTCTGACTCGTCTCCTCCGCGAACGTGGTTACGGATACCACACCTACGCGCTAGAGAATGAACGCCGCTTAACGGTGGTCATCCGAGGGCTCCCCGTGGAGCTCACTACTGAACGGATTTTCGAGGACCTTAAGTCCCAATCCTTCCCTGTCATCTCGGTGCACCCCATGTACCAAGCGACCACTAGGGTCCCGTTCGATCTCGTACTCGTTCATCTCGAGCTTTCCCCGGAAGGAAAGCAAATTTTTAACGTTAAGGCAGTCTGCCAACTCTCCGGCCTTAGGGTCGAACCTCCACGCGGTCGCGGTTTTTCCTGGTCAGTGTCATCGCTGCCAGCTCTATGGGCATTCCCAACGTTTTTGTCACGCGCGTCCAAGGTGCGTCAAGTGCCTGGACGACCACGCGACAGCCGGCTGTCCGCGTAAGGGACCGGTCCCTGAGGATCCACCCAGCTGCGTCCTGTGCGGACAGAAGGGCCACCCCGCGAATTATCGCGGGTGCCCCAAAGCGCCGCGCAGGACACAGCCGGCAAGGCATCCTCCTCGGTTCGTCCAGCCTCCATGGGCTCCTCTAGCCTCTAGGAGACCCGCGGCCCCTCAGGCATCCCAGGCCCCTCAGGCACCCGCGAACGCAGTCGCGAACGCTTGGGTGAAGCCTCCGAGGATTATCCCACAGCCCGTCCCCCAGTCGATACCGTCGCCGCCGGTTCGTAACTCCACCGACGGAGTTGCGAGTTCGCTCGCGTGCGTCACGAGCCTCTTCGGTGTAATAGACATCGAAGAGCTCCTAGTCTTTTCGAACGAAATGAGGGATTCCGCGCGGAACCCTCCCGCGAGGATGGAAGTGCTCCTCAAGCACGCCGTCCTAATCAAATCGATATACGAACACACGATGTCAACATGATGACATCGCGTGGAAGGGTAAAACCTCGTTCTCTGAATGTCGCTACATTCAACACAAACGGGCTACTTAAGCAGATAGATCTAGTGCGCGACTTCGTGGTCACGCACCAGATAGACGTCCTGTTAGTACAAGAGACCTTTCTGAAGCCGTGTAATCGTGATCTGCGCATCGCGAATTACCGTCTCGTTAGGAACGATAGGGCAACCGCGAAGGGGGAAACCATCATCTACTACAGAAGGTCTCTTCATTGCACTCCGCTCGATCCGCCCCAACTAGTTAACGTAGAAGCGTCATTATGTCAGGTGGGTATGAGCGGCCATCAGTCGATCGTACTAACATCCGTCTATCTTTCTCCCAATAAAGCCTTAGTTGAGAGGGAGCTTAAGTCCTTACTCCAATTAGGTAACGCAACCATTCTGGCCGGCGACC
This sequence comes from Napeogenes sylphis, assembly GCA_959347405.1. Taxonomy (NCBI): domain Eukaryota; kingdom Metazoa; phylum Arthropoda; class Insecta; order Lepidoptera; family Nymphalidae; genus Napeogenes; species Napeogenes sylphis. The sequence goes on along the minus strand of OY365776.1, from coordinate 46,740,169 downwards.
TAAATTGCAAACATCCCCGCTGGAACTCTACTGTCGCAAACAGTAGAGGAAATCTCCTTGATAGGCTAAGTTACAAGGCTGGTCTCGACTTCAAGATCACCGCGCCTTTGAGTCGCACGCGATACTGCGACACGGACTTCCGACATGACAGACCCGACGTGCTCGACATAGTACTCTTGAAGGGCGTGACATTCCAGTTACGTTCTATCGAGACTCTATCCGAGCTAGACTCTGACCATCGAACGGTCCTATTTCAGCTAGGACTTCCCCCCCCCTTAGGGAACCCGCGACAAAAACAATTATTAACTGAGCACTCCCTCCGGACATTAGACTTCTCATCACCCGTAAAAACGCCGCGATTAGAGCCCACGACCGATACCCGACAGATGACAACCGACGGAGGCTGCGCCGTCTCCAGAGGGATCGAGACAAGCTCTCGACGACTTCAGAGATAGTGGCTGGGATAGGACGCTTGCGGCGCTCTCTCCAACGCACCAGGCATTCTGGCGGTTGCAGAGAGCGTTGAAGGCGGACACTGTCTCAGACATGCCTCCCTTGGTGGGACCTAAATCCGCCATCGCGTTTGACGACCTTGACAAAGCTGAGTTCTTAGCCGACAGTCTAGAGAGCCAGTGCCGTCTGTCTGCTCAATCGGTTGATCGCGATCATGTCGAAATAGTCGACAAATCGGTCAATATAATGTGTTCTCAGCCACCGGTCGGTCCGCCAATCAAGGAAACGAACCTAGACGAGGTGACGTCCATAGTTAGGGCGCTTCACGCCAAGAAATCGCCAGGTCCCGATAGGATCACTAACAAAGTGATAAAGCTTCTTCCGCCTCCTTTAATTTACCTATTGGTTACCATTTATAACGCTCTACTGGCCGGTTGCTTGTTTCCGACCAGTGGAAAAGAGGCCATAGTGATAGGGTTTCATAAGCCGAGCAAATCCCGGCATCTGCCTAGTAGTTACCGTCCCATTAGTCTTCTTAGTTCCTTAGGGAAAGTATATGAGAGAATCATCCCCTGTAGACTTAGATCGGAAGTCGAGAGACTCAAAATCATCCCAAATGAGCAGTTCGGCTTTAGAGCCAACCATTCATGTTCCCATCAGGTGCAACGCCTCACGCAGCACATACTGATAGGGGCCACTGTGAGGGCCAAGAAGCATAGGACAGGAGCGCTCTTCCTCGATGTAGCTAAGGCGTTCGACAGGGTCTGGCACAATGGACTGGTGTACAAGCTATACCAGTTCAAGGTGTCGGACAGACTCGTACTCATCATACGAGACTACCTGTCGAATCGCTCCTTTCGCTACAGAGTGGAAGGCGTTCTGTCAACTCCCCTCCCCATCAGGGCGGGTGTCCCCCAGGGTTCAGTTCTCTCGCCCATCCTTTACTCCATCTACGCTAGCGATATTCCTAGGCCGCGATCTAAAGTGCACCTTGCCATGTACGCGGACGATACCGCGCTTTACACGTCCTTTAAGGATCATTGGGAGATATACCAACGTCTCCAATCCGCAGTCGACTCCCTTGAGTGTTGGCTGCGGAAATGGCGGATCGAGGTAAACCCTGAGAAGAGCGTTTCGGTGCTCTTCGAACGGGGCCCCCCAAGGATCCTCCCGCGCATCAAACTCTTTGGTAGACCGATACCTTGGAAAGACGAGGCAAAATACCTAGGAGTAACGTTAGATAGAAAGTTAGTTTTCACTGCGCATATTAGGACCGTTCGTAGCAGAGCGGCCTACATATTAGGTCGTTTATATCCGCTGTTAGGCAAGCGGAGTAAAATGTCCCTTCGCAATAAGGTGACCCACCCGCTCCCCGGCCCGTTCCAGGGGCCCCCATGGGAACGGCATCCTGAGGGTGTTTCAGGTGAGACACGGACCTCGGCTCAGGGTATAGTTAATCAAGAGGGGAGCTACGAGAAATTAGACACTAGCGTCCTCTGACGACAGAACGCAGGAGCCGTTGCTCCTGCGTTCCGTTGAACACTTACTTATTTGGGACCTTTTCTATACTGGTATAGACGGTGTGTATCTGTGTAATGTGTTGTGTGAATTATGCCTGTGCGTATGTTATTACCTAACGTGAACTCGTCGTCAGGTTCAACGAGTACCGACTTGGGTCGTCTCTTTCTGACTAAAGTAGTCTTACGTTGTCTATACTCTGCGGCGTCACCCACCAGTGGGTTCGGGTGTCGCTCAGCATTATTAAAGTAACTCTAGGAAAGCCCCTTGAAATACTGAACGATGGTCGGAAGGTCTAAGTCTCTATGGAGGTCGATGTTGCGGACGAACTACGGCGTCCTGGTCGCATTCCGTGTAAACCTGTTCTGAATCACCTGAAGGGGTTTCAGATTAGCGTGCGCAAAAACGGAACTCTCATAGGACATGACGGAACGTATGCAGGCTTTGTAAAGTGTCAACTTGTTGCGAATATACATTTTACTCCGCAATAGCAGATATAAACGACCTAAGATGTAGGCCGCTCTCCTACGAAGGTCCTAATATGCGAAGCAAAAACTAACTTTCTATCTAACGTCACTCCTAGGTATTTTGCCTTATCTTCCCGTATCGGTCTATCAAACAGTTTGATTCGCGAAAGGATCATTTTGGGACCCCGGTCGAAGAGTACCGAAACACTCTTCTCCGGGTCCAGCTCCCAAGGGATCCGGCTGCGGATTGGAGACGTTGGTGTACCTCATAATGATCCTTAGAGGAAGTTAGAGGAAGTTAGTTAAAGCGCGGTATCGTTCGCGTAGTATGGCAGTAACATGGCAGTAATAATGAATAATTCAAACCTTGTTAAATTTTATTTGAAAAGAGCAACTGTTGATTTTCTGGCCAGCTCTTTTCAACAGTGCAGTATTCCGAGCTGGTGGTAGATTACTCTAGAACTTACTGATACTGATAAATTTAATGTAATCATTGACGATTCAAAAGTACGTGTAAATGCCTACTTAAATAAAGAGATTTTGAATTCGAATTTTGAGTTTGAATTAAGATGTCGGTACTAAAGTAATTATATGATAATTAAAAGACTTCTTGTTACTTTTAACACATTATTTAAAAACAAATATCATGTTAGGAATGTAATACTTTCTGTTTCCGGAGATAATTATATTATCATATATATTTAAAACAAAAAATCAAAAGAATCTTTGTATTTTAATTCATAGATTTTTTTAACTTGTCGCAACGAGTGATTCCATTTAATGACTGAAATAATTCTCTCAGAATGCATTGATCCATTCAAAAAGCATTCTACAGAGGAATCCCGTTATCATTACGAGCAAGCGAGATCTTTGCTTATCTTTCTCTGCAATTTGTGCAAAGTAAGCACTTTTAACGTCTCGAACACATTTCTAAAAAGAAAACTTTAACAGAACTTAAACGGAACTTATCTAAAATGGGACTTAACTCAAAAAATTTTAAAGCATTAATCTATAGATTACGTTCTTTTAAAACTATTTGTTAAGTTAATAACTTTACAAATAAGGTACTAATTTATATCTAATGTAATGGTTATGTTTAATTTATGTCTTTCACTTTTATTACCTAACTTTTATAATGGTTTAGGATTCATTCTTATAGAGTTCACCCGTGCGAGTACTAAAATCTCCCAGTCTTGACTCGTACGAGTCATCCTGTGGAATGGTGATGATCTCGATGTATTTGTGATATAAAAGTTTAGAAAAGATATTTGGATTAAAAAAATAAGTAATTGTTTCAATTATTATTTCTCAAAAGACGTCTATACTTTACAAAGCAAATAATTAAGTATAGTTTTCTTAGTTACTATCTCATTTCTACTAGGGTTCTGGTACAACACCTACAAATAGCATACTTAACACTACAATACTTACTAACACAATATATTTTCCTTTCTTATGAAAAGTGTTGTTTTAGAACCGTTAATTGTAAATAATATGGATATCTTTCCAATTTAAGCGTTTATAAGGATGATAAGAATACAACTTTCCTTAAAAATAAGTAAGACCTATTTTCCTTCATTCCTTTTTAAAAAATTCAAGCAATGTTAAATTTACTCATAATTTTATACTCATTTTCCGATTTAATGGTTCTTAAAGTTATCATTTTGAGAGCCTGTTGATATAGTTAGTATCCCTCACAACAGAGCCAAGGGTCATGGGTTCGATTTCCATATGGAACGGGTTTATGTATCGTGTCTTGGTGTACTTTGTGTTTGATATTCACTTAATAGAGAAATAGGTTTATAAATTTAAAATATATACCGTAGATATTTCTACTTTTTTCTATTGTGTGCAATGTATGTTTTATGTGTATCCAAAAAATGTCATTATGATATTATATATAGAACAAAATTTTAACAACTAGTTCATTGATCGGGCACAATATTTTAACATATTTCATAACGATTCTAATAAGTAGAAAAAAAATTACATTACATTATATTTTACCTGCAACAGAAAACCAACTTATAAGAATTCAAAACATATTTAATAATTTAATGGTATTTCAATCACTTTTCACTTTCAGATGTAATGTAAAATACGACTGGCTAATCTTCAATAAAAGTTGTTAGGCGGAAAATACATGTGAAATAGAAATCCATCACTTTATCCTGCCGTCAAAAGCGATCCAATCGCCTCCTTTTATTGGTACAGGTCTCTAGTGTCCTTGTTGTGGGAATTCAAAGTATTCATTTTTTAAAAAGTATTCGAAGGATGAAAATATAAGGAGTACATTTTATTAGACATCTCAAGTTGGAACACAGAGTTATGTCTTTTACACAATTCATATTTTTTAATGTAAATCGTATTCAAATAATAATTAAATAGTTTATTAATGAACCAGTAATATAAAAAAAAATAATAGTTAATGTATAAATAGTCAATAGTATTATATTTTTAATCAGTATCTTAAATACATTTAAAATAAATAATGCGACTTATATGCAAATTCTTACTTCTATGAAATTTCATTGCAGCGGCAATTATATTATTCCATTGAGCCAATTCTTGAGACCTATCAAAAGTAATATTAATATACAATGTGCTAGAATATTTAAACTTGACTGTGAGTGAGGCTTGTCATACACAGGTCAAACAAAGAGGAGCGTCGGTAAAAGAGTAAAGGAACACGTATCGGATATCAAGCATAGGCGTACATCGAAGTCTGCAGTGTATGAACATACCATAGACAAGCCCAATCGTTATATAAGATTTGATAAACCTAAAATCCTCGCTAAAGAACAACGTTACATTCCAAGAATGGTTCGTGAGAGAATAGAGAAGATGGTTGGGTATTATCTAACACCTGGGACCCACTTTTGAGAAATATAAAATCCCATGTCTGTGACCGCACTGTAAGATTTCAAGATACTATTAGTGCGTTTTGTGTGAATCCTGAACTGTAGGTACGCCCGGAAGCTTAGAAACTGTTGGAGGTAGATGACTTATTAACTGACTTACTGACGATACGATAACACGATTGCTGCAAAGCATTCGAAACGTCGGGTTAGATTTAAAATGTAAATTTAAAATTTAATTCAGTATACGCGAGTTAAATCCGTAAAAATAGTTTTATTTTAATGTGTAGTACTCGTGAGTCTTAGAAAACACTAACTACATTATGTTAAATTGTCCGAAGTCATCATTGTTACGATACGTCTCACATGTGGTAGCAAAGCCGTAATTGTCTGTGTGTCACTGTGTATAATCACTTAAATCTAGAATAATCATTGATGAAGAAATTAAATTACATTTTATGAAAAATCGATTGTCAAGTCAAAATAACAGATGATCGGTTTTCTGAATTTATTTGGGTTGTCGTTAAGTTAACTTGTTGATTCGTGGGAACCATGGATTAAAGTCACCCATACCATGTTTATCCATACCCTTAATTCACAAACCAAAACGGACAATTAGTAAAAAGTTTTAAAGTTTAAAATAGACCTCAAAACAAATTAACAGTTGTTTACAAATTAAGAAGAAATGGAATGTCATATAAATTATAAAAAGGTAGCTAAATTAAAAGCAGCCAAAAGGGTTAAGTAATTTATGATATAACTTAAGGATATACCTACGAAGGTACAAATTGCGATGCCATAGTCTATCGAAGTCTTGCTTTTTTCTAGTAATTTTAGGGCTAGAAGATGTCTAATTGACTAATTATTTTTATTTAATATTTTTAACGATTTAAATTAATATACTTGTAAGTAATATTATGAAAACACTTACTTTTATACATTTTAAATAAATATAGAACAAAATATAAACCGATAAAGGCAGGGATTCAAACCCACGATCTAACCGCTACCGGTCTCGGTGAATTAAGCATTCTCTATATGATCGTCTAGGAACATCTTTTACATTTTCAAATAAACATTCTTATTTTGCCTGTTAAATATAGTAAAAGTAATTTTAAACAGACTTTTTATAAAGGAGAATCAATTTTTAACAAGACTTTAAACTCTTTATGTTAATTACGATGGTTATCAACCAGTCAGTCAGTTATATACTGAAATAAATTGTATAAGTAAATTGTCCGATAATAATGAATGAATGAGTAATATGAAGTTCAAAAGCTCTTTAATTACACTAAAAGCTTAAAGCAACACTGAATCAAGTGACATTACACGAATAATTGCACAGATAATCGGCTCTCTGTCCCCCGGCTGCGTCTGTCTCTCTCATCCCGCCTCCCTGATTGATGGCACCGGAGATTGCATGTCAGGATTACATCTGCGGAGGAAGTACGGATTATATAGTTGCTGCCAGAGGGTAAATAGAGCGAGGAATATACCGAAAAACTTATAGAACTCATCAGATTTACTCAAGAAAAGATGATAATATTGTTTGTATATTATACATTTCTCATAGTATCATGAAAGAAATACAACTTACAAATAGGATATATGGGATTGAAAGTCATTATTTTTATAATACTATTTTTTCCTTTTATATTATTATTTTATTCAATCTAAGATATATTTCATAGGTTTTAGAAAAAGACTGAGTCATCTAAAATCTGTACCAAAATAATTATACAGTAGTTATTTGATAAGCTGAAAATGTTAAGCAGATTGAAGGATTTCACGGCAATATAAATACTAATTAGTTAAAACTCCACATTTATTCATAATATAAATGCACAATTGGCGTACCAGCATCACATTGTTTAATGAAATATATAAATGTATATAATGAAAAATTCATCAGTAGTAGCAGTAATCCAACGTTAGTAAAATATTTACCATTTGATCAATTTAGTGACTCTGCCGATATCTTCATATCTATAGCTCACGAGAAAATATTTTAACGGTATTGTATTTATGGAACTATGGATTATATATTTTTTCTTTTCAATTTTACTTTATGTCTTAACAATAACAATTCAAAAAAAATAACGTAATTTATTTATTCTGCCTGAAGCTTTTATTGGTCAAAGAATCTTTAAGAAAATATACATCCGTATGGTGTCTCCTAAATATTTAAATTATTTAATAAGTTGGTTCAGAAAAAATTACTTCATTAGCCATTACTTTACTCACCTTATTCATACCATTTTGATGGTGAAATTAGGCAATGTCCCTTGGGATATATACTGACATACACTGATAACATACACTCAGAGACCAGAATACATTTCTCGTACCTTTTTTGTAAATCCTATAACCGGTCAATTCAAAGTAGCAGCACATGAAACAATTTAAACAAATAAATATATTCAAAATAAATTCAACGAACGTTATAAAAAATGAATAGACCTATTGCTCGTCAAAATACTGCACCGTGAAATTGAATCGAAAGCATGAATCACATTTGAAATTCATAGAACAGTGTCAATTCCAAATGAGCTAGTAGCTATAAAGGAAATATTTCAATCCTTTACTTGATTTAGCACGAAAAAGATATCATTCTGATGGATCCGACGTTCTTTGTCTCATTTATATGGGAATTTTATTCATATATCTAATATTGTTACCGTCTGAATTGAAATATTTCCAATAAGTAACCGTTTTTCCATCTGCAACTTCGTACATATATTACTTTTTACATCTTTTACATATATTAAAAAGTACTTTATTGACTAAAGTACTTTTCGACAAGTATTTTTAAAAAGAAGTTATCACCATTCAATAAACAGTTATAAAATTATTATAACCATATATTACGTGATTCTAAAATGAATATGTAAGATAAGGATTTTAAAGGACTCTTTTCGGGATTAAAATCACATTAGCGATCGCTTTACAAACACTTAAAGCATGCGTATCATTACCGAGACTATTTACCTAACCAACCAATCGGTGTATTTTCTCAAATTACTTTCTCGTATAACACTTTATACGACCTTCTTATAAATTTAGAAACAAGATAGTCACCATTTTTAAAATTATTAATTTTAATTTAACACAATTAATTTATTTTTACATAATTATGGAGACTTAATGATTATGAAACTTATTCTTAAAATGGCAAAACAAATATTGTTTTAAAAAGGATCTGAACTTGGTAATCTGCTACTTTGCTAAAGAGACTTTTTATTGTTTCGGTTCCTCCTAACATATACAGAACACGAATTTATAAAAAACTTGCGGGATTCACTGTAATAAAGCTTGAATTATAAATAATTAATAAACCACAATACAAAAGTTATGTTATTCTATGATTATTTAAAGACATAAGCATAGAAAGGAAAGTAAGAAAATCCTACAATGTAATTAGAGATACCAAAATATTTGCCGGCAAATGTCTGTTCCGGTAAAATGTCTTAATCCGATATTAATACAAAATGAAACAAAACAGAGGTTCAAAGGTGCCTAATAAGATCCAGCCGTTTAATAAATATACCATTATCCTGGTTCTCTCTTCAGTAAATAGAGAAATGGCGATCATTTCCTTGAGAGCGATGGACGCATCTGGCGCTTGTTGGATTATGTTGGTTAAATTCAATAATCTCCATAGTAACATCTGAGGAAGACTATTGCAAATTTTTCGGATATTTTCCCAAGTTTGGACATCTATAATCAACTTGACTGGAGTTGAAGAGACCGGCTAACTTATACGAAATTCTAACATTAATACTAACTGTTTACCATACCATATGTTAATAAATCTTACCATAAATTAAACTAACAATTTTGCAAAGAGACTTCATCAAATGTTTTATATAAATACAAATTACGGATCCAGGAAGCGAACAGGGCCCTAACTTGCACCCTTTGGGTGTCCCTGGATGAATTTAACATACGGCATAAAATTGTGTATACCAGGGTGCACTCATATAGATGTACAGGCATTCATCTGAATTCTGATTTGGTCATAATCCATACTAAGGTCATAATTTCGAAAGTAACTCTGTCTGTCTGTCTGTTAGGTTTTCACGCTTAAACCACTGCACCGATTTTAATTAAACTCGGAATGGATATAGATAAGACATTAAGAAAGAACATAGGTTAGGTTTTTAAATCGAAAAAAAATCTTATTCTCACGGGAAACAACGTAAATCGCTGGAGTGTAAATGTAACGTGGTTAAAATAGAAAAAAAAATATAAAAATGTTCTTAAATGTTATTAAATTTTCAATGGATACGACTAAAAAATGCCTCCCTTTATCACAAAAAATGAGCAGAGACAAACAGAAGAGTTAAGAACTATTCTAACATCCACATTTCAAACCAAAATAATATACAATCACACTTATTATGCAAGTACTCCAGTACGTAAAAATTAAAACTGCTGTCCCCAGAAACTATCTAATGTAGACAAAGTCGCGGGTAAAAGCTAGTTTTCTTTAAACCGTAATAAACCCCACTATGACATAATTTGAATGATATTCCTGGGAATGTTAATACTGCCGATTGAACGCACCCGATCAACCTTCATTCCAAATGCGGCTTTAATATCGACGTAATCAGTTGTGGCTACTCGATGGCACATGTGCTTTCGACATGTGCCATTAGTCTAGGTAGACCATAATATATTATACTCAAATCATTCTTTTAATTTTTTAAAGGATAAGTAACTCAAATAGTTAAAAGTATAATTACTTAGAATATTTTTCTTTGTTCATTAAGAAAATAGTAAAGTGATGTTAAACACTAGTATAATAAGGATGAAGAGATTGTATTTTCGTTTGTTGATCGTAAAAATCTATCACAAACTATAAGACTGATTTGAAAAATTATTATTCTCGTTGATATCCCATTTAATAACTAAGATAGATATAAAGAGGCTTTAGTAGGCGCTCAAAATAAAAAAAAATACAATTCTTAAAAATATTCAAATTATATATAAGTCTTGTAAGTTCTTTTAAACATAGACATTGCCAATGTAGCTAGATGTTAACGTATGCTTTATTGGAATATATTGCGTTTCAGTGACTTTTGTAATTATTCATTATAATGAAGCGTGAAATAGCATCTTGTTGGTAATAATATTTATAAGTCCTATTATTAACCGAGCCCATCTCATCATTCCATGCTAGCAGGGTGTTTGATAAACGATCCGCATTAATTATACCCAAAATCTTCGTAACGAGCTAAGACAAAACCAACTTGGAATTATTATCTTAGATGTAAGTACAACCGAACACTATTTCTCAATTTAACTTTGTTACTAAATTTTGGTATCCACTTAATAAAAAGTTATGTCACTTAAATAAAGTTAAACTTAAGAATAATGTAGAAATAGCAAGATTGCTTAATTTATACATATTTATATAAAATGAAAATTTGATAATTCGGCGTATTTCTAACTTCACCTCAAAGTGATATATAAAAGTTGGAGTTGAAAATTTTTTGTTTTATGGACTTTTACAGTTTTAAATTACAATAAATTAATATAACGTAACGAGTAAGACTCTGACTACAGAGCCTCCTGAGTCCCACAGGTTAAGCCAATATGCTTAGGACATGCACATATTCATTCCATCTTCATGAAATACTTGTTTATTTGGGATATATTACTAGTTATTTCCGAAGGTTTTTTTTTCGTTTTTAATGAATATCTTATATTTATAATAAATAATGATTTGCGAAGAGAAATTATCTCTAATCCAAGTACGGAAAAATATACATAATAATAATGAATAATGTCCAAAATATAATTTTGTACTAAATTTGTTTAAGAAATTCTATGACAAAATTTTGTTTAGTAGTATTGAATAAATTCAAATGAATTTGATAATATATGTACATATTTGTCGTATATTGCCTAAAGGATATATTCAGGCTCTTAAAGAACAGAAATGTATTAATTTTCTTGAAAGCGTCTGAAGCTTGTTGGTTTATATTAGCTAATTTTTTATTTCTATAGTAATGTCTCAGGAAGACAATAGAAGTTGTTTTTGTATAAATTAACCTTAAAATGTTGGATATTTTATTTTAGTATGTAGAATTGTATTATAATTTAAAATTAAGTCATTTTATATGCAAACAAAAGTTGTATATATTATTTCCCAATATTTATATAGACAAATAAAATATCAATAATAGTATTGCGTGTAAACCAAAATTTTTATTTAGATCGATGAGTCTGCAAATTTAGCGTAGGATGAAAGAGCTTTTTGTGTTAGGTGAAATGGATATTATTATTTTATGTAGGACTATAATGGTTTAAAAAAAGAGAATACAATTTATGACTGGTTTGGTGCACAGGTAGCATAATGGAGATATGCTTTCACTACAAATTATTTTGAACTTCTTTGCCGCCACTTTTATATGGTTTTATAATTAACAGTGTTGAATTGTGCTGAAGATGTTGTTTATATCACAAGCTAATTATAGTATATAGGGATCAATAGAGTATATTGAGCATTACTCCTTTTTATACCAAAGTGGCAGTATTTTGTTGCTAATGAAGTTAAAAAAGTAGTTTTTATTTCAAAACCTATAGAATACAAACTCTCGCATTAGGGATATTTATATGTGGAAAGATATATTATATGTAGAAAGATATATTATATGTAGAAAGTTAATTAGAAAAAGAATAAATATTGGATGTGACATCTTCAGTTAATATCTAGATTTGGACCTTTTATAACTTGCTTTACATTTATGATTTATAATTGTATTAATATTAATACTCGTGTGTATAATTTTATATATATATATGAAACTGGTTATATTATTACTTATATATGTAATAGATGCATATAACCCGGAAAGATGTGAAACTTTACATTGTATTAAACCCTAGGGTAATAAAGCAAATCTTGACTAATGCTGGAGGGTCTTATCTAATTTCATATCACAGAATTCAGTCTTAGTAGATTCTCATCTTAATACCTTGTCTTACAAGTATCTCTTAAGGCTAAATATTAAGTTTCCGTAGTTTGATATTCTAGTTACATATATGCATATTATATTAATTTAGGAAGCAAAAATATTTATTGTTTTTGCGTTGTATTTTCTTAATAACTGAGTCGACATACAACATCCTGTATACAAAATGACAAGCGAAATCACAAAAAGCATTACCCGAAATGCTATACTTAATTATTACACAATATTAAAATAAGAAGAACTTTACAGATTACGTCATTTTTATATGATGATATTTCATATCTCTTGATTAAACATTTGATTGATCAAATATTGTAACATTTGCACTAAGAAAAACCTACCGCATAGGTCAGATCCATTACTGAGACTGACATTTATATTTAGTAATATGATAACGAATAAGGTTTAATATTTTTGAACGATAGCGAAGTTATTTAAGAAGTTATATAATTAATACACGTTCCTATAAATCAGTAGGTATTAATTAAAAAGTATTTTCAAATAATTTTGCTTAGTCGGTTTTGAAAGTCCCCCTTAAGAAAAATATTATAAATTCATATTTATTTGTCCATCTACTTTCTTTTGAGTCCATGTTCTGAACATGTAACGCTATTTTAGAGTGCATGAAGACTGAGTCCCCTCAAAAGGTGGTTGTAAAAAATTTTGGATTGGAAAACGTTACCCCGTTATGATTATTTCGCAAATACGAATTAAGACCGAAACCAACTCGCAAACACGGCACAGAGACGACATGAGTCCAATTTCGAATGATTCACCTTAAATACATTTCGAGTTTCATAAAATGTTTTAAAAATTACGTTTATCTCATAATAATTTATGTTTCAGTCGTTATTAGCCGTTTTAGTATGAACAGTTATTATTGTGGTCCGATAATTATGTTTATATGTTTATACTAAGAACTTAAATTTGTCCCTTGAATAACATACGCTGAGCTGCATAATAAATGAAGGTATCTGAAAAAAAAACATAAGAAAATAAATTGTAAAGTTATTATATGTAGACTTGTTATCTTATATAAGAAATAATAAAGGTTATATAAAATCCCTTTATTAATTCATGATAATAATATATATTATTATCATGAATTCGATCAAGCTAGCTTACGATATAATCCATTGTGGTGAGTCACACGTGATTTTGATACATGGCTTTAATAGATCGTACATGAAGCAGTGCTTAGTTTATAGTGACATAGTGTGCAGCATATGCTTGTCAAGACATATTTTTTTTATATTTTGACATATTTCATAGAATTGTTTGATGAAATAATTTGTTTTTGTGTTAAAAAAAAACATAATTGTAACAGTCCTTAACATACTGAATCAATTATCTAATTTTCTGCTGAATAAATAAATTAAAGGCATTACCTTAAGCTGAACTTTATTTGTCTTTGATGTTCAAAATTTAATTTATCTGAGAATATGTTGTTTTTGTACAGCAGACTTCCTAAACAACCTTAACATCAACAAGAACTCCTAGAATCGGTAACTCGTGGATTTTCTCACGCAATATTTCTTAGATTGATATGAAAAACCTCCAAAAAAAAAAGTGCAAAGCCATCAACAATATAATAATAATTTAGTCATATTGAAACATATTCAGAATCCACACTCAAATAATAAATGAGGTTATGTGTAATATACATTAACATTTAGGAAACGATCAACAAAACTTATAATAATTAATCAAATAATACTAAATTACCAATCTGCTACACTAAGCGGTAACTGTTAGTCAGCTACTGGTTAGACACAAATACCTCATCGCTCAGTTATGACCTGTATGGACGTTTCAATAACGCGCACTAAATGCACAAATCCCAATCTATTATACTATACATACTCATATCTAATTCAGTTTCACCCAAAAACCGCTTATGAAATGCTAATCCTCTGTATAGATACTCTTCGTGTAATGAAAACAACATAACTGATATTAATTTTGATCAGCAGCACTAAAGTTTTTCAAAAAATCGTAATAAAACTAAAATGTATTTTTAATAAAATCTATAAAGTTCATTCAATTCCATCTAGAATAAGAAACTGATGATCGTGGAATATTTATGAAATTTTTAAGCGCTCATATCTCTGCTTTCGGTCGGTCGGTTTTCAAGTTTCGAATTATTTTTTTGACCTACGTCTCACGATATTCTAACGAGACAACCAACTTCATCGGATTCTGATAGCTGAAACTTACCTGTATATATAGAAGTTCGCTTTGCACTACATAATATATGCTACAGTACTGTGATGTTTGCTTTAGTAAACTATTGTGAATATTTGGTAACAATTTATGAATACTAAATCTAAAAATAAAAAAAATCCTCTAACGCCCAGCGCAATAGTTACTGGTATCATATTGCTCTGGCCAGTAAACGGGAATATATTTCGGAACACACCCTTGTTAACACCAAACAACCAAGATGCAAATTGTAGTTGTCTACGATAATAAATTTTAGTAAAATTTACATTAAACTTACTTGTACTTTGCGTTTAAGTGATGTGCTTTTGTGGTCGATCGCTAAAAAGATTGTTGTTAGCGTAATTCAGTCTCGAAATTATTATTGATTTACAAAATTTTATTCTGTCAGTGATATTGAAGTAGTTCATTATTTTGAATAAGACTTTCAGTTAATAGTTTTAGTTTTTTGGAGCTAAACCATCTGCATAAAAACATTTTAAACAATATCGTCAACTGAAATTAACAGCCAGTGTTCAGTAACAGTTGTTTTCCCATGTTTTCCACTTTATCACGTTCGAATAGACAAGCGGTTGCCATACATTATCTTGGGACCAACATTTACCAAAAGCTAACTATGACTATTTAAAGTGCGTACTAAATACGTACAACTCAAATGTTTTGAAACTAAACTTTAAACCACATATAAGCTTGTTTCAGAAAATAATTTTCGTATTTACCTTAAATATATAAGAAAACCACTGAACTTTATAAATGAGTATTTATAAAGAAAATTATTAGCACTAAAACAGACAAATAATTTAACGAGCGAGAGAACCAAATAGTTCACGAACAAGTTATTTCGACATTCATTTGGGAAGACAATACCACCATTTATATTGCTTAGACGCGGTTTTAAAGTAATGAAGTCCCCTATTTGTTATTTCTAAAGTTTCCATCATAACCCTCGCATCACACATGCAAGATGTCGGCGAAGATAAACCGACCATAGCTCGAAATGTAGTGTTGTTAGAGTACAGTTAGGAACTAAAATAAGATATAACAGGAACTTTTTAATAAATAAAACATTTAAATTTGATTGTTTTAAATAAACGGAAAAATTATGACAGTACTTGAAGCAATGCTTTCTTACGTTTTTTCTATTATTCATTCATTATGTTAATTTAAAATATTACGATTGATGAAGTATATTTACATTTTATAAAACTAATTTATTGGTAACAAAAATATATCTATATAATATTATATACACTTATTCCTTATACATGTGAAAAGTTATTTATGCATTTTTATAAATTATATAATAAATAGACAAATATGTATATCAATGATCGTTCCTGCTTACCGTACGTAGTTATTACAGACAGTAAGCTCCACAGTTTGCAGGATTCAAAAGGAACGCCACCACAGTCGCTGATGTGAATATCAAAGTACACAAAAACCTTTAACAGCAAAACGTTTCATAAAGCAGTCTGTGACGCGTATACGTAATAAAAGATACATTTGTTCCGACTAAATGAATTGAGAGGTTGTTGTGTGATACACGTGCTGGGAGAAAAAATGTAAATGATTGGAAGGGAATATTGTCAAATTTGAAATTGATTTTTATTAAGCCTTCGTCTCTTTTCAAAACGTTAGTTAAGTATTATGATAATTTAATTATTATGATTTGTTTTTAGTATTACATAATAATTTCAAAGTTTCATTTCACATCATATTATTATTTTATTTATGTATGTAGGATACAAACTTAGTCATCTCTAATGTGGGGGTTGTTCGATTTTAATGACAAAAAAATTACATTAAAATCTTATTAAATATTGTTGTTAATTAAAACAATCTATGTCTTAATAGTGTTGTTTTGTCAGGCATGGATCTCACATTATCTTCCATTATAAACATGGGTAACATCAAGAAATTAATGGACG
Organism: Napeogenes sylphis; assembly: GCA_959347405.1. Classification (NCBI taxonomy): domain Eukaryota; kingdom Metazoa; phylum Arthropoda; class Insecta; order Lepidoptera; family Nymphalidae; genus Napeogenes; species Napeogenes sylphis. The sequence continues at coordinate 46,723,745 of OY365776.1, read as the reverse complement.
TCGTGTAACGTGTAACTCCTATTATCCTTTACTGGAGAAATAATTATTATCACGTATGTAAGTCATGTCAAGTATATTCTATCTTGTCTTTGTGCTCCATTCAAGATCGGTATTTCAAGAACGATTTAAATAATTTATCATCTACATTTTTAAAATATTTTTTGGTACATGTACAAAGTTTGCAATTCGATTAAAAACTGTAAGTATATATTATACTTTTGTATTCTAAATTTATTTAATGGTATACTTAAAAGTAAACTGAATACTAAAAAACAACAATTTCGGAACTGCCATGAAATTAAGGGTTTATATATTTTTTATATCCCACAAACCAAACACTGTAATCACTTTTGGAGAGCTTTTTCCTACTTTGAGGTAAGTTTGTTTATTCTTGAATTTTCATAAAATCCCGTTCCGTTTATTAAGTATTAAGACTTAAGTTTTAGTAATAACCGCTGAAGTTAATTCCAAAGATTGTAATATTTGTCATTTCATATTAAACATGTTACATGAGGATAGCTCTGAACAAATAATAAAAAAAATATAACGTAGTATTAGGACATTTAGACCTCTAAGTGTTTCAAGATTTAATCAAATTACATTCTATATCATTTTTTAAACCCCGAATCAAAAGGAGGGGTGTTATAAGTTTGACCTGTCGATCTGTATATCTAATTATATGTCTGTGGCATTCTAGCAGCCAAACGCTTAGCTGTGCTTAGTTGAAATAGAAACAGTCGTCTCCAAGATATTGAGGTTTTATTGGTGCTGATGAAAGGTTCTTACTTGTACATGTACTTATTAAAGTCGTTAGATGGCGTTCGGGGGATCGTTGTACGTACGTTGACGATGGTGTCTTTTTTACGAAGTTAATCATTGAGGACTCAGACTATACGATTCCATATCGTAATTTCTTTATTAGCCTTGGTAACTTACTTGCATTCTAATTTCTTCCTTTATTTGTTACTAAGTTGTACCACGACGGAAAGACTTCAATAAGTACATAATAATGTTTTTGTATCGGGGGTTTTTAATTTTTTTTTTCTGCTTTTTAAAGTTATGTTACTACACATAACACTTTATTGTACTAAATGAACGGATACACAATTTTTCAGTTGTTTAAGTATTTCTATCAATCTATCCTTATATTGACAGAGTGGAGGAAACTCCGGCTCCGAAACTACTGGACCGGTTAAATAAAACATTTTACCTCTAGAATCCTAAATTATCCCTCTGATGAACATAGGCTCTATTTAATACGAGAAAAAATAAGGATCCGCTTGAAAATTTTGACAATGTAGTAAATTATAAATGTATTAAGTAATATGATTCAAGAATTTTTCATATAAGTATATACGAGTATTAATAAATATAAACATTTAGAGTTAAAATGATTTACAATCACTATTATTAGTGATAGAAGGGATATATTATCAGTAGCTGTTTCCCGTAACTCTTTATGACTACGATCATAAGCTGTATAAATGTAATTTTTACAGTCTACGTGGACGCAGTCAAGGGCAACAAATATCCCTAATAAAATACTTTACCTGAGTAAATAAGTATAAAAACCTTTTGGCCTACATAACAAGGCTTTTTATCCTATAAAGCGCGGGTGAAGCCGCTGGGAACAGCTAATTATTGCATAAGAACCATTCACCAATAAAACGTTAATATCTTGGAGACGACTGTTTCTATTTCGACTAAACATAACTATGAAACATCTCGACAAACATAGCTTTCGATTAAAAAAACCGCATTCAAATCCGTCCACGCGTTTTGCCGCTACATTTCCACAGACAGACACACGGATACACAGATCGAAAGGTTAAACTTATAACACCCCTCTTTTTAGTCGGGGGTTCAAAAGAATAACATATTTCTGAGTTTTTTGAGAAATGCAGTATTTTATTATATAACATAATATATAATATATTATTAATGTATTACGTTTATTAAGCAAAACACAAATAAACTTAGAAATATATACAAAATATTATATTTTAACATAATAAACCGGTGGACATATTTAGCGGAACGCAAAAAACAGACTGCAAGATATATGAAAACACATTTTTGTTGTACAATACATTTGATTATTCTGAATTAATTAAATTAACATTTTTGAACATAAAAAATTACAAAATTAAAGCGAAAGAAACGAAATTAAAGACAATAAGGTCAGTGACTTAATTCTGAAGAGTTTTGACCTAACACAATGAAAACTAAAGAAAAGTTAATATTGTCCAAATGACTGGTTTTTTCGCGATGGGTGATACAATCAGTATTTAGTGTTGCCACCTCTTGCTGTTAAAACTGCCTGCATGCGTCTGGGCATGCTCTCTATTAAATTGTCAATAAAACTTTGCGGCATTGAGTTCCATTCTTCAACCAATGCGGTTTTGAGGTCTCTTACGTTGACAGGTGATGGATTTCTTTGTTTAATTTGTCTTCCCAGTTTGTCCCAAACGTGTTCTATTGGATTTAGGTCTGGCGAACGTGCCGGCCACCCCAAAACCTGGATTCCGACCTCATTAAGATATTCCGAAACTAATGCCGCAATGTGAGGTCGAGCGTTGTCATGCATTAGAAGAAAATTGTCTCCAATGAAAGGGGCAAAAGGCATCACAATCTGCTCTAAAATGTCGGTTACGTATCTTGCCGCAGTCAGGGAGCCGTTTTCTACGATGTGTAGCTCCGTGCGTGCTCCTAAGCAAATACCGCCCCATACCATTACTGACCCTCCACCATACGGCTCTCTCCCAATAATGTTACACTGAGCGTATCTTTCTCCGGGTCGTCGCCATACTTTGGTCCTTCCATCATCTGGTTTGAGACAAAATCTGGACTCATCACTAAAAAGAACTTTTCCCCAAGCGTCTTTTTAATCCAATTTAGGTGGAAACGAGCAAAGCTGGCCCGAGCCACTCGATGACCTGCGGTGAGCTGTGGACCTCTGGCAGGCAAGTACGCCCCTATACCAGCTGCCTTCAGTCTTCTTCAGACGGTTTTGGTACTAATTATCACTTGTAGAACTTCCTGCAGCTGGTTTCGTACCTCAGAAGAAGTCAAGGTACGGTTTCTGAGAACACTGCTGACAATAAATCTATCGTCTCTCTCTCCTGTTACTCTTTTGCGACCTTGTCCTTTACGCCTGGTATACTCTCCAGTCTGCTGGTATCGTTTAACATTGCGGAAAATCACAGACTTGGAAACATGTAATGTTTGAGCCACTTCATTGTAAGTGTAACCATTTTCAATTAAAGTTACAGCTTTAGAAACCAGAGCAACGCTGAGATCCGGCATTATCGCCTAAATTTATCGAATTAAGTTCACTTCACTCAATAATGACAATTTTTCGTCAAAAAAACAACAGAAATAAAGTTTTTGTTAAAAACAACAAAAGCCGACGAAAATTCCATACACTACGTGTCTCAGAAATTAGCAGATAAACAAAAAAACAAATGAAATTTAAAATAAAATTATTTTTAAAATCATCTCTTTTTTTTAATACATAATATTGGTATAGTGGCCAGTAGGAAAATATGAAAATATTTTCCGTTATTCGACCCTTTTTTTGCGTTCCCCTATATATGTCGATGAGTGTAGTTACCCCATTTTCGAAGTTAAGATGTCTTTTTCGTTCAATATTTCATATTATCTTTTATAAATCATAATGTTACGACACATACAAAAAAATTAAGTTCGTTAAAAATTTGACCTTCATTTCTCGTTCTACAATTTTGTGGCATAGGCTATTTCTACCCTTTTTGTTTCTCAATAACAATAAAATCTGCAATTTTTATGTTGCATGCACATCCAGGGGTTGTCACTTATCATCCGCTGGAATAACCGTTTTTTGGGAGGTACCTGTCATTTAATAAAAAAAAATTGAAACCAACTATTATAATTCTTTTGTCATTGCAAAAAAAATCGCTAAATAATCCAAAAAATAGAGTAATATCATATAATAAAGCAATAAAACTTGTTTTGTAAATAAATATACAATGCAAAATTTATTAAGATGGGCCCGCTACCTCCGTAAAGTATACCATTGCTCTACCTATTGAGAGACCGTACCTACCGCTAGCAGTTTCGAGGAATTTAATATTCTATATGTATAGAATATTAAATTCCTCATTAATGGTAAAGATAATGTCGTCTTTACCGTTAATGAGATGATAATTTTTTAGACTATTTTAGAAGATCCTAAAAAACATTACTTACAATTGCAATGATTTAAGGGGATTTTAAAGGTTTTTAAAAATAATGTACATTAAATAAATATAACAATAATATCACAGGACAAATTACACACATTGATCTTACCAATAAGTAAGCAAATTATTTGCTTGTGTTAAGGGTTAAGGCTTGTGTTATCCAACGATAACGATACAAATACATTGAGCTATACATTAAAAATATATTTAATAAACGATCAAACACATTAATGCAGACATCTAGACACATACAGGCCTGTCCCTGTCGGAAATCGAACCTGAGCCCTATTGCTCCGGTATACGTTTCACTTCGAATGTAATTAGCTAAGATAAACATATAAACAAGCCTTATCAATAAGTATTTATGAAAGTCATAAAAAAAAAGAAAAACAGTATAAAAAAATAGTAAATATAAATTGAAAATTTTACATATATTTTTTTACATTGCCCATATTGTGCAAAAAGACGGACAACATACATTATCATTTTAAATACGAATATTTATTTTTTTTATAAAGGGCTATTTATTCCCTTAAGCTTGCAATAGATTTAATAATAAAAAATATTGACTATTTTATAATATGAATTATTAAAAACATTATAAAAGAATAAAATAGTCCTTGATTCCAGTACGCAGTTGTTAGAAGTGGAATAGTAAAATATAATACCTAGTGTTTTCTAAGGTTTTCACGAGTACTACACATTGAAATAAAACTATTTTTACGGATTTAACTCGCGTATATTGAAGTAAATTTTAAATTTACATTTTAAATCTAACCCGACGTTTCGAATGCTTTGCAGCAATCGTGTTCACGGAAAGACGAGATGGAGGTGTCTGTCAGTAAGTCAGTTAATTAGTCATCTACCTCCAACGGTTTCTAAGCTTCCGGGCATGCAGTTCAGGATTCACACAAAACGCACTAACAGTATCTTGAGGTCTTACAGTGCGGTCACAGACATGGGATTTTATATTTTTCAACAGTGGGTCCCAGGTGTTAGATAATCCCCAACCATCTTCTCTATTAAAATTAGGATGTTTTTTAATTTCAATAGCCTCACGAACCATTCTTGGAATGTAACGTTGTTCTTTAGCGAGGATTTTAGGTTTATCAAATCTTATATAATGATTGGGCTTGTCTATGGTATGTTCACACACTGCAGACTTCGATGTACGCCTATGCTTGATATCCGATATATATTCGTTAACTCTTTTACCGATGCTCCTCTTTGTTTGACCTATGTATGACAAGCCACAATCGCAGTCAAGTTTATATACTCCAGCACATTGTAAAGGAATATTACTTTTGATAGGTCTCAAGAATTGGCTCACTTTCCTTTGAGGTTTGTAGATAGTTTTAATAGAAACCTTTTTTAAGATATTGCCGATTCTGTCAGTAACTCCTTTCGCATATGGTAGTAGGGCCGGTTGACGCTCAACTGTGGGTGGCTTGATGTGGTTTCCGCGACGCTGGCGAGGTACGGGCAGGTGGTTGTTGAACAAGGCATGCTTGACATGCTGCAGCTCGTCCTCTAGGTGTTCAGCGTCACAGATGTGTTGTGCTCTCTGAAACAAAGATTTGCCAACAGTAGCTAACTGGATAGGGTGGTGGTGTGATTTACCATTGAGGTACCTATCTGTATGTGTGGGTTTCCTATAAACAGTGTATCCCAATGTATTGTCAGGATTCTTGATAATAAGAATATCAAGGAAAGCTAAAGTATTATTTGATTGCAATTCCATTGTAAATTGTATTTTTTTGTTAATAGAATTAAGGTGTTCTAGAAAAGCAGATGTTTGATTCATAGGTAGTATTGTGAAGGTGTCATCTACGTACCGTTTAAAGATGTTCGGTATAGTAGGTGCAGAGGACAGGGCCCTCGCCTCGAAGTGCTCCATGTAGATATCGGCAACAACGGGGGAGACCGGGGAACCCATTGCCACTCCATCAACTTGTACATAGAATTCATCCTTCCACATCAAATAGCCAGATGTTAAGCAATGCTTCAGTAATTCTGCATATTCTACAGGCATGTTGTTATCCTCCAGCTTTCTCTTGACAATTTCAATGCATTCAATCACTGGAAGGCTGGTAAATAGTGACTGTACATCAAAACTAACCATAATGTCGTTGTCATTTAATTTCACTTGTTGGATATCATTAACAAACTCGTAAGAATCCTTGACATAAGTTTGTGTATGTCCCCGGAGAGGTGTCAGTATCCTTGCAACGTGTTTAGCCAGTTTATATGTTGGTGTATCAATCTGGCTGACTATGGGACGTAGTGGGACATTCTGTTTATGTATTTTGGGTAACCCATACAATTTTGGTGGTTTTGCACATGATGGTACGAGTGATTTTATGTCTAAATTTAATTTAGGACTGTATTTTTGTATTAGATCGGCGGTTTGTTTTAAAACTTTATCGGTAGGATCTTTTTCAACCTTTTTGTAAGTGTTATTGTCCGCGAGTATTTTTGATATTTTACTATTATAATCACTCGTATCCATTATCACAGTCGCGTTCCCCTTATCTGCACGGAGGATGGTAAGGTGTTCATTGCTGCGTAGGTGTTTTAGAGCAAGATGTTCGTCACGGGAGATATTATTCTTCGGCAATTTGCTCCGGCGCAGAACACAAGAAATATCCTAGCGGATTGCTTCAGATTCCTCTTTCGTGATTCTATTATTATAAAGGCACTCCTCAACGTTGCAAATAATGTCTTCGAACTGTATTTTAGTTGGAGCTGGTGCAAAATTTAAGCCTTTTTCTAGTATCTCAACGGTTGGTTTATCCAAATGTTGTTTTGACAGATTAACAACTGAGGTATGTGTTGCCAGACTATTACTAGTTAATTTTGTTTTATTTGAATCAATATCCGATTTATCCTTTAAGAGTTTCTCAAATGTATTTAGTTGCCTGTCTTTAAATTGATTATATTTAGTTTTGGATAAATACCATTCGAAGACATTATTTGCAACGTTGAGGAGTGTCTTTATAATAATAGAATCACGAAAGAGGAATCTGAAGCAATCCGCCAGGATATTTCTTGTGTTCTGCGCCGGAGCAAATTGCCGAAGAATAATATCTCCCGTGACGAACATCTTGCTCTAAAACACCTACGCAGCAATGAACACCTTACCATCCTCCGTGCAGATAAGGGGAACGCGACTGTGATAATGGATACGAGTGATTATAATAGTGAAATATCAAAAATACTCGCGGACAATAACACTTACAAAAAGGTTGAAAAAGATCCTACCGATAAAGTTTTAAAACAAACCGCCGATCTAATACAAAAATACAGTCCTAAATTAAATTTAGACATAAAATCACTCGTACCATCATGTGCAAAACCACCAAAATTGTATGGGTTACCCAAAATACATAAACAGAATGTCCCACTACGTCCCATAGTCAGCCAGATTGATACACCAACATATAAACTGGCTAAACACGTTGCAAGGATACTGACACCTCTCCGGGGACATACACAAACTTATGTCAAGGATTCTTACGAGTTTGTTAATGATATCCAACAAGTGAAATTAAATGACAACGACATTATGGTTAGTTTTGATGTACAGTCACTATTTACCAGCCTTCCAGTGATTGAATGCATTGAAATTGTCAAGAGAAAGCTGGAGGATAACAACATGCCTGTAGAATATGCAGAATTACTGAAGCATTGCTTAACATCTGGCTATTTGATGTGGAAGGATGAATTCTATGTACAAGTTGATGGAGTGGCAATGGGTTCCCCGGTCTCCCCCGTTGTTGCCGATATCTACATGGAGCACTTCGAGGCGAGGGCCCTGTCCTCTGCACCTACTATACCGAACATCTTTAAACGGTACGTAGATGACACCTTCACAATACTACCTATGAATCAAACATCTGCTTTTCTAGAACACCTTAATTCTATTAACAAAAAAATACAATTTACAATGGAATTGCAATCAAATAATACTTTAGCTTTCCTTGATATTCTTATTATCAAGAATCCTGACAATACATTGGGATACACTGTTTATAGGAAACCCACACATACAGATAGGTACCTCAATGGTAAATCACACCACCACCCTATCCAGTTAGCTACTGTTGGCAAATCTTTGTTTCAGAGAGCACAACACATCTGTGACGCTGAACACCTAGAGGACGAGCTGCAGCATGTCAAGCATGCCTTGTTCAACAACCACCTGCCCGTACCTCGCCAGCGTCGCGGAAACCACATCAAGCCACCCACAGTTGAGCGTCAACCGGCCCTACTACCATATGCGAAAGGAGTTACTGACAGAATCGGCAATATCTTAAAAAAGGTTTCTATTAAAACTATCTACAAACCTCAAAGGAAAGTGAGCCAATTCTTGAGACCTATCAAAAGTAATATTCCTTTACAATGTGCTGGAGTATATAAACTTGACTGCGATTGTGGCTTGTCATACATAGGTCAAACAAAGAGGAGCATCGGTAAAAGAGTTAACGAATATATATCGGATATCAAGCATAGGCGTACATCGAAGTCTGCAGTGTGTGAACATACCATAGACAAGCCCAATCATTATATAAGATTTGATAAACCTAAAATCCTCGCTAAAGAACAACGTTACATTCCAAGAATGGTTCGTGAGGCTATTGAAATTAAAAAACATCCTAATTTTAATAGAGAAGATGGTTGGGGATTATCTAACACCTGGGACCCACTGTTGAAAAATATAAAATCCCATGTCTGTGACCGCACTGTAAGACCTCAAGATACTGTTAGTGCGTTTTGTGTGAATCCTGAACTGCATGCCCGGAAGCTTAGAAACCGTTGGAGGTAGATGACTAATTAACTGACTTACTGACAGACACCTCCATCTCGTCTTTCCGTGAACACGATTGCTGCAAAGCATTCGAAACGTCGGGTTAGATTTAAAATGTAAATTTAAAATTTACTTCAATATACGCGAGTTAAATCCGTAAAAATAGTTTTATTTCAAAATATAATACCTACTAAACAAACATTTGTTTGCAGGATTGTAAAGAAACGCCGCCCCATATTTCACAAAACCCTTAACAGAAAGCGTTTTCATATCACGGTCTATATTTCGGTCTTTACAAATACATCTCATTATGAAAAGAAAGATAAAATAATACCAGGTATATCGTAAAGTACATATAATAATGGAATAATTAAATTGTGAAAACGAATTTTCGAATTTCAAACTGAGATAAATCTGAATGAGCTTAATGTCCTTTACATGCTTTGTGTTTCAGATTGAGAAATTAAATCTTATTAATATTAAAATGTATATCAGTGGAAAGATTGGAATGTACTAAAAATACAAAGAGAGCGTTATAACATAAGAAAACATACGTAATGTGTTACATTACGTCGACAGGAACTAACTGAATATAGATAAACATATGATTTATGAGTATATCGGAGTTAGAAGAGAAGTCCTGGTTGAAATTGATAAATTAGTAAACCAACTACTCACCAATTATCTTTAGATGAACAGCAATTTCTGGGATTTAAATGATGACATATGTTTAAAGCAGAGTTCCCTTTGCTTTTTTAAATATTTTATATCTATGTCCTATACTTTAATCAAATTAAACAATTTAATAATCAAATAAAATTATATCTGTAGCTGTAACTCATTACTATAGTAATTAATTAGCTTTTATATTTTACATCATAAACTTTAAATTTATTAAAACAATCGTATAGTTTGAACAAAACTAACTAACTACCAATCTCTTAGTTTTTTTTTAATTTACATCTCCATATATTAGGTATACATCAAACCGGTTAAAAATACTATATACTAACTTTACCCTCTGATTTCTGTAAATTCTTTTCATGTTACTTATAATATAGACCCATTTTTCAAATGGAACTGTAAATTGTAATATTTTTGTCATTTCTATTTGTTTACGTTTACCTACTTACAAATTATCAAAGTTTTATGTATTATTGTTTATTTATTAATATGGAAAATAAAAATGTTTCAATGAAGTAGCAAAAGGTATAATTGATGCATATATAAATGTAATATTTATTAATGCACGTAAAAAAATCCTCTAAACTATAATTGTATACTGAAATATAACCTATAACACATTTTTTAAAGCTGTTATTATTTTGTATGCAGAGATTCTATCTATAGCTAACAAAACGACTTTGAATTGGATTGAAAAATGTTACATCTTATGCAACGTTACATTACATGTCTTTTAATCAGTATTACCTATTTATACAATTATATTTCAGACATACTAAAATGTCTCTCAAATCAAACACAATGTTTTCAAATTCAATCAACGTACATTGAAATGAAATTCTAATGAAGTTAATGACTTAATATTATTAAAAAAACATCTCCAATATTTATTTACTTACGCTACAATTTTTTCATTACATTGTCCTCAACATTTCAAAGCAATTTCTGAGTATCGCTGTAGGGTATTATTTCACATCACAGAAATCATAGAGTTACTAAAGCCCAACGAAATCCTGTCCGGTCTCTTATCTAACAAGGTTAAATAAAACGGTTAACCTCTGGCTAACATAAAATATATTTCATTTGATAAAACAAGTAAGTTATTATTATTTTTATTGTTATTATTATTGTTATTTCTTGAGAGAGAGAGAAAAATTGAAAGAATATTTAAAGTTTTGATAAACAACTACGAATACAAAGCAACGTTGCAAATATTTTCGTCGTATCGGTCGAATAAAAGTCAGTATTCAAATCACGTCTATGATAAGGGCCGCCAGCTTATCCGGACTCTGAGTGTATTGTACTCGCATTTATGGCATAGAGGTGTGTAGCTCTTACGTACCTTCCCGCGTATTCCGCTGACGTTTAAAAACTTTTGTCACGTTTTCATCTTATTTGCAATACTTGTTACAAATTAACGTTACAAAGAAAGTATACTTCTCGTATGAGATTATAAATAACAAATGGTTTTAAATAACATGTTCATTGTGATACCTAAATTATAATTGATGGAACTACTTGTTTAATATGTAACGAAGGGGATGGATAACCATTGAACAGATATTATAGAGACGATATAGTATTATAGAGACGGTATTTATTATTTAGGAATTCTAAATTATTTGTATTACGTAGGTTTTTACTTAAAACCTTAAACAGAACTCAAAATTAGGTGTCAATGAAATAAGAAAGAAATAACATTTATTTATACGTCGTAACTAAAAACAATTTGCACATCCTTCACAATAGCAACATTGGTCATACTTTTATTATAAGAATAAACAGAAAATATTTTATATTTACTAATATTTTCTCCCCTGACTCTCCCACGTTTATTCAGAACACGTTTGAGTCAGCGGCTTAGTAACAACTAGCAGTGGTCGAATGACGGATCTCAGGGAGCTGACAAGGAGGTGCTCCGAGCGCCATCTTATGTTTTGTTATTTGTTTATTAAGTACGGAAAAGGCATTCAGCTCGGCATATGCTCTATATGTATTAATTTATCGTAAGTGATTGTCATTTTGTCAGGTCGGTACAAACTTAAGAAATTATTTTAATTAACATCTCCAAGAGCGTGACGACTTGAGTCTTTAAACTTTGCTGAATCTGATTAAGAAAATTTGATTAATAATTGTATTTTCCAAAAGATATGTTAATTTGTAATTGGTTTAACAACTAATTTTTATTATATTTCTAAGAAAATATGTTATTTATAAAGGCAATAACAACTTATAAAAATTGAAAGGCACATATAAAACTATAAGCAATAGTTAATGATAAAGTATATTGTTATTGTAACTAAATATTATTAAAAATATCTGTTTATATGTTGTTGTGTGTTTTTTTGTATTAATTCTTTTGGGATGTTGTATGTAAAGTATAATATCTAGTTTAAATGTTATTAAACGAAGCTGGAGTACGGGTCAAAAATAAATGTAAATTTTATATCATTACAGAATGGAAACTATTTTTTAATAAGATCAAAACTATATTATAATATGAAATTGTTTGTTGATTAAGTTCTAGTTGTTTTAACGATTCAATACGAATTATTGCTTTAAGTGTTCTTATGCTTTGTGAAACATCCATTTTTATTAAAGTTAAACACAAAAAAATAAATTCAGCAAATACTTCGAAACCTTATAATTAAAAACTCGGCCACAACAAAGGATATTTATATAACATATTGTTCGAAACCAGTATAAATAGCTACATAAATATTTTTAAATCATGTTAGTTTTATTTTATGTCTTAAATATAAATTTATTTATTTTTTCACAAAGTTAGAAATAGATGCAAATTATTCCCAGAATAGGAACAATAATCTTTTCACTTCTTAATATAATGGCATCTAATAATACTGATATTTATGCATTCGTATGTAAGAATAATAATACACTTTGACATTTTAATTTATTAACAACAAAATATATATAATTTCGAACCAAAATAAGATATAACTTATTCATCACAGTGCAAAACCTATACACTAAATATTTAATAATAAATTGCTTGGTATTATAATACATAACAAAATTCATTGGAAAAATCATTTTGTTAATGCATGATACAAAATTAATAGATTTATTTGTGTATGAACTGGCTAGACTACGACAGTTGTCAACCATATACACTTTTAATGATCAATATATCTTTAAAAGCATAATATTACTAAAACGAGGCATCAATCCTAAGATATGGTTTTATATTATCGGGAAATTCCTCGTGTGTAAGTAGTGTATATGTAATAAAACAATGATTTCGTGTCTTTTTTTCAAAAGTTAGAAGTGTTGACTGTTACGTCCTTTTACATTACAGGCGTAAACTTTTGTTAAAATCAATAACATATTTAAAATTGCTTATACCTATACTCGTAAAACCCTAGGGTTCCCGAATGATCAAACAAAACCCAAAACTTCCCTGATCTCCGATTCGACTATTTTTGTAGGTGCATATGAATATTAAGCAACTCATAATCTTTATTTCAAAGAATATTTTATAACTATTTATGTTGTTTAAATGTATAAGAAGTAAATTTATATTTTGATTAATGCTATACTAAATCATTAAACTAAATATAAATTGACTTTGCAATTAAAAATTGCCATGATTAAAAAACTAGACATGTTTTATAAGTAAGTGGAATAAGCGAGCATTGTATCCCTAAAACCTGTACTAATCTTATTCAGTCAAATAAAGATGACCCTTATTATTATTATCTTCGTCTGAGCAGTCAGGTTCATTAAAACGATAGATAGATAAATAATAAAAAGAGATTCAAATATTTGAATTACTTGTCATTCAAGTACAATACTTTAATACTCATAAATAGTAAAACACCAAAATTTATATTGTATAATGAAAGTAATTTTCTTGACAATTTTTAAAGCGCCGTTAAATGTTTTCTCAGAGGAAGCGCCCGTTAACATGATCTCTTAAGACTTGTATAAATACAGAAAGAAAACGTCACATTTGTATTGTTAAGTCGTGGCGGGTTTTAAAGTAACGAAGTTTACATTCGTTACGTCTAATGTTTCCATCATAACTTTCACACGTATGCAAGACTTCGGCGAAGATAAAACGAGTTGCTCGAAATGTTATGTTAGAATACAATGTGTAAATGAAAACATGTTATTTCAAATACTTTACTTAAATATAATCATGATATTTATATAATTCTATATTCCTGTGTATACAACTACTACAGCTGGCTCAGAGACCAAAATAATAGTAATTACAACACCACATCACTTTTTAGAAAGATGATTTTTTTTTCCAAAACACTAATCGTAACTCATTAGGATAAGGGCTGGTAGATAATTATTATTTGCATTTTTATTTTTCCTTTAATAATAACTTTTCCTGCTAGATACTTTGGACGTAAATACTTTAAAAAATAGTGTTTAATCTTTCCTTTAACTTGTTTCGCTTTTGTGATTGCTATAGTGTTGCAATCGATTGAGAGTGGCTGTCATCTTTTGTGACATATGTGTATTGTCTTTAATGTATAAAATTCTTAGAACTACTACTACTTCTATTGCTTCTTAGTACTACTTCTACAGAGAAACAAGTTTATAGTTTACGTTTGGCATTAATATGAAAGTACATTATTGTACATTTAGATTTTTTTTATTAGAAATTATTTCAAAATTATACGTTATTGCCATTACCGTAAAAAATATTTTTAGTTAAAAGTAGTTTTGATCTTTATACAACGCTTCTATTACAATCTCGTAAGAGTATATGAAGTACCGTTGTCAAAAGAGAGACAGATTGACTGTTTCGCGCACTAATTATAAAATGTCCATCAAGTCTGCAAAAGGCATGATCGTTTATGCTGTATTGATTATCTTAGAACCATAACTTACATTGACAATGCAAATAATAATTTAAAATTTTAATTTAGAGCCTTAAAGATGTTAACATTGAGTATTTACTAGTAGTATCTATCTTTTTTAAATTTTTAGTTATTCACGAAGGCTACTGAATCTCAAGAACCTGAGCTCTAGAACCGGGTGCACCTGTAAAAGCTCAGTGGCTCACGGTTTTGGATGTCACAGTAATATTTATGATTGCATGTGTGATTTTACCCAACTGTGCTGGATTATGACTTATAAAAGGGTTATGTTTTTAACTTATATTATTTTCTGGTATTGTACATAATCTAAACGATTTTGATAAATTATGTATCGTTAAATTTATTTTATTAAAACGGTTTTTGATTAGCAAACTTTCCTTTTTCTTAAATAGTCGAAATAAAAATTATCTAAATTAAACATTTTCCTTATTTTAATTGTATTATCTATTTTTAAATATTGTATTTTTTTATAATAAATATTATTTAAATCCCTTTTTTATCTTACTTATTCGTGTTTTAATTAAAAGCTTGAGAAAACTCAAACAAACTCATTTAGCAAGGCCTCATACATATCCATTATGTATTAAGCTTATAGTTCGATATCCTTACGTTAGAAAAAAAGGATTAACCTTAATTAAGAACATAAATAATGATTATAAACTCCTATTAAAATTATAGATACAACGCGACATAACAGTTCATTTTGTTGATACATGACTATCCATATAACAAAAATAAATGTTTGGAATATGTTTAATCTATAAAATTGGCTTTTATTACAGCGAAAAACCCCATTTTTCAAAGCCCAAATACCTTATATTTTACAAAGAAGAGTTTTTTACTTTGTAAAAAATACCTCTTATCATTGGACAAAACAGTTAGTAATTTTTCAGGTTCTCTAATTAGCGAGTTAATAAAAAAGAAACACGACTGTGATACAACATCCAAGCATCAGTCAAGTCACAAACAAGATTACAATGTCATCAATCAGTGGGGGGGGGGAGGGGGGACGAACGTCGTCTCAATTAATCAAAAACGCGGCAAGCACTGACAGCGCTAGAGCTTATGATTAAAATTATAACATTTTATATTAATCTTTAATAAAATAGGACTTGTAACTAAATATTTCATTTTCTTGCAAAAATCAAATCATCAAAATACATTTCATATGAAGCTGTCTCTTAAAATAAAAGGAGTAAGTAATTCAAATAAAGCTATTAAATGTTTTAATTAACTATAGATTGCTTTTCAATTCATTAGCAATATTATATTCATATTTGAATATATTTTTTGTGAAAATAAAAATCTGTCTGTATAAAAGATAAAAAATAATCTTATTTGGAGCAATATTTCGTTATTACACGCCATGTTAAATTTAGTAATTTAAAATATATTCCTGATAAAATTGGTAATTTATACTCCAAAAATTTATATTGATCTGAGAAGTAATTAAAACGCATTGATTTATTGCATTGAAATAAAATATTTTTTCTAATTAAAAAAATCAACGAATTTATTATCTATTTCTCGTGCGTATTAATTTCTTAACATAAAATAGTTATATTTAAGTAGTTCCGTATTTGCCAAAGATTATGAAAAAAAAAATCTTTAAAAATATTGAAGTAACTTATCCAATATAGAAATAAAAAGAAAAACTATTTTGTGTGTAATACCTGGATAATCAA
Source organism: Napeogenes sylphis (assembly GCA_959347405.1). Classification (NCBI taxonomy): domain Eukaryota; kingdom Metazoa; phylum Arthropoda; class Insecta; order Lepidoptera; family Nymphalidae; genus Napeogenes; species Napeogenes sylphis. Next base: position 46,707,490 of record OY365776.1, on the reverse strand, counting down.
TATAAACGCCAGCTACAGTTGTAGATATTTCGTAACACAGATTTACTAGCCATTATGGGAAAGACTATTCCTTTTCAAAGTTACAAAAACAAGACCCTTTCTTGTTTTTGTCTCTCATTGTCCTTTTAGGAAAGGGAGAGCATGTTGTTCAAACAGAAAAAAGATATAGTTCCTTCAGGAAACGGCCCATTCCCCGCCCTTTCTAGCTATCGGGTATTAACAATTTGCTTTGTGAGCGTCCTAAAATAGGATTGCCTCAGAAAGATAAAAGAAAAGGGACTTAAGTAATTAGACCTAAAAGTGTTTAGAGTAAATTCAAATTCAACGAGCCTAATTACGTTCAGGGTAATTTAATGTTTGTAGTAAGAAGACTATATTTAATGTTATTTTGAAATTATTAGAAATTTTAAATAAGAAATAAAATAATTAACATTATTAGCTATCTATATGTATATATAAAAAGTACTTTGCTTATGTACTGGGCTTCCAGTGCAATATTAAAAAAAAAATCATATGTATAACATTATTACAATAAAGTTTATCGATTATTAAATATTCTTACTATATACTTACCTTAAACAAGATCAGCCTATGTGTTTTTTATGTGTTTTTGAGTTAAAAACTGTAGTAACATATAGAGAACGGCAACAGCAACAAAAAATACCCCAAAAATTATAATTGCTGACAAAACGGTTACCACATTTCTTTAGAAGTATTGCAAAAAAAAATTTTTTTATAATATATATATTTTTCTATTTTAGGTCCTTTTTTCTTGCAAAGAAACGTCAGGTCTTAAAATAGGGCGTCTATTTACTCGTTATATTTGGTAAATGGATGCCTATTGCTAACGGCTTTTTTTTATTATTATTTATAGCAATTGATATAACGTTCTAAAATTCTTATAGAATGTACATAACGGTGCGTCATCTAATGTGAAATAGGGAAAAACAAAATTATCTTTCCAATATTAAGATATATATATATATTTATATATATACATATACATATACATATATACATTTGGGGATCGAGATCAGTTGAGAGAGAATCCAGCTAATTGTTGAAGGATTTATATACCTGGATTTATATATCTGGATAAATGAACGATGGAAATTACGGGTAAAATTTTAGCAAGATAACTTTTTTTTTTAACAACAAATAGATAAACTGTGTTAAAATGTAAATATTTAATACAATAAATTACGTTCTGTTTAGCAAATAAATATATCATCTAGGCTCTAGCAACTGAACAGAGAACAGAGAGCACATACTTCTATATCTCTACAACTTTAATTAAAGTTTACTTTTTTACTGTCGTTAAATACTTAATATTTTAATAAATAATCATAAAGCACTACATAAAAGTTTATTATTTATATAAAGGCTAATAATATAAAAAGGAAATGATGTACTGAAAACTCAGAAGTAAGTATATACATAATTTATTTACATAAGTTTTATCTGATCATTCTAAACATTATTACCTAGAGGAAGCTTCAGCGTTAGTCTCTTCATATAACTACTATTTGAATGTACGTAATATTCTTGAATAAATCGAATAGTTTCTCTACTTTTTTTATGAATATGTCGATACAATTCTATTAACACGAAAAGCATCTATTATTAACACGAGATCGAATACTGTTTATTTTGATCAGCCTTCTTTTACAATTTGATAATTTTTGTCTTGCTTTCAATACCCCAAGGTTAAAGACAAAAAAGCTTAAGGCATGTTTAATTATTACACGTCATATCTTTTGACAAACGTTATTATGCCAAGGTTAGTATAACATTGTTATTATGTTGTCTGGGGATTATGGGAATTGATTTTGAGTCAACCTCTGAATTATGAACGGAGGTTATTATCCAAATTACATGTGTTTAAAATCATCCATTTGTTTTAGTCATTTAATTATTTCGTAATATCTGCTTAGTAAAATAAATAGAGCAAAATATTTTACCAGGAGTCATGTCTACGGTCAGTTTGATTGTTGTCAACCAGAAAGTTGTATTCAAGATTCTAATCAATCACCTAGTTTAACTTCACTAAACTATTATCTAAACACCTGTTGTACCTAAAAAATCATTTGTCCATTATGCAATAATATATACAATAATTTAATAACATAAATTATTAAAAGAGAAAGATACGTCTATTTAAAATATTATCAGCTTTATTAAAACAGCAAAAAATATGTTTCATAAAGAAAACTGGTAATTAAATTGTACGAGATTTGTTATTAACCGAGATATGATTGAAGATTCAGCTTACCACTAAGTAATACGATATTTCTATGTTACGTTATAGATAAGGATGACCTGGTTTCTCTTCTTACCCTACTTTAAGTTTTAAAGGAATAAGATTAAACATTTTGGATTATACGTTTAGAAAATATATATTTTACAAAAAATATGATACTTCTTTGAAGACATAATTAAAATAAATATTTTTAATTATTGTATTATTTTTTATATTATTCTCACGCGTCATAAGTTACTAAATAAACAAGAGAATAAAACATGTAGGTATGCATTAATTTAAATTTTATAATTTTTGACATAATTCTTTAAATTCTATAAAATACTATTTTTGTGTATTAATAGGATATAAAAAAAAACATAAATATTTTATCACCTTTTTAACGCGTACGTTGCTGTATAATATTACAAGATTTGTCTCCATTTAAGTGTCAGTAATTGTACAAGTACCATCGCAAAATATAAAAACATTAAATCTTTAGAGAAAATTAACTCTTAGAAAAAAAAGAATATTTTTAACCAAGTTCTATTGGCCACAAGTCCTCAGGCTTCAGCTTTCATAACCTATTTGGCAAGCTTTATCCTTACAAAATAATATAATTTAAGTAATGATAGTTTCTCAACTACATACAGCTAAATAAGATATTAAATTAATTTTAACATTATTTTTAAGGAAACCCTTTTTTTAGAAATAGTATACTTACCATTACAACAAGATAAAGATTGAGATTGATAATATCTCGATATTGATAGTGATCTTAGAAATTGTCTATAAGCTTGATAGCTGTAAGTATATATACAGTAGTAATCTATATACCTATTATCGACTCTATAGAATATAGAATTCTATAGAATTTTATTTAAATTAAGAGTTGACAGATACGAACACTGTCCTTTTTTTTAATATTGTAATTTTCTTGTTACGAAAATATATGTAATTGTAAATCTTCTAAATGACAAATGGATTATAGATCAAGATTGATATAGATTATATTTAAACTACATTTTTTTTAATTAGGCTTAAAAAAAAATGAGCTAGTACTTTTTTCGCTACTTATCATATGATGACACCAAATAATTTTGATCTTTAGTAATTTGTAGTAATGAGGATAGTTGCGAACAAAAGAGATCTAGAACTAGACTATCATCTTCTATATCTAGGACTTCACATAGATTCGACACTCAGCTGAAACATCCATATAGTTGAGATAGTTCGTAATGTAACGTATTCGTTACGTTCACTTTATCGACACTTTTGTTTTTACCCATTAAGACTAAAACTCCGTTAGTGCAGTCTCTCATCTTACCAATTATTGACTATGCTGAGGTATGTTACTCTAATATTTCCGAAGCCTTCTTAGACAAATTAGACCGTCTTTAAACAGTTGTATTCGTTTTATTTTTAATCTCCGTAAATTTGATAACATTTCTCAATACCGTTCTAAGCTCAAATGGCTACCTATCCGCAAACGAACGAAGACAACTGAGAACTCTATGTCAGTTATTCACAATCCTTAATGATCCATCTTCTTTGCTCAGTACTTGAAATCTAAATTCCATTAATTAAGTAACACCTACGATTTGCAACTAATCTCTTCGTTTAACCTCAATTTATGAATACCTTCACACCGCACTGGTTTTTTATCCAACTCTTTCACACTACACGCTATAAACTCTGGAACGGCCTTCATGATTCACCTCGTCGAACCCCCAATAAAGATCTTTTTAAGAAACGTGTCCGTCAATACCTTCTTGAGATGGTATAATTTTTGTTATTTTTAATTTCACTTTGTTAGCTTAGATATGTATATATATACATATGTGTATGAGTATAAGTACGTATATGAATATGTATGTATGTATATGTATATGTATGTATGTATATGTATATGTGTATGTATATAATGATAAATATATATATATATATAAAAGTATGTATGTATATTATATTAGTAATTTGTATGTATTTATTGATATTTAGTATACTTTATTTCTATAGCAGTATATGAGTCTTAGATACTCTTATTTATTGTTACATGTATTAGTTTGTATTGTGTACGTATAAGTAAGTAGTTTTATGGATATTCATTCCATTATTTTAATTGTTTTTAATTTTTAATATTGTGCCCCCTCATTATTAGATTTTGGTTTACTATGTCGGTTGACTGGTAGAGAATGCTTTAGCATTTAGTCCGCCATTTGTACGTTTTTTTTTTGTGGAATAAATTTTTTTAATAAAAATAAAAAAGTAAATAAATCTCGCTATAATAATACTAATTGTTTAATTATGGTTTCTTTTATTTTCTTTAAGTAGCCCTACAAAGCACTTATGCTCAAGACTTGGGTTGGGGACCGTTACCTAAACGAACTGTCAAACTTTCATATTAAAAATGGTAGTTTTATGATTCCTTTACCTTTTTAAATTAAGAAAAGAGATGGTTATTCAAAAAAACTGAGAGCTGTCAAGGGACATCCGGATGGAACGAAGGTCCTTTCGATTAATTATTGAAGGAATTGTAATAAAAAAAATATAAAATTATTAATATAAGCTAATATGCTTATGAATAATATTTGTATACTTTTTTTGTATGATTTTTCGCCGATAATTTATAATAATTGTAAATAAAATGAATAACTAAATTAAAAAGTGTTAATCAATGAACCCATGAGTTATTGTTCCGCCACCTAGCGGTTTCACTTTGTACTGATCTTTATATAACAGATGTAGATATGTTTCCCTAAGGTATAAATAGATGGCGTTGTTACAAAACATTACGAGTATATTTGATCACAATTTTTTTATTATTATTTTCATTTAAACTGTCTTATTTGCAAATTGATTCTAAAAGAAAAAACTCCAATATCAAATAAATAATAAGGGACTACTAAGCAATTTAATATAATACAAAAAATAATAATGATAGAAATGAAAATATCTCGCTTGCTTTCTATAAGAGAGAGAGAGATAACAAAACATGTCGTGCCAACTTTTGATAAGAATTTTTACCGTCTAGCCCCCTTTCACATCGCGCGATAAGGAATTACGTTCCAAAACTATCAAATGCTAAATTAGTCGAAACTCTTTATTTATTAAAAAAATATAGTACCTTATTTTTATGTTAAGAGATTCAGAACAGGTAACATAAACTCGTATCATAGTCGTGTTTTTGTTCACGTGAAGTTTATTTTTGTGTGGTTTACTGAGAAGAACATTACATTATCATAACGTGCAGAGAGATGTTATGGATAGGTCTGATTGCTTATAGTGTATAAAATTTACTATATGTTACGATAATTTATCACAACATTTTTATGTGCAAGTCAATTATGTGATCCTTAGATTTGAATAGCACATTTTGTCAACTAAAAACAAAATATCTCTTATTTTTGGATTGTAACAAAAAAAAAGAAACAGATCGTCGAAAAGTTCTAGGTAGTCGGTAGGAACGTCGAAGTAGTTCTAATAATCAAAGTATATAAAATAGTACAAAACTGGAAATATTAGTAGAAAATCAACATTTGTATTTTCTACCTAATGATAGACATTTTAGGATTTTAGCGAGATTTTAAATAGTTTAAATAATTAGGTGACTAAACATTTTGCTAGTTGCATATTTATACGATGATAATAATCCACTTGTTTTGCTAATTATATTATAATACACTAAAATAGCGTAAATATTAGTTTAATCAGTAGAATATATATTTTTTTATATTATATAAAACTTAAAAGTGATATAAATTATATATCAACTAAGACACTTGTAATGTATACGAATAAAAGTGTGACAACCGTATAAAGTCCGTAACAGATTGATTGCGGGAGTTGCGGAAATCGAGAAACATCCCTGACAGATTAAACCGGCTGAAATAAATCAAAACGTCTGTCACTTATACCCTTCAAAGCAGGGCCGGATTCATTAGATTAATCTTGTGTGATTATATATTTATTATAGACTATAATTTACTGCTAAGTAAACAAATTAATAATACATTTTTTTATTATTAATGTAGCAAACTAATCGATATACATATTTTTATTCTATATCATATATTTTTTTTCTAATTTATAAAATACATTGGTGTATTCATGTACTTGTAAGTTGCACTGCATTTATTTTTAATACAATTCATCGATCTCTAAAGTTATATTACTCGCAATTTCGTGTCGGTGCTATCTTGAAAGCGAAGTTAGCAAGTTCCCAGTCATTAACTTGGCCTAAGTTTGTTACTGCGCTCGGTTCACCGCTATAGCGGTTAAAAGCATAAGGGTGGAGGATAGAGTACGGCGCACACAGACAAAGATATAGGTTGATAAAATATTATACACAGACAAAGATATAGTTAAATAACGTTTCGTAATCTATCCAGTAATAATTCAACCGCAACTATGCACCTGAAACGACTCGTTCCTTTAATGTTGATATTAAGAGACGTGATGTCTCTATAACCATATTTCTTGGTATAAAATTTGCAACGGCTGTCTTACCTACTAATTTTTCATCATAGCACGACACTGACTTGCGTGCCTTTACTTTGTTATAGTAACATAAAGCGTTAATGTTTAGTGTCACATTCTTCGGCAGTATCTCGGCAGCGATGCAATGTGTACCTATGAAAAGTAACGACTAGCTCCGTCTTTTAGATTACATTTTTACAAATATTCTGCTTTGCAAGAGACAAGTGTTTTGCAGATAATCTGATTATTAAGCTTATATAGGTACATTTTTACGTTAAGTGAGAACGACAAAGAAGAAGACTGCAGTCAGATCACTCGTCGTCCTAAGAAACATCAAACCTTTTGAGATCTATTCAAAGATATTTCCATATCATAAAAAAAACTTGTTGTTAAACTTTAGCATGCCGATACCGTTTCCGAGAAGAATAATATTATTCCATACATATCAGGTTTTTAAAAGTGTTTAGAAATAATATTAAGATTTTATAACAGTTAATTTAGTCTGATGTAATACAAAATATTAACTTTTAAAATATACTCTCATCGTCCAATCGTTTAAAATAATAATCTAAAATCCTTGAAGGCTGTTAGTGCTTCCAACTCTGCTGATTAATTGCCAACGATGTTTTGTCCCCATTGATAGATTACATTGTAAGCTTGTTTGCAACTTGACTAATGCTCGAATTTTTTGTTAGATTGTATATTTAATTTATAACAAAATAAATTTATTATATCCTTAGAGGTAAATTTAAATAAAAATTAAAATAACCGCCGATACCAAAACACGTCCAAAAAGGATAAAAATAATATTATTATGCAGTTATTGAAGTCGTCAGGCTTTCTATTAAAAAAACCACATTCTTATCCGTCCACGTATATAGCTGCTACGTTGCCATAGACAGACACACAGAAACACAAATGCACAGACACAGAGACACACAGACACACAGATGCACAGACACAGGTCAAATTTATATCACCCCTCTTTTTGGGTCGGGGGTTAAAAATATAAGTAGAATAAAAACAATAACATTTAAAGATGTAAAAGTTTGTATAAAAGAGTGACATTTCATTTATCAACTTAGACATTTTTCATTAATCTAAGTAGAAATTTGTTTACAAAGAATTAACCATATTTTATCGTTTATTAGACGTATATCAAATAATAGGCATTTTTTTGTCTGAACATCTTTCAAATAGATTTTTATGATTGTACAGGTGGTATACACTAAATCTTATTTACCGTACATGTTTGGACATTTAAATGGATGGATGTTTGTTACTCAATCAAAACTACTGAACGGATTTTGATGAAACTTGGCAATATTGTAGCTTATGTACCAGAATAATACATATGCTATATAAATACTATTTTTTACACGTGGTTTTATTTGTAACATAACATAGGTTGTGGCGTAATTACGTAATTGCCATGGGAGATTTTTTTTATTTTTTTTATCGACAGGCATACCCATCCAGGAGCCTAACAAAATGAAGGGCGTTAGATAGCGATTTCATAAAATAAAATTTAAATTATGACTACTTGTGTCGTACTTTTCTTATCTACATTTAAACTTGTCGACTCTAAATCCATGCGAGATATTATTTACCATAAGAGACAGACACTTTTTAGCATAAGCTGTTTCATCGCAATAATTAGTTGCCATTAAGTAGACGTATCGTCTGATCTAGGAGAGTTTTAAATTTATTATTATGTCTCACTCACAATGTGCTAGTTATAATCATCAATATTAGAAGGGTAATTAGTAAACACTTACTATAATGTTAGTTACAAAACAATTCAGTATTATTGGATGAATTGTATCCGCAATATATCTAACTATAAGTATATCTGGCTTAATTAATACTCAAGATTGGAAACAACTGGGTTTTGCTCTTGTATGATATATTGAGATAATTAATAATAAATTCAATAAAGGTCGAATGAACACAGGGAACAATTCAGAATATAAAAACTTTCAAATGGATGTTTAGGTTATACTTAAACAATACAAGTTTTAAAAAAACACTAACATAATATTCATATTAATATGAAACATTAATATTTACAATTAGTGTGAGAACATAACAAACATTTAAAAATATATAAAACATTTCTTAAAGATATCTGTTTATAGAATTATTAGATTTCATTCATGTAATTATTATTATGAGGTATCAATTTATTTTCAGAAACGGTCAAAAGCCGTATTTTTTACATTAACTATTAGGTATTTATTCAATTTCCTTTATGGTTTAATGCATTTACATACATTTACACAGACAGAGGTGAGGTTTGTTATCGTCGTTTGTTACAGACACAATAAGTCAAATTTATATACCTACTAGGTAAAGATTATATAAACATATTTTATATATTTTTTGTAGCAGATGAAAACAATATTTTCGAAAGTGGCCGTCGTCGTAAGTAACTGAAAAACAATTTAGTTTAATTGTTATTAAACAAATAAACTAAATTGTTTTTATTGTTATTGTTATTAAACAATTAAACTAAATTGTTTTTCAGTTACTTACGACAACGGCCACTTTCCAGTGACCCCCTCTCTGCAGACATGGCGACACATTCAAATATGTAAGATATATATTAATAAAGTGTTTGTGTAATATTATATATACACATATGTATGCCAATGCGAAGAAAAAATCAATAAATAATCAATTATTTTAAGAAAACTTGTCATTTGAATAGACCATAACTTTAACTGTCAGACCCGTATCAAACAATAGATGGCTTCTCTTTTGACCTCGTCTTATCATATCGAATTTCCTGTAAGCCGGAGTTACAAGTAATTTATACAGAGAATTTTTATTAGCATATCTTATTCATTTTTATTTATTATTAAATTTAAATTATTACTAAGCAGGATCTAACAAATAAACTTATGCATTTTCATCTACTCTTAAATGCTCCTTGACTCTATACATACATATCCTTCTGCTTTCTTCTTAATAGATTCATGAATCTTTAATAATTAATGCAAAATAAATCCTAATCCAAAAAAAAAATATTTTAGAAAATAATGAGAAACATTTCCATATAACAAACTAATTAAGTAATGCATAGATTAGAACAACTTCATTGTTTCTAGAATGCGGACACGAACGATATGCCGAGAATGTTGGTTTACATTATTTTCCAGTATGAAGGTGTTAACGATGTGTAACACTGGAACCTACAAACGTACACTAAATAAATATAACATAACAAAATAGTTTTTTACAGTGTATTCAATTGTTACCAATACTACACATATATATGTTTAATATATTTACTTTTATATAACCTTTCGGTATGGCCATATATTTAGCATAAGAATATTATTTTACAAAACAACGGTTTACTATCAAAAGTTTGTATACAGAGATAGCTCTTATCTGCGGCCACCAACTGTCAGAGTTTATTTCCATACAAATTGAATGACATTTTTCGACCAGCCCAATTTGAACTCAACCTACCAGACTTTCTAAATTCTTATAATAAAGTTCCTTAATTTGTAATTTCAAATACTATAGTCTGTAGAAAATTATTACTAATAACCTACATAAAATAAATGAGTATTTTAAATCGTTAAGATATGTTATAATTTACTGTAGAGGCTAGCAGTTGCCAACTAACTATAGAGAAGTACAAAGACAAATGTCCACTCGTTCTAAAATTTATTTTTGTTGAGAAAGAAACTATACATGCTTATATTAATAATTGATAAAAAAAAATTCTGTGTTCCGATCCTAGCTGATAATTTACGAATGTAAAACTAAACACTCGATAACAATTTAGGATAACATATTAAACTCAAACTAGGATTAACTGAACAAGGACTATAAAGGGGTGAATACTTAAATCTGGTATATTTAATTTAAAGGAATCGAGCCTATTCTACAGATTCCAAACAAATACAATATCTATATTTACATCTGCCCATAGAACCATCCAAGGTCTAAAGTGCAATATTGTAAGGCCTTAAGAACTATACAAATAAGAACTACCAAACAAATAGAAATACTTTTACAACACAAAAAATATTCAACTAAATAAGTTGTTAAAGACCTTATAATTGCATTCGATGTGAAGAAAAACCTACATTTTATAGTTGTATATTTAGTTATGATCTATTCAAAACACGTAAGAAAATAATTTAATAATAAATATTGGTATAATTCGCTATTTTAGGAATACTACAAATAATATGAAAATTTTCAACAAAGTAGCGTTAAAATGGGGTTATGTTTGTATAACAAGTTAAGAGCAACAGCAAATTGTTTGAAAACGTTTCCGCTTCTTAAGTAACTTTACAATCGTATTACAATAAACTTTGAAAGATATTTCCATAAATACTCTAATTTTTAATCTTTTCAATTTAATTCGGACTAACAGACAGAGTTTATTAATTTTTTTTGCTTTGAGGTTTCTTGGTTTGAGGTTCAGGTCTTCCATTTTAGCGTTAAAAAAAGTTGGATATTTAGACTAGCATTGAACCTAAGTATGTAATAATATTAATCTAAGTAGACTTATTTCTTACGAATATTATAAATATGAAATTGTTTAAGTTTGTATGTATGTGTTTCTGTTCTTCAATACAATCCAATGCTAATAATCTGGAATAACACATATGTTTATGAATTGTCATTATTCGTTACTCATGAGATTTATTTTGATTTAAAGTAGATAAAGGTAATGTAATATATAAAAAGTGTAAGATTTATTCACTATATTCTAATACCTAATTCTGTTACTTAAAAAGTTTTATTATTTAAAAAACCATGTTAAGTTATAAATAATAAAATGTTATTATATCATTATTTAAAAATCAGGAGTTAACGCGTATGAAATAGGTATCACATACCTTTTATTTGCCTGGATTTCCACCAGGTGAACTGAGTCAGCCTGTGGCACCGATCTGTGATATTTCGTACGCGTTTATTTCCGATATTAAAATAACAATTATTAAGAATGTTTAAGAGTTAGTAATAACATTATTTATAACACAGTATTCTTTTGTTCAGTATTAAAATGTGCGCAATCAAGAAGAAACCCAATACCCAGAACCCAATACATCATTAAGGAACTGAAGGACGGATAATATCAAACAACTTTTGTCTCAAACAAACATGTTGTTTTTTTTTGTTGTAAATACAAAAATCTTCTTACATCTAAAATCGTATATAGATACGTTTATGTCATATTCTATATTAATAAGTTATAACAATAGTGCAGGCGCTGAACTCAGAAAATCTTGCTAATAATTTTTCTTCTGTTAGGGACTCTATTCGTCTAATTTTTTTTATACCCCACCAAGAGTTCAACAAACGCTTTGGCACTATTTTAATCGTTATTTTTATAAGGATATCCTTTTCTTTCTTATAATTACTAATATTTAGAAAAATAGTAATATTTAGAAAAAAAATAAAACAACAAAGAAATGACTAAGCTTCTCAGCATTCCATGGATTCACCGTGCGGGTGCCGGGCCCATCGCGTTGCAAGGAGAGGAGTGCAAGCAGTGCCTGGGACTTGCGACCCAGGAGTAGGTTTAAGGGGCCCCTTTATTATGCGCAAAAACGCTCACCTTCACCCTCCACACTCCTCTCCCTACCTAACCAAATTTGGAAAGAACCTACTAATGCCGCCTTTGAAATACGTTCTAGAAATAAACCGATGCTTGTTCTAGAAAGGCCAAGGTCTTTAAGTAGGCTATAGAGAGATTTTGCTGTTATACCTCTCGCTCCCACTTCTACCGCGTACAAACTAACTATAAATTTATTTCTGATCAGTTCGTTGGTCAGTTCGTAATACTTATTGAGCTTGAATGTGTAATCCCTTGGGATGTTTGTTTCCCAAGGTACAGTAAGCTCCACAAGTATCACGCGCCTCAGATGTTTCGAATACAGGAATAAGTCCGGTCTGGATGACGAAACACCAACATCCCCAGGTATTTTGTAATGCCTTTCATACGTGTCCATCATGAGAGTCCAATCAGGAGCCGCGCCTAATATTGAATAAGGCTTCGCTTTTGATTTGTTGGAGGAGCCTTCTTTTACGAATTCTACAGATCGTTTGGTGGTTGTCATACCCTTCCGCGCTCTTGCTACTGAAAGACTAACCGCTTCCCGTATAATTTCTAATACCTTGTCGTGACGACGCGAGTATTGACCTTTATCTAGAAGTACCCTACACCCTACTAATAGGTGTTTCGCGGTTCCTATTGCCTCCCCACAGATGTTGCAAGACTTTTCGGTGGCTTTGCCCCATCTTACTAAATTACTTTGATCTGGGAGAGTCATTTGGAATGCATTAAGATAGAATTTTAATAATGCGGGGGACCAATCATAAATTAAGGTGCGCCATTTCAAAGCTAGTGGAATACAAAAATCTCCTATGGTCACCCATTCGTTTTGAATTTCTAGGCTCATCGCGTGGAGTCGGTAATTATCGTTTTCGTCTTGTCGAATAAAAGATTTGTTATGTCTATGTCTTGAACTTTCCTACTTGATCCTAGCCCTACTTTATTCGTTTGAGCACCTATCATAATTTTTTTATGGAATTGAAGTCGTGACTCGAGCTCTGAGGCAACTTTGTCTTTTGGGAGAGAATCTTTAGATTTTCCGATGATATGTCTTTTGGTAACTCTTAGATGTTTGTAGAGCTCCGATGGTCTCTTTAATTTTAATCCAAAATTGTTTCGGTCTCTAAATAAGGTTGAAGAGTCCGCTGAGTGCGCTAACCCGAGCCATAACTTCAATATCTTTATGACGCTTGCATCTAACTTTGACAAAAGGGTTTTATTAATATCATAAACGAGGAAAGGCCAATTTAGACGTGATGTTAAAAAATTATCTTAAATCCAAGCTTTCTTGACGTTACTTATTGGTTGGTTGTCTACCTTTTTGAGATCATTTAAAAAGCTATCGACTATTACATCCAACGATGGAGTACGGCCTTGGTAATCGATTTTTTTACCTAAAAATTTAAACGGAGCTGCTTCCGTAACCGTACTAACGTACTGACCGCCTATTATAAGACCCGGATCGTAAGAGGTATATTTGGTATTCCGTCTACCCAGACACAGACTAAAACATTTACTTGGTTTTTCCTCAATCCGCCCGTCCACGTACAGAAATCCTCAACTACATTTAAAAGTACCTGACATTGTTTCGGATTACGTGTCAGTATCGCGAGGTCATCTACAAAAGCTAGTATGGATTCTGTGTATTTGTTGTTGAACTTAAACCGATAGCCCCACTTTTTTTCATTTCTAATTAATTTGTCTATTAAAATATTAATAACTATATTAAATATAATAGGAGAAATACAACAACCCTGAAATAAACCAACGTTATAATTAAGTGGTTTTGAATGGTTTTCATTAAAAATTATGGAGAATTTTAATTTTGAATAATATGATGCAATAATGTCGCGAATTGCCGTAAAGTTATACCATTTAAGCGCGAACATCATCAGTTCATGTCGTACCGACCCAAAGGCGTTCTCTAAGTCTATCCAACCAATAATACAAATATTTATTTGTAAATAATTATTCGAAAGTAAAATAATCTGTTGTAATTTGGCAATCAATATAAATCCATTTGAAAAATTAAAAACATTTTAGCCTTAGAACTAAAACTGGCTACAAGCCTTGATTTGACAATTCCAAGAACATTTACAGGGCTGAATTCACAACTCTGGCAACGGTTATTTCGTACATTGTCGTGTGAACAATTTGTCGTCTTTTAAAACTTAGAAATGAAAAATAATTAAATCTGTTTTTTTCTTTTGTTAAATATTATTTTTAAAGTATTAAATAAACATTTTTCTCTAAGACATGCAGTTTGAGAAAGAAATCAACTCTCACTTAAAGAATTGTCGACCCCAGGAATTCATAAGAGTAAACAGTAATTTTTTGACATCTACGAGTACCTCCGTTTTATAGGGGTTATCTGTAGAGGTGAATGACTATTATGATTAAAAAGATCTCCCTCGAATAGTGTATTTTTTGGTATTAAAAACCTGATACTTAGAAATAATAAAAAATAAACTTCTAATGTTAAACAGATGAATAGTAATATATTTTTAAATGGGAGAGCGATGAATGTAGATGATTCCACAGTTTTTCTAGGAATAACTGTAGATGCTTTAATGAGGTCCTCATATAGTTGGATTGACTAGTAAACTTAGCTCTGCCGCGTACGCTATTAAAAAAATAAGATCCCTAATTGACGAGACTACTGCCAAATTAGTACATTAAAATTTTCACGACATAATATCTTATGTTATCCTGGGATAGTGCTACTAATATCAATATTATAAATAAATCTGGACCCTAGATTTTTTTTACGAGATAAGTTTAAGGAAATTAATGTACTTACGGTCGCCGGTCAGTCTAGTAATCAAAGACTTACATATTATATATATACAATATAAACAAGAGGAGTATACACAAGCTCGCGTTACCTAATACTCGATTTTACAAAAGTAAGTAAATTTATTATGGGGCAATGTATACAAATGTACAACAAGCTCCTACAAAACGCTCAAATATTACCGTTTAACAAATTTAAGAAAGTAACTAAAGAACGTATCTTTCCCAAAGAATATCACACACAATGTTTTCGAATATTTAGTGAATCATGCACGGTGGATATAAAGAGATCGTTGCCAGGCCACTTCAAAATTTATTCAGAGTAGGTATTTACTCAGTACTGTAAGGTTATTATTAATTTATAATTTAAGTTTTTTTTGTTTGAATATTTTATTATAAATATTTTTATTTTTAATTATCTAAACACGTTATTCATTAAATAATATGGCTTCACATCAAAATGATTCGCTATGATTCTATTTGATCGTAAAGTGCTTATTAAATACTGACGCTTGTCAGACAGTGATCATAGGAAAGAAATACCCGTCTTTGTTTGTAGTGTGGTTCTTAGACCAAGGCGCTTGGAGCTCTCGTAGCTTAAATTTTAAATATGAATGAATATTTTCAGAAGGGCCCATTTCGATAAGTATGGTATAAAAATGGTAGGGACGTCGTAATAATTCCATTTGACGTACACAAGTAATCTCTGGTATAAATTCAAATATATAAGTAAAAAAATAAACATATAATGATCCGGTATCATCTACATCATCTAATAGATTTCTATAGAAATGTTTGCGATCACAAAACACATAATCAAACAGAGCATATTGGATAACGTAACGTAGTACCATAGCGTACCATAGGAACGTATACCTACTTGAAAATTGGAAAATCACTTGTTACGGCCAAATTTTGTAATAAAAGATTTTTAGAATTCGACATAAATTAAGAATTATCTTCTGTCTCTGACTATCTGTTATATGAAATGAGTTGTTCGTTGTTTAAATAAGACTAAATCATAATATTGAAAATCTTTATGAAGCTGATAACGGTCAAGATAATTTAAATGTTATAACCATAAAATCAGTAACAGATTGATGGCGGGAGTTACGGCAATCGAGAAACGTCCCTGACAGATTATATCTGCTGAAATAAATCAAAATGACTGTCGCTTACACTTGGATGTGGGTCTGTAACAATCTCCTGGATTAATTTCGTTTTATCAAATATCTATTACAATTATTATCATCTAATATTATTACTTTGTCTTATATAAATAAAATAAGATGTAGATTTAGTTTTTTAGACAAAATATTAAGCAAACAGTAGAACTATATAATAACTAGCTGTTGCCCGTGACTTCGTCCTCGTAGACTGTAAAAATAATATGTTTATGGTTAGGAACATAAGCCATAAAAGTATTATTTTCGATTATTTTTGACGTATCTACCGATACCTCATACGTGAAAATCCTTTAATCCGTTTAGACTGTAGCAGGGAACATAAAAATAGCATAATTGACTATATTTCAATTAACATATGTATACTTGAATAACATAACACTCATTTTAAAGTCGTCGGATAATAAAAATAATTTTCACATATAATTCTGTAGAATTCAGTGAACCAAACAAATAAAAACAGGATCTTCCGTGGCAATAAGTTCTCGCGCTACAATCTATGTTATGTCACTGACAAAACCAGGTGCAAAAGTTAGTATTTCTATAGCCTATGTGTTATTCTGGTACATAAGCTACAATACTGGTAAGTTTCATCAAAATCCATTCAGTTGCTTTTGCGTGATTGAGTTACAAACATCACAGACAAAACCACGTGCAAAAGTTACTATTTCTATAGCCTATGTGTTATTCTGGGTCTTCAACTACCTACCAAATGTCATCGTAATCGGTTCAGTAGTATTTGCGTGAAAGAGTAACAAACACCCATACATACTCACAAACTTTCGCATTTATAATACTAGTAGGAATTGATTTAATACAAGTTTTGTATGTTCATTTTAAAACCAATAACTACGTTCAGTTATCGGTAACAAATCATATAAAAATACATTTGTAACGTTAGTAGGTAGAATGTTAATTAATGGCTAAATTTAATAGTGGACAAACCCTAGGTTAAATTAATTCCTTGGCTTTCGAACGGAAACATAATTCAGTAAATATAGTCATATTGATATACAATGTTATGTTTGAAAAATTCAGTAAACATGTTAAGCTTATTTAAATTTTGAATAAATTTAGAAATTAAATGATACCGGCAGGATTTGATCCCGAGACCTTTGATAAACCACCCTGTCGCTCTATATTATTATGTATACCTAATATTGTGGTAAATTCATCCGAGCGGGAAGTGATACGGTAGCTAATTGGTAAATGGCAGTAATCATTTATCACCAACTATATTAGATAACATTTTAAATAAATTTTACGTTTTATTATAGCTCTAGGAAATAGGAGCATAAATATTATATATAACTGTTATGTTCTTAAACTGATTTTAGGTCAATATTTAAAAGTTTCTTATATTATTCAACTAAAAATATATTTTTTTTAATTTAGTTTTATCCACTAATCTGTAATAGAGCAGCGTTGTTGGTCAAGCACCTCTCCCTTTTTATAATCAGAAAAGTAAATTCCCAGGAATCTTATTTAAGTATACTAGGACACGCCTTTATAATATATTTACAAAACAAAATTATATTAGTAACTAGCTGTGCCTGCGACTTCGTACGTGTAGATTTCGATTTTGATAAAACGTACCCTTTGTACATACCAATGTATGTAAAAACTAAAGACCTTCAAACTGGTAAGCAGCAATGGTACGACAATAAGAGATTAACTTCTTTATTTGTTAACCGATTATTAAAGAAAAAAGAACAAAATATAAAGTGAATCTCATGACAATATATTCCTGAAAACGGCATCCAAATCTATTAATCCGTTTTTGAGATTAGCGTGCACAAACATACAAATGATACAATTAGTGTGGTATTAATTTTAAAATTGTACTGAAAATTTATATAACTAAATACAATTTTTGCATAATATTAATTCTATTATTCCATTATTATTCTTTTAAAGTGTTTTTTGTTCTTTGATTGATTACCGACGACTTCGTCCTCACTGATTGATTATACTGTAAGCTTATTTGTTCATTGACGATCGGTCATTTGGGTAAAATACTGTTTATTTTTTTATCAATCTGCAAAATCAAAAGAAATATAATAATTTTAGATTGTCAATATTTTAGTGGATATAAAAGGATATGAAAAAAAGGCTGAATGCAATTAAAATACATTTTCATACGCAAATCAATTCATAGTTCAGATTGAAATATTTTTGTTTAAAAATGTAAGTATTGCTACAGAAATAATTTAATACCGTCCCTTTATTTACTTGAAATAACACAACCTAGGTAACCTTAGAAGCAATTTTTTACGAATACAAAATACGAATAAGAGCTTTGTGGAGGAAAGTTCACTTGCAGAAGAGTTTCTTTTTGCTGAACTCATACTTACTTTTCAAATTACAAGAATATTATTTTATTTTACCTAAATTGCTAGGAAACAAATGGCGGTTTTTTCGGGAACTACTATGAATTAAGAAGCTTAATTCCTTGATTATAGAAAAAAATATTATATACCACTATTAAAATATGTGGTATGTTATATAAGACGAAGCTTCTTAGCAATCCATGGATTCACCGTGCGGGTGCCGGGCCCATCGCGTTGCAAGGAGAGGAGTGCAAGCAGTGCCTGGGACTTGCGACCCAGGAGTAGGTTTAAGGGGCCCCTTTATTATGCGCAAAAACGCTCACCTTCACCCTCCACACTCCTCTCCCTACCTAACCAAATTTGGAAAGAACCTACTAATGCCGCCTTTGAAGTACGTTCTAGAAATGAACCGATGCTTGTTCTAGAAAGGCCAAGATCTTTAAGTAGGCTATAGAGAGATTTTGCTGTTATACCTCTCGCTCCCACTTCTACCGCGTACAAACTAACTATAAATTTATTCCTGATCAGTTCGTTGGTTAGTTCGTAATATTTATTGAGCTTGAATGTGTGATCCCTTGGGATGTTTGTTTCCCAAGGAACAGTAAGCTCCACAAGTATCACGCGCCTCAGATGTTTCGAATACAGGAATAAGTCCGGTCTGGATGACGAAACACCAACATCCCCAGGGATTTTGTAATGCTTTTCATACGTGTCCATCATGAGAATCCAATCAGGAGCCGCGCCTAATATTGAATAAGGCTTCGCTTTTGATTTTTTGGAGGAGCCTTCTTTTACGAATTCTATAGATCGTTCGGTGGTTGTTATACCCTTCCGCGCTCTTGCTACTGAAAGACTAACCGCTTCCCGTATAATTTCTAATACCTTGTCGTGGCGACGCGAGTATTGACCTTTATCTAGAAGTACCCTACACCCTACTAATAGGTGTTTCGCGGTTCCTATTGCCTCCCCACAGATGTTGCAAGACTTTTCGGTGGCTTTGCCCCATCTTACTAAATTACTTTGATCTGGGAGAGTCATTTGGAATGCATTAAGATAGAATTTTAATAATGCTGGGGACCAATCATAAATTAAGGTGCGCCACTTCAAAGCTAGTGGAATACAAAAATCTCCTATGGTCACCCATTCGTTTTGAATTTCTAGGCTCATCGCGTGGAGTCGGTAATTATCGTTTTCGTCTTGTCGAATAAAAGATTTTGTTATGTCTATGTCTTGAACTTTCCTACTTGATCCTAGCCCTACTTTATTTGTTTGAGCACCTATCATAAACTTTTTATGGAATTGAAGTCGTGACTCGAGCTCTGAGGCAACTTTGTCTTTTGGGAGAGAAGTTACAGTATCATCTTTAGATTTTCCGATGATATGTCTTTTGGTAACTCTTAGATGTTTGTAGAGCTCCGATGGTTTCTTTAATTTTAATCCAAAGTTGTTACGGTCTCTAAATAAGGTTGAAGAGTCCGCTGAGTGCGCCAACCCGAGCCATAACTTCAATGTCTTTATGACGCTTGCATCTAACTTTGACAAAAGGGTTTTATTTATATCATACACGAGGAAAGGCCAATTTAGACGTGATGTTAAATAATTATCGTAAATCCAAGCTTTTTTGACGTTACTTATTGGTTGGTTGTCTACCTTTTTGAGATCGTTTAAAAAGCTATCGACTATTACATCCAACGATGGAGTACGGCCTTGGTAATCGATTTTTTTACCTAAAAATTTAAACGGAGCTGCTTCCGTAACCGTACTAACGCACTGACCGCCTATTATAAGACCCGGATCGTAAGAGGTATATTTGGTATTCCGTCTACCCAGACACAGACTAAAACATTTACTTGGTTTTGTCCTCAATCCGCCCGTCCACGTACAGAAATCCTCAACTACATTTAAAAGTACCTGACATTGTTTCGGATTACGTGTCAGTATCGCGAGATCATCTGCAAAAGCTAGTATGGATTCTGTGTATTTGTTGTTGAACTTAAACCGATAGCCCCACTTTTTTTCATTTCTAATTAATTTGTCTATTAAAATATTAATAACTATATTAAATATAATAGGAGAAATACAACAGCCCTGAAATAAACCAACGTTATAATTAAGTGGTTTTGAGTGGTTTTCATTAAAAATTATTGAGAATTTTAATTTTGAATAATATGATGCAATAATGTCGCGAACTACCATAGGAAAGTTATACCATTTAAGCGCGAACATCGTTAGTTCATGTCGTACCGACCCAAAGGCGTTTTCTAAGTCTATCCAACAAACCGTAATTTGTCTCTCGCTAGTTCTAGCATCTTTAAGGCTTTCCGATATTAACGTATTATGTTCCAGGCATCCAGAAATTCCGGGCAAAAACCCTTTCTGGTGATTAGGCCTGAAATATCTATTGTTAATCATGAATTGCGTCATTTTAGTTTGTAAAAAAGATAAAAATATTTTGGAAATTGTATTTGTTAGGGCTATCGGTCTAGTATCCTTGGGATTATTGACATTGTCGTTTTTCGGAATGAGGACAAAAAGGGCTTTTCCGAACGATACCGGTATTTGCTTTCTTGACCAGATTTTACCGAATATATTTAAAAGATGTTTATGGAGCGACGGACATTTTTTGTAAACTATATAAGGGATACCATCCGGACCTGGTGCTGACTTAGATGGTTTCATTTTAATTATTTTATTGATTTCCTCCAAAGTTGGTGGGTTGGCTTGAAAATCTTCAGTAGGAGTCTCAGGTTTGTGTTCGTTTGGATCCCCATATAGTTTTTGGTTTTCTGGCACTTCGTATGTGCTTTTATAATGGTCGAAAATTTGCTCGTTGGTCAAGAGAAGCTTACCTTTTTGATCTTTGAAAATGTTTTTTGAGTATTTAAAAGGATTTTTATCAAAGTCTACTTCATGTTTTGCCCGATCAAAGCTATCACGATTTTTCGTTATTTGATTTGTTATACCTTGGATAAGTTTAAGAATTGATCGCAATGCCCTAGACAGTTGGTGACTAAGTTGATTATCGCCTAAGGCTTTGGCTATACGAAGTTTCTTTATAAGATCTCTTTTTTTCCTCCTCATTTTCAATTTAAAACTGTTTTCTTTATTTTTGTGAGCATAACGATTCGTAGGTGGATAGTGCTCATTAAAGTAGTCGTAAATAGTATTTTGGAAAGTCTCTACTTGCGCATCGAGTACCTGATTTGAGCCCGGGTGCTCTAACAGGGCCGCTATATTTTGGTCATGTACTTTCCAGGTCGATTGTTTAGTATTTGGAATGCTAAGACGCGTCCGGATGGTCATGGACTCCTGGTAGTTTTCATTCAATGGCTCACCATGAGATATATGAGGGTAAACTCTATCCGCAGTGAAAACTGAAGATCTTACCGACGGTTGCCGCACTTCAGCACCATTGTGTGTTTTAAGATGTTTAATAAACCAGGCTCGTCTTTTGTAATTTTTCCCGCACGTAGGGCATTTCAGTTCCGTTATCGCGCCGTTTTCGCCGTAATTGTCAACCGGTGGACAGTTCTTCCGCCCCCCCTCTCGGACTGTCCTAGGGGTATTTTTCTTATTTGGACTTTTAGCGTTTATCGACGTTCCCGGGCTTGGTTTGCTAGGCCATCGCCCTCGGCTGTCTTTCCAGCAGTCTGCTGTCTTCCCAGCTGCCAGCTGTCTTTCCAGCGTCAACTGTCGTTCCAGCGTCATCCCGTCTCTCCGGGCTGTCAATTTAGATAAGACGAAGCTTCTTAGCAATCCATGGATTCACCGTGCGGGTGCCGGGCCCATCGCGTTGCAAGGAGAGGAGTGCAAGCAGTGCCTGGGACTTGCGACCCAGGAGTAGGTTTAAGGGGCCCCTTTATTATGCGCAAAAACGCTCACCTTCACCCTCCACACTCCTCTCCCTACCTAACCAAATTTGGAAAGAACCTACTAATGCCGCCTTTGAAGTACGTTCTAGAAATGAACCGATGCTTGTTCTAGAAAGGCCAAGATCTTTAAGTAGGCTATAGAGAGATTTTGCTGTTATACCTCTCGCTCCCACTTCTACCGCGTACAAACTAACTATAAATTTATTCCTGATCAGTTCGTTGGTTAGTTCGTAATATTTATTGAGCTTGAATGTGTGATCCCTTGGGATGTTTGTTTCCCAAGGAACAGTAAGCTCCACAAGTATCACGCGCCTCAGATGTTTCGAATACAGGAATAAGTCCGGTCTGGATGACGAAACACCAACATCCCCAGGGATTTTGTAATGCTTTTCATACGTGTCCATCATGAGAATCCAATCAGGAGCCGCGCCTAATATTGAATAAGGCTTCGCTTTTGATTTTTTGGAGGAGCCTTCTTTTACGAATTCTATAGATCGTTCGGTGGTTGTTATACCCTTCCGCGCTCTTGCTACTGAAAGACTAACCGCTTCCCGTATAATTTCTAATACCTTGTCGTGGCGACGCGAGTATTGACCTTTATCTAGAAGTACCCTACACCCTACTAATAGGTGTTTCGCGGTTCCTATTGCCTCCCCACAGATGTTGCAAGACTTTTCGGTGGCTTTGCCCCATCTTACTAAATTACTTTGATCTGGGAGAGTCATTTGGAATGCATTAAGATAGAATTTTAATAATGCTGGGGACCAATCATAAATTAAGGTGCGCCACTTCAAAGCTAGTGGAATACAAAAATCTCCTATGGTCACCCATTCGTTTTGAATTTCTAGGCTCATCGCGTGGAGTCGGTAATTATCGTTTTTCGTCTTGTCGAATAAAAGATTTTGTTATGTCTATGTCTTGAACTTTCCTACTTGATCCTAGCCCATATATATATATTGTGTATATATATATATATATATATATACACATTATATATATATATATATATATATATATATATATATATATATATATATATATATATATATATATATATATATATATATATATATATATATATATATATATATATATATATATATATAAATCTATATATATATAGATTTGCATAAAGTTATTCAATCTTCTGAGTTTATGACAGAAATTACAAAATTGTAAATTGAAACCATATTTTTATTTATGTGATTTTCCTGCTTCGCTTCACCACAATTCAGTTGGCAAGTCATCTAAAGTTCTATCAAATACTTATTCTAGTAAAGAAACAAACAACGACGTTATCAAAGACGACATTTTGTTTTCGTTATGTTTCAATTAGAAATATGTAACGCAATAAATAATATAATAATAATTACAAATAAATAGTTTTTCGGTAAATTCACAGTTCTTGAAAGAATTAGTCGTAAAGAATACCATTGTTTTTTACACTTAAGCGTTTCAGGAGTAAAAACTATACTTTAAACGGTTCTCCATTTTTTAATAACACAGGTCAACTTAAAGACAGGTGAAGCATTATATAGAATTAAGAATCAATAGCATATTATTAGTTAAGCTTGTCTTTGGAATTATGAGAAAAATATCTTAAAATAATTCACAATCCGATCGTTATGAAGTAATAAAACGGTCTCGGTCACAGTTCATTCATTCGGAAACCAATAAATTGTGCTAGGGCTACGAGTATATTTGATAAATGTTCCGATAAAGACGCAGTTGGATAGAGATTCAATTCTTCGAAACTGCATTTAACTAAAACGATAACGTGGAAAATATTACTTAGCAGAAAATTATATTGTTAGCTTAGTAGACACCAATGAGCTGCTATGAATAGATTATTAGTGCCTAATTCGGTGCCTAATATATATATATATATATATATATATATATATATATATATATATATATATCCGATATGTTAAATGTTAACAACTTTTTGTCGTTTAAACGTTATTTAGGAACTTATCTTTATAAACAAAAATGTCCTGATTATCTGTAGATAATCAGGACATTTTTGTATAGTAAGACAAATACACTTAATATTTAATATAGTAAGTAGTGAAGGAAAATAATTTTGAAGTGTGTCTGTAATTTTTTTAGTAAAATATACTTCATTTTATACGCTTTATTGAAGAAGAAAACCGCAATAAAAGGTTGTATTATTTATTTTAATGAAGTCAAAATTAAATATAACTAAATACACCAGGAAACATAATTAATTACCTACAAAAAATAAAACTTCACATTTTCTTTTCAATGAGTATCTCTGAGTACTGCTTAAGTAAGTTTCCAGTAAATTTTCAAATGTCTACTAGGGTTGCCAATTTGAGGTAGATATAAGGAGAAGAGATTTTTGTATTTATCTAACTAACAACATTAGTATTTTAATAATAATGTAAAGTTCTATTCTATATGCCCAGGTGCACCTTTTTCTTTTATCCAACTTATGTATTTTTTGTCTTAAATCATTATTTTACAAGTATAAAAAAATTGAACTTTAAAACGAATTGCTATAATGTATTATATTGTGACAAATAAATATCTGTGTTACAACCTTGCAATATACCCAGATGCATTCAACAATGCAGACTCTTAGCTAGTTGCTCGTTAATTAGCAAGGAAATGCCGCGATGGAGCTAACTTGTTCCTTCAAAGTAGAAACTTTACCCCTAAGTATGCGAAAAGTGATAGACCGGAAAAGTAGGAGATACGAGTACGTTATTGTTTGCATGAGAGACGAAAGTTTCATAAGAAAAGTATTACGGGACATTCCTCTTCTACTAGGTAGATAGAAAACTCTTTTCTTTAAATTTAAAGTTATTTATAACTTCAGATACAACTTTATTTATCAAAAAATATATATTATGTTTTTTAAAACAATAGCACACTTATATGAAATAAAACTAGAAGCTACCAAACGCAAAATAACGTACTCATTCTCTATTTTTTTCTTGTTTCATTTCACTGTTAACAAGCGAACAGAAAAAAAATGTATTATAATACATCATTCTTAGATAGGTATAAATGTAATTAATATAAATAAAAATAAAAATATAATAAAATCAATTGTATTATAGTCTTAGTATATTAAGGTATAACATATTTAGTGAAAAATATTTTAAAAAGAAATTTAAACTAGTAATCAATTAAAAAAACTGTACTGTACTGTTAATAGATTAAAAAAACTTCAAAGTGTTTAAAAAATGTTTAGCTACTGATGATGCTATTTTATGACAGTGCAATATTATTTTTGCAAATTGAAACATGGCTGCTTTGCTCAGCACCCGATCGGAGTGCTAAAAAAATAAGAAAGAATAAATTCGGAATATAAAATTCACATGCAGTGTTACAAGTTATACAAGTGAAACGGCTATATTGATTTTGATTTTAGATCGTATTTCTCGGATGCGAATAAGTTGCAATGTAAAGCGTTGCAGAGCTTATGAATATATATTATTATCAGAATAGTGGTTTATTACACCTTAGATACTAGATATATTTAAGTATCATCAATGGATGGACGGATGTCCTAAAAGGCAACTAAAGGTTAACCAACGGGTAAAGGGTAGCAGCGTAAACTGGAGGAATACCTACCATCATTACTGTGATCACCTATGCGCCTGTTAGGTGACTTGATTATAAGCGCAATAAAGTAGACCAAAAACTGCAAAGTATCTGCAAAAAGATTTACCTGTCGGACAAACCCAGGTAACAAAAATAAAGACAGATAGCGGTCGTATTATATAATCTAAGTCAGAAATCTTGGGAGAGCTCGAATCGTTTTACGGACAACGGTATAGTTCATCGCAAGCTAGCATTAGTATTACTGGAGACAAAAGAGCTCGTTTGACCTTACACTATCCTAAGGATATTCCGGACGTAAACCTGTTTGAGATAAGGAAGGTACTTATACAACTTAAGAACAATGAGACTCCTGGATATCACGGAATTACGCTAAAGCTTCTGAGAGCGATTGGAGCACCAGTACTAAAAGTATTTCCGAAACTCTTCAGTTCTTTTATTCTTAAATGACCTAACGAGTCTCTGTGAAAGGCGAGGAATAGGAATATAGTGGTCCTGTTTCATAAGAGGGAAGATGTAACCGTTCTTGAGAATAATACGCCTATATCTCTGCTGAACCATGTCGATACCAAACATTTTGCTCAAAAGTTTCGAACGACTTTCAGCATCATGAACAAGTCAGGTTCCGCAAAGGCTTCAGTACCTTAGATCACTTTAATATGATCCGGCAGATTATATAATAAAAAACCAAAGAGTGTAATAGGCCACTTTGTCTTGCGTTTGTGAACTACGAGTAAGCTTTCCATTTAGTCGAAACCTGGCTAGTGAGAACCTTCGTTGTGGAGACTCTAGTCTCCACAACAAAGCTAAAATAGACTAAGAGTGCATCCAAGTGATGATGGGTTTGCTAACGTAACCGTAATGCCACCATGACTGCCTGGCTCCAAAATCAGACAAAAAATCCCACAGCAGGGAAAAGAGGAGGTGAAACAAAGAGAAGTTATAATATAACAACAAAAGTCAAGCTTAAGTAGCAATGGTCTGGAAAAATAGCTCAAAAAACCGATAACCGAAAGGGAGCAAAGGTTTTTGTTTGACGTCCACGATTATGTGCTAAGCGAAGTGTGGTAAGACTCAATACCCGATGGACTGATGACATACTGGCAATTGCGGGGCGTCGACGGATGGAGAGGCTATGTGTGGTTTCGTGTGGGGGATGCCCTTATTCCGCAGTGGAACGAAAAGAACTGACATGATGATGGTGACGATTTAATGTATATGTTAGTAGTTCGTAATAAGAATTAAATAAATAATATTATACAACATACAACACAATATGCAGCGTAATATTATACCACAATACTATGGAATAGAAAAACAAAATAAAAAATAATATTACATGAGAATGATGTAATGTAAAAATATTTCATAAAAAAGGATAGATTATTATGAAAAAAAACTTAAGCGGGGTGTAAGCGTTAAAAAGTTAAGAAATAATTTTGAACATTTATCATGTAAAATAGATTAACTTTTCAAAAACGGAAAACTTGAGGGTTGTTGAACCTTGTTTTTTCTGCAGATCAACTTTACAAGTCTCCACAATGGCGCGAAACGTTGAGTTTTAACTAATTTAATTTTGTTTGTTACTGCACCGTACCATAATAATTGTCAATAATGAATACATCTTTAAATTATTGTGTAAGGAATGATTGGTCTAGCAGTTTACATTTTCATTAAGATAGTTTCTCTTTATTTACACTGCTATTAAAAATAAATTATGATTCATATCCATAATAAGATACTTAAAGATTATGATAATATCGATCAAGGAACTGTCATAATGTATTAAAATATATAGCGATTCTAAAAATTATCATCTAAAGAGCATTCTCAGTATTTTAATAGAACAATATCTCAAGAGAGCTTTCAAAAGAGGTTATTGCCGTGAAGAAATGAAAAAGCCAATTACTTTAACGTAACTTAAATGTAAATGATATTCAAAACTTTTAGCACTTTGCTAATTTTTTATTAAAAATATATTATATTTCAAAGAGTTCAAAGACATTGTAGCATAAATTTTTAAATTAAGACTAATGTCTACCAGAAGTGTATCAACGATATGAAAATTTACAACTGTTGTTTTAATTGTAAAAAAAAAATTATCAAGATGTGCTTTTATTATATATGTGTCATACATTAATAATATTCCCTACTTTAATAAAATTTCTTTAGTAGTTTAAAATGATACATACATACATACGTATTATAAGTATAACCAATCGTCATAAGGAACGACAACGTTAAACAAGTTTATGATGATTTAAAAGCTTTCTTATTGTTATTATAAATAACAATTTGATTTATAAATTTTAACTAGGTCAAAGATATGAAATTTCAGCTATTAACAGGAATGAACAGTGCAATACTAGCCGCAGGATTTGCATTTCCTTCTTATTGTTGTTTCATCCTCGTTTAAATGCAAATATTTTATAATTCAAGCTCTACCCAGTCATCCTTCACTTAAGTTCATTTCGTTCCCAGTAATTTGTTTTGTCTATGTTAAACTCATCTTATTAAATTTAAATTAAATGTGAAAAAATCTGCGAAGAATTCTCGATGCTGGTGAATAAAAATATTTCATTATAAATAACTAGGTACATAATAGAGATGAATGCTGAATTTTAACAATATATTTAAAATTATATTCGTTCCACTTTTAGAATATTAGTGTAATATTATCATTTTGTTTTTCAAAATAAATTAAGGAGCTAAAACCACATGACTGCGTTATTTTTAATACTGCTAAATTAGGAATGATCAACTAATCAATGATCATTACATTAATTAATGATACCGAACAGCAATATTCGGATCGTAATATTTATCATAAAACCAATGAAACGATACAATCGTCTTTGTTATTGAAATTGGCTTTAGTAAATGTTCACTCAATAATTATTGAGGGTGACAATAAATGTAGTGTACTATTAAGTACACTACATTACTTAATAGTACACTACATTTATTGTAAAAACAAATAATTGTTTATAGGTCATAAGTGTTTTATAAAAAAAAACCTCAAGGTGATTACTGACATGATAGCTTAGTCGTTGGACTCCTAGAAATTCTAGACAGAAAAATCCAAAAAAGTCTGTTTCATGTTGATAAATTAATTTTATATTTAAATTAACAAAACCATTAAAAAAACAACAATGAAAATTTACAATATTAGTTAATTTCCTTCTGCTATTAAAATAAGCACATAAAACAAAAGCTAAAAGATCGATCATTAACTTAAGGTTGACTCTCATAAGTCATCTATTACATAACGTCACTAGCGACGGGACTGTCTGAATATGTATGGGCCATGAATGAAAAATCGATTTCTACAGATTATTCAACAGGGACACTCATTAGACTATAAATTAGTCCTTGCTCTATTTGAACCTGAGCTTTAATTGGGCAATCGTATATAGTTTTTTTATGTAAAATTTTAGATTACCTAAGTATATGTATTTTTTAAATTTAGTTTTTAAGAATAAGGAAACTCATAAAGATTTAAGTAATGATCTCATCAATAAAAACATTGAAATATGCTATGCCTATACGACAATTTTTCTACAACTTTATCTAACATACAAAGATTAAGTACCCGTAGGTACCCGTACATCACAATTAAAACATTAAAACAAATCACATTATTGGTTAAATATTCTTTAATAGTAAATTTGCTTTAAGTTTTTACCATTTAATTCTAAATGGCAACAAAATTAACAGTCTCGAAGACCTTCATTTGCCAGCGGTCACCGAGTCACCCTTACCTCATTTTTTATGTAGATTGAGTTGAAGAAAAGTTTCACAATATCAGTCCGCGACACCAGAGGGCTATAACATATTCCTTGGGGAAACTCTTTGTATTAAATTTAGTTCTACTTATCTTTGTGCCATTCAATTTCCCGAGGGATCTGAAGTAAACGCAGTATAGATTTTAAATTAATTTAAAATTCAGTTATTGAATGCAGAGTCACGAACAACGATCTTGTCTTTACTGAAACCGTACTTACGGAATATTAATATAAAAATAATAGTCTTATTCCTTAATTCAATGTTGTAAAAGTTTTACTTAGCAATGTAAACAACATTTTGAAATTAAAGTAATTTAAAATTTACTGCTTACAGATTATACTAATGAAAAACTGTAAATTGTGTTAATGAAATAACATTTTTAGAATCAACCGATACGATACAAATACAATATATATTTGTAACCTAACAAAACATGTTACTGTTATCAACATGTCACTATACATTTTAGCTAAGATGTGATAGGGTGAGTTCATCTTTGTCCGACACAAATCTTGTTTCAATTTTTTTTTTTTTTTAATTTATGTATTATACAAAGACTGTCCTCTATCTGGGGTTTAAGCCCAGAAACAGTAGATCTTAGTTAGATATAGTCTGCATATTTTAGCTATTGACGAGGACAACAATTTTCATATTACATTCTTTATAAAGACTTTGAAAAACGATCCTTTGAAAGAGATAAATAACATCTCTTAAATAATTGTCTGAATGGCTATTTGATCTCTTCGCCGGCTGACAGTTCCCTAACACCTTAAAAGGGAAGTTAATTTCCCTCTTTACATTTATAACGGAAAACAGATTAACTTAATTTCGTCGGTACATGTATTATTCAAACCGGTGTAAGGTTTTAGTTTTAATGGACTCAACAAATTCATAACGTATACTTTAAATTCCATGAAAATTAGTATGAAAAATAGCTTTTTAAAATAAAGCACAAACTAAAAAATGAGATCCCTGTATCATGTTCACAACAAATAATAAATGTTTGGGTTTAGCCATGTTATTTTATAATAACCTAAAATTATAATATATTGACCATCAATACTCTATATAATTGTTTTTAATCTCTTATTTTTATAAATAGTATAAGAACCTAATATAATAAAATAACAAATGTTCGATGCAATCAAAAGTCTCAACTTCAATGTTTAAGATACTAACTACTGTTTAACGAAATTAAATAATTTCGTAAAGATATGGATGTACCTATGCCTTATGATTTAATTTCCTTTTATTAAAACAACTTCACAATTCAAGCTGTAAAATCCCAGTCTTCCAAAAATACATCATATAAATTGGATTAACCATGCAAAAACAGAAAGCTTGAGGGTTGTCAGCAAATTGTTTTGTGTCAGTTTGCCTTAAAGTTTTCGCAGCACTACGTTTTGTTAAACTGATTTTAATATTGACTAAAATATAAAAACCGTTCTTTGTTTTTCAAAAAGTTCGTAAGTACTTTTCGAAAGTTTCGTTATAGGTATAATTATAATACATAATTATTCAAATATGAGTACCAATGAAAGTTTCATCTATGTATTATTAAGGTTGTTGTACGCTACAAATTAGAAATCATCGTACAAGAACATACCTACATACATTTACAAGGAGTTATATAGATCTCAATATCTAATCTATTATTTGGTACATTCTGAAGTAAACTATGAATTACATTATTTATCTAGGTATATAATATTGGAGTTGATCGTTAAAATAATTGTATTAATGAAGATTAAATACAACCGTTCTAACTTTAAAACATTAATTAATAATTTAAACATAATATAATTACAACCATATTCGAATAGTATAATATTGATTTCTGAAGTGAGTGTTTTGACAACCCTGTAGGATAAGTACTCAAACGAAAACGTTTTGCTTCATACGTTATTCCACATTTGTTTATTGCTGCTAGCATAACGATCTTTTTCTCCTATTGATATATTAACTAAATTTTCATGGGCTGCTTACAAAAACCCTTTATTCGTTTTCAATATCATGTATATGATACCCGAATGTCGGCTATTTAAGTTTAAGATATAATGAAACATTTGTTTAAAATAAAGTATGAATATGGTATGGTATGGTAGGTATACAGTGTCAAGTGTAAGATCCATTTTGTTACAAGTCATGATATTATTTATTAATAATTAGAATACCATAATTTAAGCAGTTAAGTGACTACAAATAAAAACGTTGTCATCTAACTGTATAGAAAATTTTATATCATGACGAAGACAATTAAATAACAATAACCTCTTGAAAATACTAGAGTTTTCATACAAATATGATTATTCATGTTATTTTGTATAGTATATTTTTATCAAAGCTCAAATTATTTCGTTGTTATTAAAAACAATCCTAGTTTATAAAACGTTGAGAAATTATTTTATTCATATATAAGATTAAATCTAAGTTATTGTAACATAATGTAAAATATAAAACTTACCCACTTCAACAAAATGGGGGAAAATAATAGTTTACATTAAACATTTATTCATTTATTGAGTTATTTTAAGTAACCATTACTTTGCTATGAAGGTTTGTGGCTAGAAAAATAATATCAGTAGTAATAGTGTTGGCAAGTAGTGTTATCGGACAGTACATTAGTAAATTACACTGTAGGTTGCGTATGGTTATTCTTTACTCAGACCCAGTAAGGATGCAAATATTTAACAATTGTAGCGAGACCTAGCTATTCCGAATATTCAGGTCCATTTACGGTATTCTTTTGCTGTTTTTCTCATTTTGAATAAGTAGAATATATAAAATATTTAGTTTGTTTATAATTTAATATTATTATATACGTACAGTTTTTAGTTTTTAATAATAATAATATAATTATAATTTCCTTTATTAATTAAATATAATTACAGTAAGCAAAATATTATAAGTTACAAGTAAACCCGTTACAAGTTAAAAATATATGAATGTATAATAAAATTGATATAACAATTCAGACAGAAAATTTAAGATTGTACTAATTTCCCACGGGTTAACAAAGAGAACGCGATTAGGAAGTTGTCTGATTCAAATAGTACTTTTATGAATCTGGCAGCCTGATGACTTATTAATTATAGATAACGGAAACATGAATCAATTTTAAGAGATTCATTATTGAAGTAAACAGTAAATAGGAATATTAAAATAATGCTCTAGCCATGGAACCGATAATCATTGCTACTGATGTATGTCTATTATACTTAGTTACCCCGCCAACACCAAACCATCACTGCAATCAGATAACGCCCACGTTGCACTTTTTTGAATAATTGGGAAGCTTCCTTAGAGCTTTGGGCATAAATACGGTTATTTTATTTGTTAAAATGTTGCTCAATTGTAAAAATGTTCTCATCCGTAAACAAAATGTTTCTGTGACCTCTCTTTGCGTACCGCTTCAGTAGGTAGTTCTTTCGATTTGACCACCCTATTCATCTTTAATTTATTAGTTAAGAAACGACCAGTGCGTCTTTTATAGGCTGCAAGTCCTAAGTCATCTCTTAATATATGCGACATGGTTCTAGGTGCTATCTTCATTTCCCGAGATATTTTTTTTTGCTTTTGGACAGAATTTCTTCGAATTCTTTCCCTTACTACTTTTCCCGGCGAGCAATATGTGGATCTTTCTCTGTTACAAACAGAGGAAGTCTCATTGTTAATATTAATAACCCAGTACACAAACATTTGACTAATACCAAGTGTATGGCGAGTTTTAAAAATTGCATTTGGCTCCATACCTACTTTGTGTAATGCAGTTACAATGCAATTCAGATAAAATATTGAAAATAATTAAGTTTATTAATTTAGTACTCGATGTGGCAAATTTTAATCGGGTGATAAATATTGCTAGATTTGATGAAAAGTACAAACTTTTAATAAGTATAATGTGTAATGTATACTGCGTGTGTTCATTACATTAATATTGAAAAAATACTTACCGCCAACGAACCGCCAGAGTTCTACAGCTTGACCTCAAGTTTTCCCTAAAAGATTTACTAGGACAATTAATATAATATAGTGACTTTTCAATTTCCGCGTGTTACGTATAATCGATTTATTTATATGTGGTGCTATTTTGGTACAACC
Organism: Napeogenes sylphis; assembly: GCA_959347405.1. NCBI lineage: Eukaryota > Metazoa > Arthropoda > Insecta > Lepidoptera > Nymphalidae > Napeogenes > Napeogenes sylphis. Next base: position 46,673,528 of record OY365776.1, on the reverse strand, counting down.
TTGTAGCTTGTGGAGAGGCTTACTTGCACAAAAAGAACTTTATCGTGATGTGAACGAAGATTAGCATGCCAACGCCCGAGCACTTTAACAATAGACGAAAATATTGAAGTGAAAAAACTTGTATTGACCATTTGTTTAAGCACCGTAACTGAAGTTGCCGAGTACCTGAACATATCGATTGCCCGGAGCCATTCGATTTTTACCAATATTTTTGGCATAAGCTTGGCCAGTCGAATGTAAATGTTTGGCTTATATTTTAGTTCAATTCTAGGGTCGTGGTGAATCATAAATTCTTGCTACAAGTTGATCTGTCAATAAGAAATATTATCAAACGAACGAAGAAACACCAGGATTTGTGAAGGAACAAAAAATGACTTTTACAACATTATAACTACTCTGCTCACACATCGTTATGTGGGATCAAGTTTTTGGCCAAAACAAACTTACTAACTTTCCAAGGGCCCTGTCTAATTCACACAACATTTTATCAAAATCTAACTAATCAAACCATTGCAATCCATTAAATGAAAGAGATGTTTTATCTAAACAATATTTAAGTGGTCACAGATTTCGAGGTCAATAGATGTCCTTTATGCTCTTAAATGTAAGCCCGGTTAATCTTCTGATTGAGGTCATCTTAGACCTTTGAGTGAACTCCACAGATTCAGCCCTTCGAATGATCTATATTCCACCAATATCATATAGTTAAGTCTCTCGAGGATTAACGTTTTGATATTTGTAATTTATTCGCGTCTTTACTTAAAATTAATATTAGCGTTTTTGTGCATTTTTTAAGTAATAAAAAAACTATTTTTTAATAAACTGGTAAGCTATTGCACTAAAGAGTTATGTTAAGTCAAGTCAAGCTTTTCGTAGTAACAAAATAATAATATTTAAAGTATTTTCGAAAAATTGGTTAGATTCAAATTGTTATATGATTTAACTTATCTTTCGTATATATATATATTTATTTATGAAGTTTTATTTAATACTACCTGCAACCGGCAGATGTTGTTCTACTTAAGAATAACATTATTTATAGTGATTGATTAAACCATGTAAAAGTTGATACAAGAATACAATTACAAAATTTGTAACGGTATATGAATACAATTGAAGTGTCATCTAGTGTAAGATGAGTGTAAGATGTAGTAACACTGTAAATCTGAAATTAGAACCACCACTAAGATCACAAAAAATTCAAAATGAAAAAATAAAGTAAAAAATGTTTATAAAACCACAGACAGACAGTGTCAGACACCTCCATCTCGTCTTACCGTGAACACGATTGCTGCAAAGCATTCGAAACCTCGGGTTAGATTTAAAATGTAAATTTAAAATTTAATTCAATATACACGAATTAAATCCATAAAAATAGTTTTCCCACTTTTGTAATTTAGTACTTTAATTAATAATGATACTGTACCTTCTCTCCCAAAAGACAAAGTTGCTTCAGAGCTCGATTCACGACTCCAATTCCATAAAAAAAATATGATAGGTGCTCAAACGAATAAAGTAGGGCTAGGATCAAGTAGGAAAGTTCAAGACATAGATATAACAAAATCTTTTATTCGGCAAGACGAAAACGATAACTACCGACTCCACGCGATGAGCCTACAAATTCAAAACGAATGGGTGACCATAGGAGATTTTCGTATTCCACGAGCTTTAAAGTGGCGCACCTTAATTTATGATTGGTCCCCCGCATTATTAAAATTCTATCTTAATGCATTCCAAATGATTCTCCCAGATCAAAATAATTTAATAAGATGGGGCAAAGCCACCGAAAAATCTTGCAACATCTGTGGGGAGGCAGTAGGAACCACGAAACACTTATTACTAGGGTGTAGGGTACTTTTAGATAAAGGTCAATACTCACGTCGCCACGATAATGTATTAGAAATTATAAGGGAAGAGGTTAGTCTTCCAGTAGCAAGAGCGCGGAAGGGTATAACAACCACCAAACGATTTGTAGAATTCGTAAAAGAAGGCTCCTCCAAAAAATCAATACCGAAGCCTTATTCAATTTTAGGCGCGGCTCCTGATTGGACTCTCATGATGGACACGTATGGAAAGCATTACAAAATCCCTGGGGATGTTGGTGTTTCGTCATCCAGACCGGATTTATTCCTGTATTCTAAACATCTGAGGCGCGTGATACTTGTGGAGCTTACTGGTACCTGGGAAACAAACATCCCCAGAGATCACACATTCAAGTTTAATAAGTATTACGAACTGACCAACGAACTGTCCAGGAATAAATTTTTAGTCAGCTCGTACGCGGTAGAAGTGGGAGCGAGAGGTATTATAGCAAAATCTCTCTATAACCTACTTACAGACCTTGGCCTTTCTAGAACAAGCACCGGTTCATTACTAGAATGTATCTCAAAGGCGGCATTGTAGGTTCTTTCCAAATTTGGTTAGGTAGGGAGAGGACTGCAGAGGGTTAAGGCGAGCGTTTTTGCACATAATAAATGGGCCCCTAAAACCTACTCCTGGGTCGCAAGTCCCAGGCACTATTTGCACTCCTCTCCTTGCAACGCGATGGGCACGGCACCCGCTCGGTGAATCCATGGAATGCTGAGAAGCTTCGTCTCTCTCGTTGCACGTAACAGTGGCCAGTGGAATCACATTCACATTCTTTGATTCAGATTTCGACAAGAATTTTCTCTAGATCTGAACGCAACACCAGGAGACTTTATTTAATTTATTCAATAAACAGAATTATTAATTAATATGGCTGTAGTTTTGTAAGTTACTTTGTCGTCTGTATATCATTGTGATAAAATTAATGGAAAATTTAATGATCGGATGCAGAGTCACGAACACCAATCATGCCAAACTTTTCATTACTTTATGTTAGTTAAGGTACACAATATAAGAGATGCAGGAAGTAATTATAATATAGCTTTTTTTAAGCATATTTTTTTAAGGGCATTGACAACATATATCTAGCATCTTTCGATTCCTAATGGTAGTATAATTGGTAGAGCGACGAGTTAGTTTCCCCGAGGTGGTAGGATTGAATTTCAATTGTTTAATAATCTTAATAACCAAATACTATTTTGTATCAACAAAGTAAATTAAATAAAGTGTGGTCTCAAATTCACTTTTAATATGTTTTGTAGACTAACGTAAATAGTCACAAAATTGTTACTTCTGGAGCTGTTTGCTATATATTAATATTAACTATGGTAAAAAAAAATATTGTAATTTGTTAAGCTATAACTTTATACTTTACTTTATATTTTTATCACATATATTTTTTCAACCGCCTCGTTGGTCAAGTGGTTAGCGTAGACGCCTAACGTATAGAGACGCAATGGGGCTCGGGTTCGATTCCCGACAGGGACAGGTATGTATGTCATGAGCAAAATGTCTGTATTTCTGGGTTTGGTCGTTTATTAAATATGTTCTCAGTATTTATAATTTGTATTTCTATGTAACTTACTTAGGGGTTAGATCAATGTGTGTAATTTGTCCTGTATTATTATATATATTTTTTTTAATATTCTAGCGTGAAAAGATAACAATATTAAAATAAAAGTAGAAAGAACAACATTCCAAAATTGTCTTAGTAAAGTAACTTAACAATCCCCAGGGACTCTGCTTCAAACGAATTTCAACACTTTTATTGGGATTATAAACCGAACTTTTGTTCAAGTACTTTTTGTGAAAAAAACCTATGATTTAATTAAAACTACATTTCTGAGAACCAAGGGTTGAACATTTAATAACGTATATATATGTTAAAAATTGATTGATAACTATTATTGATAGTACTGTGATAGGACAAACTCAAAGTTTTTTAACCGTTCAAAATTTCCTAAATACAATAGCAACTATAGATACGATTTTAAATATTTAGGAAACATTTTCATCTTGATAATTGGTCAAAAAAGTATCAGAATGATATGAAAAGACACAAACTTATTACTTTCATATTATTATTTCAAGACTAATTACATTTGAAGAAAATATGCAGTAAAGCGGCATTAAAGGTTACTAAGATGTGAAAACTGCTTTCAGAAAAGCATTGCGAGGAAGATTTAACGTATAAAGTACTGGAAATACCGTGCAAAAGTATAAAACGGATCTTCGAAAAATAAATAGCAATGTTTATTTAAAGCTTTCGCAGAGATGGCCACTGTATTTTAAAGATATATTTGAGAAAGTATGTCAAAAATATTAAAGTCTTAAGAGACTTGTCCTTTTGATAATGTGGTCAAATATATTTATGAAAGTAGTTTTTAAAATTTAAAGTATGTTCATAAAAATAATATATATATTTTTTTATATTTCAGTGAAAATCAGTGTGTGAAAACGTCGCTTAGGTATTACAATATTTTGGTTGTAATGACATTAGATGAAAACTGATATCGATCCCGTTTAACCGATCGCCATAAAATAAATGTACCAGAAAAAATATTTAAGTATAGAGACTAGTTTCGCATTATCCGCTTTGCTACGTCTCCTACTAGATTGAAGCAACATTGTATCAAGCTTTACACCTTTCAACGTAGCCCTGATAAAATTGTTATACATAGGTAGGGTAGTTATTAATAATAATTGTTAATTGATTAGTCGATCTTCTAAATAAAATTATTAAACTTCTACATAAAATAGACTGTGACTGTGTGTGAAATGATTTTGCAGTTGAAACTCTAAAAGATTAGCATAAAACGTTAGTGGATGGCTATTTAATCTTAGTTAGCTATAAAGTCGTTTCCATTGTCTATACACCTTTTTGAGCTGAGGGCTCAAAAAGGTATACAATGGAAGCGCCTTACAAACTAAAATCAATAGTAATTTAATTAATTTTACAAATTATTCAACAGTAGTATTTAAATTTGTGGGCCCTGTCTAGTATCGAAATATTATTATGTTGGAATAAAAAGCTTTTTAGATTGAAATATCATGCTACCATAAAACAAATTGTTACCAATTATACATTGGGAAAATGTTTAAAGTACAGAATACGAATAATACAAATTACAATACTTTCAAAATGAATTGTAAGGTTATGGTAACCACAGGGTAATTTAACCCTTTTCATTGTTTTCTCAGCTTATTTGCTAAAACAACTCCATTAACAGGTATGCAGCGAAATTAAATAAATTGTTCCAATATCATAACAAATATTGCAATGTTATTTATAATGGTATAAGCGCGATAGTTAAATATTCGCCGCAGGATTTCCATTTCCATACTTATTGTTCTGTCCTCCTCGTTTGGATGCAAATATAATATTATGCTCCAGCGTGACCGAGACATAGCGAATTTTCGTTTCTATCCTTCTCATTAATTTTATTTCATTTCAATTACATATTATATCATAGATACACAAAGATTAGTTTTATTATTATATTTATTTTAGAGTTATTATTGTTAGTTATGTGTTGTGTTGATGTTGTGTGTAGTAGTCAGTTGTTACATATCTTATTATATTTATTCTATAGTTAACAACATTGGGCGAAAAATGTAATGTTATTTTAAAACGTCAATCGTTAATCGATAAAGTCATCAGTATATGTATGGGCTTCGACTAGAAAAATCGATTTCTTTTACATGAAAATTCATTAGACTGTAGATTAATCTTTGAGCATCTAATTCAGTCAGCGTGATTTAACTTATGCGGCTTTTTAAAACGATTCTTTAAAATGTATAATGATGCGACTCGTTGTCTTATTTTATGCAGTGTATATTTTTTTGTTGATAATATATTAATGGATTTAATAATATATTATATACATTTAGATAGAGTAAAAGTCCACACTTCCTGTAGTTAAAATATGGTCATTTAATTTTATATTATGTTAACAACATTATCAGTCCTCAAGGTCCTCATTTGCAAACGGTCACCGCGGTCCTTGCCTCATTTTTTATGTAGATTGCTTTGAAGAAAAGTTTCATAATATCAGTCAGCGACACCAGAGGGCACCGCACATTCCGGGGGTCCTGCTTATATTAAATTTGTCATTATTTTTCTTTGTGCTATTTCTGCTTTAGTTTTGGAATAAGTACTTTTAACATTTTTTAAGCTGTTATTATTTTAATTTTATTCTAAGACAGCTAAGTTACAATGTAATAACTAATGATTCGACCAAATCAACTCAATCCAACGGTGACATTATTTTATTTTTATAGACCAGTTGTTTACTGTGATCTCTTTATGTACTCGTATTTGGTTTTTTTTTCTTAATTATAGAAATATAATCGAATTATAATATATCTTAATAGAAATCAGGTTGTGCTCAAGTTGCATCTGGAGGCGCGCCAGAGGCTTGGTACATTGTGGCTTTTTATGTACGTATCAAATTCTGTCCAAAAGTACTCTATTTTAATTTAGCCACTTTGGCACGTTCCAGCGGAACTGCGGATCATTTGTACCAGAAATACTAATAATATGATTCAAGAACCGGATCCTTTGAGAGACATGTTTTTCAAAAGGAAAGGATATTGTAGTGATTTATATACATAAGCGATGAAAAAATAAAGAATTTAGCATTTATTTCAATTTATTAAGTAAAACAATTTTCGTAGTCTCAAAGGGATCCCCATAAAGCAATTTATCATGAGAAGAATTTGAATATGTATAGGTTGTGAATGAAAAATCGATTTCCTCAAATTATTCAACAGAGATTCTGACTTTAGATTAGTCTTTAAGCCATTTTAGGCTAAGCTTCCATTAGCATATCAATGAATTAAATACATACATACATAATTTTATTTGATAGTTTTAAATTCTTGGAACTAATGTTAAATATCTTTTGGATGGGAAATAATTTTTTTATTCATAACTTAGATAGTTTGTTTTTTTATCCTATAAAAAGGTTAAGAAATCAATCCACTATGCTGCCTTAATGTAGGTAATAAAAAAATATAATATTTTTTTCTCACTCGTTCAGCAGACAATAATTACAAGTTTTTTTCAACAAAACAGATACATAATATATAAAATAATTAATTTGAAGTCACTAACTACTCCCTAACCTATCATCGTTAAGTTAGTGGATTAAATATGTACTTGTCATTGATTTTAAAACATTATATCTTGAATACCATGCTATGTAAATGATAAAGTCTATTTTACAGTTTTCTTTTTGCCTAATCCTTAACCAACTGGTAAATAATCATTTTCACTAAATCAAAAGAAACAGCGAAATGACTTATAATTATTCGGTCATTAACATTATATATGATTTAAAATGTTAATTTTTTACTTACTTTCATTTAGTAGTGTTTTATGTATTTTGTTTTAAAATAAGTATATATAGTTTTGGAAATCAATATAGAATGAAAAAGATGTATCATTCAAAGTCTTAAGCTCAACCTCTGGGAGTTTTAAATTTTGTAATTTCCAAAGTTATACTTGTTAAAAAAACACAGGGTTTTGAATCTAATGAGTTTGATTTATTGCTTATTATTATAGACATATTATATGATATATTATTATTACGTAATATTGATTACTATAAAGGAATGCTTTGTTAAAATAAAACAAAACATTGGAAGTACGAAAAAGGGGAGGAGATAATTTTAACAAGTTTATGTTATTATATTTTATTTACGTATTCCATTTATCTTTACAACAAATAAACAAACATTTATATGTAAACTGTACATTTAAGATAAGAGATGATTTCGTGCAAAGAATTGACATTATCTTAAGTGAAACACAGCCATAGATTAACGCCTATATTTTATATATATTTAAACTAATTTACATTTAGAAAGCAGAAAACATAATTATTATTAATGCTAGTTTCATAAAAATAAATGTATAAAATATATTATAAGCTAAATTATTAAAACTATCTATCTTAAAACTTTTTTAAAAAAATATAAAGCCCATCCACTTCCTCGTTGTTACTTTTACATTTACTTAAAATTTCAAACCTATTCATACATCAAATATGTAACTTGGAAAGATACAAGAAACATAATATCTAAAATGAAACGGAGCATGTAGCGTACTTTTGTTACCTTTTTCTTCATAAAATGCGACCTTATTCTCTCTGCAACGCCTATGCATCATATGACAGACTGTTATGGCGACAGCTGGACAGATTTAAATGCCGAAATATACGATATACCGTGTAATTTATTACTTGAATTTTGATATTTGATGTGGTTTTATTACCAGAATCATTGAAAACCATTTAGTATTATACTTTTTTATTAAACTTTTAAAGATATTGAACATTTGAAGGTTAAAACTCTGAACATGATTGAATAAATAAGAAAAAGGAAAAACTATATCAAAGAATAAGAACTACAAACCAATTTAAAAATCTTTTTGTATTTTTGACATTTTTACTTGTTAAAGGAATTTGCATGCTAACTCACTTCTCAGCTTTGTGCAACAACTTCAAGTAGACAGAAAGTTTTATAATAAATTTTAAATCTCATAGCTTGGTCATAGACCAATCATAACGTTCTTAATAAAAGAAATATTGATTTTTTTAATAGATTAAAAGAAACATAATTATATATAATATTGATTTCTGCTACTTTTAAATGTTCACATAGAAGTAATATAAGAAATATTAAATGATTACCCGAGAGTATTAGTTTCAAATGAAATAGCTACATTTATCAAGTTTTTAATAATATTTAGATTTTTTTATTTAACTATATTAAAAATTTACATTTTTTTTGATACGTTAGTATTTTGGAATGTACAAAAAAATAATAATTCCGCATGGCATATACTTTGACCTTCTATTTTTCTATATTATTGAATTAAATTCATTAATTAGTGGGTCATCAACGATCTAATATTATGTAATAATAGTACAAGAGCCGTGAAATGTTTAAATTCAATATCAAAGTGTTAATTGCTCTTGAACTATTCAAATGTATTGAGACCTATAATTTATCTACACTTATTCTAATATCACTGTAAAAGTTCTTCAAACCAAGCCTCATAAGCTCTTACATCGGGACATTTCTTTGAACGTCACGATCAAAGCGATTAAAACGATTATTTTACTATATTCGATGTTTGTACCTGGAACAAATATAAATATGTTAAAAATGTTTATAAAATAACAAGACAAAACCTTTTACATTAATAATACCATACCTAACTTTCATACACAATTTAATTTCCCTTAATTTAATTATTTCATTATAATTAATTATGTATGCACACATTAGAATCATAACAAAGTTAAATAACTAAAGTGGGTTCACTTCATAAATATTAAAGTTCACAGTTGTTATTATTAGTCATAATTTCCCCCGGGCTACTCAAAGCGTTAACCTGTGTTAGTATTGTGGAGTACTTAATACAAATAACATGTTTGTATTACCAACATTCTAATATTACTATGAAATATAAATATTACATTAAACATTTAAATTGTTTCATTCTATGAAATGATAAAAGAAATTATATTTGAAATAGAATTATTAAGAAACAAATTATAATTGGCTGAATACAATTAGTATTTATAATAGGAATACAATTCTTTTCAAGCACTGGTGTTATCAATGATTTAATGTTTATTAAAATTAGAGTTAATATTAGATATATATTATCATCCTTATATATATATAATAATTCAACTGACTATTGCTCTCTGATTCGTTTGTCTCTCTCACTGCAATATAAATTATCTTGTTCAAGTCCAAATTTCGCCGCCATCCTGGCCTAAGGCGTGTTGATCAAAACTCTGGTCTTTCATATTATTTCTCTTCAAGACACTTAATGAGAATTGGAAACAAGGCAATTTATCAATTCTTAATAAGACAACAGACTATGTTTATTTTTATTTTATTTGTATGTAATTGATATGTAAGATATACTAAAAATGACAACTTAATGTATAATATTTACATATTCACAAAAATTTCGAATTTAAAAAGGGACATCTATAATAACATTAATCTTCACAAGAGACGTTAGGTTCAGAAGTGAAGTGAAGAAACATTTAAGAACAACACTTTACAATGTGAAGAATTCTTGCGACTTCATTCTGGTCGAGCTTAAGGTCGGAAATTTTTTATCCAAAATTCAAAGATAAAAGAAATTCTAATAAAAAGTTTCATTCTTTTGAATCCTTTACGTAGTATTACTACAAGTAATATGGAATTTTAATGTATTTTTTGGTAGTTATACCCTAGGGTATATTAAAAACTATTGCGAGTTTTTTACATTTAGTAGCTAATTATTGTAAAGAAATCTAGTAATTTTACACTTGAATATTTTTTAATTCATATTCATACTTCAGATAATTAAACCTATGTTATTATTTAATTTTCATATAAACCTTCAAATATGTTATATTATTATTAGTGTTGTTGCTATTTACAGTACTGCAGATTTTAATTACCATAGGATTTATGCTGTATGAGGAAAATTCTTATGCTACGCTTACTCGTCAGTTTGTTTATCTACGCCAGCACCCACTATTGCTTGTTGTGTAAACTCATATACCAGTTCGTGTTGTGCGTTTCTACGAGGCAAGGAATATATTATACCAGAATCCCGTAGAGTGGACAGATACTCTTTAAATACCCATTTATATTATCTATCTGATTCGCCAAGATGAATTATCTTTTTTCTTACCTGCATTAGAAACATACTTTGACAGCTGTGTGCGTGAATACACAGTTATAATTGCGGTAGTATCTCTTACAACCGTTGGCTCTACTAGTAGGATCGCTTCACATCGGACGCGTAGGGCGCCACTCGCAGAAGACGGTACTGCTACGCGAAGGATCCGCCATGATGCGCGAAGACCTCCAGGTTGAGGTGCGCTCAGCTCAGTTCTTTGCCATGGTTCTGTCTAAATGGGAAAACTATTTCAAAATCCATTATTTTATATAAGGTAGATATAATTAATGTGAAAATGTACTAGTAAGTATGTTTTAATCCTATTATATTATTTTTATTAGTGCATACAAACTCATATAAACGAACCATTCTACCTTTATTTCATTTAATTTCAACAAAACAAAACCTTAAAACTTCACAACTACGCCAATTGAAAGGCATCAAAAATACAGAAATGAATTCAGTTTCTGCTTTATACTCAAAACCCGGTGATGCCTGCCAAACAAGCAAATTCTTTACCTCTGTTTGACTTAACTATGTCTGAAAAAATATGTAGCTAATTTTCCACAATTATAAAACCACCTAGTTACCTTTAACGAGGTATGTTAAAAATAGATAAAAGTAATTTATTAACCTCATCAAGTTTTTTAATAAAACTTTATTTTTAGTAAATCATATAATAATATCCTTGTTATTCTATTTTTGATTCTATATCCACATAATATATATTATTTTCCTTTTAATTTTCAGACTACTACTGCTAAAACCAATATTAATATACAGCTTAATGATAGTAATATATAAAGATAGTATTTGAAATTACGTATGTTATGATAATAATAAAATTATTTTAAATACTAAACAAGTGAAACTAATAATAATAAATACACAACATGTTAAAGCAGAATTAAAAGTTCATAGTTTAAAAAATATATTCTATTTAAAACCGAAATCATGAACGACCATAAACAAGATAAATATAACATACTCTAAAACATACTTGAACGTAATGGAAGAGAATTTGTGAAATATATTAACCATTTTAAAAGACCGTCAGTGAAGATTTAAAGTGCCCCGACTGTTAAGTCTCCTAACAATGAACTCCGTAATGGAAAACAAAACAAACTCCCAAGTCTGAATGTAGGTACCCGGGTACAAAACATATCCTACCCATAAATAACAGGTCCGTAGTAATGATGTTCATTTAAAATATATACCAAGGATATCTGTTCATAAATTAATATTTTACCTGAAAAATTCAAAGAACTATTTACTGTGAAAAGTTAATTTGTTACTCAGAATGCAAGAGTATTTTTTCAATATACGGTTCAGTAATGACATAAATGAAAAAAAGTCCTTGTTGAGCAATAAAATAATTGCTTATACATCAAGAGTTATCGCGTTCTTTTTATAACTACATAAGTGGAAGCTGTCATGAGTTTTGTTTACAAATGAATAGTCTGAACACTTTTCATTATTTACAGTCCCTGCAAAATGAGAAGATTATTTTACTTGAGTAATAAATTAATTTAATGAAGACAACGATGAAATATTAGGTTTTTACTATTTTTTATGTGGTTTAATGTATTTGTGTCATATTTATACTGTTAGGTGTAATTTGCACTAGAAACAAAAATGAAGAACAAGATCTTTAGGAGTTTTGAAAAGAATTCACCGCATCAGTATTCTCCTATAAAGTCACTTATAAGATCTTTATTTGCTTTCCTCGCTATTAAGAAAAACTTTATAAGTGGAATAACCCTTTCGCTATCCTTGTTGCGAAATGGGAATGGGAAAAATATTAAAACATTTAATGTTTTTTTTATAAGGCAAGGATTAAAAAAACAACTATTTAAAAAGTAACTGTTTTATAACCTTAAAAATTAATAAAACAAAATTCCTTCCTACATACTTTCAACATTATAATTCTTAAATGTGCAATTTTAAATTCGCCGTTTCAATTTTCAACTGAGCCCAATCACAATAATTGATAGTACCTAATCCAGTCAGATTGGATTCCTGATTCCATTAGCAGAGCAAGAGAGCAAACAGTTAAATCGAGTTAGCCTATCTCTTGAGTGCAATGCCTATGGCCTGGAAAGCATTACGAGTATTGCTAGCCTTTGCTTATAAATTGAATTATGAAAGTATAGCACACCATGTAGTCACATACGCTGCTACGTGACATAATAGAAGTGCCATGACTTCGCAGACAAAAAGGCCAATAAAAATTATAAATCGCGTGCACATGCTCGAGCAGCACACTTTTTATATAGGATATTTATGCATTTGCGTCTTCTGAACTATTCCTAGAAAAATAATACTGAATCTGAAGAAATCCAATACTAACTTCACTTATCAATAATACAAGGTTCTCATTAAATTTAAAGAAATCTAAATCATTTTTTGTATATTTTATTAAATTTGTTAAAAAAAATATTTATTAAAAACGACCATGATTTTGTCGTTTTATCAAAATAAATGATATCTGATTATATATTATTATCTACACAAATTACACAGATTTATTATTAAGTTGAAAACAGACTCGAAAAACGTAACAATGATTTAAAATTTAATGGAAAAAACAAGCTGTATTTACAAGCGCTACTTTTTAAATTTTTATGTATATTTATTTATTTTTTTTTTATTTATAGCCCTTAGTCTACATTTCAATGAAAACAATATGAAATATTTACATACTTTTAAAATCTTTTAAAATATTTCCGTTCTCTGATAAGAAAAACATAGTAGAATAGTTCAGGTAAGGGCATTTACATAAATATAAAATAATGCTATATATATTGTTTAAATTTACAATAGTCTTTAAAAAATTGCTATTGAATAAAGGAATAAGATAAGAATATATCTACTTATATTTCAATATCATATAATACATCTAGATGTCAGTATATCGCTTAACTATCAAAATATTAACAATTTTGAGAGCGTTATAACTAATAGATCCCTTCAAAGCCTTTAAAGGAAACTTTTAAAAGGCATCTTAAATGTCACGTTTAATATGACTGAAGTGACCAAACACATGAAAATATTATGCCCCCATTCACACGTGCAACGGGTGAAAAGAAAAATGGAACTCACTGACCCCAATTCGGAGTTTCTTTTGGTTACCTGGGCCCTGGGTATCATCACAAGCTTAATGATATTCTTTGAACAATTCTTTTTCACTTCAGTTAAGTTTTCAGTTGGGTTGGGTTGGGGAGAATTACTTAAACGTACAAGAATTACTCAGCAACTGATTAATATTCCAAATGTACTTTAAATATTTTTTCAGTCTTATCCTACGACATTCGGATGATTATATAGATAGATTTAAAATATATATAAAACTAACGACAAACTCTAGGAACATAAGTTACTATTATTATTAAGATATCAAAACAAACAACCTCGTAATAACTAATCTGTTAATATAATTTATGCTTGAATCGATAAAGCTAATGCTAATTACTAATTAGATTATCAATTATTATAGATTAGTTTCATATCTTGAAATTTATAGAAGAGACAATTACATATTTTATTTTTTATATAATAATGTTTGTTATCGACATAATGAATATTCATTATTCTGATACTGTTATTTTAATTTTATAAATAATTTGTTATGCAGGAATCGAGTCATGGATGAGAAATAATACTCTCTCTTTCTCTCCCTCTGTTAGATAGAACAAGTGAATCTTATTCATTTCCTATAAAGTCTAGTACTTAAAGTATAAAGACGGTCTTTTACATGTTTTACTGTTTATATGTCTTTAAATCTTGACGTCTATAACATTTGACGCTACATATTTTTAATTAAAAGCATATATTCCAGAAAGTATATATTAAATTATTAAAGCTTGACGACAGCGAAATTAAATAAAAAATGGGTTTAAAAAAATGCAATGTAAATTGCATGTATCATATCATGTAGAATTTTTTTAAAACTTATTATACAATCATTGTGATTATAATGTATGAATGATTCGATGGTTATTATTTTAAATTTTATTTACAAATATTAAATAAATAAAAGGAAGGAAGGAAAAGAAATAATAATATTGATGGTTCCAGGGTTATTTGGTCTTAGAGTCATTTTTACCGAAATGTAGTCTTATATATTTGTAATAAACTTTTTTTGCGTTTTTTAAATTGGATTTAAAATTTTTAAGAGCTATTTATTAGCGCTTAGAAGTTAGAACCCACAATATATTGGCTCTATTTTTGTTTCCAGTACCACAAATGCTACTATTTGGTGTATCAGGTAATTTAAACCAACTAGGTACTTTTTTTAAAGATTTTTCTTATGTAACAATTTTTAATATTAATCAGCATTAAGACAATTATCTTTTTGATCAGAAACTTGAAACATTGTGCTTTACATCACATTAACAGTGTGACGTTTGAATCATTGAATAGTATATTTGTAATGGTCCTTGAAATACTTTATTTCAAGTCATTATTAGTTTGAAATTTCACTTTAGCCTACATTATGAAGAAGCCAGATTATAAATGGATTTATCTTTCATATTACTAACGTTATCTTTGAAAGCGAAGATTTCTATGTACTTGTTGTGAAATAAATGAAAACCACTTTCAATGCTACTATAGTGATTGTTATTTTTTTTATTATTAGATTTGCTGAGTGTATTATAACAGTAAGCTTTACTAAAACTTGGTTGTTATTATTGTAAGAAACACTCTAACTCCAAAACCTTCCAATTAAAAAGCAGTATAAAAACAAAAGTTTACCAATAGTTTACCTGAAGAAAACTATTTTATAGAGTTGGTTTGAATGATAATGGTCGTCTGTATCGAAAATATTCTAATTTATTTTACGATTACTCGTTACTTCGATTCGAACTTGACGTTTTCAATCTATTATCAGATATTTAACATAAATAGGTTTTCTTTGTTCTATTTTTTATATACATCATTACTAGAACTAATATGCTTTGAAATATAAAATACATCAGAAGCAATACCACCAATAGTATGTAAACGGTAAAAAAAAATCATATTAAAAACAGTACTTTTTAAAGATATTTTTTTTCCAAAACAAAACTTCTCTAATTCAACTCTTAAAAAAGACCTAGCTAAGACCTCTGGAACCGTCAGTATGTAACTTATGGTCATTTTTATCCAAACATTTTTTTTTAAAACATTGTATTCAAAAAGTATTTATATGTCTTTTAATTTAATAAAAAAATAAAAACAATTTCTAGTAGAATTTTAATTGTTATTTACCTTTGCTAATTCGTTATCAATGTACCAATTGATATCAGATGGTGGGAGTGAATAATCTGAAGTACAGTTTAGAAGTATTTGCTCTCCTGGCTTCACCAATTTAGCTGCTCCTAATATTACTGGATCCTTATCCGGCATCGCTAAAAACATAAAAAGCTTTAGCATAAACATAACACTAGAAACAATTGGCTTAATTCAAACAACACAAAATATACTTAATAATCATATTATTTAAATGAACCATAGTGAACTGGCATGAGAATGTTTTTTTCCAGACAGTGCACTAAATAAGTTTACCTAATCATCTAGATGTCAGGATCTCCAATATTTACACATCTGCTCTGGCCCTTTTTAATAATAGTAATTCGTTTACTCGGTACCGATTCTAGATTTTGATTAGCCAGAATATAAGTATTTAGGTTAAAGGATCAATGCCATAACATTTATTAACAACAAACTGCATCTAACGAAATCGTCGAATAAAATGAAGCCGGAAAAAACATTTTGAAGTGAGACAATAATTTTAAATTCCATAAATACAATGCTTTCTATTGTCCGTTTTCTTTTTACATCGTTTAATTATTTATTCTAACAATTGTCAGTTATTGAAAATTAATAATCTAACTGATTGATTAACTTGTACCACAACCATTAGAGTAGTCATTCTAGATAATTAAAATGTCTAATCAATCCGTGGCTTAATACATAACTTTCATTCCTATTTCGATTTCAATACAAGTGGTAGGGTAATCACCGCATATATTTATTAAAATAAACATGATTGCCACAAAGTTTAAGAGAAACTGCACCAAGCACTTCATTAATAATACAAGTAAATATATTTACCATATATATATACAAATAGTAGATAGTAACTTTCGAACTGCCAAATAATTAAAAAAGAAATCCAACATTATTTAACAAAATAAAAATTCTTTTACCCCAAGTTGGTTGACATTATGTGACTGCTTAAATAATTACATCAGTTTAAATATATTAGCCTAAGTAACTCTTGAATAAAAACAAAAATATTTATGCTTCTTTTTCTAGTAGTTCATATTTCCCAGTTTTAACAAGTTTACTAGCTAGATGAGAATTACTTGTTTACTACCAAGTAAGACCGATTAGGTTTCGTCTGTACGAAATAGATAACTAAAGGGACCTTACCTAAATTAGAGAGAACTTGAAGATTTAGATAATCTCGTGAAGGAACTTTAGTAACATAAAGCGCTTTGATGTGGAATAGTGGGCAAGTGAACGTAATTAAAGTTTTAACTGCGAATAGAGCCAATCTAAAGCTTAGATTTCAACAACTCGCAAATAGAATTATCTTATTTTTTTAATACAACATGCTTTGTTATGTATTATATACTATCACTGCATTTTTGTACATTTTACAAGTTTTTCGAAAAATTCTATGCGTATTTCGAAAAAAAAAAACAATAATATCTACATGGACATCGCAAATAAACTGTCAATTGTTTTAAAAAAGTAATATTAACTAATTTAATGAGGCTTAAAAAACTGAAAGAAAACCATTTGCAGTTTGATATTTAGGCTTAAAAAAGGTACAATCTAAAACTAGATATTAATAATTATAATTTACGCAGAAAGATTTATCCAGCCTTAAGAGAAAAGAGTAGTTAACTCTTGTTCACGTTGATTAAATTAAGGTTCAGAAGAAAACTAGAACATAGTTCTTCTTCTTCTTCTTCTTCTTCTTCTTCTTCTTCTTCTTCTTCTTCTTCTCAGTCGGGCACTCTTGTCGGAGTGGTCGTGGTTGCGTAGATGTGGTATATGTTGATATGTCCGGTGGGTCGTTGTTATTCCCAAGTATAGCTTTTTCAGCGATGTGCTTCCAGTTTCGCCGGTTATGTACAAGGCGAGTTCTAGTGCTGATGTATTTAAACTTCTTTTGTATTTAAACTAACACTAATAATTAGTTTGTCTTAGTAGGAGAACTATCAAGTTTTTCTACAATGATTTAAATATTTATGTTCATATTAAAAATATATTTTTTGTTTTTCCGTGTTTCGGATAATTCTTTCTGCATTATTTGTTTTGATCCTTTTGATTTTATGCAAATTCGCTGAATAATGGTGATATCTATCATGAATAATAGAAAGGCATATATTAATTGTTGTCTGTATATATATAAAATCTTTCTGAATATTTCACGCTCTTGCGAGCGTAGAATGTATATAAGTGTAGAATGTCCGCACTGGTGCGTAAATAATTAAATATATTTATGTACGTTATAATGATAGTTATTTAGATAAACTTATTTTTTTAAGATGAGTCCACCTCCTTTTTAAAAGCTATACAGCAGCTATACAATTATTTTTATGGTCCTCTTATAAAGTTTTTATTTCTTCTTATTTTTTTTTTTTTATGTTTTTCATTTTCTTAATTAAATGTTTAATGATAGCAATGTCTTTTTATGTTTGAAAAGGTAATTTTAACGTCATTTACGTTGTTGTACCTGTTGTATCTCTAAACTAGTATTGGTTCTATTATTCATATGTTTAAGCTAGACAATTTATTATTTACATTTATCGTTAGCTTTTTTATACTTTATACTGGATTTTTAAATCTTGCAGTTGGGTTCATTTCTATTGTCCTATTGAATAAGACACTAAAGACACTATGCGTTAGATAAATTACAGTCGGACTAGGGGACAGCTGTCAAGATCAGGGTTCGAAGCGTTTTGTGCTGGATTCACGGTGATAATGTTTTGCTGCATAGATTTAGCATCGTTTATTTACCCAGTTTAGTTTACGAAGGCGAAGGGCGGCTGCGATCTTCTACTTCGAGGGTTGGAACATCCCTTGAGCTTTTCGAAGGCCACTGTGGTTTATGTAGCCTACTGCTTAGAGGTTGGATGGGTAGATATGCTAGTGTCTGTGTCTGTATGACTGTAAAGTTGGCTTACGGACTGACTGTTATTTAAGAAGTGAGCAAGCCTTACAGCGCCGGCACCAGCTTGATATTGGTAGTTAGCGTCTTTTCCTAAAGTAATAAAGTTTCTAGAGTCGCCAGATAGTCGCGATTGTATTTGATCTATGATCGTTAATCTTGCGAGCTTACTAGTCCTATGGTATCGTTGAAGTTATGACCTGCCGTATAACGGTTTCTGTGCCTTAGACAACATTGGTACTTGATAGCGGCTCACCCTTTATTACCGAAAGGTTTAAGGAGTTAAGTTAAGATACTCTTACTCTGTTGGATTAAGGAGAGGTGAGGGCATATGTCTAATCATGTATCGGGATTTCCCGTGTCACTTGGTGGTAGGCTACTACATTCCATAAAGTCTTATCTTTTTCTTTTTTTTTCTGTTATAAAACCTTTTTAAACTCAATCTGACTATTAAACTTAATATATCTTAATTAAACTTAATCTTTAAGACTCAAAATAAAAACCACTAAAAGTTTATTTAATTATAAGTAAATTTAATGTAACAGGATAGAAAACAGAACAACAGAGTTATAACAAACTTAAGATGTATATATATCAAGTACTAGTAATAAGATATTGTACTCATATAAACATATTTATCCTCCTCAAGCAAAAAATTTTGGTATACTAGATTAATTTTCACAGTTTTGAGTAAGATTTATGGTACGAGTATGCATGAAAGACTATTTGCAAATATTTAAAAATAAATAATAATTTAATATGAAGAGTAGTTGTTCGAACAGACGTAAACCCTAGAATATTCAACATTGAAATTATACTCAAAACATCTAAAACTTTACATATTTTACTAACAATCATAAGTTGAATTTACAGAGATATCATAAAGGTATGTTATGATTTCATAACATACGAATGGTATGCAGCTGGTTTTAACAGGATTAAAGTAGAATTACACTAGAACTAGTATCTACCTACCAACCTACAAACAAACAACCAACAGAAACATATAAAACTACGAGGGCTATAGTAGTTAGTTGGACACACTATTCATTTTAGATATTATACAGCTAAATACATTATTTAAAACCATATTTAAAAAAAGTAATCAGTTTTAGTTAGATTTTTACAATTTAAAATGTAGATCGCCTGAAAATTTAACGTATATTTTGATGCTTCAATCATTCCAATAAAATGCAAAGCCTAGCTTGTAAAAGTACAAAGAAAAGCTATTATCCCCAAGGGTGGGATTAATCCCGAATTGTTGCGGGTAAAGCTACGGACAGTAACCTCTATGATAGCCGATCGTTTGAACTGCTTTACTTTTGTCAGTAGAAAATATTATTGTTTAGAATTGCAAGGAAATTCTATCAGAAAGATACAAAAGAAAAACTACGCTTACACAATATTTCATTTTAAGAATATATTGTGTAAAGAATTATGTCGATTTTTATAGAAACTAAGAATATATTTTATGAACATCGTGTTGTTATTAGAACCATAGTAACAGCGATAAAGCTATAATTAACTGCTATATATTTTTGTTGATATATAAGAGAAAAAAAGTATATGATATGGTTATAATAAATGCATAAATATGTATGTATATGTATACTTATTTAATAGTTGCGTTCGTTACTGAACTCGTACTTAGCACACACACTTAGACTGATTTTGTTTAGTGTGTCCCTGCATCGGTTGGAACCACAAAATGTAGTGGGGTTGTCCATCGCATGCCGGATAGTAATTTTATAAACTTATGAAATAATTAAAGTACCTATATTATCAACAAATTTTGCAATCAACTTACCCCCAACCGTCATATGTTTAGTTTGTCTTGCAATCTGGAACCTAGGTCCTTCCGTAGATACCTCACAACTATATGTCGCCTTTGTGGCGATGGGCGGTGGCATCACTCTCACCGTACATGAATCAACTTGGCAATGACCTCCTTGTACCATTATGCCCGTTACGTTATAGAGCCGGATTGGGGGCTGACAACAATTCGTTTTTTATTCTATATTAATTCCAATATTTATTTTAAAAACACGATATCAGTATAAATGTAACGTGGATTTAAATAAAATATAATATTAGAATTTCTTGAATTATCAAAAAAAGACACATACATTACAAAGATACAAAGTACTACTTATAATTAAAACGTTCAAAAATTAGAAATTCTGCTAACTCTATAGAGACGGTGAAAAAGCATAAGAAAATTGTACCAAATTGCTTAATAAACACAGAACTCATTAAAATGTCCGCAGTGTACATACTTAGCGCGACCTCACAAGCGTGACTTAAGCTCAACAAGTGAAAATGGAACATAGGCCATTGCAAGTTATTACTGTAGGTCAAGTTTTTAATATTAATTTGGATTTCGAATTTGTATTTTATAAGAGGTAAGCGGTCACGTTATACAATTTTAATTGTTACTAATACTATGTATTTAGTGTTGTCGGTACTTCACTTTACCATAAAAATATTAATGTTGTATAGGCTTTCGTATTACCATTATATGGGACTGTGTTGCTTAGCTTTAAGGCTGCGGTTGTAATTCATGTATAAAACTATTTAATTCGTTTATAAAGGAAAAGTAAAAAAAATATCGTACAGATTGTATTAACTACTTGATTTTATAAACTACCAGATTGTATAATCTGTGTAACTAACTATACATTTCTTAAAGTTCCATCAAAATCGACTATTATCGAAATCAAGTATTGTAGTAGAAAAAACAATTAAGCTTTAAGATTTTAAATGCAATCAATGGTTAATCTGAAGATATAACAACAAAGGTACCTTCTGTGAGGGGTTGTATCTGAATATCTCATGCATGTCTCTATACCATTTGACGGAGTGTAGCTTTTGATTATCCATTTGGAAATGACAGCTCAATTCTGCTGCGCGTCGAGGATCAGCGTAAAGAGGTACGTTGAGCTGAGTTATTTTATGACCTGATGCTATTGCTGAAACAAAAAAAAACACTTTTATAAAAAGGTAGTTCCCTTGTTCGAAAGAGTCATGAAGATCATTTTAACACACGAAATATTATTATTTTATTAAAATTATTGTTTTATTAAAATGTATGTATTCTATCATTTTGAGGCTTGAATTTGATGTCGATGTTAATAACTTAATATCGGTGTTTTGATCTGTTCATCGATTTAAGTATAAATAGTTTTTTGTGTTAGATAAGATATTTATTTATACATTCATATTTGATAATCTAGATAGTACATAGAAACATTATAACATTGAATTTAGGAAAGTTATAACATTTTTATGCCGCAATAATAGTGTTTCATATTTTTTGAGTGATAAATAAAACGGAAAATACCTCCTTTGTTGTTCTATTTTCAGTTATCTTTAGTCTCGGGCTATGAATGAAATATTAATGTTAAATGACACTTTGTCCCTTGACGTTTTTATAAAAAATGTTAATTAAATTATATTTGTCAGCTTTGGATTTCATTTTACTTTTTGTAATGAGTAAAAGTCTTTATAAATAAGGACTTTTGACATTGACTTACTAATTAATTACCTGGATGTATTCTAACGGTTCTTTTGAAATAAGAATAATTAATAAAATAATAATAATAATAAAATAATTCTTTTAAATTTTTTGAAAGTCCATTATCATTGATATTTTTTTAAATATAATATTTATGTTTATTAATTTTAATTAATAATTATTATAGTTAAGAAACCTTAATAACTACAAGAATACAATAAGATAATAAAGACAAAGTTTTCATGAAGCAAACGTGACTAATTATTTTGTTGATAGTTTTGAATATCTTTAGAATTGTGACCATTATATTTAAACTTTACAATTATTATTTTTACATTTGTTTTAAAATAACATTAATATTAATGCAATGTGCAACAGTTAATAGAATTAAATATTTGTGTTTTTACTTACTAAAAATATAAAAACATTTTTAATACTAATATATAAGCTTTTACTTAAAATATTATAAATGCAGTTCAAAATAAAGTATAAAAATGAACTATTTTGAACATTATAGTACGACAGCCTTGCCGGAGTATTTTTACGCTAACATCACGTATGTTAAAGTGGCTACTACATTAACATCAACTCAGACTGCATATATTTCAGAAATGCTCTCAGCCATAATGTTTATAGTTTGTCTGTATATATATTCTTTGCGTTGTTCTGCTAATGTAATTTATTTTGCAATTTAGATAACACTGAACATGTGTAAAACATTTTTCTAATTTAAGTTTTGAACTTTACATTAGTGTGAGCTAAAATATATATTGTACAATTTTAGGAACAAAAGATTTAAGTGTAAAATGGTTCCTTAATTTGAATTTAAATGTCATTCAGTTGATAAAAAATGATCTAAGGAGTTAATATTAGTTATTATATACAAATTTTGAAATTAACTATTATAATAATTGAAACTTTTATTGTTCCACTTCTGAATATGAATCAAAGTAATTTTCGCCTAATTAATAAAAAACCAAGTACATACAAAATTAAATTCAAGATAATACACTAGCAACCTGTCTGCTCGATTAGTGTCTAAAATATTGTCCAAGCAAACATCATAAACGAAGGAACAAATGTTTGCGAACTCTGGGCTTGGCCACAAACATAACCGCTAATTTAGTTAATCTCGGTTCTTAATTTGTCGGTTTATCATTAGTTTTGACTTTATAACATATTTTATAATATTTGTTTCTGAAACGCAATATTAATAATTATATACTTATATTATGTTTATATATATAAAGTTAAGAGCATATACATATGTTGATATGTATACGTATATACATATCAATAATATACATATATATTTTTATCCATATATATGTATGTTCTTACCGCACAGGATAAGGACGGAACGGGAAGGTGTAATTCTCATTCTATATTTATATAAATGGAAATAAGCTTAACATGGCTATACAAGTTTATATATATTTTCAAACATTCCTAAAAGATATATAATACTATAATATATTAAATTATAAATACTATAGAGTACAATCCATTTTACAGAGAGGTCTATCTAAATTGAAAATCTCCGCAAATCTCGCAGTCCCCGGCTAGCTCTGACGCATACCTATTTATTGCCACCCTTATGAATCTGATTAATAAAGTAATAAATAACCCGGATCTGAAATTGACAATAAAATTTCATGGTGTAGGTATATTTTACGTAAGTAAGTCATAATATATTAGTAGTCATAATTATATTCATAAATCTATGTGTTAAAAATTATATATATTTATAGTAACACTCCAAAAATGTAAATGTTTTTTTTCTTTTCTTCTAAATTTTCAATAGTAAAATATAAAAAAAAAAAATATATATATTTACAAAATGTCTAAGTTACGTAAGCAGTCCTGTCATAATTGGTAATGTTGAGTTAATAAAAAGCCTTAAGACCTCCAATTTGTTGGCACCAAATAACCAAGACTAGGGAAAAAGTCTATCAAATACAATAAAAAGTTTTCAAGAGAGCGGACACTAAGTTTCCGTCCCCTAAAGGAAGTCATTACGATAACGAAAGAAGCTGTCAAATGTTCCAAGATTAGACCATTGATATAAATCAATCTACGCGCCTGATAGACACAGCAAATTGACATCAATTTGTTGGAGACCTTATATGTACAATTCCATATAATATTAAATCACCGGAAAAGTTTTATTACACAACTTTACGACTGTTATTTTCTTTCAAACATAATTAA
Source organism: Napeogenes sylphis (assembly GCA_959347405.1). Lineage (NCBI taxonomy): Eukaryota > Metazoa > Arthropoda > Insecta > Lepidoptera > Nymphalidae > Napeogenes > Napeogenes sylphis. The sequence continues at coordinate 46,649,072 of OY365776.1, read as the reverse complement.
AATAAAATAATATTTAGATCTACATCTAAAAACTGTAATTTTATATATTCAAATAAATTCTTTCAACATTTACAATATTAACACTGTCTGCGAATGGAATATATTTCTATCCATTAGCCAATTATATACGTAAGTCCATGAACTCCAATTTAGTATGTGGGTGTTAATATGACGACAACAGATGACATCTTTGATCATTATTTAGGAAAGTGACTCAGTAATATCCATCTACATAACGCGGAGACTTCCTCATTTTACTCTTGTTGACGTGATATTATCTCATTATACGCGTAGTTTATACGACGTTAGATGATACTTGTTATAATATATGACATATTTTATGTTGTTATTAAAATTACAGTCTGAGTGTTTTTGTAAAATAAGAACTACAAAAAAATTAATATTTAAATATTGATTACATAATGCTTAATTTATTAAAATTGAAATTCTTCTAAAGATTAATTTCAATTTAATATGAATTTTGTTTGTTTAATATGAATGATGTGGTACAGTAGCAAACATTTTAATAAGGCTCTGAAAGAAGTTTTTATTTTTTTAATCTAAAGTTTATATAGCCCAGACTGACAGAATAAATTAAGGTACAAAATTAAGTAGAAGGTCGAAAATTCTAGCGGTCATTGTATACAAATGATACGGGTTGCTTGCTTATAACCCACACAAACAAACAAAAAGGTCATTCTGAAACTTAATATAAAAGTTTATCTACGAGGTGTGTAAAGTATAGATTAGTATATTTAAGATATGGTTTCACGAAATATCACTTAATTTATCAAATTATAAGCCCTTACTATTAATCTACCCCATCTCTCAACACTCACAGGCAAACTCAGCTCAGCCGTCTTGGCAATTAAAAAAGTTAGACAATTAACATACGTTAATACGGCTCGACTCATTTATTTTAGTTATTTTCATAATATTTTGTTTTATGGTATTTTATTATGGGGCAGTGCTGCTGAAATCAATTCTATATTTGTTTTACAAAAAAGAGCTATACGGGCTATTTGTAACTTAAAAGCTAGAGAGTCCCTAAGAGATGTTTTTAAAGAAATCGGTATTCTTACGGTCGCCTCTCAATACATTTTTACTAAAATACTATATATATGTCAAAATTTAAATACTTATACTAAAAACAGCGACAGACATACGATAAATACAAGAAATAAAAATAAACTCGTAACGCCTAAATTTCACTTCAAAAAGTTAACAAATCCTTCATGGGCTTCGGTGTACGCATATATATGTATAATAAAGTTTTCTTAGTATTAAATCTAAAATTAAAAGCATATTATTCAAAAAATCTTATTATAACATTCAAGAATTTTTGGTGAATCGAAATGTCCCTCACACTTGGGTCATTGACTCATTTGCACGGTTGATGTTATAATGTATAAGTCAAATATTGTTAAATTTCTTTTAATACTTCTTACGTCTTACTCACAGACTGACTATACTGACCAATTTAATGTAATTGACGTTTCAAAAGTGCGTGTAAATACCTACTTTAATAAAGATATCTTGAATTTGAATTTAATATATTTCAACAATATTTCTAAAACAATGTTGGTAAAATGTTGAGTTTATAAGTCATTAAACAGTCAGGTAAAATAAAATGAACTTTATATTTCAGTCAATTTATCTTTAAGGCAACTTTAAAGTTAACTCTGTCGACAACATTAAGTACGAAAGTAATATAATAGAGAAGTTTGAAAGGGAGGATATCCCTTGAAATTCCCTTCGATAAATGGTTTACTTTGTAGAGCTGTTTTTAAAGGTTAATGAACTAAAATCAACACTCTATTAGGATTATCTTTTTATATCCTAGCTTGACTTTAAATAATTAGGAATTCGTATAAAGTAATCTTCAGTTATAAAAAAAAAAAGTTCTCTTATTTTATAAATGGGGAAAATATACATATTTTAAAACAAGCTCTAGCTTCTTTTTCAATACGCTTAATTTGTATTATTAATTTGTAACATATATGTATGACATTTCTTTTTAATTTCATAAACTTATTTACAATCAACTCCTTTATAATTTATTCTTCGAACGGAAATTCCAGTCCATTTACTCTACTTTAGCACTTTGGTTCGGTGGAGGGAAAGAAATGCTTTTAATAAAAGTAATTTTGAAACAAATTTACTCGATTTCCCTTGGATAAAGGTTGAATAATAATTATGGTGGAGGGTTTCCAGAGTAATTTGTTTAAGTTGCTCTAAGATGATAAACTGGAACGCCCAAAGATATTATTCAAAATATGAAGATTACTATTTTAATTTAATTATTATGTATATATTACTTCTTATTCAGATTTTGCTACTTTTTGTTTATTTATTGAATAATAGTTTCTCGTCTTGTGTCTATGTATCTCGTCTTGTGTGTATGTATCTTCAGGTGTATTTTTAATATTAATGAGAGTAATAAAGAGGTAACTAACTCTGACTGTAACTCGTGATGGTGTTAAAGGATGTTGAATAAATCTAAATATATTATGATGATTATGTTAGATTTGCTTTTTAAAAGAGTCTGTTATTAGAAACAAATATATTTTGATTGAATCAGCTAAGATTTCCGTAAATAGTTGACTTTTACTTAAAATAATTAAATCCACAACTGGTTAAGCAAAAAACGGATTACCCCAAATTACGATTGTTAGAATGAACTCATAACTTTAATCGTGCTAAAGGTCGAGTAGTTAGTTAAAGTAATGGTTATTGTCTAGCTTATAAAATATAATATTTATTTTCGTTTGTCAGTCTAGTTTGTTTGGCGTTGATTAGTTCCTTTGTAAATTGGTCTCCAAAATGGTTACTATTAACCAAACTGTAATGGTTATTCCTGAGATGATAACCGTTAAGACATTTTGTAAATCGTTATGTGGAAAGTAAAACTTAAAAAAAAATGTTTTCCTAGGCAGTATGATAAAGAAAAAAGTGTTTTAATTTGAAGTTAAACATTAATGAATTTGTTTGGTAAATGAAGTCCTTGACCTACATTAACGTTACTTTAAAAAGTTTGAACATATTTTTAACACGAAAATTTTGTTTATTGATTTTTTCACATTGGTAAATCATGGCACAAATGTAGTGCACACGATAATTAATCCCATTCCGAAATATAAAAAAAAACTATAAAAGTTTTTGCAGCAATTAAAGGTGTGTAACGTACTCGTTAAGGACTAATGATGTTTAAATATTCCGTTTTGCAGATTTCCTACTTTCAAGAAAACATTTATATATTTCAATTGATGAAATATCGAATATTGAACAATATACAAATATACATGTTGCTATGGTACAAAAAAAATAAATCATTTATTATTATACTATTGAATGGTGGAGTTTGTATTCAAATTTACGAAACCCGACGAAGAGCAAGCATTTACATGCATCACGCAATCTTCTCCACGAATGTTTGAAGCAGATACATTCAGAATTTGTAAAGGTCATAGGTCATCTACGGTAGGAGAATTACAATAAAATATGCAATCTAAATCTGAATCAAAAATCTGTGTGGGATTTGCAATGTGAATCATTATTATTAACTCAATATGGATGGTTACCTTTTGTGTTTTTCAGAAATTAAACATTATTTATAGTCGTTGAAATTTACAAAAATATTTTTAACTTAAAATAACCAGTTATTAATTTGTTAAAAAATCAAAATATCAATAAAAAATATGTTTTATCTTAAATTTCAATTAATCAACATGGATTACTATTTCGTTATAATATAATTTTAAATAATATTTGTTGCAACAAATAAAATCTTAATATTGGCTAACCAGTATTGTCGACTGAAGAAATGAGAGTATTGTTTACAAAAAATAATAAGTTTTCATTATTACTAATACTTTGAATTAAATATAATCTGTTTTTGTTTATACACACTATTGTGTCAGAATACAATAACTCCATTATGTTATAGTAGATGTAATATAAAGATAAACATAGTTGCTGCTTTTTACGTAATTGAAGCTATTATGCTGTTAGAAAAACAGTTTTATTATAAAAATATTTCCCGACAAGAGATGTTATCAGTGACAAAAAGGTAAAATTGTCGCCAATGCTGGCTTTGAGCCAACATCTCCGCTTACTATTGGACTTTCTATACGTATTTTTCACTTCGCATTGTTTGAGCTGTTCTCAAGAATACATGAAAAATTGCTTTCCCTTGAGTAATTACAATGTCGTTTTATATAGTGTATTCAAATCGCCTTACATTTTTTATTAATCCTGTCTATTAAAGACATAATTTATAAAAAGTAATAACTTTTATAAACTCAATAAATTATTTTATATATTTTTTTGTGTTAACTAATAATGATTGCTTACACAAATTAAACAGATATGAGTTGAGTCTTAACTTATTTATTATTATTAAAAGATAAAATAAAACTATGATTTCAACATAATATTTATGAAAGATAATAACGATTATTGTCCATAATTCATGAAAAAAAATAGAATACCAAAAGTTTTAACTGATAGACTTATGTTTTTCAACAAACTTTGTATATTTGCTAAAAATGTATCTCGAATTTATTGAAAGCATGCGAAACAATGCTTTTACGAATATCATGCCATATTTATCACATTTTAATAACAGTTAAGCTTGTGTGCCCGGGTTAGCGCGTACGAACAATATGCACTCAACCATTGTAGTGAATGAACTCGTTCCATATAGCGAAAGTTGCCAACACACCACATTTGTTGGCGAAGAAAATATGTGCTTTGCAGATGTTTTCTTTCATAAGTTATTGAATAGTTGTGTTTTCTTGTAGTTTCGGCTTTATTTTAACGAAAAATATAAACAAGTAGTAGATAGGTTTTGTTAATACCTTTAATCAAGTAAACAAGAAAGGAGGTTCTTAATTCCACTACACTTTTTTTAAATTTTCTGAGTAGTTTCGATTGAGTGAACTGATTTTGATGATTCTTTTTTATTTGAAAGCTGGTGCCAAACATTTTTATAGACCATTTAAAATAACTTTATTCTGAATATTCTGGTGTCATGCATCATGAATCATGAATATCATGCACAAAAATATAATAGTTGGGTTTACACAAAACGTATCAAAAATATTGAAAATGGTATTATAAAACGTAAGCAGAACTTTATTTAGACTTATAGACATTATTATTATACATTTAGTAAGGATTACATTAAATTTTATCAAAATATTAGTATATTTTAAATCATAATTCATACAATATATAATGAAACAATATTCTGAGTAATATTTTAATTTAGTTTAGTAATAGTTTCATCCATTGGAGGTCGTTACTTAGAGTTCCATTAGGCACAATTTACTACTATGAGAACTGACCTATATTGGTTATAGTGCATGTTGAAATTAATTTAATTAACTGGTCTGTTGAACAAATAGCCAAAAGATAGTTTGGATTACAAATTAGATGGATACCTTAAACTAGAGAATAATAATAAAGAATATCATTTGAATACCTCAATTTTTTTAAGTATAGACGTCATACTATTATTTTGATCATACTAACAGTGCAACTTAAAACATTTCTAACAAAAAGTAACTATTTTGTACTTCCTAAATATAGTACATTAAAGTAATATTTACAATGATAAAGATTTTATGATTAAGGTCAATGACTGTTGTAAAACTACTGATTGGGAATCACAAATCCCAAAAGACCAATCATATTTCGATAACAGGAGGTAATAAATAAAATTGTAATTACGATCACGTGGAGGGCTGTCATAAGTTACAAAATGACATCCCCAGACGCCTAACCTATTTCGGAAGAGCCAGTTTATTTTTATCTGTTATATATAATTTACTTACAATAATTTCATTTTCTATCCTTTTGATGAGGAAAAGTTCGGTTGTGAATAATAATTTGCCGCAATTTAGTTTGTCAATTTAATAATCTTTGCGTGATTATATTAAAAAGGTAGAGATAATGAAAGAAATACATATTAATTACTTCTTACTTGTGTCTATACTAATTTGTCTATAAAATGGTCTAATTATTAATGAACAGCTGAAGTTACATTACCCTGTTCCCGGCACCGTCCCGTTCCATTATGAAACGGGTTAATTGGGAGTATAGAACTGAAATTAATGTAGGTGTCATGTTTTCCACAAATTTATACACGTTATAACTTTATAGTTTTGGTAACTTAGTTTTGTGTTTTAAGCTAATATGTACGATATTAAAGTTGTTATCCAAGATAAATAGTAGCTGTAATGTGATTAATAAACCAGTTCACTTTCTGTTTGTCTTATAGATTACAGTACATATTGACTTTCTTAGGAGGTCGGGTACCTTATTCTGTTAGCTATGAACTTAAATTAATTAATTTGAAGTAGTTAATTGTTTTACTTACGTGTCTATAATCATGCAAGTTGCTATAATTTTAAAACTTTATGACTGCGAACGCTTGCATGTTTACTATTTGTTACACGTAACAAATATGATTATAAAGTTTGAAGAATAATAACTTTAATAAATTAATTATTAGATATATGTTAAATTGATAATACTATAAAAACAGCAACAGTCTAAACTGAAACTCAAAATTCCTAAATATAGATTTTATATAATCATTTTTAAATAATACAATCATACCTATTCTAATTCTATATATCTATAGATAATTTCTTGGCATTTTCAGATAATACTATAAAAATAAATCCAAACTGGAATCACCGCGCAAGAAACTTACGAATTTAAAAACAAAATAGCTCGGACAAAATTAAACTTGGAAGTTGGGCTGTTTGCTCGTTGTCTTTTCCTTTAGAAATATAAGATCGTTACAAACGGTTGGTGCACACGAAAATTCTTTCATGTCTATTCAGACGTTGAATTCTAGAACAGTTTGAACTGTGCAGTGAAAATAATCGCTATAGTAAAGCACAATCGTCGACTGGACGGTTGCCAAGCCAGCCAGCTTAAACATGGTTTCCAATGTGTTACGGAGCAATAGAATTAACAATTTAGCTTTTCAGCGGCGATTGCTATAGCTGCCAGTTAAATAAAATACCATCTCGGCTATCGACAGGTATTGTGTTCGTTATCGAGTTTTACTTTTAATTGTCATTAATACCGGTTTGATAACTCGTGGTCCAGTGGTTATGTCACGTAAATTTGAAAATAGGGACAAAATTTTTAGCAGTTATACATACATATATAGTATTATATATATATCTGTATATATATATATATATATATATATATATATATATATATATATATATATATATATATATATATATATATATATATTATATATTATATAAAACCATTTGCGTTCGTAATTTCAGATGACATCTTTTTTTTTGTTAATCTATTCTTATATTATCTTTTAATTTCTCATATTTATTAATAAACGAAGATAAAGTGATTTAATATAACAAATAACAACTTTTTGTACTCTCCTTTAAGCTAAAGCTAAAAATAATAGTTTCATAGTTTGTAGTTGACAGCATTATATATTAAAAATGTCATCAAACCGCAGACAATATCCATTTTCTATGTAGAAGCTTTCTACGTGCACTCACGTCAAATTAAATTTACTTTACATTTATTATAATTTTTAAAGACCACTTATAATCATTCTATATTATACACCACATACTTACGTTATATTTTTTTTAATGTTAGAGATCCTTTTAGTAAAAACATTTTTTCCAAATGATTACTATGCCACAAGCAAGGATAGTAATATTTTTAGCTGATTTTATGGATTACTTTTCACAAAGAAGTTTTCATTAAGAATTCAATTAGAAAGAAGTAACATAGGTTTATAACTTATATATTTTAACATAGATAATCAATACATATAATAAAATTGTCACTGATCCATTTCTGTACATGGAAAATATTAAAAAAAAAACATCATAGGGGCCTTTATAAGAGCAAGAGAACCCAAAACAATGTTTTTTAAGTTTATCTGTTTGTCTGTATGTCTGTATGTTTGTGCACGGTCATCTCAGAAATGGCTTAATTAATTTGAATGCGGTTTTCAGGAATATATTTTCACAGTCTTTACTTAACATAAAGTGTTTATTTCATCTAAATCGGTTAAAAAATAAAAAAGTTATGTCAATTTATGTCAATCACGTAATAGGTACCATGCAAATCTTATTCTATACATGTAAAAAATCTGTAGAGTAGTCTTTGTACATTGAAAATATTTAAAAAAATATACCAGGATGTGAAGTGATAACTAACTGAATCCATTTTCAGCTTTTTAAAATCTTTGTCTGTTTTTCCAAACCAAGAACAATGTTTTTTCATTTTGTCTATTCGTCTGCATGTCTGTATGTTTCTGCACGCTAATCTCAGAAAAGGATTGATCGGGATTTGGATGCAGTTTTCGGGAATATATTGTCATGGGATTCACATTACATTTTGTTTTTTTTTACAATCGGTTAACAAATAAAGAAGTTAATAATCTCTTATTGTCGTACCATTGCTGCTGGTAAGCAGCAATGGTACTAAAAACCTTCAAACTGGTAAGTTTGAAGCTTTTTAGTTTTTACATATATTGTTAAGCACAAAGAGTACGTTTTACCAAAATCGAAATCTACGCGTCGTCGAAGTCGCAGGCACAGCTAGTTATTATATAAGTTTTTATTACAAATGATACTATACCAATTTAAGTGTGTAATACCATTTGGTTACATACACACATTTTTCTCTGAGGTGCGCTCGAATAGTTCTTGACCCTATTCTACATCATTGTTTAAAAGTACGTTGCTACAAGAATAAATGAAAACACTCCTGGCCTTTTGCCAGTTAAAAGACAGTAAAATTTGTTCCATTGCTCCAATCACGGTAATTTAATGAATACTAATTTGAGAATGTTAAGAACCTGAATTCTGTTTCAACTATTCCGACACGATAAGAACGTCTGATAGCATTTACATTAAAACTGTTAAAGTAATTTGAATGTTACCGGAATGGCACATTTTGTCGTAACAATAAATTATTGTAAGTCTTAATTATTTATATTTGTATATTACAAAATGATTATTATGAAACCTTTCGAGGTCAGAGTATATATTAAATTATAAATAAATTAGCCTAAACTTTTAGTAGTAATTTCATACATTATATTGTTTTAAAGTATTTTATATTAGTATTTTATATATAATATTTATATTATATATATTATTTAATAATCTTTTATCAAATATATTTTGTCAAAAATGATACAAGAATATCTTAAACAGCTTTGTTTACATAATTATCCTAATAATTAGTATTAGATGAATAGATATTTGTTTAGAATTAAAAGGAATTTTCATATCATTTACTTTGTTCAAGCTAACAATTTCAAAAATGTAATTCAAATTCAGATTGTTACAAAAAATTCGTTGGTTTAAACCGTGATAACATTTCCTGCTAATAAGAAAACAGTTCCAAATATGCAGGGCATACGGATTTTTACTCCCTACTTCGCACTGCGGATAGACAAATTAGATCAAAAATTTTCATCTAAAAATCTATTTATGTTTTTGACTTTTTAAAGCTATACTTAAATATTAAATAGTCTTATCTTAGCCAATAATTAAATAATTCTATTTCGTTATAACTGGTATATTATTAATAACATATTGTTAGCAACTGATGTTTGAATATTTTCAACAATCTATTTCGAATTGAGTTGACCGTCAATTACGCTCTTTTGGTATCCCTTATATAAGCCACTACGCTTGTATAAGAGAGCACTGGTGCAAGAAGAACGTCATTAGCATTTTGATTACAACTGTAAAGTATATATACACTTATATAACATTTTGAGTATGTTTTGCCTAGTCAATTTATATACTTACTTTTCGACCACGTCAATAAAACATATTGATTTTAATTGAAATTCTTACTAGAAAAAAACCCCTTTCAGTCAGCTACGATTAGCTTGTAACTCAATGTTCTGACCGATTTTTGTACATTAAAAATATTTAAAAAAATATTATAATGGGAGCCTTTAAAAGAGCAAGAGAACCGAATATAACGGTACGCTAATCTCAGAAACGGTTTAACCAATTTGGATGCAGTTTTCAGGAATATATTGTCACAGTCTTCTTTTTTTAATTCAAATTGGTTAAAAAATAAATGTCAATTTATGTCAATCACGTAATAGGTAGCAAACAAATCTTCATTTTCTGTAGGTACATGTAATAAATCTGTAGAGGTACTCCTTTAAAGAGACTACTGTCTCTGTACATTGAAAATATAAAAAATATATTTAGCCAGGATGTGAAGGGATAACTAACAGAATCAATTTCTAACATTTTAGAAATTTTTGTCTGTTTATCTGTTTCTCTTTTAGTTATGCACGCAACACAAAAACAATATGGCTAACGTAAATAACTTTTATACATAGAAATTGAGCGTCACTCTGAGTAACGTTTAGTTTTTAATTTGTTGTTGTACTCTCATTGTACACTCTTCGGTCTATCAAAAGATGTATGTATTTAAAGTGTTCCAGAAATTTATCTTTATGCATATAATAAAACTGTAACTAATAGTTGTGTAGAAAATATTAAAAAATAATCATATTGGGGGAAACCTTTATATAATATAAGCAAGAAAACTCAAAACAGTGTTTCTCAGAAACGGTTTAACCGGTTTAGATAAAGTTTTCGGGAATATATATAATATATGAACCTCACCTTACATTTTTGTTTTTCATTTAATTGGTTAGCAAAAAAAAAAATAATCTCTTATTTTCGTACCATTGCGATAAGATTTTTTTTCCTAATTGAAATAGTAGTCCTCCCCTCAGAAAACAATAATATCCTTTCCAATAAAAAAACAAACGAAATTAGACTACCTCCTGAGTAAAAAAATATCTGTGATTTAAAATAAAAAGTATATAAAAATAAACTAGAAATACTACTATACGCAAAAAAACTACAAAACTACTTGCCGGAGTTTGAAGTACGAAGTCAGAGGCAAAGCTTGGTTTAAAATATATTACAAATTACTATACTAGTATCAGTACGTCCCATATTAGATATCGATCTTAGTCGCTACCCAAAAGAGTCGTCGAGATTATTCCTAATTACGAACTTTTCTCTTGTTGGTCCCTTGAGAATTATCCTCAACTTTTGATTGAAGTTACTATCACTGATATGTAATCCAACTTCTATCTGTTATATAAGTCACCTATATTGATTTAACGTCTTAGTAACTTAAAAAAAATATCTTACCCACTTAAAATCAATAACAATTTATATTTAAATCTAAACAGAGTACTAAAACTGGTACAAATTTCATTTGGACGCTTAGAGTTAAACCGCTAAAAGTCCTTTATAAATGTAGATAATCAGATTTGGAGATAACAAAAAAGAAAGAAACCAAGGACATAAAAATCACAAATTATAATTTATAATTTAGGGAACAACATCAATATTTACATTTCCAAATTACAAGATTTCTTGCTATAATTACATATTTTTTATTGTGATGCTGTATTGTTTTTTATATATATGTTATATTAGAATTTATACAACATATGAGAAATAAATGAATTCAGATCATTTAATAAATTCAAAAAGAAGTTTTACCGAACAGTTGCGCAATTAGTTTTGTGCCAGTTCGGTAATCGAATGCAAGTTAGTCTTGAAACCGTGACGTTGAAAGTTTTTTTAATTTACACTGGTAATACTGGGAGATGAAGGTTCATTCAATTTATTTCCTATATTTTAACTTTTAATGTTTTTATTTTGCTAGTGGCCTCTTTATTTCTAATTATTTTAACTGGGATGATGGTAGTCCTAATATTGTTTTTAATCGTAACATAATTATTTTTTATTTTATTTTGTTTTAAAATTGCTTAGGTTTTTTCAGCAATCTGTTTTACTTTATATAGTTCAAAAGTCTAAGTATCTACGTTCAAAAGCAAAAAAATGTTAAGCGCAAGTTGTATACTAACCCTTAAATTGTTTATTTTTCGTATGTAACATCAAATAAAAATTAACATGATTTTTTGCAGCCAGAGGATAACAAAATTTCCTGTTTGCAGAGTCAGTGACGCGTGGCCACTGTTACGAATCATTAAACCACATTATGTTGAGCTAACATAATATTATCTTACAATTTGTTTGATTTGCGTTTAAAACGTTTAACTTTTGTATGACAACACTTTGGGTAGGTGTGAGAACAATTGCTCAAAATAGATTCACATTGTATTGCCAGTATTTTGCAACTAAGTAAATAGAAGATTATTTTTTGAGAATCTTTTTTGAAATTGTTAAACCTAGATAAAGCAAAGGGAGTTCCATTTTTTAAATTTAAATTAAACAAAAATATACTTATTTGTAAAAAAACAGTCATTATTGTGTAAAAATGAAATAAAAACGACTGAACAACTAAAAAGTATTTTGTCTTTGAATTTGTATTGTCTTTGAATGGTATTATACATAGTTTGAAATACCACAAAACTATAAACAATCATAGGATAGAAAATACTTTCTTATATTATTATAAATAGATTATATTCTGTTCTTAATAATTTATTTAACAACGAACCTCTTTGTAATTTTATTCTTTAATAAACCTATAATATCTAAAAAGCTCCCAGTATTTTTTTTTTATTAAATGTTTGATTTTATTACATAAGTTAAAAAAGATTAGGTATTTATGAAAAATTCATCCTTTTAAACCATTTCATTAACCACAGACTAGACTTTTTTGAAATAAGTTTGAAATAAGGGCGTCCATTTTAGAATTCTGGCACAACCTTGTAGTCATGAATCTCATTTTTAATTTTCTTAAAACTTAACAACTGTTCCAGATGAATTCCTTAAAAATTCTTGGCAAATAGAGCGATGAAATGAGGTATGTTTTATTTCTAACTAGCTGTGCCTGCGCTTCGAACACGTACATTTCAACTTCGATAAAACATACCCGTTCTATATACCCATGTATAAAATATAAACCTTTAAGGTTTCATCCAACTCCGTCAAGTAGTTTTTGCGTGTAGGAATATTTTCAGTTTATTTTTATCTTTTTTTTGTATTTAAACACAGACCTTTTTTAATGGAGTAGGTAGGCCTATTTCGTATTTTTTTTATTGGAAAGGGTATTATTATTTCCTGAGGGAAAGACAATTTTGAAAAAAAGTCTTATCGCAATGGTACGAGAATAAGAAATTAGTAACTTCTTTATTTGTTTATATAAAAAAACACTAATGCCCATGAAAATATATTCCCGAAAACTGCAACCCAACCGGTTAATCCGTTTCTGAAATTAGTGTGCATAAACATATAAAGGTTAACATTAGATTTAGGTTAGCATTATTAATTTTTGAAAATATTTTCCAAGTCCAGACAGCGATCAGTTACAGTTTAATTATATGTATAGATATACATAAACTTCTTAAACGATTTAAATACTTATATATTTTGATAGAGTGAAGAGTGCACAATAAAAGTGCAAAATAAAATGTTATTCATAATGCCGCTCAAATTTTGATGTATACAAGTTATTTACATTGGCCACATATTTTTTCGTGTTGAGTGCACAACTAAAAGAGATAAAGATAAACAGACAAAAAATTCAAAAATGCTAGAAAAACACTGTGTTAATTATCCGTTCACATCCTGGTTATATATTTTTTTATATTTTCAAATTACAGAGACTACTCTTCTACAGATTTTTCACATGTATCGAAGACAATTTGCATAGTACCTATTTCGTGCTTGACATAAATTGAAATAACTTTTTTATTTCCTAACCAATTTAATTGAAAAAAAAACACTAAATGTTAAGTGAAGACTACTCAAACATATTACTAAAAACTGCATCCAAATTGGTTAAGTCTTTTCTAAATTATTCGTTGCTCGCTAGAGACTCGAGACCCGAGACGCATAGAGATTACCGAACACAAACATACAGACATGTAGATATACAGAAATACAGACAAACAGACAAAATGAAAAATCGATGTGTTGAGCTCTCGTGCCTACATATTATAATTTTTTTTAATATACTCCAAATACAGAAATCGATCAGTGACAATTTTTTTATATGTATAGAATAAAATTTTAAGAATGGAACAAATATTGGTTTACTAAAAAATAATAGCTAACTGAAAAAAAAAGTAGTTGATGTCTTTTAATATTAAACTAATCTGTTCATATTATGATTATTTTGTTCGATTATATTATTTTCCAAAACCAAAAAATAAAGAGAATAAACTTAATGATAGTAATATGTATTAGTATTTATCAGTACTTATCCCTTCTTTAGACCTTTGTAAATAAACACTTTTGCATTCTAATTTAAATCTAATACAGTTTTTGCTATAAAAGTTAGGATATATTTAAAAATTTCCGCTGTCTTTCTTTATATACGTTTTCTTTATGCTTTATGTAATATACATAATATGACGTCATACAAATTTCAACCCGAAGTATCTTTTATTACCATTTCACGTTTGAAAAATCTTAACAAATTATTTGATTTTCTATTGTCATTAATACAAGTAAATTTAAGGAATGATGGGACAAAATTCGATGTAGTTAAAATATTTAATAATAGATCCGAAGATAACATGTCAGATATATCGGCCAATAAAAGTTCTATGAGTATTATAAAATGAAAGACTCGAGGTTTTAAATTGTATTTACAAACTTAAAATATTCTATTTTTTAATTTAATTTTACAAGAGCATCCTATATAAGCGACAAAACTTGTTAAAAAATATCAAGTTAACGACATCACGCACCTTAATAGCTTATATTATGTTTTTTTAACGAAAGAATTAAAAGAAGTTCACGCAAAGAATTAACACATACATTTTATAGGCAATGGTCGATTCCTCATTAAATTAAACTCACATGTAGTTATTTTAATATTTATTCTTATTATAGGAACATTTTTTTTATCAAAATTGTGTTCCCTTAATTTGATAATACAGGAACCCAGAACGATATCGGTTAAATTTAACAGAAATAAAGCCAGTAACAGCTATTTATCATATATTATTTTAATTTATGTCATTGGATATCATATACTCAAATTCAGAATATTAGGTTATTTTGTACGAACATGTCACTAATTTGAACTTTTAAACTATTTCTTTGTCTAAATTTGTAACTTGTAATTAAATTTGTATAAATCAAATTAATCCTGTCTGTATGATGCCCGTCTGAAAATTAAACGTTTAATAATTCACATCTTACTCTTCCCGCTTACTTCGAGATATTAGAGATATAAAGTCGTAAAAAATTCAAGTCTGAATCATAAATTCTATTGGATTAAACATAATCCATAATTACTTACCACACAATGCCATTAGCGTTAAACACCTCATTGTTAAAATTTTAATTTCCGTTCGTGTTACATAATATTTTCTGCAAACTTTTTCAGCACTTTTTTAATAAAATTAAATACTTAAGTCACAATTTTCACAAAGAGAAGTCTTTTTTTAATCTTCATTTTTAATACTGGCACTCAACTTAAAAGTCATTCCGTTATTATGATAAAAGAACACCAAAACAATATTTTTGGAACGTAGTTCCTTATTAATGTTATTATTTAAATTAAGAACAAACAAGATAGCAATGTTGACTTTCGTTGTTTACAAGTCACCAAACGCGTCTGTATAACACTATTGAATGGCAGAGAGAAACCGTGCTACCCGCGTCGGGGTGACTCGCCGAATGTCCTTGGATTTCCCGCTAGGGTAAAGTCATGCGCAGTACAATCTCTCCAAAAGGGTCCTTAAGTGGATTAAGTTTTTAAACTTTGACAATTGATAAAATGAGATCGACTATGGTGGTAGAATCTTTAAGTGAAAAGTTGTAAATTAAGTATTTTTTTACAAGTATGATATATTATCATGTCGAATTGAATAGACTGAGAGAAAAGAATACGCTGTTTAACTTAAGCGCCATATTAGATTTTAGACCATTAATTAGTTTGTGGAGTAGTGGCTGCTTCCGGTGCTTGATGAAGATACACAACAAATAAGTACCATGACAGAAGACAAGTTGTGACGCGATAAATAAATAGGTTACAAACTAGTGGTAAAGTTAATTGCAACCCTATCTTTGTTAACATTTTAGAATTATAAAATAAAATATATAGCACGGTTGATCAAAAAACCGAAGGCAACTCTTATAAGTTGAACTGAACTGTATAGTATTATAGTATACTAGGGGTCGCTCGCGATTTCGTCCGCGTGGTTTTTAGTGTTTCCGCCGGGTTCCATACAAAATTGATATTTAAAACCCTTAAGGGTGGTTTAAAAATCTTTTCTTAATACACCACTACGTACTAAAACAAATGTATTAGATTACATTAAATTTGCAGCATTTTTCATTGCTGCTTAACTTCTATTAGTCACAGCTAGATGATATATACCCTATAGCCTTCCTCAATAAACGGACTATTCAACACAAAAATAATTTTTCAATTCGGGCCAGTAGTCCCAGAGATTAGTGGGTTCAAACAAACAAACTCTTCAGCTTTATAATATTAGTATAGACTAGAGATTTTTTTTTTGTCATTGAAAAAAAACCGTTTTTTTATAAATAAAATATTTTTAAGTACTACATTACTTTTCTAACCCCCATTCAAATACATAATTTTTTTAGCTAATCCCTGCTATAATACACCCCAAAAATAAAGTCAAGGGGTGTAACACGAGGGTGTTGAATTTGACAGGACAGTGAAACTTAACTAAACATAAAATATTATGCATGCGTCATTCCTCCCCTGAGCTCAACATTCTGTCTTACTTTTTACAACCTCTAACATTTACATGACCATGTTACGATACGGTATGTAATAAAATAATAACAGTCAATAATAGAACTATTAATAACATAGAAAATTATTCCTCTACTGAGAGTATATTTAAATAGTTTATTCATATTGTCAGTTTATTTATGTGTCATTTATATGAGAAATATGTTTATTACATCATATTTATTGACTTATCCTGTATCTGCAGTGTTTTTCGCAAAGTAAGTGAATTATGGTGTACACCTATTTACAATTACATTTCTCAAAAATGTGATGAATTAAAGAAGAATCTAAGAAACAAGTTTTTATTAAAAAATATATATTATTATGTATTAAATAACAGAAGCCTAGTCATTAAAAGCCGAGTTTAAAAGTACTTAGACGATTTTTAAGATAGTTGCCGACTACTATGTTTTTTTGACCGCAGTTAGCAACTTTAACTATTTGAAGTTAGCTTCTAGTTTTGTAATTTGTGCATCATTCTTAAAGGTAAAAGAATTTAATACTAAATATTTATTAAATAAAAATTATATTTTATATAAATTTTATGCATAATAAATCTCGTACAAGACTCTCAGATATTACGACGAGTACAAATAAATGTTATGTAATCGAGATTATTATTTTTACAAATATAGCAATATGTAATTATTTACTGCGGACTTCACGGTCAGGTCAAATCCTGACCCGATCAGTGCGATAACATGTGACTGATAACATGTTATAGCACTAATCGGGAAGTCCAAAACAAAATCCTACTTATTTTTAAACAAAGCAAGTAAGTATTTTTTTAAAGTCATTAACATATTTTTATCTGTATATACTATGATAGTGTAACAGTTTTTATTCGGATAAACAAGTATCAAAGCACGCTTTAACTCTTATACAACAAAATCCATTTAAAAAATAAAGTAAAATATATTTTGTTATCTTTGATGATATACCTGCTATACGGATATTCCGTTTGCGATATGCTTTGTGTTTTTAACAATATTATTGTTAAAAATATGGATATTTTTTGAATATAAATTGTAAGCTGATAACATTTTAGTTCGAACTCGCTAAATTTCTGTAACTACCAATGGGATTATATTTTTTTTTTATCTCTTAGTCTATCAAGAAAAAATATATAGTGTTTCAAATATCTTTGCAATTAGTATTTGACTGAATATCATTTAAAATTGCAAACGCGAGGATACTATTTATTGTTTCTCAGGTATGACCTGAGAAACAATAAATCATCATAGTACAGGTCACAGTAGTACGGATTCTGAACCTATAACGCTATTCTCTACTCCACACGGACAAATTTGGTAATAACAGTTAGTGAAATAAAAATCTTAAAAAACACTGCTGGAATAGGATCTATCCAATTCTAACTTGAATAGGTCAAATGTATCGAAAACGATCATTTCTCCAATACTACTTTATAGACCATCAAGGGTTCAGACACAATCCAATTACGTTCTATATATTTATATATACATATATATATATATATATATATATATATATATATATATATATAAGAACTCGTCGTTCGTAAAAGTCGTTGACACCACAGCATTCGGTTACTAAAACTTTGATGGTTATTATGTAATAAAGTATTATTTATAGCTCCATGTGACTGACACTAAAACATATTAGGAGTAAAATCACACTTCTGTTATGTTATTATATTCTTTGGATTAGTATCACCACATTTAGATTTATCGTATTTTAACGTTATTAACAAGACTCGACTATAAATTCGATAAATGTTACCTATTCCTATTCATAAGTTTTTTATATTTTAGAATTTTTTAATTTATTTCCTTTACACTTGGTATGGGTTTTCATCTTTTTGATTTTAAATCAAAGAGAGATAAGTGGTAGAAATTAAAACGTGTAATCAGCAAAAAATTTGAAAAAGTGCTCCAAGGAAAATTAGCCCATAGATAAGAGTTTTGAAGTTACAAGCGAACACAAAGTACCACTGCAAGATAATTTGGACATAAGCCAAGATGTAAGCACTTGTTCCATTACTTTTAAAAACGTGATTATAGCCAAGGGTGCATTTTATACAGTGGCATTAACTGTTAATATGATGTTTGAAACTGTGCTTGGCCGTAAACATTATCATAACTCTTATAAACAACGAACTTATTAAGTATCGTTAGATAGAAATAAGTTTTGACGAAAGTCATTTTATGTAGCATCTTCATTTCTGCTCTAAATTTAGTACATTAAAATACAATGAGGCATTCAATTAATACTTACATATAGTAAATACAAAAGCTTTAAATTACAATAATTTCGACTTTTCCAAATATACCGACAAACAAATCATATTTTACATATTGTTTTGTAAATATTTAAAATACGTGTTATCTAAGAGTACAGAAATGTTTATTCTACAATTTAATTGTTAGACATGTGGATATACTTAGTCTGGCCATAAATACTATTACAATTAAATATAAAAAATATTGCATTTGAATTTGGAATCTGTCATTTTTATACGATTGTTCATTGTGTTTTCTCATTTTGGTGCCAATACATTGTACAATATTTTGCGATATTAAAAGGGAGTGGGGTGATAAAGAGAACACAAACGCTGTGATTGCATTACACAAAGTAGCCAAATGCATTTTTTAAAAATCTCCATACACTTGGTATTAGTCAAATGTTTGTGTACTGGGCTATTAATAGATACAATAAGACTTCCTCTGTTTGTGACAGAAAAAGATCTGGACGTCCATGTAGTGTTCGGATGAAAAAGGTGGTCAAAGCAGTAAGGGAAAGAATTCGTAGTGATCCTGTCCGAAAAAGATTTTATCTCGGGAAATAAAGATAGCACCTAGAACCATGTCGTGTATTTAAAGAGTTCATTTAGAACTTGCAGCCTATAAGAGACGCACTGTCTTGTCTTATGTCTTAACTGATAAATTAAAGATGAAAAGGGTGGTAAAATCGAAACAAACACTGAAATGGTGCTCACAGAATAATTTTGTTTACGGATGAGAAAATTTTTACAATTGAGCAACATATTAGCACGCAAAATGACCGTATTTATGCTTAAAGCTGTAAGAAACTTTTTTTTTTATACAAAACTAGGTTAATGCTTGACTACATTACACCTGATGGTAAGTAAAACGTAGTCCTAGGTGGTAAGGTGCATTAACCTAACAACCGGAAATACCGACGCAGGCAAGCTGTTCCAGTCCCTCGCTGTACGCGCTAAACAAAGACGAAGCATAGCGCTTCGTTCGGACAGGCGGAATGTAAAGAACGTTAGGATGGATACCTGCCGTGTGTCGGACCCTCGGGTGATGGAACGGAAAGGAGGGAAATAAATCGTGTAATTCCTGCGAACACTCAACAAAATGTATTCTATACAATACTGAGAGGCTAGCAATTCTACGCCTGTGTTCAAGGCTGTGGAGGTCGGCTTCGACCAATTCAAGATCGCCTGTATCCCCTTTGCTCGCGTCTTAATTGAGTCCAGAACCGTAAGATGAAACTCTGCGGCTCTAGCAAATATGTGACCACAGACCTCCGGACACACGACCGGATCGATGTTGTATATAACACAAGTAGCTATCCTGGTGTTTACACCAGGACAGCTACTTGTATTATTTATTCATATTTAGTACTGTTGGACCTTCGCAAGAACGGCCAGCTTACCTGCAGCTGCTCTTGATGTGGATTTAATGTACCGACCAAAGTTGAGGTACGAGGAAATCTCTAAGCTTTACAACTGAAGTCGGTCACTGTATTCCAAGGAAACATTCTGGAAAGTAGGAGCCAAGATGAAAGGGCTCCTTTTGGCTGGAAACAGACACGTCTGCGTTTTGGTGGCGTTGAATTTGATAAGATTGGCATTGCTCCATGCGGAGACTGCCTGAAGTTTATCACTGAGACGTTACTAACTAACTGTAGTATTATTACTAACTGCAGTAGATCAGTTACCAAAAACGATTGATATTTTTAGGATTATTTGTGATACTAAAAACTTCTTGTAAGATACATTATTTATTTGAATAATAACAATGACTTTGTTTTTGTAGTAATATTGTTAGACCTGTTGGCTTTTATAGCGTCACCGGGTGGACGACTTTGTTACATTAATGTTTTGATATTCGTATAAGTCTTATGGCTGACTGGTCCGAGTGAGTATATCCTATCACAAAAGATTTAAGTAGTTATTATAACTATGTTTCATAGGATAAAAAACTTCCACTCCTTATCCTAGTCTTTATCTCTTCTCGTTTCTGAAGGGATGGCAAGTTATTTGGATTCATATATTGTAAATGTTCATAGGCGACGGCACAACTTATCACCAAGTAGAAATGATTTAAAATAAAATAACATCAAAATACTAACCATAGTTACATATCTTTAAGTATTTGCAATATTGTTGTTGTAAAACCAAATATTGTTATCCATAATCCAAACATTTTTATATAATTATTAACAAAATAGTACACCAGTACAGCAGTTGGATGTTTTGTAGATATGGTGAAGAAATTCTGAAATGTGAGTAATATTACTTTGTTACTTTGTGTTTCAAACACTACATCAGGATATAAAACAACAATCTCTCCCTTATTTTCCTCATGATAGTAAAAACAATTGCCTATTAAGATTGTTATTATCATAAAATTTCAATAATGTAAGACAAGAAGTGTTTTAGAATATAGTATCGTTGGTGTAAACATCTTAAACATATTTCGTCCTGTCATTTGTCAGATAATAATTCAACGAAACAATATTAAACTAATGGGCTCTTAATTAAAATAACAAATTTAAATTTAATTAACTAAGAATACTTTATACGATTGGTCACATGGGGGAACTGATTAAAGAAAATTAAGAAATGTAAACAAACAAAGTTATTGAAATACAATATATACACACAAAGAAATAGTTTTATAACTGAATATTTTGCATTATGAATCATCATGTCTACTAGTAGAGCGACGTGGAGAGACGTGCCAAAGTCAAACGTTTAAATATTTTTTTCGTAATTGATTTTTTTATCAATATTTATATAAGAATAAATATTGCCAATGATTTCATCAGCTTGCTTCCTCTTCCTTTCCTTAAAATGTTAATATTAGTTAAATGTTAATATTAAATTTTTAGAAGAGAATAAAAACAATTTATGTAGCATAAAAGAGCAAATATATTATTGCCTGCTACATAGTATGTTGGAAATAAACTGATAAAGTGTAAGTTATGTATATTGTTGCATTCTAACTGGTCACTGTGATCGTTACTATCTTATTTGTTACCTCGTATAAAGAATTCATTTTATAGCTTTGAATAGCAAATACAACTACAAGCTGAATAAATTTAATAAATTACATTTATTGACGAGTTCATTAATACAGATACTCACTAAACTAACAAGAAGAGTTTTAAAGTATTTATAAAAACTAATGTAGTTTTTTTATAATTTACACTTAAAATTAAAGTAAGAGAAGCGTCG
Source organism: Napeogenes sylphis (assembly GCA_959347405.1). Classification (NCBI taxonomy): domain Eukaryota; kingdom Metazoa; phylum Arthropoda; class Insecta; order Lepidoptera; family Nymphalidae; genus Napeogenes; species Napeogenes sylphis. The sequence continues at coordinate 46,626,838 of OY365776.1, read as the reverse complement.
AAAAAGTGAATATACTGAAAAAAATATAATAATTGATAATAATTATAATCCTATTTTTAAGGTTCACAAATTTACTTCGACTATATTTTTTTATAGTTATATAATAGTAGATAAATAAAAATATTCGGGACAATATAATTTAAGTACCGTAAGATATTTTAAATTAAAAATATTTTTTTTACTAACCTGGGATAAAAAAATATTCTACGTAAAAGATTTATATACAATAAATTTTACACCACCGTAATTAATTAAGAAATAACCTATAACCAAAGGGTCGGGAGGTACTCACATACCCGTCATGCCCTTTTTCGACAAAAGCAGACAAGCGAGCGTTTCGTTTTTCATGTTTTCAATTTAGCCCTACAATATTATTACTAAAAAGAATTTTAAATATTTCAATGAATTCCTTTTTTAGGGTTGGTCTTTAAACGCGAAAAATCAAGTTATAACATCAAGTTATTACATATACTTCAATTAAGAATAAATAATATTTACTTATGGAACCATTTCTATATCCAGTATATCCTTACTTGTTATTTGGTTCACCTTCTTTTATTATGAAATATTTATCAGAACTATCAGGATTTAAATCTCTTACTACTCCTAAAGTCTTACTTGTCTAGAGAAATTCTTTAAGTATATACATACGTATATGTTGAGAGTCCTCAATATCTCCAAATAATAAATCTCCATATATATTTTAAAAATATCCTAAAAAGAAACTAAATATAAAATATATTTTAACAATTCATCTACCAATGTTTTAAATCACATTTCAAATCAGCTCTATCGTTTTAAGAATCCGTAAAAAAAACAAAACAATTATGCAATCATTAATTTAAGTCTAAAATTATCAGTAGTATTAGTATTTGCCGCAAACTAGTTACTAGATTACCTGTATTTGTTCAAAAAGACCTTGTTGAAACACTGTACGTATACCTGACTAGTTCGCCCAGTATTAACCAGCCTTATGTAGATTCATTTACCTATAAAAGTATATTATCTTTTACATACCAAATTCACCTCCACAATATTTATAAAAGTCACGTATTATGTATGTAAAATACACCATAGGATCATAATGTTTCTTGTTTATGTTTTAAGAATACATGATAAAGAAAGCTTATTTTTAAAGTTAACACACTTCGGTTAGACATTGCTGAAATTAAAGAAATCAATTCTAAAATAATATTTTTATTATATTTATTTTTGTATGTCATATTTCAATGTTTAGTCATAGTACTTTAAAGGTCCTGGTAGTTTGAACAATGCGAAATGAAGAAAATTTGAGGTTCATTTTTTTATAAGGTTTGGAATGCGAATTAATCTAAATAATAAAATTATTTTCACACATAATATTTACGTAGACATTTATTTTTATTCTCCTACATGTTTGGTAGAATTTACAAACCTTAGTGAAATGATAAACTTATTGAACTAAAAGGTTGCAGCAAAAGCCATGCGCTAGATCATAGTTTAAACAGGACCCAATGTCAACAACATTTTGATTTAGTAAGCGTACGAGTGTTTCAGTATTTATGATGATAACTGTGGTCGAATAAATCATACCCACGAAGTTCCAAGTATAATTCATGTTGTTACGATTCAATTTATTTTTGGTACATATTTTATCCGATTATGATTCAAATATTATTCTCAAATATATTCTTCATAAAAATCCTAAAATCTGTCCACTCATTATATTCTCTAAAGATTTGTACATCTTATTTAATATTTCAGATAACCTCAACTAAATTTGGGTTCGCTGACACTTTATAACGAAATTCCCAGGAGAATAACTCCCTATTTTAAATATAACTTAAACGCCTTTGAGAAAAGTTACATAAAAAGATAAGGTTCTTTTTGTGAATTATTATTCTTTTCATATTTATTAAATATTTTCATGAATTGTTAAATGTTTGGTTATATTATAATAAATGGTACGTTTATCTAAAAATGGTAAAATATCACTATAAAGGCTCACAAGGAAAAATAAACAGGAACATAATATTATACGGAACGCCCCATAAAGATTTTTTATTTGATGTTAAATTGCGTCATTTCATCCTACTTAAAGTCAGAGCAAGTCCTTAAAAAATTATCACATTACCATTTTTATTAGAAAATATTCTTAAAACCATATCAAAAAATAAATAAGAAAAAGGTGGAAGACCCTGATTTAGGCGAGTGTTCATCACGATGCTGCTTCATAAGCTTGACAAAGAGTGAAAATAATATAACTTGGTTATGTACCGTATGACAGTTATAAATTAAACTTAGAAAAAATCTTAGTGAAACATTTGTACCCGTATAAATTTGTCGAGGGTGACCCTTGGCGTTAAATTGCTCTCATATTGTAAGGGCTTATCCTCGCCATGAATTCATCAGGGTTAACTAAGACCTTATCAACATAACACTGTTTTTGAGTTGTTATTAAATAATGTATGGATGTTAAATAACTATATTTTAATAAAAATAAGGTAAAATAACAGTCATGTTGACTATTCGCGGGTCATTAATTACTGTAATAGTTTTTGAAACAAATTAAAAAATATATAATATCAATGATTTATTTGACATTTATTAAAATTGCCAAATTAAAAAATAAATACAATATGATTAAAAGAAAAATTCTTAAAATTAAATGTAAAGCATTTTTTTAAAACATTCAGTTACTTTTTTGTCTATTTGGCAACATAATAATACTCAACGAGTCATTAGTTGGAGAAGGCTTTGAGGATTGCAGTGAAGTGGACGATTCCGGCCGGTCATTAGGAGATTCCTCCTCGCCATTCGCGCAAATTACATGCGATTTACAAAACTGTTACCGCACGAGAAAAAGTTTTAGCATTAGGTACCTTCAAACAACTTATATAATAATTTTAATTTGACAATTAGTGTTAAAAGATACTAAATATATACACAGTATACTATACATATTTACGTAAATATATTATATAAACTAGCTTTTGCCCGCGGCTTCGCACGCCTTAAATTCGTAGTAAAACAATTCCCACTTCCCTTTTTTTTGTATTGGCTTCTATATGACTTATTTTAAATGATACGATCGAAATTACGAAATCGGCAGACATCGCTCTGTCAAAAGTATATTTAAAGTTTTAAATAAGGATACAATATTAGGTGCTGTAATTATTTTTATGCCTCTCTTGTTTTTACTTAAACGTCCATTTAAATACTTCTTAAACAGAGTACTTAATAACCATTCTAACCATTTATCACACTTACAGATTTTCATTGAACATAATCAAAATATGACCATGTAAACCTGAGGAATTCTGAGCTACATAATCGACGTTATTTTCACCATCAACTTGGAAGCTGTAGTTTTATTAAAAAAAATCTATTTTAAATGATAAACATAGAGTTAGCTATATGCATTAACAAAATTTTCAATACTGAACATTCACAAAAGCCATTGTTGAGACGGTTTGCACGGTTCAATTCCAGAATGCGCCGGCACACCATACCGCCGCAAACGCGAAGACCCTATTTTAAATCTGTAATATCTTTAAAAATATTCATTGAAATTACATGCTGTAGGGGGCTATATTGTTCCATATTAAATTTAAAATGTATTTAAGTACCTCAATTAGATAAGAATTAAAATTTTTCTGAAAATCGCTTCGTAAATTACCTATTATTTTTCGTAAAAAGTAAAAGATAAAAATTTGCTATTGTGGGTTATCCCTAAGAGACAAACATATACCATCGCGGATTTTCTTGTCGAACTTTTTAAGGTATACAATACTTAGTAATTTTTTTTTTGATCTATCTCGTGGAGTTCAACCAGCGTTTGCACTGTAAGCGCAAACAAAAGTGTTTGTTTACGACTTCGCATTAGAAATCTTGAAATTATCAGTGGTTCTCTGATATACTAAGCATGGTATAATACATATAAACCTTCCTCTTGCATCACTCTATCCATTAAAAAAAACTGCGTAGTTTTAAAGATACATACATACAGACATAGGGACAGACGCGAAAAGCGATTTTGCTTTAAAATACCTATGTAACTTGCTGTGCGTGCGACTTCGTACGCGTAGTTTTCGATTTTGATAAAAAGTATACTTTGTACTTACTAATGTACGTAACCGGTAAGAAGCAATGGTACGACAATAAGAGATTATTAACTTCTTTATTTGTTAACCGATTGTTAAAAAAAAACAAAATATTAAGTGAATCCCATGACTATATATTCCCGAAAACTGCATCCAAATCGACTAATCCGTTTCTGAGATTAGCTAGCACTAACATACAGACATTTAGACGAACAAAATGAAAAAAACATTGTTTTGGGTTCTCTTGCTTATATAAAGGTCCCCCTGTATGAATTTTTGAAAATATTTTTTTTCGTGTTGTGTGCACGACTAAAAGACGAACAGATAAACAGACAAAGATTTTAAAAATGCTGAAAATGGATTCTGTTAGTTATTACTTTACATCCTGGTATATTTTTTTAAATATTTTTAATGTACAAAGACTACTCCTCTACAGATTTATTACATGTTTAGAATAAGATTTTCATGGTACCTATTACGTCATTGACATAAATAGTCATAACTTTTTTATTTCTCAACCGATTTAGATGAAATAAACACTAAATATTAAGTGAAGACTGTGATAATAAATTCCTGAAAACCGCATTCAAATTGGTTAAGCCGTTTCTGAGATTAGCGTGCACAAACATACAGACATACAGACAAACAGACAAACTGAAAAACCATTGTTTTGGGTTCTCTTGCTCTTATAAAGCCCCCCTATGATATATATTTTTTTTTAATTCCATGTACAGGAATGGCTCAGTGACGATTTTATTATATGTATAGAGATTTATACTATTAAAATTTATTTCGAAAATATAAAAAATACCAGAGTATTTTTATAGCTCAAAATAATATTTAGATTTTAACAACTGAAGATCTTATTTCTAAATAAAATTGTCAGTCTTAATATTGGAAAACAATTCTATAATATTTTATTTGTCGTCGTTGTTAAACAGAATATGATACTTGAAACTACTGTATTTATCGTAAATACCTGGAGTGTTATAAGATAATAAATGTATTATTTAAGTTTGCTGATGTTTTCTATTTATTTGTATAATTCTTCAAAATAATGAAATGTGATTTTGATATTGTTAGGACTTGTTTCAGTAATACACAGTTCTTGCACTTCAATGTTTAATATCCAACAACTTTTAATAGAATGAGCGAGAGCAGCCCTTACAATTCGTTTAATAATACTTTAATACTATAATATTCAGGTGAGTGTAATTTACAATTTCATAAAACTTACAGATGCAATTATTTATACCTTATAATAAGTTCTAATAATTAATAAAAGATTAAACATTATGTTAAAATATGCTACGCTTCTAATTCTTAAAACATTTACCAGTAAATACTAAATACCATCCCATAATTAATTATGTAGTTGGCGCTACTGTTGTCTACTATTTCAAAACTTATGAATATAACATATAGATGCCGATGTATTTACCATTTAAATTATTGTAAATAAATATTACTAACAATATATATATATATATATATATATATATATATATATATATATATATATATATATATATATATATATATATATATATATATATATATATATATATATTATGTGAGATTTAAAAATAAAAAATATGTATTAAATACATTATTCAAGCGTTCGTGATGTACCTATAAAGATTTTCGGTCTTCAGAACTATTTACTTTATAAAAATAGTTTAGTATGGCAGATGGCATGTAATTTACAAGCATGAAAACATACAAAGGAAAACCATTATCTGTCAAAATCACGGTACTGCTCCTTGTTAGTTTGTAGTCAACTAAGAACCAATTTAAACCGACAAATTGATTATTTATCAAATATGAAGGAATATAAAAATGATTAGCATTTCAAAAGTTAAAAGTCACTTAAAAGACCAAGAGCAACAAATATAACCCTTGAAAAATACGTTTATAAGATTTATTTTATTTAAATTATTCTCCTAAAGTTTTGTTTCCTGAAACAAAGTAAGATAGCCTTCATACACTTTATCTCCACGATTGCAAATATTTACAATTATACTGTTTCTAAATAATATATCAGAATCGGACTTTTGTCTTAAACCAATGTATCTGTTATTTAATGATGTAGGTGGGATCATACAGAATAATTGGGGTATATTCTTTAGAGCGCCCTAAGTAGGTCAGATAATCGTAGATAATGATTTAGATTTTAAATGTACTTCATTACTCTACTTGATAAGTAGTAGGTATATATTATGTACATGTATTTAAATATATATAAAAATGCCACATCATTGTAGTACTTTATTTCTGTTCTAATAAATAAGTCTCAAGTCCTGGCTACGATTTTTCTTAAATGTAAACGTTTTACTGGTACTTTATTACGTGTTTTATTGTAGAAAAAGTCTGCAAAAGCTTATATACTAAAAAGAAGATAAATGTGTTGTAGAAAGCACCAGATAGGAGGCGGAAATAATTTACAATACCCTTAAATTTACCTTATAAAACGATTAACTAGATATTTTTATTTCAGTTATATACTAGTAATAATCATTAATATATTATAATATCTTTTATCCCAAATAACTATAAATTAATTTTATTTCTTTCAACTGAGTTAAAGTTATATTTCAATTTCATTGTTTCTACAAATTTTCATCTATTTATTGATAAATAAAATTTGATTTTATAATTATATAAAGGTAATCATTATTTGTTAAAAGTTAATTCAAACTTTATTCAAAATTATGCATTTAAAATAAAATAAACCTTTCCATTATCATTTAGATATTTTTGTTTGGGTTTATTCATTTGTAAAAACAGTACTTATATATATTTTACATTGAAAAGATGTTTAAAGCCTTTCATTAAGAAAATAATTAGAATCATAAGAAATCAAATACCCTTTTTCTTGCACTCTAGAAACATTAACATTGGTGTTAACTCCGTCTCTAGTTTTTTTATAAAATGTTAGTAAGTAAAAATGTTCAAAGATATAGAATAGAAATAATTAGTCTATGTTACTTTTTAACATATTATTATTCTATTATTATTGAGGTTTATTAACGTGTATATTTTTAATAATATACGTATTTTTTTTAAATACGACACTGCGAAACAACTTAAATTATTTTATATAAAATAATTTAATTCCATTTCGGTTTCAAATTTTGTAATCAGAGTGAAATAGTTTACTGGTTTAAACTGGTAACGGAAAACTACAACAATAATATTATCTAGCGGATTTAGTTATGTAATATTTGATATTCAGATTTGGTTAGCTTATACTCGTATCTCCCTTTAAATATTAAAAATATATTCTCATGTTTTTGTTAATTAGAAAGTGTAGCCCTGTATTTTACTTTTGGTAATTATAAATTTTTCTGTAAAAAACCGTGAAATGAGTTACATTAAAAGAAATGTATTTTTATCCCACAATATATTTCATATATTCAAAATAGCATAACCCTCACATAAAACATATTTTTATGTAACATGTCAACTCTATTGAAAACCAAATTATCCTGTTTCGTGATAAATATTCTTTCCGACGACGCGACGGTGGAAAATTGCCACACAATGAGCAACACTCAATAAAGCGCTATGGAATATCACTGCTGTTTTAACCCCCAGGGAACGAAGAGTTGATCGATTTTAATATTGTCTTTTATTGTGAAAACACGCAAACGATTTCACGTCTGTTATGAACCAGAATTGTTTAAAAATAATAGAAGTACATAAATTATAATTCAAAAATTGTCTTTTGATGTTTAACTTTCCAAAATTATTGTATATTTTGTATCTTTTTACATTAGTACTATTTTTCTAGTATTCTCTCTGTCAATCTAATGGTTTGCTATGTGATACGATCAAACAGTATTTTATAATTATTCATTAATCAATTCCATTTCAATTTATGTCTTTAATTCTGAAATTTTTAAGTAAAGAAATAACTTGTAATTTTTAAATACTTTCTTCTACATGAATATAAAAGGATGGAAAGAAATGTACAATAAAATCAAGATTAATAAAAACATGAGTACTCTACAAGTTTCAAAATTGAATCAAAACAAGATATAGTGCATACAAAGTACATACAAAGACTTACGATAAATAATTATGTTTTTGTAAACTAAAGTATTAAAAATATCATAATACTTGTCATGATTAAAACTGATGTAGCAGGGACCATAATCCCTTTGCGTATGAGTTCAATTTCAGAACGCTGAAGGGTCTTTCTTTTGTGACTAATGCCCCTCTAAATGTTGCGCTATTCATTCGTATTTTTTGGAAGATTGAACGGACATTTATTACTTACGCATATATATTACATTGAAATGGTTACTTCTTAAGCATTATAATCTTCTTTTTCACTCATCACAGCAATGAACTAAGTTTAACAGAGATTGACTTTAAAAAAATATATATTTGGTTTTTTATGACATTATTTATTTAAATATATATTTTTTATTTAATATTTTTGATGTCAAAGTTTTTCTAATATTTATAGCAAATATACCTTATATGATATGGTCATAGTAATAATGAATCAATAGAATTTAGCTAAATTTATTTTTCTTATTAACTTTGGCGATAAGTAAAGCTGAGCTTTATGTTAAGTTAAATGTGCACATCTATACTATAAACAGCATTATTTTATGACAATTTTATGACCAAACTATTACCTTTTTTACGAATTGATTATATGATTCTTCATAAGCTCAATAACGTTTTCTTCTTCAATTACTATTGCCTTCTTGTATTGTATTAGTATTGTATATTTATAAACGTATTAATCGAGATCTTGGCGATTGTTTTATTAATTAGATTTTGTAAACATAGTTTAGTCAAAAAAACTCAATTTCATTCTTTTTATTTTTGGTTGATTTATCAACTGGACAGACAGACAATGTAAATTATAAAATATAATAATTTTATTTTATTAAACATACATTTCGCTACACAATATACAACCAACAAAACAAGGTAAGTTATTCTGTATGTGTCAAAATTATACATTTAACCTTTTAAAGTTTAAACCTATTCAATCGTATAAACATGGTATCCGCAATATTAAATAAAAAGATTACAAGAAAACAAAATTACCCTGAAATTTACTTTGAAATAACGGTACCTTATAATAAATAATATAAAGGATTATTTAAAAGATTTTTAATAACATTTTTGTACAATCAGCTCCGGTAGTAAGGTTTGTAATAATAAATATTTGTTACACCAGATATTTGTGAGAAAACAAGTGCTGGTTTACATTTTAACCTATTAACTTTAAATTAAACCCTAAATATGAATCTAAAAATACGTGAATTAGATCGATAGATAGATATAAAACAGTTTTTTTAATATGTACAATATGGTTATACGTATTAAAATATATTTTCATACAACGATTCTATTAAAAACGAACATCAAAACTCGACATAATGAAAGAAAATCAATGTGAGTTAAATTATATTATTACCCGTCCCAATGTTTTAAGTTGAAAAATGTAATCTTTAATATATAGTTATATAAAAACGAGAGAATAAAATAGAATAATGTTTGAAAAACGAAGATGTGAAATAAGATAGAGCTAGTAGTTAGTACCATTTGCGGTGCTTATATCAGAAATATTTATGCTGATCTTTTTTACTTTGACACCTTGAATAAAGCCTGGCTCATGTCCAGGTTCAATCAAAGATTTTCAATTTAATACTTATTTAAAATATGATATTTATTGCATAATAAGCAGTTCACATATACTTTAATACATCATTTTGTAACAAATTTTTCATTTCTTAAATTCATGTTAGTTTCAAAACAATACTTATATCACAATAAGCATATTCTTAAACGTCACAAAATATATGCGATCCGCCTTTGCGAACTAAAATAAAGTTGAAAGTTGACATTTAATATAAACATTTAATATTGCTAAGCTATGCATTCCTTATATGGCTATTGCACAAATAACGGAATCAAAACGTATAAAGTTAACTTAATCTATTTTATTGGCTACGGAGTCTGTGTAGTGGATGCAGTTATAATATTCCCAACAACTTTTTAAAGTCCCCATAACCGGTGTGTTAATTTGAAATGTGTACCTCATAATATAAAACTTCAACATTCATGATGTTATAATAATAGTAATATGTATAATATGTATGTATTTAGATATATGTATACCTTTATTCAATTTATATATCAGTATATATATGTATCAGTGTGTAAGTGTATATAGATAGATGTATATATTTAATGTTTACAATGTCATTTTTTTTTCTAAATTATTTTTATTTTATTTTTAAACGCCTACCACAATTTTTCACAGAGGTTAACTGGGAGAGAATACCATTAGGCATTAAGTTCGCCTTTTGTTGATTCAATAAAGGTTAAATAAAAAAATAAATAAAAATTATTTTTATCAGCTTTTAAAAATTACACAATTCCTGCTGGATGTAGACTATATAAATATAATATCACACTACGTCTTTTGATATCGTTATTATAAAGCACCTTCTCCAAAAATGTGTCAAATTTGGATTATGCGGTTTCATTTCCATTTTTGATGTGATATTTTTTTGAGAAACAAACAGTTAGTTGACAACAAGTGTTGAAAGTGAATCACAACTAGATTTAAATACTATACAAGTCTTAAAATAGGTTTGGAAGACACATTGAATCAAACTTAGTAAATGCAACAAATATATATTATATATTATATATTATATATTATATATTATATATTATATATTATATATTATATATTATATATTATATATTATATATTATATATTATATATTATATATTATATATTATATATTATATACAATATATAATATATAATATATAATATATAATATATAATATATGACATGTAGTGTGCCTTGTTTGTAATATTGTTGAGTCCTTGTGTGCGTACATGCTTTTAGTTTACCAGGTTTATCATTTCACGTTTGTTGGAAGATTATTCTGCAGTGCCTATAAGAAAATATAATATCGCACACTTAATTTGCGTAGTTGTAGCAAATCATTCGCGTAATATATATTTTTTACATTTTAAAACAAAAGCACGAATGTTTAAGAATAAAATATTTATTTACGTCAGTTTAAAAATCTTCTACTGTTTATTAGCAACAAAAAATAATAAAACATTAAATTTGATATTTTAAAATAGGAACATTTATTATTTTTATAACAGTTCTCTTCTAGTTCGTAAATTTATTTAAGACATTTTAGTTATTTTATCAAATAACTGCATGGGGCAATTTCTCCCTATGATAAGGTACAACACGATAAAATACGATACTCCACGAGCAACACACGAAATATTGAATATTATGAAACACAGATAAAGACATGTAAATGTACAATACAAATATATATTTTTCTGTATGAATATTGAAATAAAACATTTTTTTGCGGATTTAACTCGCGTAGGTATAATTAAATTGAAAATTATTTTATTTCAACGTGTAATGTGTAAAAAATGTCTCGTGAAATTTTGAAAATAATACGTGTTAATATTTTTAGGCTCGTGTCAATAACAAGATAACTTACTAGACAAACCATCTAGAAATAAAAAAAAATTGTAACTTAATTTGTGACTTGAAAGTTAAACATTAAGTACTAAACATTGTATTTGTTTTAAAACCAATACATTATATATAAATATTTGTTCTATTTTTGTAAATTAATGCTGTTTGTATTGATATAAATGTAATGCTGTTTGTAAAATAAAATAATATAAAATACTTGGTTTCTCTTTTCTGTCATACTGTGAAATCATTTTATGAATTCACTACGACGCGATAAGATACGATAGGAGACACAAAATACTGAAATATGATTTAAAAAATATATATTACTATTTGTATATTCTCATTTGTATTAAAATGTTGGTATTATTTCCTTAAGTCATCTCTAAAAGCCATATTCCTATAATCGTTCTTACGAATTTCGGATCATGACATCCTATTTTTCATGACATCATCCTAAGTCAGGAAGTTTTTCTGCTCAAAAAACATTATTAACTTACGCTATGATGTGTTTTTGTCAATAAATACATGGAAGTAATATTCTTTTATGTCAAATTTTTAAAGTTTTAGAAAGTTATTTCTTAAGCGACCGGGTTATAATTGCCTTTTGATTCACGTAGATTAATCTGTAAAAAAATAAAAAAATATGTTGGTGTATTTATTTTACGAAAGATCATATTATTATTTTTTAATATTTAAATTAATATTTTCTTGCTATTTTAAATAGCTTAAATAATCATAGTTCAAAGTCAGAGATTTTTTCACGGCAGAGAAATCAGAACACTGACACAAGGGGCTCTGCTGCTGACAATTTCCTAAGAAATGTTTCACTTTTACACTTGTGCGACGAGCTCTAGTATTGTCAAAAGCTTGATATAAAGCTAGAGAGTCGTAGGTTCAAATCAAATTTTAACTGCCGACCAAAATATTTGATAATAATGTTAATCACTCCAATCAGCTTTCATTTTAATAGTTTTTTTTAATTATTTAACTTTGAGATATTCAAACCTAACAAAACATGGTGGCGTAAAACATTACAAGTAGGTACTATCAAACACTTTAAATAATAATAGTTTTACTCTATTTACCGATAAGTATTATAATAATTAAATAAAAGTAATCAATTTTAATTTTCAGATTATAAATATGAATTAAATTATCGGCAAATTTATAATGAAGCTGGAGAATGACACACTCATCTGCAACTGCAGTAGTGATATATATTATGTTTAAGCCAATACTATATTAGAGATTTGATCAAAATCAACTTAGAAGATATTTCGTATTTGTATTATCTCAAAATCAATTTGAGGTTTATATCACAAAAAGAGAAGGGCCCTTTTCCTAATAATTAAATATTTTAGAACTTTATTTCAATATCCGTGCCTTAGAAAATAAAGTAGGAGAATTTTTTGCAGGAAGCGTATTCCTATATTCTTATTTTATTCACGAATGACTTGCTTAGGAAAGTACCAACACCATACAAGTACAACGAAATATCAAGGGGGGAAGATGTGACATTGGTTTGATGGACCTAAGATTGTACTTAGATCAGAAGAGGGACTAGAAGCTTAAGACTTTTGATATTAGTAAGCAACTGTAACCACGGATAAGATAGGACAAATTACAATTGATATTCACATTTCTTAAACATGCCACTTAAACGCAAGAAATTCTATTATTTCATGAATGTGGTAAATTACTTATATTATAACACCTTTTAGATAATTATATAATACAAAGTAGTATACGAAATAAATTTATATAAATATGGAATGAAAACATGGCTTAACATGGCTTTACATGTTTATAAATATTTTCAAACGCATTAAATATTACTTTCATTGAACAGATTACTTTCATCTTCATTCTCCAGACGTCTGTGGACAAATGACAAAGCGTCTATCGAGGTATTACAGCGCTAGGAATAGATTTACGATTGCTTCAAATCCTTTAATACGAACATACCTTTTACATTTAAATGTTTATTTACTGAATAATATTTCTAGAAAAGCGATGGTTTAAAAGGATATATTGTAACTTAAACTACTTGATCTTTTGTAAGTAATAGGAATAGATAAAAGATTGTAAGAGTGCGTATTATTTTGTATAACATTAGTGTAATAATGTTATGTTTAGAAGCGTCAGATTAGGCATTACATAATTACTTTTCTGTATCAGTCATTTTATGTGGGTAGTCGGACAAGACCATGGTTTGTAGAGAATTAAAAATAATCCGCAGTATGATTATTTCTATTTTCCTATTTGCCTGTTTCCTGTGGCTAACATGTATCAATTTTAATCACTGAGAATGTTTTGTACATTTACTGTTAATCAAAACCAAATAGATATTAGTATTAAACTATATGAAACTACAAAATCAATAATTATTTAATGATACAAGAGTTGTACTAGAAATATTGAATATGTTGTTACTTAAAGTATTCAAATTATACTTATAAACATTGTTATATCTAATAGACAAACATAAATATAAAAATAAATACATAAAGTCTGAAGAAGAAAAGAAAACTAGTAGGATGTTGACCCTCGCCTCGGACAGGGACTACTAGTACTACCACTACCACACTACTACTACTACTACTACCACACATCCTACCGAATATTTACTATACTTTTATATTTATTTTATAAATCGAATAAATGATGCACATTAAAATAAAAAAGTTATTGTTGAAATTAAACATTTTAAAGATAATTCGGACCAGTCAAGAAATGTTGATTATTTCTATATTATTAGAAAATACTTGGTAAAGAAATAAAGAATAGACTATGACAATAAATACAAAATCTTAAACTAATTATTAAAATTTATTTTTAACTACTACTACCTTGTACTTCTTACTACTACATATAGTTATCATTTATTTATGATCCATAAATGTTTATTATATTTCCATACATAAGACTAATTTTACATTCCTTATAAATGCTGATAATAACTAATGTTGTACTCAATATTTTCTGTTCATAATTAGTTTTATAATCACTAATAATAGAAATCAGGATATGTAGAGAAAATAATTGCATTACTTAAGGAAATATAAAACATTGGAGGTCTATGGATTATTTACTTATTTCAACTGAGTAAACAGAAATATAATCACGTTGAAATTAAGCATTATAATAATAATCCACGAGACAAAATTATCAACCTAATATTTTTATTATAAAACTTTTATTTTGGTTAGGATATTTTCCTGAATTTCCTGAATATAACAATAATATACAAGCTCCATGAATAACCTCATAATTTTACTTAATGTTGGCATGGACTTTTAAGCAATAATGATTTATATTTTGCTTATAATTTGTCTTATTCAGATCATTGAATCTGACTATTAAAAGCCTAATATTATTTTATTTCACATTATTTTATGCAGTCTTATTTTTAATTGACTACTGATGATTCTATTTATATATAATAATCATAATAGCCTTTATTAACAATCTAAAATAAATAGTGTATGTAATAGAGTTTTAAATTATGATACCGGTAATGATTGTTTTGCCTTAGCATAGGCCTTCCCAAGTCTTTCCATAAGTCCCGATTGTAGGCTTTCCTCCTCCACATTGTACCTGCGGCCGCTCTTAAGTCTTCATCCCATCTCTTTGTTGGTCTTGCTCTCTTTCTCTTTCCCTCTCTAGGGTACAATTCGGCCACTTGTTTTGCCCATATGTTTGTTTTGTCTCTGATTAAATAGTCCACCCATTTCAATTTAAGCTTTTTGATGGTGTAAGATAATTCTATAGTTTTAGTTTTTTGGACGGATAACTTTTAAATAGATTTTGTCTCTTCTCTTGATATTGAACATACTTCTTTCCATGCCATTTATTATGCCGTAGTTTGACCATTCAAGTTTTCGAATAATGTGTTCCAAAATGCTGAAAATAATTTCGGAGATAGTGGATCTCCCTGCCTCACACCTTCCTTGATGGCAAATGTTTTTCCAAGTCTTTCAGTCTTTATTTTACCAGTCAGTTTTCGTAAATTTTAGTTATGAGACGAAACAAACTACCTATTCTATTTAAAAAAGCAAAATACAATCTTTGTCTTAATTTTGTACACGGCTATTCTTTTTAATTATATAAAAGTAAAATACTATGATTTGGATTTTCTTAAGATAATGCAAATATCTAAATAATAAAATAAAGCCTTAAGTGTCTTTTGTAATTATATTTAAAATTATGTATAAAATTTATAAACTGACCTACGCTTACTAACTAACTAACCATACGCTTTTAGTGCATTTTCATAAAACAAAAAACTTAGAAGGATACATTGCCTTTTTAGTCTTCTTATTGACAATCTCAATTTAAAGATGATATGCTTAATGAATCGTTCTATGAACTGATTGTAGATATGGCCTGGTTGTCTGTGCCGGACTCAACTGCAGATCCCGGAGGTTTTGGTGATTCACGTAGCTGAGTGATTCAAACCAAAACACTCTATGTGAAGGTTGGAGAAGTTTTCTGGGTCTGTTATGTCCCAAAAGAGCGTAGAGGATAATTTAATTAATTTTAACTATGTTATTAACTATAGAAAAAAATATATTTGCGAAAAATGAGACGGTAATGGGTCTTTTTTGAATATTTCAATATTTATAACTTTTAGTTTCGTTAAATTCGGGAATAAAGTAAATAAATAAAAAAAACATTGTTATACTATAAGCTAATTCGTTACTATATAATCCTCATATTTATATGTGCGAAACGTATTTTCAAAAGTTTTAAATATTCCTAAGCATAACATTATTATGGGAATAAATACAAACTCATGTAAGCTGTTGCTTTAATAAGTTACTTCCTTATGGGATAAAATTCTTACAATTCGAACCACTTGAAGTTATAATAAAAAACACTTCTTACATGGTGCCAAAAAATTATGATTTTATAAGTCACTCAATATTTACATCTCAACATATCCCTTACTACAAAGGTCATTTAGAACAACACAATTTATTTTTTTATAAATGTAGTTCAGTTACGTATACTTATAAGTATAAAAAAACTTCTTATTGACTTATTATTACTTATTGTATACCATCAGGTATTTAAATAATGAAAATTCAAATTACTAGGAAAATATTTTTCCAACATATTTATAAACTGCCGGAAAATTCTGGTTGTTATGGTTATTCCATAATATTTAATTAGCCCTGCAATAAAACACAGGATTCATTATAAAATATCCAATATAAATTCTAAACTATGCAAATAAGCTAACCATGTTGCTACTGCTACACCATACTTCAAACCAAATTTAGGTAAATTATAAATAACAACCAAAGGAGATAATTATCTGATTAATTTTAAAACTATCATCATTGAGCATACGTTATAAAATGATTTCATATAATTGTATTATGTATAATTCTGCAATGAATGACAGTTCTCAAATAATATTACCATTGCAATACGCTACCAATATCACAGTAATATAGTAAAATACTAAATTGTAACTATTAAAGACTATATATTTCACTTAAACTTTCTATAACATAAAGAGTTGTCACAGACTATATAATATATGAATACACATATTAGCTGTCAACAGATAATTAACAAACCTAATGTATGATTTGATAAAAGACAAAGAATAAAAATATGTTAACAAATATATTTAATTAATTACAAAAATCAAATGTATACGTAGCAGAGGGTAGTTTTATGTAGTAAAGTACAGATCAACGCTGTTTAAGTTATACGACTTTAATAATATTGGTTTTACTTCGAAGCGATAAAAGCAAAAATATTTGAACAATTCCAAATTTTTAGATTTGCAGGCAAAACAAACAAAAGCACTATTAAAAAACATTTAAGAAAAAAATAAAAAATATTAAGACAAATAAATAGATCTTTAAAAAATTTTTGGAAAAATAAATAAATTTAAATTTAAATTGAAAATGGACATAAACAACAATATAATTTTCTTCCAATGCGATTGTAAAGTCAACATAAAAACTCATTTCTGAAAAGGCATTTTTTACTTGAGGTTGATAATAAATCACTTGTAATTTTAATTTTCATCAGTCCTAAATCAACAAGAACAGAGTTAACGGAATAACGTGATCACGGATATAGAATCAGTTGAAAACTAATTATAATATACCTAAATTAAGCAGATGCCTGTCTTTTGATAAAATTCATTATTAATAAAAAATGTAAAACACGTTATTTTTATTATTTTTTTTTCTTTTATATATTTCTTAAATTTTTAAGTCATTGCATTTTTAATATTATATTTGACATTTAAAACAAACTGTTTAATTAAGTTAAATTTTGCACTTAATAAAATATAATATTGCTATATATTTTTTTTAATTATTAAAATATGGTAATCTTAACTCTATCCTTGGCCTTGGCCAAAGTTTTGTCTGGTAATACTTAGTCAAGAGACTCTGAAGTGACTTGGCTCAAACTTTTAAACAAGAGCTTTGGACGGTTTTCTTAACATTGTGTGGGACATTAAAATAAAAGGAACTGACAATTGTTTTATAATAGTTTAATTATATTTATATTTCTTTTAAAATTACTTTATATACTGACTACCACAATTATGAACTGTTTGTTGTACGCTGCTGTATATTTAAAGTTTTTAATTAGGATACAATAATAGGTATTGTAATTAATTTTATACTTCTCTTTTTTTTACTTAAATGTCCATTTAAATCCTTTTTAAACAGAGTAATTGATAACCATTCTAACCATATATCACACTTATAGATTTTCATTTAACATAATCTGAGTAAACTTGAGGAATTCTGAGCTACACAATCGACGTTATTTTGATCATCAACTTGCAGGTCTGGTTTTATTAAAAAATATATATTCCAATTTAAATGCTAAGTAATATGTATTAGAAATTCAGTTAGCTATATGCATTAATTATTATTAATACTAAACATTCAAAACAACAATATAATTAATATTAATACTAAACATTCACAAAGGCCATTCACAAAACCCATTTTTGAGACGGTTTGCACGGTTCCATATCAGGGTGCGCCGGAAGACCGTACCGCCGCAAACGCGAAGATCCTATATTTTAAATCTGTAAAATCTTCGAAAATATTTATTTAAATTACATGCTGTAAAGGGCTATATTGTTTTGATTTTTAGTTACTTTGTCGGGAAAGCTAAATATTTAGGTTATACTTTATATTAATTTAGATCCTGGCAGGCCTTGTTGTGGCTAAAAAATAAGGGAAAAAAATGCTTTACTTCAACAGTACTGGTAAATTTAAAATGATTTTAGTTTTATCATCCTTAATGCTGATAACGAATTCTTTTCTTTTCTTTTTTTCTCTTGTTCTTTTTCCAGGTTTCGCCGTAAACCTAATAAAATGTACACTTTTATTTATAATAAGACTGCTTCCTGGCCAGTTTCGAGGTCAACGCTGTCCAGGAACTAGAGCGTTGGCAAACCTGCCAATGGTAAACCCCCGAGGGTAAACAGTTTTTTCTTCTAATATAAAAACCCTTTGAAATAAACTTTAGAGTTAGTCTAGGTATCTTATTTTATCTATATTACCTCATAATAGAGGCCAACATGAAGGAGCAAAATTACCATTAGAAATGAGAACAAATGCTGCTTACGATTGGTGAAGTGATGTGATATCATGTCAGAAGCCATGAAGAATAAGATACTTAAGTCTCATAAGTCTTAAGGCCAATCATGTCCTTTTCAGGAGCTGGCTGGAAATAAAAAAATAATCACAATGTCCATTTTCGAAACAATCAATACATTCAATTAACATAATTGACTGAAAGAGCAAAACTAGTGAAGGCGATGAGAAGTTTTGTAATTTTAATTTGGGAATATATTTGGAAAATAAAAACTATTAAGAAAATTAGTTTTTAATTTCATTAACATAAATCGCAAAGGCCTCTACTAGGTACTAGGTACTAGATTTGAAACACGTGTTACTGCTCTGCTCATTTCCCAAGAGCAAAGTAATAAACTAGGAACACAATTATTAAAGAAATACAATTAAATGCAAAGCATAAAATAAAAGTAGTAACTAAAATACTTCAAAATCAACTTAGTAAAGCTAAATTAAAAGCTCAGATTAGTGTGACAGTTTGTTTATGGGCAAGTGTGTGCGTACAGCAGGAATCCATCCCTACATTGTGGACATTCTCCTGTCCGAACGAAGCGCTTTGTTTCGTGCTTTTTAGTTCGAACAGCGAAGGAATGGATCCGCTTGCCTGCGTCGGTCTTTTCGTCCGATTACAATGTAGGTGTCTTCCAGAGTAGAGTGAATAGGTACTAAGTTAATGCGTCTTACCACCTATAACTACATTTCCATCAGATGGAATGTAGTCAAGCATTAACTTAGTTTATATAAAAAAAGAAAGTTGAACATTAAGTATAGCATTAGTAACACATTTTATTAATTTGTGATTAAAAATGTATAATACTGTTCATAAATGACTCTAAATCTAATTTATATCCCCATATAGTTTATTATCTTGAGCAAAACCATAAGACGTCTTGGGCTATAAATAATGCTTTATCACGTAATAACTATGAAAGTGCCAGTGTCTGCGACAGTGACTCCGTCTAGTGAAAGCGTGGCGTCTGGCGTGTAATTAGATTGTCACTCAGATAACATTATGACAGATTCCAAAAGCGACACTCGATTAATAGTTGATTTTGAGATATGCATAAATTTGAATTATTAAACGTATTATTATATAAAAATTAAAGAAAGTAGTGTGATTAATACAAAGCCGTTATCAATTGTCACTATAAAGCTGTCATATTAAAAGGGTTGCCTTCATAATATATACAATAAAACTGCAAAATTTACTCCCGCCTGGGCGCAAATTGTTAAGAACCTTTTTTTTTAAAGAAATATGAATGCTTAATGAGAAAAATGTAAATTTCGGTATAAAGTGTACCTAATAAAAAATTAACAATAGACAATAAATGTCATAGAATATCTGATTGTCTAAAACAAGATCATGAACTGATTCCGGAATTAGTCAGTTTTTCTTTAATTAAAAATACATTTATGAAAATAATAAATCTAAATACAATAATTAGTTACACGAACATCTTAATTACTTTAATAAATGTCATATAGTCAAATGAAAGTTTTGTATTTTTTGTTATCTGTCTGTCTATTTTTATTATTTTTTTAAAGCAAAAACGTGTTGATCTTTATTATTATAATAATGTTGATTTTTCGTATTATTTTCTTTTTTAGAATTTATTTATTTTAAATATTTATTGCACACAAAAAAAAACCTACAAATGGCGGACTTAATGCTAAAGCATACTCTACCAGTCAACCGAGATAGTTAACCAAAATCTAATAATGAGGGGGCACAATATTAAACATTAAAAAACAATTAAAATAATGGAATGAATATCCATAAAACTACTTATTTATACGTACACAATACAAACTAATACATGTAACTATAATTTAGAGTAAATAAGACTCATATTCTGCTATAGAAATAAAGTTTACTAAACATCAATAAATACCAATATACAAATTACTAACTTAATATACATACATGATTATATACATACATACATACTTACATACACATATACGTACATATACACATACACATATATACACATCTACACTAACAAAGTGAAATTAAGTATAACAAAAATTATACCATCTCAAGAAGGTATTTGCGGACACGTTTCTTAAAAAGCTCTTTATTAGGGGCTTGTCGAAGTGAATCAGGAAGGCCGTTCTAGAGTTTTATAGCGTGTAGTGTGAAAGAGTTGGATAAAAAACCAGTGCGGTGTGAAGGTATTCATAAATTGAGGTAAAACGAAGAGCGTAGTTGCAAATAGTGCTTGTTACTTAATATATGAAATTTAGATTTCCAGTACTGAGGAGAGAAGATGGATCATTAAGGATTGAGAATAACTGACATAGAGTTCTCAGTTGTCTTCGTTTGCGGATAGGTAGCCATTTAAGCTTAGAACCGTATTGAGAAATGTGATCAAATTTACGAAGATTAAAGATAAAACAAATACAACTGTTTAAAACGCGATCTAATTTGTTTAAGAAGGCTTCGGAAATGTAAGAGTAACATACGTCAGCATAGTCAATAATTGGTAAGATGAGAGACTGCACTAACAGAGTTTTAGTCCTAATGGGTAAAAACAAAAGTGTCGATAAAGTGAACGTAACGAATACGTTACTTTACGAGCTATCTCAACTATATGGATGTTCCAGCTGAGTGTCGAATCTATGTGAAGTCCTAGATTTTTAACTGACGGCATAAACGGTATGTCTATGTTATTAAATTTATCCGGTGGCGCATCACCGTAATAGATTTACGTAAATGATAAAATCTTGATCAAAGAGAGTTTAAAAGAAACCATAAAAACGTGATTGACACCTCCAAGATGACACCGATACTAATAAATAAAAAAGAGAGTAGCATTTGTATAAAATTGTCCAAAATTAAAGACAAATTCCATAAAAGTGTTTTGGCGGTCCATGTGGTAAATGTAAATTGTAGCGTAACACATAAATTTTGCAAATATAGATTTAAATGTGTTGCTGCCCTTAAAAAATGGAGGTATGGAGAAGGAAGTGGCGGTATGTGGTTTTCCGGCTGTATACTTTATCGACGAAACATTGTTATAATAGCTACTTAAAGCCGATCTTCGGTAGGAGGGTAGCAATAATAGCAAAACAATAGAGCAATCAAATACAGTAAGACCTACCAAAAAAAATATAAACTTAAATGAAAATAATGATAATAAATATTAATTTAGTTCTTATTTTTAGAACCACCCTCTTAAAAATTTTCTTTAGCTTTTAAATTTCTTTCTAAGTTATTTTAAATGAAAATTGCAGCAGACATTTGATTCTGTCTTAAGGGAAAGAGTCCCCAATCTTCTCTAAATTGAAATAATAATATACTCGATAAATTAGATGCCACTTAATACAATCTTTTTTTTTATTACTGTAACTTGATGCTATCCTTATTTTAAATGTAAAAAGAACTATATCTTGCCTTGAATACTACAGTATTCTTAGTATATATATTATAAGAATCAAGTAATATTTCTTAAAATAGTCTAAAATTGTAATGTAAATGGTTTTCACATCGTCAGTTCACGATGCTCTGATTCTTCTAATAAAATGTTCAACTAGTTGTTCTATTTAATGCCGTTTTCAATAAAATTTGTTGAAAGCAAAGTGTTATATATATGTTATCACCCGCTCGGATTAGAAAGTGTCCATAAATCGCAGCTTCCTCAAATTGATCCCTACAGTTGTAATTTCACGTCTCAAAAGTTCTTTTCTTATTTTATAATGTAAATTTTCTTTTAGCACCGCACTTGTCTAAATCTCTCTATTGTCCAGATAAAAGGAGATTTAATATAAGAGTGAATCTGTGTTGAACTTCTTTCTATATTTCACACAAGATTAGATGAATATATTTGAAACTTTTGTATCAAACAAACAAATGTATCAAAAGATTAAAAAAAAGGTATTTAAATAATAAAACAACAATTAACAAAGTTCGTATCACATATTATACATTATATTTTAAATTACGATTACCTCTAAAAATACAAGTTTGTATATATTCCGTAAAAAAAAACTCTTTAAATATAAAGAAAATCTGTCATGTTACAATATATAATATTATTTATTTTGATCTCCCGTATTTATACCAATATTATGACTATGTATGTAATTTATGATTACAGACTATAAAAATCTTTTTTATGGCAGTATAAGTTTTGAATAATGTCTTCGCGCCGAATAGATTTAATTTAATTGGAAATGTTAACTTGAAAGTTCTTTTTTAATATATCAGATTATTAGTAAGAATTTAGTTTTTTTTTCCAAAAGGTTGAAATGAGAATTAAATGATTATACAACAGTAAACATATTCAATATTCAAATGGATTATTGTGTAATAATAGTAAAATATTCATCTTCGTTCTGCAGACGTCTGTGGACAAATGACAAAGCGTCCATTGCGGTATTAGAGCGCTGAAGATAGATTTACGATTGCTTTAAGCTTTTAACTCGAACAATAGTCTAACACGCAATTTATATTTAACGAAATACTTTTCTGAGAACATAAGAAATAAGTCAAGTAATATAAGATGAAAAAAAAAATATTCTTAGGACAATAAGAACAATGTGATGTTTAGCCAATTTATTGAAATATTG
Organism: Napeogenes sylphis; assembly: GCA_959347405.1. Lineage (NCBI taxonomy): Eukaryota > Metazoa > Arthropoda > Insecta > Lepidoptera > Nymphalidae > Napeogenes > Napeogenes sylphis. Next base: position 46,603,056 of record OY365776.1, on the reverse strand, counting down.
TTTTTTTTTTAATTGGAAAAGAATATTTTTAAACATATGTAATGGTCACAATAAAAAAGATATTCCTTTGTGGCCAGGGTTTCATAATACTGAAAAAAATCCCAACGCAGTCCTTGCATTCATACCTTTTGTAAAATATATAATATAATCTATACTCATATTTTTACAGAAAATCTTATTAAATAAAAAAAAATGTGATGTCCTGAAATGAAAATGATACGCAAAGTGTTTAATAATGTATCAATCAGGATTAACACTGTTACAGAAACTGGATGATGAATTCCCTAATTAAACCACACAATTAGCCCTGGGGCACATAAATTACCTCTATCAAGATGCGCTAAGCACGCTTAAAACTTTAGGGCTTCAAAATCGATTAAACGGGGAATACAAGCCTTTCCCGGAACTCTACTCACTACACCGCAGGTTAGAGAATATATTAACTTATATTATATTAAACTAAAGAGGTTATTATCCAGAAACACTACATTCTTTTAGATAAAAAACTAAAATCATTAACACGTATAAAACAAAGGAAATGTTAATGTACCAAAAGCACATAAAAAATTATATTATTTTGCTTGAAATCACTTATTTCTGAAATGACCGTTTAGTAAACTTATGTTGACAATAGTGTGCAGATACTTTTACATTATTACATTATTATTATATCTTTACATTACAATAAAAATATATTAAAAATTAATATACTACGTATACTTTTCTGTTTATGTTTTATTATACTCTTGGAGTCGTATAACGCGCAAAGAAATACGTATTTTGTATCAATAATTATTTGCCTAACGCTGACAAGCTTACGTATTCAGCAAGTTCACTCAGGCTAACGACAGCAAGAGACGAACGGTCTTACTTAACGAACACCACTTTGCACTTTTATTTAAATGTGAACATTGCATATTATGAACTGAAAATAAAATAAGTTTCTTTTTTTTTTGTAATAGAATTCTTTTGAGTATACGTTAAATAAAGACATTATACATTCGGCAGTCCTTATTTTACTATAATTACTTTAAAAATAAAGCATTACTTTACTAGAATTAAGAGCTTAAATAACATAAACATATTTGTTCTTTTATTCTTGTCACTTATTTGTAAATAGTAGATAAGAATGTTTTTTTTCAGCTATAAATTAGGATTACATAATTCTATCTATCTATAACAAGAGTAGCTCTAATCGTGTCTGATTGAGAAATTTCCGTTATTGTATTATATTGTAGAGTTATTTATTTTTAATCCTCGACCCACAAAGAGGGATGTTATAAGTTTGACCTGTGTGTTTGATCTACGTGTTTGTTTATGGTTTCGTAGAAATCAAACGAGTGGACGGTTTTGGTTGCATTTTTTTTAATCGAAAGCTTGGTTCGTCGAGATGGTTCCTAAGTATGTTTGGTCGAAAAAAAAGCATTATTGCAACAAAATAAACAAATTAACATAATTATTGTATAACATTAACCGTTGTCTTGTTGCAAGACACGAAAGACAACGAGTACTCAATTTTGACTAGGCTTCAAAATTCTGGTTGGATTTTAGTTACATTTTGCAGTTACATTTCTTTTTTTAACTCCCGACTAAAAAGAGGGATGTTATAATGTTTGAAAATATCTTTAAACATGTATAGCCATGTTAAACTTATTTAAATTTATATAAATATAGAATGAAAAATAAACCGATACGGGCAGGGATTCGAACCCGCGACTACTGGGAAACCGTCCCGTCGCTCTTCATTCAATTCTTATTCATTCTATATTTATATAAATTTAGGGATGTTATAAGTTTGACGTTTGAGTTACTTAAGTAACATGATTCAAGACTTTTTCATATAGGTATATACGAATATAAATAAATATAAACATTTAGTGTTCAAATGATTTACAATCCCTAATAACACTATGATGAAGGGATTTATATTATTATCTTATCCTCGAATATACTCTTGCGTTATGCTCGTGAACGGGTGCTGCTTGCGGTGACTGATTGTGTGGCAGGCCGAAGAATGTATTTTTTTATGTTATTATTATTTCATTTTCGTTTCCTGAAATCATTAGGCTTCATTTCCGGTTGATTTCCGAAAAATAATATTATTATGTACTTATTAAAGTCGTTGCGTCGGGGGAAGGCTGTACGTACGTTGACTTTGGTGTCTACTTTACGTAATTACGAGGGCTTAGACTATGAGATTGGAAATCGTAACTTCACTATTAGCCTTGGTAACTTACTTGCATTTTAATTTTTTCCTTTATTAAACGGTCCCCCGACGCAAAGATTTCAATAAGAACATAATAATATTATTTACATTCTTTTTAGAGGTCCTTTTGTACCAAGAGTTTTATAAAATTTTAATTAATTTTTTTCTGCTTTTTAAAATTATGTTACTGATTTCTTTATTGTACTAGATGAATTTACGGACACAGAAATTTACAGTTGTATAAGTATTTCTATTAATCTACCCTAATAATATAAAGAGGAAAGATTTGTTTGTTTGTTTGAATTGAATGCGCTCCAAAACAACAAGACCGATTTAAAAAAAATATTTATCATTTAGAATTATACATTATCCTTGACGAACATACGCAATATTTAATTCGAAAAAAATTTAAGAATCCGTGTGAAACTTCGACAATGTAATAAATTATAAATGTTTTAAGTAACATGATTCAAGACTTTTTCATATAGGTATATACGAATATTAATAAATATAAACATTTAGAGTTAAAATGATTTACAATCCCTAATAACACTATGATGAAGGGATTTATATTATCACTAGCTGTTGCCCGTGACTCTTTATGAATACGATTATAAGCCATATTAATATATTTTTACTTTCTACGTGGACGCAGTCACGGACAACAGCTATCATTAATAAAGTACTTTAACTGAGTAAGTGTAAAAACTTTTTGGTATACATAACAAGGCTTTTTTTCCTATATAGCACGGGCGAAGCCGCTGGGAACTGCTAGTATTTCATAAGAACGTTTCCCCCGCACCAATAAAACGTCAATATCTTGAAGACGACTGTTTTTATTTCGACCAAACATAGCTTTCGATTAAAAAAAACCGCATTCAAACCCGTCCACGCGTTTGGCCGGCTACAGTGCCACAGACAGATACGCAGATACACAGAAACACAGATCGACAGGTCAAACTTATAACATCCTTCTTTATAGTCGGGGGAGAAAATGCAAGTAAGTTATCAAAGCAAATAAAGAAATTACGATATCCAATCGTATAGTCTTATTCCTGAATGATTAACTTCGTAAAATAGACATTATCGTCAACGTACGTACAACGGTCCCCCGACGCAACGACTTCAATAAGTACATAATAATAATATTTTTATTCTTTTAAGAGGTTTTTTTGTATCAGGGGTTTTTTAAAATTTTTAATTGATTTTTTTATTAAAAATGTAATTTGTAATGACTAATATAATCCACTTTATCCAGAATGATTACAAGTATTTAAAAATCTGTATCCAATAAAGCATATTTCTAAAGTCTGTTCGTTCATCTTAATAAATAGATAGAAAAGAAAAACCAAAACCAGAAAAAGGAAAAAAAAATATTAAAAATATACAGAAAATATTTAGGAATGGAATTTCATACAGAATAGAGAAGCCACTTTTTTTGTATACATAAGCTAAAACGTGAGATGAAATTATTTATGTTACAAATCAGTAAAAAAGCAACGGATCCATAAAAAGCGTGACTATATTTCAGTTATAACAGTTTTTGTTCATAAATTGGATCTTTCTTTCTATCTTTTGATCCAATTTTCAGGCACATGAGAGCACTCTGCGCCATCAATGTATAGATTACCAATGGCGGGAATTAAACCTTTCTCTCGTTTTCAATATAGTGGTGGTACTCTCATTATATATATATATATATATATATTCATTCATTATGTATATATATTTATCATGTATATATCTATACATAATGAGAGTTCAAAATAAAATAGAATGAAAAATAATTTATTTTTAATTCTACATTTATATAAATTTAAATAAGCTTAACATGGCTAAACATGTTTATAGATATTTTTCAAACGTGGTTAAGCAATTAAAATTCTTCACTACAGTCACACAGATCACTGCTTCTTTAATTCAGTATTATTCAAATGCAACTCAATATAAAACAACTACAAAAAAGGTCTTTAAATCGAAATCAAGTGTTTACAAGAGAAATTATTACGTTGAATAACCTCGTCGCGATAAGTTTCATGGATGGATGAACATTTTATTCAATTACATTTATTATTTGAAGAGTCTCATAAATAGATTGGTGAGATACATATTACATTACATAAGATACAAACAAAAGCCCACGCTATACAAGTTAAACCCAGGTATTACAAGAACAATGCATGTTATATATCATTACATAAAGTCTGGTAAAACAATAAGAGTTTATAATTCAAACACTGTTTCAATGATGATTTGAATAATGTAAGAAAACATCATTGAACAAAATACATATTTTCTATGAATTAGAAATCGACCCATAAAACAATTTGAAATTCAAAATTAAATGTAATTCGTATTAATTTAATTTGTTGATGAAATCATTGTTATACCAATTAGTATTTATTATATTGATTTGAGTTGTTGTTAAGTTGGACTCAATGTTAGCTTTACATAAATAACAAATTGTCATCGAATCAATAACTATCTATATAATGTATATATTTATAATAGAAATTGCTAATAAAAGGTATTATTATTAATTCTCCGTAAGTTTTTAAATTTTTTTTTTTTTTTAATCTAAAATTTACTTTTAACTACGGATTAATTTAACTATAAATGAACCTAGTTTTTGTTTGTGTAAAAATACGTTACTATGAAACTATTGCTAACTCTATTAGATGATGATAATATCAACCTAACCTATATATATCTAATTATAACTTCATTAAATTCGTGCTATATAGATAACAATTACCTAAATTAAATCAATTAAAAGCAAAATGTTAAATCGGTATAAGAATAAAAGAAAGCTTATGAAAAAATATTTTAATAACTTAAAAGTTTACAACTTATAGTAAAAATTATAATGATATCGAAGAAATGAAAAGAAATACAAATTTTAGTAACCATACAAACAAGTAAAATATCACTTACTTTTATCTTATTACCACCACAATTATTATCACCACAATTAATGTACATATTATCACAACATCAAATTTCATAGGTTTTAAATAAATATAAATGAAATATACACACAGAGTTATCCTCCTAATTATTTTATTGTATTTACAGATAATTGTATATTATTTCGTAAATAGTTCAAATATCAAATCAAGGTTATCTGTATTTTCTAGTAAACTCTGAACGGATATATTCTAGAACTCGTTGGAACTAACTGAATACGTGGTTGTTGATTCTTTTCAATGTGCTAGGTTTATTATTTCACCTCCTGTTTCTAATAACACTGAAACACGGAAGCTGCTATTTGATGAAGAAATACAAAACCATTTCTATTTCACTACAAGTTGCATTTAGTATCATCGAATAATTAAAAATTATTTAATTCCATTTGTTGTGTAACAATATTAATTTACATACATAATTTAAATAAATAATTTCGAGAATATTTGAACTTGATTTAAATATTGTTACCACAAACCTCGACACTGAACCAAAAGGCAATTTTACTGTTATTACGTCAACTATTGTTATAGTTTGATAATAAATAGATACATAATGTTATAAAAGATAATATAATATTATAAACGTTGATATCATTTGTTTTTTTTTATTTAATATTACTAAAAATATTTTTTTTCATGACTTCTTTAGTCCCAAAACTATAGTAAATTACATACATTTTTTTTTTATATAGCCATAAAATAAATTAAAAAATGTAAAGAAGATATTATAGTATATTGGATGCATTTTTTGTCATAGTTATATATGTTTTATAAACGTTATACTTATACGTATAACGTATATAATTTTTTATTACGGAATATCACTGTAATTTGACTACTGTAGTAATTACATATCTCAAGCTAACAAGCTGACATATTCAGATAATTCATTCAGAAGGCTAATGAGAGCAAAAGTGACGAACGAAAAGCAGATTGTACAGTTATTTAAATTCATCATAATTACATGATATATATTTAAATTATGTTTAACATTTTCCCCACAGAGTAATTAAAAACTACGCATACAAACAGGTTGCCTTTTGGATCTTTTTTTTATGTATCTTAATCTAAGCGAAATGTGTAATTTGATTTCATGAGCTTAAACTTTATATTTCTTACATATTTATCAAGCATATTTGAAAAATATGATAAATAACTGTTACATATATATATATACAAACTTTTATAACGGCATTTTTTTTAACTAAGGAGGAAGTCTGATAGTTTATAATGAGTAGTTGTGGTTGTAAAAATATATATATTATAATGATAAAATAATTATGAAATTATATAATATATATTTTTTTGATAAAGTTTTATTACACAATTGGTAGAGAATTTTATTCTTTTATGTCGTTATGTGTGTATTGAGAAAGCTGCCCAAAGCTGTTATGTAAAAGTTAGAGAGAGCCAAGTCACTTCGGAGTACGCAAAGTGTCAGCGAACAAAACTCCGGCTAAGGTTAAAGTTGAGATTACCATACTATGACAATTTGTTATAAATAAATCAATATCATATTATAGTGTTTGTATATTTATATATGAGTTTTTTCGAAAAAGTCAGAATTCGATACATTAAGGATATATCAATATTTTGAGAACTCAAAAAACATTTCCTCAATAATACATTCTACATTATTCCTTTTTTTTTTTTATTAAGTTCTGATTACGTTTATCCTAGCCTGCAGCTTCATTCTTCTTGACTATTACTTTAAAATTGTATATGATTTAATATATAGTACTTTATAAGAAATGACGAAAAACAATATTTTACATATTCGTACATTGTTGTGCTATATAACTTGCATAGGTTATTTAAATAAACTCCAGTCTTAATAAAAAATCTGAACCAAAATGTTAAAACTAATACAACATTCAAAAATTAATAACCAAACCTACCATACAAGGAAGTGTCTCTAAGCTTTTTAACTTTTCACTTTCGTTTTTAAAGTAACCTTTATTTATTACTAGGAATATATTTATATTTGACAAATAAAATGATACTATATTCAATGGAAAGAAAAAAACATGATGTTATTTTGGTCTTATATAATTCTTCAGTAATATATAAATATGTATTATATATTAGTATTTATTTACTTCATAAAATTCATAAGATTACCAAGTGGACTATTATAAGCTCGGCAAATGCCTATTGTTGAATAATTTTACTAATTCAGAAACCTTCGTTGGCGTACCAACAATGGCTCACTAAAGTTTCGTCGCAATCGAATAAACGCTTTAGAAATGCAAAACAAACAAAAAAACTATTTGCTATTTTATTTTAAGAATTGAAGTTATGTAATGCTGTTTTTCGTTTAATAAAACAAATAAAAAAGCATGTTTATCAATAGTAGATGTCAATCAACATCCACTTAGATCTTTTTAGGTTATACGATGATTTTATATTATGTGATTTCAAACAATATTTAGTTTCGAACATATAACTAGATATGACCATAATACCAAACCGGTTACGCTTGTTAACGACCGCTTCCAAAACAAACTAAAAATTAAATGTACATGAAACGCAACGTTCGAAATATAAAAGAAAAATCAAACTAGAGCTGATACAACCTCATTTTTCGAACTATACAGAGCGTATATTTATGGGTCTTTTTTTATTGCTAGATATACCTTTTCGATATTGTTTGCGAATGATTTTAACCAAAAATATAAGAATTTCTTTCGTATTTCTGTGTGTTTTAACACTCATCTCGTTTACATATTTGTTTAATATCCGCTGAAACTCAAGAATAAATATTTGACATGATGTCGGCATATTACTCTAAAAATTGTACTTAAAAGACAAATTATATTTTATAATTATTTTTTAATAAAAATCTATAAGTAGTTTATTTTAAAATGTAGTTTTATGTATATTATTAAAAACTACTGGTCTTTTAATAACTAGGTGAAATATGAGAAATGTGTACGTTATCGATAAATAAAACGTAATCGATACAATCAGAGTGGAAAATATTATGGTATTATTTTCGACACTTCTGAGAATAAACAACAAAGAGTATATCAGAGTGTTGAAACTCTTTACAGTCGTTTACGGTTCTTGTATATTATTGGATACTAAATAGTTTCAATACTTATGTAATATATACAATAATGTAGAAAGCAGCGAAAAATATACACAATTAGACAAAGTTGGGTTTGTTTTTTTTTTTTTTAACATTTACATCTACTACTTTGGGATGATGTTGTGTTTTATTAAGTATACTAACTGGTTCACATAGTGTTTTCTAAGGTTTTCACGAGTACTACACATTGAAATAAAACTATTTTACGGATTTAACTAACGTATATTGAATTAAATTTTAAATTTACATTTTAAATCTAACCCTAGGGTTAATTCAATATACGCGAGTTAAATCCGTAAAAATAGTCTTATTTCAAGTATACTAACATTGTAATCATTGTGTTCACAAATTATTTTTATAAATATATATTTGAACATATTATAAAAGAAAAACAAAGGTGCAATGGATTTTCCAACTACTTCACGCCGATCGTCTGTGAGGTAAGATATACAACATTTCATTTACCAATGTTATTTGACCATTTTTTCTTAAAATTGTGTTTGTATATTTATCAAAACTGAAAGGAAACTAGATGTAATTTCTATCACATTCCTATGTCATTAATAAAAATAATAAAAACAGTTAAACTTTATTTCATTTATATTCCATTTGCAGATATAAACTATCAAATTATTATATAATCTGTTTGGTTTCAATTAAGAGAAGTCCAATTCCAAAGGTAATTAGCATTTTAATTGTTATTGTCCCTAATTTAATTGGTTTATTAAGCCACTAGGAACTCTAGCATATAATTGTTAATAAAATGTTTTTTACTACTAAAAATTAATGTGATAATAGAAGCAACAGTATTTACCAAAATTCCATTTAATTTTGTAAAGATTAAAGATTTGTAAAGCTCAGAGAGACATTAAGTCCCAGAGAAAGTCTTTGTTAAGTATTTTGCTTGTCATTAACTAGCAAAAAAACAAATACATATTTTATAATTTTAAGTTTTTATTGAGTAATTTAAATAAAAACTAATTATGTATGAAGATAAATAGAAATTATCATGATTATAGTTAAATACTGCATCTCCTTAACTAACAGACAACGTACGAATTTTGCGTTTTATCAATAATTAACTATTTGTTTATTTTATTATTATTATCATATTTTTTACGTATTATATATAATTATTATTTACCTTACCTTATTTAATAAGCTTAAGTATTCTATTTTACTCTGGAAAACAAGAGTCAAAGACGACTATGACTAACAAACACTTTATCTCGCAATTAATAAATTTAAACATGGTAATGTAACATTATTTTATTAGTATATAAACGTAAAGTAAAAGTAAAAAAACTGTGCCCTTATATTTATTTCTTTTATTTTAAAAACTAATATAAATTGAAACTAATAAGTATTTTCTATATAATCTAGCTTTTCAAAGACTGAACTGACTAATAATAATCTTATAGTAGTCGGAGTATAAAAGAAAGCAATAAGTTTTTGAACGAAATACAACGGCTGTTAATTATAAATTCCTGTTTGATTATAAGTTATAGTTTTTTATTTCGAATAAATATGAAGTGATTCCAAGGGCAACTGTGCAAGTATAATCAGTTATGTCTTCTCCGCCCTTGTTCATGAAAGAGAAGTGGCAAGAAACCACGCGTGGTCTTAAATGTATTTTTATAAAGTATTGACTGGTGAGGCAGTCATTGTTATAAACTAATTTTCATATAAGTAAAGCTTGGTAACAAAAAGAGAATAGAATAACTAACAACACAGATGCTATTGCTATGTCGGTCTCACATTCACAAAGGCTTAAAACGGATTCTAACTTTTATCACTGTTTTCATACAGTCATCATACTTATTATATTGGTAGCTCTCTTAAATATTGGTTAAGTACTTCGCTTTGTTATTTGATGATATGAAGTTTTGGATAATAAAGAGAATTTACCGTCAGTACGTATGAGCAGCAGTTGCCTCCTTAGTGGAATGAATGTAGGCAATTTTAGAAAGCGATTATCACCTAAGAACTCCGACGTAATTTTAACTTCACAATAATATTATGATAGAACTAAGTTTTAGATTGGAAAACTATTTTCGACGAAAGTTTCATAGCTGAAAATTTGCATTTATAATTTCATAATTTTGGAATATATTATTAATATATTTTGACAATATTTAGTAGGGCCATTCAATGCATTATCATCTGTCATCTAATATTTAAGAACTTCAGTTCTTATCTAAATTTGGAAATATAAATATAATTAATAATTAAGGATATTACTAGCTAAATAGTATTAATAGCATTAAACGAAACCATTAAACGTGTTTGACATTTATGACAACCATCAAAATAAAAAAAAAATAGTGGCTTCATCTAATACATGTAGCTCTAGGTAAGGTTATGGAAATATTCCTGATCTATTGGAAACATAGCTCTGATATGAATATATTTCTTTGGGCATAGAAGAACATAAAAACTATGAAGGGTAGTTCGACGTAGTTATAATTTATGATGAAATGCTCTGATTGATTGAAGTGATTTAAAGAAGAAATTTATATACAGACGTCCATGCAAATTTGCAGTTTTCCTCTAATGTACCTATAAAATTTTTAAATCGTATTAATATGTTCAATATAAGGTTGGTAAATTATGGTAATTAAATTTATAATTTTAAATCATATTTAAGACTGCCTCTTTATAACATATCAGTATAGATTTTATAAGTCTTACATTTGGGTTCTTAGTATAAACTTCTTTGCAAAATTTTACATTAATGATGCGTCATAACTAGTAACATGATTGATAGTCATATAGATCAGTTAGTAATATTATTTGAAAATGGGGCAGAGAAAGGTAGAAGATTAATAGGGGTACTTCTAACGGAACGGTAAAACTGTGCTCATATTGTAAGGGCTAATCCTCGACGTGAATTCGTCATTTCATACTGGAACCACTATCTACGACCCTCACATTCATCACTTTTCTGTTTTCGTGTCTATAGCAAACTATTCAAAGTAATGTATTTAAATATTTTTAATAGATGTATTAAATTTATAATTTATTACTTTATAATGTTATCTACTCGTGCCTTCCCTTAAGCTAATTATTTAGGGTTGGCTCATTTCCATTTATCTACGCTTGTTTAACATACTTTATTTCGTTTTAACAAACTCCAATTAGGTCTTTGATCACTCTATTCTCTTATAACCTTTAAGACATTTAAGACTTTCAAGTATGAACGTGGATGTGGCTGCTCTTAAACAACACTATGAAAAACTACTATTTTTTATTTTTTCTATTACTGGTACTATTTTAAAACTATTGCTAAATTAGACCTTTTTAACTAAATTCATTATCAACAGGAAGATATAAGAGTGTTTAAAGCAGGCTATCTAAGACGTAAGAACTGTTGATCTTACAGAAAACCTTTCTGACATGTTTTCTATACTAATCGTACATATCATGGATCAATATCTATTTAATAGGCACACCTTTATTTTTAGGATCCACTAAAAAACCTCAGTGACCAAACTAGAAAAAATGGAAGACAAAATGATAAAACAAAACCAACTAAAATAGTTAGCTGTCATTATTTATAGTATTTTTATTTAAAGCTTATTATGTTAATATAAGCTGTTAATATAAGCTGTTTACATGTCTTATGCTAGTTAGGGTACAAATTACTATTTTATATTAAGAGACTTCCTATATATATTAGATTTATTATAAACTATATCACTTCAATCGCTAACACATGTCTATACACAGGGTTATATGTAATTAATTGGCCACCTCTTGCAGGCAGCCTCTCTACATCAATCCCGATAACATTTGTAGCCCAAGGCTGGCACTGACCTTGCTTTTAAAATAACTTGTTTGTTTGAAATGATTACTTTTTTTATTTATTTAAAATTTAGAAACAAACATAAATTATTTTATTTTTAAATTGTTGTTTAGAATAATAGCATTTTAAACATTTTCAAATCCGCCTTAAAAATATGGCGATCAAACGGATAACATAACATCTTTTTTTTGTCACCATATTTTAGGATTTAATAATATATATTTTTACTACATTGATTAAAACAGTCAAAAATGTTGACATAATTGTCAGATTCATGGTAATTTCCCTATCTGAAATGGAATGTAATAAAAGAAGGTTTTGTTTAAAATGGTGATCAACGCCTAAATTAACATTAAAGCGATTTTCTTTTAAACAAATTCAGCTCCGTTGAAGACATTTGAAGTTGAATAAATTCTTAGGATGACCTTGAGGAAAATGATCTCTGATCTTCATTTATTTTAAAGCTTCACTACAGATTTTAACATATCCTCTATGTATTATAAAAAATTCTAATACCACTTTAAGGTGAATCCATTTTTTTATTGATGTGAACTATAAATGTTGACCGAGTCTATACTGTATGTTATTATATATTAATTATTAACATACTTGTACACGCCTAAATTTTTTTATCATAATATGCGTTAATTTATGCCGTTCATTCTAATAAAATCAATAATTTTTACATTTTTAAATGAAACTTATTTCTTTAAATCATAGAAACATACAGTGGCAACAAATATATATTTTTTTTAAGTACTTCGCACTTATAAAGGTATAAAAGGTCCAAAGGCTTTGCTTCGATAAAGTGATCTAAGCTATTCCAAATTCAAGGAAATCGAGTTAACGTCCCTTTTGATTAACTTTTAAGTTCAGTCCAAATTGTTGCATAAAGTTCCTGGTTAAATAGAGTTTGTATAATTTTATTCCTAGTCACGAGGGTCATGCGCTTTATTTGACTCGTGTAATGCATTAAAATGGCCTAACGAACTCCACTTTATTACCTACATAGTAGAAGAACTGTCGTAAATGGAAATAGTTTGGTACATGTTCCACTCTTAACTATACATCTTGTTACCGTAACGCATTCAGAATGTGTACTACTTGAATAAATTTGATGTAATTAAATATCAAGTATTATTTTTTCCAAAAAATAGTTGTATTTTGGTATAGTATAGATATAGTATAGTCGGTTGTCTACCTTTTTGAGATCGTTTAAAAAGCTATCGAGTATTACATGCAACGATGTAGTACGGCCTTGACTTTTTTACCTACAAATTTAAGCGGAACTGCTTCCGTAACCGTATTAACGCTCTGACCACCTATTTATTATAAGACCCGGATCGTAAGAGGTATACTTGGTATTCCGTCTACCCAGACACAGAGTAAACAACCGAAAAATATTTTTATATAACTCTGTGAAGCTTGAGAAAAAATCCACTTGTGACGTGCAGCCTCCGACCTATTGTATTTCATTTTTACAAGAGTATTCATTTGTACAACAGCGCAGCAGAAATTAATTGGGCCGAAATTGAGCTTGAAAATGTTTCATGGTTGAATACCTAATTATTGGCAAATATGGGTGTTGATTTATTTATAACTGGGTCATTTATGCTTTGATTCTTGCATCATTGGCTTGTTGTCGGAATGATAAACTCTCTCATTAACTCTTATAGCAGATTTAATTAAAATTTAATGATGAATCTATCCATCACTGTTTTGCATAGTGTATCATGGTATTATGTAGAGTAAATAGAGTTTTACCCTGAAACGATTAACAAATTACATTTTATCATTGCATTTGGAAATCATATCATTTGATTTATATTACAATCTTAATAGCAAACATATCAAATGTATAGTTACATGAAGAGTATCCATATTAGATATTTTTCCTGTTCGTGACAAATATTATCCGCAATGGAAAATTGCCAGACAATAGGTCACACTCAATAGGAATGATTGTAATAAGCGAAATGGAATATCACTGATGTTTAAGCCCGGGGGAAAGACGAGCTGATTGAGTTTTATATTATCTTTTTTTTGTTAAAAGACTATTCTTATCGATTTAAGGGCTGTTATTAATCAGAACTAAATAATAAGCAACGACAACACTCAATAGAAAAATTATAAGGGTGCTTTCTGTCTTTTTATTACTATTGTACATTTTGTGTCTTTTTTACTACTATTTACCACAAAGATTTTTAGACTCGTTTCAGGACGTGATCCGATTAAGCGGCATTTTATGATCATTCTTATCAGTTCCGTAGAGACCGTTTCTTTAATAGTACTGAATTTAAGAAAAAAGAAGTTCGACTTTAGGAAAGTATATTTTATTTCGAACTCGACTTAAAATATATTTTTAGAAGTAGTTTGAAAACAGGACTTAGTCTTTTTATAATAAAGATATTTAGTAAAAATAAACTTTTTATTTATATTTAGAATGGCAAAATATGTACCAGTAATAATGAAATAGTAAGACATCTGAGATATTGAATTGTGAAAGTGGAGATGCTCTAAAATTACTACCAATAAGAACATATGAAAATATAACGGACAAGTACAAAGGACTATAATATAAGTAAAGATGGTGACCAAAAATCTATTTGAACAAAAACTTAAAAAAAAAAATTTTGAGTGTCAAGTTTCAAACTAATAAGGTTAGTTACAAAAGCGCCAGTGTTTTGGTAAAAGTACATCGGAATGTTAGTTTTCTTTCTTTTTAAATACTATGCATGAAAATTAACTATAATATATCGTTAAGTATAATATCCCATTATACTTATACGATGAAAGCCACACTAATACTTACTCATACATATTGAAAGATTTATTAGTAGTATATTATGTGTTAAAAAAGATTAATTTCATAAAAAGATGTTTAAATCTACCTATTTGTCTTCAGATTTCCTAAGGATAATGATTTCAAGACAAAATGAATGAATGCTTTTGAAAATTTAGGCATAAAAAAAACTTCAAAGACTTGTAGTGGCCACCGTGATACTGGGTCATAAATTATATCATAATACCGATGAATATACAACTTTTAAAAGATTACTATAAAATTCTGTACCTTTACCTGATATCAAGCAAATAACTATCACAAGATGTTACCAATAAATTTACCGAGACTCGCTAATCTCTGCATATTTAATTGTATCTGAATATTTCTAAAGTACAGAAACGCATCATAATGTTATAATAACAATGAAAATAAAAATTATATTAAAATCACAATATTCGAATATGATTTTTTTTTCAAACATTTCTATAGATGCTCATTATTATAGATATTTTTACCTTAACTAGAATAATATAAATAATACATAAGAAAAAATAAAATAGCTATCAAAAATACTGTATTTATTTATTAATAACTTTCGTTTTAAGATAGAATAACTAATATTTGAATTTTCGTGTTGACTCAATGTAGTGTCAATGTAGACTCAAAATGTTTTACACAAATGTTTTAACTCATTCTAAATAAAATAGTAAAAAACTCAAACATTTAGAGGATGTCCTAAAAAATGTCAAAATATTTAAATTAAAAACGCGTCATGAATATTTCTTTGCGCATGTGTGATAAGACAAAGACAAACAGTGTTACATCTTGCATCTTTTTTTAACTGTCTTTCACTGAAGCTCATACAAATACCTATGGCTCACGGCTCACCTATTCTATGTATATTAATTCTATGACTGTATTGCAACCAATGGACATCACTTCGAATAAGTTTTTTTTATATTTTTAATTGTTTTATATTTGTGTATTAAACTCAAACACTGTAAAAGTAATAAATGTTATTTGCAATAAAAAAAAAATCTTTGTTACAATATTTATAGCAAGACTAGGTATAATAAAATATTTCGTTTTAAAAACACACATACATTTGTTTAATTTATATAAATTACCTAATATATTTTTATACTATGGAACAAAAATATTTGGGATTCTCTAATCGATCACAAATAAAAATAATTGTTTTGTTATAGTATATAGTATACTTAGACTTTTTATTAAGATTAAATAAAATATTTTTACATTAATAAAAATTTTGTTAAATGGTACGATAAGAGCTATATTAGATATTCTCGTACATATTTTATGTGTGCATATTATGTACATCGAGGAAACTGCCCAAGGCATTTAATTAATAATAATTTAGTTTGGTTGAGCTAAGTCACTTGAGAATCTCGTTACGAAGTGTCAGAGGACCAAACTCGGGAAAGGTGAGTTTAGCTAGCACTTACCTATAACTATGGTTCTTATTGGATATAAGTCTTTATTTATAAGGTTGCGTAAAACGTTTTTATAACATTCATTAATGTTTTCTTAACTGTAACTTATTATTACTTATGTATTGAAAAGTTTATTTGAACCTGATTTATTTTTAGAAACAAGGGATTATCTTGTCAAAACTCTGAACATTAATACCAGTTCCCAATCTGAGTCTGGGTCAAACTGTCTCCAAGTTCCTGTTGATTTAGGACTAATGAGCTAACATTGTAAATATTTTGTTGCTAAACCCGTTTGTATATTGTCGTTTTTGTTATTTTACAGAGCTAAGTTATTTATTTAGTATTATTATATATTACGGTATTGTTAGCTGGTTCAAATTTTACCTATTAATAGTAAAAGAGTTAATAACTGGTAAAAGGATAACAACTAATAAAATATTTACCCTGTCTAATTAATATAGTGGGAGGTACACCGATAAAATGACGATACATTTACAAGCAATAGTCAGTAGTCTTCATCGGATACATTATGTAGTATGTCATTGACTAACTAATTAATTCCACCGACCCTTTTCTACCATCGACCAACCAGGCGTATTTATTTACGCTATCGGTTAATGGCATATGTTACCCGTACGAATCGATCAGTTTTATCGTTTTAAATTCGGTCAAGGAATTAAACTCATTACCTAATAGATCGATAAAGTTGTAGAATATAGCTGAATAGCAACTCGTAGAAGTGTATTATATGTACTCACTATTTAGCCATGGTGTTTGATTCCACGATTTGGGCCAATTCATTATGGATGTTATTGGAAATAACATGCCGATATTATTATCTTCTATTATACATTAAAACATTTTGATGGGGTCAGACAGTCAAAAAATTAAAAAATTCTTCTAATTTGAAAATTATACGATCAAAATAATATGCTCCATTTCCATATATATATATATATATATATATATATATATATATATATATATATATATATATATATATATACATACATATTTTAAATACCATACACCTAATATTTTCTTCATTGTTATATAATTCATCTATATTGAGATGTATTCTTTAATTAATAAAAAATTAACTACACAAGATAAATAAATTTAATTGTCTTTGCCCAATAAATGTTTTCTCTTATAGTACCTAATGTACAGCTAGCATGTACAGACACATTTTTTTTTAAGCCAACTTCTAATTCTACATATTTTTTATTTGTGATCTAATTAACGAATTCAACATTATAATACATATATATACCTAGTCTTGCCATAAATCTAGTTACAAATTTTTTTTTTTTTGTTGCAAATAACATTTATTACTTTTACTGTGTGCTAGTTTAATACACAAATATAAAACAATTAAAAATATAAAAAGCTTATTTGAAGTGATGTCCATTGGCTGCAATACAGTCCTGTTAACCTTGCACAAGTCTTTGAGCATAAATACGGTCATTTTGTTTCTTAAAATGTTGCTCAATTGTAAAAAATGTTCTCATCCGTAAACAATTTTTTTCTGTGACCTCCCTTTGCGTACCGCTTCAGTAGTTGTTTGTATTTTACCACCCAATTCATCTTTAATTTATCAGTTAAGAAATGACCAGTGCGTCTCTTTTAGGCTGCAAGTCCTAAGTCATCTTTCTTTCAGGATTTCTTCAAATTCCTTCCCTTTCTGCTTTGACCACCTTTTTCGTATGAACACTACGTAGACGGCCAACTCTTTCTCTGTCACAAGCAGAGGAAGTCTCATTGTGCCTATTAATAGCCCGGTACACAAACATTTGACTAATACCAAGTGTATGGACAGTTTTAAAAATTGCATTTGGCTCCATACCTACTTTGTGTAATGCAATCGCAGCCATTCTGTTCTCTTTATCACTCCACTCCATTTTAATATCGCAAAATATTGTACAATGTATTGGCGCCAAAATGAGACAACACAATGAACAATCGTATAAAAATGATAGATTCCAAATTCAATTGTAATATTTTTTTATTTTTAATTGTAACAGTATTTATGGCCAGACTAAGTATATATATATTCTATGCTAATACTAAAATTAGTGTAACTATGAGGTTGAAAAGTTTTTAAGTATGAAAGTTTGTGACAGTTTAGGAATAAAGGTTATCCAAATTAGTTTTCAAATTCGTTGCAGGCCATGTCTAAACTAGGACAAACAAGTTCACAACAGTTTCTAGTTGTAGGTGCTTTCAGTTTAGTAGGTTAATCATTTTAGTTTTGTTTGCGCATAGCACAGAGGTACCTCTGACTAGATACTGGTTTGCTTTAGATAATTTAAATTTTATATTTAGAAACTTGTGGAATATATAATTGATACTATCGAAATATAACTATAGAACTTGATTTGAAACTATGTTTTTTTTTATATTTACGTATTTTTTTTTGCATTATTGAAATACAATATTTTTTTTGTTATCAAATAATTATAAAAGGAACCTAGTATACAAACCGGTAACTATTTTTCTCTCAAAACCTCATAAAACTAAATACATCTGATGTGCATGAGCCTAATAATGTTAGCGTTTATATTAAGCGTTTAAATTGTGTAATTTAATACATGAAATGCCATGTCATATATGTATCCTGAATTTTGGCCTAGAAAAGGGTAGAAGAAAGTGAAGATAAATCACAAAATTTTAATATTTCATGAATTTCTTCTCATGAAAACGATTATTGCAACGTCGGACAATAGTTAATTCGAAAACTAAATATAACAACGCTATATGACAAACATACATAGTTTAAATATGAATTGAACAATATGAAAATCCAATGATCTAGAATTCTGACACTCATATTATTTATTCCCCACACGTTTTTATACAAATGACAATGGTGTTAGAACACCAAAGAAAGATTTACGATTGCTTCAAATCCTTTAATGCTAACATTTCTTCTACATAGAGACTGCTACAGACGTATTTTCAACTAAATATAATTCTGAGATGTATCTTCCCTCTGTTTTATAGTTTGAAGCTGATCAAAATAACTGTTGCGTATTATATTGTAAGCTTATTTCAAGTTTGGAAAACACAATGTATCTCTTGGTAAAAGAAATGTTAAATATTAAAATGTTTGAAAATATCTATAAACTTGTATAACCGTGTTATTTTTCATTCTATATTTATATAAATTTAAATATTAACATGTTTCAAAAAGTTTTTATGAATATTGAAAGAGGTTTTATGTTTCTTCACAAAATTAGGATTAGAAATTTCACAAAAAAAATATTAGTATTAGAGATGTCCACTGAAGTCTGATCTAACAGACCTTAGAGTGTTAAAATGTATGGTGTTGCTATGGGTGTAATAATTTATTGATCCACGATTAACACATCTTATAAACACAATACATTTAAACTTAATAATTAAGATTACCCAAAATAGGTATGTAAAGTATTTAATAATATATCAATCTGGATTACTGTTACACAAACTGGATGTTGAATTTTCCAAATCCACATACACGCGATTGATCCAAAACCACACGATTTGCCTCGGGACACATTAATTACCTCTATCAAAGTGCGCTTAGCTTTAAAATCGATATAATTTCGAATATAACAGAAATAAATTTAAAACTGAAAAAGCAGTCCAAATATATTCCAATACATAATCAATTTACTCATTTTTTTACTCAGCTTTTTGTGGTTTTCAAGAAACCAAATCAAGACAACACGGTAACCAAATTAAGTTAGCCCAATACAGATTAAAACTAGCAAAAAAAATAAAGATTAATAATCTATTTAAAATAATAACCTAATATGATATCAAGTTATACGTTGAAGTTTGCGACTAACCAAACGGCGACCAACAAATGCCAGTGGTTTTTGAAAGATAAGCGACTTTATTTTTATTATTTATACATCATAAGATTTTGTATATTGGATATGACTAATATCTTAGCGTAAAATATGGCCACCCTGTATCATTCTCGAAAGTACCGTAAAAAGTCGATGCTGCCGGTAAGAGTTGACTGGCGCGTTAAGAATCGAAAAGCAATAGGTCCGGATCGTATACGTTTTTATAAGTTATTATAAGGGGAGCCGAATCCACAAGAATTAGCTACTAGCGAGTAAGTAGATAATATATTAAAGTAGTTTTACTTTACATACTTAATTACAAGATGTTGAATAAAATCCTACAAAAAGGTAATCAACAGACAGTAATCAGACTTTAGGTTGCTATTGGTCCGTCTCGCTTACATTACAATTTAAAATTTACGATTAGATTTACAGAATGTATTATGTTTTGTATGTCTAAAATGTAGTTTTCAAAAATTTTTTAGTGCTCTGAACACCTTCGTTTAAAACAAAGATTTGCTCATATATATACACGTACAAAATACTTACTGTTAGCTTTCTGTAACAAATTTACATATCAAAGACATATAGCACTTGTAAAGGGGCTGATTGCATTCCGTTAGCTCGTGCACAAGTATCAGTGTATCAAATGGAATATCGGTGTAACAATTTCGTACTAGATATGTTACAATTGAATCAATCACGACGATTATATTATTTGATGGCTTTAAAGGGGGTTTTTTTAAAGATTCAGTAACTTATTCCTCTACAATACAAACGCAAAAAGATACCTTAAACATAACACTTCTCTTAGAAAGATTTTGTTTAATCTATAATTATTGGCCTCATGCTGACAAGCTTATGTATTCAAAAGGTTCGCTCGGGCTAACGAGAGGAAGATACGACCTTACTTAACGAACACTACTTTGTACAAATATTTAAATTGAACGCTCCATCTATTTATTTTATTTATTTTATTATATTTTGTAGAATCGAATACTGTTTTCTTGATTAAATTTTATAATTCTTCCTTGATGTAAATTACATGATAACTTAAAAACAAGTTCCAGCTTATATATTAGTTGATATCAATGAACATCATGTCACAAAACCTGTTTTAAGCAAATTAATATAATATTTTTTTAAAGATATATCTATCAAATATACAATTTCCATATTATATACATTCTGCATGACGCTTCTCTGTATGACGCTTCTTTCTTATTTTTGCCAAACCTTATCTCGGCTATGACTTGATTACATCAACTTCATTATTTGATAAAGAACTATCCATCTAACAAAATATAAATTTTACCCAATTTCTAACTGTAATAAACACAAAATGATTTGAACCATACATTACGCCTATTTTCATTACATATACTATAAACATTGTCGACCTGTAATCTATCTCATAATTTTACAGTTTCCGAAGCTTGTATATAAAAGCGATTTTTAAAATAAACAATTTTATTAAAAAACATATTAGTTTTTGAGATTGTAATGTTTTTGACACACAAACATGGAACCACAAATATAATAAAAAAAATCTTCGTGGCTAGGGACTTACTATTGCCACATACTTTTGAAAAAAAATACCACGTGAATATAATTGAAATAGATGGACATATAGATTTTAGGGAGTTTCGAGATCCTTAGTCACAATAAGTAAATAGTTACTTAAACAAATTAAATTGTTATTAAAATGAATTTCAAATCAGATTCTAAACGTTAACCAGCATTACTTGTGTATTATAACAAGCAGTTGTTAGAAGTATTGGTTTATAACATACACCAAATAAGTAATTAAAGATTTTATGTCAACAAAGTTTAACCCTATAAGCTTTCTAAATAAAAGACGAGTAATTCATAATTGTACTTGGTATAATGTGACTTCTGTGTACTTCTTAATCTACCTTTTAAATACATGGTTAAAATTAAACGCAAGGGAAAACATTGTTGGGAATGTTAAGAATGCAATGATATTATTTAACTTTCACCTTAACACTCGTATACACATTATTACAAACAAAGAAAAATCTTGCAATTCCAATTAAAAGCATTACAAATAAATATTATAATGATTGTCAAATTAGTTTCTTTACTAACGACCAGTGGCCAGTCTGATATAAAATTTCAACCGTATTAAGCTTTTTAAAAGAAACTAGTAAAACCTTACTACAAAATTTTATAGGCGATAATATTCAATTACAAAACACTGTAATTTAGTTTGAAATATCTGTGAATTCATTACTTGTTTTTATCATCTCTAAAAGGCCAATAAGATAAAACTCGTCCATTAGATGTAACTTTACTATCCTTTTGTTTTGTGATCATATTTTTCTCATAATGTATTGAGTAACAGCAAAATGTATAGGTTTATTACAAAGTGGTTTCGCTAGTTACGTATTTATTGATGTTACATATATCTTGTCTTCCTTTATATCTCACGTCGTTTATGTTTTAGCACATCAAATTATGAAGTTTCAATCGAAAAATACATCGTAAATGATTTTTTTTTTATTTATCTTACATTTGTAAATAAAAATTCGATATACATTTTACCTATTTGAAACACATTTCCATACCCTGAATACCGTAAAAAAACCCTATTTTTTATTTATATATTTTAAGTAAAATAAATAACAACACGTAATACAAAACACAATTCAGAAAGATTGTCTTCATAAGTAATAAAATAAACATTGTTATCCAGAAATGTTAAGTAAATATTTGAAAATCATCATCTCATCGTAAGAGCTTTCTGAAATTTCCAATTTCTTCGCTTGCAATTTTTAGTGAAAATTCTCTTTAACAGGAAAAGTCACGTAGCTACTGAATATAAAGTAACGAGTTACGAGTACCACGCTAAGACACCGTTCTGCTCAATAGGATAGCTGGCATGAAGAGCTATCACTCTTACCCGTTAAGAACTGTTCTGTTTTTCTATTTTACATATTAAAAAATCGTTTTATTTTTTTTTATAAAATATATACAATATCACATTTTAGTTAAAGTCTAATAACTAAAAATAATTAATAAATAAAATAATGTAAATTAAAGGAATAATATTCAAAAAAATATTTTACTTTAATACACACACGTTCAATTCTTTCACAGTAATTGTCTTGACGTAACAACGATATTATCACAGGCCCGGCGGCTCATTATCACGTAAGTAAACGTTCCTTTTGATAAATTAACTTTTCAGACCCATCCTAAGTGATGTGATGTAAACTTTCTGTTTGAAATGGAACTTGTCTAATGTTGTTTCTAACGACCCACGAGGGTAATGTAAAGCGCTTTGTTTCACTTATCTATGCCTTCACAGAAATCAAATTTGTTATCTGAGTAACCAATTAGATTTTTATTGTTACATACTTAATAATTTTATTAATAAACCGTTACAATACGGAACTAAATATATAATTATTTAAGAGACTGACGTCTGATATGCGTTTCTGTTGCATTTATATATATTTGACTGTTTAGGCTCAATTTTTCAACTTTACTCATAACCCACTTGACGACTCGACGAACGATATAAGTCATGATTTCATTAACAAAGTTATTAATAATTTATGAAAGTGTCATGTTTTGGTCGCGTTATTCAGACACCGTAATTATCAATTATAAAGACCACTTCGCAATTCCTTAGCTGTCACAATATATATCTGTAGAAAATGGAAATTATAATAACAATGAAAAATTCTTTAATATTTTTTTTGTTATTATAGCTATTAAGTGACGATTAAAAAAACTATTTTTTTATAAACTATAAGTTTTAGTTATTAACTTTCTATAAGTTTTTTTATTTTTTATAATGACTTAATTTGTTATGCATTAACACTAAATAATACTAGGCTGTTGCACCTTTTCTTATGCAAAAGCATAATCTTAGTGGTATTCATAAAATAATCTATTCTTGATATATATGACAAGGTTTAAGGATTACAATGAAATATTTTACATATTTTTTTCTTGTTTAGTTCACGTTTCCTACTAAACGAAATTCTTTGCTTTGACACATTAGCCGTTCTTTTACGCTCACATAACATGTAGTACGACCTGACGTTTTATGTAAAAGAAGTACACACCCCTTTGAATATTTATAAAACGTTACAATCGAAGATATTACATATTTTAGAGAATATTCTTGTAATATATGAAAAGTAATACAATCATATAAAAAGTTTCATAAAATATATATAAAAACATAATAATTCTATTTTGAAATATAATTAAAGCAAGTTGGATTCTTAAAAAAAAAACCTATTTAATTTAGTGCGTAATTAGTTAACATTAAAAAGATCCACATTAGCAACAGCTTGCCGCAGACTAAAATAAATGCGGCTCATTCGCGAGAACGTTTATCACTCGAAGAATGCTCGGCTCGGCAATGTCCAAACTACCATTACTACTTTAGGGTAAATTGCGTTACTTTCAGATAACACCATTTTGAAATTGCTTCTGTCAATAAATAATATGAAGATTTTTTACTAAGTTTAATAGTATTAAAATTTTAAATCGTCGGAACATTTAGTAACTTTAGCGCAATAAGCAATATTTTTTTTTATATTACTTAGGTTTTTACGCCACAGAACCTAAAAATTTTTAAATGATATCATATTTTATACTACAGACAAGATAAGTAAATAGCTGCATATAGCTATCTATCTCATAAAAGTTAAATACAGAGTTAATTTATTTTATTAAGTACTCAATGATAACATGCCATTTATTTATATCATATCAGGTAGCCAAAAAATGAACAGAAAGTATTCATAGCAGCCGAATACCAAACCAAACACTAGTATTTTGCCACTCTCAATACATTATGAGAAAAATACGATCATAAAACAAAAGAACAGTAAAACAGTATCTAATGGACGAGCGTAATCCTATTGGGTTGTTCAGATATGGCGGAATCGAATAATGGATTGGCTGATGTTATCCGTACCAAAAGTCCTAAACTTGAATATTATCGTCTCTGAATTCGATAGAAGCCTATGTCCTTTTACTTTTACTGTTCTTCTAACTTTTACGATTTATTAAGTGAAAGAATAAGTCCTGAAAAATATATTTTTACGCATTGTTTCAAATATTTTCATGTTATATTAATAATTTCCAGAAAAACAATGAACATTAACATTAACACTTTCTGTATATTCGAAACATTGAGTCATAACTACTGATTTGGAAAAGTTCATTTAGGTTATGAGATTTTTTCATCCACTTTATAATTATATTTGTGAATGTAATGTAGTACTATCCTTAAACCTTCATAACAGATTGAGGTGAATAAACAAAAATATTTTTTTCTAATCTGACTGGAAAAGTTATAAATGTGTAATTTTTTCATAATTACTTCTGCTAGAGCTGAGCTGCGACTCTGGCCAAATTAACAAAAACAGAGAGCTTCACGTTCGGAACATAAGTTCTGAACTACTAATTCAAGCTGGAAGGTTATCAGCAGAGACGTATTTCCAAATCTTTTCTTTCTCTTTTGTTAACGGTACTGATAATGTTATAAAACCTAGATTATCCATAATAAACAAATTATAAAAAAAAAATCTAAAATGTCTCTGGAAATTTCATAGATGTCAGAAGTTAAACAATCGGTTAAATAATCATTAATCTTTTTGTCTATTCTTCAGATTTCAAAGCAATATTGCCATAATCAAAATTTGAGCCCGGCATGGCATAGAAACTACTATATCATAGTACGGCGTGTTGGTAAATATACACACATATCTCCGCTTCTACATATAAAATAATCGTGATGAGGTGGTTCTATACACTACTTTTTAAAAATACTTTATGGTGAGTTTAAGTTATAAAAATCTTATAATTCTAATTCACTCATTCATCAAAAAGTGTTGCTATAACGAAACACCTAATAACATCTTTGTCAATAATAACTACAACTAAACTAAACTTTAAAAAGGGTAAAAATATTGAAGCTATATATAAACATATTGTATTTATGGTTCTTACTAAGAAATAATTCGTTTCATTTCATTCGTGGTTTACATACGAAATATTTTAACGTTTTATCATTCACAACAAACAGAAACCCTAAATATTTCCAAAGAGAGATAAATATTTACGTCATAATTCACTCGGGCCATAAAAAGCGTAGACACGTCTCAGAATGATTTTCTTGTCTCCCCCGGGATCAGCCGTGAAATATATTTACAGCGCGGGAATTTTGATCTGCCTCAAGCTATAAAACAACGGAAAATGCTCGGAAAATATACAAATGCGATACAAAGTATTCCTATAAACCGAATTCAGTATACTATGAATTTGGATGTTATAGGAATATTACTTCAGTATTAAGATGTTTAAACAGGCTTTGTTAAATACTGCATCGGTTAAAGTTACGAACTTTCAGCAGACCGAGCAGCAGCAGCTTTTACGGATCCAAAGACAAATCTAAGGTCTATGTTGACTGAAGGGAGACATGACTTTACTTACTTGTTTCCAACTCTGCACTCCCGCGACATATGATACCAATAACGAGATCCGTTAGAATTGTTTGTTCTAAAACAAGACATAATATTATCATATTTTAAGTTAGAAACCGTTAACTCGTTCTAAATGTAGGAGCATCATAAAACTAATATTGGCCTAGTTCTTTAAGTCTATCCACTTTTCGGTTATCGTCTTTTGTTTATTCGATTCTTTTTTGGTACCACGCTTTACTTGAATTCTATATTTTATCCAATACATCAGTTATGATTGTGACTCAAAAGTTAACAAGTACTCGTAGATAAAGATAAAAATAAACAATAAATTAAAGGAGTAGTCCATTGGATTTCCTGCCGGTTCCACAACATAGACCTAGCCGTAGGAATCTTGGAAATGGGGTTAAAATAGAAAATGACGTTTCGTAAGAACAATGTATACTTTTTATAATTTAAATAATAAATTTGTTTTGGACTCCAATGTTTAACTAAACAATTAAACTTTTGATGGGAGCTACATTATAAATGGTCAAAACGAGTTTCGTTGAGAATGAAATTGATGAACAAAATTTCATTTTATACTAAGTCGTTCGGAGTTAACGATTCAAGTGGGCTAAAATAAATGTAACAGCTTTTTTCCTCATGAAATAAATATACTAACAAAATAATAAATTAACCTGAGCTGTTGCCTTATTGCCGATAGATAGATAGAAAAAGTCATTGTCATTGTTTTATTTTTTCTGTTTGCCGTTTTGGTTATCTGGTAGAGAATGCTTTAGCATTAAGTCCGCCAATTGTACTTTATCTTGTGCAGTGAAGTATTAAATAAATAAATAAAGGCTCAAATTTTAAAATGCTTACAAAATGATAATAAATCTATTAGTTAAATACTTAAAAATCGATGAAAGTATTTTTTGTGATCTTTAAACGTTATTAACTATTCTTGGTATTTAAATAAAAAGCCCAAAACAGTTTATAAGACGCGTTTGGCTTACAAGCTTAAGGTATTCCAGGGTAATCTGCGGCTTTTCCTCCCTCTCCTAAAGAATTAACATCATAGTTAAATTTTACATTTCGAATATAAAATTATAATAATAGAAATTATTGTTTATCGTCTGACATATGACATATATAAAATATAGCTGTTAACATTTTTTTTGTGTTTTTAAACTTTCGTTATCCATATGATATGATAACATAACGAGATTCAGTAATGAGTCTCGGGATTAATAACCCCGAATGTCATTATATTATATATTTATCATTAAAAGTATTCACATTATTATATATTTTTAATTTATTGCATTTCTTGACTGATTTGTAATTAGCTAATGAAAACAAATTGTCTATAATATATAAGTCAAAGAATTATTAACAAAACAAAGTCATAAGTTATAATCTTTCTTTATATAAAAGTTCTAGAGCGACAGTTGTTTCGTATGTTCATTTTGCCATGTAGTTATGTGACTTTTGATATAAAAGATAGAAACAGTCGTCTGCAATATGCTTCACTAGAAAATAACGGGAAAAGAAATTGAAAACTGTCAAGACTTCTTCTATTTTATCTTTTGCAAGTCATTTAAAAACTTGTTGATGCATCTTGTCATATAGCACTGTAATATAATATGTTATTTCGAAATAAATATAACGCAAAACTCGTACGAAATATGTTTTATTAAGTTGTATTGTAATGTACCGATAACAACAGGTCTATTTAAAATTGAAATACTTACTCACATTATTATTTAAATGTTTATATAAATACACTTAAACACTTAGTAAATTATAAAAACACTTAATAATTGAAATAATTCGTACCTAATTTGAAAAGAGGATGAGATCGCGTATATATTTTTTTTATTTGCAGATCTGCCAGTACTTTTATGGGGGATGGTTTGTTTTAAGCTGTATATAATAAATTTTGTCACTTCATCTTTTTACAGCTCTCTATTAATAGCCGACCTATGTATTAAAAGTAATAGTCTTACATAATTATTGTTGATTGTGATCAGAGTCAGAGAAGCAAATTAGCGACAGCTTTCCAGAGAGTCAAATAAATGCGGGTCATTAGAGAGAGCATTTGTCAGCCGAAGAATAGGCTTAGCTATGTTCTATTAACTGGTATGGCTACTTCAGAATTAAGTGTGTATTGAATTAATTTTAGGATAAATTATGATACAATGTTTATCAGAATAATCTTATAATTATATTATTTTATTATCATTCAATTTAAACTATTCAACCTAGGTTACGACAAAAATGAAAAAAAAAATATTTACGCTTACAAAAAATAACGTAAAATAGAATGAGTAATTGAAATACATGTTTAATTATATTATGAAAAAATAGTTATTAAAATATTTTTGATCAAATATGTCTATGAAATTAAAAATGAAAATATAATATATAATCTCTTCGTATCAATAAGATCTTTCAATATTACAGAACTTATAAAACCAAATCCTATTATAATTTGGTCGTCGGCTTATTTTTATAGCTTCGCATATCTTATATGAGGCGAAAGCTTATAGTTAAGTTTATAGAAAGCTCACACTGATGGAGGTAAAATATATATTTAATTATATTTACATTTATTTACATTAATAGCAAACAAAAATGAAAATATTTAACACGTCACGTTACGACATTGTCTCGGTGTTACATGTACTATGGTTGTAATATCCCGAAATATAGTTCTAGTATAGTAGTAGTACTCATTTTTAGGGTATATAATGGACAATATTATAAAATTGCGCTTTGGATTTCATCTAAATCATTTGATAATTATGAAAATAACTTAAAATCATTCGATAAATAAGTAGTGTTATTATAGTTGTATTTGGAACTTAATCAATTACAGTTTTTAAGATTAAGAGTGAGACTTGGATATATGGATTTAATTTTTTTATGCTTTCGAGAAGGATAAGAATCAGAATTGTGTTTGGAATTAGAATTAAAATAAAGAGAACGATCGATCGATCTTGATCAGGATAACGACTTGAAAAACAATACAAATATGCTCGTATCTTTTTTTGCTGTTTATAATTTGTTCCACAGAAATTAATTCTATAATGGAAAAAATCTTTATAACAAAACATTTGATAAACAAACTGAGACAGAGCAATCGAAATCCCTACTACTGTTATCAAGATAATTAAAACAATTTATTTCTAAATATTTATTTCAAAATCAACAAGAAAATTCTAACATAACAAGAGCTCGAGTCTTGTATATATAATCACGTTTGTTATAAAACTAATAACTAAATATGAATATATGAGATAACACGTAATAATATTCATGCATCTTTACTACTGCAGTTGCATTTATTTTCTACAACTGTAGAGCTCTCTTAGCTTATAAAGTGTCACTTGATTCGAATAATATACACTTGCTCAAGCATATTATTTTCCCACATAAAAGGTTTTTTAAAAACAAAATGCGAATATGGAATGTAATTAATAATAAATTCAGTACATTAGACTATAGATAGGAGATTAAAAAAAATACCTGTGTATCTGTGTGTCTGTCTGGGGCCTCTTAGCAGCTAAACCATAGATTTGATGGTTTTTGTCATCAAAGCCTGGTAGACCAGGATTGATAAGATGATTCTTAAGTATGTTTGGCTCTTAAAAAACAAAATAATATTTTTATATACTTATTGAAGTCGTTGCGTCAAGGGACCGGGACTAAATAAAGAAAGAATCAAAATGCAAGTTATTACGACAAATAACGAAGTAACTATATGTAATAGGTAATATGCATAAAATTTATAGAGGTCTCAAATATTTTTTTCTCGAATACTTATAATCATCTTATTTTAATAATAAAAAAATACAAATTTTTTAAGAACATAAAATAATGTAATTTGTGAAAAGTATTAATTAAGGGAGCAAAATTCAAACTTTCAAAATGCGCTACCATTGCATTGGTTGAAAGGATACGTGACGTCATTTGACACGCCATTCACTTTATCGGCGT
Organism: Napeogenes sylphis; assembly: GCA_959347405.1. Lineage (NCBI taxonomy): Eukaryota > Metazoa > Arthropoda > Insecta > Lepidoptera > Nymphalidae > Napeogenes > Napeogenes sylphis. The sequence continues at coordinate 46,572,462 of OY365776.1, read as the reverse complement.
CAAAAGTTTTAATAAATGATACGATTATTTAGATTGTTTTAAACATTTTCTCAAACAACTGTAACAAAATAACTACAAACTCTTTTTCAATAGCAGTTAGCATGTTACTACACATTCCTTTTTTTTAATGTTTCTTCCCCTGAATCACTTTCCACTTCACTTGACTCAGATAAATAACTTGGTTAATAATCAGCAGATATAAAAGAATAAGATGCTATAGAAGTACTGTCAAATGTGTTTTCAGTAAACAATTTTCTTTTTAAAACAGATAGTTTTAATAGTAAAGTTCCAATATTCTGTGTTGAATGAGAAAATAGTTACAATGCTACATTTTGTTTTTCAGCAGGTATATTTACATTGACACCTTAACTTCTATACTTCGGTTTAATATTGACTTGCACAGCGTAGTCGCTCGGTAATTTATCTTCAATATGCGTAAAGCAAGGCTCTGCCTTATGATCATTACATTTTACAGGAGAAGTACTGAGTCCAGGTTGATTAATATCACAGACATTTGTATAGACAGTAGTAGGGCTTACTTAGTGATCACTTCTTGGTGGCGGTGCACAATTTTTTAAACATTACTACTTTTGATAGCCAATTCTGAAAGAGCTTCATTAACCGCTGTCAATGTTTGCCTTTTGACTACACACATTCTCTTTCCCTCAGCTGGTGTTTTTGGAGGCACAACTCCTTTCTTCAAACTTAGATTACATTTTCTCCTTGCTGTTTCGTTATATTATATTCAATACAAAATGCTGTATATTCCTTAACCTGAATTAAATCAACAACCATAAAAATTTCGTAAAACTAAAAAAGTAGGGTTTTTATAGAAAGTTACACAGAACTTTTGTAAACTAGGTTAGGTTAATTTGAAACCAAATGTTTTAATGTTCAATAGCTAATGCAAAACTTACTTCTCACTTATTTACACTAAACACGATTTAGGAAATATATTATCCTGTGGCAAACGAGCCTGTGGGTCCCCTGTTGGGAAGTAATCATCGCCTTACACGTTTTCTTGCAATAGTTATCGGAGGATGGAAAAGAGCTTTGTCGATCTTAAAAGAGAGCGTAGACAACTTATTTCTAAAGGTATCGATCTGGATATTTCCAAAGGGATAAAACTTTTTAACCACCCTAGGAAGTTTTTTCAATATCTTGATATTCATCATCTGCACTATCGACAAGAGCAACCCTTATGCATCAAGGTCTTAAGGATGGTGTTTGCAGGGAGTGACGTGGATTTTAAAAGAACGAATCGAATGAACTAACGATTTAATTTTGCCTTCTGGCGGATAAACTAAGTGAGATGCAAATCCAGTACTCTATCTAGAGAGGTTTGAACCGAGTTCACAAATTTCAGTAATCCTCGAGGTTATAAAGAGAGATCTTGCCCGTACGATAAAAAAATAAGCATCTACGGTTTAAATTGAAATAAATATGATCTTTCGTCAAATTGCTAATAACTATCTCCATATAACGAACTTCATAAAACTCACAAATTATCTTTACTTACCCTCATTTAAAAAATTGTTATCGTTAGTCGCTTCCTACACTGAATGGGCTTTTTAAAGGTTTTATTTGTGTAAAAAGAGAAGTAACATTAGAGTTTCGAGTGCCATTATAGAATGGCACTCGAAACTCTACAATAATGATATGATCTTTTCGTCTTCTATTGAAGATTCTTCCTCCCGCAAAGAGGTCGAAAACATTTAGAACGTTTTAATTTTAAAAGTTTTACCATTTTTGGGAAACTTTGTTGTATAAAAGAGTTCAAACTTTTGTTTGTTTATGATGTTTAATGGTGTTATAAATAGGAAAGTTATTAAAATATATTAATTTTATTTCTCCAATTAAAGCACATAAGTAATATTATGGTCCATGATTCCACTCCTATAATTACTCACTATTATACTTACTTCTATACTGTTCCTTTTTTATACTATGGTCTAATAAATGTAAATTATAGTTTTATGGTAAAAGAAAAGTTTTAATAATTAAAATTATGTCTATGTTAGAGTTTGTTCTTATTTTTCAATATATATGTATTATATCAAGTTGATAATTACTTTTGTTGGATATAAATCTTCACACATATAATTTAGTTATAAGAGTGAACTTTGTGTTTCAGACTATATTGAAAATTTGAAGCAATTTCCCCACTTACATGTTTGTTTATTGCTTTAATCTTTACAGAAATGATAAATTTAATTGCAGTCTTATAGAATGATCACTCAAGATAACAAATGATATTAGATCCCGAGAACAAGAAGGTGATTGTTTTTCCAAAAATATTTTCTTATCTTAAAGTAAATGCTCAGTCAAGTGATGAATTAATGTTCTTATATACAACCTTCAGACCACATTTAGATAATTTCAAACATTGACTGAGCTTAAAGAATATAAAACCAAAACTAAAAAAAATAACGAAAATTAAGAATTTTTAAAACAAATTCCTTATTGCGCTCAAAATAACAACTAAAATAAAACTACAATAATAACAACAATGAACGTAACAGTAACTTACGTTTCAAGGCACCTTTGGTAAGGCAGAGGAAAAATATATATATACGGGCTACTTATAACTTAAAAGTTAGAGATTCACTGAGAGATGTTTTAATGAAATTGATATTCTTACGGTCGTTTCTCAAACATTTTTAATAACATTTCATGTATGCCAACATTTAAATACTAATAAAAAAAAATAAAAAACCCCCGATACAAAAAGAACTCTCTCTAAAAAGAATCTAAGAATTCCCGATACAAAAAGAACTCTAAAGAAGAATTAATAAAGAAGAGAAGAAGAATAAAAATAATAATATTACTTGCCTTGTTAACTTACTCGCATTTTAATTTATTCTTTTATTAAACAGTCTCCCGACGCGACGCAACGAATTCAATAAGTACATAATAATATTATTTTTATTCTTTTAAGAGGTCTTTTTGTACCAGGGGTTTTTTAATTAATTTTTTTTTCTGCTTTTTAAAGTTATGTTACTGGTTTCTGAATTGTACTAAATGAACCTACAGACACACAACATTTTCAATATTGTCCAAAACTATAGTACGGATAAAAAAAAATCTTTTAGCATTAGAATCCTACATTATCCCTCTGATGTACAAAGGTTATATTTAATACGAAATATATATATATATATGTATATAATAAAATAAGTTTCTGCGTGAAATTTTCGACAATGTAATAAATTATAAATGTATTAAGTAACATGATTCAAGACTTTTTCATATGGGTAGGTAGATAGGTAAGTTTCATATATACGAGTATTAATCAATATAAAAAAATTGAGTTAAAATGATTTACAATCACTGATAACACTATGATGAAGGGATTTATATTATCTCTAGCTGTTTCCCGTGATTCTTTATGACTACGATCATAAACTACATAAATATATTTTTTACAGTCTACGTGGACGCAGTCACGGGCAACAGCTATCCCTAAAAAAGTACTTTACCTGAGTAAATAAGTGTGAAAACCTTTTGGCCTACATAACAAGGCTTTTTTTTCTATTTAGCGCGGGCGAAGCCGCTGGGAACTGCTAATTATTGCATAAGAACCTTTCACCAATAAAACGTCAACATCTTGGAGACGACTGTTTCTATTTCGACCAATCATATCACCTCGACAAACACAGCTTTCCATTAAAAAAAACCGCATTCAAATCCATTCCCGCGTTTGTCTGCTAGATTGCCACAGACAGACCCACAGATACACAGACACACAGATACACAGATACAGAGATACACAGACACAAAGATACACAGACACACAGATACACAGATACACAGATACACAGATACACAGATACGCAGATACATAGATACACAGATACACAGATACACAGATCGACAGGTCAAACTTATAACCCCTCTTTATAGTCGGGGGTTAAAAAGCAACTGTTGAGATCTCGGTCAGCTCTTCTCAGCAGAACAGCATTAAGAGCTGGTGGTACCTTACCAAACTCCTGACCATATGGACCAATTTAATATTATCATTGACGATTTAAAAGTGCGTTTAAATGTCTACTTGAATAAAGTTATTTTAATTTCAATTTATATAGGGCTGCCGGCAGTATCCTTCATTTTCTACACAACCTAGGTAATTTAGGAATTTCCACAAGCTCCATATTTTTTGGTCTTCCAGGTGGCAGTATATTTGTAAGACCGGTGAAAACCTTTTTAATTCAAGTAATGGTCATGGACTAATCAGTGTATACTTTTAGCCCTTGCTTTTGCCAGTATGAATTAATTAATTCAATCACCTTGAGATAAATGAGTTAATGATTGAAAAGTGATTGAATTTACCCTGATATATTTTAAAATAACTTCGAGTACTTAAAATACATCAAAGTTAACAGTGTTAAAAGTGGTACTAAAGTCTAATCAGGTTAAGACAGTTACGTGACTATTTTCCATACTATACCTGGCACAAATCGTGTCAATGACAAAAACCAAATTTATCTTTTGAAAGAAATTTGCTTAAATTTCCAAGGACAATACGCTCGAAGATCTTGGATAAAAAAAGGATTGGTATAGGACGATAACTATGGCGAAATTTCGAACTATTTTAAACATGCAATGGAATCTGCTTATTTTATTAAAAAATATATATTTGTATATTAAGCTACAGCCTAAATTAATCGCTAGACTGAGAATATTCTTTTTTAACAAGAAGATCAGTCACGTTGGTTATGCTATAAAAAAAATATCGAGAGAGGATTGTATCAGATTCACTAATAAGTAATTTTTACTATGATGAAAGCTAGTAATAGACTTGGCAATACTGTCTAACGTATCGGATGGTAAAATATTTTGATCGACTTCTTTCGTAATCCCAAAGATTAAAAATATGTCGTAGATCACGATAATTTAACGATAATTAGTAACTCAATTGATATCATAGTAACAGTGTGAACATCGTGACGTAACGCGTCACGTGATCGGAATCGTTTGGAGGGGCACCGGAGACATTTTAAATATTCGGGAGCATTGAGTCGAGGAGGAATTGATTAGTGAGAGCCTTACAGTTCGGAACCCCAAACGGGATCGGTAGTTCACGCAACTCTGATAATTGTATACCTACTAAGTAATTTGTGAGAATTAATTACCTACATTTAATACAAGAATTGTCATACTGTGTCTGTGTGGTTTAATTGCCTGAGACCTACGCCAGGATCCTGTACCAGAATACTCCATCAAGAACAAGCAAGTCACTAATATGCATCTATCTCCGAAAAATATATATATCCGAATGATTTTTCTCGGTTTCAGATTTTTAGATACGTTGTTAGTAGAGACTAAAACGAAAAAGATTCTATAGATATGTGTCTCTACACATATCTTTAGAATCTATTTAGTGCAATTTATGTTCGTTTTAGGTGTGGCTTTAGTTATTTATATCCTGCAATTTTATTACTCGACGATATACAGGAAACAGGCAGTTTTCTGACTAGTAAAGGTGCTTGACATATATGTAGCATAATTGTCATATAACTTGTTCAGAAAACAATTAAATATTTTTACCTGATTTCCTAAACAGTTCTGCGAAGAAAAAAAAATATTAAGTACTTTTTGCTCATCAACTTCATAACCTCTGGATGTACGGCCGCAAAATAACGTAGCAAAATGATTTTTTCTTTCATCTTAAAAGGTCTTAATTTATAGTATAAATATAACAATAGGTCGTGAAAAGAAAAACCATTTCTCAAATTCCTCCTAATTAACATCTAAATGATCAATAAATATAAGAATTTATTCTGTTGGTAAGCAGTTGTGGTTGGTTGAATTTATCCTAACACCATGGATGTTCACAATACGATTAACCAGCACTTAAGTCGATTAAGCGGCATTTTTACGATCGGTCTTATCAGTACCTAATATTTGCGATTCACAGAGTAATAGAGGAAAAAATGGAACTTCTTTGACATTTATGGGAATTTATTGAAAATCTTTTCTTGTGTGCGTATTGTTTTCTATTTTTATAATTTACTCTCTTATAACAAAAAAAAGGTATTCAAAATGCATTAGTCCTTAAAACTAACATATATATATTTTTTAATCAAAAACTTTAAATATATTAAATATATATTTTTATCTAAATATGTAATTTCTGGAAATCCCTACAACATTTTATCCTTTCACGGTAGTAAGCATTCTGTACCAGAGACATTATCACCCCAATGTCGGCTCATTAACTCGCAAGCAAAAGTTCCTTTTGATAAATTGACTTTTCTGAACCTTCAGGAAGTATGCCAGTTACTACTACTATACTTGTGGTTCTTAATGAACCATGAAGTTTATTTGTTAGATTCATAACATAATATGAGGTTGTAGAATGATAGTTTATAGAGTTATTATCTTTACTTTTAAATTAATATAAATAATATGTCAAAAAGGATTTACATGATTTCTTTTCAATTTGTAATTTTTAGTAAAGGATTCCTTTAATTTTATTTTACTAGGACGTGTCATGTTAGCAAAGCGACAAATACCAATTATTTCCCGATCGCTAAGCTTTCACTAGATAGTCTATTGCAGACACCAACGTTTTGATGGTTATGACGTCATAAAACTTTATTTATAGTCCAAGACGTGTTATATAATACCATAGTATTACTGAACTACAGCAAAAGCTTTGCTATATTTTAACTTGGAATTAAACACGAATTTAAATATGAAAACTTAATAATCATAATATTGTTATTAGTCTAGGTAATTTAGACATATATTAATAAAAAATATTAATTATAATGTTTCGTTAAAAGTAAATAAAATGAATCTACAAAATTCTGTTCCATAAACCGTACAATAACTGGATATAATAGGAAAAAATAGATCTTTAGTTTAAATAAAAGATCTTGTAATAAACGCAAACCAAAAATAAATATCGTTCAAGTTATATGTATGATACCTACGTGATATATTTTGGAAAATCAAAATTAAGTTGTGTGACTTGTGATATTTTTTTTGTGACTAGACACAGTTCTTATATATTTACTAAAAATACTTTGTTCATTTATTTGAACCCAAATATAGATATAGAGAGAGAAATATTATTTTATATATGTACCTATACAGGTAATATTGTAATTATTTGTCTACGGATAATATATCTATGTAGTGACAATCATATCTAGTAACATGGTAGTCACAGTATAAGAGACATATTATTATTATGTATATATGTTATATACTTATAATATAACGATAATAGTATTAATTATGTAGACAAAAGTTAATTAGGTATCTTCAGAATGGTAAAGATTCTAAATATCATCCATATCTTTGTTTTAATTTCATTCTATGCAACAAGTTTTTTGACAATAACCAAATTAACTTACAGATTTAATTTGACAGTAAGAGAGACGAAGCTTCTTAGCAATCCATGGATTCACCGTGCGTGTGCCGGGCCCATCGCGTTGCAAGGAGAGGAGTGCAAGCAGTGCCTGGGACTTGCGACCCAGGAGTAGGTTTTAGGGACCCCTTTATTTTGCGCAAAAACGCTCGCCTTAACCCTCTGCAGTCCTCTCCCTACCTAACCAAATTTGGGAAGAACCTACCAATGCCGCCGCGCCTTTGAGATACGTTCTAGTAATGATACGTTCTATTATTATATAAAACAACATTAGCTTTTTGCACATTATTTCCATGCAATGTATTTCGTAAAAAGGAGTATAAAGTTATTGCTTCCAGTAACAATATAATAATATATCTGTAATCAATTTGAAATTTATTATTAACCTCGGTAAAAACCTATGTCTTAGATAGCAAATCTACAAACCCATACCTTATAAAAAAAAAACTTTGTATGGTCATTAAGTAACGGACCAAATTGATGCAAACTTATTTTATGTAACAGTTTTCTAACAAAAAGCAATTTTAGTTTTGGCTGTAATAGTTTCGGCGGGCATTGTGTGTTTTAATCTAATTCTCAGTAACCAAAATCAGCGGAGCATTAAAGTCACGAGAGTTTTTATTTAGGTGATAAAAGCTTTCTAATTGTCGACATTTATTCAACTCGTTGGAAAACACTATTAAATTAATTCCTGTTTATGAGGGTAAACTTAAATAACATTCGTCAATACATTTATAAAACTGAATTCGAAATTCATAATAAGTGTAGTAAGGCAATTTTTTTTATTACATTTATATTGATTTAAAAAACGTATTACTTTTAAGTAGTTCAACTACTTAAAACTAATACGTTTTATAAAGAGTAGTATTGATTTAAAATTAAATGTTTTTTTTTAATTCCTAATTCTATTATTAAGTATACCTACTTGTATAGTCATTCTAAAATGTTTGTTGATTATTATTTTTTTTTTTTCATGTTTTTAATTATTTCGAACATAAATAGTTTGGTGTAATGTGCAGTACATGTAAAAAAAACAAATAAAACTATCAAGGGTAAGAATATTCCAAATAGTTGAGAAATATACAGTCCAATTTGGAATTTGAAGTCTATTATTATTGATGTCAGTAGTTTGTATTGTTTGAAAAAATTATAATTATATATAATTTAATATATATTCATAAAAATGAATAGAATTATTTATTTATTTATTTATTTATTTACCCTTTATTGCATAAATTTACAAAAGGCGAACTTAATGCCTTATGGCATTCTCTCCCAGTTAACCTCTGCGTATGGTGAAAAAATTGTGGTAGGCGTATTTAAAAGAAAAAAAAAAATATTTAAAAAAAAAGAAAAAAAAAATAGTAATTATTCAAAATGAAACGGAAAATGTAGACTATAACAATAATAAACATTAAACAAATACACATTATACAAATAATATATATACTTACATATCATATACGAAGGTACACAAATATATTACAATACACATCTACATATATCTATATATCTACATACATACATATATATATACATATACATACATACAAATACATACTTATAATATAATGCTTGTTTAAAAATGACAAATGATAATGACAAATATAATCAGTTAATATCACGTCTTTAGGAAGTGTGCTCTAACTAACTTTTTGAAATTGCTCTTTGAGGGTGCTCTTCTTACTATTTCCGGGAGTTGGTTCCAAAGGAGTGAGGCTTGGATAGTAAAGGATTTATGGAAGAAGTCACTGGAATGAGAATGAATGGTGGTTGTAAGGTTGGAGGATGAACGGAGTATTCTGTCGTGGGTGGCGTGTAGGTATTGAAATTTTTCTTTAAGGTATGTAGGGGAGGATGGATCATTTAATATGGAATAGAGGAGATGGAGAATCCTAGAGCTACGCCTCTGACGAATAGTAAGCCAATTGAGTTTGGAGCGATATTCTGAAACGTGATCAAACTTCCGCAGATTAAAGACGTAGCGGATGCAGTTGTTGAGAAGGCGATCAAGTTTAAGAAGAAGCTCGTTACTTGGGTTTGGGTAACAGATATCTGCATAATCAATAATTGGTAAGATGAGAGCGTTCACTAATACAATCTTGGTTTTAGGAGGTAAAAAATTTTTAGTTCGATATAAAGACCGAAGAGTTCCGGTAACTTTACGGGACAACTCTTTTACCAGCTGGTGCCAGCGCATTGTACTATCCATGTATAACCCAAGATTCTTAACAGTCAAGGAAAAAGGAATTATGTTGCCATTGTACCTTATTGATGGCAAACTATTAAGATCAGTTCCAGCCAGTAACCTAGAGCTTCCAATGACTATAGCCTGACACTTATCGGGATTCACTGCTACACCAAATCTGTGTGACCATTCACTCAACTTATTCAAATTGCTGTTAACAGTGTAGATGGCATTTGGAAGGTCATCGACCTTGGATTGCACATAGATCTGGAGGTCATCGGCATACAGATGATACGAACAATTGAAATTAGGAACGAGTGTATTTATGAATAAGGAAAACATTATGGGAGAAAGTATTCCGCCTTGGGGCACTCCAGTTACCGTATCAGCCCATTCGGAGAAGGCGTTCCCCGAGCGAACTGACTGTTGGCGGCCACGAAGATAGGATGAAAACCATTTGATAGCCGATGGGCTGAATTTAAGAAAGGAAAGGATTGCGATCAGGATTTCATGGTCAACTGTGTTAAAAGCATTTGAAAAATCTACCAGCACCAACACTGTTATATTTTTATTATCCATGCCAAGTCGAATATCATCAGTTACTTTAATGAGAGCAGTGTTGGTGCTGTGGCCAGGGCGGAACCCAGACTGATAAGTACTAAGCAGGTTATATTTTGCAATGTGAGAGGAGATTTGCTTATATACACAGGCTTCTAATATTTTAGAAAGGAATGGCAAAATAGAGATGGGCCTATAGTGATTTGGAAGAGTAGGTTGAGGGATTTTAGGTAAAGGATGTACAAAAGCTTTTTTCCAAATATGGGGGTAATCCCCAGAACTTAGAGAAAAGTTAATGATATGAGTTATTGGACCTAGGAGGTAATCTAAAATATTAGAAATCATAGAACTGCTAATGTCGTCACAGCCCACGGCTTTAGATTTAATTGAGGAAATGGTTTTCTTTACTTCATCCTCTTCGATGGATGTGAAACAAAAAGATGCAATAACTGGACTTTGCATTGATACAATAAAGGAAAGGGTTTCAGAGAGTATTTTGCGGTCCAACTTAGAAGTAGACACAAAATGACTGTTAATATCATCTATGGCTAGAGAAGAACTACAATCAGAAGGGGGGGTTTTGCATATACCAAAGGAATTAAGAAATTTAAATATGTCAGAAGGAGAAGAATTACTTATATTAAGATGGATATAACGGCGTTTAGCTGTACGTATCATCTGGTTACACCGATTTCTCATAATCTTGTAAGCTACCCAATCCTGAGCAGTTCGTCCATTTTTAAAAGTTCTAAATAAACGATCCCGCCTTGCCATATTAACCCGGATAGCCTCAGTCATCCACGGCGCCGGGGGTCGCTTCAGTTTTACTGTTTTCAACGGGGCATGCACTTCGTATAACTTGAGAACGTTATTATTTAAAAGAGACACTTTGTCATCGATCGTGCCTACTGAAGACACCATTGAAAAATCAGAATTGAGCGCATCCATTCTTAAACGATCTACGTTGATACGCGAATAACTGCGAATTGTTATAACTGTGGGCTTATATTTTGGTGGCTTTAATTTGTACGACAAGTAAACGAGATCATGCCGTGAGAATCCAGGAGCTTCAAGCTGTCCGTAGGACTTGGCAAAATCAGGAGAACTTACAATTATAAGATCTATCCACGAGTCCTCGCAATCCAAATTGTGATGTGTAGCCTGTAAAGGAAGAATTGAGAGGTGGACCGACTCAAAGATAGATCGAAGCTTTAAGGAGCGCGAAGAAGATTTCAGTAGATTAGTGTTAAAGTCACCCATTATAATGACATGTGTATAACTTGCCGAAAAATTATCAAGAGCCGCTTCCAGATCTGCGAAATAATTAGTCATGGGGGGACAATAAACTACCCCCAATAATACCTTAGAACCATTAAATTCAAGCTCCAGAAACAGATATTCACAGGAGCCAGAAAATCGAGAAGGAGATGCTAAAATTATTTTGTATGAAAAAGAGGCTTTTAAATATATGGCTACACCACCCCCTCTTTTCTCTGTGCGATCGTTTCTAATTAGAACAAACCCAGGTATAGGATAAAGTGCCGAGTGCAGCGATGGCTTTAACCAGCTTTCAGAAATGAGCAACGCATGAATGGTACTTTCTTGACAAAATGTGGCTTCAAGTTCAGAGTTTTTAGTGACTAGGAATGCTTTGGGAATTTAAGTGGCAGACGTTGAAACAAGTATTTTCTCTTGAAAAGATTTCTTGGAGCTGATCATTTAATGTAGTAAGGATTTCAATAGAGGAGTCATCACAAGTGTCAAAAGTGTCGCTTGTGTCGTGCAGTGAAAGGAACGTGTCATCATCTGATTGAATAACATCACTATTATCATTACAAGACATAACGTGTTATATATAAAATAAAAATAATATAAATTATATAATGAAATAAAATATAAAAGATATATATAATATGTATAAAAAAATAACCAATTAATTTAACTAATTCTGCAAAAATTAAACAAAAAAAAAATATATATATTCCGTATTTAACACCAACCCAGCAGTTTACCGTTTACATGTATCTATATAAAGATGAGTTAAACAGTACAATAAACTTATTATTTATTTTAAGTAACATAAAAAAATAAAATTTAATATACCACAAATGAAGATGTTGTTTACATTATGTTTCACATAAATTCCTGAACAAGTGATCGTTGATGGACACTAGTAACACTGACATTTGACAGATGTCACTGACAACTTATTTTATAAAATATAAATAAACATACTTCCTATTGCTTTATTAGTTTAATATAGGAGGTAGTCAAATAGAAAGAATAAAATGAATTTAAAAGATAAAATTAATACGAAAAATATGTTTGCATTGTAGTATGTTAAGTGAGAAAACTTATATGCAGATACATAATATTAAAATTGGAGTACAGATCGAAAAGTTGCTTACATATTTAAAGATTTATTTCTTCGAAATCACCCGTCGAGATCTTTTAGGATCTTCACAGAGAATAGCAGTAACTGGTGGCTTACGACGAACGTCCTGATGTCGGCCGCCCTGCTGCAGTAAACTGCTTGAACTTGTAAATGTTTCTGAAGAGCATATAGTTTCGGGGTACTTCGTTATCAACCCTTCAAGATCCTCCTCTGAGACTACTTTTTTATGGCCACCTGATGGTGGCCATAAAAAATTAGTTGTAATACACATCAAGTTACCTGATGATAACTTGATGTGTATTACCCCATCAAAGGTCCAGACATTTAATTATATTACATAAATAAAGAAGTAACGTGCGAAACTCCGTATTGTAGGGTCAAATGTATTTGATGTCATCGAACTCCTGTGTAATTACTGAACCGATTAGATTTTTTTAAGGGTTCGCGGTGGTTTTGTAGAATGTTTATAACCAAAAAGTCCTTGAGGAATAATCAACCAAAAATCATTTACAATGGTTTGAATTCGTTTAAGCTGACGCAAGCTTGTTTACATTAGTCGACTAACAGGCCTCGATTCGGAAGTGAAACTCTTTTCAATTTTTATATGTAACAGTTGAAATTAGGTTATTTCATATCTGATCTCAGTCGCTTGACAACCAGTCGGAATGGCGGTCTACCTAGTATTAAACTAAATAATTAATTCAATTTTTTTCCTATTATCTCAACACGGGTACTAAAGAAAAGAGCTCAGAAAAAACTTATAAACTTTAAGTCGCATTAGCTCTGAAATATAGGTATCTAAGTAAAACAAAGAACTTTGTCAAGTTCTCGCTTCAAGTATAAATGCCTCCTCCAAGTCAAGTTTTTGTGGTGCATCGAATGTTTATAAGTTCTTAAAATATACATCTTAGCATCAATAAATAAGACATCTCATACATAAAGAAAGAAAAAGGAAAACGGTTCTTAATCGCTTATATATTGAGAACCTACAAAGAATATAATGAGCGGCGAGCTGTAGTTTAATTTTTAAACGCTTCGACGCGCCCCGTAATTGTTTTAACCTAATCAATGCCCTAGATTGCAGTGGTGTGATAACTAATGTATAATGGGTATTAACTTAAAATTTTTATAACTTATAGTGTATTATAACATCTTTTTTTTTTCTATACAATAAAACCATTAAACTTAAAACAAAATTTTACTTTATTTATTATCAAGATTTTTTAAAACCGATGAGAAACGTTTATGTATTTATTTAGTTTTTATTACCAAAAAATAGTACAATAGGTGGACTTAATGCTTAAAAGTATTCTCTACCAGTCAACCCGAAAATACAGTAGAAAGTGTAGAGTGAGGAGTGTAGGTTTAAAACATAAAAATATTGATACAAAAACTAAGCAACTAAGAAAAAATCATTATATTAAAAGTTATGTGTACCTAAAACATAACACCCTGTCAAAATTTCAATCTACTAGATAATATCTTCTTTTAGAAATTCGATCAGAAAATATTGCCCATGTAATTTGTGGCGGACTGATACAGGTAATTTTAATTTGTGTAAAGATTGATTTTGATATTAATATACTCACTACGTTAACATATATTTTATACAAAATTAAAATTTTATTTGTTATGTAATTAATATTTTACCCTCACTACATCGCAGAAGTATTAAACATATTAATGATTATGATTTTATATTGTGATACAAGTTTGTAAAATGAATTTATTATTATTTTTACACACATTAACCCAAAAACAAAATAAAAAACCAGTAAGTAATACATTTGACACAAAAAAAATGTAAATAAATTTTAGATATGGTTAATAAACAAACAAGAACAAGATGTCAAGATTTTATATTCATAGATTAAGGAAGCTTGAAACGTATTTGAATATGTTTTCCACAATATGTAATGAAATGAATTGGTAAAGCAATACAATAAACACTCTTTTGAGTATATTAAAGTAGAAGTAATATGATTGTTAACTTATCATTTATTAATATTATTATTAATATTAACTAAATACGAAACAACACTTTAATAAAATTTGAATTGATGAGTGAATATTCCAAACAATATAAATATCAGTATTATCTTTTAAAATAATATCAATAGAATGAGAGAATATTACAAAATAATGTTAAAGTGTCTAAAATAAGCCTTTTAATATAATAATAACTTACAGCCTTAACCTAAGAAAGGAGATCATAGTAAAACATAGATATTTATAGAAGTATTTGTCGCTGCGGCCGGCGCTTGTAAAATTGTGCTCATATTGTAAGGGCTAATCCTCGGAGAACATTCATCAGCTCCATCTGAGACCGCTACCAGTGACCTCGCTCACATATATTATCATTATCTTTTTGTCACTTATCACACACAACCCAGATATAACATATCTTTACTTTTCTTAAATCAAAACGAGACGGATTTGCGATATACACAAAAAAAAAATATTACAAAATTTAATAAATGACAGTTATGATTTATTTTTATACATTTACACTATCTTATTTTACGATTCACACGAAAGCATTATTATTTCTTAAACAATTTTTTTTTTTAATAATTAACAATATTGGGAATTTTGTATTTGGGCAAAAACTTTACCTAAAAGCCCCTAAAATATACTTAATCGATTTGCATGCCCTAGGGGTAAACAAGCCTCTACTTGAAAATAATATTAGTGTGATTTCTTGAAAGCCAGTGTTTATGGACAGTTTTAGTGAAGCAATAAGACTATTTACGAGTAAGATAAACAGTCATAATAATACCATAAATTCAAATTCAAAATATCTTTAAATTGGGCAATATTAGTCAGTCCGTGAGTTAGCAACCCACCAGCTCGGAATGCTGCTCTGTTGAGAAAGCTGGCCAGAAACTCAGCGGTGCAATTTAAAACAAAATTTTACAATGTTTAACTTATATAATAAGTATAACATTATAATATGTATTATAAAATCAACCCTACAAATGAGTTGTTGATTGATATTCCACACATTTTTACCAACCAAAAACTCTTTAATGTTATAATAAGCTTTACTTAATAATATACTTTTAACTTGAGATTTAAAACAAAGAAAAAGATCTAAGAAATATTATGGAACTTATTATATATGCGTGCGTACTTGAGACCCATGGAAGATTTGTTAACTTTTGGAAGTCGACATTTTGGCGTTACAAGTTTATTTTTAATTCTTCTCAATCCTTCTGAACTACTGTGTCGCTGTCTGTCTCGGTTAATTAAGCATTCTATACGTGATCGGCTTCGATTTATTTCTTATTCTATATTTATATAAATTTACTATGAAAAGAACTAAAATAAATGAATCGAATCTTATAAATGTCTGTTAAAATTGTCTTACAATGTCACATAGTAAAAGGTCTATCACATAGTAAAATGTCACATAGTAAAGGGGCAATTCATTATTGTAGAGTAAAAATAAAAAGGGGCCAAGAATAAATCCTTTAGGAACACCCATTTCAGTCGATTTATAACTTCTTACATCAAGAATACAGAATCCTTCGATTCAGGTAAGAGGCAATAAGATCAAACGCTGTACTACGCACACCATAGTGGTTAATATTGCATAGTACTATTTGATGGTCTACCCATACAAAGGCTTTGGATAAATCACAAAACACCCCGATTGCATTTTAAAATCAAAACATTTATTACTCCCTACATTGAGTCTACCTCTCACTATATAAATAATTTAACTTTTTCTACCTGTTTTAATTTCCACGGTTTTTCAATCACTAAATTTGAAGTATTTGTTATAGTTTTTGCCTAAAAATAAATAAAAATATTAAATTTCTCCATAAAAAAAATTGGACATTAATTATATAAATTATTGGGATTACCAACGGCCATTTCTACTTTACAAACATTTAACAACATTATTCTTAAAAGTAAGGATTCGGTTTTATGTAACCAGTGCGCAAATATTTCTTTGGGTCTTTTATTTTCATGATAGATAAATAGAGAAAGTATTAGACCATAGTGGTCTGAACTTAAATTCGTCATTGTCGTCTGCTCATAAATGTTTCAGTGACAAAACACATAATCAATACTAGTCGCAGAAACACTAGTAATGCGAGTAGGTTCGGAAAAATAGTTCAATAAGTTTTAACATTTAATAAACAAACAACAAATTTAATAAACAAACACTAGACGAAGCTACTTGTTATGTATCAACATTGAAGTTACTGAACACTATCACCGACTTGTTTTTATGACAAATTTTACTTAAGATATCCTCAATTTTGTTTTACAATTTAGCAAAGTCACCAGAGTTGGATCGGTATACTTATAAAGTAATATGTTCATTGAGCTCATTGCAGGACTGTTCAATAATTCGCCCGACCGAGAGCGCCACTATGTCTAATCGAGGCTTTAACACTACATCAGTACAAGTGAGCCACCGCGAATAGCTTTTCCTCTACAGAACCCACTTGACCATTTATATTTTTTTATGTTTATAATACCGTTACTCTTTGACATCCAGTTATCTGTAATGCACAATAAACTAATGTTATAATTTTGCACAAACACTTCCACTTCCGAAAACGTCGCTCACTGAGCATAAATAGGATCACGATAACATAAAGACTTCAGGTACAAGGAAGAGGACGAACTTTCTGACCATTAGGTATCCACTTATCATTGGAGCAAGATGCTACATCAGCGAGCCGCTGGAAAGAAATGCGTTAGAGATAAAAAGAGATAGAGTCAGGCATACTTTTATGATTTTGCAAAAAGATAATTTGTTCTTGTTGTAATCCGTTGATTTTCTTATAAAAACGTAAGTAAGATCATCATTATACATTTATACATTTATGCATTCCACGCATATTATTTTTTTATATTTTGAAAACTAATAAATAAAAAGTGCTTAAACATATAATACTTTTGAGAAATGTATCCTTACATTTTTTGTAAACTAAAACAATATAATTAAAGAGAATTTTGAAAAAATGAAAGAGGATAATGATAAGATGAAAATGAATGATAAGTTTTTAATAAATTACTTTATAATTTTAAGTTTCTTATTTATAATTGTGAAAAACATTTTATTGAATATATTGCCATACCGATAGTGTTTTCTATGCAAAGTTTCTAAATTTTGGAACGGTATTCACTGCAGTGCAATTCGTGTAAAGTTGTATTGAGCCAAAATAGCCTTTGTCTGAGCACAATTTGTGCCCAAACTTTGTAAATTAACAAAAGTACTTGTAAGAAAACATTTTGAATTTAAATTTTAAATATTAATATTCAAACAAGCGTTAATGTATATTTATCTTTAAATCTACAATACCATATAATTACTACACTATAAGAAGTTATTAACATTTTTTGAACTTAAAATTTAAAGAAAAATACATATAATGGAATAAATCTTAAAATAACTTTTATTATATGAAATAAATGTTTATAGAAATAGTAGTAGCAGAAGAATATAAATTATAGTTTATAGTTTTGGTACACAAAGTTATATTTGTTATAAATAATGTTGGAGGAAACCTAATGTTGTATAAGAAAAATCATCTTAACATTTTATTTCATATCTTATTATTGTTCAATTTAGTGACGACAAGGTAGAAAAGGATTTGTATTTCATATCATTTATTTAAGTCTCCTTCGAAAAATAAAAGTATTTCAAGAAATTGTTATTTTTTTTTTATATTGTGACCTTTTGTCGGAATGATTTCATTGATCATGAGTTCACTAAAAACTTATCTGCTACAATGATAAAATCAAGCATTGTTTTCTCCGAGTCTTTTGAACGTATTTCCGTTGGAATATGTTGAAAACATTCTTGTGCATTTTTTTCCTTACAATTTTAACAAGATCAAAATTCTTCTGACCTTTTAAATTTCGTTGTCTTTGTTAAGGTAATTGAACTATCCCATGTTTGCTCCTGAAGTACTGTTAACTTCTATACTAAAAGAGATAATTGTTTATTTTGTATGTTTCTTAATATTTGTACTCCGATTTGTTGTAGAAGTGTTACTTTTTTGTTTTAAGCGACTATTGTCTTAAACATAATTAGGGGCTGCCCGAATTAAATGTAAATCAACATATTTACAAAGAAAATAGTATTAACTAATAATAATAATATTAATAAAAATATTTTTAACTTGGCGGTTACCATCTTATTTAATCATTATTAACTTATGCAATTAAGTAATCCTTGTTCAATGCAATAATATTCTCGTGACGTACCACTTCACTCTCTTAACTTACTAAACTTTTTAAAATTTATGCATAGTTATATACAGAGCTCGTCCCAATCACAACGAAACATTTCTACAATTTATAACTGAATATATCATATCACTCATTCTTGAAACAGTACGATATACCTAGTCTAGCCATAAGTTGTGTTGCAATGAAAATAACCGATAATTTGTAAAAAAATATATATTTTATTTAAAAAATATATATGTGATTAAGTGGAGTAAAAAGATATGTTGACATACTAAACTAGTTATTCAAAATATCCAACCTTAGCTTTACCGCACGCTTTTAAACGTTCAGGTCTTTCATCGATGTATTTACGAGCGGTTTCCATATCAAACTTGGTCACTGGTTCCTCCAAAGGTTTTTTGAGTGACTCAATATTTGGGTGATGCTAAGAGCAAGCTACGTCCTCTAGCATAGATCACAATTTATAGTCCAAAGTATTTAAAGCCGGACTAGCCGAAGTTCAATCGTCAACCTTTATGAAGTCTGGAAATTTTTTCCTAATCCTGTTGGAACGTTCACATGCCGTTTTTGAATAAGGTGTAGTTGAGAGGTTTAACTACGGCTTCTAACACGATATCTTGATATACTTTGGCTGAAGTTTTAATTCCTTTTTCGCAAAAATAGAATTTCGTAATCCCTTGGTAAGAGACACCCAACCAAACCATGACGTATGCTGGATGATGGCCTCGCTGAACTTTGGCCACTAACTCGGAAGCTTCTTAAGAGCTGTGTACATACAATCAATCATTTGGTTTGTTGTAGGGCTCCTCGATTGTAAAAAAAATTTCAACGGTAAAGATTTTTCTTTTGTGTATCGAGGTAGCAGCTGTTAAGATCTTTCGACTCTTATTCTTCTTTAACTCTTATCTTATTTAAGTATGACCAGTTTATCTCCGGTAATACCCTAGACCTAAGTCTTGTTTAATAATCCGAGAAAGTGTCTTCGGTTGGAATCTTATTTCTCTGGAAAGGATTTTCTGCTTCCTTATGGGATTTCAACGGATTCTGGCCTTGACTGAATTAATGGCCTGGTGAACTAGAATAGACTGCGGTCGGCTGGATCTCTCACAGTCATCAAGAGACATGGTTTCAGTGTACTTATGGATTGTACGATACACAAACATTCGACTAATCAAAAAGAAGGGTGTTACAAGGTTATACATTTTAAATTCCCAAATAAAAATTTCTTATTTGTTTTCATTTTATTTTTTTAATCTAATAAATCAAAATCAAAATTTATGTTAACAACGTAACTAGACAAACAAAATCAAAGTTCCTGGCAAAGTCTTTGATGATAAACTATGTACCTGCCAGTCAGCTAATTTAACCCTTTACGTGTAGCTTTAGGGAGGTAAGTGATGATGAGACATTTTAACGTTTGACAGACACGACCTCTATATAGTGTCTCTTACTAACAAATCGATGGAGAGACTTATGAGAGCAGTAATTCTTAAACAAAAAAAATATCTTACCTTTTTTTAGCTCACTAAACTATTAAAGAGTCGTGTATGTTTGTAAACTAATCTATGGTTTCCCGGAATCGGTTTATTTTTCATTTTATATTTATATAAATTTAATCTATACACATCTGTCACATTACATATGTTGTTTAAAAAATTAATTTCAAGGGATTATTGAAAAATGAATATAAAACCTGCATTCAATTTATTGTTTAGGATACCAGTTAAAAAAAAAACAAACCAGACCACCGGACAAAATAGTTAAGTTCTCTAGAAAAATTTCGATGTACATCGATTATTTATATTAAGTATGTATGTATGTATTATTGTTTTATATGTAGTATTTGCTAGATAGTTCAGTATATCCCTAGTTTTGTTAACACGTACATACTCATAAAGTTTTCATTCGCATTTCATGTCACGATGTACATATTATTTTAAGACCCAATTCTGCGGGTCTTGATGTCATCCACTTCACAAATATACAGTTTTATAAGGAGATAAAACAACTGTTTCTTTTCATGTTTTTGTAAATTGTACTCAGGTATGGTTAAGATGTTTGTATACTGGATAAACCTCCCTAGACAGTCTGCGTGTTAGGAATAAATTTAAATAAAAGATAACATACAAGTTATAAAACATACATTGCAAAAACCTGACCGTCTTATTAAAAATAAAATAATAATTAATAAAATATTATTTATTTTAGACATTAATTTATCGACGTCTAAAGAATTCTAAAAGCGAAAGTATAATTACTTTACTAAGTATAATTACTCTAACGGGTAAAAGATTCTTTTACTTTTTAATCACCATTTATTATAATGACAATAAATGTACTCCATGGTCTCACGACCACACATATATGTAGTAAAATCGTTTGATAAATATTAAAATAGTAACTTTTAAATTAACACCATACCATGTATAGGCATATCATTCTATTTGCTATGCAGTGACAGCAATTTTCTATATTTATATGTTCTATATTTGTGTGAACCCCATACTACTCTCCCTTTTGATGTTCCCTTATAAACATTCTAAGTCTGACATTTTTATAGTTCTGATTTATAAATATCACATAAATAATAGACTATTTATTTGTTTATATAATTATTATAAGGCATAAGTCTATTATTGCTTCATATTTATAAAGTTCATTTAGAACTGTACAAACAACAAGTTTAAACTTCTAAACGCTTGTTTGAAATATTGTGGCAATTTGAAATTCGAATTATATATCAGAATTATGGTTATATGTATTAATAAAATGCTCTTCAAATAATCATAAAAGATTTTTACCAACATCATTAGTTATATTTAGAGCTCGCTTTTTTAATACTTGTACAGAAACAGACTTAAAAATACTACTTGATACGAACAGTAATAATTTTTTGACGCCACAGAATACCGTACAACCGTGTTCATGTCAAAAACAATACGACAACAAAATAACAAGTAATTTTTCAAAAACGTAGTTTAAACTAATTTATTTCATAACAATTTTTAGCACCTAAATATTATAAATAATAAATAATATCCTGGGATAATTAACCCTAACAATTGTATAAGAGATTTTTTTTTCATACTTTGAATTTAAATAAATTATATGATCTTCCATAACATTTCTTTAAAAACTCTTTACATAAGATTATTTTTACATCAAATGCTTCCGAAATTATCTTCTCATATTATATCGTAAAATATATTTTAGCCTACGACTAATGCATGTTGCCTAATGTAATGAAGCCTATGACTAAAGTAAGAACAGTCTTTTAAAATGTTTTGTTTGTAAAGAGAGAGACGTAACATCTATAATGACTCTCGAAACTCTCTATAATCTCTTCGTCTTCTATTGAAGATCTCTCAGCCGGCAAAGAGGTCGGAAGTACTAGCCATTGCGCGTTGCATTTACAACGTTTTCATTTTATGTATTTTACCATTTTTGCTCAATTTTGTTTTATAAAAAGAGGTTAAACCTTTGTTTGTTTTAAGCTGTCATATTGTATATCAATGGTAAAGAAATAAAACCAACATTTTATACACAAATCCTTGTTTTCTATTTAATGCGATTGTTTTCTATTTGATGCGATGCGATTATGAGATAAGAAATGCAAAATAAATTTTCACCTTAATAATCTTAGATGTCCTAAGAATATGTATTCTGGTCTAATAAAGGTAAATAAATTGATTTGCTTTTGATATTTTTGTGACATATATAAAAAGTTATTTTTTTTAACTTTATTTTATTTTTATTTTATTTATATCTTTTCCACTTAGAATCATAATCGGTGATCACTTGTGTACGTCAACATGGAAGTGTCAGGAGGGCCTATTACGATACTAGATTTATCGTAATAAGCCCTTCTGAAAAAGCACTTTCCATCTTAAAATTAAAGCTATGAGGGTTCCAAACGCGTCCTGGTCTGAGAAGAACCACACAACAAACTCAGCCGGATATATTTTTTGTTATTGTGATCACTTTCACAAACGTCAAACTTAAATGCAATTTTGGAACAACTAGAACCGTCGCAATCAATCATAAAAGAAGCCTAATGATTTCAGGCAACGAAAATTAAATAATAATAACAGAAAATATATATATATATATAAACCTTCGGCCTGCCACACAACCAGTCACCGCAAGCAGCACCCGTTCACGAGCATATCTGAGTTTTCTCTAATATCATCTAATTATTATTACTTTTTGCTTGAGACTGTTTGATCTTATCTAAAATTAAAAATTTCAAGTTAATACCCCATTCATAATTGTTAGTGATTTGATTGTTAATAAAATTCTGATTATCTCACATATACTGTGTTATACAATGACCAGTTGGGATACTTAAGCATACAAACACAAGATGATTATTATTTACCTTCTTATACTTTTATGCCTTAGAGTGAATGGTGAGCCAAGTGGTGGTTTTAATGTTCTCATATATAATCTTCAGGATGGACCAGAACTATATAAAAAGTTTGTGGAAAAGTTCAACAAAACATTTGATGAGCCGGCAGACTATCAGCATCGATATAATAACTTCATGATAACTCTAAGAAAAATAAACATGATTAATTCTAGACCAGGCTCTCAAAAGGTTCGATTAAATCAGTATGCGGATTTAAGTCTTGATAGAATGAGGACAAGACAAAAATAGATCGTGAGGTAATAATAATGCTCAGAGAGTTTTTAGATTACACACGAACAGGCTAGGAAAAAAATAACTTATATGCTATTATACTAAAACGTCTTAAAAAAATAATAATCTTTTGTTTTTATTACTAGTCTTTATATAATTATTACTAATCTTACTAATACATTTTTTTTAGGAGATACGAAAACATAATTAATATTATTTATAATTAACAATATTCTGAAACTTTTAAATATTTTATTTACACTTTAATGCCAAATAATCTTTCAGGTAATTTTTTATTTTTCCTATTGCACTTCAATTTATTTATTGTATGGAGATGGAATTACCATCAGTAAAATGAATTATGCGGAAATACTACCAAAATCATTTTTCTTAAATTTTCTTTTGATTTTTCTTTAAGATTTCTTAACATGTAGCGTTCAGGTTAGTCAGGTTATACTATAAAATATCAAAAAAAAATAAATACTATTTCAATTCACAAGCATAACTATTCTATAACATTTTATATTTAACAATAGTGATGCTTATATTGTATTTATTTCCTATTGTATGTTTGTTGGAAAATAAAATGAGTTCCAATTTGCTAAGAGTCCAAATTTATTTTCTTCAAGTGACCAAAAACAATGACATAACAATGTTTTATTTTTCTGTTTGCTGTTTTGGTTGACTAATAGAAAATGTTTTAGCATTAAGTCATACTTTATCTTATACAGTGAAGTATTAAATAAATAATAAACAATGCTTGAGTTATTGTTCTTTCTTGTATTTTTTCTTTTTCCTATTTTCACTCTTTCACCATCACCATCACCATCACTATCACCAACACCATCACCATCACCATCACCACCACCATCACCATCGTCATCATCATCACCACCACATCAAAGCTGTATCGATCTTAACTTGTAAATATCTTGTAATTCTTAGCGAATATTTGAAAAGTTTCTGCGATACTAATCTACATAATTTTTGGTAATTTTATTTACATTTTATATATAACTAAGAGACCCGGCCACGCGTTGCTCTGGTTGCTAAAGTTTTTGGTATAACATTACATTGTAGTACTATTTAAGGAGTATGGTATTAGAAAAATAGTGATGTGGACCACTATTTTTTTTTACATAGATACAATTTGTAAAAAAAACGACCTCTGTGACTGATTTTCTACTCCCATTACAATAATGTAATAATAACTAAAAATGCACCGAATATGTGGTAAATATTCGGTATTCTTTATATTCGGATTCATTTTCGCCATTATTTGGCCGAATTATTCGGTTTTGGTGCCGAATGTATTCGGTTCGAATATTTATATTTCTTTGGCAACACGATACGGTAAAGAACTAAGAAATAAAATTTAGATTTATGTCATATTATTTTAAGTCAAAGAAATCTTATAAATAATGTGTTGAATAGAGCTTAATAAAATTAGTTTCAAATGAATGTTGATTTGAAATTGCGAAATTGATAGATTTGAAGCTAAATAAATGTTTATTTCGAAACATATCAAGTCAACATATTTATTTTATTATTGCTAACCTACAAATAGTATTTAGTATAGTCAAGATTTATTTTGAAACTTTAATCAGAATTTATTTTTAAGTTTCAAAACAATATTTTTAAACCAATCAACATATTTTTTCATCTAGCTAGTAGTCACACCGTACACGTAACGTACATGTTAAAACATGTTAGAACCTGTTTATGACAAACAAACAACGAAATAGTAAAACGAATAGTTTGGCCGAAAATTCGGTTTGATAACGGTTAAACCGAATAGTATTCGGTATTCGGATATTCAGCAAAACTATTTGGCACATCTCTAATAATAATATCAGGAAAAATTACACACATTGATCTAACCCCTAAGTAAGCATATTATTTGCTTGTGTTAAGGGTGACAACGACACAAAGACATAGAAAAACACATTATAAACGACCAAACCCAGAAATTTAGACATCTATGCTCATCACATACTTGCCTGTCTCCGTCGGGAATCGACCCCAAGCCCCATTACTCCGATATACGTTAGGCGTCTGCACTTCACCACTCGACTAACGAGACGGTTGAAACACTAAAATTATTATTAACTAAAAAAGACGATAACGTTAAAGCTAGTTAAAAATCCATTAGATTGGGATTTGAAGAGGAAGGTCTTTGAACACGATTCATCATAAGCAAAATAATAAATTTAAAATTTTATTTTGTATTTTTTTTATATTTTGTATTTTGTTTATTCAAGATAGTAACAAATGAGTACATTACAAATTTATAAATGAGGTAGGTAAGGCATATCTGCCTTTTGAATTTTGTAACAATAATATTTATTATTTTTAATTATTAATAATTTTAATTTAATTATGCACTAATCGATACATATTTACTATACTATACATGCAATATTTTTGGTTACTGCGTGGCTGGCTGTGCTAACACTATAAATTAACTTACAATTTAGTCTCAGCATCGCGTGATGATGTTAAATTGTATATAAATTTCCTGTACTTTTAATATTACGATTTTATATATTTTGATAGGACTTGAAGAATAAAAGATATTTTTTTTTTAATAAACTTGAATGATATTTGCAAGAAAGTATATTTTTATATGTTTAGAAATATTAAACATTAAATGTAAAATACGGCAAGTACTATAATTATTTCATTCGAGATAAATTCACTCAAAAGAAAATAAAGGAAATACGACACAATTTAAATCAAAACTGTTGTTTCACCGACCTTTCATAATAGCAGCAACGAATTAGTAAGTATCATTCAAGGAACTACATGTTTCATAAAGAAGAATACTATTTTCTGGTTTCACAAGTGTTTATATAATCACTGGAATACTTTAATGTTTTTTTTTGCGTAATGTCTTTTCTCTCGCTTTACTGCTAAGCTCTGGGAGTGAATTGTGAAAAGTGACGGAAGTGTGCGCTATTTAATTTGACAAATGCGTGATGAGAATGTCATTTTAACATCATATTATTATCATTTCTTTTCTTATGTTTTGTTGTTCATAGTATATATGTATAGAAAGTTGTGCCTTTTTAAATGAAATATAAGTTGGAAGTACATCAGTTTTGTAATCACAATATATGTCTCTAATTTAAGTTATCATAAGTATATTGTCTCCTCTAGTCCTCAAATTGAACAAAACGGAGTATTTGCAGTAACAAATATAATAACTCCTTCTAGTGTATTAAATAAAATACAATTTCAAAAAAATAGAACGAAGTCGCTTACAGGTGACCCGTTTGCTTTTTTGCCTCATATTACGAAAAATAAAAACCTCATGAGGTTTTTAAATAATTACCGAAATATAGTAAAAATCTTTTCAAAACTAAACAAAACTTTCTAACTAAAAGCAATTTCTGTTTTAGCTATAATATTCTCAGTCCCTTTTGTGTATTTTAATCTAATCCTCAGTTTCCAAAACATTCATAGCCGAGCATAAAAGTCACTAGAACTTTTATTTTGGTGATAAAAGCTTTCCAATTGCCCACATTTATTCAACTTGGGGGAAAAGGCTATTAATGTAATTCCGCTTTGGGAAGGTAAAGTTAAATAGAATTTGTCAATACATTTACAATCAGATTTCAAAATTCATAATATAAAGTTACGTTGAACTGAAATAGTGAAGTAGGTACAACAAAATTAATATTGTATTATTCAACTATTTCAGAGACAGAGTTCACATAAAAGTCACGAATCTTTAGTGTTACAAAACTAAAGTAATAAAACAAAATAAATAAATAGAAAACACAAAACCAATTTATTTTTGGAACATTTATGAATAAAAAGTTGAAGGTTAATGTAAAAAAATATATTTTGCAATAATGAATTGAAATTTTTTATCAAAATTATTAAATATAGCTTATAATTAAAAAAATCGGCTGTGGTATACATATGTTTTTTAAAAATATACAGAAATCATAATATAGAAAATATTATGCAACTTTAAGTTAATTGTTAAACATATAAATACGATTGAATTGAATTCATTTCGTAAGCATTTTATAGCACTAAAAATATTTTCAATTACTTGTCTATTTCTTTTCAGCAAACAGAACATTTAATATTTATAAGTTTCTAGGATAATACTACAAAATATGTATGTATATATATTGATTCGGTTAACCATATTGCGAAAAGACCAATATTGTAATATTGACCTGTCAGATATAAAATTCAAGTGTCTTATTAGTGAGTGATCTTAAAAACATTTTAGGTGAATTTGGGACTACAACATTGTTATCTTTAACTAATAAAATCTTCTAAATAAATTCCAACGGTAGCTGCAGTGCAATTGGTATAAAGTTATATTGTGCCAAAATAGCATTCATTTAAGCACTATTGGTGCATGGCATCTAAAGTATAAACTTTACAATGTACTAACATGAAAACATTTTAAGATTCAATTTAAAATACCAAAATCAAATATTCGTTATTGTGCTATATATTACCTTCTCAGTAAACACAACGTAGTAGTTCTTTGTAATTTAGTAAATTTTATCAAGTGTATTTTTCTCCGAATAAGATTAAAACACATCATTACCCTCATTTCTTTGGCTTAATTTTGATAACTGAAATATTTGAAACCCTTTGGAGTGAATTAATACCACGTCAAATAATTGCCAGATAAAAAAGTACTCACGAATATAATAATTACCAAAATATTTTCACCAAATTAAATATAAAATATTGTGAGAGAGAGGATCATCTATAATACAATATAATACAACAATCTAAGTATGTAAACAAAACAATATTCAGAAGGGTATTTTAACTAAATGGCTACTCAACTAATGTTGTCACTAAGTTTAATTAATCTTTTTTTCCATGCCATTATAGTTCCCTAAAATTAAATCTTTTGTTTATTTAAGAATTTACTCTACTAATTAAATAATAAGAAAATTATATTTAGAATTAATTGGAAAATGATTAATTCTTTTATATTTGCCACATTTTTTCATTCTCTTTCAAATCTTTGTCTAAAAGAGCTTTGAGATTGATTTATGAATATGTAACAAAAAAAAAATATGCATGAAAACTTAATAAAACAGACATTTTGAAATCATCGACAGCTTTTTACCATTAAGATTTAAGATTTTTACCATCTTAAGTTAAAGAATCTAATGAGGAGTTGTACTTTTTTTAATATTCTATAGTGTAAGTTATAAACATGCCATATTTATTTATGAATTTAATGTTTGATTGGAATTTATTTATTTTATTTTTCATTCATTCATTCATTCATTCACCCATATTCTCACTCACTCACTCACCTACTTACTTACTCACGCACATACTAACCTAATTACTTACTAACTCACTAACTCACTCAGTCACTCACTTACTAAACTAATCAATTTATTTTTCACTCACCTATTCACTCAATCTCTCACCTATTCAGTCACCCATTCACTCAATATCTCACCAACTCACTCTCTCACTCACTCACTCACTGACCCATTCACTCGATATCTCTCCCACTCACTCACTTACTCACTCACCCATTCACTCAATATCTCACCTACTTACTCACTCACTCACTCATTTACTGATCAATAAATAAATCATCGTATCATATCAGGATCGTATCATCATCATCATCGTATTATACAATATTTATATATCAAAAGCAGCACCCTTCAAATCATGTTAAAAATTTTCATTCCGGCAGTTAAACAGTTCATTAAGGTTGAGCTACATAGGCGTTGTTACTTGTTTATTTTTTTTACTTTAATATTTTACTTTTTTTCCCATGTTTAAGACATTTATATATAGAGTAGTCATTACAAACGTTCAAAGACCGAAAAAGGAGTTATACAATGTACAATGTTCGACTTAAATACGAACAGGATTCAGATTTAAATAAGAATATACTTATCAAGGTAAGGTATGCTTGGAATTTAATAAATATTGCTGAAAGTCCCGGTCAATCTGCTGCGTTTAATCACTCTCTGAAAGTATTCCACTTTACAGTTTATATCAAAGTACTTCACGTTTGAAATATAATATAAAATAATAAAATATATATTTAACAAATTTTTGATACTGTTCTTTTATACTATCCATATAAGAGTTAAAGAATTAATAAGGTTACTTAAGAAAAAAATACTTATTTAGGGATAATTATTTGTTAAAAACTGTACTAAATTATTGTGAAAAATACACATAACAAGTATATATATATATATATATATATATATATATATATATATATATATATATATATATATATAATCTATGCTTAATATATAGTCATAACTCAATTTGCTTTATAATGCTACTATCAGCCCTGCTACTATACTATCGTATAAATAATATATCATATTAGAACAATAAGTATTTTTTATACTCTTTATATAATGTCCCCGCAATACTTTGTGGGTGCAATTACATAGAATCAGTTCTTGGTAATTTTTGATATGTCAAAAAATATTCTGATCAAATTTAAAATTCATACATAAGATCTATAGACCTACAAACATATTTATTATTTAATGAAAACCCCCTCAAATCAACGTGAAATAGGCGAATCTTCTTACCGAACTTCGAGCCTCTAGAATTTATAGTTTAAGTAATATCGTGATACAGATACTGTAGTAGATCTCTTAAATATATTTTTTTTCCTCGAATCTTAGTTGGATTAAACGCTTCTACTAATATGCTTCAATAGAAAATAATATTGTTTTATTTTTGGAAAACATGTATTATTATTCCCTAGATTATATTAATAATGTTGTTTATTATTATAAAATTAAAAATATCCATTGCATATAAAAAAAAATTACGTTAGGAATAAAAAAACACATTACGTTAGCAAAAACACCGTGAAATAGAACGATGTAGTGAAATACACTTTATAGTCGTATTATGGTAAAAATATTTGGCTCGAAATACGAATTGGTCGGTGAAATTAAAAATGGAAATTAATGATTGACTCGTTCTAAATCCATTTAATATCACTAACCTGGTTAAATAAACAATTACAATTTGTACAAGAAAGTAAAAATTGTGTTTAATCGTAATTAAAAATGCAGTTCCATCAAGAATTAACAACATATTCTATAAATTACATAAACAAATATTTTCAATTCAATATTATTCGACCGTATTTTTTTTAAAGGATTTTATTAGAAGGTTGTCCAAATTTCTTAGAGTCTAGTCTCAAATTAAATCTAGATCAAAACAACAAACACAACAAACAGAAGTCCAAAAAATAGACACTTACATTCATAATTATTATGATTCTGATAGGGCTTAAGGTTAAAATCAGTTTTGTAGCTAGGGTTAAAATGAAGGTTAAAACTAGGATAAGACGATTAAAATCTAAATCAAGATTGGGCATAGGATAAGGGTTAATATTAAAAACCGAAAACAATTATTTTTTTGTAGCTGCTTTAAAATAATCTTACATACATTAGTTGTTTAATGGAGATCAAGTTTAGAAATTACATCCCTATGAAAAAATAAAAACAAAGCGGGCTTGTAAAACTACGTGTTACGTGTACTGCTGTTACTGCTGCTGCTGAAAGTAGTAACTGAATATTACAAATTACTTCGTTTTAAAAAGGGATAATATGGGATTGCAATTTAATTTTCAAGAAATATCAAAATTTCGAACCCTAAGAGAAAGAGTTCTAAAGAGAAAATATATGAGCGTCTATAGATACTACAAGGATAAAATAGCTACAAAAGATTCCAAATACTCGTATATCAACATAGAAAACATAAAATGTTGTTTTAATAACTCTAAGCAACGCCCAGTGCGCAACTTCGATACGCATTCAGCCGATTTATTTAAGCATTGCATCAGATGTTCAGTAAAATGAGAAAGTTTGGAACCTAATAAGCGAGGTGGTGTAAAATTGTTGTATCTCTTTAGCAGTCTTGGAAAAAGGTTTTTTTTAATAGCTGAGATCTTATCTGAGTTTGTTTGTTATTTATATACTTATTTTATAGCAAGGTGATATTTTATTATATAAAACAGTTTTAACAAACTTAACTTTACCTCATTGAATCTTAAAATTGGACGAACATCACCTACACACTATCAATTAGTCTAACTTCAAGCAAAGTCAGATGATCTTATTATACCCTCATTTAACTTGTCCAACCATTTATTTTATTAGTAAGTACATTTTGCTAAAAAGATAAAATCACATTTTTACAAAAATATTACCAAGTACAAGAAAGGATGCGGTTATGTCCAAAAAGCGTAGCCTCTTAATTTGATTCGCAATTTTAACTAAATCCTTCGTGTCTAACAATTTTTTTTTTAATCAATCATGATTATTTTTAAAGGTAAATAACTTCTGTAAAGTCATTTAAGACGTAAATTATTATATTAGGTTTTTACAAATGAAATTTGTAAGGACCTAATATGTGTAATATTTTTGTATGGGAGAAACAGAAAGTCTAATACTTTTTAATATAATGTAATTAATTAATCAAAGTAAGAACCATTGTTTTCTATGCACTTTTGCTATCTTATAAGTAGTTCATTGATACCTTTACTACAAAAAAAAGGTCGGACGGAAATCAAAAAAAACTTTAAAGGCGATTTGACCGTGCCCCATCGAAGTTGATTTTTTTCCTTTGCAAGAAATTATCCAGATTAAAAAAAATGGTAATCTGTTGTAACAAGTATGGTAGATGTCTTAGACATTCTAATTAAAACTCTTTTATTTATTTGTTAGCCGTGTGTTGTGCAGTGTGTGGCCTAGTGTGGTTGTGAAACAGCAATGGTGTAGAGCGATTGACCAGTCTAGGTTATTTTCTTTTAGCAGCTATCTTTTCCATCATGGTTTGCAATTGCTGATAATAGACATCTGTCGTAATAGTCTGGCCAGATTTGAAAAAACTGTAATAAACAATACCGGCACTTGTCCACCAAATGTTTACAAGTAAATTTATTTGGGTCAAAGTTTGCTTGGGTTATATGGCTGGCTGACCAGGATCCAACCATTGCAATGAGCGTTTCTGATTATCGTTGAGCATCCTATTCAAGTAATGATTCGATTTAAAATCCCTTCATTTATTGTGCCGGTTCAGTATGTAAAGAACCAGTCGACGCGCGTTTCAAGCGACTGCGAATTCATGAGGTGTGAATTCATTCTACCTTTCAAGCTCATTAATCTTCCCAATTTGCTTCAAGTGGATTAAAACAGTTTTATCACTAACACCGCAGCTCGTAGCTAACTCGGACGTGGTTTGCGATGGATCCGCTTCCACAATAGTCTTCAATTCTTCATTATCAACGTGGATCTCCTGCCTGCCTGAGGCTCGTTCTGCAGGTCAAAAATGGTGCCACGATAGAACTTGTACTCGTAAATAATGTTATTTTTTAAGTTTTCCATTTTGTTAACTAAGTAACGCAAAAAGAAAAACAGAAGAAAAAAAAAGAAATGAAGGACTGTCAACGAAACAAAAAACATGTGTAAATATTTACACCTGTAAGCAATTCAATTTGAAATTCCTTACCAAAGAGGAGAAATTTGTGATTGTGGCCAATAATAAAAACGCGAATTTCAAGTGTAAGGACCTAATACACGTAATCCGAAACAATGTCAGGTACTTTTAAATGTAGTTGAGGATTTCTGTACGTGGACGGGCGGATTGAGGACAAAACCAAGTAAATGTTTTAGTCTGTGTCTGGGTAGACGGAATACGAAATATACCTCTTACGATCCGGGTCTTATAATAGGCGGTCAGTGCGTTAGTACGGTTACGGAAGCAGCTCCGTTTAAATTTTTAGGTAAAAAAATCGATTACCATGGATGTAATAGTCGATAGCTTTTTAAACGATCTCAAAAAGGTAGACAACCAACCAATAAGTAACGTCAAAAAAGCTTGGATTTACGATAATTATTTAACATCACGTCTAAATTGGCCTTTCCTCGTGTATGATATAAATAAAACCCTTTTGTCAAAGTTAGATGCAAGCGTCATAAAGACATTGAAGTTATGGCTCGGGTTAGCGCACTCAGCGGACTCTTCAACCTTATTTAGAGACCGTAACAACTTTGGATTAAAATTAAAGAAACCATCGGAGCTCTACAAACATCTAAGAGTTACCAAAAGACATATCATCGGAAAATCTAAAGATGATACTGTAACTTCTCTCCCAAAAGACAAAGTTGCCTCAGAGCTCGAGTCACGACTTCAATTCCATAAAAAGTTTATGATAGGTGCTCAAACAAATAAAGTAGGGCTAGGATCAAGTAGGAAAGTTCAAGACATAGACATAACAAAATCTTTTATTCGACAAGACGAAAACGATAATTACCGACTCCACGCGATGAGCCTAGAAATTCAAAACGAATGGGTGACCATAGGAGATTTTTGTATTCCACTAGCTTTGAAGTGGCGCACCTTAATTTATGATTGGTCCCCAGCATTATTAAAATTCCATCTTAATGCATTCCAAATGACTCTCCCAGATCAAAGTAATTTAGTAAGATGGGGCAAAGCCACCGAAAAGTCTTGCAACATCTGTGGGGAGGCAATAGGAACCGCGAAACACCTATTAGTAGGGTGTAGGGTACTTCTAGATAAAGGTCAATACTCGCGTCGCCACGACAAGGTATTAGAAATTATACGGGAAGCGGTTAGTCTTTCAGTAGCAAGAGCGCGGAAGGGTATAACAACCACCGAACGATCTATAGAATTCGTAAAAGAAGGCTCCTCCAAAAAATCAAAAGCGAAGCCTTATTCAATATTAGGCGCGGCTCCTGATTGGATTCTCATGATGGACACGTATGAAAAGCATTACAAAATCCCTGGGGATGTTGGTGTTTCGTCATCCAGACCGGACTTATTCCTGTATTCGAAACATCTGAGGCGCGTGATACTTGTGGAGCTTACTGTTCCTTGGGAAACAAACATCCCAAGGGATCACACATTCAAGCTCAATAAGTATTACGAACTAACCAACGAACTGATCAGGAATAAATTTATAGTTAGTTTGTACGCGGTAGAAGTGGGAGCGAGAGGTATAACAGCAAAATCTCTCTATAGCCTACTTAAAGATCTTGGCCTTTCTAGAACAAGCATCGGTTCATTTCTAGAACGTACTTCAAAGGCGGCATTAGTAGGTTCTTTCCAAATTTGGTTAGGTAGGGAGAGGAGTGTGGAGGGTGAAGGTGAGTGTTTTTGCGCATAATAAAGGGGCCCCTTAAACCTACTCCTGGGTCGCAAGTCCCAGGCACTGCTTGCACTCCTCTCCTTGCAACGCGATGGGCCCGGCACCCGCACGGTGAATCCATGGATTGCTAAGAAGCTTCGTCTTATCTGTCTAATGTTAAAAGATAAAGATAATTACAAATAATTCAAACTTGTTCAATAAATATTTACTTGTCAACATTATGCTACTATAATAAGATTGTAAAATAATCTGCAAAAGATATAGATTTATCTTAATACTAGGGATTCTCATAACACGGTTAACCAGCACATAAGTCCGTTAAGCGGTATTTTTACGATCGATTTTATCAGTACCTAACGCTTGCGATAATATCTCTTCTCTCGGAGTATTAGTGTAAGATTGGGCCCTTTTTGACGTTTAAAGGAAATTCCGTAAGATGTTTATTGTGTCAATATTCTTTGTACATTAGCCATAATATCTAGACCAAAAAAAAATACTTTTTTACAATCAAAATTTTGCTCCACATGTAATTTATAAAAATCCCTACAAGATATTATTATTTCACAGTTGTATTATATGTACCAAAGAAATTAACACAAAAATATTGGCTCCTTAACATGCAAAATATATAAACTCCTTTTAATAAATTGTCTTCAAAATCTCCAGCAAATATTCCAGTAACTAATACTAAACTTGTTGTTGTTAATGAACCAAGGAGGTAATTTATTCATTATTAAAATTAAAATTATTAAGAAAAAACATAGCATACAAATTAAAACATTTTATAAGTTGATTCACACAGTTTTCTTAATAGCGGCAAAGGATTCACTCCTTCACTTCCTACTTTAACAAGAACAGTAAATAATATTTATAAAGTAAGTATGAACACACGCATTCAAGCACTTAAATGAATGTAGAATAACAGAGAAGGCTTTTCGAATAACAGAGAAGGGTTTGTTTTTCTTCAAGTGCTTTGGTAATCAATTTGAAATTTGCTAATAAATCCGCTAAATATTTTACATGATAAATTCAAAACAAAACCAGATAAACAAACTATAAGTATTGTAATAACGCAACGTATTGTAACAAAATATAGATTTTACATTTTTTTCTTACAAATAGCAATTATAGTTTAGGCAATAATAATCTCGACGCACAATGTGGTTTTAGTTTAATACTCAGTTTGTGGTTTAGATCCAAATCTCAGTTTCGTAACATTCATAGTTGAGCATGAAGGTCACCGAAACTTTTATTTATATGATAAAAGCTTTCAAATTGCCCGCATTTCTTAACCTTTGTTGAAAATTGCCATTGATTTGACAGTTATTCCTTTTTGAGAAGGTTTATTTCATATTTGAGAAGGTTTATTTCATATATATATAAACAATATTTCAAAACTCCTCAAAGTTAGGTAGTATGTAGTAATAGTGCAATCATATATTTTTAGGGAGGTGTAGGTTCTGTAGGTGTAAAGTACATAGGTGTAAAGTACAAAGTCTGGGTTAATTTTGATGCAAAATTTTAGATATTTAGATAAATGCCCTCATTATTAAATTATCCAAAATATGTAAATATGATAATTAGTTTAAATTCTTATTCTTTAAACTAAACATCACCTATATTTATCTAAGCGACTAATTTGCTAAGGTAACGTATAATGGATATTAGTATTAGTGGTAAAGTTACCTTCTGATAAAAAATTCAAATAAAAAAATATGAATTATTGTTCCGTGGTACAGTTTAAATTTAAGGAAATATTGCTTTTGGCTAATTAATAATTATCATATTTTATAGAAAATATATTATAAAATAAAATAAAATATTAGATATTGTGTAATTATTATTCTACTATTGTTACTTATGGAAAATATGAAAAGTAATATTCATTTATAAAATGTTATCTTGTCACACAAATAAATTTGAATAAATATATCAAATAAATAAACATACTCAAAGAGAGTACTACTACCTTATGGTCAGGCGGTAGCAAGCTGTAAAAACCAAATTGTCAAAAAAAATTCTCCTTATCACGAAAGTTAAAAGACAACCCAGGACAGAGCTACCTGTCGCAAAAGTGATAAGGAGTTTCAACCCCGAATATGTGACAAGGAAGGAAAAGAAAAAAAAGATTATTGTCACATTAAAACCAATAAAAGAATTTAGGCAAAAAAATAATTTTTGTATTTTTTTTTGCAAAATTTAATAGACTTCCTAAAAACGTAAGTGAGCATAGATAGGAACATGACATAAAGATTACAGGTACATGAAAGAGGATCAAATTTCTGACCTTTGACACTTATCATTGTGGCAAAACGATAACAATAAGACCAATTATTAAATATAATAAGTACATTTTAAAATAAAAAGCCAGTTAAACAGAATTTTTAATATTACAATAATTAATCTGTTTTAGTTTTAAATGAGCGATCTTAGGCTTTTAATTATATTAGAGATAGAGTTGACCTAAAAATACGCAAATCAAAATAACTAAAAAATCCTTTGTCACGAAGAACATCAAAATAAAAATATTGTATATAGGAACAAAATAACATTTAAGTTTCAATTTATATATAATATATTTAGAAGTTAAATTAAAATAAAACACTGAAAATCCACCCGCCTTGTACTCTTGTTTTAGAAAAAAATCGAAGAAAATTATCTGTTAGTTATTTAATATATATTTTTTCATAGTCTTCCAATAGCTTGTTTGAAAGAACTTTCTGCTCGATAATATATATTGTATTCTATCATTATACTAAGTAACATTAATTTAGTATTAAGTAAACAACATTCAGTTATAAGAGAAAAAAAACTCTTTAAAGTTCCTACTTACTTCCCCTTTACTCATTAGTCTTTAAGCGTATTTTCAATTTTCGCAGAGGAACCGTGCACACTTGATTAATGTTTCTGGTGCAAAAAATGTATTTAAATATAGTTTAATAAATTATAATTTATACACTTTATTTAATAATTTCGATAACATTAGACAGTCGTTTTTTGTATTTCTCATATCGAAAATTTATGTTTTAAAATATCCCTACATACCTACTTTTATTATACAGTAAGAATAATGTTTCGACAAGACATCTCTGAAAGCAAACTGATTCAGAGCGAGTTAAAAACACTATTTGATTAATATAAAATGATTATGTAAAATGATAAAATGAAAAAAGATAAACAAAGAAACAGAAAACATCTGATTCTAAGGATCAACAGAAAATACTTTTAATAGTAATGACCAAATTCACTCACTTGACTCACTCTCGAAGGATGACAATATATAACAACTGCAAATGCTTTTACGTTGTTTCTTTGTTACAGTTGCATTTATTGCATCTAAAAGTAGTGTAATTGAACTGAACTTGTATGAACTCTGATAGTTTATAAGATATGGCTCTGGCTGAACTTTATTTGCTAATAATATGAGTTTTCAAAAAGAAACTTGGAATATGGAAGATCATTATTCATTACTCACGAAAACCGACCTTAACTTAAAGAACTACATCTACTACAACAATATTGACCGTCTTATTTCGGTTACAAAACATATAATAATTTAATATTTTGTACTAAAATAAGGCAAACTATTCTTCATCAATCACTAGTACATCTAGTTTCTTGTTTGTTTAGGATAAAAACATTTTTAGTATGGAAGAGTGTAAGCGCACATCAGATTTTTGTGTGATGTAGATAAAATGGTAATAAAACTAAACAACGATCGATAATTATTCATTTTTGTTTTAAAATGCAATAATATGGTCAGCTTTATATCCCGGAGCTAGCAGGTTTGAGTCCAGCCCCGGTTGATATTTTCATTCTATGTATGTTAAAAAATAAAACGATAAATAAATGGTTGTCACAATTTTTTTTCTCTTTTATTCTTCTAATATTATATAAAAAGACTGACAGATAAAATTTTCCTTGTTCATACGAAGGTAAAAATCCAGAAAAATCTTTGATGACATAAATATCTAACAGTCGGCGAATTCATCCCTTTATGTGTAGCTGAGAATATTTTCACAGATGACAGACACGCCCACTATACAGAGTGTCTTGTTATGAGATCGAAGGAAAGGTTTATAATAATAGTGATCCAGAAACAAATATCATATTAAATAAGATATCGTGTCTTATCTACAACTCTTACGTATGTTAGTCATATTAAGTTTGTACAATAGGTATGTAATGTTGAACACATGGCGCTAGGTATCTGCTGTAATTACCTTGCAATTAATTAACTTCATATTATATTAATGATAAGCGAAGAGAGTTTTAAAGTCACTAGTCTCTATTCTCATAGCATGTTGTATGGTCTTTTTCACCTTTTATAACAATGCAGTAATTCAGACAATCGTGATCTGCTTAAAGCTTCAAGAGTACTCGTGTGTGTGTTGAGAGTTGAATGAGCAAGTTGTTTTAAAATTACAAACATCAAATTTCATACAACCTTATGATAAATTGAATTTGTAAGCCGTTTTTATTCATATCATAAATATACTTTTTTATTTATTTTCAACGCTAATATCTCAATAGATTTAATCAGTATTTGATACAGGAACCAGTTGATATTTTTAAAAGTACGCAGACAAATCAATTCATTGTTTTTCATATTAAATACTATATATTATTAACTTATTGTATGTTCTGAAATCATTAAAAAAACACTGTTTTTTTAGTCGAATTCTCAACTGAGTAAAATGTCAATAAATAAAATCGTATGTGACCAACAAATCTAACTTTGTCTATTGCTTAATTACCATTTAATACAATGATAATAAATTTAAGATATGCCCCTTAAAAGTACATAAAATTACATTATTACAGTAAAAAATATATATTTATAATTAATGCTTATTGTAAACGGGCATTTATTAAAGTTACTGCAAATTTAATATATTAAATACATATTTGAGTTAACCCAACATTGAATAGTATGGGGTGAACGCTCCTTAGATGTTACCTAATAAACATTAAGAGTCAGTCTTTGAAGTGAACAGGAATCTAATAAAGCTGTTATTAATTAACATCTTATTCATATTATATCTATGTCCACTTATTTTCTGGTTTGTATTTTATTGCTAAATTATAGTTCCTGAAATTAATATCACATAAGTATTAGTTAACTACTATTTTGAGTTTTTTTTTCAAACAACAAATAACATTTTATTGAAACGGACTAAACCTTAAAAATCCGACTTTGCATCCTGGGTTATAAAGTTCTGGTCAATTTCGTTAGTAGTTAAACCTTAAAATTAAAATTGTGGCCTTCAACCACAATTTTAATGGTCATATTGTTTTATAGTGAAAAAGAGAAATATACAGGGATATGTGTTTTAATATTTTAACACATCTCTTGACAGAAAAAAAAAACTGTTGGCAGGGCTAGGGTGTCTGGAGGATCGGCTGAGGTTAGAGGACGGAGTTGATTCCCCGAGCATACATTTTTTAAAAGGATAGTGTAGCCGGTAATTAACAGTCTATTTTTTATTTTTGTTAATGCGAAATATTTTTATTTATGTAGGTTTCCTCACTGAACAGACGTCAACCCTATGTTTTGAAGATATCATACGTTACATAAAACGGGACTGTGTTTAACGTTTCATATATACGCCAATGCAATTAACCCATTTGATACATTCAAATTATTTAAAATAAATAAAGCAAATTTAATTACTATAAATAGTTCATGATTTCCATTTTATACTCTAATATTTAACTACTTTCATACAGTTATTACTTTGTATACTCACGTCGAATAAAAGTAAATAAATTTATATACAAAGTATAATTTTAAGTAAGAATATTAAATGTACTACTTTAAATTATTTCTCATAAAACCTTTATTCCTTTCAAAATAAAACGTGTCGTATAAAGTTGAATCTTGACTCATTTTATCCAGTTATTAGTTTTTTTTGCTTCGGACAACAAACATCTTATCTATAATTGTAAATTTAAAGCAATTTCCCCATACTAAATTTTTAATTGCTTTGAACGTTAATGAAAATGTGAATTTAAAAGCATATATTGTGGCTTTTGTGAGCATTGTATAGAGTTCGTAAGATACTAGAGGCTATTAAAACACGAAAATAAGATGCATATTATTTGCCTAATAATGCTATTATATCTGGAAGTGAATGCTGAGCCAAGTGATGATTTTAATGTTCTCATATACAATCTTCAGGACGGACCAAATCTGTATAAAAAATTTGTGGCAAAGTTCAACAAAACATTTGCTGAACCGATAGACTATCAGAATCGGTATTATAACTTCATGAGAACTCTAAGCAAAATAAACCGGATTAATTCTAGACCGGAATCTCAAAAAGTCCAGCCAAATCAGTACGCGGACTTAAGTCAAGATGATTTTAATAACATTGAGCATACGACAAAAATAGATAGTGAGTTGAAAATATTACTCAAAAAACCCAAGCCGAACGTGGATACTTTATTTCCAAACATATTATTTTAGGTAAAATAATATTTTATAAAACATCATACTATATGCTTTTGATTTTTCACTAGCCCGACATTCTGTTTTGTATATTATATAACGACAATTAGTAAATATACAGTATATTTTGTTTTATTAATATATTTTTGTAATTAGATACATGGAACACTAATTGGTATTATTTTAATAATACCATATTTTTAAAACCTTACTTAAAATATAAAAAGTATAAACGCCTAAATAAAGTCTGTAAGATCTGAAAATAGAAGACCTTTGTAGATAGATGACCAAATTAACCAAATTAACTAACAGATACCTAGATATTGTCTTCTCATAAACTCTATTGCGGCAAAGGAGTTTAGAGTCAAAATAACAAAGAATATAGAAAAACCAATTTTATATTAGTTTGATTAAATATTATCTTTCAAATATTTGTCACTTCAACGCCTAAGAAACCTTCAGTAAAAGTATTCCTGCGGCTCTTTTAGAACGTCAGCATTTTTATCGAGGTCTTTATTGTTATCTCCGTAAATGCTGTTTTTATTTATTTCAACCAGAGTTTTCACAAATCGATAAAAGTGTTTAATATACTCAAGATTTTTCGTATAATTTTTTATGCCATATTTCTTCATAAACTCGCTATACAGTTCGGTAGCATTGTCTAAATTGTATAATTGGGAAAAATTTAGCTCATTTTGTTTCTTTCTTCCTAAAAACTCAGCGTCACTTGAATTACTGACCTTTAAAACTGCAATAAACGATTTATTTTTAAACTTATGAAACATTTATGAGTAAAATTAATAATAAGATAAATTTTCTTCATACATGGCTTAATAGTAATAGCGTACTGCTGTTCAACCTCTTCGGGATTCAAATCTGCATACTGGCTTAGTATAAAGAATGTTTCGCGATCCAATGTGGCGTCGTTCAGTTTTTCTACAGTATTCAAATTCTCAACAAAACTTTTTAAATGAGATTTTTCTTCTACCGCATTTTTATAGTGTTTTTTATACTTTTCTTTAAATACATTAAATATATCTGTGGAATTATCATCAGTATAATAAATTGCAAGACTCGTACTAAGACCATAGTACGACCAAAGTAGTAGCGATATCATTTGCCTTCCAATTTTTTTTAGTAATATATTTCTTTGAACGTTCTTAATGTTTTTTTAACAATACTCAGAAATGCAACTATAACAAATTAAATTACTCGGTTTAATTCACCGATCTAGCGTTAAATAACAAATTATTTATCAAATTTGATGATTTGAAATAAAGTGAAGCTTAAGTTACACGTATCTGTTAGCTGATATTCTGGATATGTTATGAGTATAACAAAATGCATTCATATTATATACAGCATTGGTTTTTTATTGATGAATATGAAAATATATTAAGTTGTGTGTTGTAAGTTTGAAATACGTTCTAATTTGTAAGTGGATTCATAAAAAAATATTGAAGATACGAAAATATGTTTTTTAGACACAGGTTATTGTTTTTTTTCCTATTTTCTCCTTTCACTGCTTCAATAATCACAATAGTAAATTTAAAAGCTGTTTGTAATTCTTCATGCATTTTTGTAATAGTATCTAAGTTACTACACTCCAACAGTATTTCAAAGATGACGTTGGATTTTTTAACTGCATAATGTGACATATTTTTTTTTAGCTTTGGCTTTTGCTTTTGCACACCTTCAAAGCTTCCACTCTTAAAGAGTATGGCGCAGTAATAAATAAGCTCACCACATTACGCTTCCATAGCGGCCATCACTTCACTACGGTCTTCAATTTTTTTACCTCTGAGTTGTTCGCTGGAGACGAACTATGGCGAATATAGAGGGTGTTCGAGTAATTTGGATCCCGTTTTTTGAATGGCAGCCAGCACAACTGCATCTTTGAGAGCGGGTTCGTAAACTTGGTGAAACAGAATTTGACCAAAATTACGACAAAGAAATATAACTTCTTACGTGCGTACACAATTGTATTTTTTTTAGATTTTTATGCTAACTGGAAATAATAGGTTATCACATCGAGATACCACGACTGTTACAATTACTCAGTTCAAAAAACGAAAGTACTTTTTCAGCAAAATACATATCCTAATTCTAATTAAATATTAACTAAGTAAAAGTTACGTTTAAAAAATTCTGCCATATTATAGAGTATGCCAGGCGATGGCCTTCTAAAATATTTTTTAAATATATATAATTGGCAATGTTTGAAAATATCTTTAAACATGTATAGCCATGTTAAGCGTATTTAAATTTTATATAAATATAGAATGAAAAATAATCGGTATACACGGTATATACGGTAGCTCAGTTGGTAGAGCGACGGGACGTTTTACCAGTAGTCGCGGGTTCGAAGCCCTGCCCGTATCGTTTTATTTTCATTCTTTATTTATATAAAATTTATAATTGTCGACTTACGCTACGTATTTAATTTATGGTTATTTTTACAGATTAAAAATTATTAAAAAAAAAATATCCAATGCACTTTGTTTAATTATTAAAGACGGTTTACTTCGGTTTAAATAAGAAGTCACTTTTTTAAATCTCAAATAGGCACGAATTATATTTTTGAAACTCAGACTCTTGTTGCACGGTTTCAAAAGGTAGATTCTTCACTGTCCTAAACCTTATGTAACACTTTCTCGCCAGGACATGGCCGCCTTGTCGAAACCTGGACGCCTTTCTTATCGCGAGCCTCCGTTGCCTTACGCTG
Organism: Napeogenes sylphis; assembly: GCA_959347405.1. Classification (NCBI taxonomy): domain Eukaryota; kingdom Metazoa; phylum Arthropoda; class Insecta; order Lepidoptera; family Nymphalidae; genus Napeogenes; species Napeogenes sylphis. The sequence continues at coordinate 46,528,739 of OY365776.1, read as the reverse complement.
TCGAGCTACAACTGTATGCTAACGAATGAGACTATTTAAGTGACAAGGTTTAAAACTTTAAATTGTTTATTCCAGATGTTAGTGATGAATTATGGCAACTCATTGAAAAAAATGAATACCATTGCCCAAAAATTATTTATATGTTTTAATTCAAAATTTAGGAACTCTTATTTCAAGATGAAGTATATCTATTACTTATATTGTGTACATTACAAACATTTAATTAAAAAATAAACTATGCAAAAAAGGAGTTAGTACTATAGCATCTTTAAAAATAGAATGTAAGTTTCTTTTGTAAAATAACAAAAAAAAATTACCAGGACAAAATCCGGTTATATTTTTACGATCGTTCTTATCAGTACTTAATATTTGCGATAATACGTCTTCCTACAGATTAACAGGCTCTTTGTCCTTTTGGGAATTTATTGAGGATAGTATATAAATGCGTATTGTTGGTGTCATCGTATAAATTCTTTAAAAAAAAATAAAAAAGTTTTGAAAACGAATTGCTGAAATAATTATCTTTTTATTATACGTAAGTTTAAATTTTTCATGGTCTGCTTTATTAAATAAATTTTGCCTTATATGTAAATCCTGGAGATCCCTACGACATTTCATGGTAATAAGCACAAAGTACCACAGACATTATCACTCCAAATGTTGGCTAATTAACTCGCCAGTAAAAGTTCCTTTTGATAAATTGTCTTTCAGGAAGTATTCTAGTTACTACTATACTTGTGGTTTCTAATGAATCACAGACATTATGATGTTTTTGCACAACTCATACCATGTTACTATGCATTTATATATTTAAAATGCAATCTATACAAACACAAACACAGTAGCAACCATACTTTTTAATCCCAATTTATTAAATAAAAACACGTAGTTTTTAACAAACCTCAAAAACGGAACTCTATTACTAAGACTTCGCTGTACATCCGTCCGTCTCTTTGTCTCCAGGCTGAAACTCATAAGCTGCGATACTGTTATAGTTGATATTCTTACAGATGACGTTTTTCAGCTGCTGCTACATAATATAACAATAAACACTAAAAACGGAATATTTAAGGGAGGCAATCATATGACGAACGTGATTTTTCGGTCGATATTAATAACGGCAACACGTAGACGCTTGAAATATTTACAGAAATAAATGATTTAAAAAAAAAAGTATTTACGGGGGATCCTTAGGACAAACGTCACTTATGCCGATGCCTACCCAAAAGATACCTACCAGTGTACCTAATCCTGTCTTTCCATCGGTATGTCTCTTTTTTTCCAGGCTGTATGTCATGACAGCTAGACAGAAATTTTGTGTTGCTGCTATACCAAAAAATACTAAAAACAAAGAAAATTAATATTTAAGATTCAACAAACGTTTTTTTTTTTTGCTTAATTTTAATAACGACAATAGGTGGACGCTTGAAATATTCACCGAATATTCAGCTTTATATTTAAAGATAACTAATGCAATCAAAATAAAATTTTATTAAGGGGTCAGACAAAACGTGTTTTTTTACGTTTTTTATATGTGCATGGTACAGAATCTTTCTTGCGTTAGTCCGACTCGCACTTTGCCGCTTTAATTCAATTTGTAAAGAGTTATTTATTATATTATTATATGATTCTCATTATATACAAATGGGAGCATTAGCCTTACATGTCGCGTCTCCTTTTTTATTTTTTTATAATACTGCTGTTGAATGTCAATCTTTCTTTTTTTGTTTAACTTAACTGAATTTATATATAGTACAATATACTTTTTTCTGTTACCTATATTAATAACTAAAGAGAACAAAAGTAATTTAGTTGTAATTAAATTTATACATATTTTAAGAATAATTAAGGAATACACACCCATGAGATATAAGACTAAATGCACATAAAATATTACAGAAGATTATATAAACGTCAGAAATATGATTGTTTTTTTAATACTTCAGGGCCCTTATTCGCTATGAGCAAATAGACGCGTTACGTAACGCGTTACGATAAATTCGTGAAATCTTCATAGGATCGTATTTTCTATGCCAGTGTCATATTTATATTTAAAAATATTTTGTCGTGCGTTAGGTGTTTGTTTTAAATTGTCAAAATAACGTTGTGACGTCACGCTTTATAGGTAAGAAATCTCGTGTATCATACAAAATCATAATCCAGCCCAGTAATCAAATTTAAACTTGTTATTACCCTCGTTAAATATTTAACCCTAGTTAAAAAATATAAAAAAAAACTTCAAAAGATTTTGAAATACAGGCAACGAAATATAATAAAATAATGTTTTTAACAGTTTTCTGACAAAAAACAATTTCACTTTTGGCAATGATAATCTTAATTCACACTGCGGTCTTAATCTAATCCTCGGTTTCAAAATATTTATAGCCGAGCATGAAAGTCACCAGAATTTTTATTTAGGTGATAAAAGCTTTCAAATTGCCCGCATTTATGTAACTCAGTGCGAAACTGCCATTAATGGAACAGTAATTCCTCTTTGTAATGGTAAAGTTAAAATGCTAAAGCAAAACAGAACTTCTCAATACATTTGTAAAACATATTTCAAAATTTATTCCAAATTATTTAGTTACTACTAATAGTGTGGAGCTATAGTCATACTTATATTTACATAGATTTTGAATAACATCATTGTTTTTACAATTGTTAATACTCTAAATTATAATTAATAGTGTCAAATTTCAATTACCACCATAAAATAAACTTAGTAATCCGGACGGTGGTACAACCGATAAAGACGATCAGATATAGAATGCTTAATTCACCGAGACGAATAGCGATACGGTAGCTTAATTTGTAGATCGACGCGACGGACGAGTTCCCAGAGGTTGCGGGTTCAAATCCCTGCCAGTGTCTTTTAGTTGCACATTATATGAAATATAAAAAAGCATGTTTATAAAAGGATGGATGAAACCTAAAACTCTTAAAAATTTTATGGTATAATCATGTTTGTTTATCTTAGTCATATAGTTTTACTACTTCACTAAAACCCTCCATGGACATTGACTTTCAAGAAACCACACTGACACTAGTTTCAAATAGAGACTAACTTACCTTTAGAACACGTAAGACTTTTAAGTTAAGTTTTTGCTCAAATTTAAAGTTCCCAACTTTCATAAAAAAAAATATAACGAGTAATTAAGAAAATATTAAGCAAAAAATATGTTGTTGAAGTATTAAATAAATAATATTTATCAATTTCAATTATATTTAAATATTGGAAAGTTATTTTTTTCGTAAATATCAAAAATTGGTCTCGTTTTGTTTTAAGAAATGAAAAAGTTTGTTATATCTGGATTGTAAGCGGACTGAGTGACAAAAAGATAATATATATATATGGGCGAGGTCACTGGTAGTGGTCTCAGATGGAGTTGATAAATTTTCTCAAAGGATTAGCCCTTACAATATGAGCACAATTTTTCAAGCGCTGACCGCGGTGACAAATACTTCTATAAATATCTAAGTTTTACCGTGATCTCCTTTCTTATGTACCAGTAATCTATTACAACGTAATGTACTATTATGTATTACCAAGTTCATTTTATGACGGTAATCGATATTTTACACCATTAATATAGTTCATGGACTTCATTACTTATCTTGTCCATTGTTCAATTAAGGTATTGTTACAATATACTTTAAATTCTTTTTCGTTACCATACGCTTTAAATTAAACTTTAATAAGGTATTGTTGAGGTAGCTCAAATGGTAGAGCGGAGGGACGGTTTCCCAGGGTCGCGGGTTCGAATCCCTTCCCGTGTCGGTTTATTTTTCATTCTATACTTATTTAAATTTAAATAAGTTTAACGTGGCTATTCATATTTATAGATTTTTCAAAAACAATAAAACACACTCTCAGAGACTTGGCATAAGCAAAGTCCTATATTTTTAAAGATAAATACATATAGATTTTCTAAAAAAGTAAGTAACACGATCCTATATATGCTAGATAGGTTCACGATGACATAAAGACTTCAGGTACAAGGAAGAGGACGAACTTTCTGACCATTAGGTATCCACTTATCATTGTAGTAAGACGCTACATCAGCTTACAGTTGGGATAAACCTTCGAGATTAAAAACAGAGACATATCATTTAATTGATACAAAAAATAAACCAATTTTGCAAATTTTGCTTGTAAATTACTATTAAAGAAAAACATTATTACTTATTATATTTGCATTTTAAAAAAAGAATAACATTGAATTTGAATGTTTATAATACAACAATATTTATTCTGTATTTGAATTAAAGAAGCGATTTCCGACAATTATGTCAGTTACACAGCTGTTATGTCATAAAAAGAGCAGCACTTTAAGGTAATTCCGTACCTAAATATTACTAGCACAAATATTTTAATAAATGAGGTAATTTTATAAACACTACTTTTAAGTTATATAAATTTTATAAAAGTGCCTTAAGACAATAACACAATAATACCTAAGTATATAAAACGCTTTTGATAAATTTGTTCATCCAACATACAAACGAATGCAATAATTTGGCATAAGGCATTATTTTTTGGATTTCGGATTTCTTTCATATCACTTATAAATTTTATATACAGGGTTATTTGTAATTAGTTGAGCACCTTTTGCAGGCAGCCCCTCTACATCAATACTAACAACATTTGTTCTACGACTTTTTAAAATTAATAGTTTTAAAAATTTAGTTTTTCCCATACAAAATTTATTTATTGCCTGTGAACGTGCATTAAACTTGAGCAAAGAGAGGCCACGCAACTTGTCAAAATATGTGCCAAGGCCACGTGCATCGGGGCGCGGGGTGGCGGGGTGACGCAGCGGCGGCTATGCACGTTAGAACTTGATCATTTTCTAAGGTGTAATAAAAAATAGCATCGTTTTCCACTTTTATTTATTAAAATATTTTCTACAATAGTCGAAACACATATTGTCTAACTGTTTAAGAATCTAATGAAAAACAAAATCTCCAATAGAAGTTGTCCCCACAAGTTGAATGTCTCAATATTTTTATTTGGTTTATGAAATAAGGGCACTGTAACGAAACCAAATAAATATTATTTTTACTTACGAATTTCTTTACGAAATTGCAGTCAGTCACAAATAGAAGCGTCGGTATACAGAAACAATCCAGGTAGTTAATATAAAATATCAGTAATACTACACACTTTCATCACCATAAATCTCAAGAGACAAATGAAATATCAATTATCAAATAACAAAGATAATAATATCAAATTACAAATTACTTGACATTTGGTTGGTATTAACACCAACTGTTGGTGTTACCATTAATTAAAAACATCACCGTAAAATAGTAACAGTATTTAAAATGGCTTCATCTTGTGATCCCAACTAAAAACTTCATTCAGATATCCGACAAAATAAAATATTAAGAAACACCAGGAGGAATAATAGGAAGTTTATTTAAATTACGTCTAAATTGGCCTTTCCTCGTTTATGATATTAATAAAACTGAAAAAACGAAAACTTTAGTCTTTATTAAATATGTGTGTGTGTATTAGTGTACATATGGAAGAAGTGAAACTTTTTTATGACATGTAAATATAATTCACATTTCCTTTTAAATGTGACTTAGAAATAAAGATGGCGCGTAACAGAAAAACGTCATAATTTTCATTAATATTAATTAATTCAAACGTAAGAAGTGAATCGACTGTTTCTGACGTATAATATTCTCATAGAAGAAACACATAAGTACCATAAAAACAGACAAATGTACACAATCCACTTTAAAAATAATAACTTTAGGCTTCTTAACATGTTGGATCGTCACTATATCACAAATAAAATATTCTTCATCATGGTTTCTGCTGTTTCGAGTTGTTGTTCGTTCTAGGTAAACAGACCTTGTAAAGATCAGGACCCCAATGCTCCATTTCTCAGCCAAAACTCGTATTTCTTTTCATTCTTACTTCTTCTATTTCAGACAATCAATGTATTTTAAAAATATTATAAATTACATTTCATAATTTCTTCTTCATGAATTATAACCTTTTATAACCTTGAATTTATTTATTAGTTTCAATAGCAAGTCCATAAAATCATATTGTCCAGTATGTAATTACAATTCATTATTTAATTATAAAACTCTAATCCGATAATTTTATTTTTGGTTAATGTAAATTGTGTTTTGTAATCCACATACTTGTCATTTTGATTATTTAGTATTTCCATAGCAACATGGTGTAAAAGAGATGAAGAAGTTTAACAGTTTCTGACTTTCGCTACACTGCCGCGACCTATACTTTAGACTGCTTACAAAATACAGAGTAATAAATAATCGAGGGAACAAATTTTTTTTTGTTTCGTTTATTCTGAGTTATTTATCAAGATTTTTTAAAAGTCGTAGAACAAATGTTGTTGGGATTGATGTAGAGAGGCTGCCTGCAAAAGGTGCTCAACTAATTAAAAATAACCCTGTATATTTAATATGTCTAACATAGTGTTTTTAAATCTTAAAAAAGTTTCTTTAATTTTTTAAGCAATTTACAGTTCTTTCTTTCTGTTCTTCACAAATTAAAATAAAGCACTTAGACCCACAAAGTACTATGCCCGGCTTTTGTGGATGTTTGGAATGTAACACATACCATACCATACCATACCATACTGTACTGCACCGTACATACCGTATATATAAATCTAAGGAAGGTACACCATCAACCACTTAGTGATGTCAAGAAAGCTTGGACATAGATACGTCAGTCTGTATATGCCTTTCTTCCCTTATCTCTCTTTGACAATGTTAAAGCAAACAAGCATCATATAGATATTGAAATTATGGCTTGGGTTAGCGAGTAACAAAGAAACAATTTTGGAATAAAATAAAGAAACTATCACAACTCTAAAAGCACTTAAGAGTACAAAAAGACCCGTCATTGAACAAACTCATAATGTAGTAACATCACTACCATAAGATAAAATGGTCCAAGAGCTCTAGTCAGGACCTCAGTTTCATATCCAATTAATGATAAATGTTGAGTTTCATATACATTTAAGGGGAGTGTGAATGCGCATATTGAAGTTTCGTCTCAAAATTAACAATTCATCTACAAGGCGAGTAATATCCAATATTCGATCAAGAGTTCATAATATTAATTTAGTTCTTGTTGTAATATGTAGTTGACCTCCTACCTATATTATGTACAGCTTATACTTTGTCCCATATTCTTACTTTACATTAATTTTCGTCAAAATTTAAATTACCAAGCCTTATCATGTTCGTTGATGATAGAGAATGAAATAATTGTAATATTATAAAGAATTTAGGTGTAGGAAAGAAAATTGGTTAGTTATTTCAGATATATACGTACAATTTAGATCCTAAGTTATGAATTACACCAAAATTGTATTCCAGGATTTACGATTTTCAAGTTTTATCCTAAACATTTTCAGGATCAAAGTAAAAACAAAACAAAAACAAAATAATTGGGTTATGTTATATCTATAATAGGCCTTAAATTCAAATTTTTGCACATGTTTGAAAGGATTTTAGATTTTCACGCTTGATATAGGTATGTAACCTTCGCGGATGTGTGCGCAAGCGTTCCCGTGGCGCTCCATTATGACGGAGAGGTGTTGACCGTCTGGTTTAGTGAGTAAGAGTCTCACATAACCGCTTCCATCTTCCCCTGGATGGAGGTGTGTATCCATGAGGATTCCAGACGTTAAAAAAAAAAAAAAAAAAAAAATAAAAAAAGGTATGTAACCTTACCCACTTCTCTATATTGCGGCGAAGGTGAAATTAATAATGAACCTATAACCTTACGAAAATTTACCCCTGACAGACCAGGGACTTTTCCATGTTTATCTATGTTGCAAAGTTAGAAACATTGGATAGTATTTTCGAAAGAAGTCTAAAAGATGTCACCACCATCCCGAGGGTCACATATAGAATGCTTAATTTACCAAGACGGTAGCTAAATTGGTTTAGCGACGGGACGGTTTCCCAGTGGTCGCGGGTTCTAATCCCTCTCCGTATCGGATTATTTTTCATTCTATATTTAATTAAATTTAAATAACCTTAACTTAGCTATCATGTATAGCCAACATTTATAGATATTTTCAAAAAATATTTTTAAATCATAGACAGACAAGTCAATTTTATGAACACTATGTGATTACAGAACGATAGGTATCAAATTTTAGTTGTACTTTTATTACTGTAAATTATAAACAGGATTGATCATTTTGTACATAATGTCTCTGTATAGGTATATTTATTGGCATTGTGCATTGATTACATCATAACATAACACGTTTTTCCAGAAAAGCACAGAAATAGTTATTTTTACTGATTTCATAAGATTCTAATAATTTTGTAATTATTTGGCCAATGTTTAAAAAAATATGAACAGATATTAAACATAGGCCCACAAAATTAATTGTTATTTTATAATTAAAGTATCTAAACACTAATAATATATATTAAGCTTTGAAAATATAATTATAATACTATCTTCGGGGTGTCTGCCTAAATAGGCAATAGTTTTTAAAATTATGACTGATAAAATGTTTATCATATCATACAAATTTTAATCATATTTTTTAACTATGTCTCGTCGACCTCCCACCAAGAATAAAATATCCACTGTTATGCTATTTTCAGTAGCACCTAAACAATGGAAAATGTGTCATATTTTGACTTATAATTATCCTTAAGTTATTTCGGAATAAAAATATTAGATCCTTTTAATATTTCTAAGTTATAGGAAGTATAAAATGATTATCCGATAGAGCAAAAAATCTCAAATTGTTACTGTACGTTATGTATAAAACACAATTTAACAATTTCCTGTAGCAGACCGTTATCTAAGCTCTGACGTGATAACCTTTTCTTTCCGCCCTTCCCCTGTACGTGACTTTTACTGAAAAAGACACAAGCACCCGTCCATCACAATTTTTCACTAGAATAGAATTTGCGCGAGAAGAAATTGCAAATTTCTGAAACGCTCTCGAGATGAAATTTTGCTATGTTAAGATATTCTCGATAGTCTATATTTTTGTATTAAATATTGCAAAAAACTACAATTATGTAATAATAGTATTATAAAGTATCACTCCATATTATATAAAAAAAAACTTTTGTTACTAATATTTATTGTGTAACGGTGGCCTATATTTATATCTTATTTGGAATCTTTATGTGTTATCAAGCTTTGCGCTATAATGCCATATTATTACAGTTAAACATATACAATAACGAACACATTTATATTCGAGAATATTATTTTTACGGGATTAGTATCGAACATAACATCCTTCGAGAATACTTCATTATCGATTGTTAGCATCATATATTTATATAGTTTTGATTCCATGTTGCCATATTTAAAAAAGGCTTTTGTTTTTTTTATTTAAAGTAGTTTAGTTCAGTGTTGTCAACTATAAATATGTTTAAGTTGACAACACTATAATATTATTTAAGAGACCGGTTACAGTCCGCTGTAACTGACGAGCTTGGGACATGGCTAATACTAAATAATTATTGGTGTAAACATTAATATTGCAGTGATTATATCACTTGAGACAAATCATTTTTGTGTTTTACTTCTGAGACCGTCCCAATACGATCAAGCCGCGATGTTCCAAATGTCACAATGTCACATTGCGCCTTGAATTATAATTACAATTACAAGTATATATATAATTCAATAAATAAATCTGGTATGGAGTTCTCTATTTATTATAAAAAAAATATTCTGTTTTAAAAAATATTAAAAACTGAACTATCTGTATGTTCCAAATAATTTTTATTCTCATATTTCGTCAATCTATCTAGTTGGACTAAATAAAAATTTCAGAGATAAACATAAAATGAATTGAAAATTCAACCTTTTGTAAAAAATGGAAATTAATATAACATCAACTGAAAAGTGATGTACGAAATTAAATATAAACAAACACCAGGATGAAAGCTATCTAGCTATATATTATATAGCTTTCTAGCTTGCTAGCTACTGCACTAGATAGGTAGGTAAATATTATTAATGAAAATTATAACATAAGTTTAGAATGTAACACATATAGTAATAATTGAATAAGTGACGTCATCGCCCGTGAATATATGTAGGTATAATTTATCAGGCGTATGTACGTCCGCACCTGTTGCTGCCAACAAACCGTAATCTTTTGTAAGATGACCTATTTAGAGATCATCATAGTACTGGTAGTGACCACCACCAAGTCTACCAATTGGTTATTGAATAAATGTTTTTAGAAAATGTTATGCTTATTTTTGTCTTGTTAAGCCCTTTTAATGTTTATTATATTGAGAATACTATCAAACTATTAGAAAATTGCAGACTCAAAAAGTTGTAAATATTCTGCAAATACGGTGTAAAGTAAAAAGTTTTGCTATTTAAAAAGTTATTACTTATTATAAAAATATAATTCAAAAAACGCAATGAAAGAATTTTTCTTCAAATTAATGTGTTTTTAAAAATGTACACTAACTGCAAATTACTTTATTTCGCAAAGTAGGTACTGTTATTACCAAATAAATCATCTAAGAGTTTTATATCATATATTGAAGTGTCCTAACTAAAAAGAAAACTCCGATTGTACATTACACCCCTGAGGTAAAAGGTTCCTGGACTGCTAACAAATTGTAATAAAAACTGTTACATTTATTTAAGCAAGTTAACATTTCATTGGATCATAGTGTATGTTAAGTCTATCTTTAATTATTACACTAGAATATTTAGTAACGTTCTTGATAAAAAACAACTTAACTATATACTTACAATATTAAGATAAATGAGCAAGTGGCAAATATTCGAAAAGGAAACTATGTATTTAAAACTAATTTTAAAGCTTGTGCAAAAAAAACTGAAATAATATATATTTGATATATTATTTAGTAAGTTATACACTCTAATTCCGGTATCTAAAAAAACAGCGCGCGTCTTTATCTGCCTTTGTCTGAACAAAAATTCTTATATATATAATATATGTATGAACAAAAAAGGTGGCTCACAATTATTATTGCCGTGTCGATCTGTGTTCGTTATAGGTACTATTAACATTCAATGATTTATGTCTCCTTCATTACATGACAAAAATTTTTGAACGTAATCCGCGTATATTATCGTTAGGGGACGCGTATCTTATCACTGCCGATATTTTACTCATAAATCACCCATGAGCCTATATCTCATGTAAAACGAATATTTTGTTTATCCAAAAAGGGTATCCGAGATCTGACGTGGAAAGCAGATTTGGTTGAATTAATTTATAACATCAATCTCTTGATTTAATCGAAAATGTTAATGTTTATTTTTAATACTTTTTCCAATGTTTTACAAAAAATATAACGTAGAATTTATATCATTACAGATCATAATTGTTAATTACACTCACACAGTAGGAAACGCTCTACATATGTAATTTATAGTTGTCGATCTCTATAGCACATACAAAGTTACGTCGGTAATAAAATTGTCCCAGCCTATTATTCGTCACCATAACTCTCACCCCCATGGGATCTCCCATTCGTTTATTAGATGCCATTGTCTTTGATTAAAAACTCGTATTTTTATAATAAACATAACAAAGTTTACACTGCACATAGTATATTTCTTTTTTTTTAATTGAATAAAAATCTTAAAGGAAAATCTAATCTATACGTAGCATAAAGCAAATTCACTTCCCGCTGTCCGTTCCTATGTATGCTTGAATTTTTAAAACTACCCAACATTTTTTTTTAATAGATAGAGTGATTCAAGAAGAAGGTTTATGTATTAAAAATATAATATGTATAAAACGTTTATATTTAAATTCAGAAAAGCCGGACAATTCGGAGATTTGTAAGGTAATCTTGCAACAAGCATATTTTTTTGCTTTTAAATCAAAAGATGGCTTAACCTTAAGATATATAGCAAATAAATTTACTACGGAAATATATATATTTGGAACACCAATATGAAAATCCACAATGGTTCATAATTATATCTAAAAGATAATCCGAAATAACCTTTGTTTATATATTACATAATAATGTATTATTTACCAGGATTTTTACAATACAATATTATTTCTTATGCAATTAAATTCATTATATATCTAGATCGATACTTCCCTTAACAGCTTTTCGTTAAAAAGGGTATCTTAGAAGATATCAAAGCGGAGGCAGATCATAAATATTATATACAAACACATCCCTTAGAATAAACTCAATATAAATGAATCTTCACTGACCCATTGCACCCGTGCGAAGCCGAGGCGGGTCGCTAGTACCCGATAAAGTCGAAACAAGATCATGAAACTGAAGGTAAAGGGTGAGTAGTGACTGTCGCGCCTCAGGTCAAGTTGGGGCTTGGTTGAGAAAAAACCCAACACATGTATATAAAGCGAACTAATAAGCATGTATATGAATTTTATACTCGAAAAACTATGTACTATCAAAGCCATCTGTGTGCATTCAAAATTTATACTTTAAAGCGTAGTTTGTGTCAGTTTTTATTCCAAAAGAAAGAGTTTCTCTCAAAATCGTACATTGTTCAGATAAATTTAACACGTGTCATTTATTCATGCATTAAATTTATAAAAAAATCTCTTTTAGAAATGGTGTCAACGGGAAACTTGACATAACTTTGGAGTTTCAGAATATTGCAAAAGCTTTGAGGCTTATGTTACTTATTAAAAGTCCCTTTAACAGGTATTCGACCCCTGTTTGATATATTTATCAAGCTTTCCTTATAACTTTAAAAAGTTAAGATTGCTAATGCTTAACAATGTTTTATAGGAACAGGGTTACACTATAAATGGGTTTATAAAAAAAATAGCATAGTAAGCTAACCTATATCTGTTCATTGGAGTTAATTTAACATATACAGTCGATTTCACGTTTCAATTTTTTCAATTTCCATTTAAAAGAGCGAACGCTGAAGCTTTGAAAACAATATCGGAAAATTGAAAAGGGATGAACATGAGAATAGACAACCTTTGTTTCAAGTGAACTAGAGCTCGAAATATGAATATTTAGCAGTTTTTTATCCAGTAATTGGAAATTTCGTGATATTATACTATAGCTTTTAAACCACAAGTAATTATATTCTAGTTAAGGTCCGTTTTGAATCACAAATACTTTTCCAAAACAAATGATTAGCGGAGGCTGAGAGAGATACTCCAAGCCCGTATCATCCACTGAAGTGCTCTCAACTCAGAAGGGGATGAAATCGCTGACCGTCAGATACGGTTACACCAAAAGGTTATTTACTTTAAACTCTAACGTTTTCGTGCATGAATATATTTTTGAAGATAAATCGTTCTCGGAAGAGTTCTTATCCATTAAAATAGCCTTCACATTACTTTTTTTTAATAATGCCTCTATTTTAAAAGCTTCTAGCCGTAACGGACTGGATCAAATTGTTATACATCCAGCTCGGTTAATATTCTGATCCCAAAGAAAAAATAAATAATATATTGATTTCATGTGAATAGAGAGAAGCAAGTATGAAAGGCTTTACGTCCACAATAAACCCACGCGGGACGAGAAGGCTTTACCCACGTTCAATAAAAGCCTTTTTATTATAAAGCATTCGTCTTATAAGAAAAGATTTTCCATGTTAGACAAGTTTAAAGAAGTTATACTATTAAAAACAGTTTAAAAATTTCAAAAAAATATTGTCTGTGATGTGATCAGTTGTTCATTTATTTTGTACTCTGCATCGCTTATTATACATATATGTAGACAAATAACCTTTTACCTATATATAATATTTTTGAAATACTTTGGCATTGTTAGAGTCTTTATTATTATGTATATATATATATAAATATGTGTGTGTCTGTATGTGTATGTACTGTATATATATATATCTCTATAATCCTGCATGATGACAGAGCAGACTTTAATAATGCCAAAGTATTTGAAAAAAGAGTAGCTTTTGTGACAAATGACTCACCAAGATTACTGAGCGAGGATATAAAGAAAACCGCGTCTCTTACAAACGAATCCGCCGACAAAATGTCTCAGATGATGACCTAACATTTATTTGCTCGCAATTGGTTGTAATGTAAGCGTCTAGGCACTGACGAAGAGAATCGTATTACGCGACACGAAAATGTGCAAAAAAATTTATAGTCATTTATTGCCTCTCATATTAAGCTATATTAATTTAAATACCTTGGATTATTATGAACAAAAATTAAATAATATAATAATAATATATTTAGTACATAGCCACATATAGTTCTCCTAAAATGTATGCTAAATATATAATCAAATGTTAAAGATAAAATATTATAATTTAAAAAGGACCATTCTCGAAAAACTTAAGTAATTTAAGAAGCTAATATGGAATTCACCGAGACGATAATGTTGAAGTTTAGCAGTCTCAACCTTATCTGAAGAACGGTCCAATAGGATTAGACTCTTCCATTAGATACTGCTTTAGTGCTCTTTTGTTTTATGTTCGTATTTTTCTCATAATATATTGAAAGTTTCGCCAAAATGTCTCCCTTTATATCAAGGGAAATATATTTATAACTTTTTTTTTCTTTATTTATCTACTTAAGCTACTTTTACAGATGCCTCATGTTTTTTAATCGACTTTTTAAATTATTGTTAAGGAAGTCAAATACCTAATATTTTAAAATATCTTTAAACATGTATAGCCATGTTAAGCTTATTTAAATTTATATAAATATAGAATGTAAAAAACCGATACGGGCAGGAATTCGAACCCGCGACTACTGGGAAACCGTCCCGTCGCTCTACCAACTGAGCTACCGTATCGCTGTCCGCCTCGGTGAATTAAGCATTCTATATGTGATCGTCTTTATCGGGACGGTGGTGACATCTATTAGGTTTCTTTCGAAAATCCTAACCAATGTTTCTAATTTTGCAGTATAGATAAACATTGAAAAGATGCCACTACCGAAATCAATGTTTGAAAATATCTTTAAACATGTATAGCCATGTTAAGCTTATTTAAATTTATATAAATATAGAATGTAAAAAACCGATACGGGCAGGGATTCGAACCCGCGACTACTGGGAAACCGTCCCGTCGCTCTACCAACTGAGCTACCGTATCGCTGCCCGCCTCGGTGAATTAAGCATTCTATATGTGATCGTCTTTATCGGGACGGTGGTGACATCTATTAGGTTTCTTTCGAAAATCCTAACCAATGTTTCTAACTTTGCAGTATAGATAAACATTGAAAAGATGCCACTACCGAAATCAATGTTTGAAAATATCTTTAAACATGTATAGCCATGTTAAGCTTATTTAAATTTATATAAATATAGAATGTAAAAAACCGATACGGGCAGGGATTCGAACCCGCGACTACTGGGAAACCGTCCCGTCGCTCTACCAACTGAGCTACCGTATCGCTGTCCGCCTCGGTGAATTAAGCATTCTATATGTGATCGTCTTTATCGGGACGGTGGTGACATTTATTAGGTTTCTTTCGAAAATCCTAACCAATGTTTCTAACTTTGCAGTATAGATAAACATTGAAAAGATGCCACTACCGAAATCAATGTTTGAAAATATCTTTAAACATGTATAGCCATGTTAAGCTTATTTAAATTTATATAAATATAGAATGTAAAAAACCGATACGGGCAGGGATTCGAAACCGGCGACTACTGGGAAACCGTCCCGTCGCTCTACCAACTGAGCTACCGTATCGCTGTCCGCCTCGGTGAATTAAGCATCCCAATAGTCGCGGCGAGTAGTCCCAATAGTCCCAATAATTCACCGAGGCGGACAGCGATACGGTAGCTCAGTTGGTAGAGCGACGGGACGGTTTCCCAGTAGTCGCGGGTTCGAATCCCTGCCCGTATCGGTTTTTTACATTCTATATTTATATAAATTTAAATACCTAATATATAAAACTAATAACTAATAATTACATATACATTTAAACTCTAAATAATATAAATTTAAAAATTAATAAAAAAACATTTTATTGTTCACCTTAATTTGATTTGAAATTTAAATAAACAATTTAATGGGATACTTTTTTTAAATAAAATGGCCGTATAATAAAAAAAATCTGCAGTGATGGTACTAATTAGCTTACCCGAATTTTATAAACACTCATCCCAATAAAGCTAATCATTATGACATTATACTTTAATAAGTATTTACTACAGATAAGACACAAATAAAATAAACGGTTTATTTATTTTAGGATTCATAAAACATTTTTTTCAAACCAAATAAAACAAAAATGAAACGTAAGGCCCAACCGACCCAGCTACACGTACTTCATACTCCCCGCTCTGAATACTTAAACGTTAAATGGTAAAAGTCCAGCCAATTTCATTTCCACTTAAGAACGATACGGCAAAGTCAATTAGATTTCCGAGAGGAAATCTTATTGAGAAATCGTTTACTTCATTTATGTCTAACTTAATTAATCGATGAAATTGCAATTACAATCGACGATGTGATAATTTTCTACACTCGAAACGTGATTTTGTTGGATTCGATATATTGCTGATAACAGTCTATTTATAAATCATTTTAAATAAAAGAATCTAAACATCTACTAGCTATTTATTGCACATGGAACGTAAGCGTAAATTTAAATGTATAGTTTGAGCTGAAGGTTCAATAATATCGTAAATATCTTCGCTTTAGCTAGCACGGAAATCATTTCCAGAAACTGGAGTCTGCGATCACCCTTTTTATTGCCCAAGTGAATTATGATATAAAATATTTATCTCCTGTTGGGGATATGTTACTCTTATTTTTATTTTATTGATAAACTGAGAAATTTGCCCGTCTGTAGGATTAGACCAGTTGGATCCCGGATTAAATCGGCTCCTGGAGCGAAGTTTATTGAAATTAGTTCTGGTGAATTATTTATAAGCAAACTTTCTCATTTGCAACTTTCTATATTAATAACTTAAAATACAACAAATTAAGTATAACTAGAGTTACGAGTATTACTAATGTATATAAATATTATTATTATTATATGTACAAGTAAGGATGCATATAACTTTATTTGTTATTTAATATTTCTCATTTTGTAAGATATATAAAATATAAAAAAAATTGCCAATTCTTACTTTGTCTTACGTTTGATATCATTACTATAATGAGATACAATTTCATTAAATTAATTTTATTCCATATAAATCTTTCTAACGTATCGGGTAATATAATTTCTGTCTACACGCTTACATTAGATACAACGCCACCAAATAAATGTCAACTCATCATACATGATATTTTTCAGAGAACTCATTTGTAGGAAAGCTCGGGTTTCTTAATATCCTGAGGGAGCAATTTGTCCAAATTTCAACAATGTTACCCTTAACAAAATAACTGTTCTTGGTAAAATTAATCTATTTAATTTTTAATTAAACGAATTATATACATACATAGCAGGATACAGTGGCCAGGGGAAGACGGTCACAGACTGACTATTACCTCAATTTGACCCCTAACTCAGGGGTCACTAGAGTTCGACCAATATATACTTGTCTTAATCGTCAATACCTCTACTAGAAACGCTTTGTTAACTCAAGTAGTATTTAACACGGTTAGAGTTTTATTTTTGTTAAAAAAAATTGCCATTTAATGGAACAAGTTTCTTAGAGAATGTATATGATCTCATAAGAAGTGTCTTTCTTGGGACAACTGTGAGGGATTAATTGTTAATTATGTATTATTATATATTCAAAAAGTCTATATGTATAATTTAAAAAATAAACCACTCTGCAATTAGTTTCGTTAACATAGGATTTAAGATTCCTCGTAAAAATTTTTGTTGTATTTTTTTTTAAATATATCAAATTTATAAATGTTAGGAATATAAAAAATATATATTAAACGTGAAAAAGAGAATTGGTGAGTGGTCCCTAGTTAAATTAGTATTTACATGAAAAATACAACTCTGGAGGACTTTAGAACTTTAGGTTCCAGACTAAAACCTGCATCAGCATTGTTATCACATCATATAATGCAAATAGCAGTTGATAATAATAGTTATTATTAATTTAAACATAGCAACAAAGTTCTTATTTAATAAAGTGTACACATTTTGTATGTATGTGTGTGTAAAAATAGAACATGAAACATAAATATAAATTACGTTTATAAAATGGATTACTTACAAATAAATCTGTCTGTTTTATTATCACTTCTTTACATGCGCTGGGATACAAAGGCGTGTGTATTGTGTATAGCTTTAGAAATAGATATAGACGCAACGTAGAGACTGATTACATGTGACACACAAAGCGACATCGCCATGGAGTAGCAGCATTATACATTCTACCATGATGTCAATTCAACCTACTTTTAATTTAAAATATCCTATTTAAATATTTTTTCTCTGAGTTAGTAGGCATGTACAATATTTTATCTTCTTTTGACAACAATTCAAATGAATAATAGATAGTAGTAAGGATGATTTTGTATTCACATTTCAAAATAAAAGGCCATACGAAATTATATACTATATATAATAGTAACTCATTCTCTAACTAATAAATTAATATTAATGTAACACTAAAATGAGATGTAATGAATTCACTTACATAAAGAAAGAGGCGCTTCATTCAAGTGTCTTAATACAGATAAATAAATTGGTGGTAATCAACTAATAAAACCAAAAATTTGGGTAATTGCAAACTAAACTAAACATTCCAAACCAAAAACCACTTTTTAGTTTAGGGTTCAAGTTTTAGAATTCAACTTGACGTTTGTGAGATGTGATGTTTTCTTAACCAATGAATAAGTAATTAAAGGAAGTAATTAAAACGAAGTTTATACTCTCGAGTTTACGTAACGTAAACTTTAGATTGTTAGAGAAGCAAAACAACAGGAGATACTAAAGATACAGAAACTTTACAATTTATGTTCTCTACGGGATGCGGGGTGTCAGGTTGTATTCGAATTATCTATTTATTTTGTTTGAAAATAAAACTTACTTTAAGAAGTCAATAAATTTAAATTCAACATTACTTAACAATTCAAAAATAGTTAGGGACTATGAAAATATATTATACGGAATTCTTAACCTTGTTAACATTGAAAAAATATTATAGGAATATTGCATATGAAATAATGTGGCATCAATAACATATAATCAACTGAAAAATTGTCATGTCAAATAGACAGTTAATAAGTTCTGTTCAACCGTTCATTATTTTGTTTTCATTGCAATCCATTGTTGACGAGGAACCAAAACACGTTTATTACATAATCAATCCTCCAGTCTCTCAATGGAGAACGAACTTCAAGTATAGCATCGTTCTCAACTTATCTGTTAAAAGTGATGTGCGGATTGCTCGCAAAACTTGACTCGATGTTTGTCACTAGTGTTTTCCTATCTGCGATAACACTGGGGTTTCTATTTTCTTGAGTTTCAGCGGAAAATATCAAAGGTATTTGATGAACTGTGCTGACAACTACTTCAAAGATCATTCTAAATCTTTTTAACAAAGTAACTTGACTGGGATTCTACATGACGTCACATGTATTTTGTGAAATTGTAAAATAGGCAATTAAATATTAAATTTACGCTTAACTAATATATAATTATCTTTTGGTATTTTAAATAATTAAAATAGTTTAAAATCATTTAAATAATTTAAAACTTATTAATAATATAAGCAGATGCACATGTTTAGTTTCTAAAAAGCAATTCTCACATAGCGTACACATTCACGCTACAACGAGCAAAGGAAATAATTTCGATAAACTTGAGTCTCCGATCACCCTTTTTATTGCCCGAGTAAATAAAAAGCGTGAGATAAAATATTTATCTCCTTATGAAATATACAAGAGTTCCGTCTCGTTCTTGTATATTTCTAACTGTTATTTCACTATGTTCAGTTTGGTGAACAAATTTGAAATCTTAATTCTTTATTAAGTCTTATAATAATATATACGGTCAATTATAATAAGTATAATTATTATTGTTTACTAGATCGTATTAAAAATCTGGTCAGTCTTTGAGCTGATTAAAATAATATTTTCAAATTTATAATGGACTATTATTATATTAGAGTTTTTAGAGATTAACAGCAGCTTAAGCTGCGCTCTCAACTTATTTTTTATTGTTTTCGTCTTTAAATGATTTAAAAAGAACACCTTAATTAAAAAAAGACTTCCTTTTTAAATCGCACTCATTTTTATTTTATAATGTACCTATACATGTATGTAGTTTCCATATATAGTTTACTTAAGGACAACTCAATCACAAAATATTTTTAGATATACTTATTAATTTTAAATTAGGGCATTTTTAAATATAAGTTTTTGGCTTTATTAAAATACAGTACTGTTGCATTATATACCTACGAGGAAACTTCCGGGAGTTACGCCCCCGGCAGTTCCTATGTGGCCGTGACAGATAACATTTTTTGTGACCTCTAACATCTTTCTTGACCCTGCACACAAATAAAACACTTAAGTAAAATACGTTATTTTTATTAATATGGAATTCCCTACGTATGCATGCTACAATGCCTTTACTTATTCGAGTTTCAATTGATTAATTAAAAGGTCAAAACAGGGTCTAAAGTCACAGAATATGTCTTAAGTTTGTGTCCGTGAGCTACAAATTCGAATGGTAACTCACTTATACACCTCGAACGTTTTGTTCAGGTATTTTACTGGGGTCAAAGGTCACAGATCTTAAGTCATTGTACTATAGTAAGGATGTGGCAGTACCAGGGTATTCATATAAGAAATTATCAAAAAAAAATCTAACAATCACTATTTTATACTGGACTTACAATTCTTAAGTGAGTTAATGGTCTGATGTTTTTTGTGGAAATTAACACTTAATATAACTAAATGTAAATTAAATCAAGTTAGTATTTTACAGAATTTTAATTGGTTAAGAATATATTCTAATATTAGACATATTTGTATAGATGTGAAAGCGAAGCATCCCTAATTTGTCTTAACGTTAATGGCGACTGTCAAATTGCTAGCAACTTGCAAATTATATTATACTCAATAACTTGTTAGCAATTTTGCCAAGAAATTGCATATGACGGATAAACTTACTAATTGGGTTACTGTGCTTCAGAAATGTTTTACAGTACTTTTGTGTGAAGTCATTCAAAAGTAAATTATTAAAAAGTGGTTTTAAGTTGTTTTTATAAAATAGGTAAAGAGGACTACTTCGAATGTTTCAATTTTACGTTATTAAATACTGCTTTCGTAAATTTAATCCAAATCTTCGAAATAAGTAATATTTAAAATTTTATCTCGGATATATAATACGCCGTAACAACTATAGGTACCTTTAATATTGTAGATATCTACTTCTAATATGTTGTAGAAATAAAGTAAAATAATAGAAAAAAAAATGTAAAATACACGAACAAAATGTTATCATTATTTTAGTAAGTAATAAATTATTGAATATATCCATAATGTAAATGACATGAGTAATAGGATACTCTTTATTACAACCCCACTTAATTACAACCAGCCTGATGTCATTGTGTGAGTGACCTCACATACATACATAAACAACTCGTAAAAGTGATGCTTTGTATTCCTGCCTTACGGGATCGTAGTTAGATTTTTTTTATATTACGTAAACAAAAAAACATGTTTCAAGCATTAACAATTCTTTCTCAGTCTGTGCGATCCAGAAACAAATTGATGTGAACTACATTTTCAATATAGTTTCTCTAAAAAGTGATGTGAGAATCGTTGGCTGAACTATATTCCTTGTTTGTCGCAACTGTTTGTGTAAATAAAAAATGTGTGGTTTTATTCTTTAGGGACTTTGTAAGAATGACAATAATATGTGACAAAAATCGTTTGCAAATAAGCATTTTATTCGTTTTATACATAATTGTTATATCGTATTGATACTTCAAGTAATGTAAAAAGATATTGTAAATATAACTGAGTGTGTGGCTACTTCATGTTGTTTTAGTGGCCACAAATTTGTTACATTCATAATAATTTTATAATATTTTAAAAAGTGATTTCTTGCACAATACATTATCATAAGGCTTTTTGATAAGTTAACAGAAATGTTATATATTTCATATCTATACAAAACTTCGTCTTTTATTAAAGAATGTTCAAGCAGCATGTTTTCCTAAAGCCGGCTTCATTATGCATATAATTTAGCACAAGAAAAACGTACTGACGCGAAATTGACCGGTAAATCCTCTAAAGAATCCGGATTCCTGACAAGAATACATTTTAGGGACATCCTTACCCCTTCCCTTTGTTATGTAAATATCTGTGTTTACCAAAAGTTTTTCAACAAATATTACGAAGTAGATCCATTAGAAAATGGAATAAAGTTTGCTTCAAGGGAAACAAGAGCTCGCTGACAACCACCGGCTCTGTCTGGGTTACGAGCGTTATACACACTGGCACGCGTTTATATAAGAAGGGTTAATATTAGTCTAGGACTAATGATTCATTTGCCACGCCCCGTGTTACTTAGGGTAATAAGGCCGCGGAGGGAATCGTATTATTTTGTTAACATACCTTAATTTGTACTAATTATGTTTCTTAAAAGCATAATTTCATATTTATATTCGACATCATTACTATATTTGCTTTTCATTATTTATTCATAACGATGTTATTTCTATTAAATATAACTTTAATGTTCAGTAGTGATTTACAAAAAATAATAAAACATGAGAATGTATCTAAAACACAGTTATTATTTTTAGTATATCTTTTATAACCATAGTGGCATTATTGATTTATCTAACTGGATCTGACGTATTTGTTATTTTTATATACCATTTAGTCTATTTTATGTATCGATTCTCTCTCTATATTTTTGCTTTTTAATGTAACGGCTATAATGCATACATACATAAAATTTACTAAAATAATGAGTATTACTTTACTTTAGTTTTAAAAATATTAACTAGGTGAGGTTTGTTCAATGAATACAAAAACCAACTCACACACTACACTCTTGGTACATATGACAAAAAAATACTAGCCACAAAATATAAAAGCAAACACATAAGTAGTTAATTAGACAAACGTTGCGAAGTTAATCGCAAGTAATTATTTCACAAAGTATATTCCTATTTAAGATATTGTTTTTATCAACTGTCACGTACCGAGCAGTTGCCTAATCATGAATGACACGTTTACGTATTCAGAAGGCTCGCTAGCCGCTAACGAGAAGACGAGATAACTTTACGAACGGAGTCGTCTCTCCGAATTCACGAAGACCCTGCTTTGATTATCCGGGATTTGAAATTAACATATTAGAAATGTTCTGTGATGATGGTATGTTTATTTGATGGAATTGAGGTCTACGCTATCGTTGTAAATAATGAAAATGTTTGTTTCCCGCCAAATATGATAACGGGACAGATGGTGTAGGTAGGTATGTGTTACTCTTGTTTACCAAAGGATACTTTTTTATAATATATTCAATATTATTACCAATTAATTTTATCATACTTTTTCGTGTTTGGAAAATTAGAAGAGTATTGTTTAAAAAATGTATTTTAAATAAAACTTATTAATTTTCCTTTAATTCAGTCTTTAATGTACGACACATTTTCTCTTTTAACTTAATGCTCTAAAACTCGTGTTCGGTCTCATCCGTGCAGCGAAACCTAATTGACACAATTAAAGCTATTCGCATAGCTGGTTCACTTACACAGGAAACAAATAATGATATCAACTCATTTATACCGTATCCCAAATACGTGAGACACATGCTTACTGGTCTCTTCATATAAGCTGTTAAATGTATATTTTTACAATCGAAACCCAATCGAAATTTTGTTCCAGTTATGTAAAAATTCTGATTGCAATTGATACAATGATATCTGTTTATTTGAATCTAATTTTCATTATCCATTATGTTAAAGAGTTTTTATTCAGTTTTCATAAATAATATTTCACCAATAATAAATCTTAACCAAACTAAATCTCAAATACGAAAAAATACATTTGTTTGTGCGACATAATGATTAGAAAGACAGTTTTTATGAGATATCCCCAAATTGAGATGAAGCGCAGAACTTTGAGAAGCGTATCATTGGCATCCCGGAGCGTGGTAAACGAGCCTGAAAATTACTCGCAATTTATTCGGTTCAAGGGTGACCTGGGTGGGAGGGTTGTCACTCACTATACAGTTTACGGACATTGGGCTCATTGTATCCACAGAACTGCGGCTTTATGCATTAGGTTTGTATTTGTCACCCCTATCGGGTCGTAATATCAAATTGTATACCAGATATGTTTATTGACTGTATACGTTTGTATTGTTACAATGTAAATTCAGTTTAAATTTGTAACAATGTGGTAAATCCACTACACTATTCTCATTAGATTAATTTTAACAAGAGACACATAATAAATCCTATAAAATAATTGCTTTTATTAATAAATATATTTCAAAATTAAATTTAGTTACGTGTTTTTTTTGTATATACATTACATTACATTTAGGTATAATAACATTTTTCTTACACATTGAGAGAACTTGAATACGGTTCTACGGATAACTAAAATTTTCATGTTCCTAATTTTGGCTACTTTGAGCCGTGACCTCTTTTGACGTCACCGTTTAAGATGACAGAATGCTTACAAAACTTGGCCAATTACCAACATATTAAAAGATGTTGATGTTTTTCCCTTACTAATAAGTTGATGTGTAATTTTAGCCCAGCATATATAGAAAATTATGTTTTCTTTTTATTAAGATTTAATTCTGAATTGGAAGACTATTTTGTATTACGTAGACGCCGATTATCTTAAATCATTAATAACTTGTTCTTTTATAAACGAAATTAATCCAACCTTGGAAGTTACAACGAACACATTCATATTCCACAATCAATATTGTCAAGATATATGTAGATTTATATTGTCATTATAGGTACCTAATTACCTAGAAGTAAATGTAAGACACTGATATTTCTACTCTAGTTACATAGTAATCCTATATTCACTAACATTTCAGAATTTCTCACTATGGCTTGTTGAAACTAGGTAATCCTTTGTCTGATTCGCTAATCTCGAATTAACGAGAGCAGTTGACTTATTTATCAGGTAACTTACATAACTGGCCATAGTAGCTGGGTTTTTAAGGTTATCAATCAACTATAATGGAGCGTTCAATAACGATTTTAACTTTCTATGCTTCCGTTGTTAATACACTGTTTTTATATTACCTACTATTATATTATTTATTAATGAATATAGAAACAGTTTCTTATTTACTTAACAAGCACCTCATATATGTGTTCACATATCATCATCGTTTAGTTTTTTGATAATTTTATGATAACATTGTCTATCGATTGAATATAATTTTTACAAACAGAAAAACTATAAAATACTAAATATACTAAAATACAAAAAAAACAGTTAAGTAGTATCACATGAAACTACATAGTATTTACTTTGTATATTATAATTATATTTTAAAACATTTAACATTCTTACAATTTAATTATTATTTTTTACTTTTACCCCTACAGAATTTTCATAGCAATATCGCAGATAAGATGTAACAGGTCTTATCGCGAGCCTATCAGTTCTTAGAAAGCATCTCGGCTGTTTTCAGTTACCTTACTGTGTACCCGTTTCTGGTAGGTATCTTGTTGACAGATAAGGCCAAGCCAAGCCGGGGGTTTGCAATATAATTCAACGGCTTTGCGCAATACGTGCCTACGGAGTCTGATAAACCTTTGTGTATTCTTATCTCTTGTCGCCAACAGCCCGCTACTGTGTACCAAAATTAAAAAAACTTCTTTGTAACTTAAGATATGTCCTAGTTGCTTTTGTGGCCTTCTGTGTCAAGATTAAATAAAAAAGCTTCGCTTCAACAAAGAAATATTTCAAATATCATAAGTACAGAAATATTAATTTAATGTTATTAACAAATATTTTTCAACAATCTAATAAACAACAGCATCCTATTATATAGCAGATATAATATATCTCGTTATTTTTGTAGATAATTTGGAACCTGTAAATTACTGGTTTCTTTGTGTTTTCATCTAAATAAATTACCTAAATCTCCTTGTTGTTGTCATTATAATATGGCATATAAGAAGATTCCTATGCCTAAGAAGTAGCTCACTCGTTTAGAAATTTCCTTTGTAATGAGCAAAGCACGTTTTATTTTGTTAAATAAGTAGCCAGGTATGTTAGACTTTTAGACTTTATCTGCAATTTAAACGTCAGAAGTTGCCAAAAACAAATTTATATAACGACATTAATCCATTTATTTTCAAATTAACAAACAATCATTGTGTAAAGAGGATAAAAAAAGTAATCCTCTTAAGTTAGAGGTTAACCTTTTGAGACTTAGCCGATATAGCAAAAACTTTATTAAACTATGACCAAAGGCTAAGCCGAAGGCCACAAATCTCCAATATTTTATAATTAAAAAAAACTTGTTAGAGATAACAATTTAAGCAGTATTTATTTTTATCATTCATTTAAAATAATTTAATTTTAATATTTAAATAATACGGAAAAACTAGCATCAGTAAAATTATTATGTTATTGAAATTAATGTGACCTTTCGTAACAAAACTTGTTCTGTAGGCTATCTGAATTATAATTAAACCGACACACCTCATTCATCAGTCAAGACGTTACCGTCCTACTGTGTCTATAAAATGAAATATTTTATAATCTGCCTTCTATTACTCAATACAGTGACAAGCTTCAAGTTTGAGGATGACGAGTTCTCTTATGACTATGAAGACGAAGATACAAAGTTTGACGAAAAACCACAACTATACAACCTAAAGGACGGTCCTAAGTTATTCGAAAAATTTATTAAGGACTATAGCAAAGAGTATAAAGATAAGGCAGATTACGACAAACATTACGAAAACTTTGTTTCAAACTTGAAATATATTAATGAAGTTAATTCAGGAGGAAAGTCTTCTTCATCGGATATCAACATGTTTTCGGACTACGGTGAATCTGAACTCAGCGTTATAGGATAAACTTACGACAGGTAAGAGTGTTTGGATAATACCAATTATGTTTTGTTTTATAATTGCGTCAATAAATACTAAAATATTTTATTACTTAATATAAATAAATATAACCATAACTATATAACAAAACCATTCTGTCCCTTACAAAAAATATTAAAAATATTTAGTTTTTTATGTGTGATAAAATTTAGAAGTATATAAGTAAACATTACTTCAACCTTTACTTATCCAATATATTCTCTTCTGATATTCTATGCCCTTTTAACGTTAAGCCTTAAGAAAGTAGATCTTGACATAATAATGGAAAAGCTTTTTACCCGTCCGTTAGTATGCATAAACATCAATAACGCCTAAAAATGGACCTATTTGGAACGCCTATTTCGGTAATGGTTCATACCATTTACATTTTCAGTGTTTTTGCATTATTATAAATGTTTCGTATTAAATTTTATGTAAATTAGTCAGCACTAAAAGAAAAAGGAAAACAATAACAAAATACATAAGGTTTGTGAAAGAAGTAGGTACTCAAACTACACTATTTTTAAACATGCTAAATACATATTGGCTGTGGTTTTATAACTATGTATATATGATTTAAATTACACATCAGATCATATATAACGTTGGTCACGTACCTTTATTTTTAACACGATATCTGTACCTACCTGACCCTTTGAAGGGTTTGTCATATTTTATTTGTGACAATCCGATTGAATGATAAATGTTTTTTGAATGTTATTGGAACACAGTTCAGTGTTTTGATGATCATTATTTCTAGTATAAAATAATTGTATTAAAGGTAACTGAAATAAATATTTCTCATTTTCCATTAACATAATTTCTGATTTAAACTGAAAGCTTTTTGGATGCGGTTTTAAAAATAAAGTTACTTGGAACATCTGGTGGATATTGTATTCAAATTTCAAAGAGAAAATTACAAAAATATATACATTAGACAAATAATAAGTTTGAGTTAATTACATATTAGATTATGGTTTAATATTTATTAGTATTACAAAACTACAAGATTTTTTTATTTCACAAATACCTAATAATATATTATGTAACAAATTGCGTTATTTTAGTTGTAATATCAAAAACGTTACCAGTATGTTTTTTGCTATGAACAAAAAATATTTTTCATAACTTCCTACTCGGTTCCCTATAAGTCTGAAATCTTTGAACTATAGTTATTCATTTTCTTTGATTTCCTTTGACAATAAGCTGTAGGAAACAATACAATTCCTTCCTTTTCTTAACGTATTTGACCCAAATAAGAAATCATAAACAGAGCATTATGAATAAATACTACGTTAGTTTTATAGTTCCTTTGGAATTTAGTTTCAATAAATTATTTTGTGATTAACGGTCCCCGAAGATCACTAATAAAATATGTAAAAATTTGCGAAATTTCCTTATACTTAGGAAGCCCTCAAATGTTATTTGGCACTGTTAACATCGTATACTTACTGAAAAGTTACGACGGAGTCTGTATCTCAGAAGGATGTTTAAAATCTTTTAGCAACAAAAAACGTTACAACCATTTTAGTGTGAATCTAACATTAAATATTCAAAAATAAAACCGTTTTGCAAACTTACAAGATGTGACTCAAACAGACAGAAATGTAAAGTTGAATGAAAAAAAAATTTTAATATCAATTTGTCATAAAATGTCTTATGTTGTACTAACTGTTATAAAAATAACATTCTAACTACAATTACACAATAAAACAAAAGGCTACATTTTCATTAGTCTTTTATTCAACTTACATAATAGGCGAGCGAATAATTAATTTGTTATATATGTAAATTAAAAAGTTAATAAGCGAAAAACATAAGAAAATGAACGGATTTAGACCGGACTACTTATTATGCGCAATTAAAGATTTTTGGGAAGGGTCGTTTACGCTTTCCGAGGAAGGGTCGACAAGGCCATAATGAATTAAATTAGGTCCCAGTGATAACCTCACGCAATCTCCACGCTGGGGTTGATGACTCTTGAAGGTTTAGAGTAACTAAAAATGATGCCGGGCTTTAAGTACCGAACAATTTACATTGTTTTAACTCTTCCGTATTCATTGATTATAAAAACTAGAAATGGTATGAATCTTTAAATTATTTTTTAATGTATTATTTTAAAGGATGATAATGATGTTATGAATAAATAGTAGCACACTATATATTATATATAATTAGTAGCGGCCAAAAATCTTAATTTATTTATAACATTTTTTTTTACCTAAAATATTATATTTTCTACAGTAATACCATTTTTTTATCATTTTATATATAAACCTAAATATAAAATCAATAAATTTCACTCGAATTCATTTCATCGAACCGGACACAATTCTAAAATTTCACGGTCCGTCTTCCCCAATAAACGGACTTTGGCGTGGCTTTTTCTTATATTTTATTCAAGATCAGGAAGGAAGCCTTTTCAAAGTCGCGGACGAAGCGACGTGGTAATCTTTCTTTTTGGTCTCCTTGGGTGCTGCCTCACGTTTTTATTATGTTAACTGTTAGCACACGTACCATCGAAATTTCATTTTATGTTAGTGAATGTCAAGGAAAATAAAATCTCATTTCATTAACTAGTTCTAAGAAAAGCATTAAAACCGTCATTGTTCATAAATATTCAGAGGTATTTTTCAACATATTATAAATGTAAAAAACTGAACAATATATTGCCAGTGGCTGGAAACAGTTTCATGTAAAAAGTGAATAGAAAATAAACTAGAAACATTAAATCAAAACGAATTCCTGAATAGCAAACATGTCTATTCCAA
This sequence comes from Napeogenes sylphis, assembly GCA_959347405.1. Taxonomy (NCBI): domain Eukaryota; kingdom Metazoa; phylum Arthropoda; class Insecta; order Lepidoptera; family Nymphalidae; genus Napeogenes; species Napeogenes sylphis. The sequence continues at coordinate 46,499,028 of OY365776.1, read as the reverse complement.
AAGCTAACGGTCTGTGTCCGGGTACAAGGTCTTGCTAATGTCAAGTGGTCCGATGTCGAAGAGTTATGTGTTTAACCGGACCTGTGATTTATATCGTGTAACCTAACCACATACATATGTATTGGTTACATATATTATGACCTTTTTTGACGATTGTAAGGATCCGTTTGTTGTTTGTTTTTAATTTTAAACCTTTGTTTTGTTTCAGATCCCAGGACCGTTTGAGATTATTAAATTGAATTATATTTTTGTTAAAATAAATTTAGTTATATTTTTCGTTTGCTTTGCAAAGTATGTCGAATAACAATGTCTAATAAGATAAAATACATTCATATATTGCTAGTATTTTTATGACTTCCTCATTCCCTGTTCGCGTATAAATCAGGCAGTCACGTAATGTTATCACCTTGCAATACACCCCGTGTACAATTTTCGGCTAATACAAGACGGTATGTTTCACTAAACACAAACAATATAAGGCTTGGAGCACAATGGATCTAACAAGAGATAGTAAGTAAATAGTAGTATATTTAGTAAGTTTCTTGGACCGTAAATACGAGCCATTCAGCCGATCGTATAAGAAGAACTCTTCAAAAGAAACTACCATGCGTGAATATTGACATTGCCCTTCCAAAATATATCCTCCAAATTTATACCCAAAGTGGTCACAGATAACTAAGAACAAAGAGATAATCACTTGATAACTTTCAATATTGAATCAAATCAAGTGTGTTCAGGGAGTAGTTGGACAATTTACTTAAATATGAACCTTATAATACACCTTTCAATACATATTCCTTTGTCATATTAAGTCAATGACTTGATTGGTAAGAATATATACAGTTACCTGAATATATCATAATATGCTTAAATAAATGTTATTAAAGTCGTATCTATTGATTATGCTGTATTGTGTTTTTTTAATCAAATTTAAATCTACGAATCGTTTTTAAATTGAAAACATATTCGAAAATTACATAAAAAATCTATATATCTTACAAATCACAATATATATTTATAAATCATGGATATTAAAGTATTATAGCAGAAACGAATCTGAGGAACTAATAATATCTAAACTGTCTCCATACATTATTATATGTTTCAAAGTAATAAGAAAAAAAATGTTTTAGACCTAATATGTCAAATCCATAAAAAAAATGCGCCAGAGATTTTGATGAAAGAACTACTAGAATACTAAATGTATTATATCTATTATAGTGATAATAAAAATATATATAATATCAATTGAGGAATTTTACCATTTTAATGTATATTTTTAGCACCAAGTACATGTATTATAAAAAAAAAATTAAGCAATTTGTAAGAAGTTAAAAAAGCAGGTTTTTTAAAAGCATATACAAAATAGTCGAGTGTCTTTTGGTAGTCTTACTTCTTAAATTTTTCTCTGCAGTATGTAAGTAGGTACGTTGCTTTACGTGAACACGTGAGTGGCGTTTCAATTTTCGTGATACTACGTTCTACGTAGATCTTGGAGCGTTAGAAGAAAAATACAAAGACGTGAGTGTTAAATATTACGTGGTATGAAATTTTTAGATTTATACTAGATATTTATTGTATCACTGAATGTCAGCTTTATAGGTAATAAAATATATTAAATAAAAATGTAGGTTTTGTACGCTTTTTTATCTTACGCTTATATTTATTATTTGACGTAAGTGGTTATAATATAAAAGTAAATTCTCAACTGCGCATATTCGCGGTTTGGGTACTTTGGTATTTGTATTTTTTTTTATATTCTCTCAGATTATCAATTCACAGATGTTGATTAAAATGTTAAGTTAATTTTAAACATCTAATGCCTACTTAATCTACTATAAGTAGTACAATATTTAACACAAAAACACTTACTTAACTGATTAAAAACGTTGAAGCAAAAGTGACTCACAAATAGACTCTCTATTTTAGTAAAATAAAACATTTTAATATTCGTATGAATTTCTATTCGTAATACAGGAGTATCTACCATTAAATTTATGAATTTAGACATACCGTAAATAAATTAGAAACAAAGCTAGATAGTTTTTTACAATTAATAAAGCAATAGGAGATCTTTTCAGAGCTAAACACAAAATACGCTTCGATTTTTTTCACAATTAATCCACAATTTAAAAGGCTTTACCAGACCGTTAATAAACGTCATATACCCCGGCTTAAAAACTACCAGCTCAAATAAAACGCGGCCGGCACTCCATTCAGTTTTATATGCATGCGACATACTATGAGTATTTCTAACAAGCAATAGCTGGCTGGCTAATACTTACCAGAAATGAATATGATCATAAACTCTTGGTCTACTGCTCCTGTAGAATAGCTTAGTGCAATACATTTAACAAACAAATAAACATTTTTTGTCTCATATTATTTTACACACTTGAAAAGTGCAATTATGTTTCTATTTTTATGGAAATAAAAGTATTTATAATTACATTACCTAATATTTTTTTATTAATTCATTAGCGTCGACTAAGCTCTCATTAAAAAACTTAAATGAGTAATTCTTTATGATGAAAATCTAACGGCGTCTTAATTATTATAAAAGCCACAATATTTATAAACAAAAACAAAAAATAATTAAGTATTTTTTCTCCAAGGCAGTGAAGGCTGAGCTTACTAATTAGTAAGCTCAAATAATTAGTGAAAACAAATTACTATTAATTGTAGTAATTTGTTTTCAGTGTATTTTTTATCATTAGTATATTTTTGCTTAACTTCTATTTTGATTTTGGTACAACATATTGGCTATATGATGGTCCAAATCAGGTTATTTTAATGCTGCATAGATTAGATTTTAGGATTTTCTACAATAAAAGATACATTTTATTTAATTGTATTTAGTAATCTAGAGTCGTGCCAATGTGTATATTTTTATATTCGAATACATTGTAGAATCCGCTGAATAAACAGTTGATATTTTCCTATCAATTTCTTAATGGCTAATTAGATGATAGTGCACTATTGATATATTGTATATTGATCAAAAACTAGAATGTAATAATAGGATATTGGAAACCTTTGTTTTGTTTCACTTGTTTTTCTGTATTCTTTAATTTATTATTTCGTTTATTAGATTCACTCTTGTCTCCAATTTCAAAATTGTAATTTAAAGAGCGAGTGACACGTAGCCATGTAAGTTAGTAATAAGAACTTATTAATAACTAATATATATAAAATATATGTATATTTAAATATCTTTTACATATATTTTTTGTCCTTATTCTTTTTCTTGTTATATTTTGTTCGCAAATGTAATGTCATAGTATTTGAACTGCCCAAAATTTGCTAATCATATAACAATGTAAGTGTAAAAGGATTGACGAAAAGCTCTGATAAAAAGTACTTAAACTTGCATTGTGGACAATGTGCGACTTGGCAAGATAACATGTTGGATGAACAGAGTCCGGCCTTCACGCTCCATGTCACTGTCCAAGCGTTCTATTGCCACATGGCCGGGATACTAGAACCTAACCACATGCATCATTGCCGTTCCATGTAATTCAAAAATAGGTTATAAATTTAAAGAATTGTTTCTCCTCTTTAATACAATATATTAATCCTTAAAACTTTTAACTCAACATACTTGGATTTAAGTTCATAAAAGAAACATGTTATTCACGTTTCTAACATCGTTCATATATATACCATCTATTAACCACCCTATTCCTGGACTGACCCTATTCCTGGACTGGTTAACATATAGTTTAATATTTTTTAGTTTTATAGTTAACATATGCATTACCACGCCGGATAACATTTGATGGACTACCATATCAGTACTCAAACAAGGAGACAAGTTCAATTGTAAGACCCGTTTCTGCCCTTAATTTCCATCATAAAGAAAGGATACCAAGTCGAAGTCGATGTTACACAATTTAATTCCCCCGTCCCCCTTCCATCACCGGACGTCCCGACGCACGGCAGGTATCCATCCTTTTGTTGTGGACATTCCACCTGTCCGAACGAAGCGCTTTGCTTCCTCATTTTTACTGCGTACAGCAAAGGATTGGAACAGCTTGCCTGCGTCGGTATTTCCGACCGAATACAATGTGGGTGTCTTCAAGCAAAGAGTGAATAGGTTGCTAGGGTAATGCGCCTTACCACCTAAGACTACATTCCACTTACCATCAGGTGGAATGTAGTCAAGCATTGCCCTAGATAATATAAAAAAAAAAAAAAAAAAAAAAAAAAAGTTATTGAATTATTTCAAATCTCTCACTTCACAACCGATTTATTTTATTTTATTTATTTATTTATATCTTGTGTAAGTAAAGATGAAAGTGTCAGAAGGGCCTTTTTCGATACTAGATTTATCTTAGTAAGTACTTTTGTATAAACACTTTCCAACTTAATGTTAAACCTATGAAAGTTATGAGGGTTCCAAAGGCGTCCTGGTCTGAAAGGAACCACACAACTAACTCAGCCGGATATATATTTTTTTTATTGTGATCACAAACTTCAATCTTAAAAGCTATTTTAGAACAACTAGAACCGTTGTAATCAATCGTTAATGAAGTCTAATGATTTCAGGCAACGTAAAAAACTCTCGGCCTGCAACACAATCAGTCACCACAAGCAGCACCCGTTTACGAGCATATCGCAAGAGCCAGCCATCACCCCTTTCGCCATATTTGAGGGTGAAGGGTGACCCGACCCCCGAAGCTACCGCCAATAGTGAATCGGTGTGATGCAGGAGATCGATAATACAAAATTAATCTACAACAAAAAACAAATTCCAAATTCATAATGGGGCACCTTTATATAAGCAAGAGAATCCAAAACAATGTTTTTTCGATTTGTCTGTATGTCTGTAAATGTTTGTATGTTTGTGTACGGTAATCTCAGAAACCAATTAATCGATTTGGATGCAGTTTTCTGGAATATCTTGTCATGGGATTCACTTTACATTTTATATTTTTTAACAATTGGTTAACAAATAAAGAAGTCAATAATATCTTATTTTCGTACCCTTGATGCTTACTTACCAGTGATTAAACATTAAAAAAATATACATAAATAATCTAGAAATATAATTGTAGCACTCAAGAACAAATAGTTTCTAAGATTTCAATCATTGTAAGGCTATAACATTTTAACTTATTACGAGTGCATTAGAAAAATACAATCGCATAGCATCTAAACAATCAAAACAATTACTTATTTTATTAATTACACAGTGAACTTTAAAGAAATTGTTAGTAAAATTTATAAATTAAATATCTATTGATTTATGTTCATCTTTACGTAAATATTAGATATATATTTATAGAACTTAAAGTAAGGCAAACAAGATTGTGGATCACCAAATGGTAACTAATCACCGACCCCCCACGGTTCAATTTTTAACGTGATCTTTCCTTTCAAACGAACCCAAAATTGACTATAACTGTTAATTGACGAGACACTTAATGAAACGCTTTCGGAGTGCGGTGTTATAAATACTACTTTCTTAAGCTACAAAAGACAGAAACTTTGCTATCGTGGAAACCTTGCTCGTGAAAAGAACAGTAGGCCGCTACGATAGTGTTTTGGTAGGAAATCGTAAATATAAGAAATGTAGGTATGTATTCTAACTTTTAATAATAAAATCATTATTATATATCAAATACTTAAATACATCATATTAAAACATCGTATATATGGATGTATATGTCAAATAAATAAATAATGAATAAACAAAATAATAATTACTGTGCAAAGGACTGTAACTAACAGACTCCTTTTTGAACATGTTATCTCAAATTTCAATAATTAATCTGACAAATACAGACGGCGACGGCGACGTGCATAACAAGAAACTGGGAGTGATTATCAGAACGAGGCAGTTTTTTTCGCCGAACCAAATTCTCGTGCTTTATAAAGCGCAGGTGGCTGAACCTGGAGTTTAGTTCTCATCGCTGGTCAAGATCGCCCCAGTATCAGCTTTTACCATTCGACATCCAACAACGAACCATCAGAATTGTCGGGTTACTCTGTGGAAGGTTTGATCCTTTAGCGTCGCAGGGATAATAATAATAATAATAACACTGCACTTATTACACACATTGGTCTAATCCCTAAGTAAGCAAATTGTTTGCTTGTGTTAAGGGTGTTAGACAACGATACAACGATACATAGAAATACCCATTATAAACAGTGAAAATATATTTAATAAACGACCAAACCCAGAAATACAGACATCTATGCTCGTCACATAGATATCTGTTCCTGTCAGGAATCCCCAAGCCCCATTGCGAGCCCGAGCCCCATTGCGTCGCTGTCGTTAGGCGTCTGCGCTAACCACTCGACCAACGCGGCGGTTATGGTATATGGTATGTTTATTTTTTATTCTACCGCATTAATCACGGAGAGTGTTCCGAAGAGCTATTCAATCTGATTCCTGCCGCCGCGCCGCCTAAAATTCCACTCCTACCACCTGCTAGCTAGGTTCTTTCTACCAAGATGTGGAATGAACTCCCTTCGGCGGTGTTTCCAGATGGGTACAACAAGGGGGTATCTTTGTTGTATAATATAAGTACTTTCATAATTACGGGTTACCTATTGTGTAGAACCAATCAGTGCAGGTTAATTGATAAAACAATATAATAAAACTCACTCACTTTTATTCTAAATCATGGTTTACCATTTATTTACATTCAGATTAATGAAAATCCATAATATATATTTTTACTATAATAAGAGCCCTTAATGTGTTAATGCAATTAGATTTAAATATTCCATAAGCAACATTTATGATAATTAGTCTTATTAAACAACAATAATGAATAAAGAGAAAAGAAAATTCCAATGTTTACATAACAACATAAATAAATAATACATAGTAATATAAGAATTATAAAACATATAGTAACTATATATTATTATTATTTCTTTTCTAAAACAGACAATAATACTGGTTATTTCTATCAATCAGTATTATTTCCATATGCATATTAATTCTATGATTATTTCCCCAACCTCCACAGCAGAACAAAAGTTGAATATTTGACACTTGACATTTATAGACATTTAGCATACGGTTCATGCCAAAGTCAAAAGACGCGGTATAGTTATCCGTATCAACAATGTTGAATTATATTTTGATTACTGCCGACGTCACTAAAAGCTTTAAATTTTTATCACAACAGAATATTTGTGTTGCGGTTAATAATAATGTGTTTGTTATCAGAAGTTAATTCATAAGTTTCATTGTCGTGTGCTTCGTGTATTGACTTCGTAATGATCTACAGTTTTCAATGTTAATGAGTGATATTGGTAAGAATCAGAATTATTAAAATAATCTATATTTTAAATTAATTAAAGATTTGTTATTTTGAAAATAATTATGAAAGTTTAGCATAATGGTTAAATAATAAATAATAAAGACATGTTATTCATGAGTTTGATAAACTATTACTAACAAACTCAAGTACCTTCATAAAATAATCTGTTTAAAGCTTTTCCAAACTTTAAATAAAAACTAATTGTGTTTCCAAAGTAAAGAGGGACAATAATCCTAGTAGGAAAAATGACATTTTGTATATTTAATATCCCAGGACTACTAGTAAAATTAAAACATTTTATTATGCAATGCATTACAATACATTTTGTTGTCATTTTCCTGTATGAATACATATATATATATATTTGTTATGTCTCTTTCACAATATCCACGGTATGAGCACTGCAAAAGTTGTTATGCTAAAGTTATTTTAAAATAGACAACACAGTCAAGCAATTTTTTTCAATTTTAGCAATTCTCAGGATCAGTTTAATTTTGATAATATTATTTTATGCTTGCGACTAAAATAAGGATTCTTATATTTGAACAAGAGGATTTTCTTAATGAATATGTTTTTATTGACTTAATTATCTTTCTGTTTAAGAGTAATATGTGGTCAGGGATGCCACTAAAACTTAAGATTTAGTACTGCAGTAATAAAATAATATAATATTATTTAATAGTCTTACACAAGGACCTCTATTTCCGTTATCTGCAAAACTTTAATCTTAAAATGTTTGAAGTGCAGTAGTAGTTGGTAAACTTATTAAATAGGCTTTATATGTATCTGTTATGGGTCATCATATTCAAACTAATTTGACACCACAAGTTAGAATCCATGTATCACATATAATCTTCGAATTTAAAATCTTTAATTTTAAATAAATTAATACCCATCTAGCTTAATTGTAATTATTGCCCTTACTTGTATGTACTTACAATTTGTATTTCCAGTATTGTTTTTTACTGAGAGTACAAATGTTGAATTTTAAAATGCTTATTTTAAAATTCAACATGAGCAGTTAATTTGTACCACAACAACTGCTGTTGGTATCTATAGTACTAGAGTGATGTGTTTTGCTTCCTTTGTGAATATGTGACAGGTGGCACATTGTGGAAAATAAGTATTCTGGATCACATACTTGAAACCCAGCACTTATTTTTTATTTTAAAGAGTTTTATTCAGAATTAAACTTATTATACATTTTATTCTTATGTGTGAAATATCACAAAATATTTTACCAGTCTTAAAATATAATATTACACTTAAAAGATACTTAAATTAAACTTAATAAATTACTAACTTAATAAACTAAATTATTAATACATTAAATATACAATTTATAAGTATACAGTTAAAAAAACATAATATTAAATAGATAAGTTTCATTTTGGTTAATAAAAAAAAACTAAGATAACATAATAAAAAAATATATTGTTAATTTATGCTCCAATAATGTTACAATTACCAAAACCCGACCGATACTGGCAGCAATTGCTTCTATGAACACGAAACGATGAAATATGTTTCTTATATAACTTAGCAATTGTGTGTCAGTTGAATTGTTACCGCGTTTCGACTCGCGCGCATTCTTATGCTAAATTTGCAAAACCAATCGCCGATGTTTGGTGGTTGAAATTGTGTTTATTTAAATAATATTTTCTGGTAAGCGTTGATCTTATTTTATGAGAAATGTATACAGAGGTCTTATATATCACGGTTTATATTTTATGCCAGTCTCTCATTAAGACGGTTCGGAGGTTAACTCGCTCAAATATCTGAGTGCAACTCAAAAAGGTTTTTTTTTATTCTGTCTTCTTATAAATAAGTTATCGTTTAAAAAATTTGCCGTCGGTTCGAATTTATCGATTCAATATAAAACACAAAATCAATATACTATGGCACAATAACGATTTGGGTAACTAGAAAAACACTTTTTTATTTTTTCTACATTGTGCCGCGTCAATACGTTAATTCGGCAGTTTTTATTATTATTGTAGACTAAACATAAATAAAACGATAAAATTACACATAGTACCTACTACAGCAATTATAACTAAAAAAGAAAGATAAAACATATTGTAATTAAAAACCTAAGATCTATAAAAGTCGTTTGTAGAAAGCCATCATTACTTATATGTATAAATATATATGTATATAGATATATTTGAATACACGTGATGACATAATATATTTTATAATTCATGTGGAAATTCTATTATCTTACGATAATAATTGGCATGTATTTGCCTTTTTATTTAAGATAGTGTCAAGTTATTTAAATATCTATTTAGTTTTACACATGCTTGTATAGTTCTTTTATCCAGTAATTACAGCCATTAATCTACTCATTGTTAACCTTATCCGCTATATTAGCTTTTATTTTTTCTTTGTAGTCGTTGTTAGTTAGAAGAAAAAAAGGAAGGAAATTGTGTTATTATTTTTTATTGGTAAAAGTGTATTCTTTTGTTTTAATACAATTAGTAGAAAATCAAAATGATTGAAACGTTATTGCAGCATCTAATTTTAATTTCTTATTTATACATTTAAGTTTAAAATAGTATTTTAACGACATTTCCTCGCTTAGTGTTCAAGTTTTAACTATCAACCATAATTCAACCTTATTTTTAATGTATTAGGAAATTAAGTTATTTCATTAAAAAAATGTTTTAGTTACGAAGTTTGATGGTTGCGCAATCGGCACCCGGTCAATATGGGACAATGTGTCCCTAAGCCCTTCAGACGCTTTTATCTGTAAATAGTAAGCCGCAATTAGATCTGACTGAATAAATTGGAATAAGAACAATCAATAAGATAATTTTCATCTTTAACGGCTTTTTTACAATAGGTACGCACCGTAAACGTCTTAAAATATTGGTCATAAATTGTTTGCTAGTTTTGTTTTATGTAATATTTAAATAAAAATGAAATTATATTGCTACTTAGAAATTAATGTACATCTGTAGTTTATAATATAATTATATTATAAATTGTATAGGTGTTTGGTATAACAACTACTAAAAAAAACAAAAGGTTTTTTATTCTGGAATAGAATGTATATTCGCCAGGGACTGTATATATACATATTTACTTATATGTGTATTGGCGTATGTATGTAAATGCGTTTTGCGGCGTAAGGTGGGATAACATTTAAAGATTTAGACCAAACTTATCCAACACGAAAAAAAGACCCACTTGCCTAAATTAGCAGTAATTTCAAGAAAACGTTTCATAAAATCCTAATCTGGGTTTAAAATTACTATTACCGGGCAAGTTACTGTGCCAGCGATTTTCACAGCGTAGGTAAAATCCTAAAATGTGATATAAGATTTCAATATAGCTTTCTTGCTTTTAAAAACAGATGATTTACTTAATAATAGTCAAAAATGTTGGAATATCGACAATAGTTCGATATTTTGGCACGTAAGCCTCAATAGTAGGTATGAATACACAATAAACACACACCAAGTACATTGGAAATCTTATTTCAATGAGATTGAACTATATCACAAGATTAATTACCTACTCATAAAAAAATTCGAAGCAATGTTATAGTGGTTCTCGAAAGTACGAAAGTTTGGTGAAATCGGTCCTTTCTATAATTAACATCGCGCCTAACTGTATACGTGTCGAGTTGTTATTCATTTTATAAAACCTTCCATAATATATCGCTAAAAATATAAAGAAAATATTAATAAAGTTAAAAGAAAATAAGCTACGATAAAAGGATTTTTTGTAACATTCTTTTTCAGGTAAGATATTTTAAAAAGCATCCTCGCATGTAAAATCAAAATGCACTCACGAATCGTTATATAATCTTAATACCTTTTTGTCTGACGCCAGCAAGATAGTTTTTTTTTTGGTTTGTGTAAAATTAAAGGAAAATCTTTAGTAAGTTTATCTATTCTACATATAATATCTATATTAAACTACCTACTTAGAAATTAGAAAAAAGTAATAATAGGTATCATGTGTTATTTTTTTCTAATTACATTTTTAAATAATCAAAATTAATCTCGTAGTATTTTTTTATTTATTTATTTAGAAATATATTAAATGGAGTACCATTTTGATCTTCTACCTTATGTTATGCTTCTTAATAGAACATTTTCTTTAAATAGTAAAATGTAAAAGTTCTTTAAATAGTAAAATGTAGAACATTTTCTTTAAATGTAAAAGTACGTTACGTATTTATTTGTTTTATAAGATTTTCAAAATACAACTTTTGTGAGGGTTAGAAGCGTGAACAATTGTAATAAGAAACTGATTTCGTAGGCTTCGTTTACTCAGCCGTGTCGACAGCTAAATTAAGTATATTTCTTATTTTTTTTAATCAAACAAACACTACAATGAGATTGTAAATTTTTTAACTTGAGTTCTGTATTTTCCTTAAAGGCAGTTATGTAAAGTCAAGCCGAACAAGCTATAAAGAAAACGAGTTTATAGAAAATAGAATTCAACGACTTGGAGACTATTACTTTTCTTTTAAACACAGTACTAATAAAGATTGACATGCAAATGACTCTAGGGCTTAAGAAACCACCAATACCTATAATTAAAATAATGAGACCACTTTTGCATTGACAATTCCTGGAAATTTATCTCATTATGAAATTAGTCCCATATCTGGTTTAACAATCACTGGCTTCGTGCCAACGAAGCAATGTTAGCCGAGATTAGTGCAGAGGTATCCCATCCCATATTACCAAGAAGGATGAGAATTAATTAGCGAATAACTACTCCATAAACTGTCAGGGCATCTTATCTCGGCATCCGCAGCGTTATTACATACGTAACAATATAGACAATCCAGGCCGGTTCAATGGTTAGTCAGTCACCTAGCTTACGACTACTTACCGCACTACAAGCTACAACACGCAACAGAATTTCCCACAAAATTGTGTATTACCGATATAATTCCAGATTCAAACAGATAATACTCAATTACGTCAATAAAGCACGATCCAATTCCACTAATCTGTGCTCGGATGTCCATAATGTCTCGGTTCCAAAAATTAATTTTGTTGTTCATTCAAAGTCAGGCGCAGGTTCCGATAGCGTTGACGGATCGTGGATCGGACGGCGGAATTGATGAGTCTAGTACGTGCTGCGCCGCTCGACGCCTTGGTGATGTATCGGTGACTTGTAATCGCTGGACTAACACGGATACCGTAATTTGTTAAAGAAAAAGTCAAACCTGACTCTTGCAGATGTGCCCCATCATCAATACTGACAAGTGACAGGGTAAATCTCGCTAGGATTCAAGGATAGCCCATTTCTCATTTCCTCTTAATTAATTTTGAAACTCGGTTCATATTGTATCGAATCCTATTTTTTTTTTTGTATTTTTGCTTGAAAATCAGTGTACCGAACCATATCATGCCGAATTTACACTATAGAGCGTTGAAAATGGAAGGTGTCTGCCGTGTCAATGACAATACAAGTTGTAATTTGACGCATTAGAATCACATTACACACAAAATACTGGTTATTCTAATATCTAGCATTATTTTTCCGAACGGAAAAACAACTTTTGTGAGACAAAAAATATATATGAATATATATGCGAGCCGCTAATGTGTAAAATATTAAGTAGCAAACATATAAGTAAACGTTGATTACTTCAACTTCGTTAAATCATGTTTTTATAGATCCACTTATAAAAATATTTAAAAATTTCATTCATCACTTTTAAATTTATTATTACATATGTAGTTTATATATGTTTAAATTCAAACACAAAATAATAATGTGCAGCCGATTAAGTAATGAAAGAGCAATTAAACTGCTTATATATTATATATATATTATATACCTGCTTCATACTTGTCCAAATTTAATTAAATTTTCCATTATGACACCAGCAATTTCAATTAACTTACCAGCTACCGTATTGATATTGTCATTTTAATTTATATATTTGTAAATAGCAATTAAGGATTGTTATAAACGTTTGATTATGTTTTATGTGTATTATTTACTACCTAAGGTTATTTTGTTCCGAGTTGTATTCGTATTTCTTAGCTTTTCCTATCACTTTCGCTATCCTTAACTTCAGACAGCTTGAGGCATCTCAGTTCCCTAGATTTACCCACATTAGTTTTGGCAGGAGCAAAAAGATTGATTGTGACGCGTATCTTTACCGTAAAACTAAGAAGAAAGGAATAAAGTATTTTTATTATGATTTTACGTTTCTTAACTTAGGACATTCCTATAAACAGTCCAAAACTATAACTAATTAAGTAAAAGTAGACAAGTACAAAGTCAATAATATATTTTTTAATGACTTATGTTGATATAAGTTGTTACAAAGACAGTTATGATAGATGCTTATAGCGCAAAAAATACTTTTTTTACTCGTAAAATAAATTCAACTAAAGAATTTGATGACTTGAGAGTTTTTCTATTGAATTTCTGTCAAAGTTATTCAACAGTTATGAGTTATCCGGGAACTGTAAAATCGCCCTTAGCGAATATCAGCCTGAAATAAATAACAATATAATTCTTAAAACGTGTTTTCGTATTTTCTCGTTTCTTATCCTAATGATAATTGACGAGCCCATGGCAACAAAATAATATATTATTGAAGACGGTTTATTTCTAGGAATTGCGTGTATGAGGATATCAGTGTGTTTTCTTAATACATACATTATTTTACCCAGTTATGGTAATGATCGTTATAACCTATGTTATATGTTTATAACCTATTGTATATAAAATAACGATAGATCAGCTCTGTAGAGATGTAGGTACACAATTCAGAGACATTTTATTTTTATTACTAATGCTTTGTTTGTTTTTAATTTATTAACATGTAATTGACCGCTTCTTTATATTATGTAATACAATGTTATTATTTGTTAAAATATTTAATTGTTTGCATTTAGATTTTAATCTTGAATTTTGAAGAATAATCTTTAAATAAAATATACTAATAAAATATCAATAGAATACTAATAATTAATATTCTACAATTTCAACTTCCCCAGACAATAATTAAGGTATTATTGTTTCAGTAAAGTTTCAAAGCCCTGTCATCTAAAGCCTTGTACTGAAATAACTGAATACGATAAATGTTCAGCTGACTCACTTATTTATAATTGACGTATAATTTCCTTATCCTTATAAAAAAGGTTTCATTGTACCAATAGCTGACTCGCTTTTGTTGACATTTCCTTATCAATAATAAAAAAAAATGTTATAAGAACTTGACCTTTTTATTGCCATTATCAACATTTATTCAAAACCATTAATGATAATTGTTAGAATTATCTCTCAATTCTAGTTACAATCCACAAAATGGCATGTACTGCCTCATTAGAGATAACAACCGTTACATTAGCAGCATCAATTGCCTATAACCCTGTATTGTGGGTTCAACTGACAATTCAGCAAACAAACCGTTAATGAAAATAATTTGTTGTACAACCTGTACAACAAAGCGGAACAAAGAGTACAACATTGTATGTTATAGGTTTATCAACTAGATGTATCACAGATTAACAAAGCGAATCGAATTGCCAATTTTCCTCAACTTTTTGTTTCTTAAGATACGAATTGACAGTAATTGATTTGTACCCTTCGGATCCCACTCCAGAAGTCTACTCACTAAACAACTTACAACTTCCCTTCCTGTTGTATTTATTAGCTTTTACCGTTTTCTCGACGGATAATTGAATAATCGTTAATTCTGACAATTGTTCTTTTTTTTTGCTTAGTGTTAAACTATTTCATAGTGCCTTTCTTATTTTATTAATAAATAAAAGTGACAAACAAATTCAAAATATATCAATAATAATTTCTGCTACATGATTGATATGTTATGTTCACACCATCTGTAAGATGCTCTATGATGGATGGTGGATATACACAGTCTATGTGAAAGTGCCTTTTGCTCTCAATTTGGTAAGAACGTTAAAAAACGCATTTTTATACATTTTATTGCTTAATTTTTTAAACATTTAGAAACTTATATTATTTTAGGGAAAAAAATATATTTGTAATACTTAATTTAATAATGTTACAAAAATGTTAATTATTAATAAAAAATGTTCATCATAAAACTTGAAAAAATTTAAATTAGCTTATGTAGATTAAAATAGATTTAATAAAAACATGTTCATCATAAACCTTTAAAAAAATTAAATTAGCTTATGTAGATTAAAATAGATTTAAAACATCCTTATCTTTGCATAGCGTCAATAAAATAATGAGCTAATTATTAGTAAAAGTATTCTTATGATAATTTTTTATACTTTAAATGTTTCATTTAAATAAACATATGTTTGCACATAATTTTCGAATGAAATGTAACCTCGTAATAATTTTGTACGCACAGACTCACACCTGTGTCAAGGTATTTTTTCCATCTCATTCATCGTTAAGTTTTTCTATACCAATAAGCTCTAACAACATTTACTTTAATAGAATCAATTTTCCACTATTTCGTATTTACACCACCAATTTGAAATAACCTCGAGCATAAACTATGATTTAATAGTGATGAGCGGTTCTGGTCATATAATTTTACTAAATTACGTTCATGATTACATATCTTACCTACGTGTTAACTGTTAGTACTGATCTATCAAAATATATTTTATTATATTACAAACGAAGCACATTTTTGTCATCTTCATAGTATTTATATGTTGATTTTAAGTTAGAAATAAATAATACTACTAGATGTATACACATTCGTTACAAATCTACCACACTTAATGACAGCGCTATCTACGCGACTAAGTTTTGAGGACAAGTTGAATATTTACTGAAAATATTCAGGAGCATAAAAAAAACTTCTAATTTAATATATATCTGGCAGATATACATTGCTTTAATATAACGTTTTTTGTGCAGACATCTATCTCTTTTTACTACTGTAGTCACATTTGTAATAAAACAATAAAGTAGTTACCGAGTCTAAACCGTACATTCAAAATATAGCCATAAAAGGGAAATAAAAGATATTATCGTCCACCAAACCCTTTAAACCCTCACATTAATTATGCCCTTCACGTTTGCAAATAGGAAAGTCTGCGTCGTGCGAAGTAATACTCAAACCATAATACATATAGGAGATCAGTTGTTTTATTTCCACTGCACAGGGCCACTTTCAACCCTTTGTTTTTGGTTGGCGATGCTTAACGTTGGATTGTTTATTAGCAACGGGTAGCATATGACGCAAAGGGTTCTAAATTAAATTAAGTTTCCCGATATTCCTTAGGGTAGCTTTATAACTTACCTCGATAGAATCAGTCTTCGTCAACGCCCTTTATATTACTGCTTCTAATTAAAACTGTACATTAATGCTTACGTTACTTGTTTTAAGGCAGTTATTATTTTATTTGTAATTTATTCATTTTGTTTCGAATCTCTTATTATTCCCACCCCGGTCGTTCATTTGCTTGGAATAAAAGTTTGTTTGCAACTAAAGCAAATTTATTAATCATAGCGTTAATCAACATTAGGAGGTGAAAATCAACATTTCTATGTATTTACAAAAGAACTGCAAACACGGTAGAAAAGGTATAAATATCTATTAACAATAACAATTTGATGAGCTTGCTGGATGTTGTTTAGATACCCTATATTATACAATATTTTTTATAGACGGTTTTTCTAACTTTCTTTTATGTCACTAAGATATTCAACGTAAATATTTTGAAAGTGATTCAAACGTACGTAAAACAGGACTCTAGATAGGAATAAACATATTAATATTGAATAAAAAACTTGTTTATTTCTTTATGACAGGTAACACATCATGTCTTCGCCATCCAAGAAACGTTTTAAGAGACAGATATGGCTCAAGAGATTGCTGAACAAAAGATTGCCTGTTACGAAATGGTTGTCTGAATATAATTCCGAGAAGGCTCTTGCAGATTTTATAGCCGGAATAACAGTGGGGCTGACTGTGATACCTCAAGCATTGGCGTATGCCACTCTCGCGGGACTGCCTCCACAGGTGACACATTTATATATTATATTCTAAGTTTCAATCGGCTTATGACAGACTGATAGACGGTTAACCGACCACAACGATAAACTTCAAGTCATATTTTTTATAAAAAATAAGGAAAACCTTTGCAATGTCCTAAGTTAATATTTTATGGAATCCCTTCCTTAAATTATAAAGACTAAAGTTTGAACGAACAATCCAATCCATTTTTCTTGTCAATATGTTGTGATATTCTGATCTGCTCCCGTGCATCCAACCTTTCAATCCTATCATCGTATCCGCTTTATGGAGTTTTTTTTCGAATAATTTTATGTTATTCTTATATTAAACAGTAACGGTTGACATTTTCCATATTTTAACATTTTCCTATTTCCGAATACAATTTCAATATACATGCAAAAATACGAACTTATAACAGCACCGGAGTAACGACATCATTTCAATGTCTCCGGTATACGGTGAGTTACGATATTTTGTTTTATTGAAGTGAATTTTATTCTGTTGTGTCAAGTCGTAAAAGTGAACCCTTAATTCAGTTTGCTCGTCCCACTGCTTTCTTTTCCCAAGAGTTTACAACCTATCAGAGTGGAATTTCTTAGACAGATGTGCTTCGAACAGCAAAAACCCCGTAAGTAAAACAATATTTACGACCTCCCATCAAACACGTAAAAAGATTTCCTCATAGGAAAATACTCTTTCCAATAATAAATATTATGTGCACAAATAATAAAACTGTAAATTCGAAGATTACATTATTATTATTATTATTCGAGAATGTATATATATATATATATACTTACTCTGGCCATAAATACTGTTGCAATTAAAAATAAAAAAACATTGCATTTGAATTTGGAATTTCTCATTTTTATACGATTGTTCATGGTGTTTTCTCATTTTGGCGCCATTACATTGTACAATATTTTGCGATATTAAAATGGAGTGTGGTGAATAAAGAGAACAGAATCGCTGTGATTGCATTACACAAATTACTTAGGTAAGCCAAATGCAATTTTAAAACTCTCCATACACTTGGTATTAGTCAAATGTTTGTGTACCGGGCTATTAATAGGCACAATGATACTTCCTCTGTTTGTGACGGAGAAAGATCTGGGCGTCCACGTAGTGTTCGTACAAAAAAGGTATTGCTTTGAGTAAGGGAAAGAATTAGAAGAAATTCTGTCCAAAAGCAAAAAAAATTATCTCGAGAAATGAAGATAGTACCTAGAACCATGTCACGTATTAGGAGAAAATGACCGTATTTATGCTCAAAACTCTAAGGAAGCTTCCCAATTAGTCGAAAGAGTGCAACGTGGGCATTATCCGACTTCAGTGATGGTTTGGTGGGCTGTTAGCTATGAAGGAGTGACAGCCATATTTTTGTGAAAAAGGTATCAAAACATCGGCACAAGTGTATCAAGATACTATTCTTAAGAAGGTAGTTAAGTCCCTTAATGACACCATGTTCAATAACGAAGTATGGTCCTTCCAACAAAACTCGGCGCCGAGTCATAAAGCTCGGTCCACGCAGATTTGGTTGGAAGCGAACGTCTCTGACTTCATCAGAGCTGAAGACTGGCCGTCGTCTAGTCCTGATTTTAATCCGCTGGATTATGATTTACGGTCAGTTTTAGAAAGTAAGCTTGCGTTAAACGCCATGATAATTTGGAGTCCCCTGAAAATAATCCATAAGATTGGCAGTGAAGAATGGAAAGCTCTATTGATAATTTGCCTCAAAGTTAAGGATTGTATTGCGGCAATGGACACCACTTCAAATATTTGTGTATTTAATTAACACACTGTAAAAGTATTAAAAATTAATTTCAATAAAAAAAAATGTATATTACGAATTTATCATCGTGTAAAGATTTAACACTTAGAGTAAATAATTATTAACCATAAATCAGCACTTAGCGTTCAAAATCAGTCTGACTCAGAGGTTGTGTTTAAAAGTAACAAATGAGTACATTTTAAATTTCGTAAATAAAAAAACAAGTTGTAGATTGAAAACATGTCTAAAGTCTAGATAATACTCAATTATAAAATGAATATAAACAATAATTTCATATAATAATAAGTTAAAATTATAAAATGTTATTGAGCCATACAGCCACTGCCATAATAAAACAGCTGTGCTTGCAATAAAATACTCATATTATGCTAATTTATTATACAATACACATTTAATATTTTGTAAATTGACTCATAATTATATAACTTCTGGTTCTTTCAGCAATATTACTGAAAAAATAATATTAATTTATTTAAACACCACACAGTCTAGCATAATGCCATTTTAATTGACTGAGTGCTTTCCAGTTAATTGGCTTGTCCAAGGATATTGATCCTGACTGATAAATATCGGTATGAGAAATATATTTTTTACAGCCTACTTGATGAAGAAATTTATTAACTCGTCAATTAGAAATATTGAGGTAGGAAATTCACTCCGGAAATTTTTAAATTAGGTTTGTGAGGTTTTTTTTTATATCTAATAAATATAATTTTAATAACTATCTTCTCGATAATAGTTCTTGAATTCATTTAAAACACATCTTTACTTACTTAATATATTATAGTATTTATTAGTATAATAGTTTACTATTGTACCAATAAATACTATTGTAATAATAAATATATGTACCTACTCACGACGTTTTCAGATACATTATTTGAACAATTGTCTGTCTTATATTGAAATGCCATCTTTTGTTATAAAGAACTATATCGTTATTAACAACATTTTTGTATAAACATTATATTATTCAAATTATCACTTTATCAAAACATTACCAAAAGGAAGAATTATATTATGTTGTAATAATCATTAAAGTAAAATATATAAAAGCCACTCAAAATAAATAACCATAACGAAATGAAGAGAAATTAACCAACGTGAAAATGACAGTCATTTTTCGTCTGTAACGGGTAACGGGTTATGAGCGCGAACGAATCATTTTCATATTCACATTGCACTCAATTCTTTACCATATCTCTTGTTGGTAATTTCACGCTAAACCCGTATATATATATATATATATACAGCCATGAGGCTACCAGCTGTAGATTGATACATTTTATCCTTAGAATTAGGAACGCAACGGAAGGTTTTTGTAAAACAAGTTCAGTCCATCTTTAGATTTAAGTTACATTTTTACAAAATATGAATTAGTTTTATTTAAGTGTGACCCATTGTCATAAATGATTGTTACAGTTACAACAATTTAAACATCTCATAATAGTATACAAGCAATTTAATTTAACTTATGTAAGTAAATTGCAAATTAAAACTATCTATTATTTATGGTTGTAAGATTATTTTAGCGTTCAATAGAATAGGCTTATTTTTGATTTTACGTTAGAATCACCACAATCACTTATGGAAACTCGTTATCTTAGAGTTGAAAAACCTATATTCCTTATTTTCCTATTTCGTTCCCTTCCTATTTATTGAACGTGTATCAAAATTGTTAATATTATCGTTGTATTTGAAATTATGACTGCAACAGTGAAAGAAAATTAAAAATCAGGGAAATAATTACATTTACTTCCAACTAAAATGTTTTTGCAATACCTACAACTAATAGAAATAATCTGCGAAAACAAACCAGCCACCGGAAGGTGACTTCTTATACTGCTGAATTAAAAGGATTGTAAATTAATTATCAAAACTCATTTATATTTATTAAAACTTTATTTATTTCTCCGACGTCTCACTCAGTGACCATAAACTGTGATTTATATGTATAGTGAGTCTGCAATTTAAATTACTTAACGTTATTTGCATTAAATTTCACAGTTAGGTATCTTGGTAATAAAAATATAAAACTCCAATATAAAAACTGTTTCAGAACGTATTCAGAATATTTTGAACAATATTATTATATCTACATTAAGTTCTGTAGTTTATGTTTTATCTGTAATTATTTTGTTTCAGTATGGTCTCTACTCTTCCTTTATGGGTTGTTTTGTATATACTATATTCGGATCATGTAAAGACATAACTCTGGGACCGACAGCGCTCTTGGCGCTCATGACGTATGAACAAATACAGGGTAAAAACTTCGACTACGCTGTACTACTGTGCTTCCTAACTGGAATAGTTCAACTAGCTATGAGCATACTTCATTTAGGTTTGTTTGTCTTTACTCAAGTAGGTACTTGTGTGTTACCTAATGTACTCCATAGTATAAACATTACCTTTAGATATTGTATGTATAACATTATTAAATCCACTGTCTGTAAAATGAGGATCAAATGAAACGCTAGAAGGCTTTAATAAGCTGTCTGGTGAAATTGTAAAGTAACCTCGAAATAAACGAAATTGTCTGTTTCCTACAATAGCTTCGCGACGGTCACTGACGCCATGAAATAAACATTGACAGTGACAAGACAATATAATTTTGTTCCCGCCAATATGATAATAGACAAACCATTGTTATTCTTAGATTTGTAATATCTATGGTATTTTATTTATGACAATTTCATATGAATTTATTTTTTTAATAGGTGTCCTTATAGATTTTATATCAGTACCAGTAACGGTAGGTTTTACTTCAGCCACTTCAGTGATAATAGCTGTGTCTCAACTCAAAGGACTGCTAGGATTACAGTTTAAATCCAAAGGATTTTTAGATACTTTGAAAAAGGTATTATATTATCCATTTTTATTAAAGATCTTTCATATAAAACTTATAATAATATAATAATGTAATATTTTGTTTTAGGTTTTTGAAAACATACCTAACGCCAAATTAGCGGATACTATCTTAGGTTTAACATGTATTATATTACTACTATTAATGAGGGTAAGTTGTATTTGAACTACTACTTCAACTATTGCTAGTACTACTACTACAGGAAATTTGTTACTATTAACTTGTTCATTCAATAATATTAAATATTATAGTTCTTAATGTACATTACCTAAAACAATTCATTCATTAAATAATTGTATAATATCGAATATTTTGATATACTTACTCCTACATAAAACACCCTCTTCCCCGTATTTTAGTAGCAGTTATTGTTATTTACGAGCTGTTCTCCCCACAATATATTTTTTATTGAATGTTATCGGTGTGTGTATTACTTACGTATATACGCACGGATAATAGTTAATGACCGCATCGCGTGGTGTGCGTGATATCTTGAGATTATCTGTTTTATTATGACGTGTATAAAAAAATAAAGTAACGTCCCAATATAATATTATGGATCAATTACAGATTAAATATTCCTATATATATATATATATGAGTTTTAAATCTAAAATACATATTTGACTATTCAACCTCCTTACTTAGTTATTCATAAATAATGTATAATCATATGGAGCGCTTTCTTTAACTTTTTGTAAACCGGTTAATTGTTAAACTTATACATTGAGTGTCATGTGTTTGTAATGTATTTAAATATATATTATTTTATTTGTATTTTTTTTAAGTTCTCAGTGTGACCAGTTATTTGTTATATGTTATATTATATTTCTTCTCAGTTACACCATCCCGTACTTTTGAGGATTCCGTATAGCGGTACGGAACCCTTAAAAGTACCTTAATAATAGTAGAAAGACTTCGCTGTCCGTCTGTCCGTCCGTCTATCAGTCCGACTGCCACTTGGCCGGTTTTAAATTAAATCCTTTCACCTAAAAGTAGTCTGTCAAAGATTGCATTTATCAATGAGGCCGCCTTTGCATATTTTTGTTTTTGTACTAGTTTTGTATATAAATACAATAAAGTGCCATATCTTTATCCATTTTTCTTCGGAATTGCTATAACAAGAACTAAACCACAAAGAAATATCGTTAGCAAACATTATATTTCAT
This sequence comes from Napeogenes sylphis, assembly GCA_959347405.1. Lineage (NCBI taxonomy): Eukaryota > Metazoa > Arthropoda > Insecta > Lepidoptera > Nymphalidae > Napeogenes > Napeogenes sylphis. The sequence continues at coordinate 46,475,960 of OY365776.1, read as the reverse complement.
AGATAAAATGTTTCCAGAAATTGAAAGATTTAAATTTAGCTCCGGGAAAGAAAAGTTTGAAGAAGACCTTATGGCTGTTATCTACTTCGCGGAATGCCATCATTGTAGTCCTTTGCTCTTTAATGGCTTTCTCATGGGAAAAGTATTCGGAATCACCGTTCAAACTCACCGGCGCCGTCAAGTAAGTATGAGCACTTCTGTGTCTGGTACTTCTTACTTTAACAAGTGCAGTGGTTCAATAAGTTCGATTTGTTAATATTTGGAAGTTTTCGTTTTTAAATAATCAAAAGGTTAGTCAAACTTTGTGATAAAATTAGGTTATTTTCACTTTTGATTACGATTGCGATTTTGAAAACGAACTTTTAAATAATTTAAAATATAATTATATATGCATACGTAAAATGGTCGGTTGTGTAAACAGTAGTTGAATGTATGCAGCGGTTTATTACAAACATATATTGTTGCATTTTTTTATATTTCTAATGTTTTTTATAAAGTATCTCCGTTAATATTATAAGGTTAACTAAACAAGAAATATACTTCATCTAAAGATTCAAATATATTTGGTAAAGGTAAGGTGAAGGGTCGTATCACGGGTAGCGAAGTTATTTGAAGCTTTGACGATACATATCATTTATCTTTTTATCTTTTATCCGTTACACTTCATAAGATTATCCTTTTCACTGAATAAGGATTAAGGAAGATTTCTTTTCTACTCTTTCAGATTATGGTATTTTTATATATATATTTTTTATAAATGGCAACAATGCGACTTACGATGAAATCTAGTTTTTCTAATCTTGATTAGAATCAATGTAGTTATATATAGGAAAAACTGTCCCGTTATTTACATACTATATATTATCAAATTTATGTTACGTATATACCTACATATTATATATTATCACGCTGTAGCTTAAATAATATTTACTAGAAACGGTAAAAAAATATTAATCAGTGCATGATCTTATAATAAAATTATTTTGAAGTATAAGTATGTAAGTATGTCCGTACGTAGGTAAGTAACAGGACATGCGCAGTTAACGCTACTTTGAGAGGTCAGTGAACTAATTATTGTGCTATTTAAGCTGTTTCAAAATATATAATTTTATTCATAATCTATTGTTATCTATCGTTATAGTAATATAAAATATATTATATTTATGCACACAGATTTTCATCTGATGTAGTGTTGTGTTGTGGCGTCATACATTCCTATAACTTATATACGTAAATTATTTCCGTCTCTATAGTACTTAGTATGAACTCCGTTTCCTAATGTTATAATTATGTTTGTCACTTTAAAACGTATCACTCACATGACATGTCAAATCAGGACTCCATATCCTGATTTGACATATAAGTCTTCAGTCATATCTTCAAACAACGTCTATAATCTTAAGAGATTAACCACAGGGAGTAAACAAAATATCAAAATGTATTCAGTATTTATTACCTGAAGCTTGCTATTATTTATTAATACCCTAATGCTTCGTTTTCAAGGATTTCTACGTCATAGTTGCTTCCGTATCGTTTGAACGAAACGTGCCGCTACTTAGACACTTGTTATAACTAGCAGGTAGTTAATCTGACTCGATATATTATTTTCAATTCACTGAAAATTGATGATGATGTTTGATGTTTGTTGTTTCTTTATTTTAACTGCAACCATAAAATAAAGTGAAATCCAAATAATTGGACATAAATAAAACATAGATGTCACAAAACCATTAGAATGAACAAGAGCGCTGTTTCAGAGAAGGCCTACCGTCCTGGTCCACTCCACCCTTCACGACCTCGTACGGAGACAGGAATGTCACGTTCATTGACATGTGCTCAGATTTAGGGTCCTCTATAGTTCTAGTGCCGATAATAGGAGTTCTAGGCAATGTGGCCATCGCTAAGGCTTTTGGTATGTTATAAATTAATCTTTGAAAATATCTATTACCATGTATAGCCATGTTAAGCATATTTAAATTTATATAAATGTAGAAGGAATGAATCAATGACGGTTTCCCAGAGGTCGCGGGTTCGAATCCCTGCCCGTATCAGTTTATTATTCACTCTTTATTTATATAAATGTTACAAATGTATACAAACAGATCACGATTATTAAAAAAAAAGTAAAAGCACAAAAACACATAGATTATAAAATTTAAAATAAATGATTATCTTCCAGCCAGTGGTGAGTCTGTTGACGCGACTCAGGAACTTCTAACTCTTTCTCTGTCTAATATTCTGGGGTCGTTCGTGAGCGCGATGCCAATTACTGGGTCATTTTCACGAAGCGCTGTGAACCACGCGAGTGGAGTTACGACTCAATTTGGAAACATTTATACAGGTAAGAACATTTACGTTAAATATGTTTTTGTATTTTCACAAATAGAAGTTGAAAATTATTCTTTCTAACTTTACATCGTTATTTATTTCGAGTATTACGCTTAGTTACGCCAATATCTGTCGTCAAAATCTTTGGAGTACGCAGCATTTTTATAACATGACATATCGTCGTCTACATAAATATATGTAATAATTGGTATTCAATAAATAAAATAAAAAAAGTCATTTTTTTGAGAACATGAGTTATGATGTTATTGTCAAATATAAATGTTTTATAAATTACTAATACCCAGGTTATCGTAAATGTACGTATATTTAATGGCTTTAGTAAAACCCTATAAACAATATGCATATGATATAAAATGTTATCATCCCATAATAGAATATTCTTGGAAAAGCGATACGACAAATTTGAAATACTAAAGCTGTGTGCACAACACAGTCTTAAGCGTAGTCGACACTGTTCAATTTAGTGACGCTTGTTGACATCGTAAAGCTTGGCTCACTCGGTGTCTAAGCTAGTAGTTAACAGGCTTTTAGTGTTGAGACAACTTGACCGAATGTATCTGAAAGTCATTTATTTTAACAAATGTAAAGGTATATCGTAATAATCATAAATATAAATAATGTCGTTTCATGATTCCTTATGTATACAATAAATATCGATTAGGTATATGATAAAATCAACAGATCATTTATAACTTTATCAATAAATCTTGATAACCTTGATAATATGATAGGAATTTCCGATTGTCGTAAATTATTAACTACGAAGAAAAAGGAAAATACATTTATAAAACCCATTAATACTAGCTCCATCGAAACTTAATGAATAATTCTGAATAGTATAAATCTATTTTTAAGATATTTTACTGTTAGTAATAGAAATTACATTCATATTAATAGTTTTTTTGGACAATTCTTTTTTCTTTCCAGGTGTTTTGGTTCTCCTAGCATTAAGTCTATTGACTCCGTACTTCTATTTTATTCCCAAGGCTGCGTTGGCGGCCGTTGTAATATGTGCAGTGGTGTTCATGATAGAATATGAGGTAAATACTTAAAAAAAACTACTTGTATCCATAACATAAATTCGTATATAAATGTTAAATATTGTTATCTAGAACGTGTTTCGTTATCTGTGTTCGTGGCATGTAATACGGTAACGACGTAAAATGCTCACTCGTAATATTTCCTGGGTTATGATATAATTAATTAAAAATAACAAAATTATTGATAAAAATAACACTAACATTTGATAATAATCAATGACACCAACAGACTTAAAAAATATTATTATTTTCATATCATAAAGAATTAAATATTTTACAAAAATAGCTTAAAAAGCATATCGAGTTGGTTGTGGTATTACGACTAATGCTATCTTGCTGTCTTGATGAATCAGCTTATTCCTGGTAACAATAACCGAGCCACGTGATATGAATGATACTAACACGGCGGCCTACTGCCTCATTGTAACGCGAGCCTGGCGCCAGGTGGTGAAGCCCATGTGGCGGTCTCGTCGCGCCGACGTGGCGCCGGCGCTGGCGACGTTCTGTCTGTGTCTGTCGGTGGGCGTGGAGCTGGGTATAGTGGCCGGCGTGTTGCTGAACGTGCTGCTGCTGCTGTACCCCAGCGCGCGGCCGCAGATGGACGCCGAGATTGTTACGGTAATGGCTTTGAATATCACGACTCGTCCAATTTATAATTCCTCTGTGGCAAGAATCGTCTCATCGCTTCCCAGATATACTGTGAAATGTAATTTAAGGAATTATAATTGATCTCGAAATTGTTATTGAAATCAACCTTATTTAGCTCCCCACAAACTCAAATTTACAACTTTTTATCCATGGTACCACTCCTAATAAATATATCAATATAAACATCTATTTCTGTGTATGAATCGAAGCCACGACCTTTGGCTGACAGTAGGAGCCACAGGGCCATCAAGTTAGGGCTTATCAATTATGTGGTTTGAAGTATTATAATTTATCTATAATGATAATTAATGTTGATTACAAAACGAATTTTCGTGGGTGAAGCGAACCCACAACCTTGGGTACAACAATCAAACTGTCTAACCACTAGACCACAAGATACATAAATAGTAATTGTTACAAAAAACTTATTTCTATAAACGGCTTCGGTAATGTATATTTAAGTATAAGTTATTTTGTATTTACCTGAATATACAGATATTATATTATCACAATTACACTAACTGCCAGTGCTACTATCAGCAGAACAGTCTAAGCTACTATTACTAGTCGCTAAGCCCTTTATAATAGTTTAATTTATTGTCTACAAAGTTATATCTCCACAGTTATTTCTGCGCAAAACTTACATAAAATACGATTACTAATTCAATAATATCATTAATATAGTAATTTAAAGCCCTTTTCAATTAAGATTTATTATTTTAATATATTACAAGGTTATCATCATTCGATACGCGCGGTCTATGATCTGCACTTCATGAACAATTGACATACTTTTAGACAGTTATATCATTTTATCATTTAAACTTTTAATTATCTTTATATTAATACAGTCTAATTAGTATCTGCAGAAAAAAAGTGTATTGCTAATGGTGAAATATTTATAAATTTACTTTGCACGCCACCAAAAACCGTTAAAGTATATTTTAATAATTTTTGATATAACATTTTTCGGTTCACAAGTTAGTGTTTTCTTATCTTTAAAATAACTTAAATAATTTATACGAAATACTTATAAGACGGTTTGAAGAATTTGAAAAATATTAAGAATTATAATGTTACTAGCTATCTATTTATTTTTTATTATTATTAAGGAGGTAAAACAAATGAAAGCCCATAGTTAAAATATATTTTAAGGTAAATTATATTAAAACTAAAACCAATATTTTATAATATGTACTTTAACATATTTTGAAAACTTAAAATTCTATAGAAATAAATTTAAAATTGTAATTAATGATAAAATAGTTAATAAAATGCTAATTCTAACAATAGATAATGCAAGGAGTTTAATATTATTTGTTTCATGATAAAGAAACACATAAAAGTTTAGATAGCACCAAAACAGGTTTTCAATTGCTATATTGTCTTCATGATTAAATACTTAGAACAAAGAATAGATTTACAATTTGTTGTAATAGTAACAATAAAATAATTCAAACCGAGATAGTAAATAGCTCACTAACACTAATTAAACTGGCTGATTATTTTATTGAAAAGTACGAATCACTGGACCCTCCGCCGCATAGGACTGACTCTTCATAGGACTGACCATTTTTGTTTTGGACAAACGGACCAATATCTCTTTTAACATAACATCGCATTTTTGTAACAACCAATTAGAAGGCTCTATAGCATGTACTAAAACCTTTGCCTTATTTAAACACAGACCGCATCCGGCCTCAGCTACCTGCTGATAACGGTCGGCAACAGCCTGTACTTCCCCGGCGTGGAGTACATCCGCCAGTACGTGTCCCGGGCGGCCGTGAAGCAGGGCGGGGGCGGGGCGCCCGTCGTCATCGACTGCAGATACGTACTGGGTGAGCACTCCACTCGGTCGATTAGTTAATAAAACAGTGGCAGTATATGACATTTTAATACATTTCTAAAAAAGCAAAAAAAGGTGTCTTCTCAAGTAACCCTATCACTGAGGCCGGTAGTCACACTAGTGTCTGTCCGTCTGTCCCAGGCGCGGACTTCACGGCCGCCAAGGGTATATGCGCCCTGTCGTCGTCGCTGTCGTCGCGCGGTCAGTCGCTGGTGCTGCTGTCTCCGCGGCGCAGCGTGTCGGCAGTGTTCAGCGGCGCGGGCGCGGCCGTGCGCGTGGTGACGGCGGACGAGCTGGAGCACGCACTGCAGAGTGGTACCACCATTATTTGTTTTTAACTCCCGCCTTAAGGTCCGTGCGTTCGACTAGCTTCTCCGACCACACACAGTGTCCGGTTATATTGGACGAGCCACCGTCCCGGACGAGAAATAAACCCGATTTCCATATGCCGGTCACCGGCCGGCAGACCGACCGGCTACGAAGCTTTTAATAAATACGTTCTCGTATAATCAAGGATGACTTTTGTATGTCTACTCGCGGTGACACGACCGACTCTGTAAAATCCCGACCTTCCAGTTGATCCACCGTAGCCGACCTCCTTGTTGTAGAGCGTAGTATTACACTATCCACTATTACACTGTCCACTATTACACCATCCACTATTACACCGTCCACTATTACACCGTCCACTATTACACCGTCCACTATTACACCGTCCACTATTACACCGTCCACTATTACACCGTCCACTATTACACCGTCCACTATTACACCGTCCACTATTACACCGTCCACTATTACACCGTCCACTATTACACCGTCCACTATTACACCGTCCACTATTACACCGTCCACTATTACACCGTCCACTATTACACCGTCCACTATTACACCGTCCACTATTACACCGTCCACTATTACACCGTCCACTATTACACCGTCCACTATTACACCGTCCACTATTACACCGTCCACTATTACACCGTCCACTATTACACCGTCCACTATTACACCGTCCACTATTACACCGTCCACTATTACACCGTCCACTATTACACCGTCCACTATTACACCGTCCACTATTACACCGTCCACTATTACACCGTCCACTATTACACCGTCCACTATTACACTGGTACACCCCACGACATCACGACCTCCCGGAGGATGCTCGTCATGGAGGCAGCCCGCTGTCGTCAGGAGATGTGTGTTGAATTAGTGATGTCGTGCGAGTAGTTGGATGTAACCCGGCCAGTCTGGCACACGCTGTTGCCCGCTACCCCGCCTTCCCTTCAACTAATTTATAACTAACTTAAAAAGTTTTCATACACCTATCCAACAAGTACATAAAATAATCGAAGAACTAAAAAATCTGGTATAACTCATAATCAATGTAATTCTCAAAATCTGTTTATAAGTACTTATAATTATTATTTTTTTGTTCCAGAATTAACAAACCAGACAGAATTACAAGCTATGAATGGAAAAGACAAGCGGGTAACTCCTCCGCCGTCTTACAAATCTCTCTCACGAGGAGATGAAATAGAGGTGGTGATATCTGACAACAGCCTCCCCTTACTGAACACTAGAGGAAATACGAAATCTTTGTCGGAAGAGGTCAATGACACGTGACTTTTAACAAAATACTTAGTAGCATCAAATTTAACAGCCAGTTAACTGTATGGCATGAAGATTGTTCCTTATAAATTATTTTAAATTATTATTTTTGGGGTTCACGGTCCCGTGGCATGTGGATCGTAATCTTAAATATGTCGGCCAAATACATTAATATTAGTTTGTCTTATTATTTCATTGAATTGTACTACCAATATGTAAATAACTACTTAATACATACATACATTCATACAGCAGATACCAATAGTTACCAAAATACCTCGACTTACATAACAATATTGCGTGTACTTTACTGTAATTATTTTATTTACTTTGTAATACGATAATTAGTTAGTTTTATTAGTTTAAGTTTTTAAAGTGTTATAGTTAAGTATAATCTTAACAATACATTTTAATGTCCGTGATGGTGAGTTTAATTCTTATTCTATCCCCGAAAACAATTTTTAAAATATAATAATATTCAATATTGCAGGTGGTGACATTTTTTTCTGTAAACAAAAAGAAACCAAGTCATATCGTTCAATTACTAAGAAATGTATGATCTTTCAGTTGAGGGGGAAATAACTGACAGTAAGAACGGAACAGGTTTAAAAAATAATGATGATGATACCAGAGATATATATATTATTAGTAACATAAGGAACCAGTTACTTATAAATGTTTATTTAATTATCTAAAAATAATGGTAATATCCTTAAATACGTGCTCGCGCCAAACATATAGACATCTTATTTGAGATCTGTGTTTATTTTAAATAATAATTGATAATACTTTCCCTTAACGTTGAATCATTCTAATAAAAACTAAGAGCTACAAAAAACTGAACTACTGGCCTACTACAAATCTTTAAAAAACTATCATAGTTTTAAAACGTTTTTGTTTGAATGTTACACTAACTCGTATCTCGAGCTATATAAATATTATTTTATTCCTGCTCAGTCATGTTAAACAATGACGAGAAGAAGAAGGAATGAGAAATCAGTTCGTATAGTATAGCCGCATCTCTATTACACTATGTTGCCAAGATAATTTTCAACACGCTCTTAATAAAATAAAGTTTTATGTAATAAATAAACATTTTTATTTTAAAAATATTGACAGCAATAAATATATACGAAGTTTTTAGTTTAACAATAAACTATGTTTTGGTAAAATCGGTTAAATAAAAAACGAATGCTGTATTTTAGAACGTTCGTTAATTTGAATGCTGTGATCATATCAAAAGAAACGTTACATTTATTGAGAGAATTATTAGTGGCTGGTTTCTTTCTTCAGAAAATTGTTGCATGAAGAAGTGAATGAATGATGAATGATGACCGATGAATTGTGTCATAGTTCGTTAGTGCCCATTTATAAGAATAAGGATGTTGTTTGTGCAAGACTACAATAGTTATCGAGGAATAAAGCTTATGTCACATAGTATGAGAGTGTAGGAGAGAGTAATAGAGAGAAGGATGCGAGACGAGAGTACAATTAATGAACACACAGAAACTTGCACATGGTGTTCATCGATGTCGAGAGGACATTCGGCCGAGTTCCAAGTGACGTAATGCGGTGAGATTTGAAAGAGAAATATGTACCTAAGGTTGGCGTGCAATGTACAAGCCATCTCGTAAAAATGTCAGGTCGGTTACTGGAAATACCGACAAGTTCAATGTGGCTGTGGGATGGCACCAGGGATTGGCTGTAAGTCCCTACCTCTTCCTATTGATAATGAATACTCTGACATCGGATATACAGGAGGACTCAGTCTCGTACATGCTGTTCGCTGATGACATTGTTCTTTTCGGTGAAGATGGACTTGAGGAACTGGGAAAATGGCAATCAAAGCTGGAGAGTGTTGGCTTGAAAATAAGTAGAATCAAAACAGAACACCTTTTCTACGATTTCGGTGGTCTTTTCTCTTTAGTTCCTATCGCTTTAGTTTGAATCCTATTACCTGTCTTCTCCGACTTTCGCTATCTCGGTCCTGTCACACAAAGCGATGGCAATATTGTCCGGGATGTAAAACTGAACTAAAATCAAGATGGCAAATAGAGTTTGTATGTAATAATATTTTTGTGTTTGGGTTTTGGTACATTTGCTGAAGCATTTAAATTCGCCTTCTTATGAGCACATAATCAAAATACAAGCAAGTTAAAAAAAGCGTTGACATCCTAAAAGATCCAGAGATAACGAGCTCATTGGTCACGTCTCGCAGCCCTCACGCCAGTAGGTAGGTACGTTCGACCACGAGCCTCCGTTACAAAACAGTGGACGCAATAGGTACTTATTTATTTATTTATTTATGTTTTAACGTTTTCATAATAGTAATAAGAAACGGAAAATTATAAATAAATAATACCTAATTTAATTTTGATCTTTTACTATTAGCTTTATTTATTTTTAATTTAAGAGCTAGTGGCCAAAATAGTAATTAAATTATTTTCAAATCATTTCTTTACAGTTATTGTAAGATTTTACGTTAACATATTGAATGTATGATATTGTATGTCTTCAGTCTGATCATCTGATGTAAGGAATGAAGTCGTACGATAGACCTCGGTTAATATTTCACGAAGAAGCACCGTTTTTCAGATATATTTCGGACTGATTAATTAAATCAACGTGAAACCAACGAGAGCAATTAATTAAGAAATATTAAAGTAGACAATATAGTACAGTCAGATTTATAAGCTGAGATGCTTTGGCAGGTATATTAATCTAATAACGAAATCCCCAGGAGAAGTTATTGAAATATGACGCTTTGTGATAGATTCTCATCATTTTTCTCGTATTATTTTTCTTGGTTCAAACTTTATTTTTGTCATCGTTACCAGGGACATCAGCTTCATATGTCACTTCTTAATCGAAACGAAAAAACAATCAGTGAAGTTGCACGAAATAAATGGTCTGCTATCGCGCTGCTCTCTACCATCACATAACACATTAGTGTACTGCAACAAAAGCTTCTAACTTCCTATTATAGTGTTTCAACATATGTTAATAGTTTTTCTAATCCTTTTCATATCATATGAAAGTAGCTAAACATTTTATTTAAAACTAGTTTATTTGTAAGTTGATTTATATGAAAAAACACAAAATTTTAAGTGAAGCTTATCGCAATATATGCTGAAAACTGGATCCAAATCAGTAAGCCGTTTCTGAAATTAGCGTGCACAAATAGACAAACAAACAGACAAAGTGAAAAAACATTGTTTTGGGTTCTCTCGAGTATATAAACGCCCCTCACCATTGTATTTTTTAATATATTTTCCAGCTGCACACATAGATCAGTTACAGTTTTATTGTAGGTATAAATTAAAGTTTAAGAAGTATTAATGAAGTCAAAAACACGAGTCCTTAGATGTTTTTATTTAAATAAAATTGTATACAGTTCCGATGACATCATACAAATACCATCTCAGCACCATAAGTTACAATAATAAATGCATTTTCTGACTATACAGTTATGAGTATCATAAAACCTTAACATTTATTTATTACGCACCATATAAAGATTACACAAAAAATAAATACGACTACTTTAAACCCTACATGCAGTCAAATATCTTAAAATCTATATCTTAATATATTTAATTGCTAAAATGACATTATGCTATCAACTAAGAGTACGACAGAACCCTAATGCCCTAAAGTATTGCTTCTTGTCTTTCCAATTTAGATTGATTTTGCCGTTATTTCAACTTTAGTTTGTTTACTGTCTCACCACGCTCTGGTGGATAAACATAGGCTTTGAAGCAGACCTAAGTTTCTCGGAAACTACATGAGCGATCCTTGCACTGCGTTGCCACACTAACTCTCGAGTTCTCTCATGGTTGCTGTCCACACGCACCTACGAACCAATGAAAATTGTTATAGTTGCAACAATTACAACAGCCTGTTCAATTACTAGAACTTATCATAAGCATTTAAAAACAGGGACAGTACCTGCTTCGGCTGCAAAACTTTAATAGAATGTAACGTTGCAACGCCTTGATTGTTCACTCTCAATGTAAGTTTTCCAGTCATATCAGCTGTTGTTGCCGTAGCTGATTTAATTTCTTTCTTACGCCCAACCTACAGAAAAAGAATGTTATTAACATAATAAATATAACGTTGATAGAGGTTTTTTTTTTTCGCTAACATACCTCTTTTTCTACGCGTAATATAAGGGGTCCCACAGCGAAATTACTTTTTACTGTAGTGTGATCGGACAAAATACTGACTGCTACATCACCAATTCTTCTTAGAGAGGACAGTCCGTAAAGTGTTCCTTTAGCTCTAGGCTTACTTTTTTCGCTTGTCTTAACTTTATTTTTATTAGCTGGCTTTTTAGTAGTTGTTTTTCTTGGCGGTTTTGGGGTTGTTTTTGGTTTGGTAGTCTTAATAGGTTTCGGTTTTGCCGTAGTTGCTTTTGCTTTTGGTGAATCTTTTGAAGCTCTTGACTCAACTGCCACTTGTTCTTTAGTTACATTGTTAACATTTTCGGATTTAGGTGCGATGTTATCTAATTCATTTTTCTCCTGTATTATTTCTGCGGTAGTTTCATTTTTTGTTTTCTTTTCAGTGATTCCACCACGAGCAGAATTCTTCTTTTTGTTGGTAGTTTTTCTTAAAAAAAAAGCAAATATAAACAGTGGTATAAAATTTGAATTATCATTTAAGGTAAAAAATATAATACATATAATACCTTTTGTTTATCTTGGTTTTATTCTTCTTTGGTTTTGTGGTTTTCTTATTAACATCTATGGGTTGTAGTTTTACGTTTACAGGATCATAGGAACGTCTCAGAATATCGTTCATTTTTTCAAGAATGTTATCCACAAATCGATTGTATTTTACTATATAAATAGCAGGAACAGGCTTCTTTGCAGGTTCCTCTTCTAATGCACCTGTATAAGTTCTAACTTTTATTTAACATACTATTTTATAATTGTCAGAGTATAATAGAGTCATGATAGTTTGTAGTGTTTAATTTAAACTAAATTGTTTTCTAATTTAATTTTGTATATAGAAAATTATTTAATTAATATATTATAACAGCTACTAATTTATGTTCATTTGTAAGCTACAAAAAACGTATTATTTAAAAGATTTTGAAATAAAAATATGGGTCCTATTATTCATATAACTTTAAATATAACATTAGGTAGACTGTTCCATATTAATAAAATAAAATACATATATACTTAATATTGCATTCGAATTCATAGATTTTCGTTTTTATTAGAATTATAAGATTAATTCCAATTAATTCGTTATTATTGAAAGAGAGGTATATTAAAAAAAAATCAATATTAAAATATGCTATAAATGGCACGAGCTATTGTAATATTTGGTCTTTCTGTTTTTTCATGCAAGCACGCAATTAAATTATGTACTGTGTTTATAATTCATTCGGCAAACACATCGAATTCGATTCACGTTGAGTGAGCACGCCAACGTCTAACTGTTTCTGTATCTAGCTGTCCGGTTGAATTCTAATAGCTACTAACAATTAATAAGTCCAGTCAACGGTGGATTTTCTATTTTCCACACGTAAAAGAAACTGCGTGCTGCGTTGTTAAAATTCAAAGAAATATAATTATGCAATTACGCGGACTTGTGTACAAAACCTGACAATCTAATAAATCATATTTTGTTCCTGCCAAATGTATTAAGGCAAGTTACATAATTAATGTCCTCTTTTTAAATTGGTAACACAAATAATATCTTGCCGTAAAAGCAAATTGATCGAAAAAGATTAGTAATTGCCGGTAACAAACGAGTTTCAATTAGGTCAAATATGACTTCTCGGCTCTCCAAGAATTTCTCGACGACAAATATTTAAAAATTTCTCTTTTTGTATCTCATTAGCTCGTTTTCACTTAGCTCCGGCACGCAAATTTAACGATTATTTCGTCATTTAGTGAGAGTAAATATTTTGTTCGATTTACTTTCTATTCGTTGACGGTGATTTAAAAATTTGTCAAGGTCACTTTCAGAGCACTACATGGACAAGGTCATAGAAAGTGTCAAGGTTGTAGAAGAAATCGGGAGGGTTCAATGAACTAACTCCGGATAGGATAGAAAGCTGACGGCAGGCGCGATCCCCGCTGCCCCCTTAACATACATATATGAAACTAGTTCCGCCTTAACAGTCTCAAGAGCGCGCTATCCGGTCTTAATAAATATAGGATTTCTAGATCGCTATCGGACGACAATCAACACTATTTGTACTATACTTGTATTATATTGGGAATATATAACATATTATAAGGATATATAAAAAGGGTATCCATTATTGGACGTAAGGATCGGGTTACACTTTGATTGTGCGTTAAGCTAAATACATAAATCGGTCAAAAAGCTAGTCGATATATAAATAGTCGATAAATAACATAGAAGATTACGAAGTGTATAAATATGTTTTTAAGCGTAGAATATATAATTGATATTTGATATAACAGGGTATGTTTATATAAATATAAAGAGTTTGACTAGTATACCTTTATTTTTACAACATCCAAATTAAATTAATATGACTAGATAATGTCACTCTTATTTGACAAAAACTACAAAGATTCTGACCGATTGATGTTTTAGGCCTAAAGTTGTTCTTAAACGCACAAATAGCATCAAAGCATAGCAAAAGGTCGACAAAAATTATAATAAATTTTACACAGCAATTAGAACAAATAGATTTATTTCAAAAAAATTGCCACGTAATTGGTGACATGATCTAGACATTAATTTAATTTTCTCTTTTATTCCATACTTACACTTTCACACATCAAACACGCTCACTTAATAAATAAAATAAATAGAAATAAATAAATAGTCAATAAATAGCTATAATCTAGAGGAAGGGACCGCGGGGGCCTCTCAGGTGGATGTAGGGGCGAGTCTCGCCCGATCTCTGATGCCTTCTAACTATCTGAACTTTTTGTGCTCGACGGCTGGGACCGCGGCAATGGTTGCTTTGGTTTTCTTAACTTTGATGTGGCTGGTTTTTTTTCCGCTCTTTTTGGCATGTGCTTTGATAGTCTTCAATTTTTTAGACTCACGTGCTTGTTTCGGTATTTTCCTGCTGAGAACTTCGGAAATATCATCGTCGTCGTCCTCGTCATCATCGTCGTCGTCTTCATCATCCTCATCTTCCTCAGGATCAAGAGCGTCAGTGATATCATCCTCTTCCTCTTCGTCATCATCAGTATCCGCATTAGCAGCTACTTCTGAGCTAGCAGCCGCTGGGGCTTCTACTTCAGCGCTAGCGGGCTCCTTTTGTCCAGCTTCAGGTTCCTCACCCTCGGCGATAACTTCTCCAGCCTCTGATCCTTCACCTTCCTCAGATACTACAGCGGCTTCTTCAACAGGAGCAGCAGGCGCGGGTGCAGCAGCAACAGTGTCAGCAGCAGCGACAACAGATTGTACGCCAGTAGATTCATCATCATCGTCATCGTCATCACCTCCTAGGATAAAAAAGAATTATTATTTCTCTCCATACAATTAATGTATATTATTATTAAATGTGTGTATTGCTTTTTTATTCAAAGCTTTTATAATAAATCTACCTCCTAAGATGTCGTCGAAAAATCTTTCTAAATAATCATCGTCCTCATCTTCTGCTTCATCATCAGCTTCTTCGTCATCGTCATCATCGTCGTCATCATCGTCATCTGAGAAAAAAATAAATTTAATGTAATTAATGGAAAAGGTGCAATTAAACAAGCATACACTAAATTATAATAATTACGAGATGATTTTTGTAAATTTTTGAAAATACTTTGCGTTAAGCAATTCACTATAACTAATTTATAATTAAATAATTATAGCTTAATATTTATTGTAACTGTTAATCATACTCTGCGCCGTAGTGCGTGACGTCCTGTACAAGGCTTACAACTAGAAAGCAGTATAGCTCCAATTTCTCTTATTCAGTCTTTCTGATTGAATTAATTAACTAATGGGAGCACCTGTCACGCTGTTCGATTCACATTCCGTTGGTCCACGTCCTGATTCATTGGAATTTTTTTATGTCTCGTAACACTTATAATAAGTGTTATAAGGAAATAAAAGAATTCAAAATAAGTCTTTTTTTGTGTCTAAATGATAAATAAGTTCTTAACGATGATGTGTTAACATTTTAACGTACGCATTATAACTAGATATTCTTATGACACGCATAAGAAAAAGCCATTCCAATACAAAACGAAAGTTTCCTAACCCTTTATCACTCATATTGAAAAACATATATTAATAGTCAGTAACGTTTGCATAGATGTATTTTTATGTACTTGACACTATCAATCTATGTTTTAGTATTCTATGTTTAGTTTAATAAATAAATTTAACTATCAATCTGTGTTTTAGTATTTCATGTATAGTTTAATTACCCAAACTTTCAAATTATAAATGATGTGTGAACTATATTGCATATTTATAATTTGTGGAATTTTAATATAAACGAAAACAAATACGTTATTTGTAGCTTCACCGTTATAGTCATTGCTAATTTCAACGGTAAAGTATAAAAACATACCCGGTCCAATCACTTCACCGAAACCATTCTAAGTTAAAAGGAATTAATATTAGGTCCATTAGATATGTAAGCGATTTTAGTTACTAGTCTTATAGGTATATAATAAAACAAAGATTTATGCAAAAATCTTGTATATGATCATAGTTACCTGATAGTGGGTCGTCAAGATCGACGTCATCATCATCGTCATCATCATCGTCATCGTCATCGTCATCTGATGCTGCAGGTGCCGCAGGTGCTGCAGCAGACTGTCTTCCTACTTCCTTTTCCTTTTGCTCATCGGGCCGCGTGATTGGGCTCGCGTAAGCCGACAACACTAAGCAGCATACCGCCGCTAACAACAACAACAACCTCATCCTGTATCTGAAAAAAACAGAGGCCTTTAATCATCACCATCTATGCAACCGCGATGGTGACAGTGCGCTGTCAAGGCACTGCACTGACACTTGCTCTCGATAACACCGCACTATCACAAACACATGCACTAATGTCCTAAGGGCACTTCACCTTTGACTTTTCACTGCTGAGTCCTAGGGCTCTAGCGGAAGAGGTTCCGCTCGCGTCCTTCTTGTGGGTGTGCGGTACGCTATGACCGAGGCTGGCGATCGGAAACGGTATAGCAGCGGCGTCTTCACTACACTCTCTTTTATAGAGTTACGTCACACACGCGGGGAAGGAAAGTAGTGATGGTAGGCGTTGGACATAGATCAGAGATCGTGTAGACTTTCTCTACCTTTTAATATTAAAGGCAGGCTAAAAATCTTATTTCTTGTATATCTATATTACCAAACTTTTAAAATGTTTCGAACTTCGTTTTGCAGATAAATATATTTTTAGTTACGTAACAGTATAAGCTATCGGTCATTGGACTGACGACACAAGATGGTTGTCGAGATGGTACCTCTGTATATAAACTATTCTTGAGTCCGTTGGACGTAGAGGGGTTGGTTAAGTTCGATTGACTAATTTATTCAACTTATTTGCCGACTCGCTATGTCTCTTTGGAGAAAAGTGTGGTGGCGTGTGGTTTCGGAATCTTAAAACATTTTAGACATTAGTATGTGAGGACTAGCCCCTTACTTTCACTTAAGGTTATGTGTGTAAACGCGTTCAAAGTGTAATTCGTAACGTAACGTAAAATCAAAGCCAATCAATTTGGAAATATTTCCACTTTTACTTGGTTAATTACTTGGATAAGTCCAAGCAATAAATTGCGCAATTAT
Organism: Napeogenes sylphis; assembly: GCA_959347405.1. NCBI lineage: Eukaryota > Metazoa > Arthropoda > Insecta > Lepidoptera > Nymphalidae > Napeogenes > Napeogenes sylphis. The sequence continues at coordinate 46,458,716 of OY365776.1, read as the reverse complement.
TAAAAAAAAATTTGACTAATCGATTCCATGATTAGTAAATTATTTAATTAACAAATTATTCTATTAGATAATTTATTTCTGGATAGTAATTAATATTTAAAAGAAAAGGTTTTTCTAACAATTTAAGTTACATTTATAGCCATATCAATTTAAACATAAATATACCAATTATATAGGTAGGTAAGTAAAAGTAAAAGCGTATAATAGGAACCATTTCTATCATGTTAGACTCTTAGTTAGTTGAAGTAAACAACTTGCTGTAGCATGCAAGTAACATAAATCAGGGCAATCTCACTAATAAATTTTCCTTACACCTAAATCCCTTATTTAGTTAAATGTCAGATTAGCTTATTTTGTATGTTTACATGTATATCTAAATGAAATTGAAAAAAAAACAGGAAAGCTTCCCTATTTATATGTTATTTCTACAAAAAACTTTCAAAAGAACTTTACATAAATATGTATATATAAACTTAACAAAAAAATGTTTACTGGTCTTTAGATTTAGGTCTAGTTTTACTTTTTTTCTAAAATTTTCTTTATACAACATTAAAATATATATTTTTAGATACGCACACAGACCAATGAACAAACTTTAAAAAAACCCATACATTTATAGGTAAAAGACAGTTTAATTTTTATTTAAATGTCAGTATAAGACATAAAACTTTATTTGGTTTTTCATATAAAAAGCGATGACATGAAATAGAAATTTAAATTGTATTATTATAATATTAATCATCTACAATAAAGACAAGTTTTAGAAGTTTTCTTTATTTTGGACTTATTTTGACATTTTAATTAAAATAAAGAAGCTAGCAGAGTCACATTGTTTAGAAAAAAGATAATACGTAATCGTTCTTTAGATTATTAGATCTCAGTGATCTTTATCAATCGTAAAACTATATCTCGCAATTGCGTCCAAACCGAAAACAGTCTAAACATGTTTTCGGTATTGTAGGTGACTACAAATATTTGTATGCAGCTTGTGAATGGACTTCGAAGACTTTCTCTCGGTCCAACAGTCTAACACTCACACAAACAAACAACTCTATGGACATTGTGTCACGTTGAATAATTAAATAATGGTTAGTTCAAAGTTTCCTTTTTTGCGTCTTCAGTTTATATCTAACAAACTTTGACAGTATTATTAAATCAACTATTATAACTGTACAATAATTCCCATCAATGATATACACGAATGTAAGACACTATGTAAGTCTATACATAGTAATTCCAAATAAAAGTAAATTATGTGAATACATGTTAAACGTAAATTGTTTATTATTAATTAACAACACCTGTTACCAGTATTTTTTAAAAGTCCTATTTCATATTACAACTGCTACAGTGACATATATACACAACCCAAACTTGTGGTAAGGTCAACGAATTCGCAACGAGGTACGGTTACTCCAAATATTTGTGTTACTCATTCTTTGGTAAAGTCTTAATGAAAACAATACTTAATTTTTGACATTTCAGTAAATAAAAATAAACTAATTGGACGTAAGTTTTACAAATAAAGTTTATTTGACTAAAAATAACATCTTACAATAAATCTTAAGTAAATATATAATGAAAAATAAATAGACACGGACGGAATTCAAACCCGCGACTTCTGGTACGCTTTTACGGAAACCGTGGGATCGGTTTATTTTTTTCTATTATTTATCTATTTCTATATTGTTATATTCTATATTTTCTTATAATTTAATAAGCTTGACATTTTCAAACAATATTATATATTATAACATTTTAAAAATACTTTTAAATTATACTTTCTCTGGTACCCTTAGTTCTATAAGCTTTTCAAATAGAAAAGGAACTAAAGAATATTTCTGTGAAAGAAAGCCAAATAATATCAGCATCTTACGTAACTCAAGAATTCGCTTGATGTTAAAATTTAAAAGCCATTTTACAAAGTTCTCTTTTCTCTCCGGATATTAAATGAAAGTTGTTCTTGTTTACTTTATTATCCAAATAAATTAATGTTCTTGTTAAACACGCTTGTGATGAGAAATTGGTGAAATAACATCTATTTCTTGATGTTGCAGATTAGTTCTAAACTTTTAATAACTAAGCATTTCATCTGTTTTCACTTGCATAGTAAAGGACATTGCTTTCTTTACAATTAAATAGTGGAATTAAATATACTTTCGATCCACAAAGTCGTATAGCACAAATGATATTGTTATGAACTATACTATTGATAAACATCAAACTGAACTATAATTTAGTACAATTTGTAACTGTATTACACTAACACTTTGAGTTACGAGGATTGGACTTTGATTTTTAGAAGAGTTAGAGCCTACAATGTATGTTTAAATTTCTAATGATATCTTTCCATCTTAAGCCAATCATCATTACATGGTGGTTTCAAAGGCAACATGAAGGAATACGATGTTTTTGGAGTAATAGCCGCAATATATATATATATATTGTACCGCAAACTAATATAAAGCTAACACAGTTAGTGTTATGTCAACGCGCGTCATGTGTCGTGCAAATTGTGAAGCAAACATTCTAACGGACCTGCTGACTTGACGTGATTTCTCTTATGACTTTACTTGATTTATATTATTGTTGTAGCAAATGTTGTATTCTCTTCAAGATGAGTTCAATCTATAAATCTAGACTTTACAGTTTTCTATATGCTATAAGGATAAATATGAACACACACACATGACAATATATTATTGATGCAATACATATTTAAGTTAAGGACAAGATATTATATTTTCAGATGACCAAAGAGGATAATGTTGTTTCAAATTGACGGGCATTCGGCGAATTGATATGCAATAAACTAATGACGTGCGAGTTTTTAAATTTAAATATTTACATAAAATGAGGAATGCTTCGAAAGTTGGCTTCAAATTATAAATAAATTATCATTCCTTTCTAAAAATAATTTATACAATATTTATCTACTATATACTTTCAATTAACTACACATGTGTAGTGTTATTTAAAAAAAAATATATCTATTTCGTATTCTTTTAATGGTAATGCCATGCAAATAAATATGTATGAATGAATTTTAATTTAATGAATTATACGACCTAATAAATCTGACATCTTTAACACGGCCTTCATGTAGACTACGTGAACTAACGGGGCCTACCACCTAGGGCCGGCGACACAGACTAGCTACAAAATAGACAGACATCCTACATATTGTGAGGGATTATGTATTATTCATTCCAGTAACTTAAAAAATTCTTCATTCTAGTTACTTAAATCACATACATATTATGTCCATAGCTGATTGTTGACTGTTTCTCATAGTTAGCCTTCACATATCGCTGTAGAGAAACCAAAATATCGTTGTGTTTATAGTATTTGTATGTAAAAGTAAATTTCTAAGTAAATATATTATAACACATTATAAGCTTTTGGATACATTTCAAAACAAAACTACATTCATTAGCTTTAATCATATAAATATTAAAAATGTATAATTTATTAGGACTAGAATTTCAAGGATTTAGCAAATACTGATAAAATATGTTATTTTTGAGACTATATTTAACCTTAGTCGTACTGCTTAGTCTGTGGCTGCTAAAGACCTGCCAGTGACCCACTAACGACCGGTTCTAGGTACTTTCTTTTGAGCCTTCTCACTTCCGCCTGCGGGCCTCCACGCGCAAGGACTACACCCATACATGGGCCCAATGTTTGATCCAACATAAAAAAAAAAAATGATCTAAACAATTGCTAGATTTTATTTATTAAAACGGTTTGAGTTATAGCCAATAACATTATTACTTATATAAATATTATTTTATTTAAAAGTGTAATATGTATGAATATAAAGATGAACAATAAGAAGAATGCAATGATAAATTATGTAACAAAGAACAACATAAATATATATTATAATTGGAGCCAATGTTTGCTCCAACGACATATGTTATAGATACTGTAATACATTTATGGGTAACTAGGTTTCTATGACACTGTTTAATCTTACAATTATGCACCACCCATTATGTCTCATGGATTTGTATTTCTTGTAACAAAAAATAACGAAATAAAATTAGAGCTATTTTTTATTGTATTTTCGGAAAGCAGAACCAAAAGTATAGTACCTACCTAGTTTATATCTCGTTTTATATATGTATTTTTACACCTTATTAAAATAAAACCAGATTTTTTCAGAGATTATCCACAAATTACGTCCATTTATTAGAAAAACAAAGTTATAGGTCTTTTTTATTTACAGAGCCATCTATGGAATCTATTTGAAAAGAGAAAAACAACTCAACTTTCTGTTGTGGTAATATTTTTTCTTGAAAGTTTTCCTTTCTCTATTCAAAGTTGTTATCTGTGTTACGTGTCCTGTTCTTCGTGTAAAACATAGATGGCGCTGATAATATAAAGCTATATTTGAATTAGCAATTTATATATATCTTTACAATTTAGAATTAATTTATATCTTCAACGCATCAATCTTCAAAATTATCATTCACATTTTCGCAGCTTCCTTTGGAAACACAGTTCGTTTTATAAACAGCAACTATGCTACTAAAGGACCAATTAGTACCTATACCAAAAATTATATTCTAATCGAGATGTTTCTTAGAAAATGTAATAGTCAAATTAAAAAGAAACACACATACAATAATCCAACATTATGCTTAATATGCATCCGTTTTACACGTTTACAAAACATTGAACTTTAAACTACTAAGCACTATTTAATCATTACAAAACAATAGCAAGTAATAAAAACCAGGATGTGTGCTAATCTTGTACATCTGAGAATATCGGAATGCGGTGCCGGTACCAAGTAATCGGAACAACATAAATATTAACTGAGTGTCGCTAATCTGGTGTCGTCTCCTTTGAACTAGTTGCATTGAACCTTACTTTATTTTTTAAATTATTAGTATATACTGTATAGTACGAAAGATATATCATTTATATTTAACCTTCTTTTAAATAATGGCACATCTTCTCAATTATTTTATAAAATAAAATATTTCAAAACAAAATAAATTAATAAAGTTTGTATATATTTTTATTATTATAATTGTTTAAAATTCGAAGTTATTTCTTTATATAGTATTTTGTAGTAGTAAAATATTAATTGGAAGCGATCAGACAGATCAAGATGGCACACAGCGTCATGTGACTTGGGACAATGAAATCCTTGACATTTTCAAGACCGCTGGAGCTTTAATTACATGAAAATATTATTGTTCTTATAAATATAAGGTTAAAGACGCAATTCCTTTGTATGATTATAAAACATTTAAAATTTAGTTATCATATATTTTAATGCCCTGATTCCCTACAGGGGACATATTAATTTTAATGTCATATAATCGAATGTATTTAAATCTTTAAAATATACTAATTAACAAGATTAAAAAGGAATTAATATATGTATAAAGTATAGGTTTAATTCTGATAAAGAAACATAATTACATATCTAAGCTGAGATCGTTTTTATGTTTAATAATTGCTCAATTCTACAATAATTATGTATATTATATTTTTTTAAATAAAAAAACATATATTTTTATATTTTATGTTATAAAATCAATAATCTATGAGAGTTAAAGATGGCATTGTTTTAGTTGTTTTTTATGCTTTTCGTCTAATCAAAGAATACATATGTGGCTAGTTCCTGTTCATCAATGCCTATTAAGCATCAGAAAATGATAATTATCAATCTATATTGTGTTGTGGATATTCCTAAAATTCAATTCAGAGAATTGATATTCTTAAATTATGATGTGATTCGTTCATTATAAGTTACGATTTTTCCCATTATGTATTTACATTGATAGTTACTATGCTCTGTAATTTTTTTAAGCAAATTGGATCTAACGCGTCATGAAAATAGCTAATGAGTGAAGAAAAATATCCAGGATAAAAGTTTGAAGAATCCTTAGGAGTATGTGAAAAAAATCTCTTCTGTATTGTAGTATTTATAGCTCGGCCGAATGTGCTCGATGCTTTGCGAATACATAATCTGTACTGAAAAATATTAAATTTAACGATAGCATCTTACACGTTACTATAATTTATGTAACTTGTTATTGTTAATATATTCTGTTTTGTTTTTTCAATTATCAATAAATTTGTTTACACGAAAATATACCCAAATGTAGGTAGTAATTTAATTTTTTGTTGTTTATAAAGGTCCTCTATATCAATCAACAAAGAAAACAATGCCTTATCTAAAAAGTAAGAACTCTCCGTAATCGTCTATTTGCACATTTTACTTCATGACTACAAAATACCTTCATAATATTTAAAATATATTTATAAAACTTATAAAAAATATAATGTTAAGCTTGTTTAAACTTTGCATTTGCTAAATTTTCAAATTAATTCATTTCTATCAGTTTACATATAAAAGACATCGACGCGCACAAATACAGTAGCGCGTTGAAATCATCTATAAGAAATGTGTTTAATAAAATTAAGGTCAACTTTATTGTTATTAATTTAAAGGGTATTTTTTATATAAAACGATAAGAAATTAATAAGACATTCCTAAAGACGGTATGTATAAGATTGATCCGGCTTCATTTGCACGTGCAAGGTTCTCAGGTTCTTATTATCATCACATGACTAAAGTAACGGATGCGGAGTGACTGCAAACAATTATACTTAAGTATATATTTTATTTATTACTAAATCGTTATTTAAAAATTAAAAAATAATGAGAAGAATAGCGTTAATTGTTGAAAATATTGCCTTTTATTATTTAAAAATGATACAACTGTTGAGTCTGTATATAATACGTTGTGGGTGTTTCGTTGTAACAATTTCACGTTTATTGGTTAAAAAAAAAACAGAAGTTTATATGTCCTAGAGTCAAGATAAAGTTTAAAAGTAAGAATAAGAAATACACAATCATAGAACAAAAATAAGGGATATTTCTATTAAGTAAACAAACAATTGGAATCTTTTCAAAGTACATGATATGTTATTTTTTAAGATTATAATTTTAAAGCTCTATTTTTCAACAGAAAGGTTTTTAAACTAATTAAAAAAGAAGAAATTCATACTACCTAATTCAATTAAAATATGAGTACTATAATTTATTTTAAAATCAAATTCAAGAGTATTTTTACTTAACACTAATCAAATTTTATTTAGTGTTAATAAGAATGTTGTAACGCATTGTTCAATTTCTATGCTTCCTCAAATAAATATTTTTTTTTCTTATATAATGTTTTTTTTAAACATTAGATATGTCTATTGTTGGAAAAAAAGGAACTGAGACATTTAGGTTGAAAATTCATAGAAGAAAACATGCCAAGTTAGTTCAGTAAAGTAAGTAAATGTTAAGTTTATACTTTCTGCATTTTTGTAAGAGTATAGAAAAATAGTTGAAAATTAATAATAAATATGACATTGTTAGAGCCATATTAAAAAGGACTTTATGGTACCTATAGCATTATATTTAATTTGAGTGTAAACACGTTAATTAGTATTGTGAAGTCGTTTTGTATGTCAATAAAGCACATGATAAAAATACGAAACAATACGTAACGCGAACGTAACGTTAGCCCAGTTTTCGTATAGTTTTCGCAACTCTTAGAATTAACATTAAATATTTTACTCAATCGTGATCATTAACTCCGTATACATAAGTGTGAATCTCGTGTCAATCCATTGTTTGTTCTAGTGTGGCTACGAGGCATTGTGCCTCCCGCCCGCAGTCACATGATCGCAGTCACATGCTCCTGCGCCGATTGCATTTACGGAAGCTACTTTCTCCCGCCATTTTACATATTTTCTTGCCCCCCTCCAGATATAAAGGGCAAATGATGAATAGTACTTAGTGATATTATTTATTTAATTTAGATTAAAGTAAACTGCAAATGTTTTATATATTATTTAATATAGAATACACACTTAAAACTATTACATGTTATTAATGTTTCTAATGTTGTTTTATATGTTTAGAAATTAAGAAAGATCTCTTAAGTAGTTGATTAATTACATATTTTTGTTGCATTTCACCAGTATTTAGTTCATAACTATATTCGGATATATATCACAACCAACAAACAAATGATAAGTATATGTTTGATATTTTATAATTACATTTCTAATTTCGTACAAATAATTTGTGCTAAAAAATATGTTATCTGACATTTTTTTATACATATTTTTTTTTTACTTCTTGTAATAACATCCTAAAAGATTTTTAAATCAGTTTAATCCTATATAGCCTACTAAGGACATGAATTATAAATATTCCCACAAATAAATACATATTCCTTTGTTATGTATCAAAGAGATAAATGTTAAGATATAATAAACCTAGTTGCCTACTCGTTCGCATCTTTTAATTGGTGTCTTAACTCGCGTCCAAGTCGAATAATTTTACACCCATTTGCATAGTTAAAATATTGCAGTTACTATGAACGGACGAGGTGTTACGTAACAATCTTTTATCACCACCTGGGAACCGGTTAAATTAGGATGCGGACACAAACACGATATATTCTACAATTTAACAAAAATAAACGATATGGGATATTATCTCTTTTTTAATTTGTTAAAATCGCAATTAATTGCTTTATTTGGCTGTGAATATTAAACGCCAAATTTATTGTATAAAAAAATCCAAAATTACTTTTTAATTAATTTTGCTCCTTATTATATATTTCAAATAAATATATATGAAGCAAAATTAATTAAAGAATAATTTTGGATATATATATACATATTTAATTAATGTTGTAAGAATGTGAATTGTGAAAATTCAGTGTAATATACTAAGTTATGTTAACTCAAAATGACAAAAAGAAATCTATTTTGTGTATGATCCCTTATTTCATGTTACAATGGAGTCACATGCCTCTGAGCCATCGTTGAAGTCACATGACAGAGATTCTTATTAATTTCTGTTTTTTTGTGTAATCCCACGTGACTTTTAATATTAATTGAAAATTGACTTAAAATTATGGTATCAGTATTACTAATTAACTATTAATATACAATTAGTATTAAGTAAGGTCAACATTTATTGGGCACCTTAAATCTGCATTTATCTTTAAACTTTAAAAAATCAACAACAACATTTAATTGTTGTAACAACAAAGTCAACATTAAATTATCTCCCCAGAAGCCACATGTAACATACCTGTTCATAAAAACAAACAATGAATTGGTAAACCAAATAATTCGGCTGAATATTCGGTTCAGTAAAAGTTAAACCGAATAGTAATCGGTATTCGGTTATTCAGTGAAAACACTTTTAAATGAATAATATTTAACATAATAATTTTAAACACAACCCCAATTTTAAATGAATAACAAAGATGCGCCGCTTTATTATTCATTTAAAATTGGGGTTGTGTGAGGACTTAAATATTTTTAAATTTTAAAAAGTTTTAATTTTTAATACATTTAACCGGCTTAATATTTTCTATTACTATTTATGTCGATGTGCTGTTTGTACGGGATGAGGATAGTATCTCAGAGATCGCAGCTTCAAGTCTCGGTCGTGTTTATACAATATTTTTATACTACTTATATTATTAACGAAATTAAATAAGCTTAATATGGCTTTATAGACCATTTCAATAATCGTAGGTGGTAAGATAGGTTAAAAGATTAAACACTATATTTGGAAATATGCTAATAAAGTGGTCATTAACATCGTATTTTTATTTATAACAGAGAAACGAAATATATATTAATAATTCAATTATATTTTTTGTTGGAAACTTAATTTAGTCTCTACAGATTCAATTAGCATACGGTGGTGTCACACACACACACAAAGCAATCTATGATGGTGTCTTCTAATGATAACATTTTTCGAGTTATCAAAATAACACTGAACTAAATGAAAATATCACAAAAATGGTCAATTGTGTACAAAAACAAGAAGCCTTATTATAAAGGACATAGAGAATCCGGGTTGACGAACCCGGAATTATGCTTTTGGTGCCAAAAGATTGTATCCGAAATATTATTTTACCCTTATATATAGATCTCGAATAAGAGTAGCTACAAATTTAATTACTAAATGTAAATTTTTGTATTGAAAAAGTTGTCGGCATGTTTTATACTTTTATTTACTATTATTTTATTACTGTTAAAGATGTAAAATAAAATATTTAAAAACCACAAATTTAGGCATTAGGATTTATTTTTTATTTTAATTTATCCAATCTAGGTATGATGCTATCGGGTTAATTGTTTATATGCCTTGAATATAAGCAAAATGTCATGGTATGCCATGGTCATATATAAAACAACTGCAGATATTTAATTTAAATATATATTTTAATATTAACTAACCAATATATATATTTTTACTACAATGATTAGCCTTTTGGTTCTTGTATTTTTTATTTAGTATTGTTATTATATTTTCTGTATATTGGCAGAGAAAAATTTATATTATACAAAAATCGACTAATTAACTTGTAGTGTATAATGTGTACATAAAACATAGTTAAAATATGAGGCCAATTGCTTCAACCGCAAAGCCCTTATATCGGATGATCATTTAGAAGAGCTGCGGTCACGAGCCTCACGCGTACCCTTCATATTGTCTTATATTCTATGGTATGTTAGCCCCTTCTCCTATTGACCATGAAGTATATTTATTATTACTTTATATCACTATTGTTTGTAGTGTATTAAGTAATTGTATCGAAAACTTCAATATTTTAAAATCTAGCAAACTATCCAGTTTTGTAGAATTATTCAAACACATTAATAATTCTACAAAACGAAAGACTGAAGGAATGTTTAAGCTTATTCACCTTGGCTTATAACCAGATTGTAGGCATCTTATCAGAATTATAGTTTGTTTGTGCAAACGCATACTTTAGTGTCACAATTGCTTACAAAATTTGCTTCTTTCTTGGATATAGGTAGATTTAAAGTTCCTTTCACCAAGCACCTGACGTCTCGTGACTCGAGCAACTCCTGGGTTGTAAATGTAAATGGTTTTACTCTATTTTACCATCAAGCGTCGAGCACCGATACAAATTATTTATATAACATTTATTAGATATGATTGAATGTCAACTACTTTATATAAGAAATAATACCGTTTTGTAATCTGACTAAGCAGAATAGACCACCCATATTCCTACCGAGACGACAAGAAGTGGCTAAGGTTAAGGCGACAGGAAGTGCCTTATATGAATAGAAGTATTGACCGACGCGCTAAAGGCCAAAAACTTGTCCTAGGAGGGTTGACGTCAAGTTAGAAGAATTATCTAAAAAAATATATGTGATGTAGCTAAAAATTTAAGGTTTTCGAAGTTTTTCCTTTATATGTGCTATAAAAGATTGCCTCATACCAAATTTCAAGATTCTAGGTGGACTGGAAGTACCTTGGACCTTTTGATTCCCTTGACAGTAGTTGCGAGTTTCAAAATATGCTTAAGTTGCTGTTTTTTTATTGCATTGACATAAAAGTTAGATTTTGCTACAGCTTAAAGGTATTATATTTATATATAGGTATTATAGTATATTTGATAAGGTAAGGTATTATGGTATATTGGATATGCATTGAGATAGTAACTTTAAAATTGTTAAAAATATTTTTATTATATGATGTTACGAAAAATTTACGTTTTTCGCATTTTTTTTTTATCTATGATACAAGACGTTGCTCGGTACCAAATTTCAAGATTCTGAGTTTTCGGGAAGTACCATGTACATTATGATTCCCTTGCGAATTTCGAAATATTGCGTAAACTTGCTGCATAAACGGCGGCATCGTTTGATTACATTGGCTTAGAAGTTTGATTTTTACAGATTTAAGGGACAGTAAACTTGAGTATTCGATATAAATTTCAGCTTGGTACCTTCCCTCATTCCTGAGAAAAAGGTTCTTGACAAACGATTGGAGAGACGGGCAACAAAGTGATGCTATAAGAGTTTCGTTTTTTTTTTTCTAAAAATATCAAGTAAGGTAAGGAGCCCTAAAAAACAAAAACGAGGGACAGATTTTGTTGAATAATGAGGATATAAAAACGGAATCCTTAGAGTCAAACTGTTGAGAAGCGCCATGCAACCAGGTGGTGAGGTTGGTATTGTATGCCGTGGTATGCAGCTATAGTGGAGTTGGCGGCAGATTTAGATTAATTAACTCTTTGTAATTTCTCCATGAATAATATAGAAACAATATCATAGTATTTTTATGGTAGAGTAAATGTTATATATGTGTAAAGATCAAACTAAAAAAAAATTTCGTCAGTTGGATCTGTTTTACTCCAGTTTACTCCATTCCGAAACATTCCACAGGGAAATCTCAACAGTAGGCACATTTTTCTTTCGGTACTCGTAAAGGTTTTCCGGAGAGAATACTGCGAGTACGGATTATTAAGCTTTCCCGGTTAATATTCGTATAACAATAAATATATCGTGTATCTAACGTGTCATTTGATAAGTTAAAGAAACAGTGATGGGGATAGACTTGTAGGAAATTGTAGGTAAGTTAGTTAACAAATTTGGGATCCGATCTAAATCCTTTTTCTCTCGAGAACGTCCTGTATGTTCCATGCAGTAAGAAAATCGGAGAATCGGTAAAACACACTCACCCTGGTTTAAACAAATTTATTATTACCCTATGACCACGGAAATGTAAAGAATATGATTATAAAATAAATTATATTCAATATGTGTTAATAAAGAAACTAATGAAATATTGCTAAGAATTCTTCACTCAATTGTGGAATAAGTTTGTAGGACAATCTTTTGTATTCTTAATAGTAAAAGCTTGACTAATTTCCAAATATGTGTGAGACACATTCAGTAAAAGTGAAATTTAAGTCAATATTTGAGTTAAATAACACGGGCATCTTAACATTCAGATAATAACAAAATATAGACAAAGAAGCGAAGACACAGAATAGGTCTCTCTACTTGAAGAGAGGTATATTGTTGAAGAGTACATTTAAAAGTATTATTTGGAGTATTATATTGGATATACAATATTTTGATATATATCATTTTTTATTGTTTTGTATGTTGATATAGTTTTAACATTTTATTGTATAAAGAGATGCACTGCATAAGTGCTTAATGTCGGTTCAGAGCACGTTTACTTATCAAGATCAAATTAATAATGTAATTTTGTTATTGTAACTAAGCCGATGATGTCAGGGGACAGGTTTTAGCCGGGTCTCCACTTTCACTTGATGCTCATATCATAAGTACAGGACTGTCTTCATTCTCTCATTATGGTACCACGAATTATCTTTGCTTGATATAACCTTAAGGCGTGTTCAAATTGTTAAAGACAACTTTCTGTTTGCTCGTAACCAACATTTATAGAGTTATGGAAGTTTCCTACATTTGAAGTTCAGATAACAGAAATCATTGTTTGTTTGAAAACTATAATACATATTAAAAAATGTAATATACGAATACTTACTGTTCTATCTATAAAAAACTAAAACTTCTAGTTAATATTAAGTATTTGTTAAGATATGGAATACTTAAATATAAATAACATTCAAGTCTCAGAAAAGATCTACAATATGATCTTTCTTAATTTGACATGGACATTTTATTATAAAACTCTACGCTTTTATAAAAGTAATTTTAAACTCTCACAAAAAGCAATATAAATTAATACCCTTTATTGTCTGACAAATCGCTTATATTGAAAGGCACTTCGCCTTCACTGGACAGCTAATTTGATGAGACATAATAGGACATTGATATCATAAACTTTTGACGTATATCATAGAAACATTTTATTTTTTCGTAATATCCTACGAAATAAAACTTTAAAATAGATAATAAAAAACATTGTGTGTATTTGTCGGTATTTACCCACACAATGATAGATTAGCTCATACGCCCTAACAAAGATTTCCGTACATTTATGTATTACCTTATCACCGTGAAAGTGAAAGTTGACATTCACAATCGAATAATATTTAACCCACGTGTTATGTAACAAGTGATCAACTTGATGACCACTCTTTCTTTCAACGTTTATCTTTATAGCCTATACAATTGGAAGGTTGATTCGTTCGAAGTATCTATAAATCCCTAGAGACACATAGAATATCGCTGACATTAGGAAGCAAACTCTAAAAAAATGTATGGGTATAGGAACTTATACTTTCGGCACTTTTTGTACCATCAATTGGCTCCTGTAATTATTAAAGAGCAAGAAGTACACTAGAACAAAGATTAACATTCAGATCCTCTAAAATATAACTCCGTCTCAATGAAATAAATTATGAATAGATAATTTATCTAAAAGTCGAAATTAAAACTAAAGTTGCAAATTTCTACACTAGGTATATCACAGTTCTATTTGCAGCTTACAGCTTACTTGCAAAACCTCATTATGCATGTTTGTGTAGGTAAAAATATAAAATCAATTATTGATTAAAATGTACTTATTTTATGAGTAACAAACTGTGCATATTTTCCAATATATTATCATTTTTCTATAATCACCTACAATCAATAAAATCACATGATTGGAAACATCTACCTAAGGTAAGTAATTGTGTAAAATATGTATATTCTTAATTGGCTTTTAATCGTGGTATAATAATTGAAACAGTATCTTAAATATTGCATTACATATTGAATGATAGATCTTTCAGTCAAGATAAGTATATTTATTTGTATGAAAATAAAAAAAATAATTATATAGATATATTTGGTAAATACAGTAAATTAAAAGTAGGTCTCTACAAATAGTGACCGTTCGCGATGTCAGTAGCACGTCTTGGGGACGAAAAAAATTAAATTTGTCACAAAATACGCAATCGGGGAAGATAGCGTCATCACCAAACGTAACCGCGGAGTTTGATAACTAACTTTCTCTCTCGACTCAGTGTAGGGGAGCCTGCATCCAGCCTCACTCCGCGGTAGTCAACGAGCTAGCACGTTCGTCGGAACGGCGTGCGCTCGCCATAGAACGCGCTTCAAATATCTAAAATAGAATATTGTTTCAAAAATAAACAGTGATATAATATAAACAGTGTTTTTGTTTAATGAATAAAATATTTTGAATGAATTTCGTCGTGCGTTAAGGCTTCAATATGGGATCTTGCAAAATGTAAGTTTTTTCCTGAAATAAAATGATAAATATTAAATAATGAAACATTGAGTAAATGAATGAGAATTTAATTAAAAATAGTTTAAAAAAGCAATATTTTATAAAAAATAACAGTGTTTCGAAAAAGCTTTTATATAGACGTTATTATGCATAGTACGATTTCAATTTGCCACTTTTTAAGATTTAACAATAACTTTAAGTGTCGGAAAGTAATCGACCTCGGCTCTGTAACCTTCTAGCCAAAAATCTTTTTATTTTAGCCTAGTGTTGAAAAGCTTAATAGAGATCTGGAGGCTGTCGTAGTGTAATTTATTGAAGTATTTGGCATAATTACTATTTGGCTTGAAATAAAATATTATGCAAAAAATATACATTTACTTTTTTTAAAACAATATTAGTGTAAAACTTTAATTTTTATAAAGTAAAGTATAACATGCAAAAAACTACATTTACCTACTTCACACATAACACAACACACTATGATATCAAATATTCTCGAATATTTTTGAACTCATATGTTTCGCAAGTATATTTGAAAGTTGTCCCATTTTACTATTATATTTTTGTGTAAAACTATTACTTGTAAAGATAACAATTTAAACATCTCTTTTGGTGAAAGATTATAAGTAAATCGAACAATTTAATTTAATTTAACTATCCAAATCGTATTTTTTACGATTATGTAAAGTCATTACTGCATAATGGTAGTTCAACAGCAGATACCAACTGATTATGTCACTAACCGGACATTGGGCTTTAAGCGGCCGTCGCTTTTTAAAGTATGCAAAATGCGAAATCAGAACACACACTTAGTTCTATAAATATTATTGACTGGCGGCAAAATTACATAAGTCTAAATAAATATTAGTGCATGGCGACAAAATGGCGAGTATAAGAAACCATTAGTGTTTGGCTGCAAAATAAATACAATATTATACAAAATATAATAAGCGTCTAAATATTACAATTAAAACAATAACATTACTGAGTGACTAAGTAATAAACGAGAATTTTTTCCTAGCATCACGACAATGAGGAAACATACATAAACTTTTTACGCATTTATAAATAAAAATTACCAACATTAGAATCAGTACTAATATTATAACCTATCCTGATTGAATATTTGATTACATACACAAATATTAGCAAACATATACATGGTAATGAGCTTACATAAGCTTGGCAAACAACATTATCACAACCAGTCAAATTGTAGATGCTAAAAATAATATAAATTTAGGTATTTGTGTCGAGGTTTTATATATCTAATGTCATCTTACAAAGAAAATGGCAGTAATATGGGTAATGACTTATTGAAGCTGTATGATTTAAGAAAAACCATTATTTATATTGACGCTCATGTTTTTTATATATATTACAGAGTTTTTAGTAAAGTAAAGATTTTATATATATATTTAATTAAATTAAAGCTATAATTAAATTAAAATAGAGATCCGTTCCAATTATACTTTCGTGGAAATGTTATTATGTTTTTAAAATGTATTAGCTATCAATGAATATCAAGTAATGACTAGTATTCTTAGAAAACATTCTCGCTCGTATAATAAATATATAATATATGGACATACAACGTGAATAATACACAATTCATAAGAACTTCTTCATTCAAAACAGTTCCTATACACCGCCAGCATCATTTGACTCTTAACTTTACATTTTCCTTACAATCTGGAAATTACTATTTGTCATCATTGAGTACAGACTCGAGATCCAAAAAGACTCACATCTAAAAAGAAAAAGTCTTAACATTGTTAAACTAAATCGTTCTTATCGTATATTTAAATATATTTTTTTAAGAATTAAAACATATGTATACGTGTTTGTGTTGAAGTTCACTGTTTTATTATTTCAAAAATACTCGTAAATTACTCTTATACCTAATAATGTTTATTGTATTATTACATAGAGTATTACTATTGGACTTATTTATTGAATTTATTGAACAATAAAGATTATGCAGATAAATTATAAATAACTTATGCAGATAAATTATAAATAATAAAACATCAATTATATCATCATCTTGATTTCCTCATTGTAGTGAATAATTAACAAATAACTATAGGCATGAATACTATTTGCTCCTTCAATAAGAATAACATTTGTTCAAGTTTATCATATAGGTCATTAGATAACAAGAAATTTGCACAAGGTTTAAGGATTGAGGAGAAAATAATGTTATCTCTAAATATTTTACCGAAATTTAAAAACACCGAAAAAACACTAATAAGAAAATTCGGTCACTGACTGATTGCATTAGGAGAAGATTAATTTGATTCTTAATGCAAATAATATGTAAGTAGGTTTATGTATAACAATTAATTAAAACATATATAACACTGACGCAATTACATTAAATTGAAAATCAGGTCGATATTCAAAGTCATGGCACGCACCAGGCATCGTCTTCGACTCTTCAAAACACTGTTGCGTAAGAATAATGTTTTATTTAAATGTATTTTGCGTGACTTAATTTAACTTTCCACGAAGAATTAGCCTAAAATCGCCATTGGTGTATGATCGTATGGCTACAGTACAATCTTAAACGGATCTAACTTGGTCAGACACCCTTCTGGCCAAGGGAAAAATCTTAGAAAGGGGTAAAATCCTATTTTAAGTTAGCATGCACCCAAATGCTAAGTTAAAAAAAGATTTTTATTAAGATTTTTTTAAATTCTTATCGTTGTATGTTTGTGCATCACTTTAGTAAAAAACGACCTTAAAACTAAGGTCTAATGGTCTAAAAGTTGTTAATTAAATTTTATAAATTTGTATTTTTTTAAGTTTTATAAATACGTATTTAAGTTTCATAAATATGTATGATAATCCTGACAAGTAACGCGACTTTGCGCAACACGGGACCTCTACTTTCCGTTTACATAATACGTTTTCGATTTCATCCAACTGTCGGATTCACTTTCGTTAATGACACCTACAAATGAAGTCACAAATATTTTCTTTTCATATTTTATCATTAAAGACTTTATAATTTTAAACTTGTGTAATATTTGGTTGGTTCTTACCAGCCATTTAATTAAATACAGTTAAAAAATAATAATTTCGTAATACATTACATATTTTTGCATATTTTTACATAAAATTATATCAACTTATCAAACTATATACAGAAACGTAATCTCAAATCCTCTTGTAACTTATAGAATTCTTGTAATAATAAGATATTTATAAGAGGTGCTTACAGAACACAGCCTTACACACTTAGTATTGTCAGACCGGTTCTTTAGAGGAACCTGCTAAGAACTTAGGTAAATGTCAAAATTTAATTTAATATTTTAATGTACCCTAGTATTGTACTTATACATTTTGCATATATGTAATATTACTAATAAATAATTGAAGTTGATAAATACTTTTGTTATAAAAGATTATAGATAAATAAAGCATTTAAAAGGCCTTAATATGATTATTACATTTATTTAATAGTTATCCAATAGACGACAATAAACATTCTTATAAGTAGCTGTACGCAAGAGGAAAAATATCAATATGATATAATTGTTATAAACTAAACCACATAGTATGATGAGGTATATATGAACGTAATACTGACCGAGTGTTACGAACTCATATTTAAGTTGGACCGCGTGATCATCTTTACAGCATAACAACAGAGCTGCTTCCTTCCTACCATATTACACAATGTTTGCACGCAATTAATTTGATAATAGTTTTGCTTAACGCAGTTATAATCATTGCACTGAGTCATTTCTAGGTATTGTTAAAGTTACAGTGGTTTGAAGGAATACCTCGCGTATATCTATACTGAGGTTGATGTATCTCTTGTTAAACACAATATAATTAAATCCCATTATCATATTTTAATAGATTTTAATCATATTCTAGTTTAAATTGTTTTGACTACTCTAACTCTACTGTTTAATATGTAATGCTATAAAATATTTTTATTCAGTGTGAATTATAAGTGATTTATTAGATTTAGACACTCATAATATCCAGTTTAAATTTAACTAAGCATTTCTAAATCTGATTACAATATTAATAATATACTCGTCACGGAGTCTTGGTGCAGCGCCTTTAAGTGATGTTATTAAAAATAATAAACCGGAAGTTAAAATTGTTTTTGTTTATGATTTAGGAAGTAATTCGTTATGTTAAGATAATTATTTTTTATTGTTTTGTTATTGTAAATATTAATAGTCTTCCAAATGTTGGTGTAAAGCATGCTCCTTCAAGTTTTAGTTTGCAAATTAATAGTTGGTAAGGTTTCAAAATAAGTTTCGAGACATAATAAATATATACATATATATATTTTTAAATATATTAGTTAATATGTTTTCAAATACATTTACAACTTTTTATAATATTTTTTTTCCTATGAAATATTAAAACATGACGTACCTATGACGTAATGGTATTACATAAAAGAGTGTATTAAATTAGAAAATTCATTCCAAAAAAATATTTTATTGCATTCACAGTTTAAACGATTACATGTGATAAGTAATCCTGACATATTAGATATAAGTTATTTCGAAATATGATATATCATGAGTACATTTATTAGGATTAGAATATCCTGATCAGACAGTGTTTAATTTTACAATTAATAAATAATACACCAGATATAAGCAACACTTCTAAACATTTTACAAAGAACTAGTAAACATTTTCGTATGATATTAGTAATAAAATAAATCAAAACCAAGTATGTAATACGAAATTATTATGACAATGGTTTATTTTTACAACAACCAGATCCTAGTAAAATTAATAAATTTTAAAGATGAACAAAAAGTACACCTGTCTGCGATTTTAATTAAGAAGACAATTCTGAATACAAGGAAGTGATTTCGTATAAGTATACTGTCATTATTACACTTTTATTGATGCCCGGACGTACTTACTTGTGAATAAGGCAGGGTCTACATTTTAAAAATATAAATATATATATTGGATTTAATAAACCACTATATATACATGTTAATTTAAAATATAATTATGTAACCAAGTTACAATTACGATATTTAACTTTAACGACAATATTTGCAATAATGTTTTAAATGTTAATTTATGATCAAAATAATAATATATTAAATTAAATACGTTATTGAACATACGAAGTAAATATTAAGTAAAGAAGACATTTTCGAAAGCTATAATTTTCAGAAATAGTGACATTTAAAATAAGTGAGCCGTGTGCACTCTGCTTTGATTTTAGTTCTTGTATCAATCGCCAACTAAAGGTCACGGATACGATACACATGTTAGGAAGTAATTAGAGGGCAATCAACCTATCTAGTATTGACGAGTTAATTACAATATCACGATAAAAAATATATAAAAAAATACACGAACAAAGAACGGAACTCACTTAGGTCTCCGTTTTCCGAATGACTATTCAAATTTCAATATTCAAAATGTGTAAGTAACAAATACAATTTATTTAAATGTGCGTTACTTTTTCCCTCCCGTTGAAATGGTTTTAAGTTTCCATTGGTGTAAAAGCCAGCAACTATTGTATTTGCTAACATTTTCCCAAGTCAATTTTCGCAAGACGTTGCTTCATTTGGAACTGACGTATTACCCTGCTCGGACGATAGCCCGGTAATGTATATACACAAAGATAATTTGACACACAATTCAAGCTGGCCGGGTTATATCACGTGATGCTGGGTAATGATGATCCAATGAAGCATTGCGGATCTATAATTATTAACAGTTTCTGCGGAAATATTGTTTTAGCGATATTTTATTCAAATTTAGTGTAATGAAGAGTATTAGTATTGATTGTTAACATGGACCTGTCGTAATGGTCGAAGCAACATCTTTATTGTATTAATTATTAATAATATTGCTGCCATAGAATTTAATTTTATATTTATTACATATATTGTTTCATAAATCAATAAAAATATTCTAAACAAGTTTTATATACCTTAAATATGTATAAAAAATTACAAAAGTCAACAACAATGAAGTTGTGGGATAGATAGTAAGAAGTCAGAACCTAATAATTCTCACATATTTTGTATCTTAAAAGATTAATTGACAAGATTTTTACAATCTTGATAGATGTGGGAATAAGCAAAATCCTTTTATCATTGTCTAATGATCATTAATATTAATTATACAATGTATACGTATGATTACCGATTTTAGAACTTAATGCCTTATTTAGTACCTAGGTACATACACATATATGTTGTATTATACATGTTTCTTTGTAAACATAAGATGCCGAGTATCAGAGGTCGTCTCGTGTCCGGCTCGTTAGATCGTGACGTCGTTTATTGTTTTTTAATCATAGTATAGCTTTATTTGCATTAATTTAATATACTAATTTATTTTACTTATTTAGCCATTAGTATATTAAGAGATTTTTTAAATATATAACAGATAAATATTTATTTTAGCAAACAAATATATTTTTGTTACGGAATGTCGAGCACCTATTTTTCAATCAATTAACTTATATTGAAGAATAATAAAATGTTCGGTACAATGAACTATAGAAGGATATATTAATAACCTCCAATTATATTTTTGGGCACAATAAAGATAATTCTTATAGTAATGATTCCAATAAGTAATTAAACTTTTTGGGAAAGAAATAATAAATAGTAGGTAGGTACTTACGAGTACCAGCGGAAGTATTGTATTTTTATATAAATATAGGTATAATTTTAACTTTTTTATAAAATAAATAATGTTGTAAAGATAAAGCAGATCTGTGATATATGTGCTCCTAAATCATTTCGCTTCCTAATATTTCAAACAGTTAACCTTAATAGGTTTCAGACAAAAATAGTTTCAATATTTAAATAAAGTCCAAATTTCTATTTCTTTGAATTACTACCAGACTTTACATAAGTGTATTGAAAGTTAATTAATTTGATTTATTGTTACCTACTATTGTATTGTATTGATGTTTGTCAACTCGTCCTGGTTTTAAATTTATGAATGAGAGTTATTTAATATTTGAAACATTTGAGCATTATCGACCTTGTCCAATATATTAGTATCCATGCTCACAGTCACGTACTATTAGTGAAGTCGCACTTTCGATAACATCGTAATTACAAAAGCATTTTATATATTTTGACCTTGGTGCCAAAAAAAATAAATATAATTAATTAGTGCAATATTTTAAATATAATACAACTTTTGAAATCTTATTTGTAATAGCAGTAACTATTAAGCGGTTCATTGAACTTCATGATTGATCGTAAATAATGAATGAGATGGCTCGTGTCTATGACGCAAGAAACAAGATAACTAACTTTTTCTTCCATTAAAGCTATCATAGACAATCCAATGGACCGGTAAATAATCGTTACATCGAGTGACGTAATCTCGTTATTTAAATATACTTAAATAATACTTAATGTCAAATATATTTTAATCTCCGCTACGATATGTAGATTATACTTCCGTATACTTACTTGGAATCAATTGTGATAGAAAAAAACTGGAACTATTGGTATCTAGGGTATTATCATATTAACAACATATCTTCGGTCGCTAACAGAGTACACTTCTGAATTTTTATTACTGTCTAACTAAGATAGACGCTCTGCGACAGACATCTTTAAAATCGAGTAAAGTACAGCTGAACTTCACGAACGCTTGTTGTACATTACAATACAATATATCATTGCTTTTAAGGAATTATTGCTGAAGATTAACATTTGTAGACGACGGCGATTAATAATAATGTTTAAAGTATTATATATTTACTGGGGTTATGTGAAAGTCTTGAAGGTTGGAATTGCGAACGACAAGATACAAGCTGTTATTCAAGGGTACCTATTTAAATTGGAGACACTTGTTATTTTTGTTAACAACAGTCATATTATTTAGTTATGTATTGACATTTAACGACTTTATTTTGTATACATTGTTAAAACATATAAGTCTCTTATATAATATTGATCAATACATTGGTATATTAATACCAATATCACATAGAAAATACAATACATTTACAAAATTTTTACATAGATAGAAGGAAAATACATTATTATTTCTAGAAATACTTTTTACAAAACACTATTAGTGAAACTATAATTTGCTTGGTCAAAGTATTGTTGTGCAAATTAGATATTTTCTCATATACAATTGTTTTTTACTTTCTACGTACAATTGACACAGTGCCCTCTCTTATAGTAGTGGCCATGACAAACAGTCTACATTAGACAAGAATTTAAATGTTATTTAGAGCAAAACATTTACTTACATTTCTTACTCTTGATACATAAAACCGTTTATATAAGTCCATACTTTGCTAATAAATCCAAAGGTCTTAGCAAATCTAAAATCTGTAACTAACTCTATTAAAAAAATAGTTTCACATTTGGATACTGTAGATTGTAGAATATAATTAAAACCAGCAATTGTTCTCATGTCACATTATGTCTTTTCCATAGTTTTTAGAAGAATAAATAAATATATGTGTCTGTTACTCCTCATTTTTTTTCTTTAATGTCTGCTCATGAGAGCTGTATACATTTTTTTTAGGCTTTCATTACGTAGACGAATGCTATCGACCAGTGCTTGTCACTTCCTGACTCAGACAAGTCACGTGGTTCTAGTTATAACTTGTAAGGTAATTAATCTTGTCGGAAAATGCAAGCATAGTTAGTTTAACACATGCGTTAACTGAACCCGTCCAATGAAAATGTTAAATGCCAACGAAATAAGTTCCGTGTTTATTTAATTCTTCTTAAAATATCTTAATATTTCCAATTCAATAACTTCGTAAGCGTGTAAGTTTTTTACAACCTAATGTATTAACCGATTTAGTACTAGGAAACCAAATAATCAAGGTTTTGTTTTTATTAAGATTATTACTTAAAAAATTTTGACTTTACCAGATGTATTGAGTTTTAATATATTATAGATGATAAATAATATGTAGTTAAATAGGTATTAACCTTAATTTCTATTTGTTACAGGTTAAAACGGAGTACATTACTTTTTGCATTAGTTTTAGTAGCAACACATGCACAAAAAACTAAAATAGCAGATGATAATTTACAAGTACCGAGTGATCTCCGGAGAGCAGTCAGCGAAGCTTTAGCTTTAGAAAGAAGGTTTCTGCTTGGAGCGAGCGATGCGTAAGAAAAAAAATATTAAATATGTTTTATAATTATAGTTTAAAAATCAAGTCAGATACATGTTTCTCATATACAATTTAATTATAGGAACAACTGCTCATCGGACGAGATAGGTAACACACCATGTCCGCCCAGCAAGTACCGCAGCGCCAGCGGTGAATGTAACAACGTGAGACACCGGCCCTGGGGGCGCCGAGGAGACGTGCTCCTGAGACTGTTGCCGCCCCATTATTCTGATGGTGAGATTTGAGATATTTTATTATCTACCGGAGCCAATGATACTCTTTATTTATATTTCATATTGCTTACAATTAAATTGTTAAATAATTAGACATAAATCTGCAACATCCATGATGTTTGTTATATTAGTTGTAAAATATCAGTACATGAGGAAAACTTTTTAATCTGTAAATATTAAGTAGATTTTAATCTACTTTGAAAAATGAGTACTTAAATATTTTAATTTTTTGCAAAATATCAGAAGTAATGTTATATGAGAAATAAAACCAATTCTGTTAAATATTGACATGGAAAATAATTGAAGATTTGTTTAGTCATTAATTACTGTCTTTAGTTATATATATTAGTTATATTTAGTTTTCATAAGTTAGTTTAATTGTTTTTCTACCAGTTATGAGCAAGGCCTGTTATAACATAATAGAGGCCTTCAAAGAATATCAGGTATATTATATAACATTCTAAGAAAATTAATAAATCAAGTTTTTCTAGTTCTTATAAAAGAATGTTATTTTAGTCTAATGGTGATAAATAATTAAAACCAACCGGTATTTAAAATAACTTATCCAATTTAATTATATACTAGTTTATTTATTAATGATAAAAATAAATTAATTTAATTATATACTAGTATATTAAATAAAATATTTGGAAAATATATTTCAGAACCACAACATTGAAATATAAAGTATAGTATTTTATTTTAAATTACAATGTTCTAAAATCACCCGCATTGTCGCAATATTAGAAACTACTAGTTACATCATACGACCGTCTGTCTGTTTGACACATATTATCAGTAACTTACAGACCTATTGATATGTATTGCAAATTCTAATAGAATTGAGAACAGCTTTATCTTTTCAAGAAAGGTTGAGGTTCCTTCCGGCAATATTAAATAATGTAGTTTTTTTGCGTTTGAATATATCCTGATTACTTTACTTTTCTACAAAAATTAAGAAAGTCGACGTCTTGAAGAATCTTATTATAAATTATATATGTATATAAAGGTTTAGATAAAAATGTAGACACATAAAATTAAATATAAATTATAAGATATGCCAAGATATATTTTATCGGGCAAGTGACTCTAACATGGCTTTGCTACAATTATTGTTAATTCATAATCTATATATATTTAATAATTAAAATAGGAAAATGTAATCTTTTATTAAAGATAAGATTTTTACTCGATCTAATATTTTTTATTGTGTCATTTATTAAGGCAGTGACATTTGACTTAACAAAACTAGAGACATGTGGACTAACAACAAAACTAGACACATATGAACACGTTGGTGTTTTAGTTTATTGATCTTTAATAATTTCCATTTTTATAGAATAATATATTTTGCGATTTGATTTTACTACGACATCCTCACCTAGTTTTTCTGGAATCTAAAATGTGTTATAACCAAGAAGTTCTAGATACGAATCCCCAGAGAGTTATTGTCTTTGAATGACATGTCGATAAGAATTGTAATGATATGGAAATAGGCTCACCTCCTGTGGTAGCAGCCACACAATGACAGCAACCTGGGTGGTAGGGGTGTACGTATGTAGTACAATCTATACTAATATTATAAAGCTGAAAAGTTTGTTTGTTTGAACGCACTAATCTCTGGAACTACTGGCCCGAATTGAAAAATTCTTTTTGTGTTGAATAGTCCGTTTATTGAGGAAGGCTATAGCTATATATATCATCTCGCTGTGACTAATAGAAGTCGAACAGCAATAAAAAATGCTGCAAAAACGGGAAAAGATTTCTTTTTTGAGAGCTTTCCTCGCGTGCGCTGAGAAAACACTAAAAACCGCGCGGACGGAGTCGCGGGCGACCCCTAGTACTATATATAAATACGTTATACGACATTGGTGGTCCAGTAAATCTTTTTTATTTCTATTTAGTCATATATATTTTTTGTTGTTACTCTTTTTGATAGAATATATAACAATTTTCTTATTTGTAATATCAATATATGTAAAGAGTCTATTCATATCTTACTGATAAAAAAATATAAGCTCAAATTCGAATTTATTGATTGTATGATTAATAAAATAATAAGAAGGAAGGTTACTTGGTAGGTACTTGAAGGTACTAAGTACATAGTCGCTAGGACTAGAATTACTTGAGTACAATTTGCATATTGCAATAACCAATTAGAAATATGTAGGTCACTTGTATATTAGGAAATTAATTTGTAACTTAAAACTATATAACAAAAAAATATACTTTTATACCTTGATATTAATAGCTTTTTTATTAACTGAAAATATTTTTTTTTGTTACTTCTTTTAAAAATAAACGTACTTAGTAAATATTTAGTAAAAAACAAGAAAAAAAACATTAACTATAATAATGAAACTTATTCATTATTGAAAATATTAATAAATAATTCCCATCGTTTAATTAATTTAAAAGAAAATATTTAAACCTACACTTTTTAAATGTTTTCCTATGAATATAATAAATATTTTTTTAGGAGTATCACAACCCTATGCCAGCCCGAAGCTGCCAGAACCAGCCCTAGCAGTGCAGGCGGTATCGCAACTTACAGAGCCAGCTGGTCACGACTACGTCACCAGTCTCCTAGCAGCATGGGGACAGTTTGTGATGGATGACCTCATTGCTACTGCTAATGGAAACCAGGTAAAAAAAATACAATAAATGTAGTACACTAAAAAATTTAAAATTTACGAAGTGACGCATTAATCAAATATATTTTTATATCAATCTACACAATATTGACAGTATATACTGGTAGGTAAACTACTTAAAAGCCGTGAATCTAAAGATGGATAGATACCTAAGTAGGACTAACGCAACCGTGCAGAACAATACACCATTAACCCAACATACTCGCAAATTGCACACAACATCGGGTCAGACGATGTCAAGAACTCGAAACATCAAACTCAATTATCAATTTTGAGTTTTGTTAAGCCTAACATTCAATTATAGGTCGTATTAGGCATGTTTCACACGTCGTGGGCAGTGGTGCGAAGGCCAGCGGACGTAGTTTTTGTAAGGCTCGTGTCGTAAGACAGTAATCGTTGAACTAATGACGCGATTTTTAAACATCTTGAACTTGGCCCAGATCATCAATGATTTGGTTTAATTCTTCTTAATAATGTTCAATAATAATTTAAATACAAATGTCTTATTTGTGACTCAAGAAGAAAATCCATAACAAGGCATACAACAAGTTTTAGATATACAACTTAAGGAAATAGAAATAAAACAATTAAGATAACTGTAGTAGGAAAAAAAATGTGGCGTTTAAAAATCCTTCACTTATACCTATTATGGTAATAATACACATACAATAAAAGATAATGTCACTATATAAGGTACAATACTTCTATTACGTTAGTAAAAGTAATTAATAAAGTTTATGTCAGTCCCATAACTTAAGTTTTCACGAGAAACAAAAGTTCGTGATAGTTCGCGGGTCACGTTAAGAAAGGTTACATGTTACCGGTGAAAGCTGTGACGTAACGTAGTTCCTTATCCGCCCCGCCTACGTTATAATCAGCTGACATCTAATACCAATACAGGAAATATAGATTTCATATACACAGATTCTTCTAGAAAGCGGAAAATTTATAAAAGAGTATTTTTTATTCACAAATAGTTATTTAACAGCTTCAAAGATATACTACTAACAATTGCACTTAGCATAGGAAAGTCAAACTATAAATCAAAATCATAGTATGGTTTTTAGAAATAAATGGTCCTTAGTTAAATATTTAAGCTAACACGTATTTGTCAACGTCGCTTAAAAATATTACACAATGATAAACGATGATTACGTCTTCTGCATTCATTTGTCATGTGAAAGTACACACTTAACTTGTTTAAGGTACGAGTAACAAGTAACTTGATTGAATACGGTTTCTTTTTAATATTTCATTTACTTCCTATGTTTCCCACGATTTGTTTAATTTAAATTAAATTTAACAATGTTAACACTTTGAGAGACTATAAAAACTAGTCTTCTGGGAAACATTAAATTGTTTGACATCTTTAGTATGCAGACTCTTTGCCTTAACATCGGCGAATGAATAAAAATAAGTCGCCACATATGATTTGTGTTAGACTACTTAATAAACTAAATTTGATAAACTATCAGACTGACACTTCGCAATGCTTTTTTGCACATAGTAAAAATAGGCAAAGCTTGTTTTAGTGGTTATTTAATGATATAATCAATATTTAATAATGTCGAAACAAAAAAGTTTAATATATCCCATTTATTCCGAATTACGTAGATCTTTAAGTGTTTATAATTCATATACATCGACAATAATTATTTTTTTATTGAGTATCATTACGGAACGGATCTTATCTGTATTTAATAATCTGTAATTATTATATTATTAAACTATATTACATAATCATCTCACGTTTATTTTATTGTAGCACATTTAATAGGCACACCTGTAGCCTTTACAAATTATGAAAAAGAAACAATTTGATGTTTATATCATATAAGATGTATTGCTCTATATTTTGACCATTGCTGGGGTTCTCACTTATTATCAAAATAAATAACAATCATATTAGGGATTGGCGCTATTGTTCTACCAGAATAGTGAAAATATACATCTTATTGCATTGAATTAGAGTATATTATTCATATGTATAGATCCCTAATACATACTTATATGTAATAAATTCTCAATATTTATGTAAATATTATCACTTAGTTAGCTATATATATTTTTTTCTGTTAAATATAATATTTGTTTGCAGAAATGTGATTCAGGGTGCGAATACATTCGTTCAGCACCTACGAGGAATTATGACTCCTGTGGATTTGGTATGCATTATAACATCAAATGGTAAATTACATTATCTTTCAAAATAAAGCAATTATTATATATATTATTTACCTACTTTTACAGAACACCGGGAACAAATGAATTTAGCGACATCAGTTCTAGATGGATCTGCTTTGTATGGAAGTTCGGAAAAAGAGCTTCGATCACTGCGTCTATACGATGCCGGCAAAATGGATATTTCATCTTGTCGCAAGTAATTGACGCAAAATATAGTTACATTCCTAATCTATTACAATCTTGTACAGATTTTTAAAAATAGTTAACAATGGGTGATCCATAGGGAAGTAACCGAATTTTGTATTCCATCTCTGAATAAAACAATTTTCAATCTTGCACGAATTGCACGATCTTGTAACAATATATCCTATTACATTTTAAAGATGAATTTATGTACCCAGATAGCCTTGTATCCCACAATGACCCTGAACTATCAATAACTACCTACCTACATATTGCGATTCACAACAAATGTTCGTAAAACCTTCACTGAAATATATAAAAATGTTTATTATACGGCTATTAATTACTGTGTTAAAAACAGAAAATAAAGTTGGAACTTCTGTGCTAAAGAATCAGACAACCAATGAGATTTGGTTTACTAAAGTAGGTTTTTATTTCAATATCACGGGCCAATGTATCGCTACTTAGAATTATTATTATGACGCATTTGATATTATATAAATCTTTTCTCACATA
This sequence comes from Napeogenes sylphis, assembly GCA_959347405.1. Lineage (NCBI taxonomy): Eukaryota > Metazoa > Arthropoda > Insecta > Lepidoptera > Nymphalidae > Napeogenes > Napeogenes sylphis. Next base: position 46,428,779 of record OY365776.1, on the reverse strand, counting down.
AATTACAATGTGGATAGTACAATAAAAAAATCCAGAATGTCGTCACAAATAATTGTATGCAAACTAAGACAATTCAACCTTCGCATGATTTGCATTCCGTACATTTTGATCTCACTATATGTTACCCGATGTAGGGCACAACTTGTTGTATACGGTTTTTTTTATAAATCTTATTTAACAGTAATTAAGTTTACGAGCATATTTAAATTAATGTTGATAAATCAAATTAATATCGTAGACTGATTTGTTTTATGTATTTTTTTATTATTTTAATAATCTATTATAAATATAACCAAATTGAACGTTTAATTTTTTTCACACTTGGACTCTAGTAAAAAATATATAACTTTACTTTAACAGATGCAATGACAACTCACCCATCGCCCCGCTCTATAAAGCTCTTTTGGCTGAACACAACCGCATCGCAGGAGAGCTGTACTCGATGAATCCCTTTTGGGAAGACAATGCTTTGTTCTTAGAAGCCAGAAGAGCCATAGCGGCAGTCATCCAACACATCACATATAATGAATTTCTACCAGTTCTTTTGGGAGAGGTAAGCAGGAGGAAAAACGAAATTCTTTTGATATAAATATTGTTTTTAGTATATTTTCTTGTAAATATGTAGTAATTATTATTATTTTTTAAATATAAGGTTGGAATGGCAAAAGCCGATTTAAAATTGACCACCCACGGTTTTTGGCGTGGATATTCAAGTGCGAATCGTGTTGGAGCGTTTACAGAGCTAGTCGCAGTTGCTCCCATCTTCAACGCCATGATGAACGAGAAACTGGTAAAAGCACTAGAAAAATATTATCTTTTTTAAATGATTATTATTTTATTTTTATTTTGTAAATTATTTTCTTCTTGCTACAGATGAATACAACAGTTTTTCTGAAAGACCTTGTTAAGACTAGCGCCCACCAAATCTCAAAGTTCTCCTCATCAGCTCAGTGGGACCTTAACAGATGCCGCGACCACGGTGTACCAACATATTTAAAAGTTCTTCACCTTTGCGACCCAATGGCCAATGTTAAGTCATATGCTGACTTTGAAAAACTTGGATTTGACAGAAAAAATCAAGAAATGATGGCTGATATGTATAGGTAAATTAAAAATAAAATAAAAAGTTAAATGTATTTAATAAAAAGTAAATTAATTATTGTAAAAATTGAATACGAAGTAATAAAAAAAATCTTTACAGAAACGCCGAAGATATCGAGCTAATGGTCGCTGGAACAATGGAGAAACCCGCCACTGGAGCGGTTATTGGATCCACGTTAGCGTGTGTAATGGCACTTCAATTTGGGAAACTTAAAAAAAGTGACAGGTAACCATCATTGTTTATAGTTTTGATAATGTTTAATATTAAAGTAAAAATTGTTTCAGTAAATTGAATAACCTACTCTGTACATCTTAATACTTTTGGATTTAATACTTGTTCTTTTTTCAGATTCTGGTATGAAAATGACATTCCTCCATCATCATTTTCGCCTGAACAGTTAGGAGCAATTAGAAAAGTGTCACTGGCTGGACTTTTGTGTTCTGCTGATGACGGTCTTGACAATATTCAACCTAAAGCCTTCGTTAGAGAGGATCCCTTCTTGTGAGTACCTAATTACATATTAAAGTAATCTTATTATTTTATATTATTGGCTTGACTTTTGAATTTATGGCAATAACTGCGAACTATAATAAAAATTAATATAAGTGTTTTCCTAATCTCGACTATCAAAGAAAATCGTGAATTTATTAAACGATACCCTACATTAAACACTTTCTAGCTAATATTTACTTGTTACTTAACTAATTGATATACTTTAGCTGTGTGGCCAAAGATTTTTAGCTACTAATAATATCTATTGTATGCCATCAGGAACGCAGCTCAACAATGCTCTCAACACTCTCGTTTGGAGTTGTCCTCGTGGCGTGATGAGAGCGGCGCGCGCGCAGCGGAGCGTGTCTCTCAGGACATGCTGGCGGCGGCGCTGCAAAAGGCCAAGCAGGAGATGGCAGATCGCAAGAAACTGGAATACATGCTCTGGGAAGCACGTGAGTGGACATAAGACTGAGTAAAGTATTATGTTAACCCTAAGTTTCATTACATTTTCTTCCTACATTTTCCATAGAACTTTTACAACCTTTTTTATGAATTTAATAGATGATTATTAGTAAATACATTATTACTGAATACATTATCAAAATAGTAATAAACACAAGACAAACGTCAACATAAATTCTAAATTAATAAATTTCTATAGATGGAGGAGCCGATCCCAAATCGCCAGTGGGTACAGCAGCATCTTTCTCGAAAGCCAATAAATACGCACTGAAACTCGCGAACACTTCCTTATTTTTTGAATTTGCTACTAATGAACTTCTCAACTCCCTCAATGGGTAAGTATTTAGCCCTCAAGAAAAAGGTTTAGTTTTTATCCATAAGAATTATAATTAAAATAAGTTTACATTTCTACTCTTAGGCGTCGACGCAAGCGACAAATCTTCGACGATTCTCTCGGCTTTGGTTCAAGTGACTTTGTGGACTCCCTGCAATCAGTAGATGTAAGTGGCTTCCTCGGCCAAGACCAACTCGGACCAGTCATTGAACCCCAGTGTGATGACAAGGGTAGCTGTGATCCTGATAGTCCTTTCAGAACGTACACTGGACATTGCAACAATTTGAGGAACCCCAACTTAGGCAAGAGTTTGACAACCTTTGCCAGACTGCTGCCTCCTGTTTATGAAGACGGTAAGGTTTTAAACGTTTTTGAATTTTTGTTCTTAACTGATCCTAGCCTAATCTTAAATACTGTTCTAAAAATATATATTAACTAATAAATTCATATATGTTTACAAAATTTAGAACATATTTGTCTTCTCCAGGAGTAAGCCGTCCCCGCATCAACTCAGTGACCGGTACCCCGCTTCCTTCTCCTCGCATAGTGTCCACGGTCATTCACCCCGATATATCTAATCTACACACGAGGTATACCCTCATGGTAATGCAGTTCGCCCAGATTCTAGACCACGAGCTTACTATGACGCCGATACATAAAGGTAAAATGATATTATGTATTTTAATTTTTAAATGTTTTATTACTATACCTATCCCACATGTTCTTTATTATATGGTATATTAATGTATATTTAAAATTAATAAAAGTTAAAAAAAATACATCTTTACACATTAAATCAAGCAATTTAGGAGAAATAGTACTTAAAAAAATATTTATAAAATATCCTCAGGTTTTCACGAATCGATACCTGACTGCCGCTCCTGCGACTCTCCCCGCACTGTACACCCTGAGTGTAACCCCTTCCCCGTTCCTCGCGGAGACCATTACTACCCCGAAGTAAACATTACTTCGGGAGAACGATTGTGCTTCCCTTTCATGAGGAGTTTGCCTGGACAGCAGCAATTGGGTGAGATTTAGTAGAATTTTGAATTTTGTGTTGTGACCAATTGACTGAGGATATGAATGGTGACTTTTTACACTGTGTCAGTTGATTAATCATTTTATATCTAATTTAATGAAATTTATAATACCTCAGGACCTCGTGAACAAGTCAACCAGAACACTGCTTTCATAGACGCCTCAGTAATTTATGGAGAGAATCCTTGCATAGTTCGAAAATTGAGGGGCTTCAACGGCAGACTCAACGCCACTTCCAACTCGCTTAACGGAAGAGAGCTACTGCCTAGATCAGATAGCCATCCGGAGTGCAAGGCGGCCAGCGGTTTTTGTTTTATTGCAGGTAAATAATATTATCGTATGTAAAAGTTATAAATTACCGTAAATAAAAAGGTAGTTAATATTTAAATATAGTACATACAAATATATATAAAATCTTTGAATGGTAAATATTTTGTATTTATTTTTTATTTATGGGTATGTACGACTGCCAGACTTTTGACAAATTCTTTAAAGTATTATCTATAAATCTTTTGATACTTTCCTCCTATAGGCGACGGTCGAGCCTCCGAACAGCCCGGCCTCACAGCCCTGCATACAATCTTCATGCGCGAACACAACCGTGTAGTTGAAGGCCTCCGCGGCGTCAACCCTCACTGGGACGCAGACCTATTGTTCGAACACGCCCGTCGTATAGTAGCTGCTTCGCTTACTCATATCATCTATAATGAATTCCTGCCTAGATTGTTGTCATGGAACGCTGTTAACTTATATGGACTTAAACTGCTGCCTTCAGGTACTAAGGTTTACTTTATTAAAAAAAATAGATTCATCTATGGCTTGATGTATTATGCTTTACCCAAAATACAATTACCTATGTATAATATATATTTCGAAAAATAATCTTTAATACTTCACACAATTACAGGCTATTACAAAGAATACTCTCCAACCTGCAACCCGGCTATTGTAACAGAATTTTCGGCGGCCGCATTCAGATTTGGTCATTCATTACTTAGACCGCACTTGCCACGACTGTCTCCTTCTTACCAACCAGTCGACCCACCTATATTGTTGAGAGATGGATTCTTTAGGCCCGACATGTTCATGAATGTAGGTTTTGTAACTTTAAATTTGATATTGATTATCCTCCATTTGCTTTGAGAAACACTAATCCATTGAATTATTTATTAGGTTATCCTATCGAAATAAAAAATAATTGATTTAAATAATAAATAAATAAAGATTTCTATTCCTAATAATAAATAAATAAAGATTTCTTTTCCTCAATTTACAGCACCCACCTATGGTTGATGAATTAACGCGTGGTCTAGCTTCCACTCCCATGGAAACCCTTGACCAGTTTATCACAGGAGAAGTCACCAATCATCTGTTTGAAGACCGAAGGATACCATTTTCTGGTGTAGACTTGGTCGCTCTAAACATCCAAAGAGCTAGAGACCATGGTATACCAAGCTACAATAACTACAGAGCTTTGTGTAACCTTAAAAGAGCCACAAATTTTGAAGATTTAGCCAGGGAAATACCCGATGAAGTTATTGCCAGGTACGTACTTGTTTTATTCTTTTTATTAAAGAAATTACTTATTTTAGTTAAACAGAGTGGTAAACAATTTGACTCTTTTATTGGACTAATACCAAATATAATTTTGTGAACCATTACCTATTTTTTGGAACCACTAGTAAAGAATGCTCATTGAACGTTTTTGCAAAAATTAACATAAAACAAATATGATATAAAATTGTATCAATATGTTACTATTTTCCAGGTTTAAGAGGATTTACGCGACAGTAGATGACATTGATCTCTTCCCGGGTGGTATGAGCGAGCGACCTCTGCAAGGCGGTCTGGTCGGACCTACCTTCGCCTGCATCATCGCCATACAGTTCAGGCAACTTAGAAAATGCGATCGATTCTGGTAAGACCATCTGAAATATTCATTCACATACCTACATTTTGTAATTATAAAAACCTGCAGACATAAAAACGCGTACAATTTCAAGGCTTGAATTTTGTGTTCATATTTTTTTTATAAAATCAAATAAATTATAATTTATTTAGGTAATTTTTAGTCAATTTTATTATTTACAGGTATGAGAACGACAACAGAGCAGCACGTTTCACCGAGCAGCAGTTGTCAGAGATCCGCAAAGTGACTCTATCTAAAGTTCTATGCGACAACTTCGATGTACCAAGTGACATCCAACGTGCTTCTTTCGATCTTCCCAGCAATTTCTTGTAAGTTATTATTTTTTTTCAATATCTAGAAAAAACTAAACTGGTTTTTTGTTAGTAAACCATTAACAATGAACTCTCCCCAGGAACCCTCGAGTCCCATGCGCATCTTTACCTAAGCTGGACCTATCGGCGTGGCGCGAGAGTTCAGCACAGGGTTGCCTTATCGCAGGTCGCTCGGTGCCACTCGGAGATTCCGCCTTTCCCTCCCCCTGCACCTCTTGCATCTGTACTGTCGATGGGGTGAGTTCTATGGAGCTACTTAGAATACATTATTTATAGAATATCTTTATAAAGAGTTTGATATAGATATCAAAAAGATCTGGATTGCTTTGAGACTACATTTTATTTTATTTTTGTTTGTTTGTGGTTAACATTTTGATAAAATATATAATGAACACGAGCAAGACCTGCGACCTCTAAGAGCCCATTCCCATCACATTGAAAACTGAACTATCGAGTTAATAATCCTCAACGAACTTAGCCTTCTATACGAAACCTTCTTTTCTAGGATGTAGCAGCATCTATTTGATTTATTTCGAATTCGCACCATAAAATAATATACATAGAAACGATGTCCCTACCTTACGAATATGTCTGACTCGTTACGCCATCTCGCTTAGACGGAGCGACTTTACCTTAAGAACACAAAATCCTAAGACAGTATTGTTCTCCAGGCGCAGTGTGCGTCCCTGCGCATCACGGACTGCGCGCAGCTGTGGCGCGAGTGGCCGCGCGAGGCCGTGCTGCGCGACGACGTGTGCACGGCGCAGTGCGGGGCCGCGCCCGCCGCCGCCCGCGCGCCGCGCCGCCCGCACGGACACTTCAACTTCCCAGACCTCACACCCTTCATAGCCAAGTAGAGCTGGAATCCCTCCACTTCTCATGTCGTCCTAAGTTGCAGTTCCGTGCGTTGTTGAGATGTTACCCCGATCTTCTATCCCATAACCTCTCCCCAATTTTGTATATCCTTTCTCTTATTCTGCTCCTATTAATTGTTATCCCAGTATTATATAATAGCCCAGTTTTAGTCGGACGACAAAGCTTCATAAACAATACTAAGTTAGACAGACTTTATTAAACCGAGAATCGAGGATTTTTTCCTATTCTGTATCGAATTTATCGATCTACATATATTTTATTTTAGACAATCATTAAATTAAAAAAATATATTCTTAGGTTTTTTTAAATAAAAAAAAGTATATCATCAAACATCTCTATGAGAATCCATGTAAATAAAACGAAGTATTAGTGATTGTATTATAGTTTTTTTTAGGGAAATGAAGATCAGTTGTCATAATAATAATTGAAATGTTTTATGGTCTCGTGAATGTAAAAAATCGCACGTTATTTATATTAATTTAATATGTTGGTGCTCGATGGAGAGTAGTTTTGCACTATGTATCTAGTTATTAGTAAAACGAGTCCTAGGTTTTGATATTTTATATCATTATATAAATGTATTAAATAAAACGTTCCCAATAATAGCTTTCGTCTCCTTCACACCATTGTTATATTATATTCTTAAGTTTAATTTCGTTACTTAAATTATTACTTATTAAAATATAACTTTATTTTTGACAAAGCTATTATTAGATAAACGTAATCACATTTCAGCTAAGTAAATGGCCATTTTAAAAAGTTTTTCATAAAATCAGGCAGCAATAGGTATAACGATAACAGAAATGGATGAAATTTATTTTTTATAACTATAACATTGTTATATTAATATAACAATTGTATTTTTAGGTAATTAATTGTTAATTAAAAGAAAAGTTGCATGTCTGACTTAGCGTATTAACGGCCATCTTAAGCTTTAAAGAAAATACAAAATAATTTAAGATAATGTAAGCCGCAACGTCACACAAGAAATAACTCAATTTACCAATCGATGTTACCATTTACAATAAATACCACACGTATTTTTAATTAGTCCTATTTTTAAGATCGTCACTGCCTAGTTAAGTATATTTAGACATAAGGTTGTATAAATTATTTTTGTAAAATATTGGCATATATCATATAAAATATGTTTTTACATGATAATAAATATCTAGATAGTCCATAATCGTTTTATTTACAACGTAATCAAATCAGTATCTGTACAGATTCAATTTAAAACCCGAGACAATACAATCAAACATTACCATATTTACAAATCACTTTTATTTCGTTTCATAATATTATCAAGTCTATTTAGTTTCTTTTTACAATAAATACATTGCATTTGAGTATAAAAACGATGTCGCGGTAAAAATAAACATCACAAACACTGAACATTGTTTAAGTCTCGTGTATCGTCTGTGTATCACTGAGCCCGGAGACACCTCACCCACAACTCACCCACAACACACCCACAACACACCCACACCTACACCCACACGCACACCCACGGGCGCGTCTTCACCGAGCGCCTTCATTGCACATTACTCGTCGTCACTCTGGAAATTTATTATGTATTGTTATTTAAATATATACATCATATATAATACTTCCACCCAGGATGGTATATTTTTTAATCTCAATTCAACATCTCCAAGGTGTTATTGATGTAATCTCATATCCACAGATGGAATAGACGATTTATCAAAGTATATTTTTTCTACCGACCTAAGCAACCCACAGCGGTTGAAAACACTAAACATTTAAGCAACAACTGCAGCGACCCTGGTAGGTCACTAACCCGGCCAGGGAGACTGCATCATATTAATAATAATAATGACTGACGGACAGGTCGCGGTGGTGTCAGTTGGCCGCCACCTCCTTGAACCCGTTGAGGACGGGCGCGGGCTCGCTGCGGCGCCACAGGCCGTAGGCGCGGCCCGGCACGGCCTGCCACAGCCGCACCGTGCCGTCCTCGGACCCCGTGGCGTACAGCTCGCCGTCCGCGGACCAACGCACGCAGTGCACCGGACCGAAGTGACCCTTGTTGGACTCTGGAACATTAGTTACACTTTATAATTGGAAACCTCTGCCGGAGTCATTATATTAGATTTCAACACGGTCGAGTGAACTGGGTAAGAAATGCAGGACGAGTGTAAGATTTCTGTCATCGTTTATGTGATGTGGTTTTTTTTTATGCAATGAGAGGCCACCGAGAACACGGGGCACCTGATGGTAGGCGACTTCCATCTGTTAAGCGTCGTTACCGGTCGTGTCGAACAGTAAGCCGGAGCTAGTCCGTGAACAGATCCACCCGCATGATCGGTTCTACGTGAACCCAGCCACTGGGCACGGGGGGCGTTAAAGTCACCAAGTAGCGCAATGTCTGCGGATGGGATCTGTTGCAGATCGAGCCAACCCATTCGTACCGAAACATGGCTCTACCACAAAAAGTAAAAAGTACAGAGAGTTTATTTTACTGGAACTGTAACCCAACAGTTTATCTTTTCCAGTGAAGATGGGAAGATAATGTTAAGCAAAAAGTTCACTCAGACGAAAGTACAAAATTACATAAACTCTGTAGTTTATTGTGTTCAAACAAATAAATTATTTAAATATCTGTGTCAGTATTGTGATGATGGTTACTATTTTAAACATTATCACTGCTTTCACTTCTTATCTTCATCAAACATTAGAAAGTTACAACCCATTCTGTTATTATTTAGTATACATTTATTAGAATAAATGGGCACAAAAAAAAACTAATCTAAATAGCTTATTTCACATTATTATGTCTTATTTAGGCCACATCCAACATAGTGTAAATTAAATAGTATTATTAGTATGATCATCACTCACCAAGTTCAGTGCCAGTGTTGTAATCAAACTTGTAGACCTTGAGGTCCTCTCCGCCGCAGACGAAGGTGGCTCTGCTGGGAGCCAGGGAGGCCGAGTAGCACTTGGTGGGTACGGGGAACTCACGCATCTTGCGCATTGTATCCGACGAATAGAAGGATACGTTTGTACCTGGAAGACCATTATTGATTATAGTGTGTATACAAATAGTTACGTGGCTGGTATTTGTTTATTTTAGTTACTTTTTTTAATGACTACGATTACTTTAATACAGATCCCTTAAAATAATAATTTTAAAAAATATTTACCAAAACGCAATCATTTAAGAAAACTATTTTTCAGACATAATTAAAACATACCATGTGCCACAGTCAACACTGCCCCATCTCTGGAAAGTTCTAAACTATTTGGGATTGTTGGGAATTCAATTTTATGAACCTCCTGCAATTAAAAATATTGTTTAATTAAATTTTTAAAAAAAGTAACAAAAGCAATAGTTATATTAGTAGATTATTTATAGTTTTCATGATGTTGTCTAGTAACAATAAAGATTCTTTGAAAAATAAGAACATTGTTTAAAATGTGTACCTGTCCACTCGTCCGGTCCCACACACGCATAGTGAGGTCGTCACTTACACTCACAATGCGAGAATTGTGCAGAAACACGGCATGCCTTATACTGCTTGTGTGTGCACTTATTTTCTCGACAGCTGTAATTATTAAATTATTACGATTACTAACTACATATACTGGAATAATTCGAATACATATAATACAATTATTTAAACATGAAATTAACAATTACTGTAAATAACATTAAATAGGTACTGTTACTATACAAATGTTAAGAAATAGTTCACTACATATATGGTATTGTTTTTTAACCTTCAGTGTTCAAAACATTGGTTCTTATGAAGGTTACAATACAAGAGACTAGAAACATACTTTCATTCGTAGCAAAGAATATTAACTCGTTTATGGTAATAACAATACATAAACAAAACGATTTTCATTAGGCAGAAAAAAAAAGATGACTCACCGCCAGCATCAGTCTTGTTTATGTCATAAACTCGTATTAGTTTTTCATTGCTTGCAGTAAGAAGGAGGGTATCATCACAGTTAAAGTTGACACTCTTTACAATGTGCTCATGTTCAAAAGTATGGACCACCTCACCATATCGCGCATCCCACAATTTTGCTGAGAATACATGAAAATTAAAAATGTAGTTCATAGAAAAAGCACAGAAAAACTAAGCAAGAAATAGAGTACAAAAAATGATATAGTAAATTATTAAAATGTAATTCAAACCTTACAATAAGCTGGAGGAAAATCGAGATAAAACCATTGTAAAATGTTTTTTGCTTTACCTTGTCCTAGATGGTGAAGCCAATAATGAATAAAATGTCAAGTAATATAAATATTAGTATTGCAATTTATAAGGAGCTACTCCCATAACATAACTGCATCCATGGGTTTTATTACTCATTATTAACAACTTAATAATAATTTACTGGTTTAATAATTTTTTTTTCACATAATTAGTGAAGTGTTTATTTTTCATTGAAACATTTTTTATACCTGTAAAATCAGCTGCACCACTAGCTGCTATGTTTGCATTTTGTGTTAAAGCAACTCCCCACACAGCTCCCTTGTGACCCTCAAAAGTTCCAATCCAGTCACCAGTCTCACCTTGACGTAACATTGGTTTGCCATCTAGAAAAGTATAATGCTATTAATGTATAATGTATTTGGTATTTACTTTTAGAAAGATTGCAGCAAATAGCTACTGTTTTTAAAAATGATAAGAAAGAAAGAGACTGAAATAAAATTATATTTGATTTAGTTGCCAGTAACATTTAAAAAAATCATATAATACATTGTACTTAAAAAATTAACATGTTAACTTTGCTAATGCTAATTTTAATATATATGTAAGGAATATATTTAATTATTACTCTTTATATTAACAATATTATTAATATATTGACTTATTATATATTTAAATAGCTTCTTAGCATCCAATCACTGAAATGTAAGAAGTATCAGAAACTATATAGTCATCCTTGTATTTAGCATTACTACTCCAAAGATGCACAATTATACAGATATAAAATGGTTTAATTCTCTCATTATAGATAATCATTAGTTTTCCTTATAAGGAACAATGAAAGTAAATAAACTTGGCTTAAAAATCTTTATAGTAAACATTAATGTCAAGTACTCTTTTGAACCTTGAGTGAATACAAGGTGACCTAGCCTCTGTCAGTAAAATGTCAACAAGTTGTACCAGAAAGTAAAGTATTATAAACCATAGAACAATTATGTGTTTGCTTTAACTGGAACTCGGTTAAATATGCCCGAGTTACGAGTAACAAAAGCACAACTTGTTCCCAAGGTAAGCTACCGCCGCGAGGAAATATACGACCAGAACCTCAAGGTACTTCCTACAAGACCGGAAAGAGAAGGTCGTCAAAGCCTATACAACATGCACATGCAGTTACATAGTAAAAGAATGATATACAAAATAAGAGAAAAGTGAAGGTCTTTCAAATACTTCGCTAACATCTGTCACGTAAACCCAAACAATTCCGTTGAAACTCACTTACAAGTCTTCCACATGAATTGGGGCCAAGGTAAAAGGGCACCCTTAATACGAAAGAATTGTTTAACTTACCTTTGCAGGCCGAAATCAAAAAATATCCATCTCTAGTAACGTCACTAAAATCCAAATGCACAACTGGTCTGGTATGGCCACCACATGTAAGAGGAACTTGTTTGATAGTTGACATGATATAATAAATTTCTAATGTATTGTACTTTTTTGAAAAATAAAACTATTTCTTTAAAAAATTAACCTAATGAGTCTGATCGTTCTGAATGTTGACAATCGACTGACGGAAAGTAAATTTTAGTGTTGCTGCTATGTCATTACTCATTATCCTTGAATGTAAAACCTGAAACCGTGCACATAATTAAATTGATTAGTTTAATTCCTTTTTTCTGACTCTTACTATATATAATGTGGAATTTGTAAATAATATATAAATTCTAACTGATTTATATAATTATATATAAATCCTAACTGATTTATATAATTATATATAAATCCTAACTGATTAAAAACAGAAAACTAGGTGCTTTTACAAACCAAGTTCAAGCAAAAACACATATATTTAACACAGTCTGCTTTAATGAATTGATTATATGAAATTGTATGAATTGTATTTTTTTATTTGTAAAACATGTATATGTATTAGTAAAATATTTCTTTTATTCAATGGTCATCACCTAAAATGTCAATTACATTAGGAGATTATTAACTGATCAGCACATTGCCGGAGATCCTAAACTTAGTCCTGAATTTTAACAAGCAGAATAACATTAAAAGTTTTGCATTAATCAATTGAGTGTGAGGCTACGCTAAAATTTGTTAAGGCCGTTTACTATATTATTAACATATATATTCTAAATCTTAATGCTTTTATACATATTTATTGCAAACAAACTCGAAAGGAGAAAACGGAACCTTTATAGGATCCCTTTGTTTTCCGTTCGTCCTTCCGTCTGTGAAAACCCTTTTTCAGGAACGAATCAAGCTGAAATTTATGAAATTTATTAAAAATTCTCAGGTCTATAGTCCCTTGGAGCTGTAAAAAAATCAAACTTCTATGTCAACACAATCAACAGACACAGCAATTTAAGCTGCATATTTCCAAAATCGCAACTACTCGGAAGAGAATCAAAACCTAAAGGATATTTTCAGTCGACTTAGAATCTTGAAACTTCGAATGTTGGAATTACATTACATAATTTTTATATATAATGGTACGGAACCCTTCGTGAGCGAGTTCACATTTGGCAGAGATTTTTATTTAAATTATTAGAATAGTATACTTAGAGAAGTGCGTCCAATAATATTTGTAAGACAGTTATTATGATTCTATTTATAGATATTGTCTGGCCCACAGACAATATATATCTATAGATAGAAGCATCTATACTGAAATATTTTAGCTGTATTCTTCAAACTTGAATCTTGACGTGTCCATAATTCATAAACTAGCTGACGTTGATACTTGAATAGTTGATAGTTGTCATATTGTACGGAAATATTTAACGTTTTGTTTTAATAATTAAATTGAAATAAAAATGGATTTCTTTACTTCTATTCCAACTCACATTGATTACGTTGGTCAAGCAAAAGCCGAAAAACTATATAGAGCAATCATTACATTGTTCAGCATTGTTGGTTTTATCTGGGGATACATTGTTCAACAATTTTCGCAATCGGTCTATATTTTGGGAGCCGGATTTATACTTGCAGCTATCTTAACCCTACCGCCGTGGCCTATGTATCGCAGAAATCCACTAAATTGGCAAAATCCAAGAAATGCCGATGAAAAATCAACCAGCAAAAAAGGAAAGAAATAAAGATCTACATTTGTCTACTATTTTATGTTTTTCATGAATATACTTGGTTTAAATAAATAGATTTTAAGAAAAAATCTTTTATTCTGATAGCTTGTAAAAGTACAACAATATTTGTAAAATTTAAATTAAATAAAAAAATATTCATTTAGACCAGTAATGAAAGCAAACAATTATTACAACATACAACCAGTCAATTATGGTAAGAATTATATTTGAATATTCCATGGCTATCTTCCTATATTTATCATTAGATTTTCCAACATAACATAATCCAATACACTGGGAGTGCATTTGAATGAACTTTTTTTTTCTATTACTCTTTTATTTTTTTAATATTAATCATTGCCAAAACTAAACTTTTCTCTCAGATTTTGAAATACATTATAAATTCTGCTCTCGCTGCATTCATCACATTCACTAGATTTCTCCCCATATTCACTAGCTGACTCTTTATTTAAATTTTCTTTACTATTAGGGTTTTCTTCCGGAGTATCTTTTGCATCTGAATCATTCTCTGGTTCCATATTATCTTTGTTCTCATGTTCATCACTGCTTTTACTCTCATGAATGACAGTTTCTTCAACACCATCTTCAGTATCAAGCAGTTGTTGTATAGTAATTATTGCAAACATGAATGTTACACCATAATTGACAATAGTTAGGGAAAATGGTCCCAGGGCCAATATAAATACAGCCATTGTAAAAAGTAATGAAGATACTTGTTCATAATGCTTTCTAAAAAAGTAAATAAATAAATTATTGATGACAATCAATCAAATCAATCTACAGTATAATTAAGAAAGGTGGTTTCTACCCTATATTAAAAGATTTAATAATATTTTAATCACAGAATACTATTGATAAAACATTTAAAAATATATACTTTTTTAAACTTACAAATTCATTCTAGGGCCATTCATCTGCCAAATGATAGCTGAACATGCTGACATTACAAAACCAGTGAAGTAAGATGTGTCGGGTTTTAAAACCATACTATGTCTGAAAATATTCAAAATATCATTAGTATTTAACATTGAATTCTTTATTTTGAGTCTAGGCATGCAGTGTCAATGCTCGCCTGTCAATTGATAGGTCCTGGATTTGATCCCCATCAATAATAAAAGTATTTGTATGGTCTGTTTTATTTGTCCAGGTACTGTATAAGGGGAAACACAAGTATATAAAATATTTTTTGTATAAAAGCAATAATTTATTTGAATTACACTTAAGAAACACTTTTTTATTGGACCAGACAGACAAGAAATAGGAGATTAAGTATATAAATGTTAATAAATATAGAATGACAAATTAACCGTGATGGACAGGGATTCGAACCTGTGACCTCTAGGCTGGTTTCCCATTGGTTTTAGTTTATTTTTCATTCTATTTGTATTTAAATTTAAATAATGTTAACATGGCTATATGTGTCTAAAGATATGTTCAAACAGGATTACTAATAAGACGAAGCTTCTTAGTATTCCATGGATTCACCGTGCGGTTGCCGGGCCAATCGCGTTGCAAGGAGAGGAATGCAAGCAGTGCCTGGGACTTGCGACCCAGGAGTAGGTTTAAAGGGCCCCTTTATTATGTGCAAAAACGCTCGCCTTCACCCTCCACATTCCTCTCCCTACCTAACCAAATTTGGAAAGAACCAACTAATGCCGCCTTTGAAATACGTTTTAGAAATGAACCGGTGCTTGTTCTAGAAAGGCCAAGGTTTTTAAGTAGGCTATAGAGAAATTTTGCTGTTATACCTCTCGCTCCCGCTAAACAATTTTTGCATTATTACGTAATAAATTAATTATAAGTAATAATTACACAATACATACTTGAAATTGCCTATAAACATTTTTAGCAATGCTAAGCTCATTTAAGTTTTTTAAGGTGTGGGTTCGTAACCCTGCCTGTATCAATTACCTATTTTATTATTTTATAATTATTTTAAAACTATTACATAAATAGTTTATTGGAAATATAAAGTTTATAAGTATTAAAAAAACCACAAGACTTACTTAAAGTTCCGAGCCCAAGTTAGCAAAGCAGGAATGTTTACTGCAGTCACACACATCCACAGAAAGAACATCATAATATGAAAGTTTATGTTGTTAAGGTCTTCGTCAATACTGTTGCTATTGGAGTCACATTTCTCCTCAATATTTGAATCCTTTACATCATCAGCCCTGTTTGCAATCAAGGCAGTTTGATCATCTATTTGTTCATGTTCATCAGTTGTCTCTGAATGTTCTTTATTATCTATGGCTTTGAGATTCTCAGAATCATTAACATCTGTTGAGTTTTCCTCGTTGACGGAACTTTCTTTGGATTTGTCTTTAGTTTTTTTACTTTTGAACATATAGCACATTCTACTTGCTATTTTTGCCATTAGTCTATATACATAATCCTCCAGATATTCCTCATACATTTTGGATAACTAAAAATTGTTAAAAAAAATAAATCGAATTAAGAGTTTTTTCAATGTCATGGTTTTTCTGCTTTTTTAAATTATTTTATTTTTTTCTATGTTGAACTAAATGAACATTCGAAAAAACTTATTTCACTTATTTAGGTTTTTACTATTAATATTGTTGGAGTTATTATTGGAGACTACTCATTAGGAACCATCTCGACGAATCAAGCTCTCAATTAAAAAAAATCTAATTTAAATCCGTCCACGCGTTTTGCTGCTACTTTGCTATAGACAGACACACAGATACACAGATCAAACATATTAAAAAGTGGTTAAAAATTATCTCATGAAGTTAACAAATATTGGTAATCTTTAAAGAAAAAGTCTAGTTTTACTTAAACATATGTGATTTATTATATAGATTACCATAAACATGTAGAAGGTGGCTCCTGCAGCGAGTGAGGCCGCTCCACAAGACAATGGGACGGCACAGATGAGGGCAGCACTCACTAACAGGGGTACTTTTTGTAAGCCAGCCGCCATCTTCTCCGCTAGTCCCGTACCACCTCGCCACACTATCCTGGATCAACATATTGGTTTTCTTTTTTTATTATTGATTTTTAATATGAAATATATAAATGTTTATTTTTATTGTAGTAATATTTGATGCTAGAGTTATTTTGAACCATAATACATGGAATGTCATTATCATACAGGTTGAACAACTTAAATAAAATTAGTTATAATAGAAACTTACAACCATTACTTTCGAAGTTCTAGTGACGAAGAGTTTATTTAAGTAATTTAAGATATCTCACCTACCAACATGCTAATAACTATATGACAAATAAAACAAAAATATACCTTCACATACCTAAATAGTAGTCTATGAGCCAATTGCGAAGAAAACACCATCATAGCGAGTAGAGCCAAGGCAATAATATTAATAATACCCAGAGCTGTCATGTATGTTGGCAACACTAGCAGGGAGCGTATAAAGTACTGAAGTTCGAGATTATTCCAACTGGAGTTTTCCAGGAGGAATGATAGGAGTGGAACTGATCTGAAAATATTTTTGTATTTACCGTATCGTTACCCGCTTAGTTATTATAGGTTAGACTAAATAATTAAGACTTATAATAACATCAAATCAAATACTCACGCCAAGGCCATAGTTCCCAACCGAGCGCACACAAGCACATAATAAGGCTTGACTCCCTCGCTCGTTAGCGCGCTATGTATAGACAAACACACACCGCTCTTCATACTGATTATATTACTTCTAGCTGCTAGTAGTATTATAGCAGCTACATAGGGTACCAGGATGGGTGTGTAGTTACGGGATAGCTGAGCCAATCGGTGATACCAGGATGTTGAAATACTGAAAAATTAAGGATATGAAATGTATATATGGTAGAAGCTGTTGAAATAAAAAAAATATTATTCTTAGCGAAACATAAAATCTATAAATAATAAATATAATGTATTGCATTTACTTTAATGAGTACGTAATCTAGTTTGTTACAATAAATTTTTCAAATTACCAATAATGATGTAATGAATTCGAATTTACAAAACTCATAAATCTGTGAAGTATTAATATTTAGTACAAAATTTATTAAATTAAAAATGAAATAAACGAACCTTATACTAAATATGCATTTAGGATCTAACAATATCGTAATTTTAACTTTTTCGATAGCGTCAAGTCCTAATGTTGTATTGGGATTGCTTTTGAATAATCGCAGCTTCATTGGTGATCGCTTCAAATGCCTGGAAAAAGAAGATACATCTAAATGCCATAACTTCTGTAGAATTACTAGAATAAAGTGTTACCATTTAAAAACACTTACGTGAAATAATGGTAATAATTGTGATTATCTGCCCAGGGTACTTGTACTTCTGCAGACACATGGTACTCTCCTTGACACTGGGCTGTAGGTTCCACATATAATAAGTATGCTTGGTGTATTACATTAAAATCTCCTAGAATAATCTCATAGTATAAGCTATTAGCCTCAGTTTCAGATTTGATAACTTGCTTTCCAAATGAGAAATACGAGGGCACAGTTACGTCGATTTGTCTTGAAGCATGATCGTTTATGTCTACGTTTAGTACAATCTGTAATTGAAGTTTAATTTCAGATTAAATTATAATAATTTGAAATTTAAAAGTTAGTATAATAATTAAACTAATCTATAGCAACGACCGAAACACAATAAGTATATAAAAGATTGTTAGATTGATCTCTCCCATACTTTAACTAAGTTTATTGGTATATTATTTTTCTGTCATATGGCAACACTCCTAATAAACTTTGCTAGTTCCAAAGACCAAACCATAATTACCGGTTTTCTTGTAGGTGATACTTTTACAATAACGTGTGTCCATTGCGGCTGTGCGTCCATAATATCATGTAGATGCACTGTGGCTATCTTTCGTTTGCCGAAATCAGTGGCCGCTCCTGACCAGCGGCTTAGTTCGCTTAGTGAAGTCGCTTCTTTGCTATAATTATTAAAATGTTATTGCTATAATTTTAATGTCCTTCACGTTTATTTCTAGAAATAAATAGCGAAATCCTAATTTTTTATCTAGGGTTATGATTAAAAACTAATTATAAAGGAATATATATTTTGATGAAACAGCTATGCTATACATAGGTAATAAATTCTCTATTTAGTTATTATCTTACCAATATCTATAGGAATTGTGGACATCTCTCGCGGTACATCCGAATATCCAGTCCTTATCGTCAACATTTATAGATTCAACAGCTACGAATCTATTTTGAGGAAAACTAATCAGCCTTATCATTAAATGCGTTGTTCTGTAAAGTGTAGAATTGAGTATGATATAAGGTATTTTATTTGATAAAGGCATCGTTAAATATGAGAAGTTCGATAATGCATGATTTCGCGATTTATTAAAATATAAATAAACACATTTTCAGCTCATACTGGATAAAAAAGTACATCGTAGTGATATGTTTGAACTAAATTAAAAATATGTTAGAACGAATGTGACATACATATTATAGAAACAGACAGACAAACAAAACTTTTTAAACACGACGCTGCAATAAGTGAAAACCAAAATTGCTAATTAAGTTCCGAGGACCGTTACAAAAATTTAAACAAATCGATGCAGTAATATCTTATGTTATTGTAGATAGCTATCGCCGATAGGTCAAAGACCTTCAAAAGACACATGTGGCCACTATGGGCATGATTTTTGTAAAGGATTCAACGAAATACTGTCTCTAAATAATGTAACTGTGCACACATGCAATATATTTAATAATGTTTTACATAATATTTACAAAGCCGGTGTAAGTTAATGGTTATGTATATTTACATCATGTTTCATGTGCTATGATATCAATACTAAATACATCTGACCTCTTTTT
Organism: Napeogenes sylphis; assembly: GCA_959347405.1. NCBI lineage: Eukaryota > Metazoa > Arthropoda > Insecta > Lepidoptera > Nymphalidae > Napeogenes > Napeogenes sylphis. Next base: position 46,409,129 of record OY365776.1, on the reverse strand, counting down.
TGTTTTTTTTTTTTTTTTTTTTTTTTTTTAATACAAAACTAGGTTAATGCTTGACTACATTCCCCCTGATGGAAAGTGAAATGTAGTCTTAGGTGGTAAAGCGCATTAACCTAGCAGCCTATTCACTCTCCTCTTGAAGACACCCACATTATATTTTGCCGGAAATACCGACGCAGGCAGATTGTTCCAGTCCTTCGCTGTACGCACTAAAAAAGATGAAGCATAGCGCTTCGTTCGGACAGGTGGAGTGTCCACAACGTAGGGATGGATACCCGCCGTGCGTCGGGACGTCCGGCAAAGGAACGGGGATGGGGGAATTAGGTCGTGCAATTCCTGCGCACACTCACCAAAATGTATCCTATAGAATACTGAGAGGCTAGCAATTCTACGCCTGTGTTCAAGGCTGTGGAGTTTGGCGTCAACTAATTTAGGGTCGCCAATAAGCCTCTTTGCTCGCCTCTCAATTGAGTCCAGAACCGCAAGATGAGTCTTTGCGGCACCAGCAAATATGTGGCCACAGTACTCTACACACGACCGGATCTGTGCTTTGTATAATACAAGAAGCTGTCCCGGTGTAAAGTACTGTCGCACCTTCGCAAGTACGGCAAGCTTTCCCGCAGCTGCTCTTGCTCTGGACTCAATGTACCGACCAAAGTTGAGGTTCGAGGAGATCTCTAAGCCTAACAACTGAAGCCAGTCACTGTATTCCAAGGATACATTCTGGAAAGTAGGAGCCAAGGTGAAGGGGCTCCTTTTGGCGGTGAACAAACACGTCTGCGTTTTGGTGGCGTTGAATTTGACAAGATTGGCATTGCCCCATGCGGAGACTGCCTGAAGTTTGTCATTCAAACGTTGCACCATGGCTTCTCTTTCAGACTGTACTTCATCTCTACTAGCCCGAGAACTTGGCAGATATCTTTCTACAACTGTGCTGTCGTCTGCATACCCATAGATACGGGCTTCAGCAGATCGTTAATGTGCAGCAGAAAAAGAGTTGCAGAAAGAACGGACCCCTGAGGTACTCCGGCATTTATTGTCAAGGGTTCCGAAGAACACCCGTCGACAACAACACGGAGAGATCTCTGGCTCAAAAAGTCCGTTATCCAGCCAATCAGACCAAGAGATATACCGTACGCTGAAAGCTTGCTTAAAAGGCTCACATGCCAGACCCTGTCAAAAGCCTTCGAGACGTCCAGAGAGACGGCGACCGCTTCTCCGTTCCTCTCGATGGCTTCGCCTAAAATGTGTGTTGCGTACGCTAGAAGGTCCCCAGTGGACCTATTTCGGCGAAATCCGTACTGTCGGTCACTGAGGAGATCGTTACCTTCCACGTACGCTAGAAGCCGCGAGTTCAATACACGCTCCATAATCTTGCAGAGTATGGAGGTGATTGAAATGGGCCTATAATTGGCAGGATCGGCACGGCTGCCTTTTTTGGGCACGGGTTGCACGTTGGCAAGCTTCCAGGATTCCGGCACTTTTCCAGTCTTAAAAGAGAGGCGATACAGACGCGTCAATACAGGAGACAACTCACCTGCGCATGTCTTGAGCAGAATGGCTGGTATACCATCAGGACCACTGGCTTTATTCACATCTAAACGACACAATGTTCTCCATACCTCTTTGTTCGTGATGCGGATTTCAGGCATCGAAATACCGCAGTGAGGAAGATGTTCTGGAGAAGCATTGCCAGTGTCTAGATGCGAATTCTCAGCAAACAGAGAAGCAAATACATTCGCTTTCTCTGTTGCTGTGTGGGCCAGTGATCCATCAGGCTTTAGCAGAGCAGGCAGTGAGGGTTGGCAGAAGTTCGACTCGATCGCTTTGGCAAGAGACCAGAAAGCTCGACTGCCAGTTGGTCTGACAGAGAGCTTTTCGCCATTCTTAACGATCCGATCAAGACGAGCCTTCCGCAATGCCTTTTTATAGGACTTGGCAGCTTGGTTAAAGGCTCTCTTCTTTGTACTTACATCCGGAGTTTTGCGGCTTCGAGCATCAGCCCAAATGAGGTATGCCGAATGTTTTCGGTCATGTGCATGACGACATTCGGCATTAAACCATGGGCGAGCTTTGCCACCGATGGGTACGTCAGCAAAAGGAATAAAATACTCCATTGCCTGATGCACCACATCGGTTATAGCATCCGCGCAACTCGACGGATCCAAAGAAGAGAAGCAGACCTGCCGCCAAGGATAAGACGCAAAAAAGTGTCGCCTACCACATCTGGTACCCTTGTCGCTTGCCTCACCAGCTGAAAGAGGTCCAAGGACAACGCAAATTTCCGCGCTTCTCTTCCAGCATGGTCGGTCTTCTGGTACGGGAACAGCCAGTCCTGATGACAGGCATTATAGTCCCCCAGAAAGACGAGCTGCGCCGAAGGGTACTGATACAGAGCCATATCTGCAGCCTCACTGAGATACTCAAATAAACGAGTTGTCTCCTGGTCACCGCTGTGCGAACGGTAGACACAGGAATACAGGATTTTTTCGTTTCCTATGTCCACTAAAACCCATAGGGAAGAAAAAGTGGGGTCTTCAAGGTGACAGAGACGCTGAACACAGAGGTCGTTCCGCGCGTACACACTGACTCCGGCCCGTGAGCGAAAGTTGTGCTCTAACGAGTAACCGGGATAATCCAAGTATGCAGCGCTCAAAGGACATTGTATCTGCGTCTCCGTCAAAAAGAGCAAGTGCGGCTGCTCTGTCTCCAGGTGGTGGTGGACAGCTAAAAGATTTGAGTGCAAACCCCTGATATTAGTGAGGTGCACTTTATATGAGGAGGAGTGCAACCGCTGTGTAACCTTGTTCCTTTTTCTTAACTTTTTCATAAAAATAAATAAATATAAAAGTGAATAGGGATGGGAAATGGCAGTTGAACGAGGCGGTACGTATCGAACCCGACGTCGAAATTGGTGATGTCTTGCCACTGGGAGGCTAGTCTGGAGACTGCGGGGACGCCCGAACCCCCCCAGGGATCGCCATCGGGCCTCCTCGTCTGGTCGCCAACCAGCACGATGGAGCCACCCTGGGATTTTTCACAGCTGGCGGGGCAGCCTTTCGTGGTTGGCTATCCCACTAATTGGGCCCCCAACTATCTGCGGGCGGCCAGCGGAAAGCCGTCGCTTCGGATCCCGCTACCCTCCTCGACTAGACACCCGACAAAACAAACACCAACCCGACGTCAGACCGGTTCGCCAACGCACCGCAACTGTTCAGACCCATTTCCCATAAACGGCTTCATCGAGCAACGTGCCGGAACACGACTAGGTCGCTTTGCGGCACGACTCTGCCCGATGGGTGGTAACTTTGCCGGCGACCGGATGTTATGGTCTACCACCAAGAAACCTCTTATAGCACATGGTGTGTGTACACCCTAAGGACGACCTATATAAGTTCTCACATTTCCCAATGAGAGTTATACTTGCCGAATCATAAGAATAACAAAATGAGTGATTTAATAGTCAAAAAGTGAATGTATAATATTACCAAGAAAATCTAGGAAGACTTACTAATTATATCTACAAATAATTAATTTGTTTTCGTACCAAAAGTTCTTTTAAGCCCCAGGATGGTTAGTGTAGCAATTGTAGATATTAACATCCTATAACTCAGTAAAGTTTAATGTTTTTTATAATATTCTTTCAACTTTCTCAATATCTCCATCTATCCTAAACTGTTATAAATTACTTTTTTCCGATCGTTACCAGATTGTGAAATCTAATGAGAGTTCCTCTGAACGGATGAATCTATTTGCTGGGATACCGCAAGGCGGCGTTCTTTCTCCATTACCCTATTCAATATTCATAATTAAAATATCCAAGACCTTCAAAAGATACACATGTGGATGGAGGACTACGGTTTATTACTCAATAAATAAATCGCAAACTATGATAATTGGTAGCAATAGCAATAGTATTAGTAGCAATGGTATATGGTATTTTCATAGCAATAGTAACTTAAGGATCCTGCCGCTGCTGCTGATAATATTAGGTCATTACATATGAAATTGCCGTTTTTCGTACTGGCCATTTTTAACACCCGTATTTATATTTCGTAAGTTTGACCTGTCGATCTGTGTATCTGTCTGTGGCAAATTTGCAGCCAAACGCGTGGACGGATTTGAATGCGGTTTTATTTAATCGATAGCTATGTTTGTCGAGATGGTTCATATTCATGTTTGGTCGAAATAGAAATAGTCGTCTCTAAGATATTGACGTTTTATTCGTGCGGGGGAGAGGTTCTTATGCAATAATTAGGTGTTCCCAGCGACTTCACCCGCGCTATATAGGAAAGAAAGCCTTGTTATGAAGGCCAAAAGGTTTTTACACTTACTTACTCACGTAAAGTACTTAATTAGGGATAGCTGTTGTCCGTGGCTGCATCCACGTAGACTTTAAGAAATGAGGCTTATGATCGTAGTCATAAAGAATCACGGGCAACAGCTAGTGTTAATATAAATTCCTTCATCATAGTGTTTTTAGTGATAGTAAATCATTTTAATTCAAAATGTTTATATTTATTAATATTCGTATATATGAAACCTACCTATCTACCTACCCATATGAAAAAGTCTTGAATCATCTTACTTAATAAATTTATAATTTATTACACTGTCGAAACTTTCACGCGGATCCTTATTTTATTAAATATATATATATAGTGCGACTTTAAGATATATTTATAATATGGCTTATCATCGTAGTCATAAAGAATCACGGGCAACAGCTAGTGATAATATAAATCTTTATCACAGTGTTATTAGTGATTGTAAATAATTTTAATTCAAAATGTATATATTTATTAATATTCGTATATATGAAACCTACCTATCTACCTACCCATATGAAAAAGTCTTTAATCACATCCACATCAGAGGGATAATGTAGGATTCTAATGCTAAAATATTTTTATAAATCGGTCCTGTAGTTTCGGAGCCTATTCAATTCAACAAACAAAAAATCTTTCCTCTTTATAGTATTTGGATAGATTAATAGAAATACTTAAACAATTGAAAATTTTGTCTGTAGGTTCATTTAGTACAATTCAGAAACCATTAACATAACTTTAAAAAGCAGAAACACAAATTATATAAACACAAATTTCTCCTCATTAGTAAGGGATTTCTAATTCAAATTTGTACAGCTATTTACACATGTATTTTTGTTTTTTTGACGGTGATTCATTTGTTTTTTCTTATGTTTTTTCTGTTAGCGTTACTCAGTTTACAAAATGGAAAACTTAAAATATTCGCATTATTTACGAGTACGAATCCCACCGTGGCACCAGTGCTGCAGAAACTACTCGAAGGGTTAATGATGTATGGCGGTCGTGTTGGAAAAGAAAACATAATTCGTTTTTGGTTCCTAAGTTTTCGCAATGGAAATTTCCGGGAAAGCCCCGTGGACGGCAGGCGACCCACGTTGATAATAAAGAATTAAAGGCAATTGTGGAAGCGTATCCATCGCAAATCACGTCCAAGTTAGCTACAGGCTGCGGTGTTAGAATAAAACTATTTTAATCCATTTGAAGCAGCTTAGGAAGATTAAAAAGCTTAAAATGTACCTCATGAATTGACTGAAGTAAACCGGCATACCTAAGTACGTCGACTGCAGAGTTACATTACTGAACCGGCACAATAATGAAGGGTTTTAAATCGAATCATTACCTGTGATGAAAAATGGATTTTCTACGATAATCGGAAGCGCTCATCGAAACGAAAATTGGGCCAAAAAAAAAATTGTAAGCGTTTGATGGAGTAGTGCCGGTATTGTTCATTACAGTTTTCTCAAATCTGGCCAGACTATTACGGCACATGTCTATTGTCAGCAATTGCAAACCATTATGCAAAGCTAGCCGCTAATAACCTAGGCTGGTCAATCGCTCTACACCATTGCTGTTGCACAACCACATTAGGCCACACACTGCACAACAGACGGCTACCAAATTAGAAGAGCTTCAATTAGAATGTCTAAGACATCCACCATACTCCCCGGACCTTGCTCCAAGAGATTACTTTTTTTTTCGAAATTTGGACGACTTCTTGCAAGGGAAAAAACCAACTCCGATGGGGCCGTCCAAATCGCCTCAAAGATTTTATTGATTCCTGTCCGCCTGTTTTTTTAGTAAAGAGATTAATGAACTACCTATAAGATGGCAAAAGTGCATAGAACACAATGGCTCATACTTTGATTAATTAAACACATTACATCAAAAATACCCGACTTTTAGTTCCTCCCATACAAAACTCGAATTTCATTTGTAAGGACCTAATATAATAGAACTTCAGTAGTGTACCCAGACAAAACTAATTTTCTTCCTCCTAAAAACAATACATACTAGCACAATTCTTACTTCTTCCTCAAATTGACTACGTGTATGATGAATATTTAGATGATTTGAGTAATATTATATGTATATATATTGTAGATAAGTTTTATGATATGTACCATATCCATTGTAAAATAGTTAACTTGACCCAAGTTTCTTGTTAAGAACTCCTGTAAGAGATAAGTCATCGGTTTTGTATTTTTTATTATTTTTTATTTCTGCTTTATGGTACAAATTAAAGCATTCATAAATTTCGTTATTAGGTATTTACGTATTTATGACATTCTAAAATCTAAATATAAGAACAACGTCATATCTAGGTCTGGAGTAATGCCAGCGACGTAATGAACCCGGACGTGTTTTAAATAGCCGTAGATATTATTTATTTATCTTTAATTCTTACTTCTTTTTAAATATCTTTTTTAATTCAAATGCATAGTGCATTTAACTTAAAAAATATATAAATTGCAATTACTTTTATTTCCTAAGTAAATTAATCCGTTGTTTTAGATTATAAATAATCGCCAATGAACGAGTGGGCATTTTTTATGGGAAAATATTTGTTAAAATACACTTATCATTTCACCTATTTTCTAGAAGGGTAATCTAGGTTGTATTAATATTGGCACAAGAATGAGAACAAATTGATAACGTTTTACCTTTCAATCTCCGGTCGAGATATTTGATAAATTCGTCTATTATCTTCGTACCAGAACGCATCAACTTGCATAGTGACATTATGTCTCACTAGTAGTGGATCCAAGGTCATGGAATGGTTGGCCTAAAATAAAAAAGAAGCTACTTCCTGATACAAAGTCTTATAAACCACATTTCATTAAAATTACCTGAAAATATTGCCTAGATTTTGATGCAATAAGGGCTGAGTTGATTGTTATTTGTTTTGTCCAAGTATCAACAATGTCAAAAAGGAATCTGTTAATCACAAGAACGAGTTGCTTGCACCAAATAATGCTCACATGGTCTGGGCTCACCCATACACTTGGTATGGCAGTTGCCTAAAACACAAAAAGATTGTTTTATAATATATATGTATTTTATATACATATAAACTAAAAAAACAGTATCACTGAAAACTTGTCTATATAAAGGAAGAAAACCATTTAACATAAATATTATGAGTTTCTTTAAATACCAAAGAGAAACTGTAACATAATCTGTAAACTAATTACAGTTACATCCTACCAATGCATTTATTTCGCTAATATTTGAAGATGTCAAACTGGCTGGCATCAGCATATCCCGAGGTCCACTGCCAATGCTAATAAGAAACTTTTTTTGTTTCATATTCAATCTACTACTATATTCTTTCCATTCCATATCCATGTGCATGTAGTAGTCATTTATTAATGTATCCAAGTTTATAGCAGGTGCTTCCAAAGGTGCCGCTAAACTTATAGCTATGTGTGTGCTGTTGACTGTACTTGGATATGTTAAAAGACGTTTTGCAATTAGTCCACCCTAAAATATTATTTATTAATAATAAAGCTGTATAAAACATACAAACAATTAAAAAAAAAACAAGCTCATTCATACCATAGAATGTCCAATAACTATTACAGAAGATGGTACAGATTTAGTGTATTTATTACTTTTATACAGGTTAAGTATTTTTTTAATACATGCGGATGCAAATTGGGTCTGGTATTGAAGAACTCCACCGTATAATCCTGACAGCTCCTCATTATAGCTTACTATAAAATATAAACAACAATAAGTTAGTAATTACACATCACATTCTATATGTACAGACACTAAGACACTTAAAAAGAGTACTTGTGAAATAATCAAAGTGGTATTCAAATGTTTTTGATAATGCTTTTCTAAGTGCTACTGAAGCCAAAGATCTTGCTTGCATGTGACTGCCGGAATTGCCTGGCAGAAATAGCACTGGTATTCCATCAAACCTAGAACAATAAATTAAAGAAATGCTGTATATCATAAGTATAATCAAACATAATTTACAATAAGAATGAACATTGGTTGTTTTAACAACATATTTTTTTAATAGCAATTACCAAGCAAATAACCCCATTTTCAACATATGTAGAAATGAATCCTTACCACATTTTCCGGGCCTTCTCAGTGAATCTTCCTTCGCTATATGCATAGAGACCATATTGTGGATATTGTTTGTTTTCTAATGATATTCGCTACGACAAATACACAATGTATAAACATGATGATTTTAAATTATTTTAAAACATTATTTTATACTGGAACTTAACTAGAGCTTATGTTTCTAAATAATCTTAAAACGTTAATAGTCCTTAAAAAATATTTCGGTTGGGTGTAAAATAAAGTTATTTACTTACCACAAACTGTGGATATTCGAACATGTATGTCATAACACAATAATTATTTTTATCACTGAAATAATTATTTAACATCCCAAACAAATAAGCGACAACAAACAAACATGAAATTATTTGAAACACACTTATACCAACTATATTTAGTATTTTCATTATTTTAAACTAAAATAATTTACGGCATTCATAAGTTACATATATTAACAAGTATATATCACTTGTTTATGTTTATAATAAAACAATCGTTTTTCACTTTTATTTACATTTTATTTTTCAATACTGTAGGAAAATAAATAGAAAAAAAATTTCAACATAAACAATACACAATCAACATAACGAGAGTAATGCAGTGCGCTGCGCGATTAGCGAACTTGAAAATTGAATATCCACTATCTTCTACAGCCGAGATAGCATTCTCTAATCTCATACTACGGAGTACGGTTTAAAATATATTGCTATCTATTTAGCTGTCAATCGTCATATGACGAAAAGTCATCAGATTTCTGACATATCTTTGTTTATGGTTTATTGGCCTTGAATAATGAAATCCGGAGACAAGAATACAATGTGTTAGTTCCATAGAATTAATATACATAGAATAGGTGAGCCATAGGTATTCGTATGAGCGTCAGTGACAGACAGTTAAAAAAAGATGCAAGATGTCATACTGTTTCTCTTTGCCTTATTACGCATGCGCAAAAAAATATTCATGACGCGTTTTAAAAATTTTCGAAACATTTGTGTAAAACATTTTTGACACTACTCAATAAACATGACAGTTGCTACGAATTACACTCGAGACGACGACGAAGAAGCACGAGATCTCATAAAAAGTTGAGATAGATAGGGTTTTTCGATCTACCTATCTCTTTTAAGTTCGACGGTGACAATTTAGGCTGGCTTCCCTACTCTATGTATAATATCTCTATGGTTAGTTCTCCCGCTTTTAATAATAATTTATTTGCAAGTAACATACAAAGTCAAATATGTAAAATCATAAAAATAACGTGAGAAACTCTTTTTTGTTTTATATAATTTTATTAATACTTCTCGATGTTATAGGAGCCAAACTAATCCATAGAAAATTCTGTCAAGTTAAGGTTTATCCACTAAATATTTAAATATTTTCTCATAACTTTAGCAACTGGCACTCGACAACTCTTCCGCCCTCAACCGTTACGAACGAGCGTCGTGGCATCTCGTTATGAGAAGAGTTTAAGAATTATCATTTTGATTAATTATTTTTTTATACGGTTTGGTTATTTTATTCTTTGATTTTATAATCTTTTCCTCTACCTTTCACTATATGTCAAAATTTCAATATTACTGATTGACATTTGTGAAATATGAATCTGAAAATATTCATTTGATTTCAAGTTTCTCCTAAAAGACATCTTAACATAAAGAAAAAGGAATTCGATTTAAGATCAACTATGGATTCTACACTCTAATCTCTTTAGTTTTACTCAGTTTTACGGTTATATAAAAGGCATAAAATTGAAAGCCGTCAAAAGTTATCTTTTAGTATTTTGAAGCATTGAATCGTTGAAAAACATTAATGTAGATCAGTGATCCATTATAGTGTACGTTTGCAATAGATACAATGGAAATTATTATATATATTAGTTATATACTTATATCGATAATTATAGCCTTTTTGACAAGAGTTTTATTTCTTCTATTGAAGATATATACTGGAAAATGTGAAATGAATAGTAAAAACAAGACACTGAAAACATTATACTGCATTGGATCTGGTGGGCACACATCGGAAATGATCAGACTGATATCTAATTTTGATCTCAAGAAATACGAACCTCGACTTTACATCTTAGCAGAAAATGATAAAAGTAGTGAGTTTAAAGTACATGAAGTAGAAAAAGAATCTTCGAACTACTCGATTTACAAAATTCCTAGGAGCAGAAATGTAAAGCAATCTTATGTTTCATCTATTTTCACAACAATATATGCAATTATGCATACTATACCAGTTATATTTAAATTCAAACCAGATGTTATTTTCTGTAATGGTCCAGGAACATGCATACCTGTCTGTTTAGTTGTTTTTTTATTTAGATGTTTGTTTATCATTGATTGTAGAATAGTTTTTATAGAAAGTTTATGTAGAGTAAGAACTTTATCATTGTCTGGAAAAATATTACAATTTTTTGCTGATATATTTATAATTCAATGGCCTGAATTAAGACACGCCTGTTTCAGAGCCAAATACTTTGGTCGATTGACATAACACTATCATAATAAGTTTATCATATATTTTTTTTTAGATTTTTTTGTGAAATGATGCTAGTATCATTTTATTAACATTAAGGAATAACAGAATAAATGCCAACATAAAAATGGGTCTATTCATTGTTGAGTTGTACTTACATCAACAATACTAACTATATAAGTTAGAATCATTTGTCTATTATATCCATAAATAAATTTATTGCGGGTTCGATCGCAAAACCAAATGACTAGTCACTTTTAAATAACCTTTGAACATAATTGCTATTTTTAATGAAAATCAATAACAAATGCAGAAAGAAAAATACATACTTTTATTTAATTTAAAATAACATAAAATTGTAAGTCAAAAAGCCTCATACATATTAAATATTTGCCTTCAAACAAAAATTACCCCACTAATAAATTAAGAGAAAAATGAGAAAACCCTGCAGATCTAATGTTAATCTAAGTAAATGAAAATCACAGTGAAAAATATTTTTTTAAATACTTGTTCCTTCAAGACTGAAGTAATACTATCTCAGATCAACATTTTATATACAATAAATGTAATGATTTGATTATAAATTGCCAACAATGTAAAGTGTAAATTCCTCAGTCTTTACAATCATTTCAGTGTATAATTCAATAACTTTTCTGTAAATGGACACAGGGAAATTGAGTACTATTTTATAAAAGATGTAAGATGAAATATTTACATAATTTTTTATATTTAAAATAATTGTAAATGGAAATGTGCATGTAAGGAACCTAGTTATTTACATTTAAGTCTTACAAATGCACATTCACCAGCTAAAAACATAAATGCTTATTTTTGTACAATTATGAATATTCCATAAACCTTGAATATGTAAATTAACAAATTATGCACAAAAAGAATGCATCCAGAATATCTATAACAGGTTTTGTCATAATTTAGAGAAATTATAATTGGTAACAAGCAAATGTTTAAAAGCAATAAGTTTCCCTCAACACTGGGTGTTCAAAGTACATTTAGATGATTGTTGTACTATAAAGATTATCTTAGTTATTTAACAATTGAATATATTACACAACAACAAAAATAGTTTGGTTACAGAAGACAATTCTTAACTCAGTACATTAAATTAAAACTTATTTGTTAACTTAAAAATAATGCATTAGAACTTAAATAATAAACTGATTACAAACCAGTTAGGTGTTATATCACTAATGTGTAAGCACATTGTATATTGAAGACATCTCATAACAATATTGCCAACAAGTCAATATTTAGGCACATTTGAGAATACTATAAAAATGACTATGTAAGTATTTTAAGTACAAGGATTTAAGTTTTGCATATACAACTACATCCAACTAAATATACACTAAGGTTTACTGATATCATTATTGGAGTTAGCCTGATTACTTGTTTCTTGTTTGGCTGTATTGGAATTTTTGTTTTCTATATGGAATTTTTCATCGTCAATTAAGTACATTGCTTCATCATATGTTGGTGGAGGTGGCTCTGAGCCAGAGGATTGTGGTTTGCTTGTTGCAGCATTTGAAATGAGGGCATCATATGAAGGAGGTAAGGTTGCATTTGAAGCTGTCCGTGGCACTTGACCACTATATGCTTGTTCTGCTTGAACACTTGCCATATCCTAAATAAAAAGTAAAATAATGTATAACAGATACGAATAATTGTATGACTATTAATGTTCAATAATAAAGCCAATTATAGGTCATAAAAAATAATATAATAAATTTAATTTGGTGTTCTATTGCTTAAACAAATTTTTATAATACTTGTACTATTAATCAATTGAATGTTAAAAACCTCTCTCTGTTTATAAATTTACAAAAAAATATAAGTAACAATTTTCTGATGTTTGAACCTATAAATAGTGTTTTTATTATACATAATATTCAAAAATGTTTACACATTTTTTTAAAGTGAGACTTACTTAAGGAAGTGAATTAATTGAAGTAGTTGTAAAACAAATGAGTATGCAAATAATCCTTGAAATGGAAACAATTAAAACATGTTTATTTGCACTCACAATATTGAAGTTTTGATAACAATATTCTTTTTGGGTTAAGGTTACAAAACACACTTGTGATATTCATGAAAAAATAATTTTGGCTTAAGAATGATTGCAGTAATGGACTAAAAACTAAATATTTTTTCTAAACTTAAATTAGCTCTTGGAATATTAAGAAAGGTATAAAGATGTCCACTTACTCTAATAATTGCACGTTGGTGTAGAAGCATTTGAATGACGCTTTTTCTTCGCAAATATAACATGCTCTTAACAGCTACCATCATTCCAGAACATATAAATATCGGTCCAACGAGCCACATGTGCCCTAAATTACTTAAAATATACCCTTCGGTATCCCCCAAAGCTAACACTGTAATAACCGTGCCAACTGAAAATAGAACCATAGAAAGCACGAAATAGGAATAGCTCGTGCAATCACAACGACCAAATCTTTGATCTTCATCTAGGTCGAAATCACGATGCCGTAGACGATGCAAACGTTGCCGGATAAAAGGGCTATCGAAAACGGTAGCCATTTTTCAATTTACTCGATTCCAAAGTATACAGATTTTAATATAATAGCAATTTCACAATAAGTACATATTTGAAAATTGATTCAATATTGTTTTGAAAGTAATGCAAAAATACCCAATAGGTACATGAAGCACAAAATATGTTTCTACTTTTCTCTCTTTCGACAGACTAAAACAAAACGAAAGTTATGACATTTTTTTTATTTACATAGATAATCAAGAGGATATAAATAAAAAAAAATATTGTTATGCTGCCGTAATATAATTATTTGAATAGTATGTAACAATAAAATAGTACATATTAATATTATGACATTGTATGTAACTGTCTAATCAAGAATACAATGTTTTGTATGAGGGCGTGTACAAAAAGCCATATGCTATACCATGACACCATTTATAAACTGATGTTATTTTTTGGTTACCGGCCTCTTTAAGCACATTTGGCATATTTTTTAAGGATTGAGCTACAGGATGGCAAGTTGCGAGTTCGTCTACGTGTGCCAAAATTGTTTAGTTCGTTGAGACCTCCAAAGATTTTTTTACTTTTTACATACCAATTGTTAAGGTTATGGGCTAAACTCTACGATCTTACCAGCCTGCCCATGAAGTGCTAGAAAAATCGTCCGTATGGAATAGATTGAGCAGTAACGAATGGACATAGTGGGGGAAAGGAAACTCTGATCGAAGCAATTCTTATTATTAATCAATTCTTATTAACATCTTAAAATCAATTGTATAATAATATCTTATTACTATCTTAAAAAGTGCAATTACTATCTTCAAAAGTACGCAAACTAAAAATTTTATATATCTAATATTTTATATACTTTAAGAAAAGTTTAAGGAAAATAAGGAATAGGAAAATACGATAGGAAAGATACGAATTTAAACTCTTATTCCTAGACAACTATTACGGAAAGTCTTTGAAGCATCTGGAAAAATTGGATATTTTTTTTTCTTTTCCTCATTTTTATGTCTGGTAATCTCATTCATCATTGATGTAATTGTCAAATCACTGTCAAACTCTGTTTATTCTTGGTTTATTGCGTGTAAAAAAAAACATAAACTAGTAACTACTTACTAGTTACTAGCAAGAACTACTTAGTATTTAATAAATGCTGTTAAGATATGTGTTAAAAAATTTTTGAAATAAAATTATTTAACTACCGTGTGTATTTCAGAATCATGTATGTGATTCTTTAGAATAATAAGATAAAAGCTATAAGGGGTAATACTTAGTATCTTGGATAAATCACCATGGCTCGTTTACCTTTGTTGATATTCTGTATATTTATTTTGGAAAAAGGTAGTGTATTGTTGTGTAATAATACATTCGTTACCCAAAAAATAGAATAGAGTAACAGATATTTGCACGCACCCCCCTTCTAAAACCATATTTTGCAGCTGTTTCCGGATTGAAGCTGTCAATATTTAGCGATGGTCCAGCAGTGCGTGGATCCAACATTACGTTTACAGCTACTGTTGGTGGTTATAGTGGAGAAAGCTTAAAGTATGTGTATTTAGATAATGCACAGCCTCAACATACAGCTGAGGTATGAAAGGTGTTAAGAATATTACTGTATTTTTAATTGAATAATATTAAGTTATGAATGTCTGGAAAAATACATTTTAACTATAGCAATAGTATGTAATTATCTAGGTACTGATAAGAAAAATGTTTAAAAATAAGTATCACACACAAATGGTAATGGTATAATAATGTATTTAATTTAATTTTATCAGATGTCAGTGTAATGAAATCGTTTTTATTTTACACAATTATATTTCCATAAAATGGCAGCTTTTAATCAAAATTAATAAATGATTAATCTTATACACTTGAATATATTAGTGACTCATTCAAACATTTTCTTCTGACACATGTTTTTGTTAGAACTTAGTGCCCACTATCTTTATATAATAGTTATAATGCAGTCTTATGTTCTGATTTTTTTTTTCACTTGAACTTCTATAACTTTGGAATTTCTATAAACTTTTGTGGTCCAAGATAACCTAAATATATAATTTTTAACTGGGTTTACTCATGGTATTTAATATTTATCTTTGCAAGTTCACATAAATGATTAAGGGACCTGAATGGGTTTGAAACTAGTTGGGCTAATTCCGATTTCATTAAAAGTAAATGAATGAAGGTAGGTAAATGTGTAATATAATAACAATAATGATTAACAATTTTAATGACTTATATTTTCAGTTTATATTGTCCTCAAACACATCACAATGGGTAGTTGAGTATCCAAGGTCTATCTATGAGGCTGGAGATTATAGTGTTAAAGTTAATTTGATGAAAAGTTTCTACGGGATCTGGTATCTTGAAACTACATCAAGCATTAACTTTGAGCTTACTGGTATGTAATTTAAGAATTGATTTCATGAATCATAATAAATGTCAGTAATATATATAAAATAGTATTTCACATAACAAATGTTTAAAATAGGAAGACTGAATATAAATATCAGATTCATATTTCAGATTCATTGAATGGTAATTTAGTACTCAATCAGAACAATTTAGACCGACCCAACAAGTTTGTGGCAGTGAACAAAACGGTGCATCATTACATACACTTACCAGAGAACGAGTTGCTATTTCTTAAACAAAATGCATCTACAGTAGTAACATACTGGTTTATTGATTGTATGTACATTGATCAGACAACTGATTTTGCTCTCAATTACACTTACCAAGATGTAATGGGTGATCATTATATTGATGCTTTGGTTGTTGCTAACAATGAGCCATTGCCACCAATAACAACTACTACCACCACTACTACAACTACGACTACGACAACTACAACAACAACTACAACTACTACAACTACCACAACAACTCCAAAACCCACCATACCATCAAGTACAGTTGAACCAAACACACCAGAAAACAATGGTAATGAAACTCATAAAATCTCAAAACGATCTCTATCTAATAAAACAAAGAAGAAAAGTCCAATAAAGAATTTTATTTGCCACAACACAAGTATAGTACCTATCGGTGATACTTACACATACGGACATTATCAAGAAAGTATAAGTGTAAGAGGTAAGATAACAAAATATTTTAACATTTATTTTAATTCAGTTTTTATTCTCCACCATATGATTAAAATAAAGATAATTTTCAACATTCCAAGTTCTTGATGTTCTTTATAACCTGCACAATTTAGTAGTATGCTAAGTATTCTTGTGTGTAAATAAATACTACCAAGACGTTATTGCTTGAAAATGTTGTTTAGTTAAACTACATACTCTCTCCATTCTTGGAATTAACCTTCACCCCACAATAAGAAATATTATTCTAACAACCTTCTTGCCGTACAGTTCTTGCTTGCATGTGTTAGATTTTTCTAAACTACAAAACAATCAATTCAATCAATTTTTAATCATATTTTTATGCTTTCCTATTAAAAGCTTCGTGTGCCAAGTGTTTTAGTGTAGATGTGTATATATTTATTTTTATATTTTGTATAATATTGTAACAAAACAATTACATATTTATTGTTAGATAAAAGGAACTAGAACACATTGACACATTATGATTAATAATAAAAATATTTTCAGAAACCATATCAACAATGAACATAACAGGAATGAATTGGCTCCAGCATGGTGACCTCCTCAACTTACAAGTTAAGTACACCGGGACTCCGCCCTTTGACTATTGTGCGATGTACAAGATGGGGCAATATAATGTGACGGGGAATGAGACTTGTGTTGTGAAAACTAGGACTTTATCCAATTTGTTTCCATTAATTCATTACTTCTCCGACAGCGACCAGCACACTGTGGTCGTTGTTGTTGAAAATGAAATAGGAAAGGCCGTGTCTAGAGCGACCATCAATATTTATAAAGGTAAAGTGTATGTTCAATATTGAAAATTACTTAAAAGACTGTTTTAATATTTTATAATAATAAAAATTGCTATATTTTTTCTGTTTTGGTTACTTCCATACATCAGTTAGAAAATTAAAAGCTATTGTAAAGTATAATACTTTTTTTACTACTTTTCTAGAACAGTAGTTTGATATTCTGTAAATTTGAACTCTATTAGAAAGTTTTGAGTTAAATTTTAAAGAAATCCCTTAAAAATGAATAACATCTCCAGCGTCAGTCCACGCTCAGCTGTCAGTGATAGTGGTGCCCGTGGTGTTCTGTCTACTCGCTGTGATACTAGTGGTGTTTGGAATCGCCTTCTATCAACACCGCTCTAGGTAATATACATTTTATCTATAACTATAATACAATAAACAACTGCTTGTGGGAAATCTTTAGTTTTTAGATTAATAAAAAAGTAACTTACGAATATACTTTTTTTAGTGTTGTCTGTCTAACTGTATGGTCCAGCATTTCTTAAAAATTACTGACCTTACTGAAATTTGATTTTTATTTTTGAATGACTCACCAAATAGAATATGTTACAACAAAATTTGTTGAGTAAATTTTAAGCTATTAATTTAGAACTCTTATAACAGCACCGCAAAATCGAAACAGATGTTGTTAATGTAGATGCAGGGACTTTTTGATTGTAGAAATATTTAATGCTCTCTGTAAAAATAATTAGGTACTAAACTACTTTTAGCTACTTTTCCAGATAGTTGTTGATATATTTTTTGACATATTTGTAGTTTAAAATATGTTTTGAATAATATCAACTGAATTGAGTTTAGATTCAATTGAGTTCACATTATTTATTTTTTTAAATTAAAAAACTGAAATTCCATACAGTTTAATCATAAGCTAATGCATCAAGTTGCTGTTTTCAGATACACCGTAGAAGTAGCTGATTTCGATTTCGGGCAGCAAGTTAATTTCGATTATAAAACATTTACCGAACGCCTAAGAGACAGTTTTAGGAATGCTTTGAACTTCCGACAAACAGAAGACACCGAG
This sequence comes from Napeogenes sylphis, assembly GCA_959347405.1. NCBI lineage: Eukaryota > Metazoa > Arthropoda > Insecta > Lepidoptera > Nymphalidae > Napeogenes > Napeogenes sylphis. The sequence continues at coordinate 46,390,773 of OY365776.1, read as the reverse complement.
CCACTCTCATCAGACACCAGATACGACTCTATGACATAAGTACACTTTAACTAACAGAGTATCTGGCTTATTAAGATTCAATAGTTCTTAAAACTGCTTCAGATTATTAAACATTTTCGGCTCATTAGTACTGTCCTAACATGTTTAAAGCAAAAATATTCATTTAAATGTTATTCAAATAATAACAAAAAAACAATAATTATATTTTCTGTAAATAAATACTGTTATAAAAATTGTGTATATATAAACAAGGAACCATTCCATTATATTTATACCAAAAACTGTTAATATAAATTAAATACTTTTATATATATTTCTCTTGAAATTAAAATATAATTGATGTGTTTGTAGTTCCTACCATTCAGCACAACAGTTTAAATATGTGTATGAAATATCTCCTCATGTACGTATTTATTGACAAAAAATAAATTTTAAACAAAATGATCCATTTTTTGTTTAATGCGACAGAAATAGGGCCATATATAGCTTAGATGTAAAAAAAAAGGAAATGTGTTAGGTATATATTTGTATATTAAAAAAGTATTATATATTATATTGTAGATATAATAAGTTTTACTTATAGACTGATAGACGCTGGTTATTATACGCAGTTATATATGGACACGCGATATTTTACATAACTAACTGGTTAACATAATATATACAAGGAAAAAATAATGTTATAATAAATTAAATCTTCCATTTCTGATCTCATTACACACTCACACACACACACACACACCAACAATCAAATATATCTAGTACTTAGTCACAAGATAATATTTTATCAAAATTAAATACATGCTGTAGCTAATAGGATATTTACTAGGAAGGGCAGTTCTGAAACATTAATACTTATGAAGGTGTATTCATTTTGTTTTTGTTATTTTGATACTAAAATTGTTTGTTTTTATATTTTCTTTCATTTAATATGACATTGTTTTTTTTCACCTTGTATATGGTGTGTTTATTTAGCAAAATTAAATTTATTTAGGGTATTGACTTTATTTACGAGTTTTATATTTAATTGTGTATATATATAATGTCCATTTATTAGCAGCAAGCCATTTTATTTATATATTTTAAGGTGTTATTATTTATTTTTCTATTAATATTATTTAAGGTAACCGCTTTATTCAATGAAAGTGATTTTACTCTTTAACATTGTAATGAATCAAGATGTATAAATTGCTGTTTGAATTTAAATCGATCGTGTTTTGTGATTTGATAAATTTAATTATTTACTGATGACTGTATATTAGAAGCAGAGAGCTCATAAATCTGTGTCAATAGCAATACTTGAAATTTTGCACATTTTTAATAAAATCTCCTTACTAAAGAAGTTATGTCCATATATTGAACTGTTATGATTTGAATGACCGGTTCCAAGAAGGTTATATATCAATCTTAAAAACATTTCTCTATAATGCCAATTGTATACATTTATAATTAAGACCTTGTTATTTAATTGTAGTATAAATATATTTTACTAATAATAATAGATAAGGGTCGGTACACACGTAGTTCTTATTTATTGACGCGTCTGTTATCAGTACCGCCTTTGCCCCTACTATCTATATATATACAGCTTTGTGCCTCTAATGTACGGAATATGTAGTCTGTAGTTATAATAAAGTGTTATATTAAATGCGTTTTCTTTTATTCGTGTAATAATATATTTTTTTCTTTGATTATTTTGTACAAGTACCAGCCGGAGTACAATCGGAGCTTGAACCATTACTATGATTCACTGCATACTGATAACATATCATGTAATTTACTGCAATATATTAGTTTTCTATGAAAAATATAAATATTCATTGCATAAAAGTAATAACAATGTAATTTTTTAACCCATTTTACTTATTTTCATTAACAACCGGCCCCTGAAAAATGAAATATTAAATATAAATATTTTTCGACCAGATCTTATAGTTCATAACATGATGTTTCTCTATATCTGTGTCACAAATTTCTTCCCAATACCCAATGTCCTTGAGGAATTACTAATGAATATCTGGTGTTTGATGCGTATTCAGCATTTAATAAAATAATTAAAATTAAATAACATTATACAAATAAACCTCTTAGGTTTGTACATATCTTTAATATTTTATTATTTTATACCTCGCAATTATAAAGTACGTTTAAGACTGCTTAGTTAGTCTATATAAAAATCACCAATAAAGAAAATCTAAGTTAAATGCATTATTTATCATTTTAAATTGTACCATAAATGCAAGTTGCAATTCAAAATTGCAAGCACAATTTAAACGCCGCAGGCCCGTTGTAGGTCACGCTTACAACCCTCTCAGAGGCTCTTTCATGAAGTTGGACCTGAATGTGCTGTCACTGAATTACATTCAAAGGAATTGAAATTTAATTTCGGATGAAGTTCGCGAGTTTTGACTTTGTGCATGGGTTTTATAAGAAATTAAGGTTAAGGGACAAAAAGCTTTCTTTATTCGTATGTATGAGTATATCTACTTTGGTTTGAACACTGAAATCTTATAATGATAACACAAAATGTACAATATTTCTAAATGTAACTGAATTAGAGGTCAATAAGATTTACCTTCTCATGAAGTAGGTATTAATAAAGTAGGCCACGGACTGTTTAAAGTCCTATAAGTATGGGTGGGTAGGTAGGTAGGTAGGTAGGTAGGTAGGTAGGTAGGTAGGTAGGTAGGTATATATAAATAGTCAATATCCTAATCTCGTTTAATACATCCTTTTCTCGATGGCTGTTAAATTGTTAAACGAAGTGTCGCCAGTTGGCTATAAAACGGATAATACCCACATTTTTATTCACCACACACTCGCAACTTTTGCTAAAGCAATAACTTTCCACGGCTAATTTTACTCTAAGCTCAGAAAAGCCGAAATAGACATTAAAAGTACCCGTTTGTCGCATTTCATTAAAATTTCCACTCAAAGAGAGTATCATATTTAAACGGCCTCGGGTAAAATCCTTTTAATCGTGTACTGAATATTTATTATTTTTAACATCAGCTGTGGGTAGTTTATAAGAAAATAATTTAACGAATGTTTCAATTACGCACCAATAATAAATAAGAATCTCTAGAACTTACCTAGTTTTCCTGTTATTGTAAAGCGGTAGATGCTTACAACAATTACCTAACAATTAACTTTTTGCCGTTTTATTTACATTTTCTCTGATTGTGTCAGTTACAGTTATGTTATAGTATCGTTCATATCAGTACAGTACAGTACAGTACAGTACAGTACAGTACACTGTATATTATGTATATATATTAGTTCTTGATATGAACCTCATTAAGATTACAGTTTTTTTATTAATTTGGTCAATATCAATATCATCAATAAGATATTTTGAATTTGAATTCTACTGGCTTTTTAGGCACTTAAGTGCATGCAAATACATTTAAAGATATGTTAAAATGTATGAAGAATTTAATTTAAAATCAAATTTATATATAGAACAAAAAAGATTCTTACTCCGAGAAAGAATAATATATTATTTAATACAAATATCTTATTACATAAATAACAAAAAAATACAATTAGGTATATAAAAAATGTTTGTGAATTTAATGTTTTCATATCGATTGCAAGAGAAAAATAATTTGAAATATTTTATAGTATTTTTATTTATTTTCAATTATAAAGATTAACAGGATTATCATTTGCTAGACTTAATAAATAGACTATTCATATAAAGGCTCTCCGGCAATGATGGAACTCTCAATGCCACAGTGGTCCTCACCACGTAAAATTTTGAAGAAGCCATTATCTCCCCAATCTGAGTTCCAGGAATTAGCAATTAACCAATATTTGTTTCCATTTTCAACTCCCCATCCCATTATTTTAATTGCGTGACCGCCAAGTGCGTCGCCCGCTGTATGTTTGTACACCCCACTCTTGTATGCAAGTAAATCTGCGTATACGGTGAATGCGCCCTCAACCGGACCGTTTTTGAATATTTCTGCTCTAATATGGTCTTCTCCTCCGCGAATTGAATACACATGCTTACCGTATTTTTTGTCAGATTTGTACTTATTTTGATATCCATCTCTGCAAGTTCTATAACATTTAGGAGTTTTTGTGTCTCCGTTACAAGGTAGCCGGTTACCAGGTACGTGATGCTCGCAAGGTGCAATTTCATAAGGCCTGCATCCTTGTGACGAGTTGTAGTTCCCTCCTGACACAAGGCCGAAGTGTTTCCAGTATTCCCAAGCTAGTGTTGGGATGCCTCCATTACACCCGAGGCCGCAAATAGGACAACAGCTAAGTAAATCCTCGGCAGAAAAATGGAAATGTTTTGTACCGTTAGAGTAAATGCAGTAGCGATCTGTCATAGCTTCGACAGCCCCAAAAGCCCAGCAGCTGCCACACGATCCTTGGTCTCTAATTTCGTTTAATGTCGGACAATTTGGCCATTTATCTCTCGGATCAAAATTTTCGGGTAAATCTGATATAGCTTTAGAATCGTACAACAAATTTTCCAACCTGGTAATAAATGTATCTTCCAGAGCTCCCATAAGTATCTTGATTGACTGTAATGGTCTACTTTCTTCGAAATTGCGACCCGCCAACCAGGAATTTTGTTTTGAATTTATTAAATCTATAAATGTGTTGGACAAGAATTCATATTTCTCAGCGGTGGAAAAAGCAAAGCCAAAAAGTAGCACAAAACAAGTAGCGCGAAATGTAATCATATTTACTGAATAGTTTATACGAAGCCGAAACGAGAATACGACGCGCAAATAGATCGGCTGTAGCCTGTCGACTGACTACTGACTGCTTTATATTAAGTATTGCTCATACGCTCCATAATTGCCATTGCGTGTAGCGAGGGGCGAGACGGACATTTGACCGCGCGAGTCGAAGGTTAATTACATATACATCTAGAACAAAGAAAACAAATTTTATTATCAGAAAAGTAAACATGAATAACGGTCATTAAACCTAATAATTTTATTATATAAATATTAAAACATTTGTTTTTTTTAAATTGTACTTTTGTTTGACAGCAATCTCATTACCGTCTAACGGTATAGAATTGCTAATTATCGGTAGAGTGTAGACATAATATAAATTATAATTTACGTTGTATTTATTAATGATTTTTAATTTTATTGATTTTGTAGATATTGTAAAGGTAAGTCATAATCATCATCAATCATAGTTATAATGAGGAATGCGAGGCCTAATCAGAAATCTCTTATGTAATAAAAAAACAAACAATGCCCCCGATAGTAGGTATTATCTACTATTTAACTGGTGAGACTCGCCCACTCATATGATCTGAAGATTAAGGTCCTTAACCTTACCAAAATGTATAAGCATATTGCTGTTGAGTGTCCTTGAAGGTACTGCTTATATATCTTTATATTATTATTATTATAAAGTTTCTATGTGCATCATTATCCTTGATGATATGTTACGTATAATATAGAAATAATTAAAATGCATTCCTAGTAGGTACATAAGAACTAGCAATAAATCTATCAGATTTTTTATATCTACTTCAAAAGAGTTCGTTAGAGAAAAGTATTTTTAAAATGATGGTTGAGTATTTGAATGCATTATTTTATCTAGTATTTTTTTGTACTCTGCAATAGGGAATATGTTTAATGAATAAAATTTAAAATGGTTTCAAGTATTTTTTCTCGAATACTTATTATAATCTTGTTATAATAAAAATATTTTTTTTATTTTCTAATTATTTAAGGCCATAAAATATTTTGTGAAAAGTGTAAATTAAGGCAGCGAAATTCAAACTCCCAAAACACGCCACCATTGGTCGAAAGGAAATGTGACGTCATTTGACACGCTATTATCGGCGTCGAAGTTCTTACTGGGGTATAAGTATTTCTGGGAAAAATAAATAATTTAAATATATACTTACATATCGTACTTAAAAGTTTTATTAAATGATACAATTGTTTAGGAAATCCTAGAAACATTTTCTAAATACTCAAAAAACTCTAACAAAACTACCACAAACTCTTTTTCAATAGCAGTTAGCACTTTAGCATGCTACTACACATTACATTTTTAAAATGTTTCTTCCTCTGAATCATTTTCCACTTCACTGGCACACAGATATAGAAGATATAAGATGCTATATAGAAGTACTATCAGCTGTGTTTTCAGTAAACAATTTCCATTTTCAAACAAATAGTTTTACTGGTAAAGTTCCAATATACACAATATTGAATTGAATGAGGTAATGGTAACAATGCTATATTTTGTTTTTCAGCAGATATATTTACATTGATAACTTTACTTCTATACTTCAGTTTAATATTGACTTGCAGATCTTAGTCACTCGGTAATTTATCGTTAATATGCAAAAAGCAAGGGTCGGCCTTATGATCATCACATTTAATAGGAGAAGTACTGAGTCCTGGTTGATTAATATCAAAGACATTTGTATGGGAAATACTTGGACTTACTTAGTGATCACTTCTTTGTGACGGTTCACCATTTTTTTAAACATTACTACTTTTGATAGCTAACTCTAAAAGGGCTTAATTAACCGGTGTCAATCTTTGCCTTTTGACTGAGGACATTCTCATTCTCTCAGTTGATGTTTTTGGAACAAAAATATATGAGGTCCAACTCCTTTCTTCAAACTTAGATTATAGTTTCTCGTTGCCGTTTCGTTATATTAAATACAATTTACTGTATCTTCCTTTACCTGAAATATCGACCATAAAAATAACGTAAAATCAAAAAAATAGGGTTTTTATAGAAAGTTGTACTGAACTTTTGTAAACTAGGTCAGGTGCATTTTAAAACAAATGTTCTAATGTTCAATAGCTAATGTAAAACTTACTTCTTACTAATTAATACTAAGCTGTATAAAAACAAAGTATACTTAAGTACGTTAAATTGATCTTCACAACAATATAAACACGACATATATTATCCCATTTAATTACCATACACCGCTGTTTTTGTGTTGTCGCATCTCTTGGAATACAAAAAAAAACACTGTGTCGGGTAATTTTGTAATAGTATTTTTTACTCCGAAATTATATAATACTTGTAAGATGGTTTTTGTCTTCTTCCATGAATTATACAGCATTAATTGCTGTATAATTCATGGAACTTAATAAATGTATGAAGTAACTAAAAAGTTTTAGAGTAACTATTCACTGGACGTGTCATTTGACGCCACGCAAAGAGCGCGGAAAATGACGGCGTTTGAACGACTCAAATTAACTCAATGTTTTCATTTTCACTTTATAAAATATGTAGAATATTTTTCAGCCTATTTATATTTTTTCTACGATATAAAGAGGTAAATGATTAATTTAAATCGAAAAAAAAACATGAATATTCCCTATTATACTTTATTGTATTTCATAGAAATTATAACTGCATAAGATATTTTAATGTTATTATTTTTCTATTATTATAAAAAAATGAAATGTTACCTATATTATTATTGTGTTTCAATTTATGAACATTGAGTAGAATGTACTTTTATTTGGATGATGTTTGATTTTTTAAATAAATATATAATGAAAAAGTAATCTATACGGGCAGGGATTCGAACCCGCGACTTATGGAAAACTGTCCCGTCGCTATAAAAAATTTGAGCTACCGAGTCGCTCCCCACTTGTATGTATTTGTTTTATGATTACAACAGTAATAAGTAGTAATTTTCGTGACCCTGCACACTAGCACACACACGCACACACACACTGCAATGTCCGAATTCGAAGTTTCGTCATTATAGTTTACAATTATGTTAATGCTCGTATCGACACATTCATTAAAATAATGCTCAAATAAAGTTACATTACACGTAAATTCTCAAATTATTATGTCAAACATTTTTAAAGGCATGTAATAAATAAATTATGTCCTTAAAAATCCATTCTGATTTTTTTTATCAAATCATATTATACCATTTAAAAAAAAACAATAGAAGTGAAATATATAAGAACTTAATATTTTTAATCATTACTTACGAAATATCTATCCACGCAAAGTTTTATCGAATTTTGTTTAGCAGCGTAGTCGTGAGTAATGAAGAAAAGTAACTTTAACACTTTATACAGTTTACATTAATTATTGTTTTCTGCTTCTCACGAATTACTTTTATATGACATTTATGATTTGTAATTATTAAATGTGTTTTGTTATCCAGGTGTGATGAATTAGAGTTTAGTATTTTCTTGGCAACAATCCATATCTTTAAATGTTTAAATACATAGCTTTATATGTCTATTTAGTATGAAAGATTATAACATTAAATGTATATTACAGTATTGTATCATTCAACAGACTTTGAAAATATTTACAACTATACCTTACTAAAACTATAAACATACTCAAGATTTATATCTTAAGTACTAGATTGAACCTAAAATTAATACATTCAACGGTTCCTAAAATTGAAGCATACTTCAAAGATAGTAAGTAAAAGGGTGAATTCCTTGACCATTAATGTTTTCGTGACATGAAACAGGCGGGACTGACCAATGGCGGCGGAACGAATTGACAAACGTCTCCGCGCTAGACGGTTAAGTTTTAACAGGTTTGGTTTATGTTCATCGATGGTGGTTATTTTCAGATTTAAATTATAATAAATAAATAATAATTTAATTTAAATATTCTATAATGATATATAATATCTTAATCATCAATAGTTTTCAAATTAGAGACATCTAAGAATATTACAAATCTATAGTATTTGTTATATAGTAATGTATTAAAAATGCATAATAATTGTAAATAACAATTAAGATCTTTCATTGATAAATTATTATTAAAAACTAACACTATTTATCATATATATGTAATTTGAAGACAATCCACAGAATTATTTTAAATAATGGTTACATTATATTTAAAGTTAAATCAAGAAGATCCTTACATTTCTAAGTAACATAAGGCTAAAACTTCGTTCGGTAAAACGGATGAAGAAAGTTCGGAACATGAAAGATACAGCAGAGATAGTGACGGGTTGATACCCCAGATGGCAAATTAACCCCAAATCGCTTTCTCTCGGCACATCTGGTTGCTAAAATTCCTACTGGTTGTTAATTAATGATCTCGCGAATCATTTTAATCCGCAAATTGATGATATGTACCAAAATACGATCGCGAAGGAATATAACTAAAACAAGAAGAGACATAGAGAGAGAGAGAGATAAAAATAAAGAACTAAAAATAAAGAATACTTTATTAAGCGTTTGGGTTGAATATATGAATATGATTTTAAAAAACGGTAGGCCGTAACTATCGTGTTGGTAAGAAACCGTTTTTAAAATAAAAAATACGAAGTTAAGTCCATGGATGTTAATACATATACCTACTTATAATACTCATTTTATTATTAGTTACGCATATAAAAATTATTATATAAAAAATAAATTTAAAAACCAATAATTGTGATAAAGAACTCACTAAGAGAGTTTTTAAGATTCCTATTAACAGACTCCTTTCTTAGGCATGTTAAAATCTAAAATTTCAATGTTAAGAACATAACAAAAATATATTCATAGTGAAAAGTAGACATAGTGTTCGTGGATAAGAGTTGAAACATATAAAAAATATACATATGATTGTGTGTTCATCGACAAATTTGTTATATACCTATAGATATCTTATCTCATCTTATCTTTTCTTTTTAATAGACTTGGAAATGAAAAGGACTAGTGATTTAATAATGTTATAGCATTTCTATTGCTGAAGATATATTTAATGTCGGTCCTGTCAGTTTGTCCGGAATGTGCGATCTTTTATTGCAATAAAAGAATAAGAAGATTCGAAAATATCGATAATGGTTTATTTTTTACACTATCATGGAATTAAACTTTACGATAGAAATAATATTTATTATATTTCTGAATCTTATTTGAAGATTAATAATGAAAAGGAATGTTTAAGAATATGTTATACAATATTTTTATAAAGAAATCATTTACATTTTGATTTAATTGGTTTTTATAATATTTAAGTATGTTAAATATTAAACACCTAAATTTTGTTATCATACCATAAATATAACTTCTTCAAACTTATTATTCAATTTATTTAATTAATATTAAAATACGTATTTAATTTAGCAAAATTTAAGCAATTTTAGAGTCGAATTGTTGGTAAGTTTCGTTATGAGATGATAACAGTAAACAATCTTAAGTTAGCAGACAAAGGAGATTGTTTTTAGTTTGTTTTAGTGCTTTGTGACCTTTGGGACGAGTGTCTTATCTGACGCGGACAAAGTTATATAGTAAGTAGGTATTGAATTTTCTTACAATGTGTGAGTAGTGCGTACTATTGTTTGTATTAATTTGAATGTAGGTATCAGAGTCAATCAGTCACCCTTTGCTTTTTAATTTCGTCAGCGGATATTTGGAAATTCATATAGGTACGGTCAATGTACTGTTGATTAAATAAATTGATTAATTTTAAAATCTGAAATCATTTTGAATGGTCTAAGTTGCATTTTTCATTGTAATTTTTTATAGATCGAACTATAATTTCTTACGAATTTAATTATTTGTTATGAATAAATTGATTTCGTAAACAGTTGCCCGGAGACTTTATACCGAGATCTTAAATTTACGTAAATAAATTTTATAATGAAAAATATTAAAATGCTTCGTTAGTTCTTTTCTTGGTATTGTAATAAATCTATTTTAATAGTAGAGAAAAGATTATTATTATTATTAGATTTGATTGACCTTTAAACGATAAGTAAATGTTAATATGAGAATGACGTATCTTTTGTTAAGGTATTTCTTATATAATAATATATAAAATATAAATATTAATGATGTTACTGAAACTGTGTTCTGTCCGTGGACCACCAGTAAAAGTCCTTTAACATATACTTAATACATACAACGACATTATTGTATATATATTATATAAACAGGGTTATTTTTACTTACTTGACCACGTCTTGCAGGCAGCCTCTCTACATCAATCTTAACAACATTTGTTCTATGACTTTTTAAAATTATAGTTTTTAAAATTTGAGTTTTCTTATTCTTTTCTTATACAAAATTTATTTGTTGCCTCTGAACTGATATTAACTCTGAGCGTAGGTATGGCGCCCGGGCGTTGACCTTTTAAGCACTTCTTTAAAAATACAGAGTAATAAGTAAAAGAGGTAGTAAAAATGTATGTTTCGTTTTTATTGTGTTGTTTATCAAGATTTTCAAAAAGTCGTTGAACAAATATTCTTGGGATTGATGCAGAAAGGCTGCCTACAAGAGGTGGTCAACTAATTAAAAATAACCCTGTAAAAATTTAATATGGTGAAAATATGTAAATACGAACAATGATGTATGTTATATAGGTAGTTACGAAATATCAGTAAATATTAAAACAGATGGATTAAATGATCAATATCCAAATAATCATTAAACTAAGCAAAATAGTAACCGATCTTGTTTACTTCAAAAGCTATTCTCCCTCAATGCCGCCTTACGTATTTACATATTTACACTGCAGATATTTAATATTTTTATGATTTATGCTAAAAAGCTTCGTTCCATACATTTTAATATCTTTTTATATAAAAGTAATGTGTAAATATTGTTTTGTTATATATGAAAGAAGACAATTTTGATGATAATTTGTTTAAGCGTAATATTTTTAAAGTAAATTTTGAATACCGTCGAAAGAGTTTCCTCTTAACGACTTTTTTCTTGAACTTCTCAGAATTATTAAATTGCCTTGTGATTATTAGGTATAGTAATAAAATACACAATAAGATATCCCATCAAATACTTGTTATACTTGTATAATCTGACATTCACAACTAAGAATACTAACTGCTACTGTAATAAAGACAGTACAATAAGGCTTCATTAAATTTTATAGGAGACATAAAAGCGACATGTAAAACTGAGCCTTATCAAAGGCGCCGTAAAACGCTGGCGTATTATTGTAGGCTTCACGAACTATTGTCTGAATTTCGGCATCGATCGACCATGAGCCTAAAAGGCAGCCGGGCGCCAAAATTACAGTTGCAAGGAAGGGGAGCATCTTCCCCTAATAATATCCGCTTGGAATATTGCCTGATGCACCCTGCGTTGTTTGTAAAACTTTTACAATTTTTACATTATTTGTCTTGAGCCCCTTAACCCTTCGGATTAACAACATCAATATTGAGTTGATAAGAAATTGTTTTCACAACTATTTTTTTTAATTAACGAGAGATATTAAATTTAATTGTTACATAAGTGTTAATAGAAAAAAAACAAATCTAACAAATTTTTATAATATAATTATTTTAATAAAGTGTGAATCATTGACGAATTATAAAATTATTTAGTGTTGCACGTTACATAGTTGAAGTACCCCTTAAATAAGTGAATAGGGTTTATGTGGTAATAGTATTATAATATGAATAATAAATAATCTGTATCAATAAAAATATACAGACATTATATAAGCAGCAAATAAAGGTAAGTCATGTATGTTTAAAATGTACATAATATCATATATGTATATTATAAATTGTTTTTACTGGTAGTTTTATATTTTTATAAAAATAATGTTTTTAACATTTATTTATATAATGGTTAAAATGTTTGGTCATGATATCCCTATTTTCCCACACTTGACACAGTAGCAGATAAATTCTCTTATTTTAAGCGTACCTATTTGAAAGACGACTCGTTATCTAGACATGCTTATAATAAAAGGTACAACAGTATATTTATGTTTCTGGTACTGTTTTATCTTCATAGACATATCTTTGATAACATGACTCTGTCAAGGAAGTTGATAGTTATATAAAATTAACATAATATGCTTGGCAATATCACAGGTATTATTTATTTTCCTTATGTATTTTAGGGAGGTTATGAATAGAACATAAATGTTGAAATCATAAATAGTTTTTTCAATGTCATGTTCGTGGATTCTCATGTCAGAAATAGTGCTTTAAATTTTTCAATGATTAATAATATCTAATTTAAAAAACTTTTATATACTACTACTCTATAACATGGGTCTAGATGAATCCCTTCGTTAATGGAAGGGAAGGCCTTTATTGTAGGCTGGTACAAGCGTTGTCCTAACGATATTAGAGAAATAGTCGGACCACGCTGGTTGGTTTGATGAATGGCAAATATCTCATTTTTATTATATACACTTTATACAGCTATTCACATTAGATTACAGTTAATTATATTCTTAATACACATTTATAAAGATTTCGTAAAAAATTATGGCCTACGGAGACAGCGAATAAAAAATTACACTTTTAATTAATATTTTATTACAACAGTTTACAGTCATTTATTTTGGTTTTTGATTGAAATATTGCCAATATTTCTCACGGAAGTGATATATAAGACCACGAACAGTAATTTTTTTTTAATTTTACGTAGAAAATATTAATAATGATGTTATAGAATATAAACAATCCAATAAAACAATCAATCTACCACATAAATTCTGAGTAACAACATTCTATTATTACGATTAATCCTACAATCATAAATATCCATACTTTACGATCAAGAAACAGAAGAATAGGAAAACTCTGCATAACATGAATAATGCAAACATCATACATACATACATACATACAGTGTGTATTGAACGACATGATCGTCTACGAGTTGAGCGTTGCGGCATTCACACGAGTGTCCTCATACGGTCTTATGTAACAGCTTAACTCTGAAACAGCTAGAAAAAGTAAACATTTGGGTTAATAGCTTAAGTGAACGCTTTGTTGAGCCTAGTACAGGATGCATGTAGCTAGAATTTAAATGAAGAAAATAGTAGTGTTACTGAATGACTAAACACAACTTATATTTTTTTAAGTAACGAGCTGGTATGTAAAGAATTGTTTCGATGATGTTTAAAAAGCACAACGAACCATGTGTAGAATAATTTTAAAATGTACTCAAAAATACGAAAAAGTTTTTATACTGCTAATGGGTTTTAAATTCCACGCATCCCATCACCGAACACGTGTTACGCCATTCGCATTTTGGCTCCGAATTGACATCGAGCCTTATTAAACTGTCGCCAATCTTGTCCGCGCGCACACTGCTGACAACATAAAAAATAATAAACCTATAAAAGTGTATGGAGCCTCCCGCACTCATACCAACTTACTGCTACTAATCAATCACAATCATTATTATTTTCTCATTCTGAAATACGGCTGTTGTTACTTTGTGTGTTACAATATTATTAATTAAATTTCACATGTTTTAGTAACTAAGTAGCTTTAAAAATAATAATAATATACTTTATTGCACACCACAAAATTGAAAAACAGTACAAAAAAAATCATTATTAATAAAAAAAAAAAATAGTACATTTATTGTCGATGCAACTAAGGAAATAGTACCTGATCTAAAGTATAGTCATGGAAGCTATAGCCGAAACGTCAATAGAAGTAATATTTGCAACAAAATAACACTTTGAACTGTCGTCAAATAAGAGTTGAAAAATATCATCATATCAATATGACGTTATAAAGTTTCTAGTTTGGCATTTCGCAAGTTATCTAGAAATGGAAGAAATCGAAGAGGTATCATCACACGTCTCTACGGACAACATTCGACACCAGTCTGTTAGGATGTGTTTAGAAGACACCAATCTTAAGCTAAGTTCGTACCTTTGAAATACGATTTAATAATAGAATTGTAGTAGGTACTAAATGTTAGAAACCGTTTTACAGAGAAGTTTATTGGATTAATAATACAATTGTATGTTTATATATTTACCATTAAGCATAAGCTGATCATATTTGAAAAGAAAACTTGATTTTTCAAATTTGGTAATAGTGTTTCAAAAAAAATGCCTTATATAGTAGTTTAGTAATACATTTAATAATAGTAGCTTCTATTTTATGTTTTATTGATATTCAAGATTTATTTTAAGTTTTTTCGTGTTTATCTTGAAATAAAAGGATTATGAATTGTTTTTAACTTTACGATCACGTTATTTTATTTCTAACTAATACAGAAAAATAATGCAATATTTTATCATAAAAGTTTAAACCAAACTTCATAAATAGTCGAAACATATCATAACTGACAAAAAGGAAGAGTTGGCATTTCTATATGTGAAATTTCCCTTAGTTTATGAGGATGCTTGCTGACCCAGTTCGGAATCGTCGCGGGATCAGGAGAAGGGTTTACGGTTTTCAATATTTGTTATCCACTATGTATTACCACTTCTACATCTGATGGGAATAGTTCAAGTTTTATTGTTAGTGCTCCCAAGTGTCTTCAGCAGCCACTTTATGTGTGACCTATATAATATATTTTTAGAACAATAAACAGCTTACTGTAAGTTCGTTACATAACACCGAGTAGCCTTCGTGAAGAATAATCCGGTTGGTCGAGTAGTATCCAATTTACGCTTGTTATTGCGGGGCTTCGGCCGCAGCTTGATAATTGACACCGAACGCACAACCGCGATGGTAATAACAATTACAGATGACAATCGCTGCATGCAAAAACCTGAAATTGCAGCACGTCGCCACTGAGAATATCCAATCTACAAAATGTTTTATTACAATTGTTCCGACTGTAGTGACTTCCAATAAAAATAACGTAATTCACCGGCCCGATAGTGCGGTCTTATAGGTTTAGTTTAGAAAGTTGGCATCTTGTCCATAGCGGTTATTTCGAGTTCCTTACATAGGTTACCGGCGGCGGTTGCACAAAAAGAAGGCTCTATTTAACGACCAATGATTCGGTAAAAGGCGCTTTAAGCCTCGGAGCGAAGAATCGGATTAGTGTGGCCGGACTGAAAAACAAATCTGCTACGATTTACGTACCGTAAACTCGTTACGCGATGTGAACGAGGCGAGTTCGGGAGTATAGGGCAATTGAATTTGTTTTTTGTTATGATAATGATAGGGTCTAGTTCGGGTTAAAGGCGTTCCGATAGAGATACGTTTGGTGCGTAGACGGGGCGAGAGAGAGGCGAGCTTATACGCTGACTATACAGAGGTCCGCAGGTTCATTCGTAAGAAGAGTCGTTATCGCAGTCGCTGTTCGGCGTTCGGGCGGCATGCTTGTTGTAGGACTTCATACCCGTGGCGGAGAGAACCGCTTCGAAGTTTTACGAACATCGCGCTCGGATATTTAGAGCCGGCAGTCATTTCCGAACCGTGCTTTATTACGGGATCCCTTGAAAGTGAAACTGAACGATTGATACGCGATAACGCGATTGTGTGAACTTTACTTTTGGTGTTGAATGGGATGACCAAGTGGTACTGACAAGTTAAACAATAAGAACTTCTTCTGGACAGGCTTCGATATCAGCGCGGTTTTTTTATAAAATTGTGAATGATTATTGATGCTTGAATTTAATTATTTCCAAAAACGGTAAGTTATATAATTTTACTTTTAAAGTAATCTCAAGTATGAGAAAAATAGTTTTTCATAAACATTGTTTGTGGTGAATGTAGGTCAATAAAAATATAAAAAAATGGTATGTCGAGTGATGAATGCAAATTGCTTTAGCGAGCTATATATTTTGGCTTAAAATGGGGGAGCCACTTCAAGTATTCATGAGGAAAAATGTAATAATGAAATATCATTATGCCGAGGTCGAAATTCCCTTTTGGCGTGATTTGTAGAGCAAAAACATTTAGATTACTAATGTTTAATATTAGGAGCTTATTAAGTATTATTATTAATTAATAATACTTAATAAGCTCCGGTACATTTGAAGATAATCGCTTACATTCAAAACCGGATAAATATTGTATAGGTTTTTATATAGGTAAATCATTATTTTAACTCCTGAATGTATCTTAACAAATGATTATTTCACGTAAGATATTCTCAACTTAATTATACCTTTTAATACAATACAAAATATGATACAAAATAAAAATATAGGGTTATTGTTTGTAAAGTAATTTGCTCCTTTGATCGGATTTCAGAAGACAATTTAAACAATAACTAGTTTGAAAGTCATTAAGTGGAACTTAGATTAAGCAATTAGGGTCCCTAGCTGACTTAAGGATTAATGTTTAAGAACGATAAAAACGACTATCAGGCATCAAAATGAGTACCTAAGATCAACTTACGCCTAGCGTTAATATGGTTCAATTAATATTCACATGACAATTAAATAACTTACTAAATGCCAGTCATATTTTAGTTAATTTAGGAGTGTAATTAAGTTACCTCAAGCACGCGTGGCTTTAACGTGATAAGGAGCTTTTAAAATTATGATAATCGAATGAATCCCGGGCCAGGGTCTGCTGTACTTATTCTGTAAAGTTACTCCATGAAATCTAATCAATTAAACTTTGAATAATTCTGACTTTCACAAAGTAAATATAATCTAGTTATCACGAATGCGTTCTGTGGTTATTACTTAATGGAGTGACGTCATTAATAGTCTGCATGTTTTTGAGTTTTCTTAACCAGATGTTACCAGTATTTTTATAATCATTTAAAAATTTTACAAAATCTGTGTAGGTACCTAAATATAGTTTTGTTATAATTGCAACTTAAACCGGTTTTTGGTGTTTTCTAGTACAATGAAAATATATTTCCAAATAAAATGTTCCTTGAAAAAATTTATCATGACATCGAATGTCGTGAAAAACCACGAAAGCCATAGTCATAATAGTTTGTACAGACAGAACAAATGTCAAAAATAATTGTCTAGAGGTCAGTGTCCCATATTTAGCACGAAGCAATTACTTTAACAAAAAAATTCATTAATAAGGTTTTCGGTGCGTTTTGTTTTCATTTGTCTGTAACATTGTTAGATATGTCTCAAGTGTGTTATTAGTTAAGAAGGTCAATAGCGTTTTTTGCTCATTACTTTTTGCTCCATACACATTGTGTTCAATAAAAAGTGATTATTATCAATGAAATCGATCTACGAATAATATTAAGATACCGATACATCTTGGTCTTTTGATAAGAATAAAACGGTTATAAATAGACACGCATTTGTATATCATGTAGAATAAATAAATAGTTTCTAAATTAAATATAAATTTAAATTTTGCAATGCAGAATTGTATATACATATATAAAATCGTTGCATTTCAAAAATATTAAATTTAAAATAAAATATAGTTGTCGGACGCTGGCCAGTGTAATCTGTTAAACTTTCGGAAGCGTTCTGCCCCTCGGCGTCTTCCGTGACTTGGCGCGGCGATGAGAGTAACGACAGGGGTGGAACGTCTTAAACGAACCTTCCCTTACACTGTTACTACAGGAATATGTAGGGAAAGATATATTTACTTTATAGCAATATTACAAAAAGTTCAAATATTGTCTTTTTATTAATCTCTATCAAACTACAATTAATTAGTTCGCCTCATCAATACGCATAAATCTTATTAATATAATTGTCGCTAATATTAGTAATTGATGGAGTATTGAATACCGTATTTTAACCGAAGTTCTGTTTCATCTGCTTTATGTCTGTCTGTCGATGTCTGGACGGTTGGATCTGTTTTCCGCCAATTATTAACTAAAATATTAATGGTTATTAAATATTTACCGATCCCAACTTTGATCCCTGGCCGGATAGAAATATTTGTAGGATGGGTTGTCCGGGTCTGGTCGGTAAGGCATCCTGTACTGTATTACCATCTCAGAAAAAAATAGTAACCCGGGGAAAGGGTTCAGCGCCCTCTCCATAATTATTAACTGAACATATGCCCAACTGTGGGACGTGTAAAGGCAAAAAAGAATATATATAAGATAATATACAAAATAATATTACTAAATAAATCCTCTTCAATAAGCTAGAGGCGGTAACAAATCTTGAGTTAGTAAAAATAAATACCTAAGTAGGTACTTCTTATTACGTGTTTCACTTGTTCATATGAATAAACTATACTAAAAATGACATCATTAGTATTATTAAATAAAAAAGGTAGAAAGAAAAAAATAAAGTTTTTTTATTTGTGTTGTCTTCTTTGTCCAAAAACTGTACAATAGACGGACATAATGCTGAAAAGCGTTCTCTACCAGAATACAAGAAAAAACAATGAGGACTTAGAACACTTATGAAGACGAGGCAATTACTTTTGTACATGTTTAATTCACAGATTAGATTTTTTGATAGCTAGATAAAGATAACATTTCTACACTCTTTCCTTTTCATAACGGAAAATAAATAACGTAATAATGGGATTTAGAAATATAAAATCTCGAAAAATAAATAATACTCACGAAGGCCGTACATTGTAATAGTTCGTCACGTTCCTCTTTTTTCACTTTCAATTTTACGTCACAAAGGTACACCTCTTGCTATTTAGGTATTACCCGTTTTCTTACAAAACTAGTTGCCAATACATTAGTGGTTGGGTTTATGCAAACCTTTGCAATAACGAATGATTAATATGCGATAGGAAATTAATGTACAAGTGTGTTATTAAGAAACGTCTCGGTTCGTATAATTTAATTGTATTTTATGTTTAATTACTTTCGCAATAGAATAAAGGAATCAAAAGTTCGTCAATAAAAGATTTAATTTACTTACATTTATTTTTATGCAACATTTATTGCTTGTTCAGTGTCGCATGTCATAACACTGACATAACAATTTTATTACAAATAACTACAAAATGAACGGATTTTATAAAAATAACATCAACATTTCAAAAAATATTCTTTATCATCCGAATAAATAATTTTGAATTGCTTTTTAATTAAATTATATTTCATAATATTTATTCAAAATAAATGTACATAAAATATAGGTCTTTTCCATGCTAAATGTAATTAATTTACGAAAAATGTATTGAAATATAATACCAATAGTACCTGATTGCTTCGTGCTTGAGTTATGGCTTGTCCAAAAATAAACTGTAAATCATTTCCAGGGTAGAGGGGGCTAATACGCGAAAAATGGTCTCCACTTTTCTTCGTTATCACTAAACAAGGGCGCGCAGTGGATCGCAATTTAACGGCAAAATGTTAGCTAAGCTATATAATTATAAGGTATCTGTTTGTTATTGTTATTGTAAGCGAATACGAGCAGAGCATATGTTTCTCTAATCAAGTTGTGCTGCTTGGGTGCGATGGAAGAGGGTAGTTTGGCAATAGTTTTCATACCTTATTTACCTTCCAATATACAGATATCGTAGTTATTAATAATATAATTACTTTCTTTCAAGTAATTACTTAATTTATCAACAATGTGTTAATGTGTAGACATAATCAAGAAGGATGACGGACCGTTATGATACGTGCCAGAATTTGGCAATACCGTTATGGCGATTTGTTACGGTCTCTATAATCTTAATTGACCTTCGTTTATTATCGGGATTATTATCCACACCAAGCTAATTGGTATTAAAAAAACTAGTGCTCGTTCGGGGCTCCGCTTGTGGCAAACCATTATTCAGTCGACCGTGGCAACTTCATATTCAGTTGTGATTGGTAATTTTCTTTTTTGGCTCTAAGCCAACATACATAGTTCTTGAGTCTTTTTCTTTCAAAAATGCAGAGTATATGAACTTCACTATGTTATTAAAATAGCTATCGGCTCGAAACATAGCTTTGCCAGACGGTGGTTATAATTTACTTAAATATAATCAAAATTTGTTATCGGTGGATAGATAAATTAACAGTAGGATGTCCACTCTACAGTTAATTTGTCGATCAGTTTGCGAGCCTTTCTGGTAGCCTCATTTGTTTCTCTTTTTTTTGGATGGACATATTTTAGGCTGACTCTTCACTATATGTATTATAATACTAAGCCTAGTTAGCCTCCCTGACATTTCTAGTAAGTGATATCGCAAGTGAACCTGACTGCATAGAAAATGAGCATGTCTATAGCCATTATACTTTTCTGGAGAAAAGGGAAGCAGAGTAGTCGCGATTAGATTTGTCTATGACTGATATCCTTGCGAACGTACAGTCTTATAGATGTTGTAAGACTTCAGACCTGCCGTATGAGGTTTCCTGTTCCTGTGCCTTGGGTAGCGACTCAATCTTTATAACCAATAGGTTGGTAGGTTTGCGATGATATATACATCATCATTAGGATGGAGAAGAGATGAGGGTGTAAGTGTCAAAATAACAATTTAATTTGTTACTTATTTCAAAAAAAACAGATTTAAGTAACGGAACAAATTTCATGATGTAAATCAAAATGTATAAAATTATTAATGATATCATTGTATAATAGACCTGATATTTTTATATAATATAATTTGATAAAATATTCAAAATGATAATAATTATGCAAGCCGGGACTCGTTGAAGCGAAATCTTGATGATCAGTGATTATTCAAACATTTAAATATTGTTACATTTAAATAATATTTAAACCAAAGCAAGTTTATTATGAATTCAAAATAAATATTTATTCATTTATATAATTTACAGGATATTAAAAGTATTTTAGATGAATATTATTTTACTTGTTTTTTGCTTAATACTCTCAAAACGAACTAAAGACAGTTTAAAGTAACATTTAGATTATAGGCCTTTTTAATACTTCCCTTTGACGTACACGGGTGATCTTTGGAATGGATTCAAAGTGAAAAAGATGTAAATAAATACATACAATAGTCAATGAACCAGCTAATGTAAAATCTTATAAAATAAAATATATTCTAAATATCTGAAATATTAAGTTAAAATAAATGAGTTACTTACATATGTCAGAATTAAAAGCTACATTAAAATAATAAGTCCAACCGGCACCAAGATCTTAAGTAAGAATGTTATATAAGTAAAGTCAGGATGTCGAAGCAGGCTGATATTAACACGGATACGACAACTGACCGTGAAGATTGTGTTTCAGTGCGCACGCGACGCTAACAGGTGCCACTTTCTTCACGACCGCACTGCGTGTCAAATCAACAAATTATAGCAACTCTCTTATTATTTATAAACTGTTTTTTTATAATTTATCAATTAGGTCAGAGATCTTTTTTGTCTATTTTCATATATTATAATTATTAAAGATTTTTATTACATTTCAAATGTATAATTTTATTATATTATATTAAAATGATAACATATTCGCATAATTAATTATATATTAATAAATAGTGATGTTTTAAATTATATTTTTATGTAAAATGATAATAAAACGTTAGTTATTTATTACACAAAGACGTAGATGTGGAAACATTCAGGTGTGTTAAAAAAATAATTGCTACTTTTAAAAGTAATGGTCAATGGTTTTAAGATTGTTTTAACTATTTCACTAAAAAATATGTTTACGGTTCGCAGGGCGTGCTTTCTAATTGCTATACTGTTAAAAACCTTTGAAACCATTAAAAAATATATGCTTTTGTTTTTATTTCGCTTTAAAGATTGAACACCGGCTTTTTATCTGTTAGAAACCAATCTGCTGCTTTGGGCCTTTTAATATGCTGGACATACAGACAAATATACTTAATATAAAGATGCCTTAAAATCAATACGTACCATATATAAGAGAATATTAATAAAGAGAGAATCTTTTATTGATACAACAACAGAGTTGAACTACTGAAGCAATATTGAAATTTGGACATTTCTTTCTATTGTATAGACAAGTGTAAAGAAAAGATTTTAGGCAGAGATTTTTCCGTCGAAGTATTTTTACCTTTAAAAGGATTTAATATTTGCTTTGTGTATTTTTTTGTTCAACATGTCAGAAATATTCTAACTATTAAATTAACTATTTGGTTGTATTTATTTACTTTGAACATCGCCGGCACACTCGTGTTTGTATGTTTGTTTGTTTAATAGCTTGATAGCTCTGTGCCACAGTATTGCCAAGAAATGAGCAAAAGTGTTATTTATTATATTTTTATATATATCTTCTTTTTGTATATCTGCCTATATTAATTCTCCGTTTCCAGAATCTAATACCCTGTCAACGCTTAGAATAAAAATATTTTAAAGTGTATATTTAAAATATTCTCTAAATTAACAAATGTATCTTTTTTAATAAAATATGAATATTTATAACATTTTAAAATAATAAATACAAAAAACTGAATAAAATTTACGACGTCAATGCAGTTTATTCGGCACTTGTAATCAGTGGTCCGGAAAATTAAAAAATACCCTTCGGACTTGACATTAACATACCTTTATTCTTTGATATTCATAATAGTGGATGGAAATGATTTACATGATATATACTTGCATTATAAGCAATGATCTCACGAGCGTAATAACTTAATAATACCTGGTGCGGCCTTGACTGTTACTTGCGAAACCGGATGAGGTGATCACTCATGAATACTTCTGTACCTCATATATTATAATTACATGTTAATACAATTAAATAACTAGCTTGAATCAGGAGTTTTGCTTGTTCATCTATATTATATACATATATATCTATATTTGCGCCATTAGACGGTCTTACCAAATACTTTTTTTTAATAAAGACCGGTCCGTTCTTTGAGTAATGGAAGGATGTACATACAGATAGGAATTAAGAGAATATTCATTTTAGTATTTTTTTTAGTAAATATAAGGTTTTGTTTAACTCCCGATAGTATATTTACTTATATTTAAAGAGATATCAAATAAAAAAATTTTGGATGTGAACAAAAAAATATAAGAATACAAAATAGAAATAAAAATGATAAATAAATATATAAATAGATAAAAATAAACCGATACGGACGGGGATTCCAACCCGCGATATCTGGAGAACCGTCCAATCGCTCTACCAATTGGAAGCTCAAATATTTTATTCTATATTTATATAAAATTCACAGAAGCTTAACATGGCTATACATGTTAATAGATTTTTTCAAAAAAGAACAAAAATGAGTTTAGAAATACATACAAAATTACCTTTATTAACCGAACTATCAGAGAATTACTAAATTGTTCTATTCATTATTGAAGTTTCGAGCGTGTTGATAATATCTGTGAAGTGGTGAAGTGAACATTTTTGCTTCTATTATTTTGGGATAACATAAATTATCATAAATGAAAACTATACTATATAAAATATGTATTTCAAATGCTTGTGAAAATGTATACTTAATATTATAGTACATTTTAAAATATATGTAATAAAATTCGAAGCACTATTGTGATAATATGTTATCGGAAATATTTTCCGCCAAAAATAGCTTCTATTCAGTATTTTATCCAAAGCAGATGGCACCATACACGTCCTAGTTTTAAATCGACTTTCAATTGTAGCGTTTTATATTTAGAATATATTTCTTTTACGTATTTTTGGCTTGAATTCAGATTTACTTATTCATTTACAAATTAAATAATAAATAAATATCTTTTGTATATAGGTTGCTAAGTTGAGATTATTAACAAGTATTACACTATGAAAAACCCATTCAGGGTTCTTTCATAGTGTTATTTAAATATCTACCATTTATATTAATGTATTTGACCTCCAGGTTGTTGTGATCGTTCACGGTTATAGACCCTAGTGGGTCTATATCAAGAATGTTGGTACTTGAGCAACACTTCAAAGAGAAGGCTGTTGAGTCATCGGTAATTGACGGCTAAAACTACCGAATAACTGAATTTCAAGCTCTAATATTACTATTATGTAATATGAATACAAAAATGCGAATGTTATTAAATTTATATAAAATATTCTTATTAATTAGAAGTGTTTTAAAAATTATTACTTTCTATTCTAATACCTATATGTCTTAAAGAAGTCTTCGAAGAATTATGTAAGCCATATCGTGAAAGTATTGGTGACTAATATAATTATCAGATTTATATCTTTCACTGTTATTGAATAAAATTTGTCTACATATGGTTATGGATATTTTATGTTATCAAAGATTTACTAGACTTACTATTATGAAAGATATTTGACATAAATAAACTACTATGATAATCAGTTGTTTCATGTTTATTTGTTTACTGGAAGTGTATTGTATTGCTGGTATGGCAATTACTTAAATTTCTACGCGATCTCAATTTAAGTACAGTTTTAATACTAGACTCCCCAGAGTTCGTATATATGTTAATGTAATTTCTCCAAAGCCTTTGGTGAGATATTACGAATATAATATGATATAGTCTTAAACAATATTGAAACAAAACAAAGTTGACGTATTTACATTATATCTTTTCTGTCTAATAACCATAATGAAATATTTGAAAATATCTATAAACATGTATACCCAGCCATGTTAAGCGTATATACACTTTAAAGAGGACGACGCCACGGTTTTCTAGAGGTCACGGGTTCAAATCCCTCGCCGTATCGGTTTATATTTTATTTTAAATTTATTTAAAACCATAATGAAAGTTTACAAATAAAATGAAACAAGATACTTATTAACCAAAACAAATAATACCTATCCGCGCAATATAATGTCTTTATAGATTATAATATAGTAATATGCTGTTTCAGTTTGTTCCAATCTAAAATGGCTTTGATGCTAATTACTTTAGTCTAATTCTAGACTATAAGTCCCAAAACGTACTAAATGAAATATGTAATTACTAAATCGATGATGCAAATACGTGATCCTGGCAGTGGTCACTAATAGGATTCACGCATGGTCTCCCGCTGCCCAATGAGAACAGCATCACTAGCGTGTTTTGTCAGGGCTTAGAGTTACACAGCCTGTGTGTAAATTTATAACTAGAGAAAATAGGTTATATAATATACTTTAAATATTATCGAATATAAAGTTTAAGTAAATATTGATTAAAAATTTTATGTGTAATTAGTTTTTATAATATTAATATCTTGTTAAACAAGTTATTTATATTTTTTTTACAATAATTACCAAAGACTTGACTATAAGTCAATGATAATATAAAACCTTTTTAAGTCTTTTATATACGATTAATAAATATTTCCAAACACAATATAAGTTCTATTAAGTATTTTTGGTTCTGGTTAGGTTCTGGTTAGGTTATTAATCGTTTACGAAGACTGATCAGAATACAATATAAACTTCATTGTTAGAGTTGCCAGCTTAATCAAATCATAACACAATTAACAAGATAGAACTTCAAGTACAGAGTGGATTTTAATTGTAATTACAGAAGCTATGATTTTAATGCTGAGTTCAGCAAATTTGGCCACTAATGGAATTTCCGCATCGGAAGTCAGCATACTGCACGCGTCCGGAGAGAACACACAGCACACACAAACTAACTTATCTCTAACTACATATAGATTATAACTTGAACGTTATTTTAGAAAAAATATATCAAGGAATAAGTAATTGTTACGAGTTCATCATTGATGTTAGATTTATAAAATTTTTAATCAAGTTTCTTTCTTAATAGTTATCGCATAATTAATTTATAATTCTCGACCAATCCTGGTATATTTCATACAAAAATCTATGATTTTGTTTTTCAATGCTTAAACGATCTCAATTATTTTTCAAATATTCTGTATTATTGCTTTACATGTTCCAATAAAGCCACTTACCGAAGGGCGTCTAGTGTTCTACCCTAACCCTTATATTAATTGGATTAATTCCTAAAGGCACCTCACGCCTGAAAGGATTAGGGCGTGTATTTAAATGATTTTTGCATGTGGCATTTTGACGTCGACCCTAAACATCACGTTTTACAGAAGGGTATAATTAGAGCTCTACGCTTTGTTTTACAATGAGCAATAAATATTTAAATAACAAATCGTAAGTATCGTAAGTACTGAACTGAACTCCACTCAAACGAGATTACATTTCGAAGAATGTAATATCGTCTTCCTAACTGTCTTACAAATAAAATATTATTCTTTGAATTTGTATAACAAATTAAAAAGTAGGTAAACTGCAATAGAAGTTCCCATTTTAATTCCAGGACACACACAACGCCTGGAGTTCAAATAAAGATATTCTCATTCATCTGGAATCAGTGCATAGTGCTCGGGGTTTGCTTGATTTTAATCAAAAGTTTCGATTGGACTCCAACCACTCGGGTGAGTGCAATCGAAGCGTATGTTCGGCTCTCATGGCACTACGAGAGTATTTAATAGCTTCAACCGAAATGTATGTGCTCAGTAATATCTATTTGTTTTCTAATAATTATAAAGTTTCATTGACGACGCGCTAAAGTTCCATTTGAGAGCGACACATGTGACAACTTTTGTAGGAACTGGAGAAGTCGTAACTTATAAAGTTGCTAAGTGAAAATGTTTGATATCTTAAAATAATTTCATTGTGAAATAAAGCTTCTGGAATGAAAAATTAAAGTAAATCTCCTCGGATCCATGTTAAGTGAAATAATAATATAAATTGTTCCAAAAGTAGGATGGCCGCTCAAATTAATCACCTGAATAAATTGTGTGATAATCTGTAGCAGTCTTTAATGCTTTATTTAGGGAGCCGCTGGCGAAAGCGTGCAGAGAAGAATAAACGAATAATATAATGATTACTCTCATTTCATTTACTCCTCTTGATCCCGGTAATTGAGAAAATTTGGTCACATCTTGATAAGAGTATTGGGTGGTTTTGGGGTGGTGTCATTAAGAGCGTTTAATCTCATTAAATGCTTTTATCACCTGAGGGTGTGAAATGTTGCGTGACATAAATAATACAATTATTTTGAATTTATTTATTTTATGCCTACTTTCTTCAATGTGACCAAATATATACATAGGATTTTTTATATTTGTCCCAATATATATATATATATACAAATACGTATAAAGAATTTTAAACAATTAATGTTTTCTGTATACAAAAAATTATAAAAAAAACCTAATTAGTTTTAAAAATCTGTCCAAAGAACGCTCATTTAAGATAACATAACATCGCATCTTTATTCGAATGTCTTTGTCTGGTCTGATTCAGAAAAAACAAAGTAGAGAGTGCTATGACCATCAGTGGTTTTAATTTATATTTCTGTTTCCCCAACTACGGAGTTCATAATGGACATAACATTAGCACGGCCTACTTTGGGTGAAAGCTTTCAGAGTTTTTCGACTCATCTCGTGTTAATATTCTTATTTGCTAAAAACCTTCGGATACATTGGTCATTATGTATTATTTTCAATCGAGATTGAAAACACATATCTGTAAAAAATGCAGGTTTTCTTCTACTTTTGCCAAAAGTACAATATTTAAAAGTTTATATAAATTGCTAGAAGAACTTATACTATCTTCATTGACATTTAACTTTAACCAAGTTTCTTGAAAAGTACGTAGAAAGTTATCGACTTACAAATGTCCTCATAAATTAATTTGAATACAAGGACCGAGCCAGGCGACGCGGGGAGGCGGGGGACGGTAGACAATGATACTATTTAATTAAATTATTATTTGCTTCACTTCATTTTCAATTCTTCAAAGGAATTTGTTTTCACAAAAGGGTAAAATTGAATAAATTATAAGTCATAAAATTGTATATTTTAAATAATGGTTCGTTTGTATAATTGTATTATTCGTATTAACCTACCAACTAAATAATATTAGAAATTTATTTATTTTATGTATAACAAAAATAATATAATATGATATAAATAGCCAAGGGCCTAAGATATTTATTATTATAATGTTACCTACAAAACCAGTTGCAGACAACCTTGAGAGAAAGTGCTGTTTGAGTGAAACTCACAAAAATGTGGCCCTACAGCTTTCCTAATCTTTATATATGACCATATGTGACCACACTGGTTAACTTTCGTCTGATTTTAATCATTTTATTAGGCTATACATGTTAATTCAGACAACTTTCCCGATCTCTTAGGGAGGTTATTTTCTAACAGGTTTACGTAATGGTTATTTCTTCTTTCCGATATAACATGTTTATATTAGAAACTATGAACTATCTGTGACCAAGTTGTTTTTGGGAGTTGCTTACGAAATGTAGCCAGTTAATGCAATAAAATATTCGTGGGGTTATTGTACTACGTTCAATCGCATTAGATAATAAAGGTGTTGTGACACCGAGATCAAACCTAGCCGCAAATCGCAATCCTCTGATTTCGACACTTGTTTACCAAGCGCTGTATAACATGCTACAATAAACTCGCAAATTGCTGCTTACTCAGAATATTACAATACTTAAATCTTTTACTAAATATAGATAGATATAGTGATTATTTATTCTATATTCAAAAAATTGTCCACATATCTATTTTTAAAAACTTAATCATTTTATTGACTCTAGATCATATATTACTGAAGTATTATGTCCTAAGAAGATAATTAGTTAATTAATTAAAAAGGGTAACAGAACAAATAGAGATGGAATCACACGGAGAGTTCGCCCAATTAAGGGTTCGTTGTTCGGTTATTAGTTGCCGTAATGTGCTCTTTAACTTTTATGGTCTGAACTTTGGAATGGAGCGGGACGGATTATGTAAAGCAAGAGTTTTATCAGTTTTGACTTAATACATAATTTTCCTTATAAATAATAAACTGGAACAAATACAAATATCAAACAAATACATTTATTTTAAATTAGTTATTTTAGATTATTTCCTAAACTGATTTATGAAAACCATTTATTAGTTTAGTGACTGACTTCGTTTTTAAGAACTTATTGTATGTGTTCATGAATTAATTTTATGTTTTTTTCCTTTCAGGTAAGGCTGATACGTACGTGATCTTCACTAATATGTCAGTATTAATTAACATATTGTGGCTTACGCTTATTACATTGTAAGTTTTAATATATTATATTAAAGAAAGACCAATTAAAATAATATTATCAGCAATTTGGGGTACAATCAACAACCACGGATTGGCCTATAAATAACATCCCTTTACACTTCATCGAATAATAGAAGAGGGTGCTTTTAAGCACAATTACAGGGTAATATATTGCGGAACCCAAAGAGGTCGCGAATTCTAGCGTTTTAACTCAGGTACCTCCTACAAATACACTGAGTACCATTACAACTTTGAAGAGTTGATGTAACTTAGATGGAAGAGTCATTTTTTAGCTTAACTTTTTTATGTGTATTTAATTGTTATTCCTACATAAAAAAGCTCTTCAAAGTTATGTTAAATATATTTGTTACTGACGTATAAAATATACATTATTATTGTGATAATGAAAATAATAAATTGTACTCTTATTGTAGGTAAGTGAATTTATCATGTAGAGTATTCGATTCCATATAAAATTAATGGTTGGAATTTAATTTGATGTAAATGTTAATACGCGTTGAAGTGTTTGAGTGTGTGTGTAGCTTTAAAAAACCTCTTATAGTTAAATTGAAATTAAATACATAAGCTTTAATTATTTATAATAATCTCTATAATGTAATAGAAACCAAAAAACAAAATAATCGTCTTTAGTCTTTAAGTCACAATATTTTAAAATATCTATAACAAAAGTGTGAAGTTAACTTTTACTATTTTACATTTTAGAAGTATCAAGATAGATAGTGAAAGTGGTCCTTTCCGAGTTATTTTATTCCTTTACGCATGCCTTCGTAAAAGTGTCTCTCGTACTTTACAACTAAGGTGGGTCGCGGAATTATTGCGAATATATTATATGCGATAACATTGTACCTGGGGAGAGCATTGTGCTCTCGCCTTGACGACTCTTCTTGCATAAACTTATCCAATTACTCAAATTTATTCTCAAGGAAACTGCGACTTCACATGATACTAAAATCTTAGTATCTTGGATGTTCGCTTAGAACATTAAAACGTTTGGGAATTCTAGGCTCTGCCTCCTTCTTTGTGAGTGAAAGTGATTTTAAGGTTTAAGGCATAAGCAACGAATCATAAACAAATATAAACTGTTGATAATATGTTCCAGATTTATTACCAAAGTCATATTTTTCATTTACCAAATAATAATATATTAAACTAACTTCCTAATCTACTCGTAACCATGTAATCTTCACTGCGGAGAGCTCAAGATTCCAACAATTCGGTAACAGTCGTCAATCTTGAGATTGGCGTCGTAATCCCCGTATGAGTTAGTTGGATGATCGTGAATTACGTTGCTGGGCCGCCGCTTATGTGGTAATCTGCTTGTCAGCGGTTCCTGCTTTACGAATTTAATGTATAAGTCTGATATATGTTCATATTCTTTTTAGTAGTTATTTAGACCCAACATTTTATTTAATAATATATTTTTTAAAACATTTGAAAGCGAGCTCTTGTTTATGGTTTCCTTTTCTTTTTTTCTGTAAGCTTTGTATACTCTGTTGGTTACAGCCATAAGTTTAAGAAAACTTTCATAGGTAGTTGACGTATGAATACTGAGACTCCTTCCGTAAACCTGCATGCATTTGACATTAACTGATTTGAATGCATATTTGCTGTTTGCAGAGAAA
The DNA here is from genome assembly GCA_959347405.1 of Napeogenes sylphis. Lineage (NCBI taxonomy): Eukaryota > Metazoa > Arthropoda > Insecta > Lepidoptera > Nymphalidae > Napeogenes > Napeogenes sylphis. The sequence continues at coordinate 46,359,636 of OY365776.1, read as the reverse complement.
CTTCCTCTATCGTTTGAATATACAAGAAATTATTAAAATATCGTTTAATATTTAATTTCTATTGAGATTTATATTATTATTATTATATGTAAAATTTTTCAATTCAATACAATATTAAAACTAAAAAAGTATGACTTCTTTGAATAATTAAAACTGAGATATCAAAAAAATATATTTACAATTGAAATACAATTTTCCACAATCATTTTTATATAATATTATAATCTTTTTATCGTTATTAAATGTTATTTTAATTATTAAATCATAATGGCTGAATTTAAAAAATCTAATCACAAGATTACTTACAAGTTTCTCTTTGTTATCAAGGCCAACCGTAAAATGATTTATTTTCTTCTGATAAGACTTTCTCGCTGTTTCGAAACGACCGAACTTTGTGAGATAAAAAAATAAAAAAGAAATAAAAATTGTGAAAGAATGGCAGATGACCTTAAAATCTCCGGTTATTGTTTATCGGATGACTGCAGCAGCAAAGAGGATAAAGTTTAAAAAAGCTATGGAAGAATTTCATTGTTTGTAGTCTTTTTAAATATTTTATTAACACTTTCTTTACTTATATGATTAATTTACTGATTGTTATTGGTTGCTCGTGTGAGTGCCTCTGGGTAAGAAAACAGCCACTCCTGGCAGTAGTACGCAGTAGTAGGATGCAACTGAGGGTCTAAATAATGTGTTATGAATTATGGCGAACTGAAGCTGCGTTTTCCATAAGTATTCCTTTGACTATAAAAGGTTCTAAAAGATGTATTCACAAAGAACAGTACCAATGAAATCATTAAAGCAGTCAATCGACTCAAAACAAAGTCGAATTATTACAAGTACAAAAATAAAGTAATATAATTATTACTTTATTTACCTAATGGTAATCTCTTTAATTTAACATCATTAAAAAATTACACATTTAATAAGCCCTATGTAAGATAGTGATTTACCTTGTTTTTGTTAATATGTTCCTTGAAAGTTATATTATTCCGTAATAATTACCGATAATCATAACATTGATATTATGTCTGACAAATCAAACTTGAGAAGCTGAAACATCCGTTCAAAAACAATGCCTGAACCGCCCTCAAAATGAAAACAATTGTCGTTCCACCCATAATTGGCTATAGAGTCATAATTCACGACAACAAAAGGAGAATATCGCGTACGGTATCAGTGATTCTAATTAACATCGCGGAATTGAGTCAACTGAGGTAATACACCCAAACAACGGACTTGTGCAAACAATGCCTCTTCCATTGTCAGACGAGCCTTGACTTAATGGTGACACTGGGATATTTTCCTCGGGGAAATGTTAATTAAACAAGGATTCAAATAAGATATTGTGGGAATTCATAACTGGATTTTGAATGTTACTAAACTTAATTGTTTTGTCGTAAATAGATATTTACTCCTGCTCCTGGAATTTAACAAGTTTAATTTTCTTGTAAATTCATTTTCTTGAAAACAATGTAAAACTTTGTAATAAGTTAGCTTAGATATTTTAAATACAATTTTACTTATAATACTATAAAAATATATAAGGTTATCTGTAATACATTTAATATAATAACTTATTGAAATAAAAATAAATAGAGCGAAGCCCAGAGTCATGGTAGACGAACTTTCCACGATGTAACAATAAAATATCGAATATATAATGGTTTGGCTCAGGTTTGCTTTTATTATTCAGATATTCCATTTCCGAAAATTGATGCATCAATCAAAATTTGTATCTGAAACAATTTATATGGTACCATATATATATATTTATGAATAAGCTTTAAAAGAATAAAGTTTTTATTGTATTTAAACTTAAAGATAATACCTAAGCGTTGTAAATATTAAAAAAAAATACACTATGAACAGTTTATCAACAAGGGTACAGCTCGATCTGTCTATTGATCAATTTAAACACAATATGGCTAATTTAGTTTATAAACAAATATAAATAATATAATTGTATTCTGCGCATCTTAAGATTTAACAATATAAATGTGTGACATGTTGTCAAAATGAAGGGAGACTTTTTGAGGAAAACCGGAGGCGCAATAATGAAATGACAGCTCACGTACCATCCATCATTTTCTTTCACTTCATTGGTTGTGTACTCGGAATACGTTAGCTGTTGTCCACTATTATGTAAAAGTAAATCTATCACTCAATTTACAATTCAAGAGGCGTTTTACAAAACTATACATGAATAAAAAGTTTTACAAATGACTAGACAATCCCCATTTTCTATTACGAACGACCCCATAAAAATGTTTTTTTTTTTGCCTATTCAATGACAGACTTCTTATTCGATATTTATGGTATAAAAAAAACACTGAATGTAATTTAATCAGATGAACTTTATCCTCGAACAAAAACCACAGGAGGAAATACGACGGTCGTTTATGATTTCTCGATAAACTGATGCGGAATATTGCAGATTTTTTGGCGCAAGTCCCATAATAGAATACTACGAACAAAACAAGTTTTCCTATTGAATTGGTTTGATTGTTGATTTTGTTATACTAAATATTGAACTATTGTGAAAAAACTGCAGTGTCCGACGACATCAATGCGATTAGTTATTTTTGAAGGCGTTTTTACATTTTTGTACAGTTCTATTGAAACTGTTGCCATGTTCATATTTTAATAATATATAAAGAACTAAGCTAACTATTAACCAGACACCAGTAGTGGTAATAACATCAAAAAGAATTAGGCGGAAACAATCTTTTGAATAATTATTTTACTGTCAAAATTTCCATGAGAGAACAAAAAGTGTTGAAAATAAAAGAATAGCTAACAAAATCACTTACTCGTATGATGGATTACGTTTGAAAAATTAATGCACTGACAAAAAACTGACACTGATGATATTATTATTAAGTCAACTGTAACACGCGTCCCCGATAAATAAGAAGTGGCTGTGTTCCGAGCACAATTTTACTTGATATAAAATTTTGTTACCCTTCGCAATGAATAGGCCTTATATGACCAGGAATGGGAGGGCCTGTCCTATCTTGGGCTATATCACTTTTGAAACACCTCATAACTTGCCGATTTGCTGACTTTGCTGTTTTATTTGTTTAATGATATGAGAACATGATAATAGATTGGGAAATAAACAAATAATACTTTTTTATAAATCTTTTCTGAAACGGCGATATTGGAGTAATGTTTTTTTTTTTATATTAGAACTAGAGTGTTGTTCCTTTTCTGATAATATTGATTACGTGACTTCTATATTTGAGATCCCTAATCACAAGTGTTTTACCCTCTGTAACAACTTCACTATAGATAAATATGGTTATATGTAGAGATGATATCAATTTCACGCTACTTATACGGATATGTCTTGTACAAACACGCTTGAATCTCGAAGTGTTCGTCGTGGGAATGTACACTTGTTAGTAACAAGAGGAGAATCACACTATGTATATGCCGCCGGCAATATTGAATTTTGTTATTAGGGTCTTGCACTTTTTTGATAACCGAAAAAGTTTCTTTTTTTTTCTTAAAACAATCGTGAATAACTCAATTTAGTCTAGCTAAAATTATTAATTTACGCAAATTCTTAATTCTTTTTTTATAATTTTTAAGGGTTCGTTATATCAAAAATTTTGTTAAGAAAAAAATATTGAAAAAAAATATTGTACACAAATCCAACAAAATTTATAAAATAAAAAAAAAGTTCAAGGATTTATTTTTTTTAATATTAAGTTGATGAAGTTTTTTTGATACTGGCAACAAGTTTTAGTTTATAATAAATATACAGTCAAAACATTGGATCTCGAAATATTTGCAAGCAATGTGACTTACAAATATATTTGTGCAAAAAAAGAAATATGTTATGTTATGTTTATTGTCTCTAGCTTATTTGATTTGTTATTTACTTAGCTGATTTCTATTAATACATATAGTTATTTATTTCTTTCAATATTTGTTTAGAAACATCATGATATAGGCTCGTAAACAATATAAATAATGTTTGAAAATATTTATAAACATGTATAGCCATGTTAAGCTTATTTAAATTTATATAAACATAATGAATGTTTAACCCTTTAGTTATTGTCTCTTCAAATTCATAAAACGGTTAAACACATAAACTATTCGTCCATGGGTAAAAAAGGGTTACCATTGATAAAACTTCCTTAATTACATAAACAAAGTAACAAAAGGTGCGCGGGCAGTGTTTTAGATAATCTCGGTAGATTACGACTCTTGATGAATGCCCGCAGTCTGAGCCACGTGTTCGTTATGATGCCTACATTTTGTACAACGGAAAACAGCCGGACTATGTATTTGTTCAACCACTGCACCCATTACTGGTTTTTATATAAAACCGCAGGATATTTTTTTACTACTACAACATAAAACTTTTTCTTATTTAAGCATACATAATATTTCTTCAGACTGCACATATAGAGTATATTGTATTACTTAGTATTTTATTTACCAATATTTTCAATATTCTTAAAAGACCAATGTCTCTTACAAAACTCTCTTCAAAATTCGCACATGACCTTATCTACTGACCTAAAAAACTGTATCTCATAATGCCTCAATTTCTTAAATCATCAATGTGACGCTCGTGCTAATAGTGTTTACAAAGAACAGTGACTAACGAATCGTAATATATTCGCTGTGACAGAACACACGGTGTTTTCCTTTGCGTTGTCCCCAGAGTCAATAGGGAGTTTGTTTGCTCCTACACGGTAATGCAATCTTAAGATACAGGATTTTGTATAGCTGGAAATAAATGTATAGACTAACGAATCTAATTATATTTTTGCACATTCAAGTATTTGTATATATAAGTCCATTTTGTACTCAGATATGGATATACATTTATATATTTTGTTAGTTAATATCAAGTGATTAATTAGATTTTTTTTTAACTTAATCATCTTATAATTTATTATTTTTAGCTAACTTCAGATAAAGGAAAATTGTACAAACTGTGACTTCCGATTACAAATATCTTTTCAACATTGCTTAGCAAAACTTTAAAGAAATTTGGGTAAACTCTAAACTCCGCCTAACTTCAACTCACTTTAACAGCTTTTGAAGGGTTTGTTTCCTGTTTACGGAAAATGTATATACTGTACAAGTTTACGACCAGTGGCCCCTCAAGGGTCATTTAGACCACGTGCAGGTCGGATATTTTAGGTTTTTTATGTTATTTTCTTATTAAAGGTAAATTTAAAACCAGAATATTAACCGCAAATACGTAACTACATGGTTGGATGAAGTACTGGCTTAGAATAATAATAAGAATTTTAATTATAAACATAAAACTGATGAAAATACCAACAATCCAATATAATACATGCAACGACACAAAACAGTTAAATGACTATATTTGTGTTGCCGCCTTTAATAAATTAAAATGAAAGTCCAAAAATAAAAAAATAACTTATTAAAACGCATATACATATAGTTTTGGTATTCTGATAAAAAATAATCTTATATTTTTATAAATATAGAATGAAAAAAAAACCGATACGGGCAAGGATTCGAACCCGCGACTACTGGGAAACCGTCCCGTCGCTCTACCAACTGAGCTACCGTATCGCTGTCCGTCTCGGTGAATTAAGCATTCTATATGTGATCGTCTTTATCGGGACGGTGGTGATAGTAGTCGCGGGTTCGAATCCCTGCCCGTATCGGTTTTTTTCATTCTATATTTATAAAAAATTAAATAAGCTTAACATGGCTATACATGTTTAAAGATATTTTCAAAAATAATCTTATAGTTTAATAATACTATGAAGTATTCGCACCATAAAGTATGATATTTATGAAATGAGTCGAGGAGATTGTATGAAATGTGAGTATTTATAACAAAATTAATCGCCAGACAGACAATAATTTACAAAACCATGTCTTTTTTTTTATCCAACTAATGAAAAAGGTAATAAAATAAATAAAGTCTTCTATATAGAAACCAGAAATACTAATCTGAAATTATGAAATATTTAGTTATGAAATAGTACAAATATTAGCTATGAAATCAGCACGTAACATACATTTAGCAACGATAATGGTCTTAAAAGTAGTACAAGCTAGTTCATCTTTATTCACGGAGCGTTCATGAATAATACAACGATTGTATCCCGTGAGATTGTATTCCCTCAGAACTAGTGATAACGTACAGGCAAGGTTCGCGCTAAGGGCAATTCAGTTGAGGATCTTTACGGTATAGGTACTCGTTACAGAAGTTTCTGTCTTAAGCGAGGGATAAGCCAGAATAATATGAGATTAGTAAAGTTCCAATTTGAATTATAACTGCGCTGATACTTGGATATTGTACTGTTAAAGTTTTCTGATCACTGCTTGTAAGACATCTAATCTATTTAAGGATTTAATAAATGAAATAATAGCTGTATAAATTCTTTCATCCATATCTTTATAATAATATTTGTTGATAAATGATTTAATAAAGTAGTTTTTTAACAATATATATCAAAGCCTTAAGTTCAAATAATTGTTATTCAAACGCTGCAAATATTTCAAATCAATCAAAATGTTTCAAAATATAAAAGTATTCCTTTCGGAATTCAGATCGTTATTCATTAATTAATTCATGGCATTGCATTCCCAATCCGTTTTTCGAGTGAGTAATATGAAAGTGCGAAGTAAATCCGACTTGTTAGCCAAGTGCAATGTATTAGTTGTTATTAATCGTGTAGGTCTCCAGAAAGATTTATCGGTCTCTGCGGCGGGAGGTGTAATGGAGACAAGATGACTTTACTTAGCAGGAATTAGTGCAGTTTCCGACGAAATTCACTTTAAGCTGCCTTTTAATTTTCTTTAAGGCTCTAATTTAATTGGGCTTTTGAAAATACCCGTTTATATTCTTTTAGGTGTACTTTTTAAAATATGTAATTAATTATGTACCTATAAAATATAAATATAATAAATATAAACATTACAATAAAAAATATGTATATACTATACAATATAAAAATTATAATTAACTTCGGCCTGTGATAATGTGATATAATTCCATTTTATACCATATAAATTCATTTGATAATTAATTTGTGGTATTTATTGAGAGGTCTATACTCATAATTTAGATACACCGGAAGTTAGGTATTTAATACATATTCTATATATTTATTTCCGTTTCCTTTTTGAGCTGTACATTTTTGTACTCTATGTTATAACTTCTACGACTTATTAAAAAAAATATGACTTTAATTTTTACCACTACGTTACCCAGATTATTTAGGTCATTAAGTCTTAGTTTTTTGAGGCTTACTTCTTAAAACTGTTTTAACATTCCAGAAACAAACTTTTTATTTATTTTTACTTTTTATCTTATTTTGTATGGCAATGGTTTCCTGTCTTTGTACCACTATTTATTGTTCTGAACATCCTATAATCTATTCATCGATAGAGCTCTCATAGTTCTTTGAAAACTTTATATATGGAATAACTAAATAAAAAACTAGAAAAATCTATAAGTGAGTTATATTTAATTAATAAAATTCAATTAGTTGATACAGTATGCCGGTCTATCTAGTTAATGAACAGAGCACATAAGGCGTTTCTGGACGTAACGTTACGTCATAAATCATGTAAGTACCAGCATGGCTTTATTAAATCGTTTCAGTTGAAAGCTTCGGAATTTTTATGCATTTTCTATAACCAATCCTTTTTAAATTTCAATGTATGTATTTCCAAAAAGTTTAATAAAGTGAGGTATTTCATATACCTATTTTAGGAGTATTATTCATTGTTTTACGAAAATTGTTTAAAACTGAATATAATAAAAGTATTGATCTGTTAATTAAATATATTTTAAGTATTAATGTGTTATGTTATAATACTAATTATAATATATAATGAACTGATAATGAGAGAAAAATACCTTTAATGAACTATATGCCATGTTTCCTGAAACCTCTCCACTGAAGAGATATTTTCCAGAAGCTATTGGTTTGAGTACACTCGTTGCTTTTATGTTTACTTCGATTCTATTGTTATTCGTACTTACGTACTTTACAAACGTACTTTGGATTAAATTTTATTGTATAAAAATATATTTTTGTATTAGTTTTCTCTTATTGGCAATGTATGAGTTGTTTTGTAACCGTGCCTTTTTAAACTTGCTGTGCATGTCTGTATGTAGAGGTAATATTGCCTTTTATTATAAAAATACTACTACTCATAACGGACCTTTTGACAGACTGTTGGTCTATTGGTTAGTAACCCTGAAAGCTCAAGCAAGTATTATATGATGGTCGTAAATTCGATCCCACTTCTACGGTTGTTGTGTGTGAACTTCATATTGTTATATATAGTCTGAGTGTTATTTGTTACCGTTAACTATGTTTGATATTTTTTTTCTGAAATACGGAAGTTTTTTTTATATTATAAACATTAACATAAACATAAACATTTTATATCGCTGATGTTTTTAGTTAATTATGCAAACTAACTAAAATATAATAACTAATTTCATTCGTTCATTTAGTTTTATGCTTGAATAATTTGATTGGTGATATGAGAGGTTTATTTATATGATGATATCATTCGTGAATAGTATTTGATTACTCAAAATAAATATATTTTCTCTATAATTGTTAAACTTAATATTCATGATAATGGTGCGCAATGCGGTGACATGTGATAATTTATTCCCCATCGCCCGCAGCATTAATAGCACAGAGTAAAAATATAGCCGTGGAACTGAACAGGACTGAACGAGTTAAGAGCTGACCTAACATTGACATTAGAATGACGTCATGAAGTTGCATGCTTTTTATATATTTATAATTAAACGTGTTTTGAAAAGAAAACCATAGGTAGGTACTAAAATTGAATTTCTTTAAATTGAATATATTTTTACATAAAATTTAAATGTAATTTAAACTTCTAAATTTAAACATCGTTATAATATCTAAATGTCACAAAAAAAAATATTTTTTTTTAATTATTAAAAAAGAATACTTTATTTATACATATAATAAACTTGTCACTGATCCATTTCTGTATATGGAAAATAATTTAAAAAAATACAAAGGGGGCCTTTATAAGAGCAAGAGAACCCAAAACAATAGTTTTCAAGTTTGTCTGTTTGTCTGTATGTCTGTTTGTTTGTGCACGCTAATCTCAGAAACGGCTTAACCAATTTGAATGCGGTTTTCAGGAATATATTACCACAGTCACTTAACATTTAGTGTTTATTTCATCTAAATAGGTTAAGAAATAAAAAAGTTATGTTATAAATCTAATTCTATACATGTAATAAATCTGTAGAGGAGTAACCTTTGTATAGTGAAAATATTTAAAAAAATATACCAGGATGTGAAGTGATGACTAATAGAATCTATTTTCAGCATTTTTTAAATCTTTGTCTGTTTATCTGTTTATCTTTTAGTTGTGCACACAAGACAACAAAAAAATCAAAAATTCATACAGGGGGGTCTTTATAAAAGCAAGAGTACCCAAAACAATGCTTTTCATTTTGTCTGTTCGTCTGTATGTCTCTATGTTTGTGCACGCTAATCTTAGAAACGGATTAATCGATTTGGACGCAGTTTTCGGGAATATATAGTCATGGAATTCACTTTATATTTTGTTTTTTTTAACAATTGGTTAACAAATAAAGAAGTTAATAATCTTTTATTGTCTTATTTTTAAAGTTCATAGTTTTTACATACATTGGTAAGTACAAAGAGTACTTTTCATCGGAAAATCGAAATCTACGCGTACGAAGTTGCAGGCACAGCTAGTCTAAAATATAAATGTACGAGGAATTAAATAATATATCTGATTAAGCAATACTTTTCTGATCAACTCACCTTCAATTGAAAGATGGAGAGTTATTTGTAATGCTGAATGTTACTGAACTGGCTAACTTTATTACACTCACGAATATTTATAATATTTTGAAATTGTTTGATAATATAAGTGTATAAAATTTTCGTTTAATTCATTTGTTCACATCAAATATATTTCTAATAAATAGATATTTTATAAAGTGATACTTCTTAAGTAAAGGGCCAACCTTTTTTTTGATTTTCAAACACCGTTTATAGAACGGATTTGGGAAGATTAATCGAGAAACTCTATTTAAAAACAGATTTTTGAGTTTACGTAACGTAACATAACGTAACAGCCATGTCGTGTTCGAGTCATAGTAGTACACTGTTCTGACACCTCAGCACGTTGCTAATGTAAGCTCTACGGAACTTTCGCGATCTGTCGTTAACATAGAGAAAGTAGTGTTCTTCCAAGTTTTCCTTTTCTGAATTCTTAGAGCTATTTTATATAATGATAGTTAAATAGAGTGGCTTCTGTGGTTTTCTTTAGTGAAATATAAACAAAAATAGAATGAGGTTTTTAAGTATAGCCAAAATATTTATAAATAGCCTAGTTCAGGGAGTGCAAATTATTTTGCTATTTATATATTTTGAACGTATTTAAATGACTGTTAGCAAGTACCACAAACATAAACAAATAAACTTATTACGTAACTGGCTAGGCTAAGCAAATCCCAAATTAAAATGTGAGTTCAGACAAACGAACCGAACCCGCTCATCAAAATAAAAGAGTGAATTTATAAAGGACGCACGCACGAAGGTGTTAACTAGCGGTAGCCTTTTGACGGTTCATTTCCGCTCCTGGCACTAATTAAATGTTTCGTGAACTTGTTGCCATTTCATTTAAATCTCCTAAAGTGAAACTTGAGACGGAAATTAAAAATGCCCGGCGTTTTTTATTGTAAAAGTTTCTCTTGTTTGTAGACAAGTTTTGTCATTTCGAAAATGTCGCTAGGATTGCTCGAAAAATGTACTAGTTTTTTAGTTATTCTGTCGGGCTAACACTAATTAAAAAAATCGTTCACTGACGGAAAATATTCTGACCCGATTTTTTGGTCCTAACGATTTCAAAAGTACTGACGCGTTTTATATATTTTAGGATTTCATATTCTTTTTTCCTCTGTGTGATACGGTAGGTAGACATTTTTAGTTCCTAAATATTTTTAGTAGTCTTTAGTAGTTTTTAGTTATAAAAATAATGTAAAATAATATTTCTGTGACGTTTTAATAGAAGCAATAATTGATAATAGGACAAAATACAATTTGTTCATTCATGGGCCTAACACAAGAATTGTCGAAGCATCAAAATTATTTGCACACCAATGTTCTTCTCCTAACAGTGGAGTCAATAAACGATTTGACGGTTGAATAACTATGCTAATGGCACTCAAACCACAACAAAACAAACGTCTTGTTAGATGTCCGAAGTCGGACTTTCACTAATAATACTTCCCAGAATAGCAAACTAGATCTGTATTGTAGGTAGATAATATAAATACTACGTTGGACTTTTGATAATATTTCTAGCTTTATTTTATTTCGCATTTTTAAGTAATTAGCAAAAATAGGACACGCTGAGAGGGATCTAGATAACAAAAAAGACCTTTTCCCAAAAGATTAGCAGCGGTTGTATTTTATATTAGTTGAGCTGAAAACTTTTTGCATTTAATGTTATTAAAATCTTAGTCTCTAAATAGTCGGTATGTTTTTGAAAACTTTTTGGACCATTCAATTGCAAAAGCTATTATAAAACAAAATAGCTGCATATGGCCTTGTTTCCAATCAAACAGATAAATAATTGAACATGTTAAAACTAAAGTGTATCGAGAGCAATTGTGGTACAGATTATTTATTGTTAAACTATTTTAAATGTTTAACCATTGAAATCGTGCGGTCACTGTAATGGTATAACAGACGAACAATTACCATATATAAATATACGATTATGAAAGTGATCGTTGTTATTATACTAAAACATAAATATACATGATTGTCACTCTAACAAATATATTAATAACTAGCTGCGCCTGCGACTTCGTACGTGTAGATTTCGATTTTGATAAAATGTACCCTTTGTACTTACACATGTATGTGAAAACTTTAAACCTTCAAACTACCATGTATAACGTAATTACCATAAATTGACATAACTTTTTTATTTCTTAACCGATTTAGATGAAATAAATACAAAATGTTAAGTGAAGACTGTGATAATATATTCCTGAAAACCGCATTCAAACTGCTTAAGCCGTTTCTAAGATTAGCGTGCTCAAACATACAGGCATACAAACAATCTGAAAAACCATTGTTTTGGGTTCCCTTGATCTTATAAAGCCTCGCTATGATGTTTTTTTTTTATTTTTTTCCATGTACAGAAATGGATCAGTGACAATTTAATTATATGTTAGAATGGGCAAAAAAAGTATTTTAAAATCCTGTATATGTTGCAGTGACGTACATATATTATATAATACACCCCGTATTATGTGTATATCTAAACATGATAATTAACTTCTGTCCATTCAGATTTAAACGTGTTTATGTTCTGATATAACACAAACGCTAATCGATTTCTGTTCTGCATCCAACAGTGCTTGAATTTAAATTTGCTGTGCTAACAATTTAAGTATCCAATTTAATCCGTTTAAATAAAAAATATATTAAGCTAATAGTGTGTCTAATTACTGAGCCAAAATCGTGGGTTTGATTCACACGTGTGCCATTAAAGAATTGTCTTGTGATCCACAGATTGTTATTCAGAGTCTGTGTGTACTTTGCTCGATTTTTTAATTTGATAGTTCGTTTTTTTATTATGTTGATGATGATAACCAAAACTTGTATAAGGTTGAAAATAACATTCATCGTTATTAATTTGAATAACAATACTGTTTTCATGATACCATTGTATAATTATAATTATGAACTTGAATTAAAATAATGCAAATTCCTCCTTGTTACCGATCTACAGATACCAAATTTGGTGACACTTATTGTGGCTTGACGAGCAGTTATTCCTTTTAAATATTCATAAAATAATACTTTTTTGGCACAGTTAATCTTTAATTTCTTATACTTTCAGCTTTAAGCTATATTGTTTTAAAACTTATAAATAGATCCAAGCAACATAATTATAAATAAGAGAGTAATAAATGTTAACAATATTGTAATTGACGCTTAATTAGGATTAAATTATCTTCAACTTCAGAATTAATTGAAGTGTATTGTTTTGAGGTAAGACAAGGAGGTTGAATTAACTGGCGAAGAAATCAGAGCAGATAAATAATAAATACTTTAGTAACATAATAAACATCTTGAAATCATTTTGAACAACTCTTTTGTAATTTCATTGAGTTTGAGAATAAAATGGATACAAACAAAGATAACAAAGCATATACTGTATGTTACAATTCCTTCAAGAAAGAATTTTAAAGGAAAACATGTTACTTTGCTTTATTGTTCTTTAAGTATATGTCTATTTATTTATATACTTATAATAAACACAACAACTTCTCTTGTGTATTTGTTGTGTATTATAACAAATTGTCTGCTACTTTTGTATTTAAATAACAGCTACGAATATTATGTAAATTGTTCACGAAATACGGAAAACAAAATTGATGTTAATTCGCTTATTTGAGTTATTACAAAATTGTATTCATAAAACCTCTTTTCTGAAAGGAATACATTTATACAGAAACCTCTTAAATAAATTGTTTATGGGAATAATTCCCACTCGTGTTCAGTTAGTATTGGTGCTTTCGTAATAATTATTTAATTGGTTTTAGTCATTTCGGCTGAATGCTTACCGCTTAAGTATTTTAATTGAATTTACACTCCTTACTTAAGAAACTGAACGTTAAAGAGGGTTGAGTTGTTCATATACCACAACCAAAGTTTTCCCTAGTTTCTAGAAAATGTATCTAACCTCTTTACTAACCTAGTATTATCCGGGTAAATATTGTTATCATAAGTGAAAAAAATATTTAAATCAAGCCAAATATTTTGATGTTTATTAGAAATAACTGAAAATTTTATTTAATTCAACCTAATTTATAATGTTCCACAAATATTGCTTTCGTTTTGGAGTATTTGGTTCACTTCTACGTCTTTAAAGACGAAACCTTTATGGGTCGTTAATCAAAATCCATTAAGGCAGTCCAAGTGGTCCAAGTGGTAGATCCGGCGTGTTCAACTAATTAAGATAAGTTGCGTTACAAGGAACGATTTTGCAAACTTTTCTTTGAATATTCTCCTAAGTATTCTATTATATTTGCTTGGTTATTAGAAGGAGTTAATGTATCTGTTGCTAAATTGAGTAATTTTCTGCTTTTAATATAAAGCTTTAGATGTGTTTTAATGCTATAAAATTTTTGACGTATTTCATCTCATCTATTTATACAAACCTTTATTATTATTAATACGTAAAGGTACTTTGCTTCACTTCATGCAATTTAAGTGTAAACCTTGGAAGTTGATTCAAAATCGAGGTATTGGATTTCATGTCTTCAAGACCCACAAGTTCAATAGACAAGCGAAGTTTTAGTATATATTATGCACTCACACACACATATGTTATTCTAACCGAGATCATCCAGGTACCTACTACATATGTAGAATGAACAAAGAGTGTGTTATAAGGCGTGTATCATGAAACCTTGAAACCTATTGATAACGTAATTTATAATGCTTCATAAGGGTGGCTGTGAACAAAGAATGGTTTATGAGTAGCATTCGTCAATGTCATCGACTAACTGATGTCTTTATTTAGTATAGCTTTAAAACCAGTTAAAAATATATGATATTTCCAGTAACAAAATAAATATGAAGTCCGGTGTTCCCACGCGTATCAATTTCAATTATTGGTTTATGTGCAGTGTTATCTTTATTCAATAAATTTAAGTAAAAAACTCCACTTGTTTTGATTGCAATTTACATTTGATTTGATATTTGTATCTATCGAAGCCGTCTAGTAAATGTTCCAACTCAACCAGCCTCATGGATTTCAATTACTTAGGTGTCAATGGATTCGTTAGTCGTTTGTGATCAATTGCAATTGGATGACATTTTATTGAGATGAAAAAGAATTGAAGCTTTCAATTTGCCCGTGTATTGGATTTAGTTCGAATTATGCTTATTGGAATTATGTATGATGTGTATATGTAGTTGTATTACATACAGTAAAGGGCTAACCAATTAATTGTTTGGAACATTAGTTATTTAAGTACCTGTCGTGTGATATGTCACATGGTAGATACAATCAATTCGACTGGACCCAGCGTGCCAGCTTCAACTATTCCCACAGTGTGAAATGCAATTTGGAGTTGTCCTTTTAGTAACCGCTATAGAAATTATAATAGGTATCGCACCAGGTTGAAAATGTCGAGAACAGGTTTGAACCTTATTTAACTTTTGAAAGCTGTCACATGTCATATCATAAAAGGGCTTTTATACATGTTTCTAAAGAATCGGTACTTCATAACAAGCTTCATATTATTATCAATTACTGCTGTTTATGCATAATCCAATCTTACAAGACAACATTAAAAATAATAATTTTTAACTAATATTTAATGAAAAGATTATGTTTCATAAGAGACATATACATATATTTGCAAACATAGCTATAAAATAATTTTTAATTCATATAGGATGCTTCTAGTGTAATTAAAGTGACATAACAACTTTTAAAAATAAAACGCCTGCCAGTTAAATACCAACGCACTCGAAATAAGCGAGTTTTAAAATTACTTCAGTTATATTTGCTCGCAAAGCGTCGGGTTATGTTCCCGCATCAACAACCACGCGGAGGGCAATGAGAGAAATTCATCCATATTTATTTATCGCTTTCAAATGTATTGGCAAGAGATCGCAATTACGTCGACCCTCATGCTACTGCAATTTTGCAAATTGCAGATTTTACTTGCCGATGGCAAGAACTTCGAAATTGCAAGTCGTTATATGCATTAGCCCATCTTCGAGTCGTCGTAGCCTTCGACGTGACTTGAGATCGTGTGGAAAGTGTAATTATATCAATCAATATCTACATATTTTATTGTGCTGAAGAGAAAATATTCACCGAAAATATATTTATATTTTAATTTGTAGAAGTAGTCAACTAGAAATATTTTAATTGATATAGTTACACAATATATAAATAAATATTGAGATCGAATGTACAAAAAATGAACTAGAATGAGTAATTAAAGTGTATAATTGCTTGTTATTGCATCATTAACGAGTTGCAAGATCGTGAGTGCAAGACATTTTTCTTAACTGGAGCAGACGGCCTTATGCATATTTGATGTACCATAGCTGTACTGAGGACGGCTGCGCTAACGATGTAATGACTTTATGTGACTGCGCTAGAATAGACGCTATTATATTTTCTTTAAATATTAAAATTGTGTGCAGAGGTATGCAGAATTGATGCGATTTAATCTCTAGCTCGTACATTACGTCGGCGATATAAAGTGGTTGGCTAACTAATTAGGTGTACACGGAGCTGTTTATCGTTCTTATCGCTTCAGAAATAAAACATAAATTGTGGTTTTATTTTATTGTAAAGTTTAAAAGCGAGGTGAATCGCTACAGCCTGTGTCAAGGACGCCTGGCTGCGTACGGAGTCACAGGCATTCAGGTTAACGTTTTAATAGACTCCTCGTAATTTAACTCTGACTAAGACATATGTTCGTAATTTATGAATAATATAAATTTTAAATCGTATGTTGTGTTGTTTTAAAAATGTTTAGAGCCATCTTCAACACTTCCTATCTTTAAAACTGTTAAGTATTCTACAGATTGGTTTATAAACCTACGATTAGTGCTCATTCCTCAGCACGTATCAAATTGAGCCTAAAAAAACAATTCTGAAACAAAATCTTTTAAAAGTCTTCATTCCGGTGGCTTATCCTTATCCAGAGGGACGCTTTTAAGTGACATACGATAAGTGGGTCTGTCTGTATTAGTTCAGGGACATCTCATTTTATCAAACCACTTTATTTTGGGTCAATTAATTGTAATATTATAGTAGTATTTTACAGAGATTACGATAAGTTTTTCGCATACGAGATGGTATAAGTCTTGTTAGTTTTCTAAATTATGTTATAACAAAAATGTAAATCAAAAACAAAAACGCAAAATTAAATACAGCCATAACAATATAAAAGGCTCTGAAGGTCCAAAATAGACTATATTTTAGGAATATTTCACAGTAAATGTAGAGGTAGTTGAGTAGCAAGGCGACCCGTTGCGGACAAGTTTTTATTGTTGTCCCATTTTTGTTATTTTCTGTCGCAAAATAAGCTCCAATATACGTCTAAATCACACCATTAAAAGCGAACGTTCACAGTTTATAAATATACCGCGGGATACATTTATTTCTTTGGGAATGTTTGAATTAGTCGAGTTGATTTTATTCGTTTGTTGTTGAGCCTAACTCCGTGTCAGACGTGTCTCGTTTTGAGAAGCAATCTGGCTTTGTGTTGCGGGTTTTACCTAACGAATGTGAGGTTTAAACGTGGCTTTACTAACTTTTGGGTTTTATCGGACTTAAAATAATCTTAAAATTTAGTTAGTTTTGTTAGTTAATTTAAAATAGTAATAAAACTATTCAATACTATACATATATATAAAATTAGATAAAATACCGTTTTTTATTTTAAGAATACATGTTATTCTTACCTTTTATCTAAAGATCATCACTAAAGTGAGCAACTTTATTGCCTCTGAATGAATCCGACAGAAAGAACAATAGGCACATTTACCTTCAGTCAATACTGCCGCAGTGAAACCAAATTGGTTTCCCGAACTTTAAAAAATATATTGCACAGAAGATACAAGGCAGGCTTTTTTGTTTGCAAATCTCCGTTACTCGATAAACAAACCGTTTTATAAAGTGGATCCAGAGGGAATGGTATCTGTTTGGGGAAAATGCTAAGAGAAAATCGTTACAATCTCTATATTGTTGGAATTGCATAAGCGGTGGGATGGGTAGCGTGGTCTCCCTTAATGAGAATAAATCCGTGATTGATGGCAGCATTGTTCTGATGTATGTGTCCATTCGGCTATTATATAAATTGGTAAGTTAGCTTGCTTTTGCTATCTCATACGACATAGAATTGACTCAATCGCTTCTGAGTTCAACTGACAGAAATAAGAATGATATTATATTAACTTCCTGTTCTTATAGTTAGGTTTAAGATTTTTGGTAGTATTTTAATAATGAATCACCACATATAATGTTACCAAAAATAAGCGAAATGGTAAATATATTTTTTCAAAAGCTGCAAATATTGCCAGAATGATAATAAATGTCTTGGTTTGCACGTGATGTCTAAAACAGTGCCAAAATATTGCGCATCATAAATTACTGTATTTTAGTATTGTTTTTTGCTAAATTGTCCAATTTGATAAATAAATTTGGAGCACAGTTTTGGTAATCCCAATATTTTGCTGGAAAAATACCCGTGACTATATTACTAAATACAACGTAAGAGAGAGTTAAACTGGATGTGTGTTTGTTTGTCTATTCAGGTAAAAAATACTTGACACGTTGTCATAAACGTGGTTCATGTAGGGAGTTTATCGCCCTGGGTAACAATTGTGCTTTTGAAACTGTTTTCTTTAGAAATTTCTTTTCATAAATATTTGCTTATCCCTAACAAACAGGTATACCATCTAAGATCTAATAATGCGTATTTTGTTTATTTAATAAGTGCTAAAATATTTAAATCGTAAAACCTTGTAAAACTAACTGTAAGGCTTGTATCTTTTTTCGGTACACTGACAGAATGGCGAAATACGTTATAGAGTATAAGAAGTGGGCAACATTAAAACTCTGTTTTGGTTTAATTGAGATTAAAAAATATATATTGGTCTGTAAACGAAGACTGTATACTTGATGGTACCTGCCACCCATCACCACTACACACCTTTACCCATGGACATATGCGAAGCTGAACTTTTACAAATGCATTGTCGCCCTTGAGGTATTGGAAAGGGCAAAGGAGAGTAAGTCATGCTGAGAGGAAGGAAGGGATTCGGGCATCCGACTCTCTCACTCGTCGTAACCAACATAACTATAATAACTACTTTACGTAGATCTTCTTTGAGAGGGTGATACCACCCCCCACTACAGCCAGCCTACAGGTTGCACAGTAACAAGAACGCAAATGATATAGAGACATATAAATTGCATTCTTGTAACCAAAAAAAGCAAACATTAGTTTTGGTATTATTTAAAAAATATATCTTTAGAATACTTAAAAAAATCTTCGTTAAGTAGGTATTCTGATTTTAATTATCTAGAGATTTTCTCCTGATATGTTAATTTTCCTGACCTAATCTCTTGCATCAATAACATAATAATAATATTACGGATAACTCATAAATTATCAACAGGCCAAGAGGTGCGAAGTAAGTTGCAGTTTTAGGTTTTAAGTTTTTATGTTTTAAGTACGGTAACTTATAAAGCATGCGAGGTGTGAATTATCTTGATTTATTGATAAAGCACTCTCACCAAACACTTTGATATCATATAAGTGTCAAAGAACGTGTCATTTGGAGGATTTTTATTACATTAAAAGCATAACCTTGCATGTCCCTCCTCGTTAGGTTGATCGAATGTTACAATTGGTGCGGCCATTAAGGTATTTTGTTGATATGATCTTTTTGTAATAGACGCGGATCACGATACACTTACGTGGTTGGTCTAAATTTCCTTTTACTTTACTATATACGAAAAAGAATATGATGATGGTAGACGATAGACGATAGATAACAGAAAGTATAAGGGAAAGTATAATTTCGGGAGGAATTCAGCTTAACTAAATGTAAAACTTAAAGAGATAGGTAAAAATCTAAAGAGACTTCAATTGAATTACGTACGTAATTATTGCAGACACCTGATAGAAATGATACAACAGGGCTTTGGCTATTTTTCATTTCTTGAAAATCAAAAAAGATATATATTTTAGTGTACTGAAGCCATTAGAGTATATTTAGTTAGTGAGCAATGTTACATGGCTCATGGAACACTGAGATGTCTCCAGGATTGCTCTCTGCTAGAAAGCGCATGGTTCGGTCGGAGATTTTCTTCGCTTGAACGCAAGTTGTTACACTCATACCCTACTTATTGTAATCAAATGCACACTACAACCTGACCGGATAACCCATATTAAGACATGTAAATTAGACTAATTAATAAACAAGAAACATCAATGTTTTATAATATGTAAGTAAGATAAACACACTTAATGTATGGGTGTATTTAAAACTTATTTGTAAGCGAATACACAATTAGATCGTTAATTAAAATCTTGTAACTAAATAATATAAAAGGGAATGATCATTTTATTAATGTTACAATGTACGCCTGATTGGAATGAAAACGTATATAAAAAGTAATTGAATGATTTCGATATGCAAATGAAATTTCAATTAATTTTTGGTCATGCACTTTCATCACGTCGCTGAATCAAATGTAATATTAATATTGAAACTGTTGTGATATACGGATGGAAAGTCTTTTATTTTTATTTTGGTCTTCGTAATTACGAATATTTTACTAAGAAATTTATGATTTTTCCCTGAAATATCTAATCAGATTTTAATTAACAAGAGCCAAAAGAAGCCAAACACTTTTGGAATATAATTTGATCTAAGAAATCTTATAAAATTGCTTTTAAAAGTTTTTTTTTTATAAATAAAAATAAATATAAATCTTTGTTAGAGTAAGCACTCGGATATGTTTCAACTCGCACAATTTTCTTAAAACGACCGCAACTAATTGCGAAAAGGGTACGAAGTAATGAAACTTGGCAACTAATTGAGTTGAAAGTGCTTTGTTTATCCGTATTTTACTTAAACTAACTTTGCTTCTGAAGCAAGGTATAAGATAATCAAAGCTCTTAAAACAAGTCATAATAATGCCTTAAAAATATATATGCATTATCTTAATCCTCAAACTTCGTTATAAAGTTGGCGAGCAGTATGTAGGTGATATCTTAGTATTTTCATGTAGGTACAATGTAGAGATATCGATATATATATATCGATAAATATCTAAACAACAAGTTATTAACTATTGTGTGACATAATATATATTTTTTTTAGTTGGAATGTGATATCAACTTAGTACGTAGATATTTGTTGCAGGTGTGCGTAGTTTATTTAGGAGGACCTTGACTTTTCTCTTATTATTTAGAATATCTCTATTAGATAACACTTTGTTTCTAACTAGCGGTTAATTGTTAGACTAGTGTTGTTTTGGAATAAAATGTTTCCTTTAGTAGTTAAGTATTGTAGAAACATAATCAAAGTTGTAACCTCGTGACAGTACGTGACGAGAAACTTACAAATACAACAAATTTATAATAAATAACTCCGAGTAACTCCAAAACGCTGCGAAGAATCCAATTGACTTCTGGACAATTCAATTAATCTTCACGTTAAGTGCGAGTTTGCGAACAAGCGTGGGGCGAGTTGCCTTCCAAGTTTATCAAAGAGATTGTAGCGAATAAGTTAGCCTTCATCAAGCGTACCTACTTGAGTTGGGCGATGTTTTCCTAGCTCTGTATTTATATGCAAAGCAATCTCTACGATGGATGTAAGTCAATTAAAACTAAGCGGTAAAATTATGAGCTCACGTCAAATTATAATTCCTCTGATATTGCTAAAACTTAAGTCAAAACTGTTCTTGATAGTTTGTTTATTATTTATGGAAGCGAAACTAACATGTTTTTTCATGTTATATCCAAATTTTGTTATTTTGCGAAACAGTTATTTAATGAAATGAATTGAAAAAGAAAAACTACGTTGTATCATATTTAAACAATTTATTATCAAGCAAATGACTCTTGAACGTTATTTCTCCAAACTATAAAGCTGCAATACTGATTGCGTCTGCTAAGCGTTTGGACAAGATAAAGTTATTAGAAACGGATTCTGTTTCAATACGTCTAACTGATTCCAAATCCTCGAAACCTTAATTTAGTTATGAACCTGTGCGCCGTCTGCGTGGTAACTGAACCGACGAATTAAATTATAAGGTTACTCTCTAACTTATATAATTCATGTTATTAAGGGAATAGGACCATCCAATTTAGGATTGTTTACACGCTTCATCGTTTAACGATATAACTTTTAATAACCTTCCATACATCTGCCTATGTTATAACATGAAATATTATATGTACATAGACTCGGTTATTTACGTTTAATGCTATAATAAATTTGATATTAATAATATTGTTTTCTTTCTATTTTGATTTAGTATGTTCTTATTAAACTGTTTTCGGCCCTCCATGAATATTATATAAGGATGGGTTAGATTATATCTTACAGACCTACTAAAACTATTGGAATACGGTATTTCACCAGGAAGTTGTTGTTAGTTCAGGAAAAAATAAAGTTTGTCATAAACAATAATTTAAAATAAGTGTTTTTTTAAAACATATCCTAGGATTATAATTATATAAAAAAATCAGAGCACACTTAAAAGTTAAAAAGAGTTATCGCTAAGAAAATTTGAAGCATACTATCGATGCTCGGCAAAATACGAAGGAAATAAAACTCTCTTACGTTTTCAGCCCATTTTAGAGCTTTTGAAAACTTCCCGAGGCACCAGTTATGACCGAATGAATGCAGCTTTTATAACTACCTGTTTGCACTTTTTATTTAGCTGCGTATTATGGGTAAAGTACTTTGAACGGCAATAAAAAAATAATATGCATACAATAAAAAAAAGAAATACAATTTAAGTACAAAGCAAGAAAGAATATGTTTTTGGAAGATGAAAAAGACATTCTATAGTAACGTTTACAATGTTATATATCTGTCTAACACACCTAACAAACAAACAAACAAACTAATCAATACCATGTTGATACGGATTCTATTAGTATTTCTGGTCCAGGTATCATAACCAATAAAGGTCTGTAGCTCATTAAACGGTTCACCACAAATTCGCAAGTGGGAATACACTGAATACCTGTACAATGTTCGCTGGCTATTTGAAATGTATTTGTTATTAAAAGTGATCATTTCATCGAATGTTCTAGAATCTAGATCGAAGTTCATTGTAATGTTAAACAGATGCCTCACATTGTTTGACTGCAGTTCATAATGATTTTAGAATGTAATTGATAAATAATTTACATTATTATCCACACTATTATTACCACAAACTATGAGAAGTATGTTTATTAGAATGTCAAATGTATATAACATTCATTAACGAATTTCATAAATATATTTTCTATAATTAATATTCAGACCACAGAAAATATTATTTTTAAAATTAATTTGTTGAGCTTAAATTATATTTTTTATTACACCTTATTTCTTTTTTACTGCCGCTAAAAACAAAACAATGACAAGAAAATAATTAAACAAACCGTTATCACTAATTTATAATTGAATCGTCTTAGAAGGGAGGAAAAATAATTCCATGATTAAATTCTTGGCGGCTTAAATACTAAATTTAGAGTAAAGCTTGGAATTGGTAAGGCGCTTACTGGAATGCTCAATTTACTTTTGACTCAAAAGTGTGATTTGGGCTTTCTATAATGATTACACTATTGAAGACGACAATATTTATAGCAGACCTTTTAGGAATATATAGTATTTTAATAATATTTTGAATGTAATATAGTGTTGTTCTTATTGCACTATTTAAACAAATATTGAACGACATGTTATCAATACCACCGGGACTCGTAACTGTAGAGACTGTATATATGTATGTATTTGAGTTATTTTGAAGTTATTAATCCTGCTTTCAATTTCCAGGCGACCTCACTCTGTGTATTTGTGTACTCAATAGATTATAATTACATACTGCTTCATTAACGACCGATTGCTCGATGCTAATGCAATCAAAATTCATTCGAACCTTCAAATTCGCTCGCGCGGCCCAGACTCGTCGACAAATAGATTTTAATTATTTTATCGTCATCAAAAAATGACAATGCTCGTTCAAAATATTATTATAAAAAAATAATTTGTTCCAAAAGTATGTAAATTTCATGTTTTTTTCAATTGTACATATTAAAAATAAATTTGGTATTACAATTGTGGAACTAAAATTGTTAAAATAACTACGTTAGCTCATTTATTTGTATTTATTTTTACTAGTTTTTTAAATAAACATTGCCTCAAAATATCACGACCGTATTTCATTTAATATTTATTTTAAGAGCTCGACATAGCTTGATACGTGTATTTATATATATTTTAATGTACGTCTGTATGGACTTCATACAAATATTGATTAGATTGTACTTTACCAGAAGAACTCGGATAAACTGTCATAGGTTTTATAATTGTATATATTTATTACTACTACTAATGTATACTTAGTTATAATATAAACTAATTTCCTAAGCAAATAATCCTAAACAAAGTCTTATATTAAATCCAATGTCAACATGTCCTATGTGTGTGTACTATTTGAAGTATGGGGGCTGTTAAAAATGTCCTGCATAATGGATACCGGAAGGGGCTCTAATTAAAAGTCAACTCACTAACCTTCTAGAACAAACACACTATTTAGTTTATATGTACACTTATAGTTATTTAAAATGGTTATCTGTTATTTATTTAATTATTTTAGTATTATAAAAATATTCGATTTTGATACATTCATAGATAGAAAATTGAGTCATCGCTATTATAAAAATAATTGGTCATTCAACTGAACGGGTTTTTTTTACAAATTCTTTTAATATATACAGACATACTAGTCTCGTTTCATGTCTTTACTTCACGATTCTTCAAAGGTACTTGTTTGATTTAAATAAACAAAATATTCAAACAAATATCTGATCATTAACAAAGATAATATTGTTTCAAAGATCTTGATATAATTCTTGTTACGTCTTACATTTTACTGGTAATATCTGGTAATATTTCACGGCGGCTAAGCTCCGATGAAACAGGGAATTTCTTGGACATATCTCATTGATTTATGGACTGTTTAAGTACCCTTTAAAACAATGGCCGAACTAAAACAAGTGTCTTTCTTTTATATATATAATTCAATGTAGTGACCAGTAATAAATAAATCTGAATTGAAGATCGGAAGCAGTAGTTAATTAATTATTTTGAGAATGTTTAATTAAATATTTTTAAAAATCTTATACTAAGTTAAGAATTCACCAGAGGTGGATTACTTACTAAAAAAAATACTTCCTAATAATCATAACCGACAATTAATAATATTTAATTTTAATATTATACATATAAGTGCGCTGGATTTAGTTTATTTTTAATAAAAAATCCGTAACATGTAATACAATAAACCGAAACGATGAAAAGTAATTTAAAATAGTCATTTAATTTAAACGTTATACAATCTAAAAGGGTAAAAACAATTAACTTTTACTAACTTTATTTCTATTTTCTTGGATATGTATTAGCAAATGTAATTTTGGTACAACTTCCCTGCCTAAATTTAATTTCGTTCCAAATTTTCTTTGATTAAAATCAAAATGAGCGTGAGCCTCTTGAAAAGTTTCATTTAATTACAGAGCAGACATTAGTCAAGACATGTGGATTAGACGCTAGTGTCTGGAGTTACTTCTGTTTCGACATACGTTAATTATATAAATTAAACATTTACCAAATATATACACATGTATTGTTTTAAGTTTAAATCATAAGTATAAAAGGAAAGATAATAAATAGGATAATTAGTAAATTAGTAAATTTATTACATATGTATAAGTGTTCATTCGTTTTATGCACTAAGGAATAACATTTTTGTATAACCTTTTTTAAATTGGCTGTATAACCATTTTTTCTCTGTATTTCTGTAAACATAAATCACACGTACAAAAAATATAGGACATTGAAGAAATAAATACATTACCGATTGGATCGAAATATGTCTCCTACAATTTATTTTACGAAATTCGGACAAAAAGCGACAAATAAGGAAAACTCGCGAACGTATTACTTATGAATATTCATAAGATATAATTTACTACCAAAAGCAATCTTATAAACATAAAAAGTAAACATGGCGGAATAAATTTCGGCGCAAATAAATATACTCATGTCTTTAATAACTCTAGAAGCATGTCAGTAACCTCCAATATGCTGGTAATTTTCGGAAAATGTCTTTTTACAAACATTTATTTTATTAAACCACTTCATTGTAATGTCAAAAGATTTTTGGCAAATATCGGTATAATATCGCATTTTATTAATTTGTATTCTAGGAAACATTTTAATTTAATACAAGTAAACGGTCTGATCATCTGTATGTTAAAATTAAATTATTACAGAAAACATTTTTAGATAAAAAACAGGTTCAAAAAAATAAAGAAACAAAAATGCTGTAAAAATTGCTAAATATTTATATATAAACATACAGAACGTATTGTTTTTATCGGAATATATATAACGGAACCCTAAAATTATAGTAAAATGTTATTACCCGATATACATAAATAGTTAGAATAGTAATAAATAACAGAGAACGATTAACAGACCGACGGCTGGTGTCGTAATATATTCACTAGCTGATCCCAATTTGTCGGTGTAATGCCATATTGAACCCTCGCAGTTTGCATAAATATATCTGTAATACTTTGATTTTTACTTTAATTATCTTATACATTACAATAACATTATTAAAAATAAGGAATAGATGTTGTAAAAAATATTTTTTTTTTTTTTCTGAATTCAACATTAATATTGAACATTATCGACAGACGTATCTATGTTCTTTCGAAACTGCCATCGTTTAATGAACTAAAGTTCTTTATTTGTCACACAAATATTTAAGAGAAGAGAAGATATTTTTTATAATGTAAATGTAAACCACAATATATCTTTGATGATAACAAAAATACTTTTTCTTTTACGTCTATTGGGATTTTAGTAGATAGCCAAAACAGGTAAATTTCTAATATTGGCGAGGGAAGTAGGTACCTTATTCTTTAATATGGAGGACCTCTCCAGGGTATAGAAATGTTTTTACTGATAAGTAATCGAAAATTTGCAATCTTAGGTTTTGTTATGGTTTTGTAAAAAAGGGAATATGTATGTGTGTGTATTATATGTGTGTGTGTGTGTGTATGTGTCATAGAATTGGAATTTGGAACTCGAAGCATCCATCTTCTATTATCAATTAAAATGTATTAACATCCATACACTTTTAGGTTTATTATATATTATACTCATTTCCAGGACTTTTGGAAATAAGAGGATTTTATGTAAAGCTTCGTGTAAGGATTTGTATATGTTGATAGGTAAAACGATATCAAATTTTATTAAAATCCCTTCAGTAGCTTATATTTAAGTTAGGCGCCAAACCATTTTTTGCTATCTCGATAAAATAAGGAAAAATCTGGAGTCAAATATATTCTCCATACTGACTGGGCTCTAAACTACAAATAACCGAAATTTAAACAAAATACGTCTGCGTGATGCTCACACAGCCAAAAACAGACAAACACGCAAACATTAAAAAAATATAAGATCCTAACATTCTATTGCTTTAATCTGTTTCTATCCAACCCTTCGGAATATCATTTAATGTAGTTATTATATTATAGAGACTTAAGTAAGTATGACATGGTTAACATGTTTGTACATAATTTACAATATTTAATGTAGTAATGTCTAAAAATATACATTATATGTAGAAAGAAAGAGCAATATGTTTTATTCCATGTTACTTGCAAATTACTTAAGATTTTTTATGTACATGAGTATCTTAATACGAATTAGGGCTAGGATAAAGAATTACAATGAAACAGCGAATATTTTATGCGAAAATAACACAAATAATTATATTGTTTACTTCATATTTGTAATTCAATTTTCATTCGCATATGATAATAATCTAATAGATATATTAATTTGTTTAGAGCGGGCGTAAATTAATTACTTACCTAAAAACCAAAATCATATTATGTTACATATTTATATAAACAACGGCAAAATGCTTTTAAATATCCTAAAATCTTTACGAACAATGAATATTGTATCGGAATATTGTTAAGGAAATCAAATTACAAGTATAATTGGATACACAGTGCCGAAGAATAGCATCTAACTTTGAAGGTTTTAAACTTATCCAGCTCACAAATGAATGGTTCGTAAGCTGATAGTATTTTAAAACTTTCCTAGATCATATTTAGTGGCCGCACTCTTTAAAGATAAAACGGGCATCTTGCCATTGGTCTATTAAATACTATAATGTATTTTTTTAGCGCGGAAAAAAGATAATTTTAATTTATCTTTGATTAATTTAATAAGCGCTAGCAACAAAATAAACAACATTTGAAAACAACTGTAAATATGTAACCAACTTTTAGAATAAATACAGAATGAAAAAATAAAACTATATATTTTTTTAATTACTTTAATAATTCTTATTTAATTAAAAATGTTGATTAAAATATGTAACTATGTTTTTATAAAATATGTATTTTATAAGTATAAATAAAAAAGTGATTGCAGTATAGCTAAAGTTTATTATAATTATTTTTTATATAATACTTACTATTTTACCTAATATATATAAATACATTTTAATAAAGCACAAGGTATACAAAAGTAATCAGCTTTTTTTCTTTTTTTATAGGACTTATTAATCATATTTTAAAACGTAGTCGTAAATTCGGTTATAAAGTAATAATTTTGCAAGACATCGCGCTACAAGGATTAAAATAACGCAGCACTAATTACAAATCTTGGAGCATTGTAAGCCGAATTCACGGTCCATTTCGTATTCTTTAAGTTTTAACGTCTTTAGCGATGGACTTATTTAATAGTTAATACAATTTGGACGTTTAATTTCTCTCTTCTACTTCAGAGAATAGCAAAGGCATATTTAAGATGCAGCCGGCATACAAATAGAATAACTTTATCGAGTACAGTATAAGAGCTCGTGTGGTTCTTGTAAAAGTTTGGAACGTTTAATTGTTTATCCATTTGGAACGTTTGCCACACGCCTCTCCAGTGTTGCCTATTACGAGGATAATTAAATTAAACTCTGCTTATACGAATCCTTTAAAATCTTTTACACAAAGGAAATTTCTTCTCTGTATTTGTAGTAAAGAGCGTGCAAATATTTTTTTTAGGACCTAACTGTATTCATTCGAATAAATGAAATGTTTCCGAGTGAGCAACACTAAATTAGTTTTTTGTTTGTTGAATGTGCAGTACCAGTTGCACCTGTATTAAAAATCATACGTCACGACTAGATTTTGAACATTAAGCTTTATTGTAAACTTAAAAAGACTAAAATTAGTGAAGCAGTATTTCCATATACTAATATTGTAGACAAATATCAATTATCGTAATAATATAAACTTCAAATCCTTGGCTCACGTGTGTTTCAATTTAATTACCTCAAGTAATAAAATTAGGCTTAATTTGAAACTCAACTGAGATGTCATCAAGCGCCGTTAGTTTTAATCGTTTGCAATTTACTAAGGATTCAATTCGTTTAGTAAATTGCTTAATGCTTATATTTCGAAGAACAGCCTCTATGATTATGTCATTAAATATCAAATGTAATATAATCATATATATGCGCAGTATTCATAAAGTGTATTTCTATGTATTTATATCGTTGTCTAAGACCCTTAACACAAGCAAATAAATTGCTTATTTAGGGGTTAGATCAATGTTCGTAATTTGTCGTGATATTATTATTATTATATATTATGTATATGTCGTTGGCTTTGAACTGCTATGAAATAAAAAGTGATTGCACGTTAATTTTGATATAACGCGACCAAAGAATACTCAAATACAAATATTTATTTCACAACTCATAATTTATTTATTCAGGTTTAAAGTATTGCGGGTTTTATTTGATCTTATATTTCATATCAGATGTATTCGTAGTTGGTTTCTTATTTTAATTATTTAGAGATGAGTTATAATATTTAATTTAATTTATTATTAATACTTCAAATTCCCGTTTAAGTTGTAGTGTAATGTATTGTATGATATAAGTGTTCTCGTATTTTTTATGGTAAAGTTCTTTCCTTAATAAATTTATGGTGCATAAATATAAAAAAAAAATCTGACCCAGGAAATCTCTTCAATATAAATTAAACAGAACCATGGAGAGTATAATGATCTTAAGAACACCCGCGTGTTCGTTCTTCTGTACTAATTGTTTTAAACACCAATTTAAATACAATTTGCTTCAAAGTAATTAGTTTCTAGGTCTTTACCGAGTGTCGCTTATGTCTGTTTGCGACGTGTGCTACCGATACATTTTAGATTGCTTTTAATTTACGTCTATCTGAAGTAAAAGTTTTAAAATATCTGAATTTATCGACCTACATTAAATATGATTTTATTATTTCTTTTTATATACAGTCAGAAAAAAATATTGAATAAAGGTGACAGTAATTGAATTTCAGTCTCCAAAAATCGTTATAAAGTTGAGTATCAGGTTAAATCCTTGTTAGCGACCTCCTGGGAGGTCTGTTACATTAAACCCGAGAATGCGCCGGAAAATACCCGACTATTCCCGGGAATACCGGAATCATTTCCCACAATGAGATGGACGCTTTTAGCGAAATTAAAATGTTCCACGGGAACTGTCCACATGTTTTATTGATAGCATGGCCACCTGTTTGTAGTTGTTACTGCTTCCATTACTGAAAGAGTTGTGATCGCTGACTTCGATTAAAAACTTTTTTTTGTCACAGAGGTAAATTCATATCATAGTATATTTAAATGTATGTTTGAGAACGGTTATCAAACTTTTATTAACATTTAAATGATGGAGTCTTTCACTTAGTTTTGAATCTGCTTTTGTTTTAAAATATAAAATGAACTTTATTATTTTTACCTATAAGTGCCGATTTTTATGATACTTACAACTTAATGTCAGTGATACAATTTTTCTTGACTATTAAATGTTTGATCAACAAATAGATTTATATTTTCAATTAATAATAACTTTATCTGATAATTAAAAAATGTGTTGGTGAAAAAAAATATGGTATTTTAGCCCCGTTCTTTAAATAAACATAGGTGAGTAGACAATACTTCCAAAGATATAATATAATCTTTTAACGGTAATTACTTATTTGAAGACATATAAAAGAAACCTTCAATTCCATATTAAATAAAAATCCTTATAATATTTTTAATAATCATCCAAAACAAGTGTATTTTATTTTAAAACGTGAAATGACTTTACCGGTACCATGATTTACAAAGTCAAATAAATTGTTTATTGAGTTAATACTTCAGTAGTGTAATGCCTCCATGTTTTTATTGCAGGCGGTCTATTATTTGACACAGGCTTTTGTAATTAAAGTATTGTATTGACTTATTAAGGTATTATTATTGTATTGTATGATATTGTATGATAATGACATTTTATGTTTTAATATTGTAATGACAAGTTTATCTTTTTATGAAATTAAAATTGATGCACCATTTGTTAGTTGATTAAATTTAAATATATTTTAAATAATTATTAATGTTTTCGTTTGATATCACACAGTTTATAAATATGAATAATATGTACCAAATTAACAACAGTCAAACATTCAGCCGGTGTATTTTTGCATATAAATATTTAAAAACTTTCTGGAAACAAAAAGTTTTTCTAGAACTCTATTTAGTTTATAAATAAAACATTTAATATGTTGTTTACAAGTCATTATAACAGCTCTGTTCGTAGAATGTTCTCGGTCCTAATTGTGTGTCACGTGCGAGCGCGTCATGCAAAATTAAGCTCAGAAGTAAAATGCTTTGCGAAATTCCGTGCATTTTTTGTGCTAATTTATCTAACTGCTGCAAATAATTTTAGGTGTAGTCCAATAATCATACTCTCACCGTTGTACCAAAAATTAAAGTCACCTTTAAATAATTCATAATAAAATGCTGATATTTAAAAATATTTTTCTCAAACAAACATCAATGATTTATAACAAATGCATGCGCTTTATTCATTCCTTTATAGTGCAGAAGACGCTCAGAACTATGATCATATTTCGCGCCAAAGAGAAAAATATTTTTATTTTAATCTCAACATACGTGTTCGCAGCAAAACACATTTCCAGTGTACTCAGAGTCTAACAATTACACTTGAATGTACAATAAAAATATGACTAAAGTATATTACAGTTAAGATAGCAAAAAGGTTTTTATACTTTTTATACCGTGTATCTATTTTAGGTTGTTTACTTTAATATATAATAAAATTTTATCGATTTTGTTATAAACAGCCTTTTTGTAAAACCTATATATATTCTTATGAAGGAAAATAACTACACATAATACTTATCCTGTAGCTTCCAAATATATCAACGTGTATTAATTTAGGTTATTTTATTTATTATTACAGGTAATTCACAATCTTGGTTATGACAAGAAGTGATTTGCTGCGGGGAAAGGATTGATGTAAGTATATTTTGCTCTTTTCCTGTGATCTTTATTTACTATTTTCTTTTCTATTTTGTGCCAACTTTTCGTCGGATTAAGTCTCTTTTAATAACAGTCAAACATATAATAGCTATTAATAAAATTAAAGTACTTATGATTCGTCAATTATTCTTGAACCTCGGTATGTAGAGTAAACATGTGACTATAATTCCTATAGTCCAACTTTTTCATTCTGAACGTAAAGCCGTTGTTGACAAAAGTTTTATATCGTATTTTCAATTCAATTGTTCGAAAAATCTGTTCTATAAGTTAGTTCATGATTTAACATGCTTTGTTTTTATTTTAACATCGGAACTGTACTTTATAATTTAAAGACACAGACAGAAATAAAGTAGTCGAAATAAAAGTGAAGTTAGGTGGTATTTTGAGCACGTTCGCTTTAGCCGGCCGATTGTGACTTTTAATTAATTTCGGAAAAAAAATCGCCCTCTAACCACGTTCAAAAACACCAGAGAATTTGGAAATAGTCTTCTTTGGATTCATTAACGTTTCAAACTGCCTTAACAGGCAGTAATTTGGTAACACGGACAATTATTATACTTTTATATATATAAAAGTACATATACAGTGATCGATGTTTTTTAGTAAACTTATCTTGATGTCGTTCTTAAATTTCCAAACGGAATTTAAATGCAATCTGTGCAATAAACGTCGAGGGAAATATATTTTAGAGATATAAATAAACTGAGTTTCTCTTAACATATAGACATTATATATATCCTGCGATAACTTTCTACCTGGTCGCCAAATAAACTCCCAAAATTATTACGCCAATTAAATATAATATCACCAGTAATTAAAAGCACATTAATTGTGAACGTTTGGTCTAATTAGACTTTATGTACTTATTTCGGTATATAATAATAACTTTGGATAATTATATCCCTATGTATGAGTGAAAAAAATATTATTTTTAATATATTTTATTAAAATAATAATTTTGAGTAATAAAATCGGTGTATTTATTACAATAAGCCTTACTAAGGGTGTTTATTTATTTACGATTGCAGAACAGAGTCGTTTTATTTACTTTGGTTTTGGTTATTTTCCAATATTATAAAATATTTATAAGAACATAAACATATGGTTTTAACATGTACATGTTGTTTCAATATATATTGGTTCAGCAAATATGTGAATGGGTTTTGTCACAAAATTCTCATTACGAATACATATTATTTCGCATATTTTTGGTAAAGTTTTAATTTAAATCGAAACTTTAATACAAGAAATTTTATGACTGTAAATTTATTCAAATGTAAAGCATTAGCTTAATATTATTATTGTTTTAAGATATCTAGATATTTGAAAATATATATAAAACTTATAGATATCTTAAAACGATGTATCTGATATTAGAAAAAGACAATATTATTTCTAATTAATTATCATTAGTAAATGTAAATGTTAATTACAAGATAGGTTTGGATTACGAAGTTACCCATTACCGTAATTTAATAATATAATGAAGTGCTCTCTTATTAGGAGGGGAGATAATTACTGGTATGGTTTTCAATATGCTGTAAATGAGCGATTCAAATTAAAACTATATAATAAGGTGTAATTATGGATTCATATTTTATTAATTAAGTATTAATCAAGTCTTATTATGCTTCTTTGTATATACGAACTCTTTGATCTGTTTATTTAGCATGTATCTTTATATAAGACGGTTGTTAATACCAAGGTGCTCAATATTATTGTTTATTTTATCTTTTTTAACCCCCGTCCCAAAAAGAGAGGTGTTATAAGTTTGACCTGTGTGTCTGTCTGTGACAACGTGGCAGCCAAACGCGTGGACGGATTTAAATTGTTTTTTTTTTATCGAAAGCTTAGTTCGTCGACATGCTTCTAAGCTATGTTTGGTTGAAATAAAAGCAGTCGTCTCCAAGATATTGAGCTTTTATTGGTGCTGATGAAAGGTTCTTACATAATATTGATAGTAAGTACATAAACATGTGAATTCAATGTATGCTTAGGTTCAATTTAGTTCACCATAGAAAAAAAGTGAAACAAATTTAAACAGCAGAAAAGAAAAAAATATTAAAAAACCTCCGCTATTAAAAGACGTCTAAAAAGGATAAAAATAAAGGAAGAATGAAAGAAGAAATCAAATGCAAGTAAGTTACCAAGGCAAATAATGAAATAACAATATCAAAAAGTATGGTCCTCATTTATAAGCTCCGAAAATTTTGTAATATAGACACCATGTTCAACGTAAGTACAACGGTCCCCCGACGTAACAACTTCAATAAGTTCATAATAATATTATTTTTATTCTTTTTAGAGATCTTTTTGTATTGTATTTAGTTTTTTATATATGAATATTAAAACGCACACCAAACAGCTTATATTAATATTAAAATAATAAGCATGTTAATTTTATTTTGACTCATAACTAAGTTTGTCATTGCTGGTCTGATCTTTAAAAAACGAATGAACATATAATAATTATTATCTATTTTCGTAGTGCATTTGAAAAACAGTATATCAAAAATAATGTGTTGTAAATAGTAATGTGTGTTGTATATACCACGATAGATTAATATTGTATGCTCAACTAACTTTGAACAATAATTCAGAGGCGTTGCAGACTCGCTACTTACGCGATGCAGTCTCGCGGCAACAAATCGCGATACTAAGCCCCGCAGTCTGCATGCACATGCCACATAGGTATATTCCACTTGGTATTAAATAAATGAGTCCACTCGGTTTGATTCATGTGTATGGGGAACGAAGAGGAAGAACACAAATAAAACAAATCAAATTGTATTGTACTGTACCCAATTCACCGATCCACAGTACACGACTGCTCCTAATAGAAGCTTTCAATTTTATTTAATTTAAAGTATCTTTACAAATTAAAACTTTTTCTATTTTTATTTATTATAAATGTTTAAATGTTTTGTCATAAAAGTTATTATTGGAGATATAATTTAATACAATCAATTTTAAACTACATAACACTACATACATTTGTAAATATATGTATAATTATATATATGAAATACATTTTAGTTCAGGTATTTGTATTCAATTAATTCACAAATAAAACTAAACGAAGGTTAATTCAAGGTCTATTTTAAAAATAGAAACAGTGAAGTACCGACAGAGACTTATTTACGGTTTGATTTACAACAAAATGAAAGTACTTAAATACAATCTGGGATCGTTTAAATCTCAAAATGACACACAAAGCTGTTGCAATTTAACGCGCGACTTGTTCCATACGCGTGTTACAGAGAAACACTTTTCATTCGCATGCATTTTTGTTGACATTAATTGAATTAAAATCGATTACATAGAAATACATTTATGATCTTATTATACACATTTCTAATGTTTGTTTTAATAATATGTATTCAATATCTCTTGTCACACCTCAGTTTAATATAAGCTTTCTATAAAGCCGTGAGCTTTAGCACTGATCTTGTGATAATCTATTGTACAAAGCTAGTCTTATTATTGCACGCTCGGTAAGAGAGAATCAAAAATAATATTAAATAAATCTGAAGATAAGTATTGCTTTACCATAAATTTGGCAATCAATTTAGTTTAAAAGATTCCGATAGAAAAATAAGTTTATGCTTTTTAAGTAGTTTATGTTTTTAAATTTTAAGTTATAAAGATAAACTTGTTTTAAGGAGTTATGTTAAATCTGCTAAAGATAACGTTATTACTATACGTGAAATAAACGATAAACCTAAAAGTTATAGCTTTATGAAATGTAACAGCTCTTTTTACTTTAATTTTTTTTACTTTAACTTTGTCAAAGAAGTCTATATAAAACTGCTTACTCGACGAACTGTGTAAAATTATTGATATCACAGACTTTATTATACTAGTTACTGGATGGAAAACTATACAAATATACACTAAAATGGAAGGTGTTGCTAGAATGAAAATATGTCTGATTATGTTGTTACCTGAAAAGTTAAAACATAAAAGTAACAAAAATGGTCTTGACAAAGAAGGCAACGAGCTAATACAATTTTAAAAACGATTTAGGTGAAAATGATTAAAATATTAGTTTGATTATACTTTTAGCAAGAGAAAAATTATGAATACAAGAACAATGTTTCTGTAAAAATCATTTGTTATTGAAAATCTCCGACATATGGTAAATGTGTAAGCCTCAGACTACAAAAATCAAATTCAGAGTGCTTTTGTAATTGAATGCATCAGTGTCGACGTGTGAACTAACTGAGGAAACTAGGACATTCTTCATTTGCATACGTTTTTGTGATAATGTATGGTAACCTGAGCAAGAATATTGATTATAGCTTAGGTTTTCATTTGGGATCGTGAATACTTAAAAATTTGTTACAATGTTACGTTAAAAATTTCGAGTATTCAAATATGAAAAATACTTTTAATATTTTTAGTTTCTTTACTTTACATTTTGTAATATTAGTTTCAAAACTTTATTATTAAATATGGTTCTCGTATTAACTTATACAATAAGTCCTATTTATTAAAGCTGAATATTTGACAATGTGGTAACTATAGACGGGCGGACAGTATTTTGTCTTTTGTCCCTTTTCAGTGTGTGTTCTAAATTATCTGTTTACACACAACATATTTATATACAGGTTTATATTCATATTTTTACACATTTCATATATAGGTACGTCAAATACGTCAAAAAGGAATATTTAATTCACAGAGGGTTTGGCAATTGTCATTATAGGACGTTGTTTGTTAAAACAATTAATATATTAATGTCATTACACTATGAATCATTCATTTATTCAATCAACACAATAGTACTAACAGTAAATTGGTAATATTATATGATTATTATTGTCAAAATATCATTAAAAAATCTAAATCTTCACTGAAAGTCATTTTTATACACAAAAATCACTAATCAAGCTACCACCAGCTTGAAAATACAATTGCCACAAACCTGTGAAAACAGAGACTAAGCAAATTGTCATGTTTTTTCTATATAGGCGTCCGCCCCGAAAGCAGTGCTATTCTCAAGAATATTAATGTTTAGGCAATTACAGTGCGAACTGATTAATTATAAGTATTTTATTTTAGCAAACATAATTATACCTATTAAGATTATTCCAAGATAACCTCGCTCATCCTCCCTGTCTTCCTCGCTCTTCAATCCCCGCCCATTAGGTATATCTGTCATACTGACATAATAAATGTCATGACAATCGTTTAGAAATCTTACATTATCTATATTTTATAAATAGAACTATTGTATTTCATATGAATGATTTTTCCTTTACATTTCTATTTATTCGACACTATGGAATACTAATACTACCATTTTAATATATATATAAAGGAACCTTAATTAATTATTAACACCAGATATTTTGACTTGACAAGTTCAAATGAAATGTGAATATAAATAAAATACCACAAAACATGAGTGATGGTCATGAGGACAAAAGTTCAAATAATCGTGAATATTTACAGCACATAAACAAATTTAATAAAACCTACTTAAAATACAGTTAATACAATTCTGTAATTTAATATTTTAACAACAATACAATATATATACGTGACAGAATTTAAAATGAAATGTAGATATTAATATAAATAAATAAACCACCAAAATATATGTGATGATTACGTGAATACATTTTAAAAGGCCTGTAAATCCCTATTTACGACCAATACAGTAAAAGTTTCATTAAATTGAACATTAATTTTGATTTCACAAGTCTATTAAGTTTTATTTGTTTTTAAATTACAAATTGTTTTTAATTTATTAAGAAGTCATTATTTATAGCGAATATATTTTAATCTCATTTGACACCTGTCTTGTTATATGAATAATTTATTACAAATAGAAGTGGTTTCTTAAGAGGTATGAAATACGCAAGAATAATAAATAATTTAATTAATTTTAAACTGATTTCTTACATGATTTAGAGATAATAATTCGATTTTTAAATTTATAATTGTAGTTTATTTGAAGGCTGTCACAGACTATAACGCTTCAGTACCACAAAACATTTCAGCTCGGGAGCAATTGAGGTCTGACGTTATTGCATACTATCGCGACACCTGTAACAGACATGACAGATAGTATATTACTTTTATTGTAAACAAGCAGAGGGTAGTTGGTAGCAAGTGCGTACAGAGCAGTTAACTCCCCATACTATTGACATTTTATGTAACGCCATTGTAGATTAAATTCCGTTCACATTCTTTTTAAACTTACCAACATTTGACTAGCGAGTTCCATGAGGAAATAAATTTAACTATGAATTGAACTCCTTTAGTATGTAGTTATTTTCATTATTTTCATATGAGGTTATTACTAAATAATATTCCTATAATTTTAATTGTAAATTTTATCCTTTAAATAAATTTATCATTAATTAATTGTATATGGAATAAGAATATATTTTTCAATTCATTTGCTTGGTAATGGATCGTTAAGTAATTCTTAAGCTTCGTATTTTACATATTCACATATGTAAAATAGTAAAACAGAATGTTTAAACAATTCTGTTTCAATTAAAGGCATTCTGGTCCGGGAAGATCGGTTCGCAATATCGCCTCATAGATATTATAGACAGTTATTGAGTCCGCCCAGTTATCGTTCTACTGCACCCGGGTCCAAATATCAGGATTATTAGCAAACCATTTATTACAGATCAATGTTAAGATCTTGCGGCTTAGGTTGAAAATAAAATGAAATTTTCTTATTCAACAATTTTCTTCGCAAAATAAAATTATGATGGTATTAAATTTTAAATAAAAAAATAGTAAAAAATCTTCATAAGGTGCAAAGCTTGAACATGCAATCTTGAATATTATATAATAATAATTTTTAATTTATTTCGCCTACCAAAGTTTTTGACAGAACAATATTAGGACGTAAATGTAGACATAGGATGAGCATATCTCTGTTTAGTTGTAGTTCAGCCAATATCTGTTCTCTATTTGTCATAAGTATTACACAGATATTTATATAATACAATACATATACACACAGATGTAGATACAATAATATATACAATAAAGGACAAAAATATAATTACATAAACATATAACTTATGACAGTGACAGATAGTGTTATTCATACAACTATAATTAAATAATGGTAACTGTTTTCATAAAAGGTTAAAGCAGTTATAAGACAACGAGCGGTGATTAAAATACCTGATTGTTGTAAAATATATGTGTATTAAATTTGAACATAAAAATTTGAACCTGCGACTCCTAGGAATCCGTCCCCGTCACTCTGACTGTTAAGCTATCGTGTGATAATTCACTTTGATAAAAGTAGCATTCTCTACTTTACTATTGGAACGAATAATATTACCATAATGACATATTAAAAAAACTACTGACGTTTTAAAACTTTTATTAATTCTGTTTCGGTAAATAATTTCTGACGAAGTTATTCTATCATCAGCTAAAGTTAAGAAAAAAATGTTTTCAAAAGACTTGTAAAATATTTGTCGTTTCTCAAGAATTAGGCTAAACTTTGTAATTAGTTTTAGGTTCTATAAGATGAGGCCAGAGATAACCTGGGTCCCCGGGGCAAATTAAATTATAAAAGCTTTTGATGTTAAGTCTAAAATTCTTGTTTAATCAGCAAAATTAACGCGATAACGGGTTTTGCAAATAACGCCATAAATTTGTAAGTATTTATTGGTATCTCCTTAAAACTTTTATTTCTTTGTTTGGCAATATATATTCTAAGTGTAATATTGATTTCATCTGACATTTTATGTATGATATATTAAAAAAACCGACTATTATTTTGATTACTTAAAAAATATGTTATTTTTTTTATGATATTTTATATTAATTAAATATGTTACCCAAATAAATGGGCAATCAAACTTTAAAACTACGGAAGCGCTGGCATATGCTAATATACAAATAAAATATATTTGTACGGTATTTTTAAAAATACACCGAATTTAAACACGTTCGAAAATCATAACTATAATATTTGTTTTTCATTTAAAAGGAGGTTTGTGTTTATCTGTTCCTAATTTATCTTGGCTTGTTTGTTTTATTTCCTTACTGTATAGACTGCTGGAAGATAGTTTTTTTATAACGAGATTCAATCTTGGATTTTATAGTTAGAGAATACTTTATAACTTCATTTGCAGGTGTTGCAGGTTGCAGTCACTGAGTCATCTTTTTACAAACAGTCTTGTGATGTTTTAGATATAATGTTACAAAATGAAAGTTTCATTAATTCTTATTTATCATTAACATGTGAAGTAAATGACAATTATGTTATCGTTAAATAATTATTTAAAATAACATTGCTCTTTAATTCTCGGTTTTATTACCTTTTATTAATTATTATTGACACGAATACTTTTACAGTTAATTGAGTCTCGACTACATAATAGTATATTAATTGAACTTTTTATCCTTGGCCGTAATAACTTTGGTAAAGGTTTTTAGTATTTGAAGTATAGGTCACAAATCGCTGTTACCGTTTATATAATATTTTACTCCAATGCATCGTGGATGGTTCTAGAATAAAGAAACTGCAGACGATAGAAGATCCTGATGTTGGGTCAACTGCGCCTGCCGACTGAACCGGCGGTTTTGCGCCGAATCAATTAATTGGTTAATCTTAGCTGACGTAGCTTTTTGCAATTACGGACTATGCAACTCAGATGAGTTGAATTTAATATATAACTATATTTCAAAGAACGAGTCATTAATTACACTCCTAACGGTTAACTGAATAAGTACTTTTATTTCATTATACGTCTTTATGGCAATTATTAGAGCAGATCTCGTTATTTTTTAACATGTACGGTAACTATAAGACTTAATTTAACAGTTAAAATGTATCACGTTGTCTGTTTACAACCGTTGACAATAAAACATATTAGTCTAGAAATTCGTCATTATTGCACAAGTTCAGGTATATTGACTAAAATTATCTAAGTGGATGATATCAATGATACATGTGTGGAGGCAGACATAGATCTTTCCGACAATTCCAAATTTGACTATTGATCGTGTTCGTAATTGAAAGGGATCGAGTTTTGGAGATTCAGATCACGAAGACAACTTATCTGGTCTTGTTTGCAACCGATCTCTACTTAATATATTATCGTTATCCGCGAAACAGATTATCAATGCCTTTAGTTATCACTTCGGAATAGTAAATGATTTGTAAATGAAATACTTTTTTTGTTATATTTAATTTAGTTGAATATAAAAACAAAACAACTTCTACTCTAAGGATGCTGGGTTCAATTCCCAAACGGTAGAATTCTTTGTGTGCTCTACAAATAGTTTTTTGTCGGTATCTATATATTTGTAAGACCTCTTGAGACATATTTTTTTTTCTTGTTTAAAATGAAACATACATGACTATTGTTTCATTTTAAACAACAAAAAACAACCATGTAAGACATACATTCATACACCTAAAAAAAATATATTTTCCAAAATGTACTTCACAAAATCATCTAAAATACACTTGATAAATACATGCTATAAAAGAATAGCACTTAGGCTTTTCGTAGCTTAAGTTTATTCATGTTGTATGAATTTTTCAATTTAAACGTCGCTTCCGAAAAAGTTATCTCCTTACTTCCGCCTACGAGCATCAGGTGCTCTTCTAAGTGTATATTGTATTATGATATTTCATCTAAATATGGAGCAGAAGATAATAAGCGGCCATCTTGGTTTGTTGGGACACAAGGCAGTATGTTTATTGCGAGTACATTCAAAGTAATACCAACTCAAGTGAAATGTTCGAGTTAGGAGTAGAATTGAAACAATTAATACAATTCCCACGCGGACAGAACTAGGTTCGACTTTCCAATTTAACTTGATAAGTCGTAGCTCCTTCAGTGCCTTACTTTCGATACTTTGGTCTCGTCTCTGTTATTTTTATGTTTCTTATCTATTTTATTGGCCCATTCGAAGACGGATGTTCGGCGCTTCGGCTCACTATTACTTTTATATCACTTTTTTCAATTTGACAGACATATTTTTATGAAATCAGAATCTTTTTATGTTTATATTATTAATTGAAAATTATTATTTTATTTACTCTATACCGCCAAAGCAGAAAGCTTCTTTAACCTTTGAACCTCACGACCACTGGAAGTATGATATTATTTGTCTAAAAAATTCTCAACCATAACGATGTGAAATGTTATTGTGTTCGTTTTATAAAAGTGCTACAAGACAAGTTGTTATAGTTACACACATCAATTACAGAAGAGTAAACATTTGACAAAAACTTTAGATGAAAAATTAAAGAACGTATTCTTTTAAATATGACACATTTCTTAAGGCAGTCTTAAAAAAATGGAGGTAAAAATTGTGCGCCTCAGCTTGCATTATGTAATACTTTGTGTATATGACTTTGAATTCATGACTTAAACATATTTTCTACTAAACACGTCCGTACGAACATGCAAAATAGTAACCATCAACATTAATTACTTAAGTTATAATATACCTACTAATATTTCATATTAACCAAACAACGAACAAAACTTGTACATAAATCTTAAACGCTTTAATATTCTAATATCTTAAACCATTAACATAAATCCGGAATTTAATCTAACTTTCTCCTCAAGTGAAATATCGATTTATAATGACTTTTCTATAACCCATCTAAACAATGCGACTTCCACGGAAAGCGAATCTCTCAATAAAACGAAATTAATGATGCGAACAACGGTAAAACTCACTTTACTAAGTTCACAGCGTTTGTTATTGTAGTGTTGTGCTTTACCGTAAATACACGAACCGGTTTTGTGTCAGTGCATTGAATGCTTACTTTCACTCAATCAGTACACTGAATTCCCAATCGTCTGGTGGTGTACACGATTTCCTAATTACTGTCCTTTTGTTGGGACGTCTCCACATTGTAAGAGGTTAAGGGATCAAATACACTTGATTGGTCAGATGGCATGGTACTAATATGCTTAATACAATGAAGGTTTGTGATAATATTGTATATACTATATAACACTTAATACATTTTCACTTCCATAAGATGATTGCGTCTGGTGCATTAGCGTTAATACAAATTAAAATTATAAGGGAATCCACTTACTTAAGTAGAGAATAAGGCAGTGACACCTCATTTATAATCTATATACATATCTGATATTTTATATTAATTATTTGAATACATAATCTCTAAGCACTCAATAGATCTTATCATGTTTGATTTCGTTTGTTCAATAAACACTGATAGTGTATTCCATCCCTTATAATCTGTTCCGTGTTCCTTGCTTCTGAGTCACGAAACACGCTCTAATTAACGTTTCAAAGTGTCTTAGCTATCAAACCTCTATCGTTACTGCATGGCGCGCAATTTAGCTTGTATCTATCGATAACGAAGCGAAGACAGTAAATACAATTTAATTAACTATTCTATCTAAACACGGTTCCGATTGCTTTCCGTACGACGTTTATATTTCAAATGCCTTTACCTAACTACGATATCTATCGCAATGTATAATATATTCATGTAGAATTAATGAAGATAAACTCCATGATTTCCAGTTCTGGTTTAGAACTTGCTATCAATTGATGTAAGATCTGTAGAGAAGTATATACTGTACTGTAGCGTACATGACTCTGGGTGTAGTTTTGTCTTACTAGAAACTTAGGTAATAATGATGTCATATTTTCTCTAGAAAGTAGGTTGTCTTGATGAGGAATGTCTTAGCGAATATGAGTCAAGTACGGGAATGGCAATATAAGTTATTATTAACTACAGATGTAAATATTAGAAACTCATTAGATATATTTAAATAAAAACATCGTGAAAAAATATTTTCGTTTTAAGTTTTTGTAAGTAGTTATTCTTTTTAATATCAATAAAAACAAATGTGTAAT
Source organism: Napeogenes sylphis (assembly GCA_959347405.1). Classification (NCBI taxonomy): domain Eukaryota; kingdom Metazoa; phylum Arthropoda; class Insecta; order Lepidoptera; family Nymphalidae; genus Napeogenes; species Napeogenes sylphis. Next base: position 46,315,534 of record OY365776.1, on the reverse strand, counting down.
AAAATATATTTTTAAAATATTTTTATATCTTTTTATTAAAAATGTAAGTAATATGAAAGTGTATGGACATGTAATTTAAGAGTCTAGACGTGTTAACTGTTTAACTTTTGAAATGTCTTTAAGGTTGATACTTTTTAAAACACACGAGCGGAATAATTATTTACTTATGAAAATATAGACATAAATTTATAGAGGTTTTCATACACTTTAATATTAATGATGTTTACTTGGGTCTCATTCTTGTCCATTTGATGTACTTCTTAAAAGTCAATAGTATTTGTTTGTCTGGTACCTACTCGTATATGAAGCATCACTTTTGTTATTCCAGTTTCTTTTCCGTCTCGGCTCTTGAGATAACATCTATCAATTTACTTTGAAGCCATGTGGATTAAGTTGTCTTTTCTTATTTCCTGAGAGAGGAAAACAGTAAGGGCTTTGAGGAAATATGCCAGAAAATTCCGATGTTTGAAAACAGTTAATTAAGGTCAATTTACGAAAACTTGGAGACTCGTATTACTTATTATTTTGGGATTGTAATTTGTAGGTATGATTTATACAGAAATAAAAACATTGTAGTATAATACCAAATATTTTAAGATAAGTGTTTCGATGAGTTTAGATGTAATTGTTCAAAGAAATGTTTTTGAGACGTAAAAGTTATCATTATAAAAATATTATAATTATATTTCATCTACAATTTGGTTTTTATATATATTTTTGAAACATAGTTATTATCTACATGCGACTACGTATCCTTTATTAAGAGTTTTGTATGTCTAACTATTCTTAAATAAATTTTCCTGGAATTTCCCTGGAATTCTAGCGTAGATTATATAAATAATCCATTTGTAATAAATTATACTTTATTTTTACAAAAAAGTACTTCAAAGAAATTGCCGTTTTGAGTTTTATAATCTTAATATTATTGAATCGGAGTTAAGTGAAAAAGTAATAAAAAGTTAAAACCACTTGTAAGAAACAGCAGAAGATCATAAAAAAATATTAATATACAGGTTGATGACACATATGTTAATCGAAGAGATTAGTAACCTGCTTAAATAGAAACTACTGCTATAGGTTTAGTAATTTTTCATATATTCGACACGGTTTGTAGGAGTTTAGTATCATCTTAAATTATGATGAAGCTATTTCTTAAAAGATATGGAATATATCAGGCAAGGCTCGTATGACGTCATCATCATTGTAATGATATGATCTACCCTTAGCTCCTTCCTGATCAAAGAAACTAGAAACTTCTCGTTAAATAAATAAAAATATATAACATTGAGAGAAAATAAACTACTTTTTCATAATATATTAGACAAAACGAATATCGATATTTAACAAGATTCAAAAAGTTAGAAAATAAAACCATGTTTGGTTCGACATTTGTTATTTGAGAGTCAATTTCGACCCAACATTATATTTCGGTACAATATACGTCACAACATATCTATTCATCTTATCTGATATCCGGGTGTCCGTTGCGATGCAATTTTGACGACAAGGCGACAATGAACAGCCGGCGACGAGCTGACGCGGTCAAAGGCTTCGTTCAGCTGAAGCTTACATTCTGTTAAGAAAAAATATATTATACTTTTATATCTCTCTTTATTACTCGTAAAAAAGCAGTAAAAAAGTTTTACAATTTGCTTCGACGCAGTTAAAACTTAAATAATACAATACTTAAAACTTGATGATAAAAATATATTAAAACACTACTCTTTTACATTTATTACGTTTTTATTATTGATATTTAGTAAAAGGTAATAGTTTCAGTGACAATATAAACCAACCCTATTGTTACACGTCTGCAAGTGACGTGTCATTTTCAGCGAATCTCTTTCAGGATTTTCGGATGGTTTATTTTATTAGCGTCCGTGGTAATGTGTTATTGGATTCAGTCAAATCTCTGCCTTGAAGGGATCTGTTTTTTTGTCTACAGAATAATATATATTTTCTACGCAGCAGCTGTGTAGTGAATACGAAGAGACGTGTGTAATTAATGGAGGATAAACGAAGTCTTGACAATAATAACGGGACTTGTCATAATGTTTTGTTTATAAGAATTCCTTTTTATGTATTTTGATATAAATACTTTACATTACATAACAAACATAAACATTTAAAAATATCTAGTTAAAATCTTCCAGTTAAAATACTTAGTAACTTAAACACCATAGACTTTCAAAAATATGCTAATTGAATGCTATTTTGGAATATATTAAATGTTAAGAAATAACACACTTAATTCAAATTGCATAAATTTATGAACCCTGAGGGTTAATTAAAATTTCAGATATATTAAAATTTATTGTAATTTAAATCACCCTATCAATTTTGTTGGGACTTTGTAGCTATATAGTTTGTAAATTATCTAACCGTCTGTATGCTTAGCTCAGCACATTTGACTCGTAAAAAATTGTACTAATATGTTAATATCTACCGTATATCATAATTCGTGTTGCACAAAATACTTACGCTCTAATTAAACTTTATTTTTTTTCAAAATTTGTCCAATAACTAAATTGACAAATACTAGTTTTAAATAAACATAATCTTCAAAATGATTACAAAAATGTAAATATTGAAAAAGCTTGAATCCACTGATTACAAAGATTTACAAACGTTCAAAATGTTACCATATTTTTACTAACAACTCGAAATAAAATTTCCACTATGAATGACGTATTCGTTTTAGTGGATCAAAACGCACGTCCACTTGCTACTCAACTTTTTTAAAGCTCTGTAAAATAAAAGATACGTACCTACTGTCCAACTGGTTTTTATGAAAAATCCAACTTCGAACGTGTAAATAAGGCTACGTTTTAAAAAAGCTCGGAAGAGTTTTTCGAATGTAACTAATTTCGATTCGCTACACGGAACATTTATTGTAATTTTTAATATGTCCTGCTTTTATTAGTTACTATAAAAAATATATTTTTTTCAATACATTATTTTTTTTCTGAAAACAGATGCTTATAAAATATATGAAGAGATATCATTCGAGATATCTGCGACATTATGATAGATGTAGATAACTATTGGTTGAGTGGTTTGAATGCTATTGATTTATTAACTTCATAAATCTAACAATGAATTAATCAAAGTTTTGTGAGCTCTGGCACATGTCGCTTGTTTGAACTGCAATGACTGTGACTGTTCTGCAAACAGTATGTTTATTGTTCCAATAGCTATTCTGCGCCAGATAATAGAACAAGTTACTATATACTATTGAAAACAATATTATTGTGATCATTATTGTTTTAAATCATTATTGAGTTAGGTTTTTGAGTTTTTTGTAATGTTTTATTTCACTCTTGTAAAATTTGGAGATTAATAGTTATTGATTATTTAAGAAATGTTTTAAAAGTTATAAATTACAGGAGCAGTTACGATTTTTTTAAAAATAACATTCAATAACTAGATAAAAGAAAGCTTCTAATAAGGAAAGTCATAATGAAATTCCATCTGTGCGTCTATTTTAGTAAAAAACTTCCTAAAAGCAATCAAAAATATTTGAAGCAAGTAAAATTTTTCTTTTATAAATTATAGGCGTAGGGTTCCGATTGCTCGTTCTTTCATCATCTTCAATGGGATCTGGTTTTGGCAACCCATCTTTTAACTCTGTCGTCAATTATCATTAGAATTGTGGTATCAGGGATATCGGGTACTTTGCGGTCGTTACTCAATATTAGTGCCTATAAAGAAGACCGATAACCGAATATCCTGTTAGGAACCTTTGCTGAACTACAGTTACATCTCCGACACAGGTTATATTTATTTGGTTATTTCAAATTTTACATACATGTTATATGTAATCTTTGGAATTTTTGGGTGTTGTTTGTGAATGTTGGGTGTTTAAGAAAGTTTATAAATTATATTTTAATTCTACATCTAAATAGAAATCCTCACCATTTCTCCTCACAATAATTCCAAGTGGGTGGTAAATGAGGACAAATGCCAGTGCGTGTGTGGTGGGTCACTATTACGATGCAGCCCGTGTGAACACACTACGTCCAGAATGTGAGATGTGGCTCGTCTCTTGCTCCCCTAACATGGACTGAATTCAGAACTAAAAATAAATCCTCTTTGTATGTCCTCATATTTTTTTATGTATGACACATACTTATAGACTAATAAACTTTGAAATTAACGATACTTTAAATATCAATATCAAGTATTAAAAAAAATGTTTCAAAGTAAATCAGAAGTCTCTTTGTATTACACTTCAATAAAACAGAGGAATGGTTTGTGAAAAATTTCAAATTTATTCGAATTAAGCCGAGAACCTTTTTAATGAACGCATTTAGATATATTTAAATTATTTTACGCTACAGATGATAATGAAGTAAAGGCAGTTAAATTAAATGATTATCAGTATTCCGTTATCTATAGTAAGAGTTATCTTAGTTATCTAGTAGGCAGTAGGCTGCGCACGTCGTCGGATGCTGTCGGCCGCCTCTTAAACCGATTACAACCAACCGAAAATACAGTTTGAAACAAGAACTACGAGCACAGATTGTGTGAAATGGTAATATAACTATCTCTCGACATGTTTGTAACATTGGCCATTATTGAATCTTAATTTTATTTACATTAACTATTTCAGTAGTAATAACATTCAATTTTTACTATTGTAAAATTGAGTCTAATTTTGAGTAAGTTAAATATTTGTTAATATCATTATTGTTTATGCAACATATTTATATTTAAATAAAAAAGACAAACGTTTATATTTGTATAACTTAATACAATTATTTTTCACATTGATTTAAAGCGAAACTAGATGTTATTGGGAATTTGTTTTGCATAATGTTCATTTTAAATATCAATCAATCTCCGAAAAGATGGTTGTATATAGGTATAGGGATTAAAGAAATTATTAATAAGAAAAAAATAATTAACGTAAATATAAATCCACAAATAATTATGTTACATTAAAAAATAGATATATTTATTTAAATACTTCGGCAGACATCGATACTATTTGACTTCATGTTATTAGGTGAGATTTGAATATTTCATTTTGAAAATTAGTTGATTAATGCGGGTTTCCGCTAAACCATATTGGAAATTGTAATATTTTGAGTATTTGATCCGGTACATACTGTTTCAACTAACAGAGTGATTTGTTCGCTATGTGGTACCTCTATGTGGTACCTAATCTTTACATCCGACTGTTGGAAATATAACATAGTGTTCTGGTTTCTAGTTTCTATAACTCAGGATGTGAATTGTGGGAATTATTTTTGAAACTATCAATATATAAAATAATAAAGATAAAAAGTAAAAAAAATGCTCTGATAAAGCATGGATATCAAATCTCAATTTTTTTTGTTATTATAAGGTTTTTTTTTAAAGTTATTAATATAAATAGAAAAAATGAACAATGTTTTTAATTTTTTAGTAAATTTTATATTGTGAATTGATCTCCATTGTTTTGATGATGCCTGGAACCCAATTATAATGAAATTGTAAGTACCTTTTACAAGTATTTTTATTTAAAATTTTAGTATTGTTTTAATTGTAATATATCTAAAATATTTTGATTGCATACCAATTATAAAAATATAGATACCTAAGCAAAAATGTATGTCCCATTGCTTTATATCTTATCATTGATGAAATTTGGAGAAACGAGTGAATAGGGAATGCAGGAGCATGGTTTTGTTATTCCTTTATTTTTTTTAATATGAAAAAATTACGAGAAATTACCTTCGTTACGAATAACTACGAAAAGAGATTAACTCCCTAGAACAAATTTATATTTATTTAATATTGTAAAACGTGAAATGAATAATAGAATAAAGAATCCATTTTTGGTAATGGAACATGTGTTTTCATTTAACAGTCGATATCAATTATTCACAAATTAGAATTAAATTGAGAGCAGACATTACCCAGTCGGGCTCTGAATATTGAATAACAGTGTTGGTACAAACTGTATTGTCTGTAATTACATTGTGTTAATTCCATTTATGTCTGTGCGTAATCGTGGAGTAGATGTATCGGTAGTGTCATACAGCTACGTGTCATACATTGTCATAGATCCGATTAGCGCGGACATTGAAACAGCTATCATCAATTCGCATTATTCTTAATGCAATTGACAAGCTGTTTTAAACCTACGTTAAATTGGACTCTAGAATTTTCTAGAATATTCTATAAGTCTTACGTTATAATTATTTAAATGGTGTTTGAGTTATATGAAGTATATTCTCATATGTTCTCGCCTACAGGTCTGTGGTACATATCCAGTTTAATACGTGTACAAATGCAGTACAATCAAGTTAACATCACGCTGTGTTGACATGACAGGGCTGACCGACACTCGACAATGACCAATTGTCTCACTAAATACAAGACATGAAAGTTTAAGATTATGGAAAAAAATAATAAAAGTATTATAAAGATACGATGCTTTTTCAATTTCTAAGTATAGAGAAACTTTATGACTTTTAATAATAGTTTATTGAAAGATGTTATAGAAATGGATATTTGCCTTAATAATAAAATAACACATTTATTGTTTGAAAATATCTATAAACATGTATAGCCATGTTCCGATACGATATCCGTATCGCAAGGTAGCTCAATTGGTAGAGCGACGGGACGGTTTCTCAGAGGTCGCTGGTTCGAATCCCTGCCCCTATCGATTTATTTTTCATTCCATATTTATATAAACACATTTATTTACAAAAGTATTACAAAAGTCATTAAAATCAGAAAGGAATATAAAAACAGATCCCAGGCCATGAATTGCATTAAATTCCAAACGTGTTTGAAATACTCGTCTAAGAAACATGCTATAAAGTTTTATTTCCGGGGCATTCTGCTGCTGTCCATTAGACCTGCAATATGATAAGACAGCGTATTAAGCTTTGCAACTGCTTTTAAATAAGAAAATATTTCTCATATTATTTTGAACGAAAGCGCAATACGAGTCATGTCAGTCAAAATGAAACGTCGCTGATATTATCGTAATTATTTCTCATCTGTCGACTTATTTTATTATCTACCATCCTACGTCCTCTCTTAATGTATTATTTGGGGATCTATTTTGTTTTTGTCGGGAATAAATAAATGAAACGGTTTCCAAGGCTGATTATATGTTTCAGGCAACTTTTTTGTAAGCGGAATTAAAACACGATATGTATCAAATTTTCTAAAATGTATGTTTATTTTATTTATGAAAATAAATTCATTTTTGCATTTGAACTATAATATTTTAGAATACATTGCACAAGTATTTTATGGTATAAATATGAAGGAAAACTTTTTTTATTTAATAGCTTGATGTTTAAATATTGTTGAAGTGTACGCGAACCGTTTAGGAATTAAAATGAGTTTTTTCTCTACATCTCTGTTCAAATAAAAAAAGGTACGTTTGCTTAAGAAAAATAAACGAACTTACTCGTACATAGTGAATTTCCATAAAAGACTTAACTTAAATTGAAGATAATGTATAAACGTCATTGTCAATTTAGAGACAAATATATATTAGTGTCACTGTTTATTCTCACGACATTAATAAGTAATATTTCCTTTAGAGACATAAGCCTTTTCGCAGGCAGGCTTTTAGCGCTGTAAATATAACCAAAATGAACTAAGCATATTACTTTGCTCATAGCTTTTATCAACTTTTATACTTTAATATATTATTCTTGAATAAATAAGGATTGTTAAGATATTACTTTGGAACTTCGGAAGTGTTTTTAGTTTTATAAAATATATGAAATCAATTTATTGTATCAGTAAAATGTGTTATACTTTTACGGAGAAATGATATTGTAAAAGTTGTTCTACTCTCAGTATTAGATAAGTTGCGGAAGTTCATAATGTAAGGAACTTTGTTATTCCATTTAGTTGAAGGTAAATGCAAAATGTTACAAAACTTAAAACTTGCCAGACAAATATAACAGAGATATTCCTTAATAGATAATAATTGTATCGCCATAAGAGCATTACGATAATGGTGAATTACGATGAGGTGGGTTTATAATCTGACCTTTTCCAAAACATAATATCGTCTCATTTAATTGCACACATTTAGTGAGTTACCACATAAGACAATAAACAGTGGTTATGGTTAAGTCCAGCCTTTTTGCCTCAGGCGTGATTTATGCTGCGCCTGCCCGGAATATGATTACCCGACGGAAGAGCCCTTAATGGATATAAACGTGGTATTAAACTGAACGGTAAATGAGGGGTTTTTGTTGCATTGCTAACATGTTTGTTTGTATGTGAATAGAGCAATACGGGGGTTAATTGTTAATTTTAATATGTTTGTAAGTATACACAAGATGCTTTGTCAAGGTTGAGATTGCTACTTCATTTTGATTTTGAAAAGTAAATCTAATAAACCTCACAAATTTGGGACAAAATATTTTAACACTAACGGCTTGAGTAACATTAAGAGGCATAGAGGGTCTCCCTATAGTATTAGTGCAGGAGTACGACATCCATTCTACCCGCTAATAAATGAAAGTGAAATGCTTTATAGGATATATATAGGGGGAACAACTCAATTGACTTTCCTTTTTGGAACCCAAATATCATTAGAATTTCTATTGTTTTTGTATAAATAAAACTTTAAAAAATAAAATGCATCGGACACTTACTTATTTCTTAATTAATAATTAAATGATAAAACTTTTATCATATTTAAACCTATTTGCTAGTAAAATATTCATTTCACTTGACTTATATTTAAAAAAATACCTTTACATTTAGTGATTTTTTTGCTTAAAATTCCTTTGTAAATATCCTAATTCTGACCTTCCCATTTACAGAATAGAGTTTCGTATGTTTGTTTATTCATGATGTTTTCCCTTACGACATTACCATTGAGCACAAAATATTTAACTACAAGCTCGGGAGCTGACAATTCTAATGCCCGCAATAGGAACCATTACGCTGACCGGTCGTTTCTTTATTTATTTAAAATACATTTCCTTGGTAGAAGGCATTATTATAAGTTTGCAAAGCTTCTAATGAGGAAAAGCTACCCACATAGTAGTTGAGAGCACGTACTCTTATGTTCTTAACAAGTTTCTCCTACAATTAACTGCTTTTATAACTAAGGATTATTTTTATAAAAAAAAAGTATAAAGATACTTAAATTAAAATAGTACATAATTTATGTTTTTATTGCCAAATAGATGGGAATTAAAAGCATTTATATTCTCCATGTGCCTACAGTTATGACTCCATGAACTCGAACGGCAATATATCTTTTTTAATCTCTAAAACAAATAATAAACCGAAAAACCAATGTTATCTTAAAAACAATAAAGCCACAGTATGCATAAGCTTTATCCGATGTATGGTAACAATTTCACAATTTTTCCTAAACGATATTAAGATACGAAATGTAAAGCGTTATCTGTTATTTAAAATATAATATCCACTTCCACAAAGCCTGAAGGGATAAACATAGAGTTATAGGGCTAAGGGCTTGATATTAACATTATCATCATTTTACACCTCACGATGTGGTTACGACACGACATTTTTGGAACGTTTTATCGATGCAAAATATTTAAGTATATGGAATTTCCATTATTAAAAAAAATAATAATTAGTTCGGGTTCGGTTAAACAAATATGCTTATAATATTATGTTTCTTTATTAAATACAGATTTTTAAAAATTGAATTAAATAAGAAAATTTAGAGTGGGTGTGGTTTTCGAAAAAGTATGTTTAAAATAACATCAAAATATAACCAAAATGTTTACCTGACTGAGTAAATATTTTAATCCTGCTGCGATACGTTTTATCCCGCCTGCGGTTTACATAATAAAAATATTATAATTTTATAGTAAAATTCTCATAAATTTAATGATTTATATCAGTAATTAAATACCAATATCATTAAAGTTGTCTTGTTAAAAGTTGAATTTTTATGATTTATTAAAACTGCATTTTAAATGTGAATTTATTCTGCATTAAAATAATTTCTATAACTTTCATATTTTGCTCTGTGATTTTATGAATATAACATCTGATTTCGTAAAAAAAAAAGTTGAAAATGACTGTTGAGTGACGATATCTTTTCAAATATGTTGAAAAAGAAAGAATTGTATTACAAGCTGTAAAATGTTAGTGTTATGTGTAATTTTGTGTAACCGCCATAAGAAGTAGTCATTACAAGATAACGGAGGCTTTTCAGGCAGAGGCTGCACGTTTTTGGGAACCAAAATAAAAGGAAATGATTTTTCAGTAAATATTTTTACTTATTTATGTAATACGAGTACATAATATCATATTTTTATGATCTGAATATTGGCTTACGTAATATTTATTATTTATAAATGATAAAAGATAAGCTTTTATAAATGTACGGTTTATTAATTCTGGATCGGATAAGAATATTAATGGAGTTATCTTCGTTTTGTATTATTCGTATTTATGAACTTATCTTGTTTCCACCTCAGTAATTTAATGAAAGACGCTTATATAAAATTAAAGCAACGAGCGGCGTCTGATATTAAACAATATTTATTTAAACCTATTTAAAATAATAATAAGTTATACAAAGACACATAAGCTAATATAAGATGCATTACTTAATTATAATTATATCACTAGTATACGATACAATATCGAAGTTAAAATAAAATAATATAAAATCATACCTTAAATCACTATGCAAAATAAATCTAGTTTACTATTTTTATTTTCCTTATAGAGAAATATTATCTCTGTTGCATATTAGACATTAGGTACAACATTTTTGTGATAAAAAATTGGAGTGAAGACTGTTCCGTAAATATTAAAATGATTGATAAGGACGTGTTATATATTTAAAAGGAGGTGTCTCGTAACAAATAAGCTACGTCAGGAGGTATTTTTTTGTTGTCGCGCATGTTAACAAGAGGGTGGCTACATGACCGGAATAATTCCGGCGGCAATTTCCGTACTAACGGCTTAACGTCCAGGAAAAACTTACTTAAACTTACCTACCTGAGCCTCTTTCAGACTTGTCAAGATTTAGTTATTTATGGACCTCTCGTAAATACACTCGGTGGTAAGGCGTTTATATACTGACAGAACTCATTAAAATTTAAGTATAAATACTGAATATTTTTGTTATTTTTGTTAATTTATTTAAAAAACCGCATGTTATAACAGATATATCATTAAATAAATGTAACTAAAAATAAACATATAAACTTGTTACATAGTTTTTCTATAAAAGTCATAAATAGTAATCAAAATCTTAAATAGTACCGTTGTTAGGAATAAACTGTATATGGCACTTTAGAAAATATTTTTTGATATACTTTATAAAGAAAGCAACTCTAGATATTACTAAAACGTTAAAAAACACTATTAAACATTTCCTTTAAATTCCTATATCCGACTTGAAGTATCGAATTTCAGGCATAAACAGTACCTTGAGATCGTTCGATATCTCGAGCCCAGCCTATATATCACTTAAAACGACGGAGCATAAATCCGGGGTTGTCTTCGTTATTTGTAGTCGCCACGTGAGCCGCTGGTTTCGGGTGAATATTAACGATATCGCCAATTTTCCACCAGCTTACTCCCGTCGCAATTTCTCGCCAATTGAACAGTCGTATCGTGTCGAAGGGTAGACGGTTTAGTTAAAAAGTTTACTTAAATATCGAATTATGATGCTGTCTGCGTTGCAAGGGAGTAGGGAATGTGGATCTAAGATGACGAGACAATTTATTTACAATTATATTTACCAGTTTTAAAAAAAGCAGGTTTTAATAAAAATAATGGAAAAGGACAATGACTCTTATTATCCTCATATATAAATATGTGGGATTTATTCGAAAACTAAACATTCGTTATTTATACTCGATATTATTTCTTCTTAGAGCAAAGTTTTTATCCATATAATGAGTACATAAAACTTGAAACACCATAGTATACCTACTTTAAAGTCTGCTATTAGGGTCGGTACATATTAATTATGGACATTTACCTTATTAAGATTAGATTTTCAAACCTTAAAAGCCTTGGGTTCAAATGAGAACTAAATTATCAATTCGTATTATATTGAGAAAACTCATGTCACGGTTACAACCTTTTTATTAATGTTTTATTTTTTTTTATTATAAACTAGTTGAAATGGAAATAAAATTTTATCGCTATGAAATAAAATAACGTAAGATTTTTGCTGTTTTAGGTTGTATGATTTTTAAATATTATCAGTTACATTAAAAGCTTAATACTAATTTTGTACATTTAACTCTCGGTTTTGCTCTATTTCAACTAATATTATAGTAATAAACTTATGCCAGAGGAAAGTGTTCTTGCACTAACTCAAACATCCCGTGACATGCAAGAAGTGTCGTGTGTAGGCGACTAATATAACGTGTTACAAACGACTCTGAGATTAAGAACCATGGTAGGGATGCTGCGTCATGCCCCCGGTTACTAAATAAATTACTTAATAGGCTTGATTTATTTAGCATTGTATTTACCATAATCACTCAGTTAACGGTCGCTAACCGTAAACGAAATATTTGCTGTTACAACATGTTTTGCACAGGTAGCAGGTAGCTGTCCTTGCATTATTCACATGACACTAATTTGAAAGCTTGCTAAAGCTAGGCGCAACTACAACTATATACATTCTATAGTCGTACTTTCCGTATGTTTATAATTTTTAAACAATTTATATATTACGATAAAAATACTAAACATTTTTTTATTTAACAATGTACTAAATATAGTTCTTTAATACAGAAATTATATATTTAATGAAATGCAAATTAATTATTTTATCAGCCACTTTAAGGTTTGTATTAAATTTTTGTTTGTATCAAAATGATATACATTATCATTTGATTTTTTCATTTAATACTAGTGACCCGCCTCGACTTCGTACGGATTTCATTTACTAATCAAGAAACCGTAATTGTACTTAAAAACACATTAAGTATGTCTATTTAGTAGTCAATCCGCTGTTAAATAGAATGTTACATTTTGTTTATCAAAAATATGATTATTGACAAGGCTGTTATTTTTATATAACCCAGATATTTTATATCTTTAGAGAATAATCAAAATAAATGGATTAATAATATATATAATAATATATAAATCTATAAACCTATATAAAAAATCGTAATATTTTTAATTCTCCGACCTAACCACGTAACGCAGTAATAAAAGTTGAATCGATTCTTTTAAATAATACTATTCACATCTTCATATATATAAGTATGTATATAACGAGTTCATACAAGCACATTGACTAATAGATTAATAAGTTTCCATGGAGTTTTTTGTCGACTTTTCTACTTGAACCTCTTGCCTTTGAAATCGTGCCCCTAGAGTGCGTCGCTTCATAGTCGAAGTATGCCTGCTTAAAATAAAAAAGGTTATTGACCTGGCTTGGAGTATTTAAGACCTCGTCTGTGTGCTTTATACCGCAGCAAACATTTATTTCATTTCAGTTTGACTAAAATCTTACACTGAGAGTTGAAATTAAGGTATTATTTAGTCTATAATTGAGACTAAGTGTTGATAGATTTTCTATAATTTAAGAGATATCCTTATTTAAGAGATAAAAGGAATACAAACCCACGGTCACTGGCAATGGCTAGTTTATAACATAGCCCTTTATAACAAATAGGCTTAACATCTCTAACTTTAATAGCACGATTCCAAAGTAAAGATTAAAGTTAATGTTTTTGTTACGAGTTTGTAACAACATTATGACTTGTAGTTTTGTATCTTATTGTAACTTGCTTTTACCCGAGGCTTTACTCGCTTGATTACAGGAAATGTTATCCGGAATAAAATGTTGCCGAGATTAATTGTCCATGTTACTTCCCGATTCGACAACAGTCTGGAACTGTCGAGAAGCTAAATAAGTGAAAAATAAAAAAGATTTCCCAAATACTCAAAGTCTTCTCAGCTTATTCAGCATTCTTCAGCATCCTAAAAGTTATCAAAACCAATTTAATAATAGCTTTTTCACTATTGTATCACTGATATGGTATAATAAAGGATTATTTTCAATGTGTAGGTATTTAAGCCAAAAAATTAAATGTCCTAAATCTTTATAAAAACCAAATAAATTACCTACTTTCTCTATTTTAATTATTTTAATTAGAAATTAAAAAATAAATATTACAAAATTCAGGGTATAGTATATTATAGAAAAATGTTAAATAACTTCAAATATCTCTAAAATTATTTGAAATCTTCGTTACGATAATGTAAACTAACGGTTTTAAATCAGTGTTATAAACTGATTAACGGAGAGAGTTTTCTTGCCCGTATACTTAATCTATCAAATAAATTTATAAAGCAATTATCGACGCACGCGACTGCAAAGAAATAGACTTTGAATCGATACATATACGTATTCATCGGAAAGAAATTGGCTATTACTTTAGTTTATTTTGTACCTATATTAGAAAGTACAAAGACTCCTTTATGCGTTTATCTTCTTTAAGGAACGGATTTGTATTTGAAATGTATAGATCGCGAACAATGTTCGGCTTTGTTGTCATAGCAGTAATAGGTTCTTAGAATTCGCGTAGATTACCACGGAAGCAAATGTCACAAAGGCCGTCCCCTTTCGTCTGGCCATAAGGAGTAGGGGGCTTGCACAGCGCTCGCTACGAACAATGCTCTGTAATGAAGTGAGTTTAAATATAAACATTTTGAGGTCTCATTTCCCTGCTTAAACATCGTTAGGTCATAGAACATTTCAAAATGTCTAAGTTTTTAAATATTTTATTACTATAGTTTTCAAAAAATAAGTTAATATATTGTCTGTAAAAGCATCTACGATAACGTTATCTATATCTTATATTCTTGAATTAACATTTGTTGATAATACAATAAAAATAATAAGTAATACTAATAATAAATAATACTAACGTGACCAAAAATAGATATTTTAAACAAGCTGCTCTATTCGTAAACACTTTCACCAAATAAAAATCGGTGCATAGTATAGTTGTAGGAAGCTGTCACTTGCACGCACCCTGGCTTGTATTTCAGGCAAACTGCAGCAATCACTGTTGGGTAATGATTCGTCCCAACAGGGACTGTGGAGTACTGAATAGAGTTTTGGGAGAGCTATTCAAACTTTGGTCAAAAGGCAATTCGGTTTTGCAGACTAACCCCCCAAAGCCTTTGTATGTTCGCTGTGATTTTTTTATATAACATAATAAAATAATACTCCGACAAACGAGCTACCAAACAAATATAAGACGTTGCGTTTGTGTTTATACAAGTTATAATATAAAATGGTTGATAGTCATTCTCAGTTGCTATAAAAGCAAACGTATATTATTTAAATTTTCCACCCTTGCCGTCGAATGAGGCGGTAAGCTGTCCGATCTCTCCTTGAACGGTGTTTATCATCACCGTCCGAGAAATATCGAATATCGATCAAAGCAATGAATAATTGAAACCAAGTCCCGTCATTTCGATGACGGATTATGTGCTAGTATACTATGGGATATTTCCCGTGAGTGTATCGGAATCTCATTAATGGTAAGTCCACAAGTGCGGTTGACAGATGACGGATTCCCACCGTACACAGACAAACACTCATATACCACATGTGACATAACTTCGAGGATCATCAACCCTTATTTTTATAATTATTGATACAATACCGAAGGAGATTATGATGATGATAAGAGTCTCAACATTTTAACATACAGGATTCATACAGTTTTGATGATTAAAATAAATCTTATCTATCAATTATATAATTTTGCTATATTAAGCTTTCAGAATGTAAATAATGATAGTAATGAAAACTAAGATAGAACGTACAAGAACATAGCAAGAATAGAATAAAACAATGAAAATCTTTTATCGATCTCACAATACCTGTGGTGGCATCTTCGATGCAAATCCGATTTGACTAAGCAACGTTGCAACGGAACAAGAATACGTGTATGAATATTCAGACGAGTAGTTGCATTATATATCACATTCACGATAACAAGGTTCGTCAGCAGAACTAGCTACCTACGTCGACTATGCATTTTGTGCTCAAATCGCACCATCACTTAAACTACAACTTGGCATACAATGTAGAACTGTCTCATATACTTTCAACTTTTGGTATCAAAATCTTAAATAAACTCAAAAAACAATCAGACTTTAAAAGTTAGAACTAAAGTGAGACAGTTTCAAACGAGTTGGCAGGAAATATTATAAGGATATCGGTTTCGTTTTTCACTTTGAGAATCCGGGGATTTCTTACAAGGATTGCTTATTCTAAATCTGAGTGAAACAAGTTCAATCCCCGCTAAACAAGTTTAAACTGAAATAAGCACTGGAATACTTGTTTCTTTACGCCTCGGGGAAACAGGGAAGTAAGAGAAGTGTGAAGCTCTTTCAAGATTGTCCCGTGTGGGTCATGTGTGGGTCATGTGTGGGTGCACATGCAGGGAGATCCCGACGCAAATCTCTCTTATTCAAAATGAAGTTACGGACTTGCCGAGAAATTGTCTCTTATATTTTTCCTTACCATGTGACGCAAACTTTAATATGAATCTGTTGTATTTTTATATCAGCTTATTTTATTGTACTTAGTATTGTTAAACATTTACTTTATATATTTAAATTGTATATATACCAATATTTAATTTTTAGATTAAAATCCTATACTTTTTGTATTCAAATGATGTCGCTCTCCAAGTTTTAATTAAACATCAAGTTTATAACAAATTCGGTTTTGACAAACATTAGGTGGGAATTATTATTCGAATTTAATGAACTTAGGCGTCGCGACAAGCTATGCATACGATTAGCATCTAGTGAGTGCATCTCTTCGTAATTATGTAAATTTTACACCATCATCGTTCATTCACTTGAGCGTTTTGACGGCATTTGCGTAAAATAAACATAAATTGCGTAAATTTAGAAAGTAACAGTGAAACGTGCCGTACTATCCGAAACTAGAAGACGTTGTGATGAATGCACGAGATATTCTGTAGGTAACTCTAAATATGTAGGAAGATATTCTGCATAATAACAATAAATACAACTATTGTATTCAATTATGTGTAGGTTACAGTCGGCTCAAAATGGTAGGCTGAGCTTATGCTGCCAATTACTTTTGTGGCATTGACAACATTTCGTAACGAGCTTAATAATATTTTACACCACGGACTAGCAACTCACGACTTCATTAACTCAGACATAAGAATTCCTAACTATTTATTATATGAACGATATATGACGCTCTTAAAAATATATTGTTAAAAATAAAAAAATATATTTTTATAAATATTTGAGGCGCGTTAATTGAATACTAAATATTTATTTTTCCAATGCCTTTCTAATACAACAACGTAAATCATTTACCCAAATAATAAGTATGTTGGTGACCTCAGTTGAAATGACTATCCTAAATACCAGTAAATCTAAACAATTAGGCGTCTAACAGTACAAAGGTTTAGACATCAACGGTCCACTCCAGTCGCTGCGTGTTTCAAAACACTCGCGAGATACGAGTGGAGGCAGTAGGTGACTCTACCGGCCTGCTCCGTCCGCGTCGCACGTATCTCGTGATAATAATCTAAAAGGTGTGAAACGATTGCGTAATTTCTTTTTTATCACATTTATGGTCATTTTTTTTGGGTATAATTATTAACGAGTTATTCTTAAATTATACAGCGGGTTTTATTTTATTTTTGTAAAACGAACAAGTTGGCAAATTTAAAAATATCGTGTAACCGGATTGCATTTGAATGTTTTGTTTTTAAATAAGTTGAAATGTTTTGCTCATAATGGTTTTTTCTTGTTTCAGATGTTGGAAGGATTGTATTCTTAAGTGTATAGTGAGTTAAAACATTTAGTGTATTGAAATGTGAATTTTGTGCCAATACTGTTAAAATCGTTTTTCGTGTTAAAACTTTTTCTAATGAATTATCTCGTGTAACTTTATTGTTCTTTAATTGGTTCACTTACATTTAACAACCATGGAGACGGAAGAACTTACGAAACTTGTTGATGGCATTTACAAGGTAAGAATATTATTTATCTAATGTATCTTGTAACTCTACATAGTTCCTAATTTAGAAAGCTAAATAATGTGGCTCAAAAGTTTTTTCTTATTAACTACTAATTTACGTCTTACATAATTTTTTTACGTCTAATAAATTAAAAAGTTAATTTCTTCATTAATGCGAAATTATTCATATTTTTTGTTCCTCGTAATTAAATAACGAAACGGAATCTAATTGGTTACGTAATTTATTTTATTAGCTTCTATCGGAAATATAGGCTTGATTTCAGATTTCTACAGGTTATTATCATATTGGACAAGTGAAAGGGAGAGTCAGAGGCCGGAACGTGGCCTTATTGAGAGGAAAACAAACTTATAACATTAACTCGGTGCTATACATAGCATCTACACGCTTATTTGTTTCTAACAAACACTTCTACTTACATATATTTAAGTGTGTAGAACAGGTTTACGATAATATTAGTTGTGTTTTGTATTTCTGTCTGTATGTATATGACAGCTCCCTGTTACTTGAAAATACCAGAAGATTTTTTTTTTATTAAATTATTCTAGTATTTTATATAATATTATTAACAATAATTATATACGTAGACATATCGTGATATTATCATGTAATTTGTCTTATATATTTATTAACAATAATATACATAAACTTTTATTACAAACATTTTAATTTTTAAACTGTCCATTAAATGAATAAAAATGATGTTAACAGCTTAAGAATGATATTTAATAAAAATATATCGTTTCTTTATAATTTAGAACAATAATGACTACCTAAAAATAATAAAAACATAGCACGTTCAAGAGGCTTCTTCAATTAATTCTTAACCTTTAAGAAAGGGGGGACAGAAAAGTAGAAAACAAGAATTCTCAAGCGGATCTCGTGGGGCAGGTGGCCTTCTAAATGTCAAGGTCAAACGGTCAACAATTAAACCATACGATTTCACTAACTCGTTTTAATATATACAATATGTAGTTATCACATTCCACGCGCTCGAAACCAGAGGTCGCCTTCTTGTTTATTCTTAACAGCCAAAAAATGGAAAGCAGATAAAGTTTTTAAGTAATTGAGTTATAATGGAAACTTCAAGAGCGAATAAAAGCTTTTTATAAACTTATACGATCTATCTACCTTCAAATTGGATGAGGTCAATTTTAACAGTACAAAAAATGTCATTAAACGACATTGTAATGATTTTAAATATTTGATATTAAAATAGTTATTTTTATTTTGCTACATAGAGACGAAAAAATTGGTCGAGTTAAAGTAATAAATAAATACTTGTAGAAAACCTTTTATTATAGACTTATTGCAAATTCGACCAAAATTGTACAAATGTTGGGATTTTATATCTCTATATCGATAAAACGACCAATAAAATAAGGTACACCCTTTTGGATCTTATATAGATTTTATCCCAAATCAGAAACACATAATTCTGTATATTTATACCGCGTAAGCATTAAATAAAACTTATTTTTATTTATATATTTTTGTCTTGTACCCTAAACCCGTTACACAATTTTACAAATAAGTAACAAAATATTCCAAACACTATACAGATTGGCTTCAATATTTGCTATTCTGAATTCCTAATAGCTACAAAAAAAAACTTGTGAAATTTAAAAGGTAAAACCTCTTTTCATCACGATATTCGTAATCGATTTTAAGTTACCAGATGCTTGACATAATCTCGTCAAAATATATAAAATGTTTGAGAAATTTATACCAATCAGCGTCGAGAAAGTGAACTAATCAAAACGTAAATAATTCTTATTATATAATACATTAAAAAGCACATATTAAAGTATTATTTTAAACAAAGTAGTGAAATAACTGACTCGTCAGATCGTAATACGATTTGCACAAAGGAAGGTCGCGTCAACAATGTTCTTAATTAAATGATCTCAATCCACGGACGGACGATGTATTAGAGTTCTAATATTGAATTAGACAAACACTTGGAAGGTTTTAAGATATAAAGTAATAATAGGATTATATTATATATTCATATTAAATCAATATCAGTATTTGATTTATCGGTAAGTAAAGATTTACGTGAGGTTATAGAATGGCAAATGTCATGACTCTATAGAAATGGAAAATCTTATCCTTTTTTTATTAAAACATAATAATATCGTGATACCAAATATATGTTTACTTTATTACAAATATAAACAAATATATTTTATATTTGATAAAACAGTATTTTTTTTATCACTTTTGGGGTTTTCTGAAATCAAATAAAAGGTTTATTAGTTCTACTCTTTCTACTATATATTGTTAGAGCATTAGTAAAGCATTAGTATACCTTAGGCGTACTAGATAAGTATTTAATACTGCTCTCTCTGGAGAATTGCCAGATGCCTTAGAAGCTTTACAATAAATTTAAGGTTATTGGGTATTTTTCCCAATTTACAAAAATATTTTCGAACAATTCAATTTCATAATTTGATTTACCTATTTCGTTTTTAAAATCTTTAATCTAATCTTCAAATCTTTCGTTATTTTTATATATTACTCGTAGAATCATATCTTTGCTCCATATAACACAATACTGAGAAATATCTGACTAACATTATAAAGCTTAAGACATGTTTTTGTTTCAATGAATCAATCTTCGTTATTGACAGTTAAATAATATAACAAAATATTAAAAGTATTCTACTATATAATACAGTTTCGTTTAATAATCAATCAGTACTACTTTAAAACCTTTGAGTTAACACAGACAGAGTCGGGAAGATCAGCTAGTTAATTTTAAATTTCAACAATAGTGTATAAAGAGGAAAAATAAAGTCTGCTTAAGTTTCTAAATTATAATTGCATTTTTTCTCCTAGCGCAATATGGGTCCATCTCATAAAACACTTAATTATCACGAGAATATTATAATATTGTCTTATTTGATGCGGGTCATAATTAAAACAGTATCTGACATTTTTATATACAATGGAAAGGGAAATTTTATTGCGTTATACAATTTTAATATCTTGGAGAACATTAAACGAGTTCAATTTCCTCAACAAATATCTCAATGTTCTTGGATTTATTGTTTGATTTTCATAAAAATCGATGTTTCTGGAGTTAAAAAAATATACTGTTATTGAAACGAAAATGCCAATAAATTAAAGAGTTTTCGAAGGAAAATAAAAATTACATTATAATTTTTATGTATGTTGTTGGAAAGAAATTCAATGTATGTGAGATTCTGAATATTTATGGTTATCAATACGTAAATGTGACAGTAAAAATATTCGTATTACTGAAAATAAAAAAAAATCCATAAAATTTTATGACAATATTAGTTTAAGTATTAACTAAATTTAAATATAAAATTATTACGTTTAAATACAATTACGAGTTAAACTCGTTTTTAAAAGCATTTAACAGAATAAGAATGTCAAGGTTGCTTGGAGATATACACATTTGTCTTGTGAATATATCGTGCAAGATATCTCGCTGAGGTTACAAACCCAGCTACATTGACCTTTAGGAATCAGCCAGCGCGATACGTACCGCGGTTCAACGTAACTAGTCATGATCTGCGCCTAAAAGAGATTGCCTAACATTAGCCAGCACAAACAGAAAACGTAAATTTTCGTCGTGTGTGGTTCCTAATTCTTGTTTTGATCGTTGTGTGATTTTGTGTGGCCATAAGAAGAAACATCCCAGAAAATTAGGAGATTGCGAAGCCCCTAATACCCTCAATTATCTATATTGCTGTATTTAATTTAATGTTTACATCGCTCCCATAAGGAAATTACACAGGACTGAGTTAGTATTTTTACGTAATAGTTATTGTTGTTCTATCACTTGATTAATAAATGTTCACAAAAGGACTGGTAGATAATTGATATTTTTGATTTCCTTGATTGGCCTTCCTTGAGATTTTAATAAGGCTTAGTCAAACGTTTCTTGTCTTTGACAGTTTTCTTCTTCAAACAGAATCTATCACTATTGCTACACGAGAAAAGTCATTGTAACGAGACGAGAAACAGACATTTACCTATATTTTAATTGTAAATAATTTAGACAAATATAATTGTATAATATTAACAAGCATATCAAAGTATCAAAAGCATAGATAAAATAAAATTATATGTTTTATATATTACATATTACACAAATTTGTTCCTAAGAATATATTCAAAGCTTGGATAAACCCAACATATAACAGATAGTGTAATCGAGATTGCATTGATGTCACAAGGCTGGGAGGAAATGAAAAACCTTAAACAAATTGCCATAGCGTGAGACTGACTGTTAATACGAAGGATCATGCGTGTACCGAGTGCTCTGGAATATAAGATATGGAAGTACAATCCTTTGTAGTTATGTTAATATATTGATATAATATTTTCATAATAAAATAATTTACTAAAAGTTTTAATGCGCGTGAGAAATTTGAAATAGATATTAATTATAACTGTCAATATCGTTGTTCATTTATATTAGTTATTTTTAGTTTACATAGTCCTTTTGATATAATAGTAAATGTTTATGCTATGTATGTTATGCTAAAAGTTATTTCTTAACAATGCAGAAGTGAGATTTTAGTGTAATACGAATGGGAAAAATCTTCCCAACACTTTTAAATGTTTTAATTTAATAATTATAAAGAAATGAGTTTCTTTTAAAACTGAACCATTGTATAAAAGAAAAATTTCAAGGTTTGTTAGTTTAGTTAGTTTGAAATGAATCATAAATCAAAATGTCTGACAGAATCTTATCGAAAGTATTTTTTCATTGATGTGGGCGCAGTCGTTGGAGGGCAACTAGTGTGTTTATAAATTACATATAGGTTATTTACCATACAATAGAGACAGCTATTTATCATAAGAAACATGTTCACATAATATTATACGAGTGCATTCTCTAGTAACATGAAATTCCTAACAAATACTTAGCTCAAATAATTCAAGTTTGAAACATTTTCAAAGGCATGACTTTACCCAAAGAACGGAACAATAAATATTCTATAAAATTCAAAATCAGGCATGTATCGAAAGGAAGCTGTGAGTAACATTTTTCAACTAACTATCGAATTTTAACCGACTGACATAAAGCGAAAGACTTCCTTACTCAACCTACATTTATAATACAAATATATCCTAAACTCAGCGAAGCTATTTGAAGTCGTAGTGGTTCTATCTGGTCCGTGCAGCCGGGTCGGTCGGTCGGTAGAATCCGTGGCCACTTATTTGAATAAGAATGGCTAAGTCCCTCGGGTATACTAGTAGTTCACCTCTTGTCAAACCCCTTTGTAATTCAGTTGGACTATTTAAACTAGCTCCTTAAAACAGGCCAACTAGAGATTCATACTATTTGCTAGGTATATATTGAGGCTACATACAATTGATAGCGAATGCAAATGATAATATTTAATTAGTTCCTTTTAAATTGGTGATGGTTTAAAATAAATGTGTAAATTTTTAAGTAATTATATTATATTTTTAAGTAAGTATAGTATTTTTATTCATTATTGCAAAATTGCTATTGAACTTCAATACAAAATAATAAATACCTACGCTTAATCTATTAATGTGATATAACTTCTTGGTGTTATTACAGTTATTGTTATTTGTAGTAAGCCGGAATCCATTATAATATTAGAGTCAGTTGTTTGAACGTCACTGTGTTTATTTTCATAACATCAATCAAGTTACCCTTGTGCGTGTTACGATATTTTCTATCACACAATCACGAAATGTAGCAATATATGATCAATTGCCCTAATCGTGACAAATTACTTGTCTTCGAATAACTTTATGCACTTTGATTATAATAATAATAGGAACTTATTATAATTTTAGTTTTTATTGAGAGTATAATATTCTTCTTACTCTACTAGTGTTTTAGACAGAGAAACACTATTATTTGATTGTAATATATTACGTACGAGGTATCTTATGTCTTGTGAAAATTAAGTCATATCCCTTGAATCTCCTCTCGAAAGTGAGAGTGATAAATTTGGAAGTCTATCTCTTAGATGTAACGATGGCGTTATCCAAGTGACGTCTGGTCCCATACCCTCTTATAGCTGCGTCCTCCCTATTAACTTAAATTGCATATTAAAGGGACTGAAAGGTTGAGTTTTTGAAGATGTTGAATCTTTAAAAACTTTTCAACTTTTCCTTGATTTTCTACTCAACTTCTAAAAGACTTTTATTGAATTGAATTTTGTGAATATTTAGTATTAAAAATTAAGTTTAAGAATTTAAAAACCGTGCTGAATATATTTCTTGTATATGAATAAATTTAGATAACTAAATATCGGCAATAATTTAGATCTATTAAAATTAATTCATTGTAACATATTTTTATAGTCAATATATATACACTATGAAGGCACTAAAGGTTTTAAAATTTAAAAGAGCAGTTACGGTCTACCTATAGTCATTATTGTGGAGAACTTACGACTCACTGCATGCATGTCGAATGGATAAACGATTGTCAAACGACAACCTACGAGCTTTATACGATATTTCTATCTTATAGGATTTGTGTGAAAGATTTTACCAGATGTCATTTAACTTAATTATATTGGAAATTTATCAAAGGAGATTTTATTTATTACATTTTTATTCGTTAGGCATATCTATTTAAAAAAAAAGATCTTTATCTGAAAGAAGTAACATACAATTTAAAAGCATTAATTGCAGGTTTTTATGATCTCAACATGCAAATGCTTAAAAGAAAAGCTAGTAAGTTTATGATGCATGCCAAAAAACAAATAGTATACGGAATACAGGCTAAAAATAAATAAGGTTGAATGTCTTTCTTCTACCTTTTTTGTATGTACATTAGCATGATATGTTAATAATGAATATTTGATTATTATTACCTGAAAACTAAATAACACAAACAGAAATCTTAATTAAATTGCAACTCTAGTTCCGTTAAATAATTCCCTATAATAAATAGTATTTAATATCAGTGTCTGCTTTCTTCAGTGGTAGGTACACAGCTACAGCTCAAACGACCTTTGAAGAATCATGCTTAAGTAGTCTGCTTTTATTTGTGAGACTTCTGATAACAAGCTCATTAAAATATTGATTTGTAAAGAATTTCCTTTTAATTAATTATACTAGGGTTTACAAAAAGATTTTTAAAATAAAAATCCTTAGTTTTTTCACAACGCAACCAAAACAATATAAATAAATTCATCTTGTGGCATATGTATTTAGTTGACGCGTATTCGTCCAAATACAATTTAAGGAA
This sequence comes from Napeogenes sylphis, assembly GCA_959347405.1. Classification (NCBI taxonomy): domain Eukaryota; kingdom Metazoa; phylum Arthropoda; class Insecta; order Lepidoptera; family Nymphalidae; genus Napeogenes; species Napeogenes sylphis. The sequence goes on along the minus strand of OY365776.1, from coordinate 46,290,316 downwards.
GGAAATTGCTCCGCGGTGGAAACCGTACAAAATGGAATATATGATATTAAATCTGTATGACAGTTATTAGGACACTCGACTGGCGGTCCTTGAATCGCTACAAAATAATTTAGAACGACACGATGTTATATTTTGTTAAAAGAATTTTAACTGGATTTTTCTCCTTTTGGGGCGTTGAAACTCGGTTTATTATAATTTTATTCGAATGTTAGCCATTATACTAGACTCCCTTATTTTGTATTGAGGTTGCTTTATATATTTGATGTGACATATTTTTAATATTTCTTTTTTTAACAGAGTTTATATTTTGGACTCCGTATGATAATTATTAAGGGCTCTGTTTTTTTATTATCTACTGGCTAAAGTTATGTGTTTCGGAGTTTATTTGGGCTTATGATTTACAATTTTTCATACAGGGGTTTGCTTGACAAAATAAATAAATAAATAAAGTTCTTATACGGCACATAATTATATATAGAATTCTCGTTTAATTTTAATGATTATTTACTATTATCTTAACTATTTCATAACTTCACAACATGGAACACGGGACAAAAATAAATCTAAAAAGTTTGACATTTGTGTCTAGCTGGCATTAAATAAAGGTATAAGCCTGGCTGGACGTTGGAATCGATGTGATTGGCTAAATTACCGTTCAGAGCCGGACGTGATTGGCGCACGACCAACAAAAGTGACAACGTACACTGGGAACTTATTCGCAGCTATTTAGAGGTACGCTTGTACGAGCACTGGCGAGCCTTAAACGGACACTCATTGGAATATTGGATGGAATGAATTAGATGGTTGAGTTTGAAGGATGGAATTAGGAATTAATTGGTAAATGTTAATTGATAGATTGCCAATTTATTTCAAACTATCAAGGCGTTTAATTTTCGATAATGTCACACAATTGTAACATTAATATTAACAATTTTTATTTTGATAATTGCTAAATATTATATATTAAGCCTCCTTTCAATATTTGGTATTTATTATATTATAAATGATTATTTAGAGTTTAGACTTACCTAATTTACCTGTTTCTAAAAAAATAGTTTTTTTTGTGTACTAACAAAATTAAAAAGATTTATTTTCTAAAATATTAACTAACAATATTCAAACCTTTCTACTATTTTATTAAAAAAAAAACTAAAATTCTTTATTTTTATTTTAGCGACTCGGTAATTTATTTTTTCTATGAATCATAATATACTTATTTCAATACTTAAACGAAAACATGAATAGAAGCTTGCTCCTAATACATTATTTAATTCTGTTCTATGTTTACATTACTCAAAGAACATTTGCATGCCAATCTATTTACATCTAAAACAGTCTTACAAGATTGCTTGCACTTCAGAGCTTCACTCATATTTACATACACTTAACTATAAGTAATTTCAGTATAGCATGCCCTTGCAAGCATAAAATATCTGACAGTAATTATTAACTTCAGTCTACTGTCACAAAAGCTTAACGATGTTAAATAAATTACAAGACACTAATGAATGAAATGAAAAGGTCTTTAAATGTAATATTAATATTCGGGGCAGTCTGAACACGTAACATCTAATCCGTCATACTGCTGGTAAGTGTCAACGTGGCATATCTGTATAATTACGTTACCTTACTTTCCCTCTTGTCTTTGTACGGTTGATAGTCGTTTACGTAATTGCCTACATTCTGTACTATCACGGCCTGATTCGCTTGTCTCATCTTAAACGAACTGAAATTAGTCACTAGACAAGAAATATTTTCTTAATTACGCGCGAAATACAAAATGGTGTCGTATTTCGTGTTACTTGATCTCTCAGTCCAGAGATAATAAGATCAGATATCATTTTAATTTGCTTCTTTCTTTGTAAATTAAGAAAGTATTTTATGTTTTAAAATACAAGAAATAGGATGTCTAAGAAAAAAAATAATATCCATTACCTTGCATTTAATTTGAATTTCTATTAAACAATAAAGACTATATTTTATTATAAGTATAAGAATATTAAAAGTCATAATGTAGGATGAAGAGTTAAATTCAATTCAAAGAAATATAAGAGCAATATATCTTAATTTGAAGATATTAAATTACAGTGCAAATTAGGAGTTCCACTATTTCATAATACCCAGCAGACGCCGAGTGCCGTTGAGAAATTTTAAATTTAAGTATATTTACCGAGAAAGGTTTTATACCTAGAAAGTATTAACATTTTTTACTTACCTACTTGCCTTTTAAACTAGTGTGTACATTGATTTAGATCACAATTTAGAGTATTGTAATAAGTATTTCTTAATTTATTTAGCACCAAAATCAAATTGTTTGCGAAATGGATATTTCTAGTGCTAATTAACATTCAGTCATAAAACAATGGCTGTTTCCATTCATCCGTTAGTGACAAGAATCGATGGGTCGTTTTAAAACAATCCGACACCACCATTGTTCTGTGTTGCTTTCAAAGAGACATACTAAGTAGTCAGCGATCACCGCGAAATTAGAATTATACAAAACACCTTTGCGAGTTCAAGAATACACTTTCTCGACGCATTTTTATTGTGTATTCTACACATGCTAGTGAAATTGTACACATTGTATTTGTATTCTTTATGAACTCTCTTTACTGTTTCCTAACACAGTGTCGTTATATTAAACGCAATAGTCGTGTTTTATAATAGAATCTCAATTATTTTCTTACGTATGTTATGGTATGTATTATTCTCGGTCCGCTGACGATTTAATATATATTATTATATAATAGTTAGTGCACTCTTGTAAGTCGTCATGTTGCTTTATCAGCTGACTGACAGATATGTAAACAATATTTTTGTTTTATTAATAGTTTATTAAATAAACGGTTTATTTAATTAAGTTTGTATAATTTAGTCAGAATCCAATGGTCAATGAACGAGCTTTTAACGACTGTTTAAATATAAGAAGCGTTTGTTTTTAGATATAATAAGATACATTATGTATTGTTTAAGTTATTAGTTTATATAACATTCTCAACACTACATAATCTTCTAAATAAATTTACTACCATCATTAAATTTGTCATTTTGGGTACTTTTGTAAATATTTGCCCCAGCACTATTATATGGGTTGGGCAAGTTTTCGGAAGCTTAAACAAATGAATGGCTGAATTCCAACGATTGTGAGAAAGATACGAACTTATTGTGGAATTTTAGATGAAAACAAGCAAAAGTCCGAGAGAGTAATGATATCGCCCGCCTCCAAAAGACTTTCTAATCAAATTATCGGTAAGCCACTTACCACTTTCTTGAAGGAATGAAACTTCTTAATGTCTCGGAGAAATTATTTAATTTTATAACCTTCATTGGACAGAACAGCCAGGAATCAAAGTTCCAATTCATTAATATCTTTTGTTTCGTTAGAGTTGAATTGATGAAAGCTAAGATAAATCACCCATATGCATCTGAAGTTGGAGAAATAATTGGTTTTAAGTAAAACTATTTTCTCCATATTGTGAAAGTCAGATGACTAGCTTTCAGAAATATTTTATCAATACTAATATATATGTTTAACTTATTATTTATTTTATTCAATTAAATAGCAAGCAAAAGCAAAGGTATTCTCGCCCGATCTATTTTATATTGGATGTATTATATTATATAAAAGGATTTTTATGGATTTAAGATCTTTGAAGTATGGAAGATAAAGTTTTCTATTATTTATTTATAACAAAAGTATATTCTCAACATATAAGATATTTGTTTTGTGAAAGGTATGAATTTTGATCCATTATTGTGGAGTTAAAAAAATACATTTGTATTATTTTGTAATTTTAATGAAAATAATATTCCCTCAATTACAATCTAATTGTTGGACGAAGGGATCGAGCAACAATTAAATGCCTACATCTATTAAAGCCTTATTATAAATAATATATATGACAATTGAAAGAGTCTCATTACCTCAGTAAATATTATATCGTAGAGTAAAATCCTAACTATTGCGTGGTTCTAAAATAAATAAAAAAGAATAATTAATGCTATAATTACTTAACTGCTATTTTATAAATATTTTTATAAGATACTCAGATTTAAAATTGTTATAAAGTGCTTAAATAATGTTCACGGCTAATTTGATTTATAATGTTAATTTGTATTGTAAATAATAATTCTTCAAAGCGTAACTATTGATTTTTATCGAAATAATTGATTTTCCGAATCAGTGGCAACTTTGTCATCAATATAAATGCTTATTATTCAATCTTATAAAGAAATGCGAATTGCATAAATTGTTTCTTACTCCTGATTCACCATTAGTAACAAGTATACAATATTATAAAAATTAAGTTCATACACTGAGTACGTCAGAAGATAAAAATAAAACATATTCTATACAAGAATGTTCTTAACCTCAAACCGCAAAATTACAAACGACAAATAAACTTATACATTTAATTTATTCATAAATATTTTGAGGTGTGTTCTATATTAATCTTAATCAATATAATTTAGATTATTTAACTAGCAGCGGCCCCGGCGTCTCTTGCGTTATTACGGGGACAAAGCAGAATCATTAGTCTCAACACCAGCCCCAATCAAAGCTGATTACAATTCCGCGCGGTTAACACGTGAATCCGATGTGGATAAATATTTGCACGCAGGTTGTAAGCCGTACGTGCCCCGCCCGATTAATACCCTGCACAGTTAGTCGACCAGCCGTGAACGATTCTACAAATAACCAATACATATCATGGTTACCATACATATCCTTTCTTCAGTACAGTTAGATATTTAAATTTAATTGTGTACATAAAACAGATAGGTTAATCCTATATATGTATGTGCCATATTTTTTTTTTTTTTTTTGCATTGCCTTTATTATCATTACTATTATTATGATTGCAACTGGTATTTTTTGCTCATTTTAATATAATAACAAGCTTAACTTCTAACTAGTACTTGTTTACTAAATGATACCTAATTCTAAACCGGACTTGATATCAACTCAGTAATCATGCACAGAATACAGTACAAGATAATACCTCGCTCGCTCACGCTTTAGTTTGGTTGAATTGGCCCAAATTCGCTTCGATACCATCAAACGTCAGTATTAAAGGAATGCCTCATAGTGCTATATTCAGTAAATGCATGATATTTACTACTATAATTACTTGCTGCGTTCTAACTCTAATTTATTATATTATAACATTTATTATATTTTATTTTAATTAGCAGTTTGTATGAAAGCTTTGTATCTAACAAGCAAACCGCACATGTAATTGCATGAATTTTAATCCCATGAGGAGGATAATATTCAAAGAATTTCATTATGGTAAAACTCTGGACCGACTCTGAAATTCATTTCATTCGTACCGCCTTATCACCGACATCCAATTATATTACATTTGTCTTACAAGATACACAGCTTTTAAAATAAAAACATTCACAAATACATTGAAAGCAAAGTGTACAAATACTTTCAACAAAGCTGATCTTCTAGACTCTACTTTAAAGAAATTCTCTTATTTTTATACTGTGACGGTAATATTATGTAATTCTTAAAACATACTTAAAAGGAGTTAGCTAGACAAAGCTTAAGTGATACAGCTTTTGAATTTAAATGATCTCTAATGCAACAAAAATGCTTGTTAACTTTTTATATAAGATGTTATATAAAAAACTACATGATGTATATTGCGGAAGAAAAATACAGAATGTATGGAACGCGGCTGTTGTCTCAAATCGTGACTGCGATTAGACTGCGTAATGCGCTAACACAGCGTATTAAAATTAAATCGAGAAAAACTCGACTCGTTTAGTTTTAACAGTCCTTGTTATGGTTCTTAAATATTAGTATAATCCTGCCATAAAAGTATTCTTTTACAATGTTCTGTTTTATATTATTTATCGTTATGTGAACTATACTATACAGAGTAAAGGAACATGTTTTAAAAATAGATAAACTGGCTCCTAACATAGGATGGTTACTAAAGATTAAAGATTAAATTCTTGTTTAGGAAAATCAGAGCGTGGTAGAATGAATCTACAGGCGTAGCATTATCTGTATCTGGCTGTTTCGAATGTAATTAGCCTACATTAACTATCGGTAAATTATAAATGCTTAGTAAACACTAAGTTTTCTAATGATTATGTCTTTACATAGTAAGGTCAAACCTTTAACAAATTATCAAATTGGATTTATTTTACTGTCAAAAAATATCTCGGGTTGTAGTTTTATAACCACTAAATCAACGAAACTTTTTTACTTCGACGGCATCTATTTAATGTTATATAAAAATCTGTACAATCCGGGGACAACCGCAAATTATAGCCCACAATAAAATTCGTTTCGTCTGTTTCATTATAAACCGCAGACGGAGCTGGTGTTTCCACAACTTATTATTTGAGAGAAAATATCATCGCGTTATTTAATATTGTCCAATTCTAATAAGCGGCCTAATTAATTGTTATTGCGAATCCTTTTTGTTCCCTGGAGTATGAGTATAATAGAATTACTATAGACATGTAAATAATGTCTAATAAGTCATTTATATTTGTACAGTTAAGGGTTTTTGACCCTTCTTAGTTTGCTATTTAGTCCCCGGTACAGTTATTAAAGGTTTGTTATACAAGTAATGATATGCATGTATATAAATATTGGTTGTTTAATTATCACAAGATTCATCGTTTTTGCTACTGGTATATATAATATTCGTTTTATCTTATTTAGTAATTGTGATCACTGACACTGCTCAGAGTCATAACATTAATATATTTCAATTACCCCACTTGCCAGATTTGTTAACCATCATTGTAAGACGTATTAAAATTGTAAAATCTTAATGAATCTCGAAGCAGGTTTTACGACTCTCGACTCTATCAAGAGATGGCTCAAGGCGTCTTCATTTTGCATTTAAATGACATTTTGCATATTCATTATTCCCGTGTACGATAATAATCGATAATTCTCTTTATTTACTGGGTGAAGTCAATAACTAATAATTAATAGATTAATGATTAGTTATTGAGCGATCAATACCTATTATTGTTGAGCTTTAATTATGTATATTGAATTGCAATAGCAATCGTCATTGTTCGAGGTGGCTTAGAAATACAATAATAACTATGAATACATGAATTAAATTGAAAAGGTATTATTCCTTTTATAATCGCCAACCTTCTTATCTAAATAACTTAGAAGGTTCGAATACAAGAGTTGTAACTAAACTTGTCTGGTTTTATAATTTATTCAAGGCTTGAGTAAAATCTTAGCCAGTATTCTAATAAAGTAGCCCTGGCTGTGATTAAAACCTAAGTCTGTCAGCGCTAGGTCTATACATTATGAAGACAAACAGCCGTGTCGTCTATATAAATTATAATTACTGTTTTCTAAACCATTGCATAGTATCACTATTACCGAGTAACATTCCTGCGGTGTATGTTTATCTGTTGAAGCGGGTACCTATTAAATCGTTTCGACGCATAATGTCATGGGAAGGGATAAATTACTACAGCCAGTCTCGTGATGCAGTCATCGTGTATTTTTGCAGATATTGTTGATACGCTAATTAGTCATAAAGAGATATATAGTATTATATCCTGTATTAACATAATTACACTCTTTAATATTTCCATGGTTTGTTTTAGATTAAAATATATTTAATCTTTCTTGTTGTCAGTTAAACTATAGTGTTTTGGAGCTAATAATATTATTATTATGTAAACCTACAATTTATACTCTTAACATATATTTGACATTCAACCCATGTTTGCACTTCGTCACCTTTCCTCACTGTGTCGAAGTTAAATAAACAAACCTAACTAAGTTTCAAGTTCAGCCCAAATTGGTGTATTCTTGTTTGACTTGACTGTGAAAACATGAACCCAGAGGATAATCATATTGTGGAGCATCATCTTTATAGATATAATAATAACTTTCGTTATTTATCTTATGATTTTACTTTTTGAATACTTTAATTAATTAAATTGCGCGTACTTTTATAGAGCGTAAACTATTTATTATCTCGGGTCTTAATTATGATATTTTTACCGTGAAATTATTTTGTTCTAAAAGAAAGAGAAATACGTTACAGAGCAGCTCAGAAAAGATGATTTTATATATTTTATGGTTTTAGGATCTAATCTAGGACAAAATTAATAAACAACCTTTATATCTATCTACCACGATACTAATGATTATAAACATTAGTTATTAAAACAACAGTTTACTTTTACGTGTCTATCGTTAAGGAAATTAAAAATAATGGATGACCTTGCTTTCAATTGTCTATCTGACTGGAATTTTAATTATGAAATTATAACTATTTACTACTCTCATATAAAAATAAAATAATTCTAGATATGTATCCTAAGTTGTTATCCTATTATTTTATCTACAAAGTTGATCTCTTAAGAAAGTTTACGATAGAGTATTTATCTATATGCTTATACTATTTAGTCTAACGAATTAGTTATTTTGAGAAAAAAAGAATATATTTGGTCTCATCATTTAAAGTAATGAGTTCTGGTATAGTAGCTCTCATTGTAATAAAGATGTCGACCTTGAGTGTATACGGCCATGTTAGCAATTGGCATTCAAGTTGAAGTTAGTCGTGTCTAGGATTTCCGCTGTGATTAAAACAAAAACTAACCTCATTGTCAGTTTCGTGTTTTAATAAATAATTATAATTATTAACTAGTATTACAAGAACTTTTGGGTACCTGCTATAATGTTATACACATAAACGTTTGTATAATTGTTAACTCAAATGCTTATTTTGAAGGTTATAAGAAATACTTTTAATGACAAGTCTTTAACAAAAATCTAATAAAACATTGTACAAAAATACTTATAATAATTTATTCAAATGTGTTTGGTATTCTTAAGACCAAGACAGACAATTTATTGTGACTCTTCAAGGTTCCTCAGTCAAAAAAGCGTCTCCACATTCTTATATTTTTTTGTTACTTGTTCCGATGGCATCGAAACAAAAGGTTTCATTTCCAATATTCGTACACAGAACACACAAATACTAGACAGGGTCAAACCGTCTATATAAATTATTCATTCCATAAAATCATTAAATCTGTATTCAAACTACAAAGCGTATTCAAAAGTCCTGCGACGGAAAGTTTCGTTAAAAATTAAACTTTTCAAAGTACGAAATCGAAGGCAGGAGTGGTCGGCGCCGGCAGTGCTCATTTGAATTACGTTTTACTTCGCCTTTTGTAGTCAACTTCATTTAGGAAAGTTAAAGGGAGAAATACTTTTCTTTTCTTTTGCAAAGGACTTAAGAGATGCATTGTTGAATCGGTAACAAATTGCATACTAGTTAATTAATTTAAAAACTTTACATTGAAATAAAGAATAATGTTGAAATCAGTTCTGCTGTAGATTTGCATTTTTTTATGAAAGCAGACATTATAGACGAGATACAGCAATATTTGAACTTGTCTCGAAGGTAGGACTCGAACTTTCAAACTCTAGATGCCTGAAAGGATTATGGGAAAGTGATTTTTCATTGTAAATTTATTTGCAATTTAAGATAAGTATAGTAACGTAGAAGTACCTACTCCCAAGTAGTTTTTATTGTTTGTATTTAAACAGAATATCATAAAACGCAAACAGACTCGCAAGATATACTTTTCATGAATATTATTGTAGTTGTGAAGTTTGTTTGCAGTCTTGTAAACAACGTCGTGTCGCGACACGCGGGACACACGGGTGCAGCAACAAGTGTTCAGTAAACAACTGCACTACGTAGCTGTAAAGCACATACTTTTGAAATTTCATATACGAGACTATCCTAATACAAGGAACTTACGAAATCTATGTTATGCTATTTACATAGAACAGATTTATTTCAATATTCATTCTTACACATTTAAATTTGATTTTCCAAGAGTGAATACAAGATTTAGTACGAAATCTATGTTATGCTATTTACATAGAACAGATTTACTTCAATATTCATTCTTACACATTTAAATTTGATTTTCCAAGAGTGAATACAAGATTTATCACCAATGGTTAATGGTTTAGTTTATAAGATAGATGTAAATACGATTACTGATCTCTCTGATTGTTGATCTTACGTAGTCCCGTCCGTCACCGTAGCTAATTACAACATAAGCCAACATGATAAGCTATGTGATACTTTTTGTCCTTGGATCAAAACGTAGGCGTGTGCTCATTTATCAAAATCGCTTTAAGCTCTTACGCTTACAGCGAAGTATGCTGGCATTAAAGTCGCTTTCGTTACGACAAGCTAATCTTTATACTGAATCTGAAGTTCTATTATGATATTTATATTGTAGGATAATGTACAATGTAGAGTATTGCTTCAGCTAATTATAGTAACCTGTAGAAAGAGTTAAAAGTTATTTTTCGTATTTCAATTATAATAATTTATTTACACTAGATTTAACATGATCTAGAACCGCCAACTTGTAATTAGTAATATACAAAAAGGATATACATTTTATGACCTTTGATTAAAGTATCACAAAAAATTGGGCGTGTGTAAGACATTAGAAAGAGACATAGTCTATAGGGGTCCAGTCACGAAGTCTACCCGAGGCAATTTGGTACCAAATGTCGTTTGCTACGTGCCCCACAAATAAAGAGGATGGAATAAAGCCGCCTGTATTACTTTAGGAGCTGTTAGTTCACAATGCGCCGTATCTTATGTTGTGTATGCAAAAGGAAAACGAATTTGTTATTTCAAACTGCTTTTCCTTGTAGCAATGCCTTCACAAAGTTTTGTGTTACGTAAAATCTAGTATATTTGATCTCGAATGTTTACTTATTCCTTTTGTCAGGCTTCTCTTTTTGTTTTAGTTTTGTGGCATAGCAGGTTTGTTACCAAATATTTGATCATTTAAAATATGACGATTTTTTTTTCTTTGTAACATTGTTACAAGATTACCAGTTGTAATTATTCAATTTATAATTACTATTATTATGAACATTTAATGTAAGAATCTGAATTAATGAAAAATAGGATGTTAAATTTATCGCACTAGGTAGAAATACGGTAGCTCAGTGGGTAGAGCGACGGCACGGTATCGCAGAGATCGCGGTTTCGTATCCGGCTTGTATAAATTAT